>CM053789.1:693410966-694728466 GCA_028749045.1 Cupressus sempervirens | reverse complement strand
CCTGAACAAAAGGATGTGAAGTATTGCTACCTTCAAAAATTGGGTTATGGAAAAATGCACAAATTTGAGGTGAGTTTCCTTCCCTCTCCTCCTCCTTCAATTCTGAATTCCCCTCTAAAACTAGAGGTTGGGTGAATGACCCAAACCCTCTCAAAATTGCCTCTAAATAAGATCCTAAACTCAACTACCTCTAAAAGCATTAACTCCCCCACTTGCCCAAAAGTTCTAGAGGCTTCTAACACAACTAGACCTAAGACTAACCTCAAGGTGGAGTTAAGTCATTCAACTCATGATGAAGACTATCAATTTTCGTAATAAAAAAAAATGGATTTTTGAGTGACCATAAAAGTCAACAAAAGGGGCTAGGGGGGTGGAAAATGCCCCCAACCCATACCCATACCCCTTGGGTACTTAGATTTCATGCTTTAGGCCTTAGGAATGAATTAAGGAGCTATCAAAAGTTAGAAAATTTTAGGACTATCTAATAATCTTCAAAATGCAGATTAAACAATAATCAAAATTAGGGGTAATTAATCTCGATTATAACTGATTAGCAATAGGGTCACTAATCTAGTCCAACTTAGATATTTAGGTTACTCGGTTAACCCTAACTATCATGTTGGAATGCATATACAATTCATGAGTGTCCATTGACACTATAAAAATACTGTTATGAAACATTAACATTTACTGATTACAGAATGATACATTCATACATCTCATGATACAAATAAAATACAAACAACGAGGTTTCCACAAATGGTACATAGGGTTAAGTTTCGTTTCTCCATTAGGTTTCTCAGCTAAAATATCCTGCACACTCATTGCACACATCAGTAGCTCAAGAAAATCACATGCACATATGTATATAACATATAAGGGAAATCTCATTAATTAAAACATTTATCTTTCAAATAATCAGTTGTTTATCTCATTCTACTCATATTCTCAATCATTAAAATTGCATAATTAAAGTGTTAATTCCGCATTCACTTACTTCATCAAAATAAATGTTCATAAAACATTAAATGATGAAATCAAATATCTGAAAGTAAACATCACACAACATGAAATAACATAATATGTTCAGTGTATCTGATAGTGTCTTGACATATCGAGTCATGAGGATCAAAATAATAATGTATCAACTATGCTACGATGGTTGGGATGAGGCCTCACATCCTATACTTTACACAACTGAACTCATATATTATTAAAAAAAATGAAGTTATATATATGTAACACAATGTGAAGGACATAAATAGAAGTCAACTCCTATTTTTAAATGTTTACAACATGTTTCAATTTTAAAATAAAAAATTGGTTCAACAGATTTCTTCAAATGAGGTCCTACAAAATAAAATTTTACAAAAAAAAAACATCTTGAAATGTTAATAAAAGAATAAATTAATAAGACCTATTTGCACTATGTAAATATGTGTAATGTATGTACTCACTATGTGTAATTGCACAAGATGTTGATGTTGGATCCACCTTAAACATTTAAATTTACATAAGTTGTACTTGAGACCTAAATAAGAGGTATGTATAAGTTCTCTAATTTTCTATTGACAATGCATACATACATTTAAATTATATAAGTACATATATAAAAAGAACACAATAAAGAAAAAACTTACATGTGTGTAGTTTGTAGTTATCCCACTATACCATCTACATCCTCTCTCTTTTGCAATGCATCTATGATTTCCTCATGGCCATCCATTGAAATTGTCTATAATACCTTATTGGCGGGTCTCCCTTTTCATCTTTCTAATTTGGTATTCATTGCCACAACCAAATGAGAATAGTGTAAAATCTTATTTTATGATTGGTTGATGGGGACTCAACCCAAGAACAAAATGGACACAACAGAAAGGGGAAATTATATTAACTGAGAAAATAAGCTATTACAAATAGTATAGAGAAAATAAACTTCAGAACATGCCCTAAGGGCTTACAATAGCACAAATCTGGAGATAATTTCTCCTTTCAGTACCTCCTCTCAAACTCCACTCTGAACTGCCTTTTACAATGCCAGAAATCTCCTTAAATAGACCCCAGAGGGTTAAGGACTAGGAGTACATTCTAGAAAGTTCTAGTAGGCATCCACTGACAAAATAGAAGGTTCCAAAAGCTGCGTTAAAAGTCGGTGCAAATCTAGAAGAATCCAGAAACGGTAACCGAACTTTCGGGAGGCATAAGTTTTGAACCGTAGCTCCGATTGACGAACCGTTTACATTTTCGAAAAGCTCTCGAAGTGCTCTATAGCATCCCACAATTTTTGACCCTTTTTGAGGTCATTTAGTGCCCCAAACCTGACTTTGAAGCATTCTTAGGAGGTCTCCAAAACCTAAAAAACTGCAATAACTTTCAAACCGTGGGGCCTATTGACCTGATTTTTTTTTGAAATGCTCTAAATCATGATTACATTCATATGGCCAATTCACACCTTCTAGTTTACCAAAATGATGGCCCAAATACATGCTCCTATTTTTTTGGGATTTTCAAACGCACTGATAGTGGAACTGTGAGAGTTGGAACCTTTATTTGACCCAAATGGGTATCCAAAAATGTAAAGACATGAAACAGAAACTAAGTCTAAGTATATTTTTTTTTGGTTGACATAGGATTGCCCTTATACCTCTGGATGCTCCTGCATCATTGGTAGTCTTCAAATGTTGGTAAACCATTTCTTGTTGTTAGAACTATGAACATAGCAAGGTGCCAGCTACAAAGATAGACCCAATTGGATACTCAAAACCATCATCATCTACTTGATGACATATCAATTTTTTCTTAGGTTCTATACATCTAGCTATCCAATACTCAGTTTGTTCATCGTTATCATTAGGTGCAATAACATCATAAATATGTCCTACAAGATAAGATAAAGTACATAAATAATTTAATCACATGTGTACATAAATAAATAATATAAATTGAAGCATGATCACAATAAAATTTGATTAAATATTTCATACCAGGTTGTATGAGGTCTGAAACATGACCAATGTCTTCTGATGCAAATATAACATTTGGGCCTTCATTTACTATATCATCTTGAAAATGTGTGTTAGTAGGTGCTAATGATTTATGTTTCCAATCTTCAATCCATTTTGTATTCTCACATTCTTTCCATTCACCTGCAAGACAAAATTGACAAAAACGAGAAAGCTCCCTAGTCCATATAATCCAAGTGTTAGAATCCAAACTCCTAAATGAATGCCATTTAGCTAACTGGCTAATTGTCTCATAGTCATATCTTGAAAGGATATTCTTCTCTCCAATTAGGTAGAAGAAACATCTAATTGTAGAGTTTTGACTTGATCCTGTGTATAAATATTTGTTACACCATTCCACAATCTCATCTGCATTTTTGAATTTTTCTTTTTCCTCAAATTTGAATTGCTCTCTGCAAAGGGCTCTCTTCATGTATGCACCAACACCATCATGTTCTCCTTTACCATGTCTAGCCTCAAAAAAACTCCACATATGTTGGATATTAGTTTTCCTATGTGTCCTACTCAACCAATAGAACATCCTAGCATTCTTGAATTGTCATGTACAATTATCTAACCATATCCAATGTTGTTTCATTTGAATTTGTCTCTCTTAAATTATCATAAAAGACCATGAAAAAATATTGGATAAACTCACATGAATGAAGTTTATTATCACTATTATAGAAATGGTGCTCTCTCAATATTTTTCGATCCTCCTCTATACTATTAGGTGCATGCTTATAAACTATATGAACAAAAAATGCTACTTGCATTAAATTTTAATATTG
Organism: Cupressus sempervirens; assembly: GCA_028749045.1. NCBI lineage: Eukaryota > Viridiplantae > Streptophyta > Pinopsida > Cupressales > Cupressaceae > Cupressus > Cupressus sempervirens. The sequence continues at coordinate 694,724,673 of CM053789.1, read as the reverse complement.
TGCTTGTACCTTATCTTTGGGGTGCAAATGTGTAGTTCTCTGCAAAGTCAACAACTAAAAGTATAGTACCAATTGGAAACGTATTCTTACATATGTGAAATTGTCTATCAATCCATATAGCATATTGAGAGTGTTTACCATATTTTGATATGATCACACTCTTAAAATCATCCATAAATGCATGACAACTAACTTTATCTATAACTAGATCACACCTTCTTCCAATTTTCCCATCCTTCAATGGATATTCAATAGTTTTATATATTTTAACATCAACTAATTATTGTCCAAATGCAGTAAAAAAATTTTCATGCAAACATTCATCTAACAAAGAAAGATTTCCATATATATCACATGTACCAAAAACATATGCATTGAAAAGAAAATGTTGGTCATTAGGTGGCTTACAAAACAAAATTGATATGAAATTCTTTAAATTTTGAGGTGGTACTTTTATACTACATTCTTACAACATTTTTTTACTATGCATGGTGCCATGTATATATCAAAATACATCATAATGGTAATGAAACTGAACATGAGTTTTACAACATGTGATTCTTTCCTTGTTAATCCTCACATACCATGGTTTACACTTTTCAAAGGATCTTTGACTAATGGTAATAGTAAACACCTTATCATCTAAAAAAACTAAACAATTTAGTTTGAGTCATGTCTATAAGGTTTTTAGGATGTGGATCATTTATTTTTGAGCCAACTCTCAATTTAAGAACATCCCTTAAATTAGGTGATACTCTTTTATTATCATGGCAAAAAATTTCAACCAAACTTTTGACTTCACTAGTAAGTTTCATATCAGATCTTAGGAGTCTACCACTAGAAGTCCACAAACTATTTGCTAGATCACATTTAAAGTTAACCCTTCTCTTTATAGCTCTTTCTAAAGTTTTACAACTCACATTAATATATCCACTTATGTTACTAATTAATCTTTTGTCAGTAGTGGATTTGTTAACTAAAGCTATTGTTATTGCTCCTCATGTTGCATTCTTATCTTTAGAGTGTCTTCTCTTTTCGATAACATTAAAGACACTAGCAATAATGGATACAACTTGTTTTCAAGACTCATTTTTATTCTTGGATTTTTCATACATTCCTAACCTTTTCATTACTTTTCACATTTTAGACATTTTAATTAGTTGTAACATCAACTAACATTGAAACCCAAATTTCTTATTATAAAAAATGTCTATATAATCTATTAGCATGCGTCCTAATTTGCCTCCACGAAATCAATCCATGAATATTATCTAGCACATCATTAGAAAAATGAAAATTATGTTCATGCACTTTAGTATCATTCAAACATGTTTGCTCAATACTTGATGTTTCCATGTCTACATTCATATAATTGTTATTTTCAATTGGCATTTCATTTTCAATGTTGTTTGGAATTTGAATCTCATTTTCATTTTTCCTTGGTATTTCTTTTGGGGCTTGCATTTCAATTGGAGTTTGTTGTGCACGATCATGTGAATTTGTATTCTCATGAAGAAAACCTAAATCATTTATGTAGTGCCTCTCGTGTTTGCACTCTATACCTTTTTGTCTATTTTGATTCGAGAGATACTTAATACTATTTTTGTTATTTGTATTTTGCGATGACCCAAGGGTCGGATGTTATAATTTGATTCAGTACCATAGATGCTTTACTTCTATACTATTCAGTTGATCATATTTGCATGTTGATGCTATTTTGAGATGAGAATAGATCTATGAGGATATCTGGTTATATGGTTTATTGGACACATTGTTGATTATGTTGTGAGAAGAATTTTATGCTCTAGTTATTTACTTCATTCTTGTATCTTTACACTTTCTACGGATGTGAATGATGTAAATGGATTAAATAGGTATTTTAATACATGTTGCTTTGGCTATGATATTATATGCAATTGCACTTGATCATGTATTTTAGTCTGCAGGAATTATATCCTTGGCAGTGGCACATGGAGTTAGTGATTTAGCTATTCATATTTACCAATGTCATCCCTGTGTGGTTGATGTATCCTTATTTTAATTATTTTAATTAAAACCTTTTGGTGGTTAGTAAATCTGAACTCATCTGCACTATGTGACTAGACTAGTGAGTGTGTCTATGCATTTAGAGGTTCACTTTGCCACAAAAGTGTTAAGTGATTTTCTATGATTTTAGGTTTTAAGGTTTTAAATCTTTTCAGATTTAATTTTTGGTAGCTTTGCCTTAAGTGAATTTTCATTATAGATAATAACCTATTTTCATTTGGATCAATTTAGAGTTTAGCTACTATAGTTGGCTAGTTTTTCTAATCGAGTATTCACTCAAAAAGTGAATAAGTGTTGAAAGAGGAATTTTTATTCCTCACTTTTCCTTTTTGGATTTTAGAATTTGGAGAGCTCTTTTCGAAATCCTCTTTTGAAGGATTATACTTTTGTTCATTCTTGGAGCTGTGAGCATGGGATCTTCATGAGGTTGGTCTTATTGGTTTCGACTCAGGGAGTTTATGCTTTGCTATCATTTTCAACTAATTTGGTGGGTTATTTATTTTATTGCACGGGTTTCAGTTTTTGCCCCTTTTGTTGGCAGTTAGGGTCTTCCCATTTTATTATTTTTACTCCATTTCAGCTTCTTTTTCTTTTAGCAATTTGTTAGGAGGCTGAGAACTAGTGTTCCCCTCCATTTTGTATGCTGGTTCTACCCGATTGGTAGGGTATGAACATTTTCCCTATTTTTGGAATGGGGGTTTGGGATTTTGAGTCATTATGTTGGCTATTTTTGCATATAGTGTCCAATTTCATTTTTTTTTGGATTTTCATGGTTTTTGCACCCAAAGGCCAAATGAGTTTTAATTTTGGAATTTTATCAAAATTTGGGGTTTTTGCCTCATTTTGCATGCCACCCTATTTTCTCAAGTTTTATTGGCACAATGTGAGTCGTGGACCTGGATAATCCATTTGGATATCTGTCAGACCACTTTTGCACTTTATGTTGCATTGGGATGCATGCTGCATTCGTCCTCCTGAGTCTATTTCGGTTGAGTGACTTTATGTTGTGTTCTCATCCAGTCCTTGTGTTATGATCTTCATGATGGTGGTGCACCACACATGAGTACATACGCGTACATTTTTTGGGTGACCTATGGGGCCCAATCTTCCATGGTACTTCCAAAAGTTATGATCATTGGGGTTGGGTTGGGAATTTGCATGCCTATGGGCACTCATCATTGGATGAGCATGGGTAAGGTAGGGTAATATATGGAGGGGGCTGCTATCTTTTAGCCTATTTATTATTGTGCCCATAGGGTTGGCGAAGGAAGTTTTAATTAAGTGCTAATTAAATGAAAATACTGGGTGGTATTAAAACTTCAGATAATAAAATGTGTGAGCACCCAATTAAGTTTGAGGACACGATGTGTGAGCACTAGGTTAAGTTCAAGGACACATAATCCAAGCTTGGGCTTGTTGATTCCAAATGACTCTCCATGATGTTAGCCCCTACTTAGTAGCCCATTGAGATGTCTGACTAGGACCTGTAGTTTATGCCTTGTCTTTGCCTTTGATTCAATCATCATACTACCTAGCGTGAGTGTTAGCCATGGATGTTTGTTTTGTGTGTATTTTTGGCTGGATCATTATCTCCATCAGCATGGTCGGTGTGGACCTATGGGTGCCATGTGGTTGGGAGGCATAGCTACATTCACCACTACTAGGGATCGGTGTACAAAGATTGTCTTGTATCCTAGTGTGACCATTGCTAGATGTGTTCACTTGGTACTTCATTTATGGAGTATGCTTTATTGTGATTTATGCTTTCATTGGGATGTTGTTTATCATGTTAGATGATGTTAGTTTTAATGCATTCCTTCTTATGATGATTAGCATGTGGTAGGTGATGTTATCTACTTTGTAGGATTATCTTCTGCTTTACTACTAGCATGTTAGAATTTTTTTGCTTATATTATAGCATGTTTTAGCAGTGACATGCCTATTATAAAAATATTGATGAATGGATTGATGCCTTGGGATGTTATGCACAGGGGATGGCTAGAGCCCACGATGGTCTTATGATGCCATTGATGGTTGGGAGGAACCACGTACTTAGTTGTTTTGTTCATTGTAATGTTATTTGTGTTATTTCAATGTTGTTTTTAGTTCATTGCGATGTTTCTTCTGTACTTTTACTTCTTTTTGATTGTTAGATGGTTAGTTATAGATTTTCTCTTTCTATTATGTGTTCGAGTGTTCATACCTCAAATTATGGATCCAGTATTCCCTGGTGTGGAGGTTCTAAACTTAGTTTTAGTCTATTGTTTATCCTTATCTATTTTCTTGCATTTTTTGAGTGACCATGTTTCAGCATGGTGGACTAGAAAAGTGTATCACACGCCCATAGAAATTGTATCGTGCGTGCCCTGATTTTATTGCACACCTCTTGGAAAAATATCGTGCGATACTTTCTAGTATCACACCTCCTTTTGAGAACTATTATATGATACCCTTAAAGTATCATACACTTTTGAGAAAAGTATTGCCCAGTCCCTAAAATTGTTGCCCTTCTTCTTTAGGAATGTTGTACGATACTTTCTAGTGTTGTATTAAAGTATCACCCAAGTTTTGTAAAAACCTATGCGGGATGGCAGTGGGCACTTTTTGGTTTGATCCAAACATTTTGGGAGTTGATTTGGATACCCTCTTTAGTGTTCTTCAACCCTATGGTGTCATATTTTTAATTTGGAATGTGTTCGAATCGAATTCAGTTATGCGTCTTTCATTTTTGATCTTTTTGGTCAGTAGTGGCATTTGGAGATTCGTTGTTTGCTAGGATGGTGGTTCAGTCTTCCATTGTGATCTTTGTGATCCATGTATGTTGCTGACATGTGTACTTACACTTGTTTAAAAAAAAAATTCTAGCTTGTATTTCATCCTTGTTCCAAGGATCTCCAGGTAGGGCATTACAATTTAAATCATAACCTATTTCTACAAAATCACCAATTTCATCATGAGAAAAAACTTGAGGGTTTGGAGAGACACCTGTATTGAATGTTTGATTAGAATGTGCACCTAAATCTCCTTGTATTGGGTTCTCTTCTTCAGCCTCTTCATCAATTGTGGTATCCTCAATGTCTTTCTCTTCTAAAACAATATTTGATATTGAAGACCCAACATTGGTCAACTCTCTAATTCTTTGTCTTCTCTCTCATTAACGTTGTGCTTCCTTCTATTTTTTTGTTGCAATCTTCTCATTTGTCAAAAATTTTATTTTCTTCTTTCTTCACTATTTTGATCTCATGTTTGCACCAATTTTGAATTCAAATTAATAGCTTTCAAATTGTAGAAGATGACAAGAAAATAAAATAATGATGACATAAATTTGTTGTTTCATCTTGAAACTATCATTCAATTATTGAAATGATTGATAAGTGCTTTGTGGGTAATCTTTGTGGGCCCAATGGATACTTAACAATTAGGCACCCAATTTATAAATAAGTAGGTACCCGATTTGTACAATGACTAAATTAGAATCAAGCATCTAATTTTTGAATTGAGAATTGGGTGCTCGATTCTAATGCCATGGGTGGGCATTTCCCTTTGGCATGAAGTTTTTCCTTAGGGAAAGGCATGGTATAGGCTTGGTGGGACCAAGCCTGTGCCTTTATATATCAAATTTTGACTAAGGTAATTATTCGACAATTTTAGGGATTGTCATAATTTTTATATGGTCTTCCCCATTGAATTTTTGACAAACCAAAAAATCATTATAGGTTTTACTATTGTAATTTCAAAAATGTAAATTTTATGGTGTTATGAGTTTATTTTCTATTTTTGCATTATTTATTAATCAAAAGTGTCTCTTAAACATAAAATATTCATATATCTTAAATTAATTTACATGTCATCAATCTGTACACAATTCTTTTGAAGCTAAAAAAAATCAAATTTTGATTAAATTATGGTGTCTAGACATGAGAGGTTTTAGAAATTAGCTTGATCGTCCATTAAAAATTAATAATAATAAAATATTCATGAAATAATTAAAGAAAAATATTCTCATCAATCTTCGGTGTGTTAGGTAACTTCTCTTAAAAGGATTCACAAAAAATCATTTAGTTGTGTCAAACTATGGTGTTCGTGCATGAGTGTGGTATGGTCCTGAAACAAGCATTTTGAAAAAGTGGTTTTTAAAGATCCATACCAAAAACGAATCTATCATATGGGTATACAAATAAATTACATATTAAAAAAGGAGATTCCAAGAACTACAACTTTTATTTCTAATTTTTTTTACATTTAATATCTAAATGCCTCAAATTTTGGCATCAATTGATAATATATTTTAAAAATAGGAAAAACACTTCCATCCACTTTTTGGCCAAAAGTGAGACCCAACTTCTTGCATTGACCCATTGACCCATTTAAATTAAAATATTTAAATAATCATTTTCATTTAGTTGAGCATAAACTCACTAATAGTAAAAGATATATATCCACAACATAAAGCCATAACAATCATGGATCCAAATGAACATCCTTTATATATATAACCATCAACAAAACTTCAATATAAATAAACTATTCTCCAATTATTCTAAGCATATATCCATTTAAATAAATAACTCAATTATTCAAAAAAACATATGGTATATTATATCATGAAAATCCCATTAGTCATCCTAAAAGAAAATCTATAATCTCAAATACAAAGTACATAAGATAACATCATAAAAAATCATCATGCAAATATGATCAAGATACTACTAAGAACATATAACATACATGCCAACACTACTACAAGAACTATAATTAGGTGCAATCAAAAAATACATCTCACAATGCAACCATTATTCATATATCAAGGAAACTCCTAGAGTAACATCATTATACCATAAAAATATACATAATAGCTTTCAAAAATCTCAGTGAAACCATCAAAATATCAGGAGTCTCGTATCCACGCATAAGACATAACTAGTCTCTAGATATAACAACATAAATCAAATCACCCCAAGAGTGTAGACCACTAATGGGTCCCAAAATTATCATTTAAATTGTAATAACATCAAGGTCACATCTATCTGGATGACATATAAAATAAAAATAGGAGAGGCACTACTTCACCCCCCCAAAGACTAGGCTTACTTTTGGAAGTCTACAAGTCAACCACATGACTCACACCAAGTATAGGATAAAATTTGATCAAATGAAAGAATATCGAATTGACTTCTACATAAGTTAATCCAAATCACCCCAATCCTCACCAACCATCTCATCAACCAATGAAAGGGGTAATAAAAAATGAAGGAATACAAAAAATCTTACACATTCCTTCAACAAGAAAATTAATGGGTGCTAGGAAAATACTTCTAGCCATAGCCTCTACTCTAGTAGGCATACAAGAGACTCTACCTTGTCATGAGGTAAATAAATAAAATATAGTACATACCATGCAATCTCTCTCCAAGGTCAAAACACCTCAACTTCCAAGCCAAACTTGGGAACATGGGAAAGAAGCATCCCAAACTACCGAAGAACACTACCATCCATCTAAATAATTCTTAATTCCAACCAAAATCTCACTAATTCACCCACCAGTCTCAAAGGATGAAGATTATTTCCAAAATTGTACTCTTTTGAGGGATGATACATCTAATTAAGGGTATCAACTAGTACAAGTATACTAGGTTGCATAATCACAACTATGAGAACTCACATCATAGATATGTAATACTACACTCACTCCTTTAAATAGGTATTCATAACATGACTTACCACCAAGAATAGGAGAAATATAATATATATGATGCTAAGAACTTAACTATCACTATGAACCATATTACTTAACCTAAGTAGCCACAACCACACCTTAAACAAGAATGAGATATAACTATGAGTCTCTCTACCACTACACTATGCTAGTATATGTAGAGTTAGGAGAACTAACAATGCAACCAACCATACAAATAGTCACCCTCCATAAACTATGACAAGAAGTACATCCACAACAACACACCAAATCTAGAAGAGGAAAGCATTTATAGAAGAACACATTCATCAAGATCCATAATACAAATTGACACTCATAGGTAGACATATTCATAACATTTTTCTTAGAGATAATATTTACACAAAGAAAGGAAATACTCATGGTCTCCAAATCACACCATGTAAGAATAAAAGTATGATAATGAGAATGTATACAAATGCATGGATCTAAATTATGGCACAAAGAGATTTGTGGGTGAAATAATGATTTATTCTTCCACCTTTCAAATATAGAAGTTAAGAATCTCCAATGAATGTATATCCAATATGTGACAATTCAGTTGGTCTATTCTTGGTAAATGGTATCTAGAGAAATCATTGCATTCCTTTGAAAATGGTAAAAAGTTCTCTTTGTCCTTGAAATGATACAAGAAGGAAATTTTTCATATGAGAAAAGTATAGTTTCCAAACAACCAAATTCATCATGAAGTGTTTGTTCATATGGAAAATTTCTTTCTCATATGATATTACACTCAACAAAAAATGGCCTTCACTTTGGAAGTCATAACTTTCACATCCAAAATTTGATTAAATTCACTAAAAAGAACAAAAAATGAGAATAAAAAATACCTAAAAGTAGATAACCCTACTTGCCAAGACATGCAATGGGAAAATTGACTTGAAAACTAACCCATAAGGCATGTTGACACCAATGTACAAAATGAAATGAAAATAGATCTACATAATTTCCTAGTAAATTCTCATTTAACATGATTTAAATTAACAAGATCCTATGAAGGAGCTTCAAGATATTAGGAGGGTAAAAGATAAAATGGAAAAGAATAGAGTTAGAAGTTGTTGAGATTCTTAAGTGTCTTGGGTAGGCTATGTTTGTTTTCTCTTTGTTTGTTTTTTTGATGTTTTTTGGTGGACTTGTGTAGTGCCTACCCCTAGGTAGCATTTTTGTTATCATTGTCAACTCTTTTAGAGATAGTTTTATGTTGATGGTTAGTAGCATTGTTTTGAGACTATCAGATATGTGATGAGATTACTTGGTACTTTACATTTCATGTATGCATGATGATTATTACACTGTTTGCAATTATTGATGATGATTAGATTGATTGATTGTTTATTATCACATGTGTTTTCTTATGGTAACTTACCCCATACTTGCATGTGTATGGTGTGCATGTTTTCTCTTATGTATGGCGTGTTTGATGTGGTTAAGGAAGGGAGTCATAGTCACCTACTAGTCAGGATCTACACGATGCACCACTTCCTGCCATTTCCTGTTTAGCTTAGTATATATTGTGCTTGTACATGCATGGTTTTTATGTAGGTTGCAGGTACCAGGTATCGACTTCCCTAAATTTCCAGGATGAGCCTACCCTATCACATCATCTCAATGATAAGAGAGGGGAGATAAATTCTCAAGTCCAAATCCAAACTCTTTTAAGCCATTTGTCCTAATTGGAAATTAGGACAAGTATCTGAGTTGAGTACCCTTCGAATACGTTGAATAATGTAATTCGCTATATTAACCCTTGGTTTGATTTTGTATGTATTTTGGCTAGATGGATTTTCGTATTTTACCCTTGTGAGTCTTTGGAGTATTTTCTATTAATTAAGCCTAATTAAAAGATTTAATTAATGGTTTAATTTAATGGAAAATTGATATGGTATTTTAATATTTATTTTATTTAATTAATTGGGAAATTAATTAAATAAAATAATTAAAATTGAAAATAAAAGTTATAAGTCTAAATTTGGAATGTGACAATATTTATTTTAATAATATATATTTGGAGTTCATTTTTAAAGAAATGACTAAATAATATTATTATTAAAGCTAATAAATATTTTAGCAATTAAGTTTTGAAAATCAAATTTAAAAGTGGAAAATATATTTAAAATTATTAAAAAATTCTAGATTTCATGTGATTAAATATATTAAGGTTAAATAAGTGGAATTATTAAAGTTAGTGCATGAGATTTAATAAATAAATAAATAAAATTGGAAAGAGTAAAGTAAATATTATATTAACGATTGTGCATTATTTTAATGTTTGCTCACATAGGAGTTTGCAAATTCTCGAGAGTTGTCATGTAGATAACACAGGAGTTTGCACTCTAAGTATGCACTAGTTGTCTACACTTAGTAGTTAGCATTTTATTTGAGCACATGGTGTCTACAACCTTATGACTAATCTAGAAGGTTGGAGAAGGCTCATGCTTGGTTGTCATGCTTATCTTCTAGTTGTTTCTAGACACATTCTAGATGCATCTTAGAGGGCTTTAAATAGAGGCTCTCCTAGTGTGTTTGGACAAGCTTAAATGGAGGCTTCAAAGCTTACATGCAATTGAGAAGCTCATATGTTTCTACATGCTCATATGCTTCTACATGCTCATATGTTTCTACATGCTTCTATGCTTCTTCTAGCACTTCTAGTCACTTGGCGGATTCAGTTGGCTTGGATCTTGGAGGAATTGCAAATGATGGAGAAGGAAGGGATTTTCTATGGACTTTTGAGGCATGAAAAATTAGCATCAGTGTTCAGGTGCACTCATGATAATCACATATTCTATTTGCACTCTTTCTCTTCCTGTCTTCATCGTGTCTATTATATGTGTTTGAATCCTCTATGATTGAATCTATAATTTGAAATTGAAATCTAGATATTTTATTTGGTTGAGAAGAAAACAATAGAAAACCCTAGATCCAATTTAGGAAAGAAATTAGTTCTAAATCAAGTTTGGGTTCAAAATTATATTGTGAATAGTTAAATGTAATCTTTCTATCAAATTATGCATAAGGACAAATCTATTAGATAGACTATGGTCATATTGAGAGAAACAATTATTTTAAAAGAGAAATTCTTATTTAAAAGAATTAGAAAACCCTTTTTATTTAGAAAAGTTATAAATATGTTCTCTCTAGAAAAATATATATACATTCAAATCTGCATACGTGCTGAATTACAATCTGTATATATATACACACACACACACATATATATATATATACATATATGTATATATATATATATATATATACATATATGTATATATATATATATATATATACATATATGTATATATATATATATATATATATATATATATATATATATATATATATATATATATATATATGTAATTGTCTAAATGATGTTTTATTAAATCTGAATATATACATATTGAAGGACCCAAAATCGCATATGTGGGAAAAACATTTTATAAAAACGTTATAATAATAAACGTTTGCACATATATTATGAGGGGCGGGTTACACCCCCCTGCGCATACTGCAGTACACATACGGGTCGTAGGTGTAGTGCCTGCCCCTAGTCTACATTTTCTAGTTACATTCCTGATATCATTGCCAAACTCTTTTAGGCCAATTTATGTTTGATGATTAGTATTATTATTTTAGAGATTATTAGATGTTGTTTTACACTCAGTTTTTTTATATGATGAGATTACTTGGTACTCTATATTTCATGCATGTATGATGATTATTCAATATTTTTAGTTATCGATGATGATTAGTTAGATGGGTTATTATCACATGTGCCTTCTTATGGATACTTATCCCATACTGCATGTGTATGGTGTGCATGTTTGTTTTATTTATGTATGGTGTTTCTGATGTGGTTAAGGAAGGGAGTTGTAGTCACCTGCTAGTCGGGATCTACACGATGCACAACTTCCTACCATTGTTTGTTTAGCTTAGAATATTGTGTTTGTACATGCGTGGATTTTATGCAGGTTGCAAGTACTGGGTATGGACTTCCCTGAATTGCCAGGATGAGCGTACCCTATCGCATTGTCTCAATGGTAAGAGAGGGGAGATAAACTCTTAAGTCCAAATCCTAAACCCTTTAGCCAATTGTCCTAATTGATAATTAGGACAAGTATCTGAGTTAAGTACCCTTCGAATGCATCAAATGATGTAATTTCATGATTATAACCCTTTTTGTTTTGATTTAGTATGGGTTTTTCTATGTAGGGTTTTCGTATGTTGTTATATGAGTCCTTGATGTGTTTTCTATTAATTAAGTCTAATTAAAAAGATTAATTAATGATTTAATTTAATGGAGAATTAATATGATGTCTTTAATATTTAATTAATTGAGAAATTAATTAAATAAAAGAATTAAATTTAGAGGTTAAAGTTCAAAGATAAATTTAGAACAGGATAATATTAATTTAATTTAATAATAATATATTTGGAGTTCATTTTTAAATAAATGCTAAATATTATTTTTATTTAAATTAATTAAATATGTTATCAATTAAGTTTCTAAAATAAATTAAAAGTTGAAAGATATAAAATTATTAAGAATTCTAGATCACATGATCTAAGCATGAGTTTAAATATGAGAATTAAATTAAAAGATTAAATAACAAAAATTAATAATGTTATTTTAATTTCATGAAGTGCACATGAGATTAAATTAATAAATTAATTTAAAATAGAAGTCAAGTGGAATATTAAATAAAGTTATTTAATAATTCAACTTAATGTGCATGAAAGTTGAATGCAAAATAAAAGAAAAGATAATAAAGGTTAATTTGGAGTTAACTCAGTTGTGCAAAGAGTCTTCTCGGGTGAACGCACAATTAGTGCCCCGATTTGAGGAGAAAATTCCTTATCACAACTTTGGGGGTTCATTTTTGTGACACACGAATGTGGACGGGAATTTTTGGGAGACAACTTTTGGAAGCGAATTTCAGAAGGCTGATACCAAGAAAGTTTTCCAGAGGAAGGTTATTGAGAGGAGTGAATTCTTTTACAATTCTTGGAGATTGCATAATAGCATCAGGATCAAGTAGGGTCTTCTATTTTTGATTATCCATTAAATACGCAATTATCCTTTCCTGTCTTCTTTGTATCTGGGGTTTGTAAATCCGAATTCTCTGTGATGAAAGCTTTAACCTTTCAATATTGTGAATTTATTAATTGTTCGTCAATAATTTCTGTATCCACGAAAACTGGAAGAGTTATTAGAACCCTTGTTTTCTAGATTAAGAAATTAAGATTTAATAGGGTAAGGGTTTTGAATGTAAAATTGAAAGTTCTAATTTTTAAAATAATAAAAGAAAAAGAAAAAATATATATATTATATATATATTTTCCTTGGAGGAAAATTGTTTTAATAAAATTAAATAAAACTAATTTAAAATAAACATAATTTATTATATATATATATTAAAATAAAGTTGAAAAAAAATTAAAACAAAAATAAAATAAAAATTATATGTATTTGGAGTGGGGCGGGGCCACCACTTCCCATGCCCCACACACCCACACTGCGACAACAGGTGGTACTACTGCCAGCGGCAGCAGTAACACCTGCGGCCGCAGGGGATGGCAAGCCGACAGGCTTTTAAAAATGCTAATTTTTTTATATATAAATAAATATAAATTACGACTTAACTTTATATTAATCGATTTTTTAAAAATTGTTTTAAATAAAAATTGTTTTAATTAATATTATTATTATTTAATTTAAAATTTATTAAATTTTAAATTATATTGAAAATTTATTATTATTTATTAATAGTTTTATAAATAAATAAATTATTAATAAATGTAATATGTTCTTTTATGTATCATTAATTAATCTTATTTAAAGTTTGACTTAATTAAGATTAAATCAAAAATTTGTTTAAACAAGTTTAAAATTATAACACTGATTTTAATGGAAGCGTAGATTATTATATTTAAAGATCAACAAGTATTATTAATAATTTAATTATTACCCTTAGATTGTTTTAGGACTTTGGCTTGAAATCAATTAGGGGTAATTAGGTGTTTCATTTGGAGATAGGAACGAGATAATTTGTAAAGGTGAACTATGGGTCCTATCTATTTAAAACATACGTTCAACTGGAATGGAAACCTCACATTAACTCAATAGTATATTATCAATCAAATTGAACTATAAAACTTTTTACTTGAATATAAACACTGAAACCTGAAACCTTATTGTTTAACTCAACTGTATGTTTTCAAATCAAAACCAATTGTGAGACTATGATGTTTTCTATATATTGTCTATGCTTTGAGTGTTATGGGGTTGGTTTAGCGTTGACTAGTTTAAGTTGTTACCAGAGGCTCGGGGGTTGTGAATGTGATGTCATGATGATTTGGTCTCGATCTTTCTTAACCTGACCATGGTAATGTGATGAAGTGCTCTATGACATGATTGTGTTTACTGTTTGTTATTGGTTTCCAGTTTCCTTGTGTGAAGCTGAGATGTATGTATTTGAGATACCTGAATTAACCATTTTTGAGTCTCGATTAGTTATATTTGATAACCATTTTTGAGTCTCGATCAGTTATACTTGGATTGCTTTTCGGTTGCTTGAGAGGACTGAAGTGTTTGTTATGTTCTTGATGATGTCATGTTTTGACTTGACCATTTTGGAGTCTTTGATCAGTAGTGTAATTTACTATTGGGATACTTTCTGGTTGCTCATTGGAGAACCATTGGATTTTGTGATTTATCATTGATGCCTTTAGTTGCTGATAGAGAACTATCGTGATCATATGATTATTATTTGATGCTTATCTGTTGCTCATGAAGAACTGATGTAATTTTTTTGGTTTATCTTTTATGATGTTTTTTAGTTGCTTGTATAGGACTGAGGTGATTTTATTATGATTCTTTGATTTGTGATTTCATGAGCCTAGGGTAGGTTATCTATGTGTAGTGTTGAGAAGTGGCTTGCAATGGGGATCGGGGCCCTAAGAGGCTGCCTGGAGTAACCCATTGTAAGTTGTTTTAATAAGTGAAAACATTTACACTAAATGAGAGAAAATGAACCTAACAAGATAATTGTATGTTCTCTCCCATGCCTTGAGTGCTAGTACAGACTAGGATGGGGTAGAGAGAATGCTTGGTTACGACCTTGCATTCCATATTATGCCTCGTCAGTACGAGAGGATACTAGTGGCCGCAGGGATCAGTAGGGACCCAGGATTCCTAAGGGATTGCTCGGGTAACTTCTACATGACTTTTGTGATGAAACTTTCTCGCTTGCATATTAGGTTTCCTACGTGTCTTTGTGGTGCCTCTGAGTCTAGATGTCTATCTATGTTGGAACCCTTGAGTTAGTATACTTTTAGGATTTCCAGACTTAGAGAGTACTTGTGTTTTGTGTTTTGATACCTTGTTTGGGACTTGAGACTATCTCCTCAATGCGGTGGGAGTGGACCATTTAGGTTCCACGTGGTCAGGTGGTATTGCTTTTACTCTTACCATTGAGATCCGTTCGTGGTCGCCGTGGCTAGAGTTTTCTTGGTTGGAAATTACCTTCATTCTGTACATGGATGTTTTATCATTATGGATCTATTGATGTATCATGTATGGTGGATTATTTCATTTATTTTACTGTAATTTGTATCATGGATTTGAGGATGATGTATCTTTATCTTTACATATGTATATTCTTTTAAGCCTTTCATACCCTGTGACTTGTCAGTGGATGATTGAGCATTCCGAATTAATTTGCCAAGGAGCATTCGGAACAAATGTATATTATGGACATTGGAGTTTTTGATTATTCTTTCATATGTATGTGATAGTTGTTAGACTTAGAATTAATTAAATTTAAACGTGACTCAACGTCTTGGGATCCTTAAGAAATGTAACTTGTGATGTATGTTTGTTGATGATTACATGTTATTACTTCCGCTACTATGTGTTTGATGTGTATGTTATACTTCCTTACTTTAAAAAAAAAAAAAATGTTTAGCAAACTTAGTGATACTTTAGGTTAATTCTTTTGGATCCCTTGGCGGGGCGTTACATCTGGTATCAGAGCCTGAGTTTCTACATTGGGAGCTCTGGGTATATTAGAACGCCACTAGTGTTAACTAGTTGAACAAAAATGCAAACCTTAAACTGAAACTTGAAACTAGTCAAACTAAAAACATAACTTAAATTGTTAGTTGTATATTTTGCATACTTCAACACTTAGAATTCAAAACTGAAATTATACTTAAACTGAAATTATAGGTAAACTGAAAATTGAAACTATCTTGTTTGCAAAACATGTGTCTTTTATCTATGTGTTTCAGTAGTATGTTTCATGGTTATTTTAGCATCTTGTGTCTTGGATATTATTTTAGGATGGTCTCTGGGATGAGATCTTTCGTTAGAGGCCATAGCCTTGGCCATGGCAGAGGCCATGGACAAGGTAGAGGTATTAGTGTTCATGAGTCTATCCACAAGAGCCCCATTTAGGAAGAGAATAGGGAAGAGCATGTCAGTGAGCATCAGGAAGAGAACCATAGAGAGGAGCATGCTGACTCAGAGGAGGTTGACATGAGGCAAATGATGCGAACCATCATTGATCGCCTACCTCCTATTCATGATCAGGATAGAGCACATCAGGCAGGACATCTTCATAGATGAAGGACCTTTAGAGGTCCAAGGTCAAGCCCTTTAATGGGTAGGGTTCTGGATATGTACCTGAGTAGTGGCTTATTGCCCTTGACAGGATTTTTGCTATGTAGGACTTTGATAGTAATGTCAAAGCAAGGTTTGCTATCACTAACCTAGAGTTCTTTGGGACCACCTGGTGGACTATTGAGGAAAAGAAGCTGGGCTTAACCATGAACCGTGTCACATGGGAGTTATTCTTAGAGAGCTTCCGTGAGTGATTCCTACCAGAGGAATGGAAGCAGCATAGAGCAGATGAGTTCCATAACCTGAGACAGTACACTATGACTATTATAGAGTATGAGCACAAGTTCTTTGAGCTCATGCCCTTTTCAGGATTCAGTAACAACCCAACATAGTTGGCACAACATTTCATTAGAGGTTTGAACAACCATTTAATTGGGGGTGTTAAGGTGTTTGAACCTAAAACCCTCAAGGATGCGGTACATCGAGCCATCCTTGTAGAGTAGAGTGTGAACTTAGGACATGGGGGTTTTGTAGGAGCACCTTCAGCATCAGGATCAAAGGGTGGTCAGGGAACAGGTGGCAATAGGAAACCTCCTACTCTGGGTAATTAGCGGTAGGAAGGTACTTATCCTCCAGCTCAGAGTGCTGGTGGTGGTTCCAATACTAGGAACTATCATAATGCTCAGCGCAACAAGCACATCCAGTATGACTAACCATCTCAGAGTGTTCAGTCTTATCCTAGTGGGGGTAGTTTCCAGCAGTCTAGTGCACCTAGAGTTCAGAGGAGCTTCAATGGAGAGTGTTTCTCATGTGGACAACATGGACACAAGTCGTCTCGTTGCCCTCAAGGGAAACCACAGTTCTCAGGCCAGAGACCCGCAACTTCAGAACCTATAGTTGGTGGCATGGATAGAGCCCAGAGAGTGTACTCAGTGGAGTCATATCCTCCTACAAGGGGAAAGGGTCCAATGGGACCCGCACAGTGAGTCCTTAGCTTTTCTTTTGTTGTAGGCTTCCAGGAGTAAGCCTAAGTCTAGGGGGGGTGGATGTAGTGCCTGCCCCTAGTCTACATTTTCTAGTTACATTCCTGATATCATTGCCAAACTCTTTTAGGCCAATTTATGTTTGATGATTAGTATTATTATTTTAGAGATTATCAGATGTTGTTTTACACTCAGTTTTTTTATATGATAAGATTACTTGGTACTCTATATTTCATGCATGTATGATGATTATTCAATGTTTTCAGCTATCGATGATGATTAGTTAGATGGGTTATTATCACATGTGCCTTCTTATGGATACTTACCCCATATTGTATGTGTATGGTGTGCGTGTTTGTTTTATTTATGTATGGTGTTTCTGATGTGGTTAAGGAAGGGAGTCGTAGTCACCTGCTAGTCGGGATCTACACGATGCACCAATTCCTGCCATTATCTGTTTAGCTTAGAATATTGTGTTTGTACATGCGTGAATTTTATGCAGGTTGCAGGTACCGGGTATCAACTTTCCTGAATTGCTAGGATGAGCGTACCCTATCGCATTGTCTCAATGGTAAGAGAGGGGAGATAAAATCTTAAGTCCAAATCCTAAACCCTTTAGCCAATTGTCCTAATTGATAATTAGGACAAGTATCTGAGTTAAGTACCCTTCGAATGCATCAAATGATGTAATTTCGTGATTATAACCCTTTTTGTTTTGTTTTAGTATGGGTTTTTCTATGTAGGGTTTTCGTATGTTGTTATATGAGTCCTTGATGTGTTTTCTATTAATTAAGTCTAATTAAAAAGATTAATTAATGATTTAAAATAATGGAGAATTAATATGATGTCTTTAATATTTAATTAATTAAGAAATTAATTAAATAAAAGAATTAAATTTAGAGGTTAAAGTTCAAAGATAAATTTAGAACAGGATAATATTAATTTAATTTAATAATAATATATTTAGAGTTCATTTTTAAATAAATGCTAAATATTATTGTTACTTAAATTAATTAAATATGTTATCAATTAAGTTTCTAAAATAAATTAAAAGTTGAAAGATATAAAATTATTAAGAATTCTAGATCGCATGATCTAAGCATGAGTTTAAATATGAGAATTAAATTAAAAGATTAAATAATAGAAATTAATAATGTTATTTTAATTTCATGAAGTGCACATGAGATTAAAGTAATAAATTAATTTAAAATAGAAGTCAAGTGGAATATTAAATAAAGTTATTTAATAATTCAACTTAATGTGCATGAAAGTTGAATGCAAAATAAAAGAAAAGATAATAAAGGTTAATTTGGAGTTAACTCAGTTGTGCAAAGAGTCTTCTCGGGTGAACGCACAATTAGTGCCCCGATTTGAGGAGAAAATTCCTTATCACAACTTTGGGGGTTCATTTTTGTGACACACGATTGTGGATGGGAATTTTTGGGAGACAACTTTTGGAAGCAAATTTCAGAAGGCTGATACGAAGAAAGTTTTCCAGAGGAAGGTTATTGAGAGGAGCGAATTCTTTTACAATTCTTGGAGATTGCATAATAGCATCGAGATCAGGTAGGGTCTTGTATTTTTGATTATCCATTAAATATGCAATTATCCTTTACTGTCTTCTTCGTGTCTGGGGTTTGTAAATCCGAATTCTCTGTGATGAAAGTTTTAACCTTTCAATATTGTGAATTTATTAATTGTTCGTCAATAATTTCTGTATCCATGGAAACTGGAAGAGTTATTAGAACCCTTGTTTTCTAGATTAAGAAATTAAGATTTAATAGGGTAAGGGTTTTGAATGTAAAATTGAAAGTTCTAATTTTTAAAATAATAAAAGAAAAAGAAAAAAAAAATATATATTATATATATATTTTCCTTGGAGGAAAATTATTTTAATAAAATTAAATAAAACTAATTTAAAATAAACATAATTTATTATATATATATATATATAAATAAAGATGAAAAAAATTTAAAAAAAAAAAAAAAATATAATTTATATGTATTTGGAGTGGGGCGGGGCCACCACTTCCCACGCCCCACGCACCCACGCTGCGGCAGCAGGTAGTACTGCTGCGCAGCAATAACACCTGCGACCGCAGGGGATGGCAGGCCGGTGGGCCTTTAAAAATGCTAATTTTTATATATATAAATAAATATAAATTACGACTTAACTTTATATTAATCGATTTTTTAAAAATTGTTTTAAATAAAAATTGTTTTAATTAATATTATTATTATTTAATTTAAAATTTATTAAATTTTAAATTATATTGAAAATTTATTATTATTTATTAATAGTTTTATAAATAAATAAATTATTAATAAATGTAATATGTTCTTTTATGTATCATTAATTAATCTTATTTAAAGTTTGAGTTAATTAATATTAATTAAATCAAAAATTTGTTTAAACAAGTTTAAAATTATAACACTGATTTTAATGGAAGCATAGATTATTATATTTAAAGATCAACAAGTATTATTAATAATTTAATTATTACCCTTAGATTGTTTTAGGACTTTGACTTGAAATCAATTAGGGGTAATTAGGTGTTTCATTTGGAGATAGGAACGAGATAATTTGTAAAGGTGAACTATGGGTCCTATCTGTTTAAAACATACGTTCAACTGGAATGGAAACCTCACATTAACTCAATAGTATATTATCAATCGAATTGAACTATAAAACTTTTTACTTGAATATAAACACTGAAACCTGAAACCTTATTGTTTAACTCAACTGTATGTTTTCAAATCAAAACCAATTGTGAGACTATGATGTTTTCTATATATTGTCTATGCTTTGAGTGTTATGGGGTTGGTTTAGCGTTGACCAGTTTAGGTTGTTACCAGAGGCTCGGGGGTTGTGAATGTGATGTCATGATGATTTGGTCTCGATCTTTCTTAACCCGACCATGGTAATGTGATGAAGTGCTCTATGACATGATTGTGTTTACTGTTTGTTATTGGTTTCCAATTTCCTTGTGTGAAGCTGAGATGTATGTATTTGAGATACCTGACTTAACCATTTTTGAGTCTCGATCAGTTATATTTGATAACCATTTTTGAGTCTCGATTAGTTATACTTGGATTGCTTTTCGGTCGCTTGAGAGGACTGAAGTGTTTGTTATGTTCTTGATGATGTCATGTTTTGACTTGACCATTTTGGAGTCTTTGATCAGTAGTGTAATTTACTATTGGGATACTTTCTGGTTGTTCATTGGAGAACCATTGGATTTTGTGATTTATCATTGATGCCTTCAGTTGCTGATAGAGAATTGTAGTGATCATATGATTATTATTTGATGCTTATCTGTTGCTCATGAAGAACTAATGTAATTTTTTTGGTTTATCTTTTATGATGTTTTTCAGTTGCTTGTATAGGACTGAGGTGATTTTATTATGATTCTTTGATTTGTGATTTCATGAGCCTAGGGTAGGTTATCTATGTGTAGTGTCGGGAAGTGGCTTGCAATGGGGAACGGGGCCCTAAGAGGCTGCCTGGAGTAACCCATTGTAAGTTGTTTTAATAAGTGAAAATATTTACACTAAATGAGAGAAAATGAACCTAACAAGATAATTGTATGTTCTCTCCCATGCCGTGAGTGCTAGTACAGACTAGGATGGGGTAGAGAGAACGCTTGGTGATGACCTTGCATTCCATAGTATGCCTCGTCAGTACGAGAGGATACTAGTGGCTGCAGGGATCAGTAGGGACTCGAGATTCTTAAGGGATTTCTCGGGTAACTTCTACATGACTTTTGCGATGACACTTTCCCGCTTGCATATTAGGTTTCCTACGTGTCTTTGTGGTGCCTCTGAGTCTAGATGTCTATCTATGTTGGAACCCTTGAGTTAGTATACTTTTAGGATTTCCAGACTTAGAGAGTACTTGTGTTATGTGTTTTGATACCTTGTTTGGGACTTGAGACTATCTCCTCAACGCGGTGGGAGTGGACCATTTAGGTTCCATGTGGTCGGGTGGTAGTGCTTTTACTCTTACCATTGAGATCCGTCTGTGGTCGCCGTGGCTGGAGTTTTCTTGGTTGGCAATTACCTTCATTCTGTACATAGATGTTTTATCATTATGGATGTATTGATGTATCATGTATGGTGGATGATTTCATTTATTTTACTGTACTTTGTATCATTGATTTGAGGATGATGTATCTTTATCTTTACATATGTATATTCTTTTAAGCCTTTCATACCTTGTGACTTGTACAGTGGATGATTGAGCATTCCGAATTAATTTGCCAAGAAGCATTTGGAACAAATGTATATTATGGACATTGGAGTTTCTAATTATTCTTTCATATGTATGTGATAGTTGTTAGACTTAGAATTAATTAAATTTAAACGTGACTCAACGTCTTGAGATCCTTAAGAAATGTAACTTGTGATGTATCTTTGTTGATGATTACATGTTATTGCTTCCGCTACTATGTGTTTGATGTGTATGTTATACTTTCTTACTTTAAAAAAAAAAAAAATGTTTAGCAAACTTAGTGATACTTTAGGTTGATTCTTTTGGATCCCTTGGCAGGGCGTTACAGCAGGGTACCTGCGTAAGCAAAGTACCTGCGACGAAATGTCGCCGAGGGACACTCGCGACAGTGATGTCCATGTTTTATTTAATATAAATGCCGCAGTGATATATGAGACTAAATTCATAAAACACTTTCTTTATTATTAAGAACGCAGTTGTGTGATTCAAATTTTATAATTCGATGTTATAATTATTACATGGTATGTATGTATATATATATATATATATATTGATTTAACATATGCTATTTATAATTGTTAGATGTTGAGAATTGTTAGATATGAAATATTGTTAATTTGTCAATTATTGCTAGTCGAAAGAGACATTGAATTCATTTAAATTATTAATTTGAATCTTAAGGGATTAGTAAATGGTTGACTTTAATATTGATTTTATTTAATGTATATTAAATAATTTAGAGTTGTTGGAGATTATTCATGTTAAAATCTACAATGAGTCTTATTGGATTGTGATAGGGGTCTTTTTCAAACAACATTTATATAGACAAAACATTATTAGAACAATTAGCAAATGGAGTCTAATGGTTGACTTTTAATAATGATTTTATTTATATTGAATAATTGTGAGATGATAATTTATATTATGTTGATTTAAATTTAGAGACTCTAAATGATATTGGATTAAGATTGAATTATTATGTTATTGGTTAATAACCTATTGATATACCTTAATGGTGTTAAGAGTTAGTCAAATATTAACTAATGAGTTTATGGAAGGATTCTATAGAATGAAGTATTTATAGTTTGTTGAGTTTATTATTTATTAGTGTTTAAGGACTAGCAAATAAATAATGGTTTAAATAGTTATCAATAAATTCGATTAGAGTTAATCTAGT
Source organism: Cupressus sempervirens (assembly GCA_028749045.1). Taxonomy (NCBI): domain Eukaryota; kingdom Viridiplantae; phylum Streptophyta; class Pinopsida; order Cupressales; family Cupressaceae; genus Cupressus; species Cupressus sempervirens. The sequence continues at coordinate 694,701,879 of CM053789.1, read as the reverse complement.
GGAGATTATTTAATTATTAAAGTTTTATAAAAGATATTAGTTTTTGGTTTGAAGTATGATTGATTTTTAATTAGTTAATATTCATTGAGTTGTCAATATAATTATATTATGCGATTGAGATTTATCTTGAAATGACTATCATTAATACGAATTTGTTAAGAAAGCATCACTATGATGAATGTGGTCATTATGGATAAGATTTCCAAAATAACTTGCTAATATTATTATTATTAAAATATTAATATTTGTGTATTGGATTGAAGTTGACTTTTACATACAAACTATTGTTAGTCAACTGATATTCATTGGGTTGATGGTATGGTTGTGTAATTATTAATTAAATCAATTAAATAGAGTTAATTGGATTTAATTAATAATTATGTTATGTAATAGAGATTTAATTGATATAATTCTTTTAATGAGATTGTAAAAAATATTGATATCGAAGTTGATAAGTCTTATTCTATTGACTTGAATAATGACTTTAGTTATTTTAATGGTTATTAGTGATGATCAATTTAATGAGTAAAGTATTTATCCTTAAGTTATTCTTAGAATATTATAATGGAAGGAAAATGCTATAGGGGAACAAATGGGTTGACTTGTAGGTGAAATGATGAAACTTAGACACTTGAAGTATACTTGAAACAAAAATTGAAGCTCTACACTTAATTCAACTATGTAATATAGCAAAACCAAAACATGTCTCTGCATTGTGTATTCTCTATGCTTCTTGTTTTGGGTTTTTGGGTTGACTAGTGTTGACTAGTCTTAGGTTGTTACCAGAGGCTTGGGGGTTATGAGATATGTTGACATGTTGATCTTATTTGGTCTCGATCTTTATAAACCCAACCATGGTAATGTGATCGTATGCTCTATGAAATGTTTGTATTTACTGATTGTTATAGTTGAGATTCTTATGTATCTAAGACACTTGAGATAATCATTTTTGAGTCATCGATTAGTTATCCTTGGATTATTTTCTAGTCGCCATGATGGGACTAAAAAGTGGATTTATTTCTTGATGATGTCATGATGTGACATGTTTGACTCAACCATTTTGGAGTCTTCCATCAGTATGATTTTGAGATATTCTTGGTTGTTTGTTGAGAACCAATGGATATTGTGATTTATTTTGAAATACATTTTGGTTATTGAGAACCAATGATTATTATGATTATCAATGATGCCTTCAGTTGCCAATAGAGAACTGTTGTGGTCATGATTTTCTATGGATGCTTTTCAGATGCTCATGGAGATTTGATGCTTTTATTGTGGATATTTGATGATTCTTTTTACGGATTATCTTTTGGATTTTCTTTCCAGTTGCTTGTATAGGACTGAGGTGATTTTATGATTCCATGAGCTTAGGGTAGGTTATCTACTTGTAGTGTCGAAAAGTGGCTTGCAATGGGGGTTGGGGCCCTAAGTGGCTGCTAGGGTAATTCATTGTAAGTTTGGTTAATAAGTGATAACATTTACACACTAAATGGAGATTAAATGAACCTAAAAAGATAATTTTTTGGATGTTCTCGCCCATTCCTTGAGTGCTTGTACAGACTAGGATGGGAGTAGAGAGAATGCATGGTTGCGACCTTGCATTCCATAGTATGCCTCATCAGTATGAGAGGATACTAGTGGCCGCATGAGATCAGTATGGAATCGTGGAGTTTACCTAACTACTAGGGTAACTTGTACGTGATAAATGCGATGACACTTTCCTGCTTGCAGAGTAGGTTTCCTACATGTCATTGTGTGCCTCTGGGAATTAGATGTCAATTTTGTGATTAGAACCTTTGAGTTAGTACACTTTTAGGATTCCTGGACTTAGAGAGTATCTTTTCTATGTGATTTTTGATAGCTTGTTTGGGACTTGAGATTATCTCCTTAGCACAGTGGGAGTGGACCACTTAGGTTCCGTGCAGTCAGGTGGTAGTGTTTTTCCACTCTTATAATTCAAGATCCATTCGAGACATCGTGGCTAGAGTATTCTTGGTTCGTATTTATCTTCATTATGTTCTTGGAGCATTATGATGGATGATATACCCTATGATGGATGTATTTACTAGTATGCTTCTTGCATTGATGATTTTCATATGTTAGATGATGATATCTTATGCTTTACTTGCATGTTAGATTACTTTTTGCATATGATGTAGTATGATTTAGGAGTGACATTCCTACTATGTTAATACCGATGATCTCTTCAATGCTTTGGAATGCTACGCACAAAGGGATTGCTAGGATCCATGATGGTCTAATGATGCTATTAACTGTTGGGAGGGACCGTGCACTTAGTTATTTATGTTTGTGATATATGGTTATATTTTATGATGGATGTTTATATCTTTATGATAATGATGTATCATGTATGACATGTGGTTTCATTCACTTAATCAGCATCATGGATTAATATTAGATGAAGATGTACTTTATTTACATGGATGTTTATTCTTTTAAGCCTTTCATACCCTATGACATGTATAGTGGGTGATTGAGCTAAAATGTAGTTACAAAAAGGACACTTGTATATGGTTTAAGAATGTTTGATGTATCATTGTTATTTCATAAGGATGTGATGTGAGGTGAATAGTTAATTTAGATGTGATACAATGTTAAGGGATCTTTAAAGAATGTAACCTGTTATGTATGTTATGTTTACTTTCATTTGAATTGTTGCTATTGCTTCTAAAAATGTTATGAATGGTTTACTTTCATGTTTAAAAAAAAAAAAAATGTTTGGCAAACTTAGTGAAATTCTTTGGATCCCTTGGCGGGGCATTACAACTTATCCCTTGCTATTGGTTTTAGTTGGCTAGATTTTTTTGGTTTCCAACCTATCTTTTTTTTTTTGTCTTGTTGAGTTCTAATGCTTGATATTTTTTGTATGTTGTTGTAAAGGGTTTTAGGTCCCTTCAATTTTTGTTTTCTCTTAATAAAAAACATGATTTACATTAACTAATCTATTGTAGACATAGTTATGAACAATCAAACATGAGTTCTACATCCCAATGCATTCCAATTAATTAAAGCTTCACAAGAACATACATTATTGTCAACTTTATTTTCCTTTCAAGAAAAAAAAAAGATTTTCTTATAATGAAAATAAAATACATTATCATTAGCACCTTTGCATCAAATATCAAACACATTATAGTATGTTCTTTGTGATGTTCTCCCTCACTCATACTATCAAAGGTCCATATTGAATATAATAGAGTCACAACACAAAATAGAGCAATAGTAGAAAAAAATCAGAATAGTCACCATGAAAAGAAGGGAATTATCAATTCCAATAGTAAATATAAGAAATACACATATTTCAACAATAAATCAAAGGTGACAACCATCACAGAGAGAATGATAAATAAATTATAGTGACTATTTTAAGAAAGGGAAATACCAAAATGACACTAACCCAAAAAATGTGGAAAGATCCACCAAGATAATAAAATAAAGAAACAATTAAAATTTATGTTCACGTAACATTATTATTGAAATTAGTCACACAAGAGGGATTAATTTTTATATAGTTTAGGTAATGCATCATCCCAATAATGTTAAAGAACATGCCATGCACATCAAACAATGATCTCAATCATATGCATAGTTGTATTACTTTTATCAATGCAATAATATTATTACCTAATATAATTTTCTAGGTTCACATGATCCTATTGAACATGAAACTCTATAAATGCATCACAACCACATAGTCTTTTCCAAAAAAAGTTAAGAAACAAAAATTTACGTACATAAGTCAATAATTAAAATGATCTCAGTCAAGTATTATTCCACTCATTATTACCCATTTTAGTATTTATTTTCAAAAATTATTGTTGTGGTTTCACAATTCATGCCCCATTTCTCCTAGAAATGAGGACCCCCTTGTAATTTTTTTCTACTAGACTCCTATTTTGGGGTCCGGGTCACTTTAGGACTCCCCCAAGAGTATATGTCAAGCTCCAATATTTAATTGGGGAAGTTTGAAGAGTCATAATTTTGAGAAAAATGAAGTTTTTCAAGATTAAATATGCTTGAGTGTGCACTAGCACACATGTGCACATGCGCATGTGTGCAGAGTGTTTAAGTGCACACTCCATCTCCTTCTAGAGATGTGCACATGTGCATGTGCACACCTCTAGAGGGTGCACACCTGTGAAGGTCTACACCCATGAAGATGAGCACAGAAGACCCAGACCCCAAAGCCCCTTCTTCCCTTCATTCACTTTCCTATCCAACTTATCATCGCACTCCCGTACCCTTTGACATGCGTTGCCTCTGATGCTCCTTGACCTCCAAAACCACAAAACACAAGGTTAGCACTCTATGAAGGTGCACACATGCACACCTCTACACACAAAGAAAGAACCTAAAAGACAAAAACTTAACCCTGAGACACTAAGACACTAGGAAGGTGCACACATGTGCGCCTCCCCAAGGTGTACATGTGTGCACCTTCCTTCACAAACCTAACATCAAAAGCGTAAAAAAAGAGAAAACCTAAGGCTTTAAAGGCATGCACATGCACACCTCTTCAAGGTGTGCATTTGCATACCCTTTTACCTTTAAAATCTAAGTAGAGTGCAAACAAATCCTAAGTTACTCCCCCCCAGTTGCACATGCATTGCGTATGTGTGTAGCTCATCAGGGTGTGTAGGTGCACAACTACACACAAAAAGGCCAAATAAGGGCCCAATTATCACACCAATTCACCTTCAAGGTTGTGCTACGTGCATTGAACTACAAAAAAATGGATTTGGGGGGAATTTAGCTATTTTTTATTGCATTCAGATTGATTTTGACCAATGTTGGAGTAAATCAAGGCTTTTTTAAAGTTAAATTTTAGCTTTCTAACCTAATGGTTCCTTTCTTGTGTAGATAAGATGTCATCATCATCCTCTTAAATGATAGAAAAGATAGCTCCAAAACTCATAGTATCCAAGTACCAAGGTGCACCAAGGAAATCCTAGTTTCAAGATGGGCATGTTGAGATCAAAGACACAAAACTTGGGCATATAGATTGGAATTACTTCCTCAAAATTTGTAACAAGCCTAAGGAATGATCTAAAATGGTGTTAGAACTCATCTAGTCAAGCCTTGTTAATGTGGCATCACATCCAACATCTGTCTAGTCCTCAAAACTTATAATGACTCTTGTGGAAAACAATGCAACTGAAGAGAAGGTCGTCAAGAGTGTTACAGGAGAGATAGTCCTAGACCACCAACCCAAAAACATTGAGAATGTATTCCATCTTCCCAAAGTTGACCAATATCTAAAGATAACATATGATAGAGTGGAAAGATGGTATCGGGAGAAAGAAAAAGAGGCTAGAGAAACAATTCAATCCTCCTTGCTGATAGAAAGAACACCAGTAGGCTATAGAGTTAGAATAGTGGACATGACCAAGGGTTACATGAAGGATGACATTAGATATGAAATTTTAATTTTGAGAAGAGTCATGGGACTTCTTGCAATAGGAAACCTTCACATCTAGATGGTCCACTTTATTGGAACCATCAGGATGACAAAGATGCCAATTAATTGGGCTACTATCCTTAGTGATAATTTGCATGAGTAACTCATAGTTGTGAAAGTTGATCCAAGGTTCTATATGACATCATATATGGTGTACTTATTGGTCAAAAGAACCACATATTACCCAAGCCTCTATAGGAAAGGTGTCATGTAGGATATTAATGATTGACCCTATGTGGTGTATCAACAATTGGTGAAAAAGAAACTCTTAGAGTAGAGTATGGAATACATGGTGGTAAATGATGACTTCATCTTCACAATCATTAGATTTATAGAAGGTGATTATGAAAAAAGGATGTCAGTAAAAGTAGTCTAGGATCATAGAGATTGACACTTAAATTTAAGACATTCACCTATCTTAGGGTAGTAAGTACTATAGGAAACCCAAAAAAGATCCCAAGATATCTGCCAGATAGGATTATTCTTCTAGAGATTGCATGCCAGCTCACTTCTACATACAAAAAAATGAGGAGACAACATAAGAAGACATGGGTATGGCCCATTATAGTCAACACTTTAAGGTGAAGCAAAAGAAAGACATTGTCACTTTTGATTCTGAATGGGATCAATATCCCTTGGAAGAGTGCAACTCCCCTCACCCCTACTTCAACAACATCAGGATGGTACAACATCTAGAAGGGAAGAACTTTGTACATAAGGATGCATTAGAAGACCATTAGATGAATACAATAGATGACTTTGATATCTTAAGGCATTATTGTAGGATGACTCTATACTTAGCAGAAAAGGTGCTGAAAATAAAAATCCATCTAAAGGTGGTGAAAAAACATTTAGAAGATATGTTTCATCCTTTATACAATAGGGAAAAGATCTATGACTAACCTATGATGAATGAAAAAATGGGGAGAGAGGAGAATGAAAATATTAATCATTGGGCTAAGCATATAGTCCAACTGACGAAGGAATGGATCAAGAAACCTTTCAGATTGGATCTAGTTCCTTAGTCTATTCCCCTACAAGCTAGTGCATGGCCAATCAAAGAAAAGGGTGCATTATTAATAGTGCCAACCTTCCCTACTCAATATCCAGTAAGGCCAAAAATGGTTCACCAACATGAGAGGGAGGTTGAGTACTTCAAGGAAGATAAGGGCACTAAACAAAAAAAAAGTACTTGTGAAGGAAAAGAAGCAAATAGATTAGGCACAAGCACCTCAACTTGAACAAGCTAAGCCACAAGCTAAGCTTGAAGTACAAGACCATGTTCAAGAGTTAGAGAAAGAATCACAAGCACTTCCACAAGGAGAACATGTCTAGGATGGATAGGTACAGGAAGAACATGCACAGGATGAACATGTAGAGGAAGGACAACTAAAGGAGTATAGGGTATCACTAGTGGCTACCCAAGAGGAAGTAGCCTCCCCCTCAGCTCCCAAAAGGAAAAGGAATGAATCAAATATTTTGGTAACACAAAGGAGAAGATTAAAGAAAAAGAGAACTCCACCGTCATAAGTACCTAAGACAATCCTAGAAGCAAAGGTAGAAGAAGAAGGGGAATAGATTGAATATGTCTCCCTTAGCTAAAGGACCAATTCAAAAAGGGCAATAGAGGAGGTGAGAAGAAGAAGTTCAATATGGACACCTCTATATGCTCCAAAAGAAGCTATTTAGGTATCTACATTAGAAGATGAGCAACAATAGTGGATAGCTAACATGGAGGGTCAAGAAACTGATATTGTCAACCTCTCCAATTTTGACTTCATGCCAGTGGGCACTAAGATGGTGGGAGAAAAGTTAAGAGATACTCCCATGAGTGAATCCATAGGAGATGACTAGAATAAATTTTTTCCTCTACCTCAAGGACCTCTAGGAATTCTTCTACCACCATCTCAGGACTTAAGATTTTTGGATAAAGGCTTAGTAACTCCACTTTTGTAGGCCACAACAATAGAAGACTATGCGATAGAGAAAAGGGGGCCCTAGAAACTACATGTCAATGAAGTATAAGAGGAAGGGAAAATACTTGTAGAGCCCCAAAAAACTCCTCATGATATAGAGGCTAGGACATTAGCCCAACCAAATACAGAGACTCCAACTAAAGATCTTTCTCAATGAGACAAGACTCTAGAGGGGACTGATAAGGGAAAGGGTCCTACAATAGAAATATATTCTTTAGCAACATACATGTCTCCTATGGGCACCACACTAGCATGGTTGAAGAGAGAATTCATAGTATGCAACTACTACATTCAAACCCAAATTGCAATGGTAGGACATCACAATTATGATGACCACCCATCTCCCAAGTGACAGTACCAGGAATTGGCTCCCATTTGATAGGTGTAAGACTTTTGGCATCCCAAATTTCAATAGAAACCTTGTCTGTTGCAATTATGATGCCAAAAGACATCAAAATTTGGTAGAAGGAAAGGCCAAGAGATCACCATGACCTAGTCATAATTGTGACAAGCCACCACCATAATTACAACATCTAGCCATTTTACTTTGCCATCAGAATAGAGAAATTTTATTGTATGGTTAACAGTCAAGTGTCAAAATGTCCATTGAAATTGTGACAATATGTGACAATAGTGCCATGAGTGTGACAAATCTCTATCATATTTATCTTTCACAATTGCGACATATATGTGACAATAATGGTCTTCTTCTAATGATGTTCTTTTGTGCCCTCACAATTGTGGTGGCCTGCTGATTTATTAAAAAAAAGACATTTGTTCTTCTTTGTTAGAAATACATTTTTTCTATGTTGATCACACATATACACTATTCAATGTAGGTCATGAAGTTTCCTCTTTGGTGCCTCTCGCAAAGATTGTGTTTCACATTCTTCTAAGTTGTCTAATTGATACTTCTTCTACTCAAGTGTTTCATAGATAATGTCACATTTCCATTTCCTTTTTATATTACTATAGATAAGAAGCCCAACATCATGATTATTTCTCCATGCAAGAAGTCATGGATTCAACATACATTTTGTGTATGGTATTTTTTTATTGAGGACTTCACATGAAAATAGGCAAACCACCACCAAATATTTCCAAGTGGCCTTTTGGTGGTGGTCCACCTATTTTCATGTCAAGTCCTCAATAAACTAATGTTGTACACAAAATGTATATTGAGTCCATGACTTCTTGCATGGATAAATAATCATGATGTTGGGCTTCTTATCTATAGTAATATAAAGTTGAAATGGAAATGCAACACTATCTATGAAATGCTTGAGCAAAAACAATATCAATTAGACAACTTAGAAGAATGTCAAACACAATCTCCATGAGAGGGGCCAAAGAGGAAACTGCATGACTTGTGGTAAACAATGTACGCATGTGATCACCATAGTAAAATGTATTTCTAACAAAGAAGAAAAAAAAATAATATTTAACATGTTCTTTAGATATTTTCCTTGTGGTATCATTCAATGTTTGTTATATCTTATGTCTGGACACATGATGAGATATTGTGTTGTATTTACTTATCTACACATCTCCCAAGGGATTTACCATGCCTTTTTATTGCTCAATTACACAAGATCTACTTTAATTATTTTCTTCTAAATCTATTTTTATTTTATTATCTTTTTATAATAGCTAATTTCAATAGAAAATATTTAATACATAGCATAAAATTAAGTATCCTCTAAAATCAATGATCAATGAATGTGATTCTATGAAAGATCGTGTAATTCAAGAACCTGTTGTGATGGTTCCAATTGCTTATGTCATGGTTTAAGTTCCTCTTGTTGTTGATGGTGTCACCAGAGCTCCTTTTCTTTTGTTGATCCACTTTGCTTGTTGGTGTTTCAATGGGGGATGCGTGTCTTCCTTGCACATCTCTTTCTTGGAGGTTCCTCTTTCTCATAAGGTTTTGGTTGCAACTTCTATTGGTGTGGCTATCCTTGTAATTGCTAAGATTTGAGCTTTGCAAGCATGTATATTCCATCTTTGAATTAGTATGTTGTGACAAGGCTCATTGAATAGAACACATATCAAACTAATATTCAACAAAGGTTAATTGAAACCAGATCACAAAAATTAATCAAAATGCAGTACTCTTATTTTAGTACTTAGCCAAAGGAGAAAGTGGCATCCCAAGGATTGAAAATGTCTAAATCATCATATGGTAAGGGCACAAATACAATGTTGTACATCTCTTCTTCAAGCTTATACATATATGTTGTGCTCAAGTTAAATATTTGCTAGATATATTTATTGTTGATTTGTTCATTGTTAGTTGTAACTAACTAATATAGACATGCATGTGGATAAGAAGATTACTTAGAACTCCACAAAAATTTCTAGAAAAAGGAATGACTATTAAAGCACCTTCCTTTGAAAAGTATATCAGTGGAAATTGAGAAATTCAAAAACCCTCTTCAGAAAATCTATAATCTTTTTATATGGGGTCGAAGATTGATTATAAATGTTGCAAATTACTTTTCTTTGTTTTCTATCCATTATGTGAGAAGCCCACCCATGTCAAAGTTGATAAAATATTTCTTCCCCTCTATAAATTGTGGTTACCATATGTCTTCATGCTATTAGTTCTTCTTCACCAATATTTGTTAATCTTTCAGCATGATTCTATTGGATAAAATTTATTAATTGTGTATTGTCTTTGATGTTATACAAATTTCATATCATTATCAATTAGTGTATGTTGAGCTCACTCAAGCATTGAAGACAATTTTCTATGGCTACCGAGCAATCCAAAATTTGCCTAGTTTAGAAGGTAGTGTCTATTGAGTTCACTTGAGTGCCAAAGGAAAGTCTGCATATGATGAGTGCTAACCGAGCTCACTTGGTTAATAAAGGAAATGTTGGATGAAACCAGTGCTAACTGAGCTCACTCGATTAACAAAGGAACTTTTCTAGTAGGCAATATTGACCAAGCTTCACTTCTAAGTTAGTGTCTATTGAGCAGGGTTAACTATCGAAGGATTTTTTAATTTTAGCATATTAAGTTTAATTGATTTATCTATTGGTTCTAGCCAACTAAGAAGATGAATATTAGTTATTCTAAGTTTGTATTCTAGTTGACTTGATAGTGTGAAAGATATAAGGTCAAGTTTTGGGTTAGAATGTGTGAAGTGGTATGTGAATACATTGAAAAATTGATAATGCTAAGAGGAAGCAAATCAAAAGGATAAGCATAATATTCTTGTGGAGCTAAAAGGATATATTTGATTAGGAAGGATCAAGTACAAGCCAAAATATAGATCTATAATTAACAAATCTAGTTGCATTCAAATCAGGTCATATCATCATTACTCTCTAACCATTGTAGCTGTGATCTAAATCTCTTAATAGAGTTGGTTTAACAACCATTTGTAAATCCTCTAACAAGGTGGCAGTTCTATTGAATTGTTTAAAGACCTCTAACAAGGCCACAACTAACAAGGTGATTGAATTCTCTAATAGGGTAACACCTAATAGTGTGTTTTGTAACCTTTAATGGGGTTGGCTCCTAAAAAGGTGCACTTTAGAAGAGTAAAAATAGTAACTAGTTGCAATTGGTGGTTTTTCCCAAATTGGGTTTCCACATTAAATCTTGGTGTCAAATGTGTTCATCCTATTTCCTTTCTATGTTTGAAACTAAGTTAAAGTAATGATAATCACAAATAACATCTTAAGATTTTCATGTTAATTAATTACCAAACATTCTTAATGTTTATCAAGTTACAACATTTCTTTGTTTGTCAAGAATCAACTGAATTAAGTTTTGACATAATTATTGTACTAACATCTAAGGGATCTATGATTAATTTTTGTAGTAACTGATTCACCCCTCACCTCTCAATTACTCCTCTTATATTTCCAACAATTGGTATTAGAGCTTTTGGTGCTTGCAGAGAAGGTTTCAAGGAGCTAATCTAAAGATCAGGATGTCTTACAAAAGAGAGATTCCCAAGTTGAACATAGAAAATTTTGCAGCATGACAAGGACTTATGAGGTTACATTTAGCTACTATCATTGATTCAAGTTATAAATATCTTGATACTGAATACAAGACTCCCACTGGAACATTATCAATTGAAGATATTGTTGAAAAAAATAATCATAACATCATGATGATTGATATTGCATCTACTCTCAGTTATGTTGAATTTGATGAGGTAAAAGACTGTAAAACCACTCATAAAATGTGGATCAAAATAAAAGACATCTATGGAGGAGATGACAATGTAAGAAAAACCAAATTAAAAAGTCTTAGAGGACAATTTGATTAAATGAAAATGAGAGAAGATGAAAATGTTACAAAATATGTGGATAGAATCAAAGCTAGTGTGGGTGCTATCAAAATATCTAGAGGAGACATTGATGACACAACTGTTGTAAGAAAGGTACTTAGAAATCTTCTTTCTATTCATACAATTATAGTATTTTCTATTCAAGAAATGAGATGTGATCCAAATAAAAAAATAACTTTGGATGCTCTAGTTGGAAGATTGACAACTTTTGAGTTGGATAACTATGATAACTATGTTCCTAGTTTCAAAAATATTGAGTTTGCATTTGAAGCCAAACTCTCACTCAAAGAAAAGAGCAAGAAATCAAAGGTCAATCAATTAGGAAGTGAAGAAGAAACTAAAGAAAGTTGTGACAGTGATCTTGAAATCGTTGAAGCCCTACTTGCAAAGAAATACTCCAAAGGTAGATGAAAGTACAAAGGAAAAATTCCCCTAATCTACTTTTCTTGTGAAGAAGATGGTCATATTGATGCTAGGTGTCCAAACAAAGAAAACAAGGATGTGAAGAAAAGTAATAAGTACAAGGGCAAGAAGGAATTCAAAAATTACAAGAACTACAAGGACAAAGGTAAAAAATCTTGTTTTATGGCTAAATATTCTAATAACAGTGAAGATGAAATGGTATTTATTGTTGTAAAAGATGAATCTCATGATGAAGGAGATAAGATGGCACTTATCTCTCATGTTAGAAAAAATGATATATGTATTATTGACAATGGATGTTCACATCATATGATTGGAGATAAAACAAAGTTTGGACACATGGAACATTATGATGGAGGCACTTTAAGATTTGGAAACAATGAACCTTGTTGCATAAAAGGAAAAGGTCATATCTCATTAACCAATGAACTTATATGTGATAATGTTTATTGGGTTGAAGGACTAAAGAATAATCTACCTAGTGTGACACAATTGAATAACATTGGATTCAAGGTAGAATTCATGGATGGGAAGGCTAAACTACTAGATGAAAAAGGAAATCTAGTTGGATTAGGAAAGCAAACAAAAGGTAACCTATTTTATCTTGATCTTAGTGAAAGTTCATATTTGATTGCTCATGTAGAAGAAAGATGGCTATGGCACAACAGATTATGTCATGTAAAATTTGATAATCTAGTTAAGATAAGAAAATACAAAAAGGTAAGAGGTATTCCTAGTTTGAAGAAACCTGATATAGGTCTATGAAAAAATTGCCAAATTGGTAAGATGGGACAGACTAGTTTCAAAAGCAAAAACTATCATTATGAAGAAGTCTTAGAGCTTGTGCATACAGACTTTTGTGGACCTATTGGAATACAGAGTTATAGAGGAGAAAAGTTTTTCATTCTTTTTGTTGATGATTATTCTAGAATGATGACTATAATGTATCTAAAAGAAAAATCTTAATCTTTTCAAAAATTCAAGGTACTTGGAAAAATTAGAGAAAGAAATTGGAAAGAAGTTAAAATGCTTAAGTCCAAATTAGGTGGCGAATTCATCTCAAATGAATTCAATGAATTATACATTGGAAAAGGAATCAAAAGACAAGTATCAACCCCTGGTACACTAGAATAGAATGGTATAGCTAAAAGAAGAAATAGGTCCATCATGGACTGTACAAGAACATTGATGATATAAATGAATGTTGTAGTCAAATACTAGAAGGAAGCTATCAACGCTATGACTCATACCTTGAATAGAGTATAGCTAAAGAAAGACTCCAATAAAACTCCTTATGAATTATGATATGGCTACAAACCTAATGTAAGTTATTTGAAAGTATTTGGTAGAAAATGTTATATCTTGAAAGAATCTAGAAAAGAAAAATTTGATGTCAAAGGTGATGAAGGCATATTTCTAGGATACTCCTACAAAAGTAAATCATACAAATATATGAATTTGTCTACTCATAAAATCATAGAAAGTACACATGTGAGAATTGATGAATTTCTAGAAAAGAGTCAAGAACAAATCAACAAAGAGCTAGAGTATTATAGAAGATTTGTTTACTATGAACCTGATACCCTACCAAATCTATTTGAAAGAAAGGAGGCTTCACCTCTCAATTCCCCAAAATCTCCAATAGTGACCGAGTTGTAGACAATGCAACTCGAGTCATAGATTCAAGGACCCAAGTCACAGTTAGAGGCTACAAAGCTACTTCAAGAGCAAATTGAGTTTGATGGACTTGAGTCATAGAAAATGGGACTCGAGCTTGATGAAATCAGTGAAACTCATTCCAAATCAAGAGAACCTCAAGATGTGTCAAAAGGCATCATGCACTTGATCAAATCATTGGAGACAAATATGATGGAACAATGACAAGAAGCAAATTGAAAGGTACATGTTTACTTGCTGAATTTGAACCTAGAAATATTAAAGATGCATTGGATAATGAAAATTGGGTTGAAGAAATGAATGAAGAAATAGAACAAATAGAGAAGAATAAAACCTGGACTCTTTTCCCTAGACCTAAAGATAAAAATGTAATTGGCATAAAATGGGTGTTCAGAAACAAGCTAGATGAATATGAAAAAGTATCTAGAAATAAAAGAAGTTTGGTATGTAAAGGTTATTTTCAAGAAGAAGGTATTGATTATGGTAAAAATTTTTCCCCTATTTCAAGATTATAAGGTGTTAGAATTTTACTTGCCTATGCAACACACATATAATTTAAAGTTTATCAAATGGATGTTAAATCTGCATTCTTGAATGAAATTCTTGATGAGGAAGTCTACATTAAACAACTAGAAGGTTTTGTAGATCCTACCAAAAGAGACATGGTTTGCAAATTACACAAGGCATTATATGGTCTCAAGCAAGCTCCCAAATCTTTGTATGAAAGACTTCATAATTACTTGGTACAAATTGGTTTTCAAAGAACAAAATGATAGCAATAGTCTGTATATAAAAGAAGGATTAGACAAGAAGATTGTGTTGGCAGAAATATTTGTTGATGACACATTATTCATAGGAAATGATGACTTATACAAGCCATTTTTAGAAGAAATGAGTAAAAATATTTGAGATGTCTATGTTTGGAGAGATAAAATTCTTTGTTGGATTACAGATTCAATAGAAGGAATATGGTATCTACATTACACAATCTAAATATATCAAGGAGATACTAAAGAAATTTGAAATGGAAGACTCAAGACCAGTTGGAACCCCTATGTCTACTGGACATAAGCTTTCCAAAAATGATGATTCCAAAGAGGTAGATTAGACCACATACAAATCAATGATTGAAAAACTACAATATGTAGTGCATACAAGGCATGATATTGCATTAGCAATTAGTATGGTGGTAAGATTCTCAGAAAATCCCAAAGAAAATCACATGATGGTGATCAAAAGAATCATGAGATATCTAAAAGGTACTGAAGAATATGGCCTAGGTACAAAATAGGAGGCAATTTGGACTTAAAAGTATTTACTGATGCTGATTGGGTAGGAAATATTGATGAGAGGAATTTAGCACTAGTGATGGAGCATTCTTTCTTGGTAAAAGACTAGTGTCTTGGACAAGCAAGAAACAAAATTGCATCTCTCAATCCATAGCAGAGGCAAAATATGTGGCAACAATAGTCAATTGTTCGAACATTATTTGGTTCAAACAATTGATGTCAAGAATGAAGATAGAAATCAAGGACCCAGTAGTCATATACAGTGATAACACAAGTACAATCAATATATCAAAGAACCTAGTGATGCATACCAAAAAAAGCATATTGGTATAAAATATCACTTCTTAAGAGAATTGGTGCAAGGTAAGGAAGTCAAATTAGAATATGTATATACAAAAGAACAAATTGTAGACATATTCATCAAGCCACTACCTAAAGATGCATTTCTGTATCTAAGGGGTAAGCTAGGGGTTATTCCCCTGTATGAAGCTCACTAAATGAAGATTAGTGATGCATCAATCAAAGCATGCTAAAAATCAATCAGTTGGTGAAGTATTGATAAGGGCATATTGCAAATGAATCAATACTTAAGGTATACTAACATTCAACAATCATTATCTTTAGCATGTGTTGTTAAAGAGGGAGAAGTTTACTGTCATATCTTTTTTTTTTTCTTCGAATTTTGATGTAAGAGGGAGAAGTTTGATGTCTGATTGAACTTGGTTTGATATCAAAGGTAGAGTTTGCTATCAGAAGAAGTTGCTATAGACAGAAGTTTTCTAACAAAGGGAAAAACTAAAGATAGAAAGAGTTTACACTGATAGAGGGAGTTCTCATGGATATGAATTAGAATGAAACTAAGGGGATGTTCTCTACTTTATTCTTTTTCCAAAAATTTCATTGTATTATGACATGTTGTGTTGCCATCAATTCCAAAGAGGGAGATTATTAGATACAATTGATTAATTGTGTATTGTCTTTGATGTTACACAATTGTCATATAATTATCAGTCAGTGTATGCCAAGCTCACTTAGGCATTGAAGATAGTTTTCTATGGCTATTGAGCAATCTAGAGTTTGCCTAGTTTAGAAGACAGTGTCTACTGAGTTCACTTGGGTGCCAAAGGAAAGTCTGTGGATGATGATTGTTAACCAAGCTCACTCGGTTAACAAAGGAAATATTGGATGAAACCAGTGCTAATAAAGCTCACTTGGTTACCAAAGGAACTTTTCTAGTATGTAGTGTTGACCAAACTTCACTTGGTTAACATAGGAAAACCACTTCTGAGTTAGTGTCTACCTAGTAGGGTCAACTATTGAAGGATTTTCTTATTTTAGCATATTAATTTTAATTGATTTATTTATTGGTTCTAGCTAACTAAGAAGATGAATATTAGTTATTCTAAGTTGTATTCTAGCTAACTTGACAATGTGAAAGATACAAGGTCAAGTTGTGGGGTAGAATGTGTCATGACCCCAAATTTAAGGATATATGAATATTTGATTAACATATTATACAATGATAATAACTAAGAATAATAATATTATAATCCATTATAATAGTGATATATTAGACAGTGTAAACAATATATAAGATTATAGCATAATTTTAATGTAAAATATTGTATTAAATAACTAATAAGTAGTTTGATTATAAATGATATCAAACACTAATAATAATTTTATAACCCACCTACATTGGATAATATTATAATCTAATTGAGAATTACATATTATTATAAATAATATACAAAGAAATATACTACGTAATAGTATTATGAATAATGATATTATTAATATAATATATATATGTTATATGTTATAATTACATTATAAATCTATAACTGATAGTATATCTAAACTATTATCACATGGGTAATGAATTGATTAACTAATTTAATATAACAATGTACTATATTATGATCTAATAATATAGTTAATATAATCAGTTAATATTAATGAAAGAATGATTGTGAATCTATCACATCATTAGTAGATTATTCATCGACTTCCATTCTAGTAGTGAATGAGTTGATGTTTGAAATCAAAATAAATCGACATTTCATTGATTAGAATGATTCTTCAATATTACGTAATTATATTAAATGTATTAATATCATGCCATTGTATATACGTATCTTAATACATCCATATTACCCTATTCTTATATCATACTTTAAGAGGGAATCCTATACTTATAATAATAGTTCATATGCTATTATCGGTTGTTCACAAAAGAAATAATATTGATAAACTATATGAATAAATTTAGTTATTATTCATAATCATAGTAAATATAAACATTATTAATAATATACATTAATGAATAAATGAATTATACAATATATACCTAGCTGATAGTAATTGTATTACATATATAAATAAAAGATTATAATATAATTAATCTATGTAATATTAATAACTAATAATGATAAATTGATTAATTAATCGATATAATAAGGATACAAAAATTGATATAAATACAATATGATATATATATATATAATAAAGGATGATAATAATGGTGACAACATTATTATGTTTTATAGATGGCTTATATTATACATAAGCCCAAGGGATACACTAAAAATATGGAAGTTTAAATAATTAATGTTATACATATATATAATATATATTAATGTATATTATTAAATATATGCTAATAATCATTAGTAAACCCTAACCTTAACAATCAGTTAATTATTTGAAGGGTTGCAACCATATATGACCATTCACTTGTAATAGCATATATAAGAAAGAAAATGATAGACTAAAGGGGATCATATACGACAGAGAGAGGGAACAACAACACATTAATAGTTGTATAAATATTAAGACCTGACTGCACATCAAAATAGACGGCTCACCATTGTTAAAGCATCGCAGATTGCATACATAATAAAGTTATATCAGAGAAAACATGGTAAAAGATATAAATAAAGAAAGGAAAAGTAGCAAAAATGAATGACCCTAAAAAGGGGTCATTACAGAATGTGTGAAGTGTTATGTGAATACATTGAAAAATTGATAATGCTAAGAGGAAGAGAATTAGAAGGATAAGAATAATATTCTTGTGGAGCTAAAATAATACATTCAATTAGGAAGGATCAAGTACAAGCCATAATAGAGATCTATAATCAACAAATTCAGTCGTATCCAAATTAGGTCATCTCATTGTTACTCTCTAACCATTATAGCAGTGATCTAAAACTCTTAACAAAGTTAGTTTAACAACCATTTGTAAATCCTCTAACAAGGTGGTAGTTCTATTGAATTATCTAAAGATCTCTAACAAGGCCACTCCTAACTAGGTTATTAAATCCTCTAACAAGGTCACACCTAATAGTCTATTTTGTAACCTTTAATAGGGTCGGCTCCTAATAGGGCTCAATTTAGAAGAGTAAAAATAGTAACTAGTTGCAATTGGTGGTTTTTCGTAAATTGGGTTTCCACGTTAAATCTTGGTGTCAAATGTGTTCATGCTATTTCCTTTCTATGTGTGCAACTAAGCTAAAGTAATGATAATCACAAATAACATCTTAAGATTTGCATGTTAATTAATTATCGAGCATTCTTAGTGTTTACCAAGTTACAACATTTCTTTGTTTGCCGAGCATCACTTGAATTAAGTTTTGATAGAATTATTTTATTGACATCTAAGGGATCTAAGATTTCCTTATGTAGTAATTGATTCATCCCTCTCCTTTCAGTTACTCCTCTTATATTCCTAATAGATTCTTGTTGCTTTGATAAGTTTTTGTTTCCAAATACATCAAGAACTTTTTCCCTGGATGGATTCTCACACTCTAGAGTCAGAGATTGGAAATGGTAAAATTATTGTGCACTTATGAGAAATTGGTTACATGGAAAATATCTTGACCTTAACCTCCTCCACAATAAAAGAAAATCAAGGACAATACAAAGACATATACAATAGGGTATGAATAGGTTCTTGCTTTAGTGGTAGATACAAATTGCATGTAGCATGTCTCATAAGATCTGTGCAATAAACTCTTCATCTAAAAAAAGAACCTATTTCATGTGAACATGAAATAGAGTGATCAACCATGTACTCCATAATTGTCTAGATTAGAGACCTCTCCATAGTAGTCTAAATCTTCTTTAGCTTAGATTCCCCAAAATTATCCAATTGCATTTTTCTCTTGGAATGATTTGGCTACACTGATACCATGTGAGACTTTGAGAAAAGTTATGGAAGCATGCAAGGATTTTACACAAATAATACTACACTTTGATTCTTCATATCTATTTAATAAGAATAAACATAATGCTTTGCTTTTTTAGATCCTACATTATAGGAACCACCCTAAAAGGACTCCCTAAGATATGCATTGTTTCAACAACTCAAGAAAGCAATTCTATTTACCTTAAAACAACTACGAGAATGGTGTAATATTTCCAACACCTGGTGCATGCATTCAAAATTTCAAATAATGTAGAGACATAATACATTTTAGACACCTCCCAAACAACCATCTGCCAAACACCATGACACCTATGCCATCCATTCATGTTTTCTCCACTTTAAATTCATGATTCAAATTTTAAACATTGTTAATAATTATAAATATAGGTCTGCACACTTTATAATCTCCAGTGACATTGTAAATAAAAAATATACAGAATTGTAGTAACATTCTCTACCACTGAATTCAAAGGGGACGATAAGTTTTTGGAAGGTGTCTAGACGGTGTTGTAATAGGGCCTCGATCAATATAAGTGTTTACCAAAAATGTTGTTGGGTTTTCCTAACTTTTCCTTTGTTTCTACTCTATTTCTCTTATCATCTGCTACTTGGATGCGATCATGCCCTGCAAATATCCACGGTAATGACTATTAAAGCACCTTCCTACATTTATTTTTTAGACAATTCCCATATATGCAGTTTGGGAGAAGATCAAAATATTATTGATTGCTATCTTTTATTTGTAATTGTATGTTCAAGGATAAATGATTAACTATCACTAGTGTGTGTTCATTTCTATTATGACTAATATTTCTTTCCATTTTTCATGTTTGGGAAAGTTTGCTATATCTTTATGTTGAATAGTCATGATTTAGTAATCAACAGTCTTTATTATGTGTTCAACTCTATTATGGAAGTTTGATATATAGCAGAATGATTATTCTAAATATATAAATACACCAAAATATGCTATGACAATAAGAAGTTCAATTCTATCAAGAAAGTTTTAAGATTCAGTAATCAAGAAGAAAACTCTAGGTCCCACGAGGCATTTATAGTTTTGAAGGTTTAGTGGTATGCTCAATTTTGAGAGGTGTAGAACCTGCTCCAAATTTTCTATTGATGTTAGTTTAATCCTCCATTTCTATCATATACGTTTTTTTTTTCACACATTTTTTTTCTTATACATTGTGATCAAATTACATGCATTTTGGTTATGGCAAGTTAATGGATAGCTTTCTCCAATTGCTATATGCAACTGGAAAAATGTGAATGCCACAGATAGAGTTTCCTCATTCAAGGCAATATGGTCATCATAGTTTTAGCACAAATATAAATCATGCCTCTAACAAATGTGATTGATCTATGTCGAGTGCACATTTTTAGGAAGGTATCAAGATATAAAAGAGATTGTGATCTTGGCAAGAGCATGGGTTGTGAATAAGGAAGCATGCACACGATTAATGTGGATCTATTAGCAAAGATAAAGTATAGATTTATGAAGGCTTTTATGGACATATTTATGAGTATATAGATGACTATGCAAATTTACAAAGCATTTTGAAGAGAGTATTGTGAGAAGCTTCTATGGAATTTTAATGAGACTTGAAATAAGTTTCATGGAAATTTTTTTGTCATCATAATAGAAATTTGAGAAATAGGCATTGTGGAGAACAAATTATCCATCATCTATATGAGAAGCAAAATTTGAAACAATTTCTTGGCACCACTTTAGGATTGTATGTAAACAAGTTGAACTTTGCATTATATTGATCAACTCTACATATTAGTGGATATTTAATACTAATTTCATATGTATCATCTAACAACATGTGCATTCAAGAAAGGAAAAGAACTAAATTTATCACCTTTTTGTAAATTGCACTAGACTTTCTCCAATTGCAACCTAAAAAGACTTTTTCTAGTTGTTTATATCATCTCTAAGATTGGAAGCCTCATAAGTACAATGCATGCTCTTGCACAAATGCCTTGCTAGATCAGACATGGCACCAAAAATTACTACAGAAGATTGTGATTTTGACTATTGTGCAAGGATAAAAAAAAATTCAATGATATTAATATGCATTTGAGAATGGCCTACAAATTGACCAGCAAAAAAGCATGAAATATCCTAAAATATTAAAATTAAAAGGTGAACTTGGCATTTGGAAATAGTATTTTAAATATTCTGCATATAAATTATAATTTAATCAAAGTATTTTGAAAGCAAAATTCAACTTTAAAATCAGTAGATATGATATATAAACCTAGCTAGAGATGTAGCCAATGAAGTTTGACTTTTTCACATTGTAATTTGCAACAAGGATTATAAATTGTGAAATTATAAATGTTACCTACTTTCTCCATTAAGCATTGCATATCATATAAACTTTATGATCCTCTACTTCCTCCCTGTAATATTATTTAACATATCACCACACTCAAAAAAAATCATGAGAATAGTTCATGAATTAATGTATACTTTAGAATGATCTAATA
Source organism: Cupressus sempervirens (assembly GCA_028749045.1). Lineage (NCBI taxonomy): Eukaryota > Viridiplantae > Streptophyta > Pinopsida > Cupressales > Cupressaceae > Cupressus > Cupressus sempervirens. Next base: position 694,680,019 of record CM053789.1, on the reverse strand, counting down.
TCATTTGTTTCCACTATTCAAATTCTTTTTCATGTCTCCCAATTTACAACAAAAGTTATCAAATGCAATCAAACATGATTATAGATAAATAGAAACAATAGAATACCTTAGAGAGGAATAATTTGAGGCAATCCTATAGAAATCCATTCTTTTGAATACTTCATACATTGCAACTAAATTTCATAAATAAATGAGCTTGACTATGGCATCCTTCTGCATTGCCTAAAACCAAGAGATTCATACAATTAGTTGTCATGCAATCATAGGTTAATGTTGAGCTTCACTTGGTTTTGAGAATAGTTTAATATTGTCTACTAATTAGGGCCAACCACATGATTGAGTCGTAGTCTCTACCATTTGATGATAAAGAGAAATAATTTGAAGGAATTAAAGTCATAGTCAAGTATATCAACCAAAATTTCATAGTGTTGATTTTGATATTGTTGAGGATGTAAGTCATTTCTAGATGAAATATTGGTCACCTAGAAGACTGCACTTATCCCAGAATCACAAGTTCTCTTTGTGCCATCTAAATCTTTGATGAAAAATTTATAACCATTGCAGAACATAGTCTTGTGGTATTTCACCTACAATAATGTCAAACATGTATAAATTATTCCATCATGAGTTCAAAAACATATGATTGATTAACAAACTTATAAGTACCTAGAAATCTCTTAAACCATATGCTAAATTTGTTTTCTTTTGTGTAACACTGGGATCTCCATTAAAATGATCTTGTTTAACCAATGAAGATACATATTCCCATTTTAATCCATGACTAGAATGTTGACATCATTCAATCAATATTGTCATCCAATCTTGATTGTTTGCAATAAACAAATGTATTGCATCCCACTCTTTAGCAACTGTAAAAAAGTAAATAGATGATGTAGAGAAGATTTATTTTGAAGATTAAGAATTAATTAACTACAATAAAATCTCATAATTTATTACTTTTCACTTTCCTAAATCTACCTTTCCCCATCAAGTACTCCCCTTCAAATTTTTTAATGGAGTCGAGATCCCAAATACAATCTATATGGGTCTTTGCTGCAAGATTAGGAAGATATTGAGTAATGTACACCATCATCTAGTATGCCATATATCCCTCAATCATAGAACCCTTGGGATGTGCTCTTTTTCAAACCAAACCCTTCAAAAATTTCAAGTGTCTCTCAACCATCCACATTGACTTAGGTTGTAAAGGTCCACATAATTAAATATCTTCAACTTCGTGTATGAGGTAGTGTTCTTGTGCATTGAAAAAAGTTGAAGGTAAACACTTTTGCATTTCACACATTAGTAGATGAATTCTTTTCTTCCAATATCTTATATCTTCTTTATGGATTATTTTAGATGACAACCACCTACAAGGGATTCAAGACACAAAAACATATAAATACAAGACTTTACAATATATTACTTCAATTTGATTAGGTTTCCACAATCCATTAGACTTTTTAATTTTGCTTCTGGATTTGATTGTGTTTGTTTTTTTAGCATCAAAATGAAAACGTTTCGGATCACACTCTGTGATCCATCATCAGGATGAGAGAATGCAAGAATGAAAAAATGAGCAGATCAAGCCAGTCTAGGGGTTAATAAGGGAAAAAGTTGGAAGGAAGGGAGGTGGATAGAGGAGAAGACAATAAAATTAAAAAAGGAAAAAGCTAAAAAGGGGGGGGACCCATGGGAGAGAAAAGACTTAAAAATAAGGAGTTAAAATAGACAATACCCCTAGGAAATAGAAAACAAGAAACCAATTAAGAACCTAAACTAGAGCAAATGCATGAGCCTCCCATGTAAAGAAATAGAGACATTAACAGGTAAAGAACAAAACAATCGAGAGGCAACAACACGCAAAAAAGGAAACTCAAAGCGCTAAAAAAAGGAAGTATTCAATATAAACTATATATATATATATATATATATATATATATATATAAATCCTGTACAATGAAAAGAAAAAGCATAATGATAACGATATAAATAAACAATAAATACACCTACAGATGCATCTAAGGTAAAAAATAATAATGAAATATATATAATATTATAGCTCTAAAAATGTATATATTAATATAAACTATGATGTATGGACTAGTACTAATGTATATATTAATACTGACTATTAGACCTATTCAAGGTGCAATAAAAATAATAATAAAAAAATAATAATAATAAAAAAAAAAAAACTGTGAAAGCTACAAAAAATATATTAATACTAAGGAGGAAATAATAATATATATTAAAAAACAAACACAATCAAATCCAGAAGCAAAATTAAAAAATATATTACTTGTTTGAAATATTGAACAAATATCACTACTTACCTCACGTATTTTCCAAGATCATATATCACTTGTTTGATATTATTGTCAATTTTTTTTGGGAGTGAGAGGGGTAACACATACTACGAAAATTGTCAACTAATCATTTCATTCATTTCTAACATAATACAATGAAAATTGAATGCAGTTTCACAAATATATTGTAAATACAAAAGACCATGACTTACCTTGATGAAGGTATGCTAATCAATCATTTTCAGCCCTAAGCCAAATTCACTTTTATTTGATATGAGATTGCTTATATTCGTAGCAAATCCTCTAGGAAATCTCATTTTTCATATTACTTTTTTTATGACATTACTTTTCTAGTCCATTAATAACCAAGGAAAGGCACTTGAATTAATATGATCTCCATTGCTATTTGATTCAATGATATTTTTCATTGCATAATTGGAATCATGAATGTCACTACAAATTCTATTAAGTTTTTCTTTGTAATTCCTTCCATCCAATATTTTCCACCGTGTCTCTATTACATTCTTTCCAATATGGATGATATCAACACATGCACAATTTGTAGCTTCTCATAGTAGGGAAGCCTACTAAATTCTCTGGGATAATATTGTAGTCCCTTTGGAATCATGAATGTTTTTTCGAAACTTTGAAACTTATGTTTTTTGTGGAAGTGTCTATTCTCATCAAACACCTACTTTCTTAAACTTTTGGAATGAAAAAATTTCATCTTTGGACCACAAATTGGACACAAATTTTTTCCCTTTGTTTTAAGACCTATAAGATAATGGTACAATTGGATTAAATATATTCATTTTTTGAATTACTATTATTGCATGCAACTAGATTTCAGCATAACATACCATAGAAATGTGTCAACCCTGGGGAATCATGAATTGTCCACAAAAGTATTGCATGGAATTAGAAATATTTTTGTCCAATTAGTCTAGATATGTCATACATAGTTAAAAACTTTCATAACACCAATAACTCGTTCATAAGAGGTGCAATATATACATTCATATCTTTCACTTAGTACTTACCTAGTTGAATGAACAACATCAGATAATTATTGTGGTCATTTCATTCCAAGACTTATAATTACATGTGTAGGTAAAAATAAAATAATTAAATATCTAGAACAATCATTGTCAACATAGTGTGCTCCCTCTTTATTGACATCCATGGAGGAAGGTTATTGTTGATAAAAAAAATAGGCTAGACCGAGTAAATAGATCTCATCTCTCCATATGGATTGACACCGGAAATTTCTAGAGAAACATTGATATTTAGAGGTTCTTCTTTTAAGTGTGGCCACTTTTCCTCTATGTCCTTAAATGTTGAACCATCCACATGCATTCAAATAATTTCATCTTGACTTCTATTGTGTGTATGGTAATCCATACATTGTGCCAAGCTACTGCACCTGAATAATACTTTAAGACACAAAATAATGGGGATGTAACAAAGAACCTTGTGAGGCACCTTTTTTGTTACTTGATCATCTCAATATCTTCTCATATGGCATTTGGGGCATTGTATTAAATTTTTATGTTCTTTATGATAAATTACATGATCTTGAGGACAAAAATCTATTGATTGATACTCCATTCCAATATGTTTCATAGTGGCACATAATTCTTAGTATGAGCGAGGAAAAACATTTGATGGTGGTAACAAATAGTCACCTATCAATCTACAAAAAAAAAAAATTAGTTCTTAGTATAAAGTATCTTAATGGTACATATTTCACCTTTTATAGACTATAATGACATATATCACAAACCTTAGCATACATGACATTGTTATGTTGGATAAACCATTCATAACCTTCAAAATCACCAAAAAAATATAGTAGAGAGAAGAGTTGATTGGGATCCTTTGTAAAGCATCATGTTTTGCTTCTCAAGTAGATGTATATCATGGATGACCTCAATTTCATCCTCATTCTCATCATCATTAGTGTAGACACCTAAAAACCTTTAGAAAATAAAGTATTTTTATTTTCTGAAAAAGTCCTGATGACATCATCATTTATTAATTAATTAATTAATTAATTAATTAATTAATTTTTATGCCATTAAATCCCTTTATCTTAATTAAAAATATTTAATTAAGGAATCCCTCCCAAAAATGTTTAAATCTTATTTAAACATTATTTTCTTATTTATTAATTATTTAATTAATAAATTGACCAAAAATCCTAAAATAAATAAAAAATTTATTTTTTGCCCAAAACTTGGCCAATTTCCTTATGACCAATAACCTCTTCCAAAATCTTCTAATCCTTCTTTAATTTCGATTAAAGGCTAATCTCATCATTTCCTACCCCTAACCCCAACTCAAAATATTTAATTAAGATTAAATATTAATCCTCATGTTTATTAAAAAAGTTTTAATAAATATCTCCTCAACCCAAACCCTTGAAATAAATAAATCTTTATTTATTTCCTAAAAAACTAATTTATCCTCATCCTAAGAAGTTCTAGACTCTTTTAGAAAGTCTTCATCCTCATGCTAGGAAATTCTAGACTATTCTAGAAAGTCTTTATCCTCATCCAAAGTCTAGACTCTTCTAGAATATGTCTTTAAACCTAATCCTAATCCCCTCCTAACCTTGTCACATTCCCTAAACATGAGTTAAAACTTCCTAACCCAAGCCAAAGTTAACAAATATCTCCTCCTTCACCCACCCTCATTAAATGCCATCCACTTGCCTATCCCTAAGCTAATCCTAAACCATCCTAATCCATCCTCTAATCATTTGCACAAGCCTAAACAAGCTTAAAACCTTCTTAATCAAGTCCAAGTCGAAATTGCTCTCATCACTCTCAAAATATCTCAACCATAAAACTTTATGGAGTCCACTAGGTCATAAATGACTCTTACAAGCCCTTTTATTGCTCTTACAAGTCATTATGAGGGTCTTTATGAAGATTTTATCCTTTGAGCCTCCTTTGTTGACTCATCCTTCCCCTTTCCTCCATCCTCTCACCATGTGACATGTGTCACTCTTTGATTGGCTATAAGGAAGCACAATCCATGTGCTCTCCTCTCATGCAATCTGAGCCCTCCATAAGCTTTTTCCCATCCTTGCATCTTAGCCCTCAAACCCTCAAGCCTCTTGCCTATAAATTGGATCCTTTCCCTTTGCAAAATAACACAATCCATGAAGTAAAGTCATAATGCCATTTTGAGAAGCCATTTTACATCAAAACCATACACTCACACCCAAATTCCAACTCCATTTGAAGCCCTTTTTGAAGCATAAGCTTGAGCATACATCCTATCTATTAAGACAAAGCTACTCAACAAGAGAGCTTCTCATTGAGAGAGCCCATTAATGGCTCATATTCTCAATTGAGAGTTCATCTTAGTCTATCTTGAATTTTATGAATTTTGTTTAGTTTGTAGAAGCTTTATTTAAATTTGGTTTCTATTAGCATACTAACATTGCTCATATACTTTTTGGCACGTCCGGTGGGACCTCGTATGGGTCATCTTCATTAGCTTTTTTATTCAAGTTTTGTATGTCATTTGCTGATTTTGGCTAATTTTGCTTGTTTTTGTGATTGGTAGGATTGTATAAATTAGTTTTGTAGGTCCACATGAGCATGAAGAAGACAAAGGAACTCATAGTCTATCTCATAGTATTTGCAGATTTTTAAAGCTTATAGGTGGACAAAGCACTTGGAATTCTTCTTCCTCTTCTTGTCTATATTCTTCTTATTCCATCTACTTCTTCTTCTTCTTCTTGTGGGAGATCTTGGCCATTTATTTTTTAAGGAAGAAAAATCATACACACTTCTTTTTAGTGCTTAAAATGAACCCCTAAATCATACTTAAATCCATTAAAAAATTAAAAATTTGCAAAAAAGAAAAAATCTTTTAACAAGTGAAACTAAACCAATCTAATCATTTTCATCCTTGCAACATCAAGGTTTTAGATGCATTCATGCAAAGTTAGGAACACTTCATTTTTGGAAATTTAAAAAGAACTTCAAGTTTCCATTTCAAAAGGTTCAAAATCAACACTAAGTGCACACTAAAATCTAAATCAAACTCAAAGCATCAATCAAGGATAAAATGAACCTCATTTGAAAATATTTTAAAGTTCTTTTAAAAATCTCATGAAAATTAAGAGTCCTAAAACTTTTTTTATTTGTTTCAAACAAATGTCTTGTTGCAAAATCTTGGATGTTTCTTAGGTTTTTCATGCATCAAAACAATCTAGGAATATCATTTTTGGGCTTAAAACATTCAAACTAGAACACAAAATTTTGAATGAAAAGCAAATTCCAAAGAGTCATTTTCACTTTTGAGTCCAAAACAATCTTGAATGATCTAAGGTTAAAACAAAGCACTTCAAAGTTCTTAAAACAACACACAAAATCTCAATCTTGAATGCTCAAAGAAAAAAACTTCAATATTTAATCACTTGTCTTTGAATGCATGTTGCTAAACACACTCTTGAATACCATGGATTAAAATCAAATTTTCCTTGAATGCATGATTAAAACAACAAATCCAATCTTGAATGCCAAGGATCAATTAACCATTGCAATATCAAACACTTCATTTGGAGCTTCTAAAATTGAACAAAACAAATCTCTTTTCCACATGCAATTTAGGTAAAGTTTGATTTTTGGATATTTAAGAGACTTTGTTAAGTTAAATACAAATTTGAAAAAATCAATTTGAGTAGTTCCTTGGACTCACCTCTTTTCTAATCACCCATTAATTCAACCATTGGTTGCAATCTCAGCACCATTTATGGGGACGGGTCTACTTGAAAAAGGTGTTAAATGTTCCACAATCTAACTCACTCACTTGGTCTTTGAACGTTTGCTTTAACTTTATCAAAAATTTTAAATGACCAAAAATCTAGATTAAATCGATCACACTTCAAGTTTGGGCACTAAAATTGAACAACTATTGACGTGGAGGGCCTTCGGGTGCGCGCTTGGCAATCGAATTTCACACATCTTTGTTTTGGGCTTAAAATAAACTCGCACTCAATCTTGAATGCCTAAAAATCAATGAAAATCACATGGTTTTGATGCATTTTCAATGGCACTCACATTTCTTATGTTGACGATCTCTCAACTTTCATTATGCTAATGACGCTGTCAAATTGGAATGAACATTGTATGCCATAATCAAAAGTGTCTTCAATCATATCTTACAAAATTTAAATCATCAATTGGAATGAACGCGTGTCTTTTAAAGCCCAAGATCATGTATGTGGTCTTGTTTTACACTTTTTAGGAGGCTTGCTTGGGGATTTCATCACCCCTTGGGACGACCTCAACTCCAGTGTTTCGGTGGAGTATAAAGATTGGGAGGTGAATCCAAAGACACCTCTCTTGGGATCAAAATTTTGTCACTCGGGCTAAGCCTCGAGGAACTTTATACCCTTGAGAAGTGAAAGAGGAGAAGTGGGTTACCACTCCTCTCGGTTGTGTGACATCTTTTTGGTTTCATCTACGGATTTGGGCCTCACGTACCTTGCATATATCGAGGGCTCCCTAGCTAAACCAAATTTCATCCTTGTAGAAAGCTTCCTAAGATGTTGGTGTGTTTGACGTGCTTGCTCAAAACTTTTGTTTGCTTGTTTGTTCATAGCTTTTGAATGAATGTTTGCCAATTTTGGTCGAAATCCCAGAAAAGCAAAAATCTTCGAGCTCAAGGCATACTTAGCGTAGTCACTGCCTCATCAGAAAATCATCCAAGCTCCCCCGCTGCAACCAAATCTATCTAGTTTCTTGCTTTAGAACAATACCAAATCCAAAGTCTCTCCAAATCATCCCCCCCTAGCCAGCTAGAAACCCAATCCAAAATCACACCCAAGCTTTTAGAGAGTTGTTGTCATTCTGCTAGAATTTGTTATCCAATCAATCCGACCAATCCACCAGCCTCACCAAGGTTATCCTTTTGACAGAGCTTTATCTAGGGTAATCTAGCTTTTTCACCTGTTATCCCTCATCACCTTGAGCTAAAGGTTGGGATCCACAAGTGATCAATCTTGTGTCATGCCCATAGGATCATTAGTCTATCCTCAAGTTGACACAATCACCACCAATCCTGTGTATAGGAAAGTAAAACTCTCACCTTTTGACAACATGCCCTTGAAGTCTTCCATCCACAAGAAAGCTAAAAATCTCCAGCCAATCCTCCTTAGGTCTGTCATACAACTTTGACTCTCCCTAGGAAATCTTTCATCAGCCAATCCAAAATCTGTGCTTAATCCAAATCCAACCATGAGCTTTCGTGTTCATCCATATGCAAGACCCCATCCCCATCAAACTCATCATCAAAGCATGAAGTACCAATCCTATCATGATGTGTTTGGTCACATTGTCCTTGCTCCCGCCACCTCCTATTCTAATGATGATGAAAATCTTGTTGACTATGACGGGTATATTGAAAGTCTTAGAAACATTCCCCCAAGCATCCCCCAAAATCCAAGAGTTATTCCAAACTATCTAGTCATGCCATCTGATATCCCAGCTTCCCCTCCATCACCCCATCAACCAAGCTTCCAATATTCCACCCCCATCACACTAGCTATTCCTATCAATCCACCTCCACCTTCGACACACGAGTCTCCAACGAATCTCCTAGAGGAAATACAAGAAAAGTTGCCTCCAACAGTCGATAAGCCATGTCATCTAATCCAACCATGTGAAGTAGTTAGTGATGAAGCTTCCCCATCTATAATATCACCTCCATCTCCCATAGCTATCATCCCCATACCATCCATCAAATTGCTTAAAATCCTTCCACTTCCCGCAAGCATCAAAATCCCACCACCTATCAAATCCCTCCAAATCCTATCCACATCACCTCCAAGAATTTCCCAAATCTCTCGTAATGACCCTTATGCATCCATCTTCTACTCACCCATCTCCACTACTGAATCTCCCATCTATCCATCCGCTGCCTTTGAAGAATCCATCCCTTCACCTCTTATCGCACCATCCACTCCAAACCAATCCTATCAAGATCCTGCCCAAAAGCATGTTGACATCCCCCAAAGCATAAATGAAGATATCATCATACCATATCTTCCATCCATAGTGCAGTCACCATCTCCTCCATCTCCAAAACCTCAAGCCATATCTCCTTCACTACAAGATATCTTGTCATCCCACCAGCTACATCAAGATCCTATCCTTCCATCTCCCTCGCTCCATTCTTCCATCTTACCACCTATCCAAGCTATTCCACCATCTATAATCTACCCTCTTGGTTCACTTACATTCATCCACAGTGGCCCTTTCTCAGTAGAAGAATTAAGAACAGTATCTCCCCATTGCAATACACCTAATAAATCACTTCTACCATTTTCTGCAAGCAAAAAGTTTCCTCAGCTTGTTCAAATGCTCAATCGATGGAATTATCAAGGTCAAGGTTTAGGACCACAAGAGCAAGGAATCAAAGAGCCTATTATTGCACAAAAAAATCTAGGATTTCATGGTCTTGGATATGTATCCAAAGGCTCACCATCTAAAGGTGTTGGTACACCACACCCCCAAACCAAGCCTATCTCCAAGCCCACCATGTCAGCCTCCCATCACTCCTTCAAGAAATCTTATGTCATCCCCCCTCCACCATCTTTGCAACCCAAAACAACCTACCATATCCCCCCTTCATCTGCTAAATCCATTTTGGGTCCCTATGTCCCAAAATCTACCATCCTCCATCCTCCTATCAGCCATCATAAAAATCCTATTCCATCCATTTCTATGCAAGATCAACAAAGGCACATATTAGGGCACATCATCCATCATCATCCCCCTACATGCTCTTTCATATCCTCTCCATCTCACAAAGCTTCTCCTAACCATCTTCCCAAAGCTTACCACAACAATGTGAATGCCAACTTCAAAATGCATAAAGCTAAAAATCCACATCCTAGGAAATCATATGTCTATTCTAAAAGACATACTCCAAAAAGGCAAAATCCAATCAAAGAATGCAAAACAATGCAAAAGCCTATGAAAAGAAAATCCAAAACAATGTGGATCCCCAAGAAAAAAGTTGAAACCCAATGCATAATGGCATCCACCATTACTAATCCCCCATCTAGTGACTCATGTCCCCCATCTCCTAACTCCATCTTGGGTGCCTATATCCCCAAGCACGCTTCCACAAATCCTCCATCATGCTCGCATCTACCATCTATCCCCCATATGCTATTTTCACACCCATTCCAACATGTGCCAATGTTGCTCTTGCAAGCATCCCCATCTCATGCTCCTTTCCAACATTTTCATCCCTCCATCTCCTACCATCAATCCCATCTAATTCGATCTATTGCATAAATCACACATCCGATGTACCAACAGCTAGCAACAAAATTGAACATTCCAACAGCCAGTGAAAAATCCCAAAAAAGCCAAAATAGCTGAAGAAAGCCAAAATCATTCCAGCTAAGTCCAAAGTCAAAAAGTCAAAAAAGAAAAGAAAAATAAATCATCCACTGGTGAAAACTTGGCAATTCAAGCACCTTGGAAAAGTACCATGACGAAAACTTGGCAAACAAGCATCATGCGTAATCCTGCATCCCCAGCTTAGCCTATCACCCTCATGCTTTTGGTCATCTCTTGACATCCAACTCCATCTTCCAATCTATCCACCTATCCTCCATCCTCTAGCTTCCATCTCACACCATCCACTAATCTTATGCAGCTTTAGCCAATCATCTCAGCTATCATCCATCTCCCTAGCCCCTTCAGCTTTTTCCATCTTGGCTTCAATCCTATCACATCCATCATAAGACCTCCTTCTGCATGTTATCTTCTGATTGGGGGCACTATATTCCTTGGAGATCTTGTCTTGTCCATCCTCCCTTGTCATTGGTATCTAGCTCTAGGCTATCCTCATGCAAACCCAATGTCATCTCTTTATATCCATCATAATCCTAGCTATCTACCATCCTATCCAGCCATCTCATCCTACTCCTCTAGCTATCCTTGGTCACAAAATCTCTCATCATCATTCGATGCATCCTGCCAAATCCATATCTTTCACTATCACCCCACCCTTAGCTTTCGCATCTTGCAAAACATCGAACCATCCCGCTATCCTATCATCCTAAGCTTTTGCCTACTTGTAACTATCTTGGTCTGTTAGCTTGTACCATATCTTGATTAGCCCGCTTGTAAATATCTTGGTCTGTCAGCTTGTACATCCTCTTTAGCTTAATACCATTGTATCTATCCATTGTTTGTGTCAGTTTGTCCTTGATCAGCATCTTGCACCCATCGCACACCTTGGTTAGCTATTTCAATGCATCCTTTAGCTAGATTTCCTGTCACCAAAGTGTTATCTTTCTTAGTTCAGCTTGCCAGACGCATCACTCATCCAAATCCACCAGCTTAGGTGCTCTCCGATAGGACCTTGCAGGATATAGCTTTCCTCATGTCTGATCTTGGTCTGTTAGTACCTTGTCCTACCCATCTTGTTGGCAAACAGTTCTCTTTTGGATTTTCGCTTTCTTTTGATTTGGACTCTTCCCTTTTGGGTCTTGAAGTATCTTTTCCAAACAAGCTTTTTGTTCCCTCCTCAAATTTTCCACGATCTTCCATATCATGGTATGCTGCGAATGGGGCAATCAAAGTGTAAGGTCTTGATCATGTCTTTTGTTTGTTTTTCTTTTCTGCTTGTGGGTTACCCAGTGTCGGTTCCATGCTGCTTCCTTCAGGAATCATGTGTGATGCTGGGGCAATCCTTGTGTGTTTGTTTTGAGTTAGTTTGACAGTCCTTTGGACAGTTGGTGAATAGGCCTTGATGTTCTTGGTAACCTTGGCAATTAACCAACAGTCCTATAGCAAATATAGTGCTCAACTACATGGTGGTACTTCTCTTTGAGGTATCCCCCCGCTCAAAAAGCTTCAATGGATTGCCTTCATCTCCATTATCCCCCATCCATATCCAACACCTATCCCATCTTATGCATCAGTATCTCTTTGGATCACTCCTCACGCTTAGCTTTAGGGATCCACCAATCCAAATCAATCCACCAAGCCTCATCTTTCAAGATCCACAATCCTAGTCCTACGGATCTTCGAAACCCATCTTCCGCCAATCTGACTCTTTGAAATCCTGTTGCATTAGCTTTTTTAATCCCCTCATCCATCTCCCCATCTTGGATTCCTTTTATAGTGTTCCGCTCCTTCATCCTCTGCAATCCCTGAAGTCTTAAGCTTGCTTCCTCTTGTGCATCTGATTCTCCTTTATCATTCTCCCATAGTGAGAGTTTGAGCTAATTCAGGCCCTTCTCTTTGCCAATCTGAGTCTCCTTGCTTATCTTGAATTTTTGTACTTTTCAAGAAGCCATCGAGCCTCACTTTCTCTCCCCGCTGCCTTCTTGAGGGGGCATCTCACAGTCCATTCTCTCCTCTTCTGCTCTAGCCTTGGGCATCTTATTTTCTTATCTTTGATGCCATGCCACTTGCGGCATCACATCAAAGAGGGGCAAAATGTAGACACTTTATTTTTTGAAAAAGTCCTGATGAGATCATCATTAATTAATTAATTAATTAATTTTTATGCCATTAAATCCCTTTATCTTAATTAAAAATATTTAATTAAGGAATCCCTCCCAAAAATGTTTAAATCTTATTTAAACATTATTTTCTTATTTATTAATTATTTAATTAATAAATTGACCAAAAATCCTAAAATAAATAAAAAATTTATTTTTTGCCCAAAACTTGGCCAATTTCCTTATGACCAATAACCTCTTCCAAAATCTTCTAATCCTTCTTTAATTTTGATTAAAGGCTAATCTCATCATTTCCTACCCCTAACCCCAACTCAAAATATTTAATTAAGATTAAATATTAATCCTCATGTTTATTAAAAAAGTTTTAATAAATATCTCCTCAACCCAAACCCTTGAAATAAATAAATCTTTATTTATTTCCTAAAAAACTAATTTATCCTCATCCTAAGAAGTTCTAGACTCTTCTAGAAAGTCTTCATCCTCATGCTAGGAAATTCTAGACTATTCTAGAAAGTCTTTATCCTCATCCAAAGTCTAGAATCTTCTAGAATATGTCTTTAAACCTAATCCTAATCCCCTCCTAACCTTGTCACATTCCCTAAACATGAGTTAAAACTTCCTAACCCAAGCCAAAGTTAACAAATATCTCCTCCTTCACCCACCCTCATTAAATGCCATCCACTTGCCTATCCCTAAGCTAATCCTAAACCATCCTAATCCATCTTCTAATCATTTGCACAAGCCTAAACAAGCTTAAAACCTTCTTAATCAAGTCCAAGTCGAAATTGCTCTCATCACCCTCAAAATATCTCAACCATAAAACTTTATGAAGTCCACTAGGTCATAAATGACTCTTACAAGCCCTTTTATTGCTCTTACAAGTCATTATGAGGGTCTTTATGAAGATTTTATCCCTTGAGCCTCCTTTGTTGACTCATCCTTCCCCTTTCCTCCATCCTCTCACCATGTGACATGTGTCACTCCTTGATTGGCTATAAGGAAGCACAATCCATGTGCTCTCCTCTCATGCAATCTGAGCCCTCCATAAGCTTTTTCCCATCCTTGCATCTTAGCCCTCAAACCCTCAAGCCTCTTGCCTATAAATTGGATCCTTCCCCTTTTCAAAATAACACAATCCATGAAGTAAAGTCATAATGCCATTTTGAGAAGCCATTTTACATCAAAACCATACACTCACACCCAAATTCCAACTCCATTTGAAGCCCTTTATGAAGCATAAGCTTGAGCATACATCCTATCTATTAAGACAAAGCTACTCAACAAGAGAGCTTCTCATTGAGAGAGCCCATTAATGGCTCATATTCTCAATTGAGAGTTCATCTTAGTCTATCTTGAAGTTTATGAATTTTGTTTAGTTTGTAGAAGCTTTATTTAAATTTGGTTTCTATTAGCATACTAACATTGCTCATATACAATTAGAAGTAGCAACAACAAAAACACTAGTAGCAAATGTGTCATGGATCAATGCATTCATACCATCATATTCAAATGTGTTTTCTGGTGTATGATTTTCATCTTCCATGGGATCATGATCTTCTCCTTCAATACTCACACCTCCATATTCCTCCATATTCACACCTCCATGTTCCTCCGAGAAGTGTTGGTCCATATCACATACTACCTTGGGGAGATTGACCTATATAAAAATGATGATAATCAAACCCTTGTTTTGTGGTTCATAAGTATATTCATTGTGAAAACAATATAACAAACAACTTACCAATTGATGATAATCAAACCCACCTTCAGTGTGACCATTGTCCTAACAATGTCTCTTAGTTGTTTTGATTTTGATTCTTCTTGTCTTTAAGTCATTACAATGCTTACAAGGACAATAACATTTGTCATCGCCTGGTGTATGAAAGTTAGACAATAATCTAGTAATTGTCTCTCTATTTTGATGAAACTCCCTTGTATTATCTGACATGATCCTTCTTCACATGAATAATGTTTATATCTACACATATTGTTTTGGAAGAAAATTTTGGTGCAATTAATGTGTATAGCTACAAAAATATTGGATATGTTGTACTTAATGTTTATATTTGCACATATGGTTTTGAAAGAAACATTTGGTGTAATTAATGTGTATATCTACAAAAATATTGGACATGTTGTACTTAACGTTTATATCTACACATATGGTTTTGAAAGACAAATTTGGTGTAATTAATGTATATATCTACAAAAAAATTAGGACATGTTGTACTTAATGTTTATATCTGCACATATGGTTTTGAAATTTTTTTTTGGTGTAACTAATGTGTATATCTACAAAAATATTGGACATGTTGTACTTAATGTTTATATTTGCACATGGTTTTGAAAGAAATATTTGGTGCTGAGACAATACAAAAAGTTTTGCAGAATTAATGTTTTACAAGAAAATGCACCTAAAGAATTGTTAGCTTAGAAGCAAGAACATGGTGTTGAAATAGTACAAAAAGTGCTTGACATGAGAGGTCTACAAGTGAGTGTGTTGACCAATCTTGAAAACTTGAATGTTGAAATGAAAGCTATCGAGGATCAAACACCTATGCTAGAGTTACAACACAATCTGAAGTTGAAAGCTATCGAGGATCAAACACCTATGCCCCTTGTCCTCTATCCCCTTCCTCTTCATTCCTCTTCATTCCTCTCATTCAAAAGTGAGGTATAAAATGGCAACTCATAGCTCTCTATTCATGGAGTGCAAGGGTTTGCAATGGAGGCCCTCAATTTGACCTAGTTCATGCCCATGCAAGTACACCATGAAATGAGAGATTCAAAGAGGAAAAGAAAGAGTGCTAGTCTCCATGATCATCAAATATTTATGAAAATGAAGATGCAAGCTAATCTAAATGATAACAATGCAAAAAAAAGAAAGATCTAATCTATGAAAGCAAATATGACTCTAAACTAATATGCAAATGCAATGATGAAAGCCCATGATGAAAGCCCATGATGAAAGCCATGGGTGCAAGAGAGAATGAGACAAGAAGATAGAAGTTCTCCACAAAATATTTAGCATTCAAAACTCCTTCTTCAAAATTTACTCTCCAATCCTGCAGCATAACAATAGCATAATCTTGGGTATCCAAAATGAGGAGAGGGCTCTCCCTTATAAAGAAGATTGGATGATCTAGATTGAGAGAAAAAATATTTAATCAAGGGTAGAGAAATAATGATCAATGTGAAATAAGGATCCACCAATGAGAAAAGAGGAGTGGTTGAGAAGAAAGTGGAAAGATAAGTCCCACTTAGAAATATGTGCATTTAAGTGTAGAGAAATTAAATAAAAGAATTTATTTTCATGTACAAACAATATTGCCATGTATCAAGTTACCATATCCTTGTCCTTTTTCTTAGATATGTCTTTTGACTTTATGCCCCCATGTCGATTAGAGGAGACATGGTGGTCTTCTTTTTTATATGGATTCTTGAATTGCTTCTTTTTCTTGTATTGAACATTCAATTTATTTCCAAAGGACTTGGGACTTGTGAAAGAAGAAGGATGATATGACAGGTTTAGATAAGTGGGTGGATGAAAAGGATTCAAGGATATGCATCTACATTGATCTTGAGGAAAGATAGGAGAGGGAGGGATGTAAGGACCCAAGATGGATGATTAATTAGGAGATTTGGGAGGGGAAAGTGAAGGGACATAAGAATCCAAGATGGAAGGAAGACATGATGCATTTAGTATTGGTGGGGGAGGTCCAAGGATGGATGTGGAAGATGCAAAAGGATAATCAATAAGTTCATCAACTTCTTTGATAGGAGTACTTGAAGCTTGAGAAGACTTAGGAAGAGTAGAAAGTGGAAGTGAACATGGAGTGGCAGAACAAGAAGATGTAAGATTTTGATCTTGACAAAGATCTTTGGATAACATAAGCATAGAATTGTTCTCTTGATTTTCAAAAGGCTCAACATTAGAAGTAACAACACTATTTTTAGTAATCTTAATGGAAGTATCATCTTGGGTAGTCACAACTATATTAAGGTCATTTTGATTGTCAATAAGCTCAATAGTATAAGTAGTAGCTTGATCTTGCTTAGGAGAAGACTTAAGACATGGTGGAATGAATGTGAAAGGGTCTAAGGGATCAAAAGAACTATGAAATATACTAGAGACATCATGAAAATAATTGGATAACATGGAGGGTTCTTGATCTTGATCTTTCTTTATATTCTTCTCTTTATCATTTTTAGAGTCCTCTTGACACGAAGCCACTCCTAAGGACAAGGAGGCTTGTTGGAATTGTATGGAAGACTTTGGAGGAGATTATGAAGGACTAGCTGAAGTATGCATTATAGTGCATGAAGGCTTAGGCTCTTTAGGTTTAGCATTATTGGAAGTATTTTTACACAATTGAAGGTTAGCTTGAGTTTCTTTAAGAGGTAGCCCATGAGGATAACTATAGGGAACTGCATGAAAAGCATTAGGATCTTTTTTGGATGAAGGATTGGTAGAAGATTTAAGAGACTCAACATCTTTAGGGGATGTATGGATAGTGGAGGAAGTAGAAGATGGAAGGGGAGCATCAGAAGACAAAGGTTCAACATTAACATGATTTTGCTCAAGAGTGTAATCTTTATTTTCAACATGAGGATTTTTAGAGGAGGAACTCTTATGGCGTTGATGTTTTATTTCAGCTAAAAAAAATGCTTTATCTTCCTCAAAAAATACAGATTTATCATTTAGGTATTGTTCAAAAAATTTATCAATGTTGTTTTCAATATTTGAGTCATATGGATTACCATTAATATCTATACGTGACTCATCCCCTTTAAGCACAAGCATAGGACTAGGAGGACTTTTAGGATGCGTAGGAATATAATAGTCATCGTCATCATAATCATTGTCACTATAGGTATTATAGATAGGCATATCACAAGACTTTTCATGTTTCTCATTATGGTATGTCTCAATAAGAGGAATACGACTCTTGGTAGAAGTAGAAGAATAATGATATCGTGAAGAAGAAGTAGGTGAAGACCTACATGAATGATATTTAGAAGAATCATGGTAAGAATTGGAATAAGAAGAATAAGAATGATATTTAAAAGAATCATGATAAGACTTAGAAGATGAAGAATGTGAATGATATTTAGAAGAATCATGATAAGTCTTAGAAGATGAAGAATGTGAAGGATATTTAGAAGAATTTTGATAAGACTTAGAAGATGAAGAATTTGAAAGAATCATAGTGAGACTTGGAAGATAAGGAATATTTGGAAGAAGGATATTGTGATTTGATCTTGCACATGATCCTAGTAAAGGTGTTTGATTTATCCATTTTTTTAATCATTTTTGTCGCAATGTTAGCATCCATGTCTCTATTGAAGCGACAACACTTTTCAAATTCAAGAAGGAGGTCAAGATCATCTTCTCTCAAGCGAGGGTCCCTAACAAGATAGTCGAGATCCATGGTTCTAGAAGAAGAAGAATCAAGCATGAAAGAAGAGAAAGAATGAATAGAAGAAGGTAGACTATATGATAATAAGAGGAAAAGAATCAAGAAGACATGAAGAAGAGGAAGAATGGAAATGGGAGATTAGAAAGACATGGAAGATGAAGAAGAAAGAAGACCAAGAGTCATTTTTGGAAATTTGATATCATTTGAGATCATTTGAATGTTGAGTAACATGTAATAGCACTTGTAATCAACATGAAAGAAAAGGTACTAGTTGATAGGATAACCCTAAGAAACATTGGTACCAAACTAGGATAGTAAAAGCTCTTACTTGTTCAAAAGAGATGTGATAAGATAAAATATTGCAATAGGCATGAACCAACACTGCCACAAAGGTGCCCACAACTTTGGGTGAATACCCTAGCACATATGGACTAGGAGGATGATTTACCCTAATTTTAATTAATTAAAATTGAATTTTGATGAAAGTGGATGGACAAGATATTACCAAGACTCTCTAAGCATAATATCAAAGGATCCAAAGGTATATCTTTCTCAACAAGGACGGTCTCTAACTCACCAACTCCAAACAAGGTCTCTTGTGAACTCAATGATTACTAATTCAAGAGGTCAAAGCACAATAACCTAAGGTGCAAAAAGGCTTCTAACAATGGGGAAAGTAGCCTAATCCAAATAGGATCAACCTAGGGAGACTAGAAATAATGGGATAAAAAAGTTATTTGATCGTAAAGTCTCAACTCAAGAACTTAGATTTTGTTTATTTTAAATGTCCAACTAGATGTATCGATAGATTCTTAATCATGAACCAAGCATGCAAGATAGCAATCATGGATTTCAAGCGAATGTCTTCAAAAAATGAACAAGGGACAAAGCAACCTTGCACATGAATTTGAATAGTGTCATAATATCAATCTAATCCCTAAAATCACTACCATGTATGTTCTTAAAATGTTTTTCAATCATGCACATAGTCCTAGAAAAGAAAATTTGGTAGCACTATGGTTCTCAGTCATGTTCAACTCTGCAGCTTTTGCAATCTAGAGTGGGCAAAATCCAATTTCGGTGCACCAAGATTTTGACATATTCTGAGAATTTAATCAATTAGAGATACTGAGGAGATCTAACAACCCAACAAAAGACTACACCTATGAGGATTTCCCCCACAAGGACATTTATATAGCGGTTGCTACTACCATGTCAAAAATGGCTATTATTGCTTGAGGTACCATCAACATGGTTGACCCAATAAAGGGAATGTCCACTCTGGTTTAACCCTCTCTAATCAAGGTAGACTCACAAAGTTGTACCACATGGGGACTTGGTTTGGATTCAAGGGTTCCAAGTTTCTGATGTGCCCAAAAGGGAACAGAGCATATTCCTCTAGCCTCTTCACCTTACCCAAACATAGCAAACAAGATTTTTTGACACGCTAATTTGAAATTACCTCACCAAATTTTTGAAAAATCCAACAATAAACACCACCAATCTCAAAAGAGAGAAGACTAATGGATGTTGAGGACAAATCCAATCCGAATAGTAAGATAATAATAAATATCCTTCCCTACCTACAAGAGGATCTGTCATCAAGAGGAGCTTTGCATGTAAAGCAAGTGAATGAAGCTCAGTCTCTCAAGATCTCTCAAATAGTGTTCATAGGGCCTAATTACTATGTGAAACACAAATGTGTGAAAGAAAATCTAGATTCAATTTTAAAGCCCCAATTGAAGTGTGAATCTATGAAAGCATGTAAAAAAACTCAAGTCAAACACATGAGATGTTCATTTTAGTTCCAAATATAAATTTTTTAGAGTTCAAATAAAATACCTGATAATCCTTGCAATGCGTCTTTTCTTTTTTGTAGCTTTTGTTTACGCTTGAATGCTCGCTCGCAATGAACAAAGCCACAAACAAAACAGGCAAACACAAGATATGCAATATATGTTCAACGCATGCAAAACTAGGGTTAGCTCTAAAAATATGAATTTTAAGACTGATAATAATCAGTAAGTAACCCAAATGAAAGCCGACATCATGCATTGCTTCATTGTAAAAATGAAATGCAAACTATTTATTAAATGCCCTTTTTTTTCAATTGATTTTTGAACTAGTCATAAAGATTGGATCTACATGATATGAATTCAGATCCAAAAGTCAAAATATAGAAAAGTAACCCCTATCAAAAATCAGAGGGATTTCCAAAAATGCAAGAATTTTGAAAAGATCTTTTAATTTGTGCCCTAGGGAGTCATTTTATCAAAACAAACCAATCTTTATAAATCAAATTATTAACCCCTAATATGACCTCTAAAATCAAAACACAAAGAAAAAAATCTATTTGAAATTTAGAGAGCTTTTTGAAACTATAATTTTTTTTAAAAATGTGCTGATTTACTCCCGAAAATGATTTTTTATGAAAAATCAAGGAAAAATCATAAAAGATAAAAAAGTATTTTGAAAAAATCTGAAAATCAGACCAAAGATTTTCGGATATATCACCACCTTGAAAAAAAAATTTCAGATCAAAATACTTAGCCATTTGAAAGATATGATCAAATCTTTCAAATCTAGGGTTTCTTTGAGTCTACAAACAGATCTGCACAAAAACCAACAAGCAAAGATGGGTTGCCCCATGGCGGGTGCCAAAAATGTATGCCTAAAATGTGGGCACACTACTATGGGTCATTATATCCAAGATTTCTCAAAAGTGAGGTCTCGAATGGCGACTCATAGCTCTCTATTCATGGAGTGCAAGGGTTTGCAATGGAGGCCCTTAGTTTGACCTAGTTCATGCCCATGCAAGTACACCATGAAATGAGAGATTTAAAGAGGAGAAGAAAGAGTGATAGTCTCCATGATCATCAAATATTTATGAAAATGAAGATGCAAGCTAATCTAAATGATGACAGCATCGACCAGGAGTTTTCTCACCTCTGACATGTCTTTAGACTCAATGAGTATTCTAACAAGCATATATCTAGAGCCTTTCAAAAAGTGAGGACTTTTCACTCTTCAGTGGTACCTATCCCCTCTCAAGGAAATGTAATCCCCTCTGTTGTCCTCCCTTTTATTGAAGGCATATCCCACAAAATAACCAAAATTCTAAATAAAAGAGGAATTCATTGTGCCTTCAAACCCCTTTCCACCATTAGAAAGCACCTACCCCCACTTAAGGGCTCTAGAGACACCTTCTCAGAATCGAGAGTCTAAAAAGTGTTGTGCTCTTGTGGTATGCCATACATTGGTGAAACAAGCATATATTTTACCACAAGAATCAAGGAGCATAGTGTTGACATCAAACATGATAGGGTGGTTAAATCTTCCTTTGCCAAGCACTCATCCTCAACCAAACATCATATTTGTTTGGAAAACACCCAAATCCTCGTTAAAGAGGACAATTATTACAAGAGAAAGATGAAGGAGGCAATTGAAATATTTAATCACCCCACCAATCTCAATCGAGATGAAGGATGGACCATTAGCCAAGCTTGGCATCCTCTTTTATCCTCCATCAAGAGACCCCACTATCCACCTGGTTGACCTTCACAACCCTCTCCTTAGCACTACTCTCCTCTTGTCTTCTCACCTTTTTTCCCCTCTTCTCTGCCCGCTTGTTCCTTGCCCCCACCCTCCCTCTCTCTCCCTTGTCTTTTCATCTTTTTTCTCTCGCCCATGCCCACTTCTTCCTTCGCCACCACCCGCGCCCCTTGCCCACCCCTTGTAGTTTTATCTTTTTTATTTATATATGGTTATATGTATATAGACGTCTATATGTGTGTAAGTGTATACATTTACATACATACATATATATATACATTTATTCATATATATCATTTTTTATTTTTATTTTTATTTTTAACTCAGTTAATCTTTTCGCTTCTTCTCTTCTTGCGCTTTTTTGATTTTTGATTTTCCTTTATTTATTATTATTTTATTCTTTCTTTTATTATTATTATTAATTAATTTATTTTTTGAAAAAAGAGGGGTAAAAATTTATTCAATCAAAGATCAAGAACAAAGCAAAGGCCTAAGGCCCAAAGGAGCTCTACAAACTCATGTCCTCCAGAAGCATCTGATCAATAATCTCAAAGTACTCAATGGGTAACTCATCTCTACCATTAATATTCCACTCACCCACATTCTCTGAGGCCCACTTAGCTAGACAATCAGCCAATCTGTTCCACTCACAAGGAATATGACGGAAGGAAATAGAGTCCACCGACCTACAAAGACAAAGAATTTGTCTGGCTAAAGAAGCAAGTTGCCAACTAACATTATCCAACTTCTGGTTATTCAAAATATCCACCACAATCAATGAGTCAAACTCACATATGAAATTCCACCACCCTAAAGTGCAGCCTCGCTCAATAGCAACCTTAATGGCAAGGGCCTCCATCAGGTTATTAGAATGCATACCCTTGTAAATAGAGAGGAGAAACACTGCATCTCCAACATCGCTTCTACCAATAGCCCCAATACCAGCATGCCCAGGAATTAATTAATTTATTTTTATTTTTATTATTTTTTATTAATTTTTAATTTTTATTATTCTTCAATTTTCATTTTGGTTTCCCCCTTTTCTTCTTTCTTTCTTTTTATATCATTTTTTCATTATTTCCTTGCTATTTTGTTATTATTATATATATTCTTTATTATTCTTATCATTTTATTTTTTGGCTTTATGTATTGTTTTATTTATTCTATTTGGTATGTTTTAGCAAGTATATATATATCTATATTTATCATTTTTATTTAGTTTTTCTTTATTTTTTCCCTTTTTCATTTATTTTTTCTTTGTCTTCCTCAATTTATTTTTATCACTTCCTTTTAGCCTTACTTCTTCTCTTTTATGGTTTTAATTCCAATTTTTCATTTTTATTCTTTTTGTAATTGTTTCATTTTCTATCATTAGTTTTTCATTTTCTTTGTTTTTATTACTTCTTTTTATCCTTACTTCTCTTTTTTGCTTTTAATTCCATTTCTTCATTTTTTATTTTTTCTTTTTCTATCATTAGTTTTTCATTTTCTTATATGTTCTAGTAGGTGTATATATATATATATATTTTGCATATTTGCTTATATATTAGTATTAGTATTATGTGTAATTCAATCTTTCTAGTTCTTGTTTGTGTTTTTAATTTATCTTATTGTTTTTCTTAATTATTATTATTTTCTTCTTTTTAGTTTTTAGTTTTTATTTTCATTTTTATTATTAATCATGTTTAATTTTTAGGCTCTCCTTTAATTTTTTATATTAACTTATCATCCTTTTTTCCTACTCTCTTTTGACCTCTTTGGTATCTTCCTTCTCCTTCTTTTGTTTCCTTGACTTGCGTGCTGTCCTCCTTAGCCCCCCCCTCTCTGTTTCTCTTTTTATTCAGTCTAGGTCTGCAACATATTATTTTTGTTTCTTAGCTCTCTCATCCTGATGATGGATCATGTAGTATGATCCAAAATGTTGATGCTATAGACTTTCACACAATCTCACCAGAAGCATAAATATTCATAGCATGGATTGTGAAAATCTATTACAATTAATCAATACCCTTCATGGGAGGGAAATGTACATGAAATGCAAGCAATTTGAGTGCTTAAGAATCAAGCTTTTCAAGTAGGTTGTAGACCTTTCCTTTCTAAAGAGATGCAGAGACTCTCGTTTGATCCCTTCCTTTATCTCTTTTGTTCATCATTTGTAGGATGCCCACACTGATCACATTTTTAGCCTTGCTGACCTTTCCCTCCTTAGATCGATCATTGGTTCTTCCAGGAGTTCGATTAATTCTCTCAACACCAGGCTTCTTCCTCTGCATTTGTAGCTTGCTGCCTCACTCAGGCCAGACTTGTGGATATGATTTGATACTTTGTCCTTTGTGAGAGCTCTAGGTAGGCAACGTGCATCAATTGTTAGACAAAAAAAAGTTCTTTTCCTTAATGCATGAGCAGAGAGTCACATTCTCCTTTGACTTGTCCACCCCTCTCTAGCACTATGAGACATCTTTGCATTCCACTTCAGTGGATAGCTCCTCTCATCTTAGTGCCAGTGAGCTCTCCCCATTCTCGCAATAGCTGCATTACCCCTCTTCCACCTCTCCCCTCTTAGCGCATTCTCTTCTGAACCCACACTTGTCCTCTCTCGCTACGTCAAAGTTGGCTCGGCACCATCCTGTGTCTTCGACCTCATCTCAACCTATAGGGCCCCAATGTTGTGTCTCTTGCTTGCATTGCCTTTCCTTGCTATCCATAGCTCACACATCATGCCCTAGCTCACCTCCCCATGCCACTCACATCAACAATCATGCCACCTCTCAGCATAGTGTAGATGGAAAGGCTCTCATGCCACAGGTCAGCCCCTATAGCTCATGGAAGGCAGCATCCAATGACTCTCAGATTGCAACGTTTATGAGCGGTCTTGTCGCCAACCACTCTACAGTAGACATGATAGTGGCAACCTCTCCAAGTGGCTCTTCGGTGGTTCCAACAAGTGCGGCCTCACCTAACCCCACTTTGTATCTGCAATCTTCTCGACACATTTATTGTTCTTCTTCTTTTTCCTCTGAGCACGTCTAACCTCGAGCCCCTCCCTTGTCTGATCCTTGTTCTTTCCCTCTTGCTTAGATTTCTTCCCCCCTCCCCATTCTTCCTCGACCTCCCCACCCTTCTCCTCTTACCATGCCTCACCGTGTTCCCTCAACCCAACATCTTTTCATTAATGATTGGGAATCTAAACTAGTTTTCAACCTCTCTCATGCGGTCTTAGATCCTCTGTGTTTCCAATTTCTTAAGCATGGTCTCAACTTTTCACCCAGCACCTGTTGCATTCCTTTTGTGGACTTCCTCACTAAAATTGAGAATGTCTTTCATGTTCTCCCCCTCAAGATCCATGAGGAAGTGAGGCAAGATTGCGCGGTCACCCTTAGATGTGCCAAGCCTCCCAAGAGCAACATCTCCAAAGCCGAGTTCATCGCCTTCAAAAATCTTGTACATAATAAGACATTATTATTTCTAGAGCCGATAAAGGCAATACTACCGTTATTATGAATAAGCAAGACTACATTTCCAAGATGCAACTCCTTCTTTCTGACCATGACAACTACAAAATTGTAGCTTGCAACCCTTGTTGCAAGATCCTCAAAAAAGTCAAAGTGTCTATCACTGAATCCAGTTTTGATGATTCCACCAAGAGATACCTTATTCCGTCTAAGGATATCACCCCCTGCATCTATGGTGTCCCTAAAATTCATAAAGCCGGTATCCCGTTGAGGCCCATTGTTGATACGATTGGCTCTCCCACCTATGCTCTAGTTTCACACCTTGCTAAGTTGATCTCTCCTCTAGTGGGTACTCATGACTCCTTCATCAAAGACTCCAACCATTTTGTTGAGTTCATCAAAGATTGCAAAGTGGAAGAAGATGACATTTTATTCAGCTTTGATGTAGTCTCCCTCTTCACTAAGGTTCCCATTCTTGACTCTATTGAAATCATCAAGTGCAAGGCTAATGAAGAGGTTTCCATCCTTGTAGAGTTGTGCCTCAGATCAACTTTCTTTTCCTTCCAAGGTATTATATATGAACAAGTCGATGGTGTGGCAATGGGCTCCCCTCTATCCTTGATCATTGCCAATCTTTACATGGAGCACTTTGAGGAAATGGCATTGCACTCCTTCCCTCTCAAGCCCAAGTGGTGGAAATGCTATGTCGATGATACTAATGTTTGTTGGCCTCATGGGCTCAAAAAATTAGATGAGTTTTTCACTCACCTTAACAATGTGTCTCCTTGCATTTCCTTTACCAAAGAGTTGGAGTCAGAGGATCACCTTCCTTTCCTTGATGTGTTGCTTTCTAGGAAACTTGATGGCTCCTTGGGGCGTCAGGTCTTCTGCAAAACCACCCACACTGATTTGTATCTCCATTCATCATCCCATCATCACCCTCACTGAAAATCAGGGGTATCAAGAACCCTTTCCCTGAGGGCCCTTCGCATTTTTGATGATGACAACATAGACTAGGAGTTTTCTCACCTCCACCATGTCTTTAGACTCAATGGGTATTCTAGCAAGCATATAACTAGAGCCTTTCGATAAGTGAGGATTTTGCACTCTTCGGTGGTACCTATCCCTTCTCAAGGAAAGGTAACCCCCTCTGTCATCCTCCCTTTTATTGAAGGCATATCCCACAAAATATCCAAAATTTTGATTAAAAGAGGATTTCGTTGTGCCTTCAAACCCCTTTCCACCATTAGAAAGAACCTGCCCCCACTTAAGGACTCTAGAGACACCTTCTTAGAATCGAGAGTCTACAAAGTGTTGTGCTCTTGTGGTACGCCATACATTGGTGAAACAAGAAAATCTTTTACCACAAGAATCAAGGAGCATAATGCTGACATCAAACATGATAGGGTGGTTAAATCTTCCTTAGCCAAGCACTCATCCTCAACCAAACATCATATTTTTTTGGAAAACACCCAAATCCTCGTTGAAGAGGAAAATTATTGCAAGAGAAAGATGAAGGAGGCAATTGAAATATTTAATCACCCTACCAATCTCAATCGAGATGAAGGATGGACCATTAGCCAAGCTTGGCATCCTCTTTTATCCTCCATCAAGAGACTCCACTATCCACCTGGTTGACCTTTGCAACCCTCTGCTCAGCGCTGCTCTCCTCTTGTCTTCTCACCTTTTTCCCCCTCTTCTCTGCCCGCTTGTTCCTTCCCCCTGCCCTCCCTCTCTCTCCCTTGTCTTTTCGTCTTTTTTTCTCTTGCCCATGCCCTCTTCTTCCTTTGCCACCACCCCTGCCCCCTGCCCACCCCTTGCAGTTTTATCTTTTTTATTTATATATGGTTATATGTATATAGACGTCTATATGTGTGTAAGTGTATACATTTACATACATACATATATATACATTTATTCATATATATCATTTTTATTTTTAACCCAGTTAATCTTTTCGCTTCTTCTCTTCTCGCGCTTTTTTGTTTTTGCTTTTCCTTTATTTTTTATTATTTTATTCTTTCTTTTATTATTATTAATTTATTATTTATTATTTTTTAATTTTTAATTTTTATTATTCTTCAATTTTCATTTTGGTTTTCCCCTTTTCGTCTTTCTTTCTTTTTATATCATTTTTTCATTATTTCCTTGCTATTTTGTTATTATTATATATATTCTTTATTATTCTTATTATTTTATTTTTTGACTTTATGTATTGTTTTATTTGTTCTATTTGGTATGTTTTAGCAAGTATATATATATATATATATATATATTTATCATTTTTATTTAGTTTTTTTTTTTTTTTCCCTTTTTCATTTATTTTTTCTTTGTCTTCCTCAATTTATTTTTATCACTTCTTTTTAGCCTTACTTCTCTTTTATGGTTTTAATTCTAATTTTTCATTTTTATTCTTTTTGTAATTTTTTCATTTTCTATCGTTAGTTTTTCATTTTCTTTATTTTTATCCTTCTCTTTTTTGGTTTTAATTCCATTTCTTCATTTTTATTTTTTCTTTTTCTATCGTTAGTTTTTCATTTTCTTATATGTTCTAGTAGGTGTGTATATATATATATATATATATATATATATATATATATATATATATATATATACAATTTTTTTGCATATTTGCTTATATATTAGTATTAGTATTATGTGTAATTCAGTCTTTTTAGTTCTTGTTTGTGTTTTTAATTTATCTTATTGTTTTTCTTAATTATTATTATTTTCTTCTTTTTAGTTTTTAGTTTTTATTATTAATCATGTTTAATTTTTAGGCTCTCCTTTAATGTTTTGTATTAACTTATCATCCTTTTTTCCTACTCTCTTTTGACCTCTTTGGTATCCTCCTTCTCCTTCTTTTGTTTCCTTGACTTGTGTGCTGTCCTCCTTAGCCCCCCCCTCTGTTTCTCTTTTTATTCAGTCTGGGTCTACAACATATTATTTTTGTTTCTTAGCTCTCTCATCCTGATGATGGATAATGTAGTATGATCTGAAACATTGATGCTATAAACTTTCACACAATCTCACTAGAAGCATAAATATTCATAGCATGGATTGTGGAAATCTATTACAATTAATGCAAAACAAAGCAAGATCTAATCTATGAAAGCAAATATGACTCTAAACTAATTTTCAAATGCAATGATGAAAGTCCATGATGAAAGCCATGGGTGCAAGAGAGAATGAGACAAGAAGATAGAAGTTCTCCACAAAAGCTTTTAGCATTCAAAACTCCTTCAAAATTTGCTCTCCAATCCTGCAGCATAACAATAGCATAATCATTGGTATCCAAAATGAGGAGAGGGCTTTCCCTTATAAAGAAGATTGGACGATCTAGATTGAGAGGAAAAAGATTTAATCAAGGGTGGAGAAATAATGATCCATGTGAATTAAGGATCCATCAATGAGAAAAAAATAGTGGTTGAGAAGAAAGTGGAAAGATAAGTCCCACCTAGAAATATGTGCATTTAAGTGTAGAGAAATTAAATAAAAGAATTTATTTTATTTCCTTTTTCATCAAAAAGAGATATTTAAGTGAGATTTTCATTTAAATAAAATGGAGCAAGTCCTTTTAATTAAATAGGAATATTTAATTAAATTAAAAGAGGGGTTTTCTTTTATTTAAATGGGGACTTATTTTATTTAATTAAAAGGGAGATTTTCTTTTAATTAAATAAGACTTAGGATAAAATGATCAACCTTAGAAAAATAGAATAATTGAATTTGATCAAGAAAATTGATTTAAATTGATTTAATAAAATATTACACACCATTGATTTAGAAAATTTGATAAATTGAATAATGGGGGCCCATAGTCTAGGTGACCATTTTAGGGTGCATACACAACTAACCTAAATCCTTGCTTCTTCTAGTTACATTGTTTCTTTATTGTTATATATTCTATAATAGATTTTTAATTTCTTTCTCCATGTTTTTATGATACATAGAAAAGCCTATATCATCTGAGGATAATACTAAGGAAAGTGGTTGAAAATATATGAATAAAGAACTCAAAAAAGGAGTTCAATTAAATAAATCATTTGTGTGTCTGATGCTATTTAATGAAATACTAAACTAGAAAATCATCATAGACTTATAATGATCAAAGTAATCACAAAGTAAGATCTCAGTACATAGAATTTCAGCAAAAAATAGAGGGAACAAAATTCAAATAGGAAGTCATATAGTATCTAACTATAATTAAGTATTAAACATAATATCAAATACAACCCTATTTACAATATGATATCATTATGTGTATTTTGGTAGTCCACACCAAAATCAATAACCTTGTTTTTACTATACAAAATTTTTGTTAGTCAATAACTTTTTTCTTTAAAAAAAATAAATTGGGAAGTAATCCCCTTCAATTGGGCATACCATGTTTTCTATCCAGGTAGTATCAGAACAAGCACAAACAACTCCTAGAATTGTTGTTCATAGACCCAGTGGATATTCATGCACACCAAATTTGAATGTTGCTACCATTAGATCTCTTTGTTTCAGATACTCATAAAAGAATTTGGGTTATGGTACTCAACTCCTGAGCACTCTAAGCCTTGTCTTATGTTGGATGTTAGCCAAGTATATTGTATTTCTCCTTTGATTAAATCAGCAAAAAGACTTAATCCTCACATGTCTTTCAAGAATCAATTACATTCAGGGTTGAGATCATTGCACCAATTCTTTTTATTAATGGTGGAATTTAGTTTTTGTGATTACAAAGGAAACTATTGGAGTGAATGTGTTTCTTAATCAACATCAGCAAGCTAGAGAGTAAAAACTCATCCATACCCCAAAATGATCGAGGAAATCAAAAGCTTAAGAAAACAAAAAATGGAGTATATATTAGAGGTAGAACATCACCTAGCATTTGGTGGAGCTAAGAAAAGAGTCTATGGTTGATAAAATTGAACTACTATTGCATAGCTCATGCTTCTAACTCTATTTATTTTTCTATTCAAAAAAATATATAGATTTTGTATGGTAAACAAATTATTCTATGTATTTTGTGTATTTTGTAATATCTACTATGATATGTTTTTGTAAAACTTCTTGCAAACTTTGCCCATTTTTCATGGTTTGCATTACTTTTGTGCAAGATCTTGTGGTAAGTCACTTAGCACAAGTTGAGTGAGTTTTATTATTTGGATTTTGGAATATGTATGCAACTAGATCATATTTTCTATTATGTAGATAATATGTAATAAGCACCTTAAGAAAAATATCTTTGAATATATAAAGAGATACATGTTTAGAAGGAAATATAAAGATGTACATGTTTAGAAGGAAAGGAAAAGAACATTTACATACATACTTCTTCTTTCCCTAAAAGAAAATCATAAAGCAAGGGCATGACATGGCAATGAAATTGTAGAGCAAGGGCACAACACAACAATCAAATTGCAGATCAAGGGCATATCATAGCAACAAAATTGTAGAGAAAGGGCACGACATGATAATGAAATTACAAAGAAAGGGCACAAAAACAAAATGCAGAGATCATGAGGGCACATCAACCAAATTCATTGATCATGAGGGCCATGACAATGCTCACAACACTACACATCTTTTGTGTGCAACTCTCCACAATCAAAATCAAATGGAAAATGATTGTCATGTTTTCCTTTTTTTTAATGCTCATGAGGACATCACAATTACGATATCAACATCGCCATTGTAATTTGACCCCAAATGTTGTAGTGCACCAAAATAGACAGCTGGACCTAATAGATGAGGAGGTAATGAAGGAATTAGTGAAAACATTTAAGAAGCCTGAGCCAACTACATGTGATGCATGAACATTGGCCTTCATAATGAAGAATCAAGATCAAGACTTACTTGCACATATAGCCATTCATCCTTTGCATGTTGACACAGAGGAAATGACTCTTAAAGATTACCACATCAAGGAGATCATGTTGCGAAGGCCCACGGTAAACATAGAAAAAGTAATGATCACTATGGTCATGAAGGAGGTGTTTAGGAATATGGACCAGGATGAGTCCAAGTTGATATCACTTAGGAAGAAAAATGAGATATTAAGAGGCTATCTACATGAAATTGTGGGCCCTATAGACCTCGATAATCTAGAGATTACTCTTGTTGTGGCATTAGAGAGGGAAGGGATGGGAATAGTACAATTGGACCCATTTTTGGAGGCATGTCAAAAATAGCGTGACATTTTTAAAGAGAAAGAGGTGCAGATAATACAGGGTAACTTGAACCCCTTGCACCACATTCAGTCAAGTGCAGATAAACTGGTATCCATAGTTATCCAGGATTTTGGGTTAATGGATGAGGTACATACTTGGGCTAAATGCCTACAAGGTTGACATCAATAGGTCAAAGGTATTGTATGCTAATGGAAGTATATAGTGCTAAGGAGCTTGATAAGTTAGATGACTAGATAGAGAAGATATCAATTGATAATAAAGTCATGGAGGGACTACTTGTAGATATTTACAAGATAAGAGACCAAACTCAAGAGAAAATTTTGGATGCAGAGAGGTACTACAATTCCAAAAGAAATTGTTCAACAGTGTAGAGGTACATTTGAAGTAGCTTCATCAAAATATGACATCGGACAAGCCTTCAAGACTAAAGAAGCACTGTTGGAGTTGGACACCAAGCTTGAATATTTTTTAGAAACAAGGATTGAAGTAGGTAACTATCATAAAAATTTCAAGAATAAGTATGAGGGTCTTGATTCACAAAAAGCTACTCAAGTGATGAAAATCATATAAAAATTCAAGAGTAAACATCCAAACATCATTTTGGTATAAAGGGGAAGAAAACTTAGATGCTAGAAATTCAGTTTTGAGACTTCAATTTTTTTTGGATTTTTGAAACCTATCATGCAAGTGCGGTTTTCTTAGAGGTGCACTGATAGTTTTGAAGAAGAAGTAGTGGAATGATAGTTAATTGCTAGTTTCTAATTTAGAGCATTCCATGCATCAAAAATGTATTTTGACGATAATTTAACTTCCAAAAATGCCTAGACAAGGTCAAGCTTCCTTTTTTAGAGCTTCCAAAGACCCCTAGATCTTCTTGTAGTTGCATTCTTCCTATCTTCTCATTATTTTATTCTTTTGTGTCATGTAAAGGTTCATGCACCCATTACTCAATATAAACAAGGGTGGAGACCTTATTAACATCATTTAGAGAGTCAGTTTGTATATAATTAGATTTATTTTATTAGTTTTTATCATGAGTTGTATTTTAAGACTCTCTCTCCTAACACAAAAGGATGAGATGATTTCTTATTAATACATGGATGTAATATGTACTCTAGGCCATTATTTTGATGCAATAATATATGGTATTGGTGCTCTCATTTTGATTGTAGTTATTCTTGTTAGAGTGTGTTATTTTTGTGAATGCACATTCATGAATAATAATGGAGCCAGTGGTTTTATTGTATTGTTATAATTGTGTGACCTTTTAGTTCTAGTGTTTTCCTCATGTTAATGAATTATACTAATGTAATGAATTGGAGAAAAGATCACATATTCTTCTTGCATAACATCTTGTCTTGCATGAGCACACTTTCTATGGCCTTGTGATTTGACTAAATATGAAACATATTCAGGTTTTTATTGAGTTCCCATAATCAATTACATAAGTGGAATTGAGGAAGCACTGATCCTATTTTCATTGGTTTCCTACTCGATCTTTTTGATTATTTAATTCGCAAACATTTGCTACCATGGTTTATGTTCGTTAGGAATTTCCCTTTCAAGTTATTTTCTTTAATCTCTCATTAACTTATCTTTGTTATTTTCTTTACTAACACTTGGTTAAAATAGGAATTATATAGTTGCATTGATAAATTGCATTCATCTTAAAACACAAAATACCAAAAATATATCTCTTTTATGGTTACTTTTTCAAACAACAACATATCAAATAGATTATCTAAAAATTCTTAGAACTAGCAAAGGCCTTCTCATGAACATACACATTTATCATCAATTGAAAAAATTTTAGTAGGTCATAAGATCATCCAGATCCTTGGAATTGATCCTTGATTAACTTTTCTAGAGAGGAGCTTGAAAGGGTTCTTATCATTTAGCATCACACAAAATGATAGCTCAATAGAAGTGGTACTAGAAGGAGGGCCTACAAACCATTCAAATAAGAAAAATAACTTGGTGTTTTGAAATTCTGTAGTTTTTGGTAGTTCAATTTTTTTTTTTTGAAACTTTTAGAATGTGCGTAGGTGTGCTATTTTGAGAGAGTGCATTTCTAGAGAGTTGCACTTTTCTAGAGTGGATGCAAACTAGAAAACCCTAATCCACCGTCTCCATTTTAGATAGCTTTAAGATCTTTAGACAATGAACTAGAGTTCTTGGAACTTAGTGATTTTCGCAAGCCTTGTAGTGACAAAGGACTACCAAGAATTCTATCACTTCCATTCCAAATTTCATCATCTCCAATTCCAACTGTGATCCTATTGTTAAATAGATTTGTCCTTTCTTGTTTCTTGTGAAAATATGACTCTTAATGCCTAAATGATGAACAATATCTATTTACAATAGTTGAAAATCCATTCTTTGATTACTGGCTTCTCTCTGAATTGGTAGGTATAGCCCCCTATGTGAATGATGTTCAAGGAATTATGTTTTGTTCCTAGAACTAATGTGGGGTATGCTCTTAACCCGAGAGTAGAAGAGGAAAACCAAATTAAGCCTAACTAGAACTTAATTCAGGTAAGAAAAAATTCTCAATACTGAAACAGATTCACATACCCACACATCTTATGAATCCATAAATCTATTTGCATAAGGCTAGAATAAGCTGAAATTCAAATCTAAACTATAACTAATAAATCAGGAACATTAACAAAATCTTTTAGCTAAATGAATCATAACAATACTTATCACATCCATTCATGATCTTGAAAATAGGGGAAAGAAGCTTTGTTCCTCCTTAATTATTTGTAAAGTGAAAAGGAAACATGGACTGAACACAATATCTACTGGAACAGAAAATGATTGACATAAAATACCATTTTATTGACTCTGCAAAAAAAAGTACTTCATACCAAATTTTTTTTGACCTTTCATTCATCATTCAACTTCATACATATAGAGTTGAGAGATGACCATTACAATAAGAATTTTAATCGGTTCATCTTGTGAGGATGACAAATGGCAAGATGCTAGTTTTTCATATTACAAAATTTACAAAATTTGCAAAATTTACATTAGAGAACAAAAATGGAGTGTCAAATGAATTACTTAGACTTCTTTCCCTTTTCAAATTTTTCCCTATATGCCTAGGCAGCTATGATAATTGGGATCATTTCTTTGTGACTAGGCACATGTACATTACTAAATCTTAAGAGCCACTTCGAATGCTCCTGAGCCAACTCCTTTACTACATTTAGCTGACTTGTCAATTCTCTAGCAGGCACATGTATGTATCCACCAAGCATTTGCAACTCTACCACTTTGTTTTGACCGCTTGAAGTCATTCTAGATAGATTACTCAAGTATGTGGAGAAGTTATTTTTCATTACTTCTACCCCAACGAGAACTTTCCCTTGCCCACTATTTTGTGGGTCAGTGTGTAATCCTTGCATGAGTTCAAATGCTCTATCTTGGATCTTCTTCACCTTTTCCCTTGTTTCTTTGAGTCCTTCTTCAGCCTCTTGAATCATCTCCTGCTTAAATTGCATGTTTTGAAGCCATTCAAACAAAGGTAGAGATAATTTGGAAATCTTAAAACTCAAAATAATATAGAGAGTAGGACTTTGTAATTATGGGGATTTTGAAATTAATAATCAACTTAACAACATAATAGTTCAAATGAGTAAGCAGTAGTTTGAAAATCTGTTATGTTCATCTCTATATAGAAACTCCAATCCACCCGTTAATCTTTAAAATTTGTGCCACACAAATGACTTAAATGATAAATTCGTTGGATTAGTAAATGTGGAGGTTACAATGGATTCTTTCTTGTCTTTTCACTATTTCCATTGGCCCAACGGTTATTTTCCTTTATTACAGCTTACTTTCCCATTTTCACCAAGTTGTGGAGAATTAAGAACGAAGTACTCCGTGAGTAAAATTCTGCTCAGCCAGAATTTGAATAGAATACCTCCCTCAAAGTGATCAAAATACTTCCCTTACCTTTTTTTAGCCTCCTATAATTGATTCATCAAATAACCATACTTGCAAGAGTGATCTTTCATTGGATGCAAAAAATTGCCTTCCTGGTTCGAAACCCGTTGAGGAGAAGCTGTTTCTGACTTTTCTGCCGATGCCCTTTGTTTTACCTTCTCTTCCCTAATCACTTTATTTTAAGCCTTTTGAAAATATAAAATTGACTTCGCAAGTGAAAGGTGGGACCCACTGGCTCACTTTATTTTTTTACAAACACCTTTTTGGAAAACTGACTTCTTGGTTCGAAATTCACCGAGGAGACGCTGTTTCTGAGTTTTTCGCCATTGCCCTTTTTAATCATCTTAGTGAGTTTTGAAAGATTCCCATAGTGAAAAAATTGCAACACTTGAATGATCTATCCATAACATGATTTTCTTCTCTTCATTTAAGCTCGAGAATCACATTTGGGAATCTCGATGAGGTTTTACCTTCGAGGTGTGAAACCTACCAAGGAGAAGATGAAACTGGATTTTTTGCCAGTCCAACTTTCTATAAGTTCGAAAAAAATGACTTGTGAGTAAGTTCATCTGAAGTAAAATAATTTAAGAATCTCCATCGAACAAGGTCCTAAACTACCCCAAAGACTCATGATGATAAACAAAACCCACCCGACCATACAATGCAAGAGAAGGGAAAGATGAAAACTCGATGGACATACTTATTACTTGAGGAAGGAAAAAGGGGCAACCAACTCGACTAAAATAAAAAAATACAAGCTAATCTCCACTTTGTGAAATTGGTACATGGTGAAAAGTGAGGCAACAGAACCTACCTCCACCCATCATTCCACCAAATTCTCTACTAATGGAATTTTTTGCAAACATAGTAGATTCATCAATTAACTTTCAAGGTGCACTTAATCACCTTCCCAAGAGTCCTGAGAAATTATGCCCAAGGTTCAACTATGGAGAAACATAGATAGATGAGGACCACATCAAAGTCTTTAAGGAAATATGCAATCAAATGCAAGTTCAACTAGAGAATGTGGCCTTCCATTTATTCCTATATTCATTGGGAGAAAATGCCTTTAACTTGTATGTGAATTTTCCACCAAGATGTATCTAGAATTGGGGAACCTTTAAAAAGTTCTTCCTTGACAAATTTAAAATATTTGTCAACCTAGATGTGATACATCATCAATTCATATCGATCAAAATGGATCATGTGGAGATCATTTCACATTTTAATCATTTCTTTCACATGGCTTACCACAAGTTGGAAACACCCTATACTATACTAGTTGAAGCTACAATCTAGATTTATCTTAATGATATGGACCATCTCATAGATATTATCCTATGAAGACTACCTACTGCAAATATCAACACATTAGATAAAGTCTTCAAAGAAGAAATTACCTTTACTAAGCAAGCCAACCCTAATGGAGGAGGATAAATGGTTCCAACTCAAGCTACTACGATAGTACCAACATATCCTACTGGAGCATCAGTGACGCCTAGTCAATTCATTCCAATGAATCTAGTTCTGCTACAACAGGCATAATTGTACCATTTCTAGCCATAACTTACCTAGCATATGAACCTCCAAAGCTTCTTTCTTTGAGAAGAAGGTAAGAAAATTTGCTAATGCAAAAAATAATGTCGCATCTAATATTGGCCAAATGAAGAAGACTATGTCTCAAATTACCAACAAAGTAACATATTTGAGGTTGCCACAAGGATAGAACAATAACTTTCAAAGAATGAATGCAGACCCTTACAACAACTACGGTTCGAACTACAACAAGAATTTTAGCAAAAATAACAATACATGAAATAACAATGCAGGGAACAATTACAATCCTCTAGATCACAACAACAATTTCCAAAGGTAGAATTGACAATAGAATACTTGTCCAAATAATGGAAGCATCCATAATAATAATAATAATAATAATAATAACATTTAGTTTGTGGACATCAAGCAATATGATAGTAATCAAAATGTATCTAACGATGGTGGCTCTTATTTTAATGGAAATCGAGAAGTGAACCAGAATTCACAAGGTAATAAAAGTGAGTCTCCTATGTAGTATAATGTTATGATGTTAGAATCTTACAATTATCCACAAAATTTTGAAATGGAGCAACCAACTATTGAAGAACTCACTTTTCCATTTAGTCAAGAATAAGATTCTCAACCAGAAGAGATGCTAGCTTTTCAAAATAACAATTAGAATAATTACAATCTATGTAACCAAAGGGAACCCATGAATGATGGGATTCCTCTTGCCTTGTAGCCAACACCTCCTGATCCAAGAGCTAATAACAATCTAGTACCTACTAGAGCACTCTACTTTGGGAAAAAAAATCAAAATCAAGGGAATGTTCCTAAAATCTTGAAGAATCTAGTATGTATAACTAAAAAAATGGAATATTTAAAGAGGACCAAGGCTAATATATCCATGTTTGATATGTTATAAAATGATCCCAGTCAAAGGAAAGCATTGCTAAAGAATCTTGGTCATACAAAGGAAATCCCTAATACAAACACAATCCCTCAAAAGAAAACATCACAATAAGTCAAGAGTTCTGAGACAATTCCCACTATGTATAAAGACAAGGCTAAAGTACCTTCTTTCTTGCTCAGTCTCATTTTGTTTGGAAGAAACCTACACTATTTTCTTGTAGATTCAAGATATTTTTGTAATATAATGCCACTTTCAATAGCTCAAAGGTTAAAAGTTACTCCTCAACCCTCAAATTGGATAGTGATACAACTCAACAAGATGTAAGTGAAATTTATTAAGGTATTGAAAATGTTAGAATACAGTTAATTGTAGACACCCAAATTCAAGACATTATAGACATACATGTGACAGAAATCCTAGAAACATATGGATTATTGCTAAGTAGAGAATTGACAAAATGCTTGAGAGGATGGTTCTCAACTAATTTTACTCAACTATGGATACCTTAGAAATGACTGGCTAATCAAATCAAGATTGACACTGAGCCAAAGCTAAACACAATGATCACAAAATACAATGCACCAAACAAGATATCATTTTTTCAAGTTGATTTAGGTTCCTACAAATTGATGGCTCTTAACATAACTTCATCCAAGAGACCGAATAATTTGAATAAAGAAACTATGATCCTTGCCTTAAAAGAAGATCTTGTGACTAAGTTCGTAGACAGTATAGTTGCAAACTTACAATGCTTAGGTGAAGAAGTAGACCCAAATATTTTGCTTCTTCCAGAATTTTGTAGGTTGCACAAAGTTAGTCATTCAAAATTTGAATGCTCACATTGTCAAGAAGAAGTAGCTAGGTACTGTCTTAGATAATGCAATCAAAAAATGGTCAAATTCCAAGTGGGGTACAAAAGGAAAGTAAAAGTTATACATGCATATCTGAATTTGTGAAGATTAATGAAGAAGAGAAAAAAGATTCTAATGCATCATATGTGTTGGAAATACAAATGAGAAATGTTTACTTCTAAGAGGGGGGGGGGGGGTGTGAATCAAAAGTACTAATCTCTAATCGATGAAACTTTTAACTTTAAAAAATTGCATGCATATACATATTGAAATAACATATAAAATAAATGCATCCACATATACACCTGACACTAGATATGATTACCTAGAAACCCTCCAATGAGAAGGTAAAATTGGGGTGGGGATGACACCCACAATTCTTCACTACTACAGCAATAAAGTTCACCTGTTAAGGTTAGATGATTTGACCATTCTCATGATCTACCCTATGAAAGGCTAACAAAGGATTGTTAGATCCTACCCTATTAAAGGATTTTAACACCTTGTTAAAAGTGTGCTTGGTTAAAGGACTTTGGAACACTCATTTGGAATGTCACCTTGTTAAAGGATTTCTCTATGACTATTAAATCAACCTTGATACAAGGATTTCATCCTGCTAATATAGTTGTTAGAAAGTACAGTAGAATGTGTTATTTGATATACTTACAATCTGATATTGCTGATTTTAGATCCCAATTCAATTCATCTCAATCCTCTCTAATCTGATATGTAATTGTTATAACCTTGATCCTCTGTTCTACAAACTAATTTTGTAATTCTGTCCTTCTTGTAAGTCACCTTGAATGTATACTTGATCAATTCACCCCTTTCACTACTATCATTGTAATAC
Source organism: Cupressus sempervirens (assembly GCA_028749045.1). Lineage (NCBI taxonomy): Eukaryota > Viridiplantae > Streptophyta > Pinopsida > Cupressales > Cupressaceae > Cupressus > Cupressus sempervirens. The sequence goes on along the minus strand of CM053789.1, from coordinate 694,640,490 downwards.
CCCAAAATTGGCTCATTGCCATGATCACCAATTCTGGTCTATTTCAATCAATCCTATGTCCTATGTTATTAGGCAATTCTTATTCTACTACTCGTTACTTGACTTAATTGTCAAATGTAGAAAACCCTAAATTTGCATTAATGATGCTATTTATTTAATTCTTAAAAGTATTGACTCAAAATAGTCACATTGAACCTATCTGATTAATATTTGATTTAATATTGAAGTGTTTACACTTTAATTAAATTAAATCATATCCTAAGGCTAATGTACTAGGGAATTAAAATATTTAATTTAATATTATGCCCACATTAATTAAATGAATTAGATTATTCAGTTAAATAAAAAAGGTATTTGTGAGGTCGTATCTCACCCATTAAATTACATAATATCTTCAAAGTCCTCTCTTCAATTCTAAATGGAAACTCTAAGTGAACTACCTCTTGAAATTAGAATCAATCTAGTTAACTTGCTCTCACACTTATGACAAGTTCAGTTAACTATTCATCACACTCAGATTTGAAACAGTTCACTTCACCTGCACAAGGAAATTGCCATTTTAATTGAATCATCTATCTAATCCTAACCATTCATCAAGGTTGATCCTAACCATTGATTCAATCCTAGATTCTATTTAAGGGACTCATAATTCTTCATTACAAAGGTTGAATTTTCATGCTATTGAATTTTTGTTGGATTGAATACCCACTTTCATAATTTTATGTGTGTTTTTTCTTAATATCTTAGTATCATTTAGATTAAAATAATGCATACATGTAGCTTAATTTCTTTCATTACTTCTTATATTAATGCTTGCATAACATATAGATTAATTTTCATAATCATATAGTTGTAATTTAAATCCTTCATTCTAGAAAGGCCTGGTTGCCTGTATCTCAACTCTAAGAGCATAAACAGGCAAAATCCTTCTAGTTAGAAGGCAACAGATCACACTATCGAACCTCTTGGATGAACTCTCCCATGTTCATTCCAAGATGAATCTATAGGTAAGGACCATGTTGAAGTGTGTGTGAGGTTTAGATGCCCACAAATTCACGCATACATTTCTGGTGCCAACAGTGGGGCCTGAGAAATAGTTTTTTGGCCTCATTTGCATTAATTTCTATTGTTTTTTTATCACTGTGTCCATACTATTCCATACAATTTCTTGAATTCTTGCGTGAGAAATTTCATTCTCGCATGAAGATTTGAAGGGTCTCGCTCGAATCTATACACTTTTTTGTGCAAAAAAGTGCCTCATTGTGCAAGTCTTCACACGAAACCTCATTTTCTTATGCAGGTTGGTGAAAGATCTCAGGTGGTCCTGCACAAACTTTCACATGAAATTTTGTAAAAGCAAGGTACGTTTTGTCATTTTCAGCATGCTGTTTGTTATCTTTTACTGACATATTTTCCTCTAAAGCATTATTGTTCTATTTTTCTAGTTTTTCGAGCTTAATGGTTGTCTGAAGGATGTTTAACAAAGATTACTCATAAAAACCATTCAAAACACAAACTGACTATTTGTTTCAAGATAATTGTCAAAGATATGTTTGTCAAAGATTAGATCTTAAAACCCACAAAATAATGTGTTTTCTTTCTTGCTTTCAAAACATAGTCTAATTAGGGCTTGTGAACTTCCTAGGGTGCAAGATAGAAGAATAGGGTATTATGCTCTTCACCACTTGGAGACCATGAGCAAGGGTGAATCAGAAACCTAGGCAGTTCTGAAAGATGACATTTTGAAGAAGGCAAGAAACTTAGTGGTTCTCTAGTGCTAATTCTTTCCTATGATGGGATGATGGTTTCCTTTCAAGGGAATCAAAATCTTTAGGAAGAATAAGTCTACATTGATTAAGCTAAGTTGGTAATAACCTGTTCTACGTGTTTGGGTGAGAAAGTAAGGTAGAGGAGTATGCTCTTTCCCCTTGAGGGAAATCATAAACTTTGACCCTTATGTTCACACCACCAGTTTGAGTCAATTCTTTAGAGGGCCTATTGAAGTGATCCAACCTTCAGGAATGACCCAAGTGAGCACACTCCTTTCATTGGAGATTCCAACTCACTATAATCAAGATGCTTTGTAGAGTGAAAGACTCCAAAGCCGGATTAATTTCTTTCCCTTGATTCTTGATATCACTTATCAAGGGGAAGCTCTATTTGTTGTACTAGTCGGTGTTGGCCCCAGTCTTGCTAAGCAAGTGTGTACACTCTTAGATGCTAGTGTGGGCTGCTGGTCTCAACTTCACTTGCAGAGCCACCAAGAATTAATATGAATGGAAGCCAAGTAGAAACATTTAGTTAGAAGCTACCTAGTTCACCTCTGAAAGGAGGCATAATCTTTGTGCAAAGAGGGGGAAGAATCTCTCCTGTAGAACTCACCATAGGCATGCTACTGGGCATTTGAAGGTGGTATACACACTTGACCCCTACCACAAGGGTGTTCACTTAGCATATATGTTATTGAGGCCTTTGAAGACACCAAAAACATAGGCACCTTCTAGGGGGTGACATGACTGTATGAGGTACACACATGCGCACAAGTTGTGGGAAAAAGTTTTTTTCCTTCTCTACCATTTTCTATTTCTAGGGATAAGGGATGTTTGTTATTGAGTCCTAAACATGTCCAAATCTACTTAAACAAACTAAAAGTTAAGACTCCCTTGTCCCTTTGAGTTTCTTTGTCCTCAGTTGGATTGTATTCGACTACTACTTGCTTCTCGTGTCCTGCTGAAAACACTTTGTCTTGCTTGAAACCCAACATTATTTCACAAATCTGGAAATCAACCCTGCAATCTATCAAAAAAACCTCCAAACTATCCATAATAGTTCAAGAGTGTCAAAATCTCTTCAAAATCCAAGTCTGTTGTCAGTCTGGTCTCCATTTTTGTGCATAGTTTTCAAAATTTTGTGTGAGTAGCTTTTGTCCGATCACTTCTTCATGTGGCTCTATCTAGGTTCTCACTCGAACTATTGCACATCTCTATGTGAGATCTTACCTCAAATGTCCATATTTTGTTGTCAACTTTGCACTTCTTTGCACGGCTTGGAGCACATCCTCATGCAAAAATTTTATGCTGTCCTAAGTCTTTGCATGGCCCTGTGTACTTTCTCTCACACATCTTAGAGGATCTTTGCATAAGATCTTGAGTTTGAACTGTCAAGTTAGTCTGTTAGAGCTATTTGTGCTCTGTACCAAGTCTATTTTCTACATTAGCTTACTACTTCTCTGTCTGAAAATGGTCCCAAACAATGACATTTTTCTTAGCTGAAGATTCGTGACCCTTACTTTGACTAGTCTCATCTTTTAATTGTCTTGATTCTCATTCTTTAGTGCTTGTCATATTCCGTGTTATGATAGTCATAATATTTGGCTATTCTAGCCTTCAAATCAGGCTATTTGTGCCTTAGTATACAACACTCTTATCTTGATTTTTCGAGATTACATTCTAGTGTGGTCCTTGTCTAAGTTTTTTCTTTTCATCATTGTCTATGAATGTGGCAACTTGAATTATGTTCTAAAATTTGGTTGTCACTACTTGAAACATAGTACATCAAAATGGATAACAACAAAATCCAATATTCCTAGTGAGGAAGAAAAGCTACTTATTGCAAACATGAAGCAACAAATCCAATCAATGAGAACTCAACTTCAAAGACTGAAGGAGGAAGATGAAACATCATCAAACAAATTCTCCTTGAGAGAAAATTTCCCTTCCTCATAAGACAACCAAAAATCAAATTCTTGTGATCTTGAATCCAAGATATCTGAGAACAATTCACAAACACCCAAGAAATCTAGAAATATCTTTGAAGAAAAACCTTGGGAACCTAAACCAAAGTGTGATTTCACCCCTTTGGGAAGATCTTATGAATCAACTTTGGAATAACTTCTTCAAAAGAAACTCATTGTGTTACCTAAAGTCACTTTCGTGGGAGTTTCCTTTGTGAATAACTATTGTTCTTATCATAGATATAATTTACATAAAACTTCACATTGTAAGGATATGAAAAACAAGATCCAAGATCTCTTTGACAATGACATAATTTTAAAATCTAAGCTCTCATCTGCTATAGATTATGCTCTCAAGAAGGATCAACCTCATGAAACCATGTCTAGTAATGGTTTAGATGCAACTTCTACTTCTTCCAACATGCCATCACCTTCTAAAGTGTCTAAGCTTTCCAACATACCTCCACCAAACAAAGCACCTACTGCTTTTGCTATTGACTATGTGTACCCTCAAGGGCTGCCTCTAAAAGAAACCCCAACTAATCTTGACTTGGTTGCAGACCTCTTCCATATTACTAAGACTACATATCTTCAACCTTTGTATGATTTTATGCCAACTATGCCCACTCCAACTATCCCTTCACTATCTCTTCAAGATCCTACCATGCAAACTCCACATCCTACCTTGTCCTTATAAGTGGATCCATGTCAAGAGGATTTAAAAAAATCTAAAGATCAAGATCAAGAACCATCTCATATCCCTCAAGATTTCATCCCTCCATCTCAAGAGTCACATAGTCCTCCATCTTCCATATCATGCCTCTCTACTAAGCAAGATGAAGATATTCTTTCCACCATCCCTAAAGAAACTATTAAAGACCAAGAGAAGGACATTTTTATTATACTACCCAAAATTCCTTTTGAAGATAAAATTGATCCCTCATCCTCTTGTTATACCTTGCTACATTCACTTCCAAACTATGCTCAAACTTTAAATACTCTTGTCAAAGGTATTGCTCCTATAACACTTACTGATAGATATATTGATGGCATTGGTCATGTTGCTCACTCTAAAGATGCTAATATCTCTACTCATGGTCCATTCACATTTTCTAAATCTATCCTTGGTCCCTATCCATCTAATCTAAAATATTCAAACCTTCCATCCATTTTGGGATCTTATGTTCCTCTATCTCCTACTTCCACTCTTAGCTCATTTCACATTCCTCCTACCCTACCCCAAGATCAACAAAGATACACATACTTGAACTCTTAACATCCACCTTTCCATCTAAACTAGTCATATTGGCCTCATTCATCCACAAGTCCCAAGTCCTTTGGAAGCAATTTGGATGATCAACTCAAACACAAGTGCATGAATCCATCCTCAAAAGTTCACTATGTCTCCTCTAATTGACATGTGAATGTCAAGAAGGAAAATACACAAAAGAGACCACAAAGATCCACTATTCAAAGAGATCAACCAAAGAAAGTATGGGTTATTAAATCTATTATTGAAGAAATGCATTCCAAATCATCTAATGAAAAATCAAAAGCTATATGGATTCCCAAGTCTCTTTTGAAGGACTTGAATATTGAAAACAAATCAAAGTTGACATTTAAGCTTCCAAAGACTTCCACTCCATCTTCTCCTGAACATCTTCCTAAAAAGGTTTCAAAACCTTATACTCCACCTTCCTCCAAAATTATTCCACCACCTCATATATCTAAACCTCATACTATTTCATGCATATTTCCACCAACATTCCACTACCCTTCAAGGTGTGTGTCAATGTTGATCTTGCCCACTTTTTCTTCTACCCTTGAATATCCCTTTCAATACCCTATTCACTCCACCTTCTATTCTCCCACCTTTTATCCTTCCATCCCATTTATCTCATCCATAGCCTAAAATCTTATCCTCCATATATCTTTTCTACTATCTCCCTTCCATTACCTTATCATCATCTTTGAGTGTTCCTTGCTATGGCCTTGGCTTATCATAACTTATCTTTCTTATAGGAGTGCTATCTATCTTGAGAAGGCTTTAATTCTTTCCAAAACTCTAAAAATCCAAAAAAAAGAAAAAAACAAAAAAAAGTGCCTTGGTGAAAACTTGGAAATAGGCACCTTGGTAGCAAAATTAAAGATAAAAAAATCCATCCTATGGTGAAAACCACTTGTTGTGGCACCTTGGACAAGTACCATGATGAAAACCTGGTAAATAGGCATCATGTGTAATTCTTCCATCCATGACATCCTATCATAATCTTTCTTATCCTTTAGATGTCCTCATTCCCAAAGTCATTCACTAATAACCTCCATAACAAAATTTTCTATCCTATTCACTTAACCCTTTGGTCTTGATCAATGAAATAAAGAAGAAAACTTAGTTCTTAACAATCTCTTGACATGGTCATTTTCTTGGATTACTTACATGACACCCTTCATTACACCATGAGCTTATATTGTTATATCTTTTTCCCTAGCTTGGGTAATCTTGTGAAGGCTTTCCTTGAGGGTAACATTCACCGCTTCATACTCCTTGCCTATCCATCTCCACTTATCCACTATCTTTCTACTACATCTCATCCTGCACCTTGCTAGACACTAGAACAAAATCAAGGCAATCCTTCTTGAGATCTAGTAATCTCTAAAAAAGTTCTAAAATTTTGGAAATATCTTGAAAAAATCCTAAAAATTAGAAAAAGTCCTGAAAAAATTGTTACCTTGGTGAAAACCTAGCAATAGGTGCCTTGGTCACACCAAAAAAATTGAAAATTCCAAAAAATACAAAAAAAAAAATCAAAAAAGGGAAAAATACAAAAAAATTGAAAAACAAGAAAAGTGTCATTGGTGAAAACCTGGAAACAGGCATCATGGTAGCAAAAAAAAAAAAAGTTCTGCCAAGAAGGTGAAAAATTGGTAAATAGGCACCTCTTGTTTGCAATGCTCCATATTGGAACACATCTTCTAGCTATCTATATAGTTGCTTTACTGCTTTTCCTAATTTTTGCTTATGTATCCATGAATGGAGTCTTCTCACAACTAGGGGACATTCCCCTTTAGTGTAATAAGAATCTTGCATGACAGTCATCAGTTGTTCTGGCTGTGTCTACCTACTATCACCAGTATCACTCTTTTCGAGATTCTCCTCATATAATCTCTTTTGTGACAGCCACTAGTCATTTTGGCTATGTCTACCTACTATCACTAGTGTTACTCTTTTCAAGATTCTCCTCATAGAATCTCTTTTGCAATGGTCACTAGTCATTTTGGCTGTGTCTGCCTACTATTGCCAATGCCACTATTTTTGAGGTTCTCCTCATAGAATCTCTTTCACAAAAGTCATCAATTGTTTTAGTTGTGTCTACCTACTGTTGCTTGGGTCACATTTCAAGATTTCTTTATGGAAGATCTCTCTTGTGTCAATTACCAATCATCCTTGCTGTGTCTACCTACTATCACTCAATACTCTTAGGTTCTTCACCTCGAAGATTCCTCCTTGACCTCAGTCACCAATCATTCTAATTGCATCTACCTACTATTGTCACCCTACTAAAGAGATTTCTTTCATCCATGTTTTGGACACAGACACTTGACATCAATCCATGAAAAACATTGAACTCAAAATGACATACTTGTTTGGATATGCTCAACATTTTCCTTGTTTGTTTTGCTTTTTCTTTCATCATGCCTCCTCGAGAAACTTGATGATGTCATTTCTAACTAGAGAAGTGATGATTGGGGGCATGGTCTTTTCTTTGTTTTTTGTTTGCAATTTAGTTTCAATTATTTGACATATTCATATAAAAGGGATGTCCACTATAAGAGCCTCCATCTTGTGTTGGATGGTCGGGTGTACCTCAACTCCTTTTATATGAATATGTCAATAATGTTGGTTCTTCTCCTTGTCTATTGGAGTGAACTTTTCATGCTACAATACATATTGATACTCATCCTATTAAGTGAACATATGGGTCAATGCGAGTATATGTAGCAAACTTCTATCTCAGGTTACGAATGTAAGGGTCATTATGGATAGAATAAATACTAAGTGCTTAGCATAAGAAGGATCTCTTGTGTGTTTGGTGTGTCTGTCATGCAAGCAACATTTTGGTCATCCTAGCATTTATGCTTTGATGCTTATGTTAACTTGCTACAATAAAAGGGACAAATATTCTAGTCATTCTAGCTTCTTGTGCCTCGAATGCTTACATTTAATCCTAACAAACTTATAACATATGTCCTATTCATATTCCCATGATTGCAATGTTAGTAGGAATTGTATGACATATGGGATTTCATCCTATGCTCAGTGATGACAAATTGTCAAGACTTGGTAACCAGACCTAGGATCACATTTAACATAGTCTTGCATTGCATACTTCACTTGCATAAGCATGCGATTTAATTACAAATCTACTTTCGCCTTCTATAATGAGGGATTTTAGTCTCTTCAATGCATCATGTTCTTCATGACTACATAAATGATCGATTAATCACCCTCTTGGCTACTTTGGCTGCTTTGAATCCATTTTTAGGGTCAAATTCAAAATCTGACATACTTAAGTGGCTCAAAAACACATTTTAAAATTTTGGGACCGATGCGATCGAATGCTTGTGTAGTCCAAATTTTTTTGATACTTTGTGAATCTTGGAATTTTTTCAACTTGAAATTTCTTCAAATTTTACCACAAATTTTTGAAAAGGTCAACTATGGTCAATTCTAGTCAACTTTTGGTCAAACTTTGTCTTTTAGACCTCGAAATCACTTCAAATCAACTTCCAAATTTCTTTTGATCATTCTAATCTATTTTATATTCTTCAGATTGTTCTAATCCTTTTTATATTTCTTCAGATCATTTTGATCTCTTCTACATTTTTCTAAATCTCATCTTTCTTCTGCATATCTTTATCTACTGGTTTACATCATATTTCTGGTGTGTCATCTTTCGATTTCTCTCCCGAGGGGGTAGGATGATTACATCATTGAATCTAAATTTTGACTCATTCCAAATCTTCATTGCTTGGGGCATTTTGTTCCCATCTTATGTCCTCAACATCTAATCACTAGGGGCATTTTGTTTCCCTCTATTTGACATCTTTTGTCATTTATTTCATCTTATCATCACTTGATCACATTTTATAAAAGTTCTTATCAAAGTTTTATGGATAGGTATTGGGACAATCTCTTGAAGATCAAGCCTCATTCTGGGGATGATTCTATGACTCATAATTTGATCTTGCTATTTTTTATCAACTTTAGGTATCTATATGTTCTATCTAGATCCTTAAAGATTAAGCTCCATTATGGAGATAGTCTTTTAAATGCTTATCAACTTCAAGTATCTAGATGTTTTATCTGGATCCTTAAAGATTAAGCTCCATTCTAGAGATAGTCTTTTAAATGCTTATCAACTTTAGGTATCTAGATGTTCTATCTAGATCCTTAAAGATTAAGCTCTAGTCTGGAGATAGTCTTTTAAATGCTCATCAAATCTTAGGTGTCTAGATGTTCTATTTGGATCCTTAAAGATTAAGCTTTGTTCTAGAGATAGTCTTTAAATGCTTATAAAATCTTGGGTATCTAGATGTTCTATCTAGATCCTTAAAAGGTTAAGCTTCATTTTGAAGAAAACCTTTAAAATTTTTATTGAGTTAGATATCTAGGTGTTCTGCTTGGATTCCTTAAGATTAAGCTTCATTCTGGAGATGGTCCTTAAAAGCTCATCAATTGGTCTCCATAACATCAACTTTGGAACCAATCTTATTTTCTGATCTGTGCATCATAATTTTTGATTTTATTTGAATTGAATGTGTTTCTCACACATTCATTCAAAGAGGGGAAAAATTTAATACCCCAAAATTGGCTCATTGCCATGATCACCAATTCTAGTCTATTTCAATCAATCCTAAGTCCTATATCATTAGGCAATTCTTATTCTGCTAATTGCTACTTGACTTAATTATCAAATGCAGAAAACCCTAAATTTGCATTTATCATGCTATTTATTTAATTCCTAAAAGTATTGACTCAGAATAGTCACATTGAACCTATCTGATTAATATTTGATGTAATATTGAAGTGTTTACACTTTAATTAAAATAAATCATATCCTAAGGCTAACGTACTAGGGAATTAAAATATTTAATTCAATATTATGCCCACTTTAATTAATTGAATTAGATTATTCAATTAAATAAAAAAGGTATTTGTGAGGTCATATCTCACCTATTAAATTAAATAATATCTTCAAAATCCTCTCTTCAATTCTAAATGGAAACTTTGAGTGAACTACCTCTTGAAATTGGAATCAATCTGCTTAACTTATGCTCACACTTATGACAAGTTCAGTTAACTACTCATCACACTTAGATTTGAAATGATTCACTTCACCTGCACAAGGAAGTTTCCATCTTAACTGAATCTTCTATCTAATCCTAACCGTTCATCAAGGTTGATCCTAACCGTTGATTCACTTCTAGATTCTATTTAAGGGACTCATAATTCTTCCTTACAGAGGTTGAATTTTCATGCTATTGAATTGCTGTCAGATATAATACCCACTTTCATAGTTTTATATGTGTTTTTGCTTAATATCTTAGTATCATTTAGATTTAAAAAATGCATACATGTAGCTTAATTTATTTTATTACTTCTTAAATGAATGCTTGCATAACATATATATTAATTTGCATAATCATATAGTTGCAATTTAAATCCTTCATTCTAGAAAGGTATGGTTTCCCGTATCTCAACTTTGAGAGCATAAATAGGCAAAATCCTTGTAGTTAGAAGGTAATGGGTCACACTGTTGGACATCTTGGATGAACTATCCCATGTTCATTCTAGGATGAATTCGTAGGTAAGGACCATGTTGAAGTGTGTGTGAGGTTTAGAGGCCCACAAATTCATGCATACAATCATCACCTTCTTGCATGCATTCTCTAATTCTCTCTCTCATTCATTCATATTGAATTATGGGGCTTCATCTCCCTTTAAAAAGACTTTAGTGGCTTAGGGTTAGGTATGAATCTACGATTAAGATTCATCCAATTGTCCCACTCAATTCCCTCCATTTTGCTAATTGGTTGCATGTTGATCGCATAGGGAATCCAAATAGATTTGATTTTATCTTCAAAGCTTCAAGATCTATCCATATGTTAGCTCAAAAATGGTTTACATAGTTTTTTGTCCCATCATAAACAACTAGGCCAATTCTATATTACTTAGCACTTGTTTAATACTGATGTTTGACATATATTATAATTTTGTCTAGCTCGACACGTGAACTTTCTTGACACTAACTATTCACTCAGCACTTGAAACTTTCTCAGCACTAACTATGCACTTGACACTTTAAACTTTCTTGACTCTATCTATTTTCTCAGCACTTGATTACTTGGTACATGAGTGACTCAACACTCATTGCAACTTGGCATCTATATTATACTCGACATATGTTACTAGCTCGACATGAACTTAGTAAAAGGCTTAAGTGTGTTGACACTCAATTGTCAAAACCAATTTGAGATAAAAAATCTCCCCCTTTGACATGAGTGGCAAAAACACTTAACTATACATGATGAATCTAACTTCCTGGAGTATAATATACATTATGTTCAGCATATACAAAAAACTTCAAAATTTGTTCAAAATTTTGTAAAGAACTATATAACTCAAAATTTAATAACTCCCCCTGAGTTAATGTGCCTTTTCTATATCCAAAATCTCTCTGCGAGTAGATTTGACTCTTGTTGTTGCTCTTTGTCTTCAATCATTCTACATTCTGATACTCTTTATCTGATCTATTTTAATATGATGCCCTATTTCTACTTGTTGATTCCCTTTCTTCTCTCTATTTATTTTTTAGCTCCCCCTTTCACATGTCTCCCCTTGCATAACTATTTCTCTCCCTTTTTGAAACTGATGTCAAATGGTCTATACATTAAGTGTGTATTTTTCCAAGAAGTTCTTGTTAACTTCTATAGCAATTTTGAGAGTAGCATCCTAGTTGTCTATTGCAAAATCTAGTGATTTGATTTGGATGGCTATCTCTGCTGCAAGGTGAACTAAGCCATCTAGTGTTGAAAGATTAGGATCTTTCTTGAGTATTGTCTTAGCATAGGCTAGTTCTTTTTGTAAGATTTCCATGTGTGGGGCTAGGGAGGCTTGAATTTGAAATAAATTGACTCTTGTATTAGCCTCTTCTACTATCAATATAGCTAGTTCCTTCTAAGTGTGAAGCATGGAATGAAAGTGCTTCTCACTTTGAGCTAGATTTTGTGGTAATTTCATACCAAATATTTTCAAGTTTCTCTCTAGACTCAAAATCCTTTGGCTCATTTCTTGTGTGAAGAGTGTGGGGTCACACAATTTAGTGTATAGTGAGAATATATTCTCAAGTACCTTCTTCATTTTTTCTATTTTTGTAGCCAATTCCAATTGTGATAGTGCTATTCCACTAAATATTTTCTCATTCACCTTTCCTTGAAAATTCTTCTCAGACCATTCCATGAGTTTTGCATTAGTCTCCTGGTCTTCATTTGTCACTTGTTCAAAAATTTTAGACAATTGTTCCAATATTGGCTTTGCTTCATCAGGTGTTTGCAAGCTAAATGCATCTAAAAAGATGTCTTTGATTTCATGTAATGTTTTCCTTTGCTTATACTCCTTTCTAAGCATCTCTTGGTTATTTTTCCTTTCCAATGCCTCCTGCATCTCATTGATCTATTCAAGGTTCATGGTTGCATAATCATACTTTGGTATGATAATTTTGTCATCTAATGTTGGGTCTCCATAGTGAAGTACCCTTGTAACCTTTGTGGAGCTTGAGCCCGGTGCTGAAATTTGGAGTGGCATTGCATCACTACTCGGATTCTAAAGAACTTTTGTAGGAGTCCTAGTAGTTCGTAAATTAACCAATGTTTGAATTTCTTCCTACTCCTTTTCCTTTGGAATCTCCTTCTCTTCTTGTGATCATCCTTGATCAATCACAATTATTTTTGGTGTACCTTGAGTTTGTGCAGTAGGAACAGATACCTCTATCTATCTTGTTTGTTCCTTTGTTGGCTCCTCTATAGTTTGAGTTTGTTGTTTAGTCATGACAACTTTCACTATGGTATCAACCTTAGCTATTATATATTTTGATGCTTGCTCTTGAGGTTGTCCACTTGTAGTTGTAGAGATGATAGAAGGTAGTTCTTGTGTATTCACCTTGTCCCTAGTTAGGTTAGCTACTACCTTTTGTAACTCATCTACATTGTTCAATACTAGATTGTCATATAATTTTTCCTATAACATTTATTGGTCAAGGATCTTCTTTAGATCCTCTACAGTTAGTGGATTGATGTTATGAGCTAAGGTATCAAGAACATCCTTCACTTTGATTGTCTCTATAGGTGTGTTGGTGTCATGTGGAGGGCTTGATGGTGGCAATTGTGTGTCTTGCACACTTTGATCTGTTTGTTGCTCCTCAACAATTACCATTTCATCTCCTTTTTGTGGTGCCTCCTCCACAGTGTTGCATTCCTTTTCTCTCTCAACTTCTCCTTCTTTATTATTTTCCTCCTCTTCTCAATTATTTCTTCCCTCAAAGGGATCTGCCTCTCCTTCCTTTATAGTAGTTAGCCCATATATTAGCTTCCACATTTGGGTGGACTTCTTGACAACATCTTCAATCTTGTTTTGAAGAATGATGAATGCTCTATACTTTGGTGCAAAACTACTACCATGCTTTTTATTTTCCTTTGTTATTTTCCTTTTGATAGGTCTGGCATCACTTGTGTCAATGTAGACTCCCTTATTTCTTTCTCCATGTTTAGGCAATAATGTCATTTATTTTCAACAATGGAATATAAATCCTTAGGCATATTAGTGTCAAATTCAAGTGGAGTATTCTTGAATTTTTTCATCATGGCATACATTGATTCCTCAATATTATTATCCTCTCTATTTAATTTATTGAATTCAATGGTTTTCAAACTAGTCAAGTCTGCATTATCCCTAATATTATCACAAATGTTATCAATATTAGACTTGGGTGCATGACTTACCACTTTGAGCTAGTTTTTGTCATCTAACTTGGTCCTTTCTTCATTATATTTTGGTTGTACAACATATTTCCCCCTTATTTTACTTTGCACTAGACCTGGTTGCTCAATAGCCTTCTTCTTCTCTTTTTTTTCCTCTTTTGCCTTCTTAGTTGTAGCCCTCGTAGTTGCTCTTGTGGCTCAAGTAGTAGGCTTAGCAAGGCTTGGTTTAGCAATTTTCTTTCCTTTTGGCTGAGTTTCTAGCTATTTCTTAGCCTTTCTCTTCTTTGGCTCTAGTTCTACTAATGCTTCCTTAGCTTGTTCCTCCTCAACACCTTCTTCTTCATCTTCTCTGATACCTTGTGTTAGGGCAAGAGGTTCTTGTTCTTGTTTTTGTTGTTGTTCTTCTTCTTAATCATCTTCATTATCACCTTGAGCTCCTTTACCAAATTTTTCTTTCAGTTTCTTCACCAATTCATCTTTTTTCTTTAGATTTGAGGTAGTTTTCAACTCCATTTAACATAAGATTTCACAACATCATAGTTTCCAAAGATCTTTGTTGACTTATCAATGTCCTCTGCAAGTAATGTAGTGATGGTTGCTGATGTTTCATCTATATTGATTTCATACCCCAATGGCCTTAGCCATCTTACTCTGGGTATTGTAGCCTAGATAAATGTGTAATCAATATCTACTAAGAAACATATGTCATTGTAATGCTTCTCCACCAGGGCAACTGGGATCCTCAATCTTTGCTTCATGGATTGCTTGAAATCCTCAAAGTAACTAGTCATTACAGATTCAAAATTATCTCCCATTTGCTCTATGTACTCATTGATTTGTACTTCCATAGACCTACTAGTCTTCCATTCTACCTTACCAAAAGAAGGAAACTCATTCTAAACATAGAAAGATATACATATTAAAATTGAACCAAATTTGCATTGAGCACCTTTTGATCTCCTTATTGCTCCTAGGTTCTCATTGATTTGTTGCAATTGTAGCTCTACAAGATAATAAGTATGATCTTTCTTCACAATTTTGTATCCTACATCGACTGCAATGCGTGGCACACTGTTTAGTCAACTTGACTGATAGAATTTGTGAGATATGATCCTCACTAGAAATTCTAGAAGTCAATCTTTGATGGTATCAATAGTCACTCCCTTCTTATTCCACTTCGCCCCTGTGTTCTTCTCAATCACCTCTTTAGAATCACTCCTTAGGGTTTTGGGCCATTCTAGGCTTGAAAATCCTATAACTATAGACACAATCCTTTTTGTCAACTTGATAGGCCCTCCTTCCAACCATAGACATCCATAATGGATTCTACTCAAAACAATTCTTATCCATTTAGTCCTAAAGACAGTGGGGAAATCTAGGGCATGGGTTAAGCCCTTCCTCTCAACAATCTAAAATTATTCCTTCAACACTCCATTTTCACACAATTTGTCATATGCCTGGAAAATTTCTATATCTCCTATCCCTCCAACCTTGTAGTTATAACATTTTCTTATATCCTGAACCATTATGACCTTGGGTGGAATGATTGACAATGCCCTTGTCGGGTCGTTCTTATATGTAAGTTGAGGAATAGGCCTAAAATTTGGTTGCTTGACCTCATTACTGACCAACTAAACTTCAAAAGATTCCTTATCCTTGGGATTTCTAGAACTAGATGCCATTTTGCAATGTAGGGTTTCAAAATATATTTAAACTGCATAACTCGTCATGTGAAGAATACCTTTTAAATCAATGAAACAATGCTTGATCTTTGTTGAATATATGTAAATGCTTCAATCTCTATTTGTTAATCACTTCTTTTCTCTGCTCACTCTTGCTCTATGTTCGTAATGACTAAAAATGGGCAAAAATTTACCTTATACCCTTTCAAAATGTAGCATTTAATGCATGGTATATGTACAATAGTAAACTTAGCTTATATGTAATTTCTTCTTTACTCGACATCTATTGATTTTATATCACTTGATAGCCACTAGAATTTCCCTTGCTCAGCTTCAATAGGAATTACCTTCACTCAACAAATACTACTGACTCAGCTTCAACTGACTTTGGCTAACAACTCAGCACACATTGGAATTTTACTCGGTAAATGGAGAGAACTTGTCACACTTGTCAGTAAGATGAAAAATTAAAGTTTGACCTTGGTTTTTCCTTGTTGACTTACATCTTTATTCATGCTAGTTAACCTCTTTTAGCACTAACTTACCTTGGAACTGATGTATGATGAGACATTTGAATATCAGTCCCACATACCTCCTTTTTCTTAGTTTGATGAAGTGTAACCACTTGTCCCTTCAGGTGAAGTGATCCCTTCATTTGATGTGCTACATCCATCTTTCTTCTTCCATGTCTTATTCATATCTTCTCTAATGTGCTCGACATCTACCTTTTCTTTTCCTTTGTTTGACTCTAAGTTAGGTGCCTCTTTCCTTGTTGGGCAATGCTTGCTAATATGACCAATCTTCAAGCAACTAAAACACGTAGTTTGACTCAAGCATCTATTGTAGTTACCTTTGAAATGTGTTCTTATGCAATTATTTGGTATGTGTCCATACTCTTGACAATAGTGATATCTATGTCTTGTATTGTAATCCTAGTTATAGGAATTTTAATGGCTTCTTCCCTTGTTTGATAACCATGTGGACTTGGATCTACATTCAAAGGCTTTGTGTTCAAACTTCTGACAATTGTAGTAGCTTCATTCAAATCTTGGTGCATACATGGTTCTGGTTCTACATTCATGTTCCTAATGACCTTGTGTGTTGCACTTGTAACAATGTGCCATGTTCTTTGGCTTGGCATTCTAACTAACATTCTTGTTCTTGCAAACATTAGTTGTGTGTCCTTTCTTTCCACAATGATAACAAATAGGTTTAGAATTCTTACCTTTATTGTTTCTTTCTTCAACAATTTTGGATGATTCTCCTTCTTTAGTGCTTGTGTAGCCCAATCCTAATGTGTCTTTACTAGATCTAGGGGATTTTAGTAGTTCCTCAAAGTATTTGATGGATTCATTTGGCTTGTTGAAACTTTTAGCAAACTCCTTCTCTCTTTTTAGGTCATTTAAAAATTTTTCATTCTGCAACTTCAATGTAGTTATCTCAATGTCCTTGACATTCAACTCATGATGAGCATTCAACATTTGGCTTAGGGTTTCCAACTACATGTTTGAGATCCTGGCAAGCTCAGTTGACTTCTCTTCTAGTCTTTTTTCTAGGTTTCTCTTGTTCACTTCTATCATGGTCTTATCTTCAATGGCTTTCTTATTTTGTTCAATCACCTCACATAACAATATTGCTTGTGATTCTTGCTCCAACTTGAGATTTCTAATCTCCTCAGTTTGTGCTTTGTTCTTGTCCATGAGATCTGCAATTGATGCATCAAATTCATAGGATTTACCATCTGCAAATAACTTTGTGGTGTCAATCTTTTTGTATTAAGTGTCATTCTTTGCTATGGCTATCTCTTTCCTTCTCTTTAGCAAAATTCTTAAGGCATCTTTGGCTTCATCCACCTACTATTGTAAGAGATGTATCTATATCTCCTAATTATTAATAGTCTTTCCAAACTTGTAAATCTCCATCTCAAGATCTTTTCTCCAACCTTTAAGGCTTCTCCTGATGAGAACTTAACTCTGATACCAATTGTTGGAAATACAAATGGAAAATGTATACTTCTGGGGGGGGGGGTGTGAATCAGAAGTACTAATCTCTAACCAATAAAACTTTTAACTTTAAAAAATTGCATGCATAAACATATTAAAATAACATGTAAATTAAATACATCCATATATACACTTGACACTAGATATGATTACCCAGAAAACCTCCAATGAGAAGGTAAAATTGGGGTGGGAATGACACCCACAATTCTTCACTACAACAACAATAAAGTTCACCTACTAAGGTTACATGATTTGACCATTCTCATGATCTACTCTCTTAGAGGCTTGCAAAGGATTGTTAGATCCTACCCTGTTAAAGGATTTTAACACCTTGTTAAAAGTGTACCTGGTTAAAGGACTTTGGAACACTCACTTGGAATGTCACCCTGTTAAAGGATTTCAATATGACTGTTAAATCAACCTTGATACAAGGATTTCATCTTGTTGATACAATTATTAGAAAGTACAGTAGAATGTTGGATTTGATACACTTACAATCTAATATTACTAATTTCAAATCCTAATTTAGTTCATCTTGATCCTCTCTGACCTGATATGTAATTGTTGTAACCTTAATCCTCTATTTTGCAAACTGATTCTACAATTCTATCATTCTTCTAAGTCACTTTGAATGCATACTTGATCAATTCACCCCTTTTATTACTATCATCACCTTCTTTCATGCATTCTCTAATGCTCTTTCTCATTCATTCATACTAAATTATGGGGTTTTGTATCCCTTTAAAAAGACTTTGGTGGCTTAGGGTTAGGTATGAATATATGATTGAGATTCATCCTACTATCTTGCTAAATTCTCTCCATTTTTCTAATTGGTTGCCTATTGATTGCATAGGGATTCCAAATAGATTTGATCTTATCTTCAAATCTTTGAGATCTATCCATATGTCAGCTCAAAAATGGTTTACATAGTTGTTTGTGCCATCACAAACAACTAGGTCAATTATGTGTTACTAGACACTTGTTTAATATTGATGCTCGACACATACTATAATTATGTCTGGCTCGACACATGAACTTGCTCAGCACTAACTATTCACTCAGCACTTGAAACTTTCTCAACACTTGATTTACTTGGCACATGAGTGACTCGACACTCATTGCAACTTGGCATCTATATTATACTCGACATATGTTCCTAGCTCAACATGAACTTAGTAAAAGGCTTAAGTGTGTTAACACTCAATTGTCAAAGCTAAAATGAGATCAACAATATAGTAACACTTCTTCAAATTGTGGGGGTTTATCTAATCCTCCACCAGGGATGACTAAAGTCCTAAGGAGAAGATGTTTTGTAAAAGGCTAAGGGTGGACTTTGGTGGTTGTTCATCCTATACCCCAAATTGATAAAATTACCAAATTAATTGGGGATATTCAAAATCAACAAGAGAAAAATATTGCCCCTATATCAAAGATAAACTATGGAAAATCACCAAGTCCACCACGTGAAAGATTGCAATAGATCCCAAAGAAACAGTTATTTAAAACTCAAGTGGAGGAAAATCTATGTACCAATAAACACAAGTCCAAAAATCCAAAAGAACAACCAATTTGGACACTAAGGTTTAATGACTCTAAATGCAAATTAGGAGTTGGTGCAAGTATTGAATTAATTAATCCCAAAGGTAGGTTTGTGTATGCAACATATTGCTTACAATTTAGATGTACTAAAAATGTTGTAGAATATGAAGCCTTTATTCACAAACTTCTCTTTGCATTAGATAAAGATGTCAAAGCTCCCATAATTGAAGGAGACTCTCAGTTTTTCATCAATCTACTCTTACAATGGTAGAAGATCACTTGTGTACCAAAAAAGAGTTTGGGACTTATTGGAAGATTTTGAGACCTTGAACATAAGGTCCATTCCAAGGAAGAAGAACATGGTATCTAATGCCCTTTCCATTTCAGCAAGTGCATTACAACTCCTTGAAAGAACAAAACTAAAGAGGTTTTCAATTGAATTGGTTGCTAACTTGTATATTCTAGACAACATTACAAACTTCCAAGTCTTCCAACATGACAAATATATTCTCGAGTTCATTATGTGCAATAGCCTTTTTAGAGGACAAGAGATTGATGATACTTTTGATGACTAACCTAAGGATGATGAGATAGAGGATGAATATTGGATTATAAATTTGAAGACCAATACTATTCCTAAGGGGATGGTAGAGTTAGAACATATCTTTAATCAAGGTGAATCAGTACATAGTAAAAGAAATGTTGAAAAAAAGGGGATAGAATAATTTCATTTATATAATTTGGGTACAGAAGAAGATCCTAAGTTAGTAAGAATCAAAAAGGCATGTAAACCTCAAGAATGAGAAAGTATACTTCAATTACTTACAGAATACAAAGATGTCATAGTATGGAGTTATGAAGAACTCAAGACATATGATCATGAAATCATCACTCATGACATTTCATTGAATCTTGATGCCAAACCTTTTTGTCAAAGATAGAGACCAATGAATCCCATAATTGAGCCTTCAATAATAAAAGAAGTTACTCGATGCTAAAATTATCTCCCCAATCTAACATTCTACATGAGTTGCTAACTTGGTTCTAGCAAGGAAAAAGACTAGATAAATTTTCTTTTTTGTGGATTTTCACAATTTGAACCTAGCTTCCCAGAAGGATAACTACCCTTTTCCCTCACTTGATGAATTATTGCAAATTGTGAATGGGTCTAAAATGGTGTCTTTTCTAGATGGATATTTTAGATACGACCAAGTAATGGTAGATGAAGAAGATAGATTGAAGATTGGATTTATAACAAAATGGGGAACCTTTACATACTGAAGGACGCCTTTTGGATTGATCAATGTGGGAGCCACATTCTAAAGAGAAATGGATAAAGCATTTAAAGGGCTGATCAAAAAATGTATAGTTATCTATATGTATGACTTAACTATCTTTTTGAAAGTTAGAGTACTCATATTGCAGATTTGAAAGAAGTATTCAACTGATGTTGAAGGTATGGCATGCCATGTAATCTCAAGTAGTAGTCATTTGAGGTCACAAAAGGAAATCTTCTCGCTCATATTATTTTTGAAATTGGGATATCCTTTGATCCTAAAAAGATAGAAGCAATTCTCAATATGTCATCTCCTCATAGTCATAAAGAGTTGAGATCTTTCTTTGGAAAAATAAATTTTGTGCATAAGTTCATTAGTGTATTTTCTAAGATAGTACATCCCCTTAATGACTTGCTCAAGAAAGGAGCATAAAATGAATGGGTTCCTGCAATAAAGAAATATTTTGAATACATCAAAGTAGCCATATCTACAACTCTAATTCTTGTAAGTTCAGATTATTATTTACCATTCAACAACTATTTATTTTCTTAAAAAAAATCATGTGTTGAGATTCTTAAAAGAAAGACAAAGGGGAAAAAAGACCTATTGCATTCATGAGTTGTTTTTTAAAAAATATTGAACTAAACTATTCTAATCTTGACAAGAAATTATTTGCCCTAATATTAGCAGTCAATAAATTTTGTCATTACATACTCAGGAGCAAGGTATATGTAATTGTGCTAGATCCTATTGTGAAAAAATTATTAATGCATAATGAATTAGGAAAAATATGAGGAAAATGCATGGCTATATTACAAGAGTTTGATTACATATTCAACCAATGAAACTAGTGAGAGGAAAAGGACTAACTAAGATGATAAATGATAATGAGATCAGGAATGATAATGAAATGAAATTTGATAATGAAATCAACATTCAAAATCAACAAAAGATCATAGTATCTTAAGTGGATATTGATCAAGGAATAATTATAGATGTATGGTATCAAGATATTGTCTATTATCTTTTGCAAAATCAATACTTGAGCTGGATGAATAGTTCCCAATGCAGAGGACTCAAGATGAAATATGAATCCTATATGCTTCAAGATAGAAAAATTTACAAAATAAATTATGAGGGAAATCATTTGAAATGTTTGGGACATGAAGAAGCAAAAGAAGTTTTGGAATTGTTTCATGATAGGTATGGCATGAGACATAGATCAGTAGAGGCTATAGCTCACATGATTTTGAGATCAGGTTACTTTTGGCCTACCATCTTCAAGGATATATTTGAACATATACATTCTTGCCACATTTTTCAGACAAGTGCCAATAGAGAGAGACATCTAGCTATGCCACTATAGCCAATTTTTTAGGTACACCCTTTTGCCAAGTGGGGGTTGGACTTTATAGGACCAGTAAACCCACCATCATTTATAAGACGTGTTCATCCTCATAGCTATATACCATTGCACATGTTGGACAAAAGCTAATTTTTTTTGAAATTTCACAACAAAAGTGGTTACTGATTTCTTGGAAGAATACATTGCCACAAGGTTTGGTATGTCATTCTTCCTTGTATGCAATAATGGGTCATCTTTCTCATCAATATTCCTTACTCAACGGGAATTAGAAAATCAGATCATAATCAAGTTATCATCTAATTACTATCCCCAAGGGAATGGTGTGGTTAAGTCTAGCAATAAGAACTTGATCATAGTGATAAAGAAATTACTATAGAAAACCCAAAATATTGTTACACTTAGCTGAAATATGCATTATAGATGGACAGAGTTAGTATTGAAACTGCTTCAGGAACATCTCCCTATTTACTTGTCTATGGACAAGAGCTAGTATTCCCACTCAATCTCATGATTCTAGTTTTGAAATTCATGAGGGGGTATGTTGAGGATGTTGATAGAATTCAGATTAGATTGATGAATCTCTTGGAATCGGATGAGAAAAGTATAGCTACTTTAGAGCATATGGAAAAACATCAAGCTTTCTTCAAATGAAGGTTAGGCAAGCAGGCCACAATCAAATCTTTCAGAATATTTGATCTTTTTATCCTATGGGACAAGGCAAAAGAAAAGTCAAGTAGCCACACTAAGTTTCAACACTTGTGGATTGGCCCTTATCAAATTACAGAGATGTTGGGAGAAAATACATTTGGGCTGAGTTCTCTACAAGGGGAATTGGCTCTGTTGCCAATCAAAGGCTAGTTCCTGAAACATTATTTTGAAGCCTAAAAGAAAAAGAAAAATAAAAAAAAATATTTTGGAAAGTATGTTTATTTTCTAAAAGGTTTTTTACTTTCAGTTATGTGTTTTCTTTAAGAGTTGTGTTAGGTCGGGGGTTAGGTGTAATCATGACTTTTTTTTGATGCATCCCATAGGTCACTCCTTTTGGTTTCAACTTTTGGGAAGAGATATTTCTTTTTCAAAGCATTCATATGATTTTTTTCTTGTACCAAATAAAAATGAATGTTACTTGTATTTATAAAGGACTTTCAACCTTCAAACCAAGGTTGTTGATTGATAGCTCTCAACACTTTACAAATTTAAAGATTGACTATGCTAGTGTTTTTCAAATCAAGGGTGACAATAGCAAGAGATAAACTAAACTTGTTAGTTTAGACAAAAGGTCTTTTCAAAGAACTACTAAGATCACTATTTGGTGTGAGAGCTCCCCAAAACATTCAATAAAAGAGGAATGCAAGAGTTATCAAACTAAAGAAAGAAATTGGAAAAACAACACCAATGCCTTGGCCACATAATATAAGCATGGTTAGGGTATAGAAGAAAAAAGAATTATAGATGGTGTTAAATTTAAAGATATAAAAGATCCTAAAAACTAATCTAACACATAGGGATATGCAATCCAAAATGGCTATCTACTGCTTATATAAATCACTTCACAGAAGAGTCAAATGGAAATGTGTGAGCTCTGTGAAGCAAATCGAAAGAGATTACTAAGGACTTGAAATGAAAAATTGATAACTCATCAAGATCCCTCAATATGGATTCTCTCTTTTGATTGAATAGTGATTGATAAATGGGTTTTACAAGGATTCTTGATGAATAGACCAGTGGAGTAAAAGGTTGTCTCTAAATTGTTGAAAGGTCATGATAGACTACACTTCAAAATGTCAAAGGAAATGAATATAGTAAGCACACATTGAGCTTGAAGATTCAAGATTCTCAAGTTTTGACTATCAAGGAACTTGAAAGCTACTTGAAGTCTTTATAATTTAGGTATCATTTGACACATATTAGAAGAATGCTTGCTAATAAAGAAATGCCTTTGTCATTTCTTCCCTTTTTTTGGGGCTATTTGTTGTCATCTCACAACACACTTCTCATTTCTCCCAGAAATGGGGAACCCCTAATAAATTTTGTCTACTAGATTCCTAATCTAGGGTCTAGGTCACTTTATCACTCCCCCAAGATTCTAGGTCAAGCGATAGTATCTGACTAGAAAAGTTCAAAGAGTCACACTAGTAAATTTAGGCCTAAATTTCAATGCAAAAAGGTCAAAATTGTGACTAGAGTTGGTTGAATTGGCAACTAAACTTGTTGTCACTCTTTTATAGTTAGTTTTTCAATGTAGAAACTTTGCATCAAAATTTTGACTTCATAAATGTGGACTTACCGATGCAAATTTTGTTGATTTCCTTAGTCCAACGTGAACTATTATTTTTCCATTTGTGAGCATCGTTGGTTGAAATTTTGATGTAAACCTCGACCAATTTGGCATCGAAATTGCAACCAACACCCCTTAATTTTCTATGTCGGTGCCATACATTTGATGTCAAAGTGAAAACATGTGCTTCAAAATTGAGACCAATGATAGGTAGAAATTTTGACGAGCTGTGCCAATTATTGTAAAAGCTTTGCTCTCACTGCACAAAATTTGATTCTGAAGCATAATTTCTTGGTGCATGAGAGTCAGGGTATTGTGCACATTTCTACCTCCACACCATTGTTTCATTCATCACATGATTTATTTCATACAAAACAATGGGAAGGAGGAAGAAATGTGCACGATATCCTAAGTCTCCACCAAATAATTATGCTTTACAACTCAAATTTTGTGCATTTTAAAAGGCTCCTATGAGAGAAAATCATTTGCAATAATTGGCATAGCCCATCTAAATTTTGGTTCTTGAGACACTATTTCTTGTAAAGACTGCAGGGAAAAATAAAATTAGGAAACAATTATTTATCATGAATGAAAGCCAATAATTTCACTAACTAATCTCTATTTTTCAAACAGATAAACATGATAAACAAACTTATAGTCCCAATCACATCATCATAAGAGCACATATATAACTATAACTATAACTATGTCTAAAACCAACATAATTTACAAATATCCACAATTCAAATATTATCCCTTCATGTTTTCTTTAATGCAAAGTTTTAAGTCAACTATGTTATCGCCCTGGATGTAATACCAAATTGTCATTAGGCTAAAGACCATAGCAAGATTTACAAATGTAAGGAGAACTATCCAACCAAAGTAGAAAATGACATGAAAAATTAACAATCTATCAATTGACACCTCTAGATGAAATATTTCTAGCAATTGAACTATACGTTATAGAAACAAAAAAATTCCTTAAAATTGACACCTCACTAGTTGTTCATTTGCATCCATAATGGCTTCACAAAAGTTGAAAGCTTATGATTTGTCAAGAACACAAAATGTACTCATAGTTTAGCTACATCAATAAAAGTAAAGTAGTTCAATTGCATGATGAGGGCAAGAGACTGCCAATATCAATTGTGGAGTTGCAGATAGGTAAGCAATAAACATAAAAAAGTAGTACAAGGCACCATTTTCCATGTTCTAATATGATGAACTACCTTGGAGTTGGTTCTTATAAACCTTGATTGCTTAATTTTGGATTTGATCCAATAGTACCATTATTTGGAGGAGGTCCCACACCCCACTTTCCCGCTAATTCTAAAGGTGCTAACAGAGCATCTTCACTACCTGATCTCCCTTGCGAGCTCAACTAAAAGATAATTCCTAATTGAAGAATGCCGAAGATAGTCATGATGTTCTTATTGGCCAAAGATAGTCACAATGTGCTTATTGCTAATAGGCACATGGTGACTATCTTCAACATTCTCCTATGGCTCTTGTGGTTCTAATCTTATAATATGAGGCTTCCTCTTCTTTTTTTGAGCATAAGGCTGATGTGGTCCTATAATAAGAAATAAATGGGTTTAATTTTAATTATGTACAACACAAAGAAAACCAAAATGTAATAGAAATTTTTAATATAAAATGAACTATATAAACTTATAAAGCTCATAATAATAATAGGCCATAAACTTGGACAGATTTTTTGTAGATTTCTAGGATGATTGAGGTGTACTTATCATCATGATCTAAATTCTATAAGAGATTAGAATGTGTTATTTTAGAAAAGATAACCTCCTAAGAGAAATGAGTACATGCTAGTGATTGTTCATTTTATCTAATCTGGTATTTTCTTGCTAGGTTTCAAATTATAAATTTATATAATCTGTTATTTTTGCTAGCTTTGGGGCATTTGCACATATTTCCAAACTTTGCAATGCATAACTTTTTCTATAGGAATTTTAGTTACTTTCTTTAAGCCATGCCATTATTGTATGTAGCTGGGACAACATTGTGGCACCTTTGGAGCAAATTGCGCATATGAATGCCCAATGAAAATTCCATTTGAACCCTTTTTGAAGCATTTGAAAGGTATTGATGAATCTCTTGAGAATACCTTTCAAAGTGTACCTATATTTTTGCTAGCATAAATATTTGTGTTGTTGGATGGGCAACAACTTGTGGTATCATTTGGGTGACATCTCAACAATACCTTTGAAAGTGTACCTTTTACAACATTGTCTTAGTGACAAAATCTAGTGTGCATCCAATACTCGTTTTAGTGTTATGCTTGTATGAGGAAATTAGAGATGTTTGGTTAGGGAATTGTCAAGAGAAAAAGAAGAAAATAGGATGAAGTAATTCAATTCACTATAAAAGAGACACCTTAGTTCAATCTCACAATTCTTAAGCAGTTGTAATTGATTTCAAAATCAAGTGATAGAAAGTTAATTGAAGCAGCAGATCTTCCTTTGTTTTCTTTTTAATCTTCCTTCTATGTGTTTCATACTCAAACCACACTGTTTTCAAGATGTGTTATGCATGAATGGCTAGGGTAGATAATTAACCAAGCAAAAATTTCTTTCAAGAAGCTTTAAAAGAGAAAAATACCAAATTTACATTAAACTTGCACCTTAACATTTACATAGTTTTCTATCAAAGAAAAGACTCATTTTTAAGTTTTCACATGGAAGAGAAAGAACCTGAAAACAATATTGTTCATAGCTTGAACAAACATCTTCCCTTCTCTAGCCATTGTTACCCTTGAATGCACCTTTGTTTTTTTTTATAAACATTGGGAGAAAATAACTAACCCAATTGTAATTCCATAAGAAAAACTAAAGAGTTATATGTGAAAAAAATGAATAAGTTAGTGTTATTTGTTATGATTATTATTATGTTAGGAAGGGCTATAAAAAAAGTATATAATGTGTGAAGATTATTATTGAATTTTAAATTTGAATGCATTTAAGTTGTCTTGAAGATGAAATCCTACATTTTAATTACCATGAATAACTTATTCAGTTAAGAAAATGATTAATATGCTAACAATTTACTTATTATAAATGCTACATTGTTACCAATTTCATGACATCTCATAGAACATATAAGAACTAGGTTAGAGTAAAATGTGACATCAATTACTTGTATCAAATCCTAAGTGGTGTGTGGGCTATGAGATCATCTGGTTCATCCCCTTTTGAGAGGCTAACCCTATCTACTTCGACCACACTCTCATCCTATTAGGTCCTACAACCACTCAGAGACTCATAACACATATCAACTTAGTAACCAAGATAATATGACTAGATATAAACATTAAATATAATCATGAGTGACATACATCACATGACATAATCATATAAGAAATGAAATACGATTTCATAATCATACATCTACATATTAATCATACATCTATATATTAAATTGATCATTGATTCATCTTAATTAATGCAATTAAGTTACAAAACTAGAAAAATAGCTTAAATATTTCTTAATTGTTGTCCAAACAAAAAGGTTGACTAGCCAAAAATTGACTTAATTTTAATGTTATGGTTATTTTGATTGATTTTGATGTTGTAAATGCCTACCATTGCTAGCCATGTTCCAAATATTGTTGATGCTACTTAGAACTAATGATAATGTTTTCATATTGTTGAATATTCTTGATGCTATTCATTTTACTTCTCATGGTAATGTCTACTATTATTGATGCATTGAGAAGGCATTTGTTTCAAATTGGTTTGGCCAATGGGTTGTACATGTGCATTACTAAGAATGTGGCAAGGTATTGTTTCCTCCCATAGAGGCCAACTTTAGGACAACAGGAAAATGACTTGGTTAATGTGAAGTTAAAAGACCATGCCCAATATGTATATTTAAATTGATTCCTTTAGTGGTGAGCCATTGCACAAGAAAAACATCTCTGAACTTGACAAACTTGTCTGGTCAATGTAGTTTTGTGAATGTGTTATTTTGAGTTGAGGAATAGTAATCCTATTGTCAATTTGGATGATACATTTGATTTGATGCAAATGTATGTTAGTATGCATTGTGTGTGCACTGAGAAATTGAAACATGCTTATTTCACTTACTAGGGATGTGGTAGGGTATTGTCTCTTTCCATTGAGGAAAATTTTTTGGGCCAGCAAGAAAATGGCTTGGTTACTATGAGGTTAAACTATATATATATATAAAACTTCAATGGCAAGCCATGGCACAAGAAAATCATCTCTCAAAAACTTGACAAAATTGTATTTTAGTGTACAAGTAAAGAAAATGTAGAGTGTGTGTTTAGAGATTTCATTACCAAATCTATAGAGGAGGGTGGATGAGTTAGATTTTTATTAGGGTGGGATGACATTATGATTGTAGGTCTAGAGGATGAGGATTTTGGAAATAAGATCTAGATACTGATGGTAGAGTGAGATGAATAGAAGAGATAATAAAGATACCTATAGAGAAGAGAAATAAAGCATTAAATGGGAAGCCACAATTATAGGGGTAAGATAAGTGGTGGTCAATGCCTTTGTTTCACTATGAGAGGAAGGTATAGAAAGATTAGAGGAAACATATTATATGTGAATCTATACCAAGAAGTGACAAAGAATTAGAGGAAGCCTCCATCCTCCAAGAAAATATAGTTACAGAGCATAAGCAAGGTATCCTAGGGTTCATTGGGAATTCCACCAATGCCACCAAAAAGACATGATGGGGGTCCATCCTAGCTATCTATATTAATACCACCTAGTCATGTGACAAATAATTTTGACTCCATGGGAAGATATTTATGTCAATAATTATGCATTTTGATATATTTTTAGATGTAGCATTCAATTTTTTATTATGATATTTATATAATTATATATGATTTGGCACTTTGATGGGTCATTTTATGGATATTATGGACTTCGTATATTTTTTTCTTTTATGTTCTATATGATGATACAATTAGTTCTACATGATTCTTATGTTGATGCATGGATGTACCTATGTGTATATGTTGTTATGATGTATATGTTAATGGTACTTATTTTTGTGATGTAGGATATGTGTTATGTGATGCATATGATATGAAATAGTTATAATTAAGATTATAATGGTTTATGAAATATAAATATGTGGATGATTGATGATATGGATATGATATATTTGATGTATATTATGGACTTCAATAACATGCTTTATGATATGTGATGTATGTCATATAGTATTTTTATTTATGCACTATATGTTATGTGATTGATATATGAAATGCTGATGAGATATAGTAATGTAATGAAATTGTGATGTAAATGAAATATGTGCAATGAAAATGTAATGAATGCAATATATGGTTAATGCACTTAAAAAAGTGATGTGTAAGAGGAACATGCAATTAGAAAATGTACCTGTACATTTAGGGAATGTATATTATATTGAGTTGAGAAGTAGTAATTCTATCATCAATTTGGTTGATTCATTTGGTTTAATGCAAATTATGCATTGTGTGCACTGAGAGATTGGAACATGCTTATGTTAGTGGATGTTGATTGTCATAGTGAGCTATTGCTTCCCCTATTTTAATGGCATGCATTTAAGAAACCAACCTTTTCAACCAAACTAAGCTTTGAGAATAGGAGTTGTGACATGCTCAGTGGAGGAAAGAGTTAATGTTTGTTGTTTCTTGTTACTCCATGAAACAATTCATGCTCTGAGGCTAAAAGTAGCCACTACTATGGTTTTTAGATTATCTAATGAATCTACCCAATTGGCATTGGTGAAAGTTTGAAACCAATGAACAAAAAAAAATTACACAGATAATACTAAATATAAGAATCTGTTGTACCCATTACATTTATCAGAATCTATTTTTCTAGTTGCCAATGATCCATCTATGATTTACTCATGATGTTGGAAAAAATAGTATCAATGAAAATTGATCAAGGAGGGTGGTTGTAAGATGCAACTACTCACAAATGATGTGTTGATTTACTCATGAAGTTGGAAATATATTTTAGTAAGATGTAATTGCTCACAAATGATGTGTAGAAACATCATCTCCTTCATGGAGTATCCAAAGGGATCAGATTCAAAGTCACAAATGTTAGAGCCAGGTAGATTATCACACATCCTTAAATAAAGAATCATTTCACTTGTAGAATTGTAATTTCTCTTTTAAAATAGAAAGGTTTGACCATAGTCAAGTTGTATAATGCAGATCTATAGAGTAAATATAGTTTTAGAGTTCTCATTAAATGCACCATCAGAAGAAGAGACCACTTCTTCTAAAGAATTTGTAAGGTTTAGAACAAAGGTTTATTCTTTATATCATCTGTTACTAATTGTTGATTGTTGAGATGCTTAGTAAATATTCTATATTCCTTTCAAACTACATCCTTGTTATCTCTATCAATAAACCCTCATTTTTAAAACTCATTTTATCATGGAAATACCCAAGAATTGCATTTTTGCTCATCATGGGAGGTAACAACAAAGGAAAAAGCAACAAGCAGCTGAACATGTTTCCAAAACATATTGAAATAATAGATACATAGCTTTGAATGACTCATTCCCAAATTTGAACTTGTTTTTATTAAATAGTTGAGCATTTAAAACCTTAATTGATTCCAATCAACTGGCTGGAGATAACTATTGGTTGAAAGTCTGTTAGAATGCTCCATCAACTAGAAAGCATAGATTGCTGACCTATTGTACTAAATTGAAATCTCTAGATATAAGTTAATCTCCCAGTGATGAAGAGGAACTTGAGCCTAGAAATTGTATATATTTAATATTTTACCAATCATTTACACATGCATGGTCTCAAGGGTAGCTAGTGGCTAGTGGCTCGGTACTTACTAGTTATATAAATTGAACATGGTCTTCTAGTGGAATGGTCTTCTAAATTGAACATAATTCATATTATATATATAAAATAAGAAAAGAAATAAGAATCTAATTGACTTTACCAGAAAAACCTAATTCTATACAAATAAAAAAATATTCTTAACAACTTAAAAAATAGAATAAAATATACTAGAAACAAGAATTATGTGAAATTAAGACTTAACTATTAGAAATGGTTATTACGTTTGATGCTAATGGCATTCCTTCACCCATTTCATTCTCTATCCAAAATTTTCCTAGGAAGAACATTCATTTCAAACAATATGCAAATCAATTCATAAAATATACTACAATTAGTTAGAAAAAATATCTCCCAATTACCTATAGACATAATCTAGAACCTCTTTTTATCTCATGTTTAAAATGTCTTGCTATACCCAAGCTCTCCAAATGATTTACCATTGAGAGGCCAAGAATCAAATTGATAGGATAAGCACCGAGCATTGCACCAACAAACAAATGTCTCTTAGATTTACATGATCATTATAAAAATATCATCAAACTATATAAAAATAATAATTTAAAGACCAACCTGTATCATAAGCAGAAAGAGATGAATATCTTCTCTTAATTTCCAAGAATAACATATTTATCCTTGTAATATTGTCATCTATGCACATCGAACCAAATGATTTGTTCTCTTTGTTCTCTTTCTCAAGCTGCTATATAATGAGATGAGTGGTTGTTAGAGAAAAACATATATAGTTAAATGTAAAGAGTATAGTAGGTAATATAGTTAAATACATTGGAGGAATCTTCAACACTCATAGATTTGAATTTCTGATGTGTTCTTGTATTGAACTTATTTCTTCCATTGAAGTTGAAGTTAGAGGCCCCTAGATTAAAGATATTATTACAAATTAGTTCAAGAAAACTCAATGACAGAATTGATTATGAAATAAATATATGAATTAGTATAAAATTGTAGATTGTGCACTAATCATACCCTTCCAAACTGTAAATAAATTGGACTATGAGTAGAGAAAACACAAATGCTTAACCAAAAAATTATTGTAGTATTCAACTATGTTCTTCATAGCCTATAAAAGATGACTAAGGTTGCAATGTTTATAATGACTCTAGACAAAAATATAAATTAAAACAAGCAATATTATCATCAATGTTTTTAAATGTAGAATGAAATGGTTTAAGTATGCATTTCTACCACATGCAAATGATTTTGAGATACAAACCTGTGCAATCCAATCTCCCAAGGAATAGACATCACCACTTATCACCATCTTTGTTAAAATAGGATTTATCATAAAGTGATGTTAGAATAGTTACTAAAATGGTCATAAATTATGTTTTTATAGTAAAAGAATACTTTAACTTAAACACAATATTAAAACATGACATCATGCTTTAAAAACTAAAAAGGTACCTATAACAAAGAACTTCATTTCAACTTGCTAATTGGTTGTCATTATTAACTATAAGCTTATCTTTAAAGTTTGAGCTTCACTTGGTTTCGAGAATAGTTAAATATTCTCTACTAAATAGGGCCAACCATGTGAAGGTGGAAGCTCATTTGGCCCCTCCTCCCCCAACATCACTCTAAATTCCCTATTAACATTTAATAACATTCATTCATTCATCCATTTTTTAAATATAACATTCAATAATTATAATCACATGATAACATTCATTAACACATAAAATTCATTAACACACAACATTCAAGAGTAAGTCATTCATGAATAATTCATTAACACAATATTCATTAACACCCAACATTAATGAATAATATTCATTAACAATATTCATTAACACAATATTCATTAACATTATTCAAGAGTAAGTCATTCATGAATAATCATTTCTTTTTGAATTTCTTCCTATTTTTTTTCATAAAATTTCTAAGAGGAATATCAATGTCCTTGTCATCCCCCTCCTCTACTGGTTCTAATGCATATCTCCTCCTCGTCCGTTCAGGAACATCATGAGGCCACTACACTAAAGGGGGGTCCGCTACAATAACAAGTACCTCATGAGTTATATTTGCACCATTTTATATTAGTGAATTACGAGTTTTTATTTAAGAAAAAGAACTATAAATCAAAAAATTAATTTAAAAGAACCAAACATAGATTTTCTTTACCTGAATGTGTGACATGATCTACCTGCTAATTAGTCTGAACATCCTTTGGCACTCGTTTAGCACGACATGATTCTATATCCTCAACAAAAAAAGGTTACACCAAGTTCAATTAAAGATGTTAAATTGTATTAATAATTAGTTTTAAATAAAAAATGAGCACCTCCATCAATAGTATGATGCACATTGGGGGCTTCATGATGTTTCATATGATCTGTGTCATGATTAACAGGTTGCATTGCAATGTCATGCACATTATTATCAAATAGATTGTTGCTCAAGTATTCAATTTCTAATATATATTTTGGCATATTTACCTATGCACATGATGTAGGAGACTGTTCGGTTAGGGTAATGGAAGCTTGCCATAGGCATTCAACTACGGCTGCATAGCCTTGCTTGAAGGAAATTCTTTTATGTTCTTTTGTGGCCTCCAGATTAAAATCACCACCTTGCATTTTATTTTCATTTTTTATTAATTAATAAAATTATTTTCATTTTATAAATATTTTTCTCTGCAATTCATTTATTGCTACTTACAACTCGTGCTTTGATTTTAGAATATCCCCTAGAGCCAAGTTTGTGCTACCCAACCTTTTTTGACCTGGCCTTTGTTGCCTTTGATGTGTCTTGCAACCTATGAAAAGTTTGAAATATGTTAGATGATATAGATATAAAGATCAGTACTAATTAGTGCATTATTACATTAATGTACTAGTAGTTAATACTATTGCATACCTTTTTAGATTTGTTGGTGTACTTTCTTTTCAACCTTCCCCTTTCTCCTTTGCATCCAAAATGAATTCATTCCACTCCCTCACTGAAACAAAGGGAGGATGCTCGTACTTCAAGTTTAGGATGAGACTCGTTCTATATGAGTCCCTCACAACCTTAAGATGTTTGCAAGCTTTTTGTAACAATTTCTTATGATAAAAAATATTACTACCAAACTGATGCTCTATATCTTTGATGAGCTCATCTTTTAAATTTTTATCTTGGAAGTTCCACCTTTTAAGAAAAAACACAAAATTGTTAGATATAGCTAGTATAAGAAAAGACCTAAATGAAAGAAAAAATGTTGCACCAATTAATGATATGAAAACAAATAGTGGGATAAAATTAGTTCAATTATGATGTTCCACCTTGTATGTATGGTGGGCCCGAATCTTTGCAACGTGAGGTCATAAGGCCTCCTATAAAATGTATTGTTTCCTGCAAAAAATGTCATGGGATAATTAATAGTAAGAACCATTAAAATGAATCATGCGAAGAATAATTTTCATAGTGAATAAAAAATACATAAAATGAGATACATTTAATCTTTTTAGTCATCTATTTCAGGGTTGGAGGGTCAACTTGACCAAAATTGACCACAAAAGAAGTACTAGCAATATTACCATTTGAGCAATCCAAATTAAAACCACCACAGGTACTGAGTCAAATACTTCATAGCTCAAATTGAATTACTAAACTAGAGAATTACTGGTATAGACAAAAGGTCATTGATAATTTAGATAATCCTACCAAACCCCTAATAAAAAGGAATTCTAGAATAATCAAACAACTTGAACAATATGACATACTAAAGAAGGTCATGAGGCATCACTCCACATCAAAAGCCCTTGCATTCACCACTTCCTATCATGTTTACGTCTTGCAAGAAAATCCTTATTACAATATAAAAAATAATTATTTAAAGTACCTAGAATCTTAGGACATTTCAAAGGCATTGATTCATCATTGTCAATCAACAACAATGTTTGCATAGCTCCCATGCTAGAAACATGGGTAGCTCGAGGAAATGATGGTGAATTATCACCAATGCATGCACTATGATCTCCATCTAGCAGCATACTAGATGGTACATCTCCTACCACAAAAAAAATAATACACTATGTGATGCACCCAAGATTAAAGTACAAATTATCAACTCATAATTAACACAAAACCAAATATAGAAAAACAAGGATTTACCAACTGGACATCCCCTTTTTGCCGACATTGTAGAAGGCAATCTCGTATGGGTGTCTGTCAACCTTGTAGGAGTCTCTTGCACTGGATGACCTGAATAATACATTGTTAGCAAAGACATTTTGAAATAATAAAAGTAAGATTTAAGAAGTTTTGAATGTTCAAAATAAAAAAATCCTTCTAACTTGTCAACTAAAAGATTATTTTACCAATGGCAGTCGGAGCTCTGCTACTATCACCCTCACTGCATTGTCCTTGACCAGGTTGTGGATTAGTTGCCAAAAAATCATGTATCACAAGAATTTAGTAGTTAAATTTTCTTACAAATCTTTAAAAAAATTGCATCAATAAAGTATTTTTGCACATATTACATATTTTACTTCACAACATAAAAGATTATAAAATATAAATCTTTATTGAACTTTTTTTATAAGTAAAGATTCATTACTACTTACTTCATAATGACGAGCTTGCGCTCTCAAATTTGATAGCCTCTTTATCATCTCCTCGGATTCCATATTTGCCTCATCCAAAATTTTCATTATTTCTAAATTTTTTTCTTCACCATTTTTTGTTACATTGGGAGTTTTAGCAATATCCTTGTCAGAAGGCATAGCTAGTGGTTCGGTACTTACTGTTGGTGATTTACCGTTATCTTGAACATCAAATTGTGAGAGGAATATCAATAAAACTATCATAAAAATTCAAAAACCATAAATAAAATAAAGTAATAATATAACATTTTTCAACTATCTAATTTGTACAATTTCAATCAGGTTTACCCTCATGGAAGAAGGATGATTTGTTTGCAACCTGTAGATGGAGTAGTAAGAGGAAGACACATATAGAAAGGAGTTAGGTCTGTGAACCAAGTAGGAGTTAGGACATGCTGGAGTGGGGTTAGCCCAAGATATTTTAGAATCTTGAAGAACCTGGTAAAGGGTATTTGGAAAGGTGAAAATAAACAAGTATTTTTACAGCTACAAAGGGGAATTGAGAACATTATAAATAATGAACAACAAACTTAAATCCATACAGCTTCACCTCTATTTACAATTTGACCTTTCTGCATGTGAAATATGAAAATATACAAAATTTCCAGTCACATTTTCACTTAAAAAAGAACACCAAATATACTTTTGTTACAATATCTTCTATAGGTTCTTCACTATCAGATTCTTCAGAACTGCAAGCTCTTGTGTAGAAAAAAGATGAGATGTACTAAGTAATTTTTGATGGGCAATATTTAAAAAAATCAACTATCAAAAAAACAATTTATGAAATTCAGTTGCTTTATTATGTATTGAAGACTTGGCAAGATGTTCCCACTTCTATCTAAAGAATGCCTATCTGCATGGTTGTTTGCAAATAGTCTAGTATGGTGCCACTTTTGAACAATAACAAATGTCACTGGGGCTAGTAATTTGGCTCAAGAGATGCACAAGCCTGTTGAAACCATAGAAATTTTAGTTCATATATCATTCAACTATCTTCTTTAACAAAATCCAAAGAGAATAAAAATAGACTAATGAGCCATGTCTATCTCAATTGAATAGAAAGTACTATAGTGAGTATTAGGAAATTGACCCTATGAATAACATCCAATTCATAAAGTAAAACTTGGTAAAAATGTCCTTCACTTACACCATCTCTAAATAAATACCAAAGTTATCACTAAGGAGACATAAGAAATGCAGAACTAAATCTCACCACAAATACCAATCAAAATGAAATAAATTACCTATAAAATAGGATTCACAGAGGCTTTTGTCCTGTTGCTCTACAAAAAGAAATTAGTAACTCCTTGCAAAGAATCAAAGTGAAATAATCATTCAAATTTCCTAATATCATACTTTAAATTTTGAGTAGCAAGTGAATTTCCCAAAATCATATTTTTAATTTTGAGAAGCAATAACTTGTCTAAGAATTTTCAATTTCATTGGTTGGTTCAATGTTAATAAAATGCATAATAATCAAGGCAAAAATTGTACTCTAGAGGGTTTTCTCCTCTTCGTCATTTAGTAATTCAGAACATGTCCCTAATCCATGGTGTGTGAATTTGTAAAAGTTTTCCCCAAGTTAATTCTTTGTGACTTTAGGCTAGTCTTGAGATGCAACCACCTGACATTTGCACCAAACCCATGATATTAAGATAAGCATTTCTCATATGAATTATGTGAACCAGAACAACAAAAAACAATGATCTATATTAAAAACCTACTACCACTATTGATGGACTATAATCTTCTCTAGGGTGTGGATGTGTAACATCTACCCCACAGGAGTCTAAAAGACACTGTGAACTTTTTAATCAAGTAATGTTTCTTACTTGTAAGAAAACCTCAGAAACACAAAAGTTGATAATCTGAAAAGTTTTCCACAATTGCACATTAAATAAATAGCAACAGATCTACAAAATAATAAAAAGGAAACTCGACACCAACTTGTATGGAGAATAATTGATCAAACTCAAATCACCTTAACGTGAAAATTCAATTAAGATATGGTGATTAAAAGTTAGGTTTTTTTCTCAAAATCACTGCAACTTAGAGGACCAAATCTTTGCTAATTAGTTTAACATAGATTGGTGAATAGAAAATCCATAATAAAAATTTGATTTTTTTCCACACTTGTTCAAACCATATAATGAATGATAAAAAATGAATTGTATATGAGTCACTCCAAATCCTTAGCTTTTAAGACACTTCGTAGATGAGATTACATTATATGGTTTGAACAAGATGTGGAAAAAAATGAAATGACAGAGTCAGTCCAAATCCTTAGCTTTTAATATGCTTCATAGATGAGATTAATCATGACTCTGTTGATGATTTGGAGTGATAAGGATACAAATAGAGTGTAGTTGCTCAATTTCTCAATTGCTCAATATGGTATTATAGTGACTAGTCAAAATATCAATATACTCAATTTGGTATTATATGTCAAATTTTATAGTGAAAATTGACTTTGAAAGGCATAGGTACTATCTTCATTTTCTTAGCTCCTATTATTTAAGTAGACTTTGGTGCAATGAAGCTTGAACTCTATTTTGAAAAGAAAAGAGCTGTTGATTATTTAACTTCCACCAGTGCCACTTATCCAATTTATATAAAAAGAATACCATCAATATTTGATAATAATTTCCACGATGAGTTGATGTAAAAAGAAGTAGAATGAAAGTCTAGTAATAGTCCAGATTGAGTTCAAGACAAGTTTATGGTATTCATTGATTGTGAAGGATATAAAAATCATATATTATAGATTCAAAATTTTGAAATAGAAGAAGATGTGAATGTTAATTTTAGTTCTAATCCAAGATATAGCTCCATATATTTTGAATGGTTATATACATACTCTTGTCAAGAAATAAGGTTATTATTTTTTAAATAACATTTAATCTTCAAAGCCACCCAAATGAAAACACACAATATTTTGGTCTTTTTGTTCAATAATCCACTTATCCAATGAGCAATCATATCATCAAAAGCTTCATTACAATATTTATAAAGGTCTTAAATTTTGTCAATTACAATCTTCCATAGAAAGAAAAGAAGTTACCAATTGCCTAGCCTAGATAATTTTGTTGAAGGAGATCTATGTTGTGGAACACTTCCAAGAAATGCAAGTTACACTTCAAAACAAACAAAGAAACACAAAGTTAGATGGTACTTTCTACTTCTATAAATTCCATTTAATCCTAATATTAACATAAAATAGAATGAGTTTAAATGACCATAAACAAATTGGCTTTAGAAACTTTCATTAATTCTTGGAAATTTTTGAAACATTTAAATTGAAACCCAAAGTAACATGAATATTTGGACTTAGTTATCAAACCTTATTTTAGTAGCATACTGAGGACTCCAAAAGCCTTACAACAACCAAGGAGGGTGGAAGTAATCCACCATTGGTATGAAATAAAGATTGCATGTGCATATAGCCTCAATCAGAGAGGATAATCTTAACAAGAACATCACATAAGAAATAAGATTAAATATCAGAAATAGAGATAAAAAACTTCAAACTGGCCATTATATCAAGCCATCATTTGGATAAAAAAGTGGATCATCACATACACAAAATTGATGAACATTAGAAACAATGATGAGCATATTACTTTTAGATTGATTTAAAGTTTTATATTTGATTGATACAATATAGAAATAATATTCAACACTATAAAACCCTTCACCAATCAGCAGTAAAAACTTCAAGAGATGATACCAAACCCTACTGTAGTCGTAGGCTTCTTATAATTTTTGTTGATTTTTTTTTGTGTTTAGATTCAATTAGGGTTCAAATACACTTTTCTATTTTAGTGTTAGTTGTCATTCTAAGAATGATGCCATCAATACTTCCTGATATTGTAGTCAATGTCATGAATCTCTTTTATCAGTGACTTGAAAACCTCACTTTTCTTTTACAGATGCCTATTATGTTGCTAAAGTTTACCTAAATATGTTGTCCTTAAAATAACAATTTTCTTGACATCTTACTTCTATTTGATCAATAATTGATTGTCTCATACCTCTTTATATGCACATTTTTAGAAAATTGCTATGATCTGTTTTGCATGGTGCTTCCAAATTTGATAGTCTACACATACATGTTTAGAATATCAATGATTATACATTAAAAAAATGTATCACAAACCACCTTAAAAGTGCATATAAATAGAATAGTCAATTAAATCTGCCTAATGTACCTAAGAAGAGCAAAGTAATCAATCCTTAGGCTCAAATTTGAAAGATAGAAAGAAAATTTTATAATATGCAAAGTCTTGCCTCAATAAATTCTATCATTATTTCCTTAGAATGCTTCAGCAAGAGAAATGGCTCAAACAATGAGTGGTTTATAAGATGTGTAGACTATCAACAATTGATAACTTATTATGAAATATATAATATAAACTACCAACAATTATGCATAAATATGTATAATACATAAAACTAATAACCAATATAACCTACAACATGTGCCTAAGGAAAAAAATTGTCATCAATACATGAGAATGTTGTAATTGGCAAAGTCTTCTATCAAGAAAGTCTATGCCAATTACCTAAATATGTTTTTGAAAATGTAGCAGTTTACCAAACAATGGTTGGTTATAAGAATGTAGTTATCAACAATAAATAAGCATTAAGACATTTGTGAATGCAATAAAAACTTGATTGAACATTAAAGATCACAAGGATGCATAAAACAAACTACAATCATCTCTCAAAAAATTGTGTCATCATGTGTGTGCAGTGTGCATGACTGCACACTTAGATAAGGAAAATTATTTGATGATAGGTGACTGCAATTGTTTTATGCATCATAATATTCTCCAATATTTATTCATCACTTTTATTATACTGATTCATACTTGTATATTGTTGATGGCTATATTAAACATCCACTATTTGATGAAAGAAACTAGATATATCCATCATGATGCTAGAAACTAACTAACTAAATGTGTGTGTGTGTGTGTGTGTGTGTGTGTGTGTGTAATAGTTTTCTCTTTGTTACTACATGGGAAACCCCTACTTTCCATAGCCTAGTTCTGTGAGAGCATTAGGTTTTGGTCTGTACTTGTATATAAAGATATATAATACACTAAGTGTATAAATTGTGAAAGGCCATTGCATTTTGTTTATTGCATCATTATGATCTTTAGTAATCATTTAACATTCTCATTTCTCTCATTTGTTTCCTTTTCCTACCCATAATATATCTATGTTGATTACCTATAAACTACACACTAATTAATGAGCTATTTCTCTTCTAAGCATGTGTGGACAAACTTTTTCTAAAAAATGAGAGAGAGACAACTCCTATTTGTTTCTTGCATTATCATAACTTCAACATTTTTAGTGCACCACCAATTGTCTTTGACTCTCTAGATTAGCCTATATACTATGCAGCTTAACACCAATAAGCAAAATAAATTGCTTTTTGTTTACACCCCAACTACCATGCACTCTTAACTTGTTCAAACTGGGTAAGTGAAATAAATTGTTTACTATTCACATCCTAGCTACTGTATATTCTCAACTTTCTCATATTGGGATCTCACCGATCAAAACAAAAAAAATGTGTTATCATTTGTATTCTATTTCTAAAAATTTAGCAAAATAAGCTAATACATCACCTTGGTACATTACACTACATTACTGATTCTCTAAGATATACTTATTGGAGATCCTTCCCAAAGATGGTTTGTAGTAAAAGTTCATTAAATTTGATTCCTATATGAATATGAAATTTAGATACTAGCTTAATGCCTTCTAAGTTCTATATTTAACATGTATCTAGATTCCAATGAGAAATGGAGATTATACCTTCCAATTGATCACTAACCATATTAATTTTGTATAGGTGATTATGCCTTCTAAACTTGACAATAGCACTTATTTCTTTAATCATAGTACCTTGAACCCTACCCTATCATAGCCTCTTCTACTACATCCTTAGGACCTAAGGATGGATACTTGGATAAATCATCTAAAGCTCCCACTTTGGCCATGGTCAATTTTTTTGTGTTATTTAATTTTTAAATCTTAGTCAAGAAACTAGAACAAGTGATGTTTCATCTAATTGACTTGGCATAGGCTTAAGATTCTCAAGCTCCCATTTTGTCCATGGCCAATTTCCATATTGGATTTTGAAATCTTCATCAAGAGAACTAGACAAGTAGAATTGCATTTGATTGATCTAGCATAGGCTTAGCTAAACAAGGAATAGATTTACAAGTAGTGGCAACCGCCATAATGTCATACACTTTAAATAAATATTTATCATCATCCTAAACAAGGTCACACAAAAGAAAATTCTTCAGATAATGCATCAAGTGTTGATATATTGAATAATTACAATCTTATGCCCTTTAATCCTCATAGATAGTATTCTTCCCCTTGCCCTTGGGAACTCAACCCTTGCAACTTGAAGACTTTTTCCACACTAATCTCAATATTTATTAACCTACCCTATCACAAATCTCTCACCAAAGAACAATGTTGAATGTTCTTCATTATCAAAACAAGTAGTTGATTACTCCTCCAAATAGTCTATGAACTGAACATGATTTGAATATACATATATTTAGATATCTTCTAGACTCCACATTCTTCTTTTGATACCCCTCACAATGCTTCCCTATTGTCTTGTATGGATAAATCCACATCTACTCACTCTTATCTCCATCCTCTTAGTAGTAAGATGATTTTCTTAGACCCTTCTTGCACCTTTTGCACATGTTTCTTTGTGCATGACATCCCGCATCCTTGTGGATAGATATTATATACCTTTCCCCATATTATTTCCTAAATGTTAGGTCTTATTGCATGAAAGATAATGTTAAAATACATTTCATAATGTTCTTACTTAACCTATATTAAGGTTTTGACAATTCCTAGGAAAATGATTTGATCTCTGCAAATATCACAGGGTCTTAATCCTTGAAAATGCCAAAGAAATGGATATTCAATACTCCACTATCTATACTAATGGATCTTTAGCAACACAATGCAAAACTATGAAAAAAGAATTAGACTGTCAAAAATGTCAATACATAGGAATTATGCAGGAAATTCAATACTTAAAATGTCAATTTATAGGAATTACGTAGGAAATTCAATACTTTATTTGTTCAAAATAGGTTTACATTCATTCTCCTCATGTCATTGATCATTGCAAATTTTATAAACTTATACTAACTCATAAAATCAACAACCAACCATAACTACCCCTGAACTGACCACAAACTACTTATTTTTTCAGTCTATTACATTATGTTTATGATGTCAAGTTGATAACAAATTAAATTTCCCTTGCATATGAATACTGGAAAATTATATCCAAATGATTATTTCACAATATAAGGAGCACATTTTTCTGACTATTTCTTAGTTTACCCCATCAAAAGATTAGTTTGCTAACATATTTTGACACACACTCATTTTCTTGAGAAAAATATGAAATGCTTCACATATATAACACATGCTTGAAGAAACTTTGACAAAAGTCAGATAATTGGGTTTTATTTTCATTGTTATAGCATTTTCATGAAACCTCTTAATGTCCTTTCAATGTCTAAAGAAAGTCTGTTCAACTGTTTTAAGGTAGGTTTATTTGGTTGTATATAACCTCACAACACTTTTATCTATAGCAATATTCACAAAAAAGTAATTTCCAATACCCTATAACATTCTGAAATCATCTAGAACAATAGATTCAGAAAGTCTAAGTGCATGGGTAAAAGCTTAGTGACATGGATAACCAGTTTCTGGCTATTAACATAAATGGGTAATCTTCTGCTAACCATTTTTTCAGTTTCATTAAACTATCAAAATCTAAACAAATTATATGGCCTTCATAACCCTTACTTTCTTGAATTCCCCAAATAAAATCCTCGTCGACACAAGTTACTCTAAGATTTTTTTTTTTGGGCAATACAACTGCTTCATATTTAAATCTCAAGTTCCCATCAAGCTCAACAAGCTCATTAAAAATGAGAGCATCTGTATGTACTGGTGGCTCACCTTTATAAACCAATATAATTTTGCCCCTATACATAAAAATTCCCAAGGTCTTGTGCCATATACCTTGCCTCCCCACTGGAATTGAAATATTCTTGACAATGTCATCTCCATTCAAATCAAACACAAACACGTAATCCCCATTTGAAGAAACCCAATAGATTTTCTAGTTCAACATCAAAATATTTGGAGCAAAGCTAAGTGTCCTAAATCGAGGAATCCCTCCTTCACATGGAGCATCTCTTTTTTCCCATCTCTTTTTAGTAGATTTATAAACCCACAAAAAAAAGTTCTTTTTTCTGACATGGTAAAGAAAACCTATTATCACATTGAAAAGATTATTGTCTAAGAGAAATGCCAAGGACGATCTAGTTGCAACTAGAAAAAAAATGTTAGTTCAAGATGATACCTTGGTTGAACTAGATAAGAAAATTGCAAAGTTGAAAGTAATAGAGGATGAGTCAAATGCCAAGATACATTATTCCCTCATGCAAAATACTAGAATTCTTTGGAACCCTCGACACTGACTTGCACTCAAATGAAATGTGATTTTTTCCCTTTTTTTGGTTTTATGCTACCATGTGCATCACAATTGAGACCAAAATAATTGGGCACAATTGTGACCAACACAGGCATGTTATTAAATAAAAACAAAAGTTTTCTTTATAAATTGACCAACCAACCCATTTAAAAGACTTGGTCAAAAATTTTGGTCAAAATTTAGGGTTAAATGCACTAGCGTCATAAATTTGAGAAAAATGAAAATTTCAAGTTTTCATGTGCTTGAGTGTCCACTAGTGCACATGCACATGTACATGGAGTGTGCATATGTGCACTCTATATCTTTTTGAAGATGCACACATGTGCATATGCTCACCTCTAGAGGTTGTGCTCACTCAAAAAGATACACATGGAAGGCTTGAGGTCTATATAAGATCCTAGATCTCCT
Source organism: Cupressus sempervirens (assembly GCA_028749045.1). Lineage (NCBI taxonomy): Eukaryota > Viridiplantae > Streptophyta > Pinopsida > Cupressales > Cupressaceae > Cupressus > Cupressus sempervirens. Next base: position 694,596,134 of record CM053789.1, on the reverse strand, counting down.
TCTTTCCTTCATTCACTTTTTGCTCCAACTAATCATGGAACCTCCTCACCCTTTGACACGCACTACCTCCAACACTCCTTGACCTGTAAAGCCACCAAACACAAGGTTAACCCTCTACAAAGGTGCTCACATATGCACCATTATGAGATGCGTAGGTGTGTACATCTACACACAAAGAAAGAACATAAAAAGACATAAAAACTTAACCCTATGAGACACTATGAAGGTGTGCACTTGCACACCTCCCCAAGGTGTGCATGTGCACACCTTCCCTCACAAACCTAACATCAAAAGCTTAAATAAAGACTAAACCAGAGGCATTAAAGGTGTACGTGTGCACACCCTAATGCCTTTAAAATCTAAGTAGAGTGCAAACAAAGCCTGAGTCACTGCCCCTAGTCGCACATGCATTGTGCAACTATGCACATGTGCATGTGCTCACCTTATCAGGTTAAAAAATGTGATATAGGGGCCCAGTTAGTGCGCTAGCACACCTTCAAGGGTACACTAGGTGCATTGAACTAATCAATATAGGATTTGGGGGTATTTAGTTTTTTTCGATTACATTCTAATTGATTTTGACTAGTGTTGGAGTAAATTAGGGCTTGTTTAGGTGAAATTTTAGCTTTCCAAACTAATGGTACCTTTCTTGTGTAGATTTGATAGCATTATCATCCTCTTCAATGACCAAAAAGATAGCTCCATAACCTTTATTGTTCAAGTACCAAGGTGCACCAAGGAAATCCTAGTTTTAAGATGGGCATGCTAAGATTAGAGACATAGAACTTTGACATATAGACTGGAAGGCCTTCCTCACAATTTGTAACAAGCCTTAGGTGTTAAGAAAGTTAGCAGTTGAGTATTGAAACATGTAGTAATTAATATATATACTAATAATTATGATGCAATATTTCAATTCTATTTTTATCTGTTTAACCAATAATAGTTGGGTGATTAGTTTAGACTGTTTTATTGAAATTGCCGATTATATTGATTTCGACACACCACTAGCCATGATTGAAGTGCCATCTCCAAATTTTAATTGGGTGGCTTCATTTTCTATAATATCATTGATATAAGGTCTAACCTATGAGTTATATATAACACACCATTTAGTGTTAACTTAATGAATTCGTATATGTATGTTGAGACATGAACGTATAGAGTCATGTCTCTATTACATCATGTTTCAACACACACACACACACACACACACACACACACACACACAATATATATATATTATCATTTTCATTTTGCAAATCATGTCAATAACATTGGCAATATTGATTTGAGATAAGGTTAATACATTTTATAGCAAGTACATTATATATATATATATATATATATATATTATCATTTTCATTTTGCAAATCATGTCAATAACATTGGCAATATTGATTTGAGATAAGGTTAATACATTTTATAGCAAGTACATTAAGTTTGTCAACAAGAAGACACCAGTCCATTATATATCAGAATACATATCAAACCCTTTGATAAGTCTACACCAAATATGGTCTATTAAACTATACATTAGGAACAATCTACAATCGTGTCAACACTCATTTGGTTAGAAATTTTTAACATGACATCACATACACCATCCATCCATTCCTCAAAACTTATAATGACTACTGCAAAAGACTATGTGACTAAAGAGAAGGTCGTCAACAGTGTTATAAGAGAGTGGTCTTGGACCTCCAACCCATAAACATTGAGAATGTATTCCATCTTCCTAGAGCTGGTCAATATCTAAAGATAACATATGACATAGTAGAAAGATGGTATCAAGAGAATGATAAAGAGGCTAGAGAAATAATTCAATCCTTCTTCCTAATAGATAGAAAACTAGTAGGCTGTAGAGTCGACAAAGTGGACATGACCATAATTTACATGAAGGCTGACATTGGATATGCAATTGTACTTTTAGGAAAAGTCATGGGACTTCCTATAGTAGGACACATTCATAACTAGATGGTCCACTTTATTGAAACCATCAAGATGGTAAAGATGCTAATTGATTGGACTACTATCCTTAGTGATAATTTGCATGAGCAACTCACAACTGTAAAAGCCAATCCAAGGTTCTACATGACACCATATATGGTGTACTTACTAGTGGAAAGAACTGTTGTCACTTAGGTTTGCACCCTTGTCCAAGGCCTATGCATGAGGACAACCTAGTCAAACATGGAAACAACCTCCAAGCTGTGGGACTTGAACTGTGAGGTTGAGTCTCCGGAGAAGGCCGGTTTCTTGTTACTATCAGGGCACACCTAACTACTCTTGGAGAGGAAAAGGGAGAAGGAGAGCATGAAAGAAAATCTACCTAGTTCTAATCTAAGGAGGTGATGCACCAAAATAGAGTGTTCAAACCAATCTCTGCCCATACATGCACTACTAAACCAGAATGAGACTAAGGATATACACATCCAGACTTGCTTTAATCAAACAACCACATACAGATCAGAAAACCAAGATGAATGAGACAAGGAAGAAGTTCACTTATATATCATTCATAGGCCAGCAGAGATACAGTCATGCAGATTATAGATTTCCACAAAAAAATGGCACAGGCAAAGAATTCTTGCACTTTAATACCAATGGCTGAAGGAGATAAGTGGAGAATCAGACAGTTCAGAGGCACAAGGAAATTTACACTGGAATCACAGAGCAATAGCAGAGGAAAATTAGAGAGAAGGTCCCTTCTTTACAAAAAATACAAAATTTTCCTTTATAGTTCATTCATAACTGAGATCTTTTCCAGTTGAAATGAATTTGTAGCTACCTACCATTAAGTCCTACGGAGGACAATCATGGAAATCTGATCCTTTTTGCAATAGGTGTTCTGAGAGGACTAAAAATGGTGTCATCAATGTTCTGACTGGGTAGATGGATTGACTGAGATGATGGAGTTTTCTTCCTCATTCTTCATTCATTTTGGGTAGGTCAAGATTGATCATGAAGATCGAATCGCACAACAAAATTGATCACCCTCACTTTTAAGGTTCATGAATCAACAGGGGCAGAAAGTCAACCTATTTTCACAAACCAACTGGGCCACGCGGGCCAATCGCTTCTTTTCATTCTGCCACCTGGGAAGTCCCCTGTAGTTGACCTTCCTTTATTGAACTAACCACGCCACCCTCAAACTGTTATCATTAACTGCGGTGATTACAAACCTGACCGTGACACTAACTGCCAGCCGCTAACTGTCAACCCTGGCCGAGCTAGTGAGACACATGTCAGCAAGGTGCTATATCACCATGGTATCCGCCATGTAGCTTTTGATGGTGAGATAGCGCCAACCATTGATCGGCCTAAAATTGGACGATCATGAAGACTTGTTGTACCACTGTGCTATCCTTACCTTGGACCCATCATATCTGGTGCCACCTCAACAACTGCACCACACTCAAATGACACCTGGTGTACTTTGGTGAGACCTGGCCCTGCTGACCCACGTGGCGGATGGGCGTTATGTCCCTATGGTAAAGATCGTACATCTTCACCATAGCGACATGGCATCCTCCATTGATCTGAACTGATTTGGTAGTTACGAGTCACCCAAACCCTTTATTGCACTGGCTACATGAAAATATGCTCCCACTAGGACATGTGGCACCCAGGCGCTATGTCACTCTTGATATTTCTCGAGCAGTTTCTCATAGCGTGATGGCGCCCATCGTAGATCAATCTCAATCTGATAATCAGAACCACCTCTTACTCTGTACATCCCTTGAAAATTGCTGGGCCCGTGAACCACATATGCTCTGACTCATACACTTGGCACCTCCCTATTGGCCTTCAAAGAATCAACCTGGCAGACCCAAGACTTTGACCCCACAGAGCGGCCACGTGTCAATAAGGCGCTATGTCACTATGAGGAAATCGAGGCCAATTCCCTATAGTGCCATAGCACCTAACTGATGACATGTCTTCTGATTTGCACGTGTCTTCAAATAATTTGCCACCATGGCACCAGACTCTACCAACTGGGAAAATGAGGTACATGGGACCCATCTGTCTTTGATTTTCCACGGTGGAATTTTCCATTTGGGTGCTATGTTGCCATCGAAAAACTCATGAGTTTTCTGATGGCGCCATGGCACCCCACCGGCTTTTTTGACTTCCCAGCCCATGAAACTGACCGCTCGCCGTGAACATTTCCTGATGTGACACAACCTGCCCATCGTAAGACATTTCTGTTGGGCACTATGTCACCATGAATATTTTTTGGCCAACACATGATAGCAACATAGTGCCCATGGTGCCATGGAACTTTTTTGACCTGCTGAAGCATGTCTGCCCTGCAAGCTGGACCCATCGGACACGTGTCCTTCGGGCACCATGTTGCTAACATATTAATCATGCAACTTCCAATGGTGAGATAGCACCAACTGTCAATATTCCTCAGATCTAATGGCAGAGAACTTGCGGGCCACAAAAAATATGTTATAAGGTTCCAAGCTTGGTATTTTAATATTTCCACAGGTATTTGATTATGGAAATTTCAAAGGTAGGAAGGGCAATATGAATTATGAATTTGGAAAGAAGATTAAAATACAATATTTCTGGCGAGTCAGAGGGGGCATGAGCTTGCTCGATGCATGACCAGTGCCTGTAAACAATCCATTGGGTCATGGAGTCAAAAAGGTATGAATCTGGGAACTGCAAAACCCTAACTTTTCTGTGAGGAGATCAAAACATTGAAAACCCTAGCTTTGCTTTTGTAACCTCAAAACTGTCAAAACTTCAAAAGCTGGCAACTCAAAGAGAGAACCATGTGCATGCGTACTTATTGGAAAGCAAGAAACAACGAAAAGAAACTAAACTACTTATGTACATGAATTCACAAATCTTCAGAAACAGGGCTTCAGATAGATCCCATTGACTGGAATGGGCAAAACCTCTCCATTGGGCCAGCTTAGTTGGAATGCATTAGCCTGTTTGCAACTGGCAATCAGATAGGGGTCACTCCATAGTGCATCAAATTTGGAATGTCTTCCTAGTTTTTCCCTATCTGCATCCCACTTTAGAACTAAATCTCCTTCTCTAAAGGTCCTAACCCTATCCTTCTTATCAAAACTCCTTTTCATCTGCTGCTGATGTATCTCTAGGGTTTGCATAGCCTTATTTCTCTTTTCTTCTAGTTCAATCAGCTCTGCCATTCTTACTGACATGGCATTATCTTCAATCAATTCTAGCCGATGAGCCAACTCTAAGGATGGGAATTCCAATGAAATTGGGAGTCTGGCCTCTCTACCATATACCAGCATAAAAGATGAATTCCCAACAGATCTCTTGGGTGTTATCCTATCAGCCCATAGAGCAGTTCTTAATTTCTTATGCCAAACCCTCTGATTGTCTTCTATTGTCCTCTTCATGATTCTGATCAGATTCTTGTTGGAAGACTCAACCAAACCATTACCCTGGGGATAGTAATTTGATGATGTGCTCAGGTAGATATTGTGATTCATTTCCCATGCACAAATTTGGGTTCCAACATAAGGCTTAGCATTGTCCAAGATGATAGTAGAAGGAGCACCAAACCTAGATACAATTCCATCAAGGAATTCAACAACTGATGGTTCTGTGGCATCCTTCAAGGCAACTACCTCTATCCATCTAGTGAAATAATCAGTAGCAACCAAAATCCATTTATGACCTGTACTAGATGGAGGACTAATGGGGCCTATAAAATCCAACCCCCATTGGGTAAAGGGTTGATCCACCTGAATAGGATGAACGGGAAGAGCTGCAAGCCTCTGTTTGTCTAAGAAGAAAGCACACTTCTCACATTTTCTCATATATCCATAACAATCATGGAACAGAGATGGCCAATAATAACTAGCCCTCATGATCTTCATGGCAGTTGTTCTTGCAGAGAAATGGCCACCATCGGGGCCATCATGAAGTTCCTTAATCATCCTCTCAGCCTGATCCTCTTTAATGCATCTCAACAGGGTCCCATTAAAATCCCTCCTAAATAGGATACCATCAATTACAACATAGGGAATGGACTGTAGTCTATATTGTCTTCTTTTAGCTCTGTCCAATCCCTGAGGGTATCCATTCCTTGATAAGAAGCTCTTCATGTCATTTATCCAGCTCCTTGGACCATTATCATTTCTTACCTCTTGCTGCTCTGATATTACCATAACAATCTCTTCATCAGAATCCTGGCCTGATAACATTTCTTTGCACAATCCTCTCCCTCTTACCAGCTTGGTAATGTGAATATCAACATCATACTCCATTACCTTAGTGATCCATCCAACTCTCTTTTCACTGATATCCTTGCTTAATAGGAAGTCCTTTACACTGGCATGGGGCACCAACAAATGGATCTTATTGTGGGAAAAGAGGTGCTTGAATTTCTTTAAGGCTTTGATGACTGCAAGGGCCTGCTTCTCAACAAAGCTATACTTATCTTCATATTCCATGAGCCCTTCACTAAAGAAGGCTATGGGCTGCTCCTCATCCTTGTCATTTGTTTGAGTTAAGACAACAGAGATACTTGACTCACCACCTAGAGTGTAGAGGATGAAATCTTTTCCAAAATTTGGGTTCATGAGAGTAGGGGCTGAGGCTATGGCTATCTTGATCTCTTCAAAACTCTCCTTCCCTTCCTTGGTCCATGAGAAGACCATAATTTTCTTAAGAATAGTTGTAAGAGGTTTCACCATGGTAACAAGCTTAGGAATAAACCTTCTTACAAAATTTATTCTACCAAGGAAACTTTGCAGCCCCTTCTTGTGTTTAGGAAGAGGAAGGGCAAGTATCGCCTTTGTTCTTTCTAGATCAATGGTTAGCCCATCCTTAGATACAATGTGTCCCAATAATTTTCCTTGGCTTGTAGAAAAGACACACTTGGCTGGGTTAAGGGAAGCCCCAAACTCTCTACATCTTAGAAATACCTGTCTTAGATGATCAAAATGATCTTCTATATTTTTTGAATATACAGTTATATAATCAAGGTATACTAAGACAAACTTGTCAATTAATTTTTTGAAGGCCATCTCCATTGCCTTCTGAAATGTGGCACCTGCATTTTTTAGTCCAAATGACATCTTGCAATAAGCATAGGTGCCCCATTTAGTAGTAAATGTTGTCTTATGTCTATCAGATTCTTTAACCAACACTTGGTTATAACCAAAAAACCCATCAAGAAAAGAGAATCTCCTTGACCCACTGACTCTAGATAGAATTTGCTCCATGGAAGGAAGAGGATGGTGATCTTTAAGAGAAGCCTGATTAAGATCCCTAAAGTCCACACACAATCTGGTTTCTCCATTTTTCTTCCTTACAAGGACAAGGTTAGCTACCCATGATGAGTGTTTGATAGGAAATATTATATTAGCCTCTATCAACTTGGATAGTTCTTTTCTCATTAGAGGTTCAATCTTAGGATTCATTGGCCTCTATTTTTGCCTTACTGGTTTGGCCTTATCAATTAAATCTATGGTATGCTGAAACAAACTAGGGTTAAACCCTTTTAAGTCATCATATGTCCAAGCAAATACATCATTAAATTCTTGACATAAATGAATGAAGTTTTCTTGCTCAGTTTCAGAACATACCTTCCCCATATTCAGAAATTTTCCATCAGCAATGGTAACTGGGGCATAATCATCCTTTTCTACAGCTAGATTCATTCCTTTGCCTCTTGTTTGATCATCAAGATTGCAGAAACTCTCCAAGGTAATGAGACCCTTGGGCAACTTGTTAAAAATGAGATGAATGATATGATCGCCATACTGATCTCACAGTCTTGACTGGTTTCTTTTCGAGAATTCTGCCTCATTCTACAAGAAACTCACAATTTTCTCATTAGAATCAAACACCTGCCAATGAGTGTTGTTTTCAGGGATGGCAGGCCTCACTACCACCCTTATTTGTTGCTTCTTCTTCTCCAAGATTCCCTGGTACATCATAAGATGTGCCTATTGCTGCAAGTCTATCAACATGTTTATTTTCTTTTCTAGAAATGCTCTAAATATTAAATGCATTGAAGCCCTCAAGAAAATCCCAGACTCTGTGTTTGTAAGACTTGAGCAGGCCATTTTTGGTGATATTCTAGTTTCTCACTTGGTTAACTACCAAATCACTATCCCCATATACTCTCAAGGCTTGAATTCCTCTATTTTGGGCAAGTAAGAGACCTTGAATCAAAGATTCATACTCGGCCACATTATTGGTGCAACTGAATTGGAGCCTAAAGGAGAAGTAGTATCTTATTTGTGCAGGAGAGATCAACATAACACTAGCCCCTGACCCATTTCTATTCCTTGAGCCATCAAAGTACATACTCCATGTTCCACTTATATCATCATTAGTCCCAACAATTTTAGGAACTTGAGCCTCTTTCTCTATTATGCAATATGTACTAAGGCCTGTCTCAAGAATTTCTGACATAGGTTCAAACTGATATGCATTTTCCCACTCATCCAAGAAGAAATCAGGAATCTTTGATATAGAATTAGCAGGGTCATTTACTATGTCATTTTCATCCATCTCTAGAATAGGGCAATTCATGTTGATGAAGTTGGGGGTGTAGGATTCAGTGTGATGAAGGGCTTGAGGTTCTACTCTAATTGAGGCATTGGCTCCATATCTAGTCTTAAATGACATATATGACCAATCATTAGATATGAATCCACCAATTTGAGCAGTGAAGTCTCTTGAAAGATAGATAGCAAAATAGGGCTTGACTTCAGCAATAGATATGTCTTGAATCACAGTGCAACCAGGGCATGCATGTAGGGCCATCTCCACATTCTTAAGTATACCTATAGTTTTGATAGTACTACCATCTAATTACAACACATCCCTAACAATGGGCTCATATTTCATTCCTAAAGCATCAGCAACACACCTAGGCATTACTGAGCTACTAGCCCCTGAATCTATCATGCAATTGTGGACTAATTTGCCTCCTATAATCAGAGAAACATAGAATGGAGGAGGTCTAGCCTTTTTATTTGTCTCCACATCCCCTGCTAGTTGTACTAGACTTGTGGCACTCTCCATGATAGATGGCTGATCCTTGGGTTCAATCTTCTCTAATTCTTGCTACAACATCCTCTTCTGCATTGGTATGGTAGCAATAGCATCCCACATAGAAATATTCACATTGGTCTTCTTCATTTGCTCTACCACACTGAACGGTGTGTTAGGAACTTTGGTAGAAACTTTGGGAGCTACACTTATAAGAGGTTGAGATGGCGCAACATAAGGATCACTTGCATCTTTCTTTCTAGGATCTTGCTTTTGTTGTGAAGTACTTGTTTGTTCATTTGCTGCATGTGCATGAGGTGCAACACTTGAAGTTGAGGTCTGCCTAGGAGAAGGAGGGGCAGCATGTTCCATAGCTCTCTTCTTACTTCTTGTGTTATGAGCAACAAAATCTTGGTTTAAATTAAAATGCTCCCCAATCTGATGATTCATGAAAGAGCAATCATCATGTCCTGGAGTATATGATACCTCACTGGGATGATCCTCCTTGTATGATTTCTTTGCTACAGGTTCTTGGTCAGTCAGGGCCAAATAAGATTCTGCCTTCTGGCACATGCAATAGGTATAAGAATAGTTGCAGGAAGGACATAAATCTTGATCTTGGGCCAAGTTATTTTGAGGGACTATAGCTCTGTTCTAATTTGAGCTTGAAGCAGAAGCATGACTATTTTGCCTACCCTGATCAAAAGAGCTATTCCACTGGTTAGGAGGCCTACCACCATTTGGAGCTTGATATTGCAATTGGGGAGGCTTGCCACCTTGAGCTTGCTGCCTTTCTAAGGCCACCCGTTTGTTACTCATTTTTTGTATCATAGAGAAACTATCCTCTAATCTCTTTCCTTGGTCCTTCAACTCCCTCCCCTGCTCTTGCAATTTTTTTATCCAGGGTCTTCTCTCTCTTTTATCTGTATTCAGCACTAGACCTTGGAGCATCTCTTTGAGTTCATCTATCCCATTTGAGGATGTGGAAGCTTGAGGGACTGGAGGAAGGGCTTGTGATGTAGAAGTTGTAGGAAGATGGGCCATTGTTGGTTGGTGGTTGGGAACATCAGGAAAGAAATGCATAGGAGGCCTTGGAGCCAACTTTCCTCCTTGTATTAGGATGTTCTCAGCCTTTATGGCTATCTCATAAGCATTAGGCAAGGTATCTCCTCCCATAGTTTGGATTGTAGTGGCAATATCACTATTAAAAGCTCTAAGGTAATGCAAGAAGGCATTACTAGGGGTAGGTTTCATTGTAGTAGGTATTCTATCCCATGTCTTTTGAAATATATAGTTAAAATCAGTCATACATTCATGGGGGGCCCTTTTTATAGTAGTCAACTGCTCTAAAAGTGACAAATGGTCACTTCTATCTTCAAAATGTTTGCATAACCCTGCTCCTAGTCCATCCCAATTAGTTATAGAACCATGAGCTAAGCCTCTATACCACTGTAATGCTTTTCCTTTTAAAGATGAGGCTAGAAGTCTAACAACAACATCATCCTCTGTGATACCATGAATATTAAAAACATTTGCTACTTCTTGGATATGCTCTAAAGGGGAGATGGAAGTTTCACCAGTAAAATCAGGTATACTTTTTAGTTCGGATACTGGTAGATCATGTAAACAAGAATGAACTCTTGGCTATTCCATGTAAACAAGTGTTCTATTGATGAGTGTTGATGGCAATCTAGGCTGAGTTCAAACAATAGGAGGAGTAGAGATAGATCTTACAGGTATATTGACTGTTATTACACCCCTAACTAGTGATAATGAAGTTCTAGTCCTCCTTCTTCTAGGATTTGAAAGAGAAAACTCTTGATATTGAAATTTACCTCTAGAAGATGCCCTTGTTTCAGCTCTAGGCATGAATCACTATAGCTTTGGCCTGGAACCAGATTTGTTGATGTTCAGAGTCGCCAAGTACTTTGAAGGATCAGCCTCTTGAAGGCTTGAATACTGAAGCCAGCACTACCTCTTCAGCATCAATATCTAAAACTCTTTCTTCTTGAAACCAGTAGACTTTAAATTTTGTTTGAAAAAGTGTCCCACCGGGCATGCCAAAAACTGTTGTCACTTAGGTTTGCACCCTTGTCCAAGGCCTATGCACAAGGACAACCTAGTGAAACATGGAAACAACCTCCAAGCTATGGGACTTGAACTATGAGGTTGAGTCTCCGAAGAAGGCCGAATTCCTCTTACTATTAGGGTGCACCTAACTACTCTTGGAGAGGAAAAGGGAGAAGGAGAGCATGAAAGAAAATCTACCTAGTTCTAATCTAAGGAGGTGATGCACCAAAATAGAGTGTTCAGACCAATCTCTACCCATACATGCACTACTAAACTAGAATGAAACCAAGGATATACACATCCAGACTTACTTTAATCAAACAACCACATATAGATCAGAAAACCAAGATGAATGACACAAGGAAGAAGTTCACTTATATATCATTCATAGGCCAGTAGAGATACAGTCATGTAGATTACATATTTCCACAAAATAATGGCACAGGCAAAGAATTCTTGCACTTTAATACCAATGGCTGAAGGAGATAAGTGGAGAATCAAAAAATTTAGAGGCACAGGGGAATTTACACTAGAATCATAGAGTAATAGTAGAGGAAAATCAGAGAGAAGGTCCCTTCTTTACAAAAACTACAAAATCTGCCTTTATAGTTTAGGCATAACTGAGATCTTTTCCAACTGAAATGACTTCGTAGCTACCTGCCATTAAGTCCTATGGAGGAAAATCATGGAAATCTGAAGAAAATCTAATCCTTTTTGCAATAGGTGTTCTGAGAGGATTGAAAATGGCACCATCGATGTTCTGACTAGGTAAATGAATCGATTGAGACGGTGGAGTGTTCTTCCTCATTCTGCATTCATTCCAGGTAGGTCAGGATTGATCATGAAGATCAGATCGCACAAAAAAATTGATCACCCTCACTTTTAAGGTTCATGAATAAGTGGGGGCAGAAAGTCAACCTATTTTCACAAACCAACTAGGCCATGCGGGCCAATCACTTCTTTTTGTTCTGCCACCTAGGAAGTCCCCTGTGGTTGACCTTCCTTTATTGAACTAACCGTGCCACCCTCAAACTGTTATCATTAACTGTGGTGATTACAAACCTGAGAATGACACTAGCTGCTAGTCGCTAACCGTTAACCTTGGCCAAGTCAATGAGACACATGTCAGCAAGGTGCTATGTCACCATGGTATCCACCGTGTAGCTTTTGATGGCAAGATAGCGCCAACCGTTGATTGGCCTAAAATTGAATGATCATGAAGACTCGTCGTACCATTGTGCTGTCCTTACCCTAGACCCATCATATCTGGTGCCACCTCAATAATCGCACCACACTCGAATGACACATGGCGTACTTTGGTGAGACCTAGCCCTGTTGACCCATGTGGCAGATGGGCATTATGTTGCTATGGTAAAGATCGCACATCTTCACCATAGCGCCATGGCATCCTCTATCGATCTGAACTGATCTAGTGATTACGAGTGACCCAAACCCTTTATCGCACTAGCTACATGAAAATATGGTCCCACCAGGACACGTGGCGCCCAGGTGCTATGTTGCTGTTGATACCTCTTGAGAAATTCCTCATAGCGCGATGGTGCCCATTGTAGATCAATCTCAATCTGATGGTCAAAACCACCTTGTACTCTACACATCCCCTAAAAATTGTTGGGCCTGTGAACCACATATGCTCTAACTCATACACTTGGCACCTCCCTATTGGCCTTTGAAGCATCAACCTGGCAGACCCAAGACTTTGACCCCACAGAGCGGCCACATGTCAAAAAGGTGCTATGTCGCTATGAGGAAATCAAGGCCAATTCTCCATAGCGCCATAGCACCCAACTGATGACATGTCTTCTAATTTTCACGTGTCTTCAAATAATTTTCCACCATGGCACCGGACTCTACCAATTGAGCAGATGAGGTACATGGGACCCACCTATCTTTGATTCACTGCGGTAGACTTTTTCATTTGGGTGCTATGTCACCATCAAAAAACTCATGAGTTTTTCAATGCCACCATGGCACCCCATCGAGTTTTCTAACTTCCCGGCCTGTGAAACTGACCACATGCTATGAATATTTCTCGGTGTGACACAACTTGCCCGCTGTAAGACATTTTCGTCAAGCGCTATGTCGCCATGAAATTTTTTGGCCAACACATGATAGTGACATAGCACCCACGGTGTCATGGAACTTTTTTGACTTGCCAAAGCATGTCTGCCCTGCAAGCTGGACCCACCGGACACGTGTCCTTTGGGTTCCATGTCGCTAATGTATTAACCGTGCAACTTCCAATGGCGAGACAACGCCAACTGTCAATCTTCCTCAGATCTGACGGCAGAGAACTTGTGGGCCACAAAAAATATGTTATAAGGTTCCAAGCTTGGTATTTTAATATTTCCATAGGTATTTGATTATGGACATTTCAAAGGCAGGAAGGGCAATATGAATTATGAATTTGGCGGGAAGATTAAACTACAACAAGGACCATAGATTACCCAAGCCTCAATAAGAAAGGGAACATGTAGGATGTTAATGCTTGGCCCTATGTGGTGTATGCATAATTGTTGAAAAAGAAACTCTCAGAGTAGAGTGTGGAATATAGGGTGGTGAATGATGGCTTCATCTTCACAATAATCATATTTATAGAAGGTGATTATGAAAAAAGGATTTCATTAGAAGTAGTGGTTAGGATCATAAATATTGGCACTTACTACATTCAATTTAAGACATTCACCTATCTTAGGGTAGTTGGTACTCTAGAAAACCCAAAAAAACTCCAAAGATATTTGTCGAATAGACTCATTCTTCTAGAGATTTTATGCCACCTCACTTCTACATATGACAGAGTGAGGATACAACATAAGAAGACATGGGTATGGCCCATTACAATTGGTTCTTTTGAGGTGAAGAAAATGCAAGACATTGTCACTTTTGATTATGAATGGGGCCAATATCCCTTTGAAGAGTACAACTCCCCTCACCCCTACTTTGAAAAAATTGGAATAGTACAACATCTTGCATGGATGTAATTTGTACATGAGGATGCATTAGAAGACCATTGGAAGAATTTAGTAGATAACTATGATATCTGGATAAGGCATTATTGTAGGATGACTCTATACCTAGCAAAAAAGATGCTGAAAATAAAGATCCCTCTAAAGGAAGTGGAATTTTTTATAGACAAGCTCTATGACCAACCTATAATGAATGAAGAAATAGGGAGAGAGGAGAATAGAGATATCAATCATTAGGCTAGAAATATATTCCAATTGACAAAGGAATTAATCAATAAATCTTTCAGATTGGATCTATTTCCTCTTTTTATTTCCCTACAATAGAGACAAGATCTATGACTAACCTATAATGAATGCAAGAATATGGAGAGAGGAGAATGCAGATATCAATCATCAAGCTGGGAATATATTTCAATTGATGAAGGAATTGATCAAAAAACCTTTTAGATTGGATATATTTACTCATTTTATTCCCCTACAAGCCACTACACAACCAATCAAAGGAAATGTTGCATTAGTAGTAGTGTCAACCTTCCCTACTCAATCCCTAGTAAGGCTAGAAAGGGTACACCAATATGAGTGGGAGGTTGAGTAATTTAGGTTTGATAAGGGAACAAACAAATGGAAAAGAGTACCTACAAAGGAAAAGAATTAGACATCTCAGACACAAGCATCTCAACCTCAACCTGAACATGCTAAGCCACAAGATCAGCTCAAAGTTTAAAAGCCTATTTAGGAGGCTAAGTAAGAGCTACAAGAACCTCTACAAGGAGACTAGGTACATGATAAACAAGAAGAGGAAGGATAGCTAGGGGAGTAGAGGGTACCACCAATGGCTACACAAGAGAAAGAAGCCTCCCCTAGGCTCCCAAAATAGAAAGGATTGAATGAACTATGGTGCAAACATGAAGGAGAAGACTAAAGAAAGGGAAAAATCCACCCCCATAAGTACTCAAGACAATCTTGAAAGAATAGGTAGAATAAGAAGAAGGGGAATAGATTGAATATGTCCCCCTTATCCAAAGGACCCATTTAGCTAGGGAAACAAAGGAGGAGAGAAGAAGAAGTTCAATAGTGACACCTTCATCTATTCTAAAAGAACCTATTTAGGTATCTACATCAGAATATAAGCAACAATAGTGGATAGCTGACATGGAGGGTCAAGAAACTAATGTCTTTGACCTCTTTGATTCTAACTTCATGCCAGTGGGCACCAAGATGTTGGGAGAAAAGATAAGAGATACTCCCATGGGTGAATCCCTAGGAGAGGACTAGAATCAATTGCCACCTCTACCTCAAAGACTTCTAGGAATTATACCACCACTATCTCAAGACATAACATTTTTGGATAAAGGCTCAGTAACTCCACTTCCTCAGGCCACAAAAATAGAAGAACAAGAAACAAAGGTAAGGGAGCCCTAACAACTACATGTCAATGAAGTATTATAGGATGGTAAAATACCTAAAGAGCCCCAAAAACTCCTCATGATATAGAGGCTAGGACCTTAGCCCAATAAAATATAGATACTCCAATTGTAAATCTTTCTCAATGAGACAAGATTCTAGAGAGGGCTGATAAGGGGAAGGGGCCTTTAGTAGAAACGACTTCTTCAATAAAATACATGTCTCCCATGGGCACCACACTAGCATGGTTGAAGAGAGAAGTCATGTTCCACCATAAAAGACAACTAGACCTCATAGTTGAGGAGGGAATGGAGGAATTAGTGAAAGCACCAAAGAAGCCTTAGCCACCTACAGGTGATGCATGGACATTGGCCTTCATAGTGAAGAACCAAGATTAGGACTTACTTGAACATATAGCTATTCCTTCTCCACATGTTGACATTGAGGAACTAACTCCTAAAGATTACCGAATCAAGGAGACCATGTTGGGAAGGCTCATGGTAGACACAAAAAAAGTAATGATCACTATAATCATGAAGGAGGTGTTCAAGCAGATGGATTGGGATGAGACTGAGTTGAAAGCACTTAGGAAGAAAGTTGAGATATTAAGGCTATCAAAATGAAATTGTGTTGTCTATAGACCTAGATAATCTAAAGAGTACTCTTGTTGCAAAATTAGAGAGGAAATGGACGAGAACAATATAATTGGACCCATTTTTGGAGGCATGTTAGCAATGGCATGACATTTTTAAAGAGAAAGGGGTGTAGATAATATAGGATAACTTGAACCTATTGCACCACATTTAGTCGAGTGTAGATAAATGGGTATCCATAATGAACTAGGATTTTGGGTTAATGGATGAGGTACATACCTAGGCTAAAGACCTATAGGTGTTGACATCAAAAAATGCTCAAAAGTATTGTACACTAATGGAAGTATATATTTTTGAGGAGCTTGATAAGTTAGATAATTGGATAGATAAGATATCAGCTAGAAATAAATTCATGGAGGGACTACACACAAAAATCTAGAAGATAAGAGACCAAACTCAAGAGAAAATTTTGGAAGTGGAGAGGTACTACAATGCTGCAAGCCTTGAGATTTTTGAGGATGAGTCAAAGACCAATATTTTTGTGGTGTAATTATCTGTTCAATAGTTTATAGGTATTTTGAATTAGCTTCATTGGAAGATGACATTAGACAAGCCTTCAAGACTGAAGAAGCACTGATGGAGCTAGACACCAAGCTTGAAGATTTTGCAAAAACAAGGATTGAAGTAGGTAACTATCTATAAATAGTCAAGAATAAGTGTGAGGGTATTGATTTATTAGAAGCTACTCAAGTGGCTGAAATCATAGAGAAATTCAAGAGTAAACATCCAAACATCATTTGGTATAAAGGGGAAGAAAACCCAAATGTTGGAAATTTAGTTTTGACACTTAGCAAAATTTTGGATTTTTGGAACTTGTCATCGAGGTGCTAAAGTGCACTTTTCTTAGAGGTGTGTCGATAGTTTTGAAGAATTAGTAGTGTGCCAATAGTTAATTGTTAGTTCCTAATTTAGAGCATTCCATGCACTAGAAATGCATTTTGATGGCAGTTCAACTCCTAAAACTACTTAGAGAAGGTTGAGCTTCCATTTTTAGAGCTTTGAGAGACTCCTAGATCTTCTTGTAGTTTCATTCTTCTTATCTTCTCATTCTTTTACTATTATGTGTCATGTAAAGGCTAATGCACCCATTAATTGATATAAACAAGGGTGGAGACCTATTTAGCACCATTTAGAGAGTTAGTTTGTATATAATTAGATTTGTTTTATTATTTTTTAGCATGAGTTTCATTTTAAGAGCTCTTTCTCCTAACACAAAAGGAGGAGATGATTTCTTATAAATACATGGATGTAATATGTACTCTAGGCAATTATTTTGATTCAATAATATATGTTATTGGTCCTCTCATTCTGATGTAGTTATTCTTGTTGGAGTGTGTTATTTTTGTGAATACATGTTCATGAATAGTAATGGAGCCAATGGTTTTATTGTATTGTTATGATTGTGCGACCTTTTAGTTCTAGTGTTTTCCTTGTGTTAATGAATTTTGCTAACATAACAAATTGGAGAAAAGATCACATGTTTTTCTTGCATAGTGTCTTGTCTCATATGAGCACACTTTTTGTGGCCTTGCAATTTGATGAAATGTGAAACATATTTCAGTTATTATTGAGTTCCCATTGACAATTGCATCAGTGGAATCAAGGAAGTGCTTCTCCTATTTTCATTAGTTTCCTATCTAGGCTTTTTGATGATTTAATTCACAGGCATGTTGTTACTGTGGTTTATGTCCATTAGGAATCTCCCTTTCAAGTTATTTTCTTTAATATCTTGTTACCTTAACTTTATTATTTTCTTTGCTGATACTTGGTTAAAATAGGAATTTATATAGTTGCATTGATAAATTGCATTCATCGTAAAATGGAAAATACCAAAAATATATCTCTTTTCTGGTTAATTTTTCAAACAACAACAAATCAAAAAAATTACCCAAAATTGTTCAAAATTAGAAATGGCATCTTCATGAACATACACATTTATCTTTAATAAAGCAGATTTCAGTAGGTTGCAAGATTTCCCATAATCTTGG
Source organism: Cupressus sempervirens (assembly GCA_028749045.1). NCBI lineage: Eukaryota > Viridiplantae > Streptophyta > Pinopsida > Cupressales > Cupressaceae > Cupressus > Cupressus sempervirens. Next base: position 694,578,032 of record CM053789.1, on the reverse strand, counting down.
AGTTGATCCTCCATTAGCTTTTCAAGAGAGGATTTCAAAAGGATTCCTATTGTTCAGCATTGTGTAAAATAATAACTCAACAATTACCATAATGCATAATCATGGTCCTAAAAGAGGAAGAACTTCAATACTAAACTGAGATGTCAATATATACTAAGGATGATCTATTTCCTTTCATCTTCATCAAGTAATGAACATAAGAATATAGTGTACCATAGTCTACAACAAGTCAAATGATAGGCACACACAACTAAAAATGGATACTAATAAAAAAAATCTAAGGGGTCACTCAATAAATCAAGCCACACCAAGGTATATCAATCCCAAATACACTCTAGGGTTTACACATATGCATCATATATTATGAAATCATAACCATAGTTTTCAAGGCATCTATGTACATATACCACACAAGGATAACCCAAATGATCTAAATCCATAAGTAACAAACCAACCATATGGTCTAAAATTCTCTAAAGAGGCTCTCATCCATCCTTGAGAGGTACACAAAACTAGGATATTCAATTCTTTATCCTCATATTTCTAGTGTCTATTTCACTAGATAAATAAGTTTTACCACACTTAGGTACCCAAGTAATTAGTTTACACAAGATCACAACACTAAACACATGTACTCATGTATCCACAATATCTCTTATTGGGGAAAAATATAAATAGGGATCCCAATGTTTCAACATGGACTTTAATACTAGATTTAATGCCCTACCCAGGAATCCTCAGAAACAAGGATAAATAAAAGACATTTAAAAAAAAATAAAGTTATAACAAAATGCATACAACATGCATTACATCATAAGAGGAAGAATAAAATAACAAAGTAAACATTCCCAAGACCTAAATTATGTTCATGCATTTCAATTTCCACCTATGTGATTAATATACAAGGTTATTTCTGATTATTACATTTCCATTGAAATCAATATTCATTTTAAAGCCCAAAGCCCAATTCCTAGGTGATTTACCATACAAGTTCATTTACCATTTTAATTGAGAAGACTAATAATGAGTTCATAATATTTACTTAACATAAATTGAATATTTCCATAGTGTTTTGACTTGGAAGGATACTTGAATATGTGATAATCTAGTTTTATACATGAGTGAAAGTATCCATTACCTTAAAAATAATTAACCAAAACTAACTCAACATCCTAAAAATGATGTGTTATCCCAAAAAAAACTTTCTAGATGTGAATTAACATCCCAAATGTGGCTGACTATAACCTAGAAGAGACATAGGATCATGGAGTTAGTAGAAACAACTCAAGATTCACAAGAAGTGATCCAAGATACTAGGAGTAATTTAGGATATCCCAGATGCAACTTCTTGATGTTTTTCCTAATAAAAAAGATAAAAAGAGTCATACAAATAGCTAACTTCACACTAGGGAATGCCAAAAATGTGCAAGTTGAGGAGGTAAACACTTGAACACATCAATATAAAAGATTTATCAAGTATTCACATCTAAATCATCTATCATACATAATTATAAGTTTTGATCCATATAAAAAAGGAAGTGCATCAAGAGTAAAAGTACAATAATCAAGAGGACAAGAGATAAACATAATTTCAAGTAAGGTTTTGTATCTAGATGAGGAGAACATCCATGGTCTTTGATCCCAAAAAGTGATATAGGTAGCAATGCCTCTCAACTATGTTGAACCTATAGGCCCACCCTATTATGATCCTAGAAATAATGACCTAACCATAGTTACATAAGACATGAACATTCAAAATGCTTACATGCCAAATATTCCAAGACACAAGTACACACATGATCATGAATGCAATATAGTAGATCAAATCACTAGTTTGAAAACTCTATAGGAGGACTATGTAAGGACTCTAGTGGAGTGTAATTGCTTGGCTTGTACTAGCCAAAGATATATAGTCACTTACGTACTTGGGTACAATTTTTGAGGAACATTTCTAATTAATTATGATATTTACTTTGAGTTTTCATATTTTACAAAGAAGTTTGTAGAATTTTTTTTTTTTTTTAAAGTCTTGCATTCATTTGTTAGAATTATGATGGCAAATATTTTTTTCAAAATTCTAACAAATGTGAGCAAGATTTTTTTTAAACAAATATAAGCATGAAGATTTTTTTTCCTAAACCAAAGTTGTCCCTTGATTCTCAAATTTGGTTTTGGAGGTGCTAATATCAAAGGACCACAATATCAACAAGGATACCATTGCTAGAAAGGTAAGGGTTCAAGAAGTGAATAAAAGGAAATAGGGATTTCTTTAGGGTGCATAAAGGATGTGTGTTGGAGAATATGCAAAGGAAATATCATGTTTCTTGCAAGGAAAGTGTGCTCCACAATTTTTTTAGGCATGCTAATTGGTGTCAAGTAAGGTATGGCTCTCCTCTTTAATTATTAATTACACATTAGGTATCTATTCAACATTATATCATATAACATAGTTACATTCCCATGTCCACCTCTATCTTGCTCACCAAATTACTAATAGTGTTTTGTTCTAAATATATTTACACAAACATAATTATTTTTCTACTCTTCAAACTTGTATTGATTCATCATCTATTTCTTTATCACCCACAAAATATAAATCTAAATTTGTATTTACTGACCCATGTACCAAAGTAGGTTATTTTATTAGTTTTGGAAGAACAATCTCTATTTATCTCAAACCTTTGGATTATGTTCATTAAACAATAAGTTGAACATGAAGACTGACTACCACTATATTTGATAATTTTAGGATTTACACACTTAGTGTTTAATTCTTCACTAGATAACCTTTAATCCATGTTCTTGTGTTTATTTATATTATCTTGAATAGAATATTCCTTTATATCCTATTTAAAAATTAATTGGGAACTATATACAATTAGAACTTCCACTAATACTATGAAGACTAGCAAAATTTACTATGACAGATAGGCAGGGCATCATTTATCCACCAAGAGACTCAATTGTTTGACATAAAACTAATTGTATATTGGAATGTCTCCACTCCACTAAACATTTACCAACATTTAGAATTTCCCCATGGTTGGAACTTTGGTTATTTACAAGCCCTTGCTACATGTTATTAGTATAAGGGTTTATTACTAGTTTATTGAAATCTTCTTGGCTCACTCTATATGTATCATAGAAAATCACAAAGCTTAGATTATTTTTAAGATATCTTTACATTTAACATTGTTAGATAAAGATTATTCATTCATTTGTATATAACACTAAAAAATGGCTAATAAATGTGACTCGAATGTTTTTGAAACCATATTTTTAATATTGTCCTTATGCATTGTAGACCCCCCATTGGTATATAAATGTCATGTCTCACCCCGACCATCATAGCACTATTGACATTTTGTTTCTTTTGGACTTTGATAGTTAGACTCTAGATGACACATTATTACCCCCTATGGACATTGATATTTTGATCCTTAGACTATTTGATTTCATGTTATATTATTGGGACATTGATACCTATATCATTAGGCTATATGATGATTCCTTATGATGTTACTAGGAAACTAATATTCTAAGTAGTTTTTATGATGTTATTCAGATATGCTTACTTACCTTCTTGATGATCCATATGTCATTATTAAAGGTTATTTATACTCAAGTGAATGTTCGATTTTTGAATTGTGGTCTCCATATGGTGCTAGATAATCATGTCTTAGCATATTTAGAGTAACATTAAGAATTCATGTATCATTTGAATAAACTAGAATTGTATACTTATATTATATTTGATGCATTGCTTAAGGTAGATTAATTCCATAATTTTCTATAAGAATAAATGATCATAATGTTTTACTATCTAGACTAGAGAATTGCTACAAATGTGAAGTGTGTAATGTGATATGAATGAAAATACATATTTCATATTAGTTATGTTATTCATTGATGATAGAATCTATGTGATTTATATTTACGTTATCATTTTATCACCTTATTCTTGGACTACTGATATTTGCAATAAGTGTGCAGGAAAGAAGCCCATGGATTTATGGAGAAACTTGCTAGGTGTTTGGAAAAACCAAGGTTAACCCTAAGGAGGGTATAACCTTTTTACCCTTGTATTTTATTTGTAAAACCAATTTGTGTGTATTATTGTGATTCTATAAAAGTAAATTTGTTTTTCTTGATGGCTTGCCAAGTGTGTTGTGTGTATTGTGGTGTCACTTGACACATGTTCTCCTTTGTAGCATGCTTAGTGGGATGGTAGGTGGTTGAGTGAACCAAGGAGTGGTTTGGTAGGATTTCTTTTCCCTAGGTGTATTTATGGGTCCAAGAGGGATTCTTTCCATGCTAGGTCGAATGCACACCTTTTGTGAATTTCTAGGAGGTTTACACCATCCCTAGGGGTAGTTTGAGGTCTTATTTTAAAGCCCATATGATATACCTATGGGGTAGGGGAATTTTTACGTATTATAAGCTTCCCTAGGCATTGAAAAGAGCACCCAAAAATTGTGGATTCCCAAGTTGGCCGAATTTGGAAACTTAAGCATCAAAAGAAAACATTCTTTAGGGAGAGTTGGTTGGAGAGTTCTTGGGGGGAGAATTTTTGGATAGATTTGGAAAAAGAATCTAAGTGGGGTAAATTTTGGAAAATAAAAAAAAACAAGGAGAAGAAGATAGCTTAGGAGGAGGATTGTTGGTAAAAAAAAGAGAGGGAGCTCAAATTTGCTTGAAATCCAGGTTGGTAACCTTATGTACCCTTGCTATGAAAGTTTGTTGTTAAGTAGATTATTTTTATTGTGTTATGCATGTGAGTTTTCTATAATGTAGTTGTAATATGGTGTGTTGTAATGTTGTGTTGTTTAAGGTTGAGGGATCATGTTTCAGTTTTGGTGTATGTGTGTATTGTGATTTACTTTGTGTTGTAAATTCATGTGTTCTTGTTGCAGTTTTCTATTTTGGGTGTGACAAGGTGAGCCTCATCTCTTGGGAGGGAAAGAGAGCCTTGTGAGGGTAAGGGGTGCATAGGGAATGTGTTGGGTGAGAGTCTCTCCTAGTGTAGGAGAGGGATGCCATATGGGTGTTATGGGCCCCATATGCCACCTTGTTGGAGTTATAAGTATTGTAAAGATGCCATGTGAGGGCATGTATGTGGTGTTGGGTTGCCTTGTGAAGGCATGTGTATAAAATGTATAGCCTAATGAAGGCATAGTTTTAGGTGGAGTCTCCTCAACATTCATTTTCCACCCTTACCCCTTGAGATGGATCTACATGTGATCCTAAGTGGTCTACCTTGGTTGGGAATTTTTGTGGTTTTATTTGTCAACTGTAAAATGTGTGAAAAGTTTTGAAATGTGAGCATTGTGTTGTAAATGGTTGTTAGTAATGTATGTCCACCTAGTCAAGGTTCTCCCTGCTCGGGGGTGGCCTTTAAAAGGCCTAAGGTTGGGAGGAGAGTACCATGGGCTTGTTGGTGTGTGTTGTACTACAGGTTGTGATCTATGGATTGAAGACTTGAAGAGAAGAAGGATGTTGTCTTATTTTCATGTGCAGCAAAAACATACTTCCAAGTGAATTCTTATTGTATTAGGGAGAGTCACCCTTGGGTAACTCCCAATCTTGTGTTTTATGATAGCTTGTAAGCTGGAAAATTGTATAAGTGGACTGTATAAGTGGACTGTACTTGTTGATATGTTGCTACATTTAGTGATTAAAGAAATTTATATATCATGCACTATCCTATAGTATATAGAAATGAGTAAAGTTGTTATGTTTTTGTTTCTAAAATGATTCTAAGAGAAAATGTGTTTCTCCATTTGAAATTGATACATTTGGTTATAAAGACATTTTGTTAGAATTTCAAATAATGTTCTGGTTGGAAGGAACTAAAGTGGTTAGTGAAGTTAGTTAAATGTATTGTAGTAATGTACATCAATATTGTAGATCAAGGAAAATAAATATAAACAAATAAAATAAAATAAAAATGCTTTCATTGAAAAAGAAAAATATGTTTATATTTGCTGGTTCCTTTGACTGTAATATTGGTGCACTACAATAAAAGTGACCATATCTCTGATCTATGCACAATTATTATCAAATATTTATTACTTAATAACATCATTTGACTTTTCATTCCCATGTATAATGACAACCCTTTGTTTTATGCTTGTAAATGAATGAATGATATCCAAACAAAGTAATAACATTTCTTGAGGATGGTGCATAGTTTATTATGATATTCATGCATCACTAAGGTGTTAATTGATGATATAACACTCATTGATGTAAAATTTAATAGGATATTTGAGATGCATACTTTTATATTTCATTATTTGATTCCACTTTTATTATTGACTATATGTTCAAGAACTATAGCTCCATCACCTACATGATTATGGCAAGATCTTATTTTCTATTTAAATCAGCTAGACACCTCCTTGACATGATTGTATATGTAGTATTTATTATCTGATTCTTGAACTTTCATTCACTTTTGGTCTACACATATTTGCCTTAAGTGGTGAAAAATCACCTAAGGTACAAGGAATACCAAGAGGTTATGAGTCTAACAAATCCATTTTGTTCAAGTTATAAAATATTATCAAGTGGTCTTGAAGTTGGTCAAAATGTCAAAATGATGTTAAAAAATTGATGGAAGGGTACATGTGTGGTATTGATTTATTATTATTCCATTTGGACATTATAGGAATACTTTTGCAAATTTTTATGTCATTAAGGGAAAAAAATAAAAATATTGCAAAAAGCTAAAAAAATGCAACTTTGAAAAATTGACAAGTGTGCAAATATTACACACAATTGCATCAAGGATTAGTTGGTTGGTTCATAAAAAGGATAATAGTTAGAAAATATTAAGAAATATTATTAAATGATGGATTTTCATCATGCATAGTGTGGCTTCAAGTTAGAGGGGTTGTTTCACAAGATTATCATAGAGCTTCTAACTATAATCTATGTAGAGTAAGTAGGCAGTTAGGAATGGAGTTTGTTTGAAGGTCAAGACATGTGAGGAAATGATATGTCCATGTAAAAAAAGGGTGAAGAAACTCAAAGACACAAATGTGAAGTATTACCTTTGAATCATTAAAACATTTATGTAGTTATTAATTTATAAAGATTGATAGTTTCTTGCAATAGTCACATAGTTCTACTTTTCCAAGCACTTTTCAAATGCCAGATGAATTGAATGTTCATTAAAATTTACTTGGAATTGAAAAATTATGACTTTATTTCATTTGGACCTATTTATGAATCCAACCATTGATAACGATGACATATCTACTATCATTTTTAAAACTAATTGGAAACCCTCATGTATAGGCCTGATATCAAGGGTTTTGCAATAAATGCAATTTTGACTAATGAAAAATTATACAAGTCTAAGGCTTAGTAGTGTACCATATTAAAATGGAATAACTCATAATTTAACACCTTTTATCTCCCACTCTTTAGTAATCTTATGGACCATGGATGGATTTGCACTCAATCAACTCTTTCTCCTATTTTATCACACTTCTTCCATTTTCATATGCATAGATTCCAAGACCCCAGGGTTACCCCTTCTTAGGATAAACCTAGAATAGATTAACCAAGATTGGCCCATTATATAATAGGATGACCCAAGTTGACTTGTTACCCATGGACTTTGAGTCCTAGGGCTAGTTTTGTCCTAGGGTTCCAACTTTGAAAATCAGGTGACCCTATTAGGTTGCCTTGTTTTCACACCCAAAATCTAGTATAAAATCCCAAGAACATAATTTTCATGTCCATCATGCATTATAAATTTAAAAAATACTATTTAATTTTACAAGGACATGCAAGCAATAAAATTTCCTAAAGAATTCAAGACTAAAGGATCCTTTGTGAGTATTTCCTCTTCAAGATCTAGCATTTTGTTGGTCATCAAGGGAGAAAATATAAATTGTAGAATTTATTTTCTTATTATTTGGTTCACATTTACATCTATGACTCCATTTTTTTTTTCTTTATCCATTTCATTTATGGATATTTCATACATCCTTTATTGTGAGTTCAACATCTACAAAACACTAGCATTGCAAATCATTATTGATAGGTGTTTCAACAAGCAAGGTGAATATTTAATTTTTTAAAATTTAATTTAATTATTTAAACATCATTTTATTCAAATTTTTATTCTTGAATATATGGATTTAATAAGGAAAACCCTTCACCAACAATAAAAAAACCAAATTTTCTAATGCACAGGAGTAGGAAATCCATATTGTACTTAAGGATCTAAGAACTAATCACTGAGAGATTTATAAAGAAATTGGTTTTATTTTTCTATAGATACATGGGAAAATTTCCATCATCCCATGAATTATCCAAACACTTTTCATAAAGGTTGACAAGTTCCTGGATATTTGGCAAAAATAGGATTTTCTAGTTTTTTGTTCCGGTCACATATCCATAGTCAAAATTATAATCATAGTTTTAGATCTGAAATTTTCAAAATAGAAATACATATTCCCTTGAATATTTAAAGATATATTCTTCATTCTTTATTTTTTCTCTTGGCATAGACTTATTTCCATATTTAATTGATCTAATTGCATATGTTTAGTACCTAGATCTCTCTTACTCTTGTCATTAAATCAATTAGTTCAATTTGATATTTAAATTGCACATCTTAAAGTTAATTAACATTGCATGAAAGAGTATTTCATGCATAATTCCTTAATATAATTTGGGTTTACAATTGGCATTGCTTCATCCTACTTGATTTTTGCAAATCTAATTTGGGTTATTTTGAGAGTTATGTTTGGAATCCCCCTCTTTTCTTGTATTGAATGGCTTAGCGTGTGAATGCTTGGTTAATGAATTAATCTCACATTTTGTATATTATTAAACTCATTAACCTCTTCCAATTAATCACTAAACATGTTGATGAAACCTACATGTGCCCTTTTTCTTTTTGGAGTTGGATTGTGTTGAGCATTCATCTTCCTTTGGTAAACCCACCTTATGCCCCTTTTCTCTTTTTTGAGTTAGATCTTGCTCTCTTTGCATTCTTTCTAGAGTTAGATTAGATCTCTCTATCTTTTTATGCTTCTTGTTACATTAATAATTTTTACATTTTTTTTTTAGTTAGATCTTATTAGATTATCATTTTGTGATCTCCCCTTTTATGAGCTTTATTACATTAATTCCAACATATATAATTCCTGTTACATGAAGTTGTAGCCTCATGGGCTCTTTTGATCATGATTCCTCTTCCCTTCATAGGAGTCATGATGATACCAAAATGTTTCCTCATTATCTCAATCCTGTCATGTAAAATAAATCTTCTTATTCTTCCCATGGTGAAGGTGAAGCCTCAAGAGTTCTTCCTTCCCAAGTTGATATGTTCTCTCGCGAGTTTGAAAAGTTGGAAAATTGGCTTGTACAAAAGAATCAAAATCTGAATATTGTTTTTTTTTGAAGTTATTAGGAAATTTATTACTTGTGATGATATTAAAATCTCATTTTTGTATGGTATATGTCACCTTATTGATAGTCATGCTAAGATTTGATGGAATGTGCTAAAGAGTTAGGACACACTCCTCATTCCAAAAAATTTGAAATTTCTATTCCTATCTCAATTATATTCCCAATAATCCCACTTATGTGTCACCTCTCATCATCATGACTTATACATAAGTCTCTAATCCCCTAAGTGTTGGTCTTCCTAATTTTTGTAGTTTCACAATGTACACCCCATTTTTGCACAAAAAATGGGGACCCCCTAGTTAAAATTTCTATACCAGGTTCTTAGCCTAGAGCATTGGTCATTTTAGACCCTCCCTTCGGTCTGGGAAAAGCCCCAATCTCTGAATGGTGAGGTTTGAGGAACCAAAAACACAAGAAATAGTATGAATTAAGGAGAATATACACTCTAGGAGAGATGTCCACATACACACCTTTAAGAGGTTTGCATATGCACACCATTTGGAGGCACATAGATGTGCAACTATGGAGTTGTGCACTTGTACACTACTAGAGCTACACACTTTTGTACTCTCCTCAGTGTGTACCTACACACCCTCTAGAGTTGTACATGTGCACACCTACACAATCCTCCTAGGTGAGCATTCCCTCAAGGTCTATATAAGACCCCAAGCCTTCTCCACTTCCTCATTTCACTCATTCAATTCCTCCAAATCTTGCAACTCTACACATCTTCTTGTTGTGCAACCTTGCTTCCCTAGTCACTTGCACATAACATAAAACAAGGTCAAAATTTAGATGAGGTGCACACATGTGCACCTCCACAATGTTGGCTCTTAACTAAGCTCACTTTAGAAGAGTGAAAAAGTGGTAGCATGTTTGTATTGCATAAAATTTAACAAAGGAAATAAATAAAAGCAACTAAATTTATTCCTAGATATATATGCAAACCTCGAATATGAAAGACATGGAGAAAGCATACAAATGTATTGAAATAAAAATAAGAAATAAACTTAATCTACTCAATACAACACATTCAAACCTCCCCAAAATTAAGAAGTATTGATGTTGTTGTTGTTGAGGGTATGTGGTTTCTCACAAATCCCATAGCATAACAATGGATTGAGTCTTTCTTATGGAAATGAGGAGAGGCTTATTCTTTTATAGGAAATGGGAGGAAATATATGTTTGAGATTTAATGTAAGATGAAGGGCTAGGATCTCTTAGGATCGATGTGGTGTCCATGAGGTGGAGGCCAAGTGGACTCCATGTGGATTAAGTTTTTGACCATTCAAAGGGGGAAAGATGCCCACACATGTGTGAGTAACCTTTGATGTGATGGGTCAATGACATGTGTAAGAGGTTGGAAGCTCAAGGTTTTCTCACACATGTGAGGAACTTTGGTTCACATGTGAAGGGGGAAAAATTTGTAAGTGTGTAAGAGTCACATGTCTCATGTGACTAGGTTTTGCTAATATATTGATTAGGATTGTGCAAATGATTAAGGATATGATTAGATGGGAAATTAGGATTAATTAGTAAGTGGATTGACCTAGGTTAGAAGGATGGGTTAGGTTAGGTGAAGGCTAAAGTTAGAGGCCATGTGCTGAAATAGAATTAAATATAATATTTAATTTCAAGTGGAACTAAAAGGGATTAATTAAGTAAAATAATTCATTTACTTAATTAAAGTGAAGAATTAAGATGCAAGTGCGATAAGGGTATTTGTTCTCAATTAGACAATTTTAGGTGTCTACATTTTGCCCCTCTTTGATATAGCATTAGTGATGTTTTATCAAAGAAAAATAAAATATAGTGGATGGAATGATTAGAATAGTAGCATAATGCCCCAATCATGGAAGGATGAGGAAGGATGACAAGGGTGGAATGATATGCCCCCTCAAGAGGACATGTGGGTTAGGAGAACATGAATTTTCTCTTGAAATGGACAGGAGTGTGGAAGGGAGTGGAACTTGATAAGGTTGATAAAGTTATGTTGTAATGGTGTGAACAACCTAAGTTTGTTTTTGTATTCAACACTATGCACCAAGGTATGAGGAACCAAGATGACAATGTGTCAAATACTTGATTAAAAGGGTCAAGTACAACCGTATGCCTTATGAAACCATCATATGAAAGACCATGATTCCTTGGGACAATAGGATGCCAAGACCATGATAAATGCAAAAAATACCAATACATACAAGTGATAAGAAATCATGCAAACTAAACCAAAAGAAAACCAAAAATTTGCCCCTAGTCAAGCTGAAAACAAATTAATGGGTTAATTGATGATGATTGATTGAGGATGAAAAAGTTAATGATAAGAACAATGCACATCCAATAATTGGGAAGGAAACATCCCATGATGATGTCCAAATATGGTCAATGGATTATCAGTTAGTTGGGTCAAATTGACAAATTGATTCAGGATTGACATGCTAGATTGCAAGATTGGATTTATTGGATTAGTATTTATTGCACTTGATTTGGGATTTTTTGATTTTTTGATTTTATGGAGATTTTGATGAATAGATTGAATTGAAATGCAATTGGAAGAATGAACTTGAAGGAGATTGGAAGAATGATTTTGATAGGATGGAAATTGAGTGGAGTACAGGATAAATGAATTTGATATAAGAGGATTAAGAGAAGGGGAAATTGATTGAATTAGAGGATAAATGAATTTGGTTGAATGAATTGGAATACTTGGATTGAATTTGATATGAAAGGATGCAAGATATAATAGATTGAGACCAATGAAAAGGGAGATCCAAGGCATGATATATGGATGGGAAGTGACAAGATTTGATGGATGAAAGATAGATGGATGGAAGGAATGGTGAAAGGATATGAGGGACCCAAAATGATGGGGAATAGGAAGATGGATGAAAAGGACCACATGCCAAAGCAGTTGAAATGCCCCATACCAAGGATAGGAAAAAATGGTAGGAAAGATGGTGGGAAAATATGCTTGGAAATGGAAATATGGCGTAGGGATACATGGAGGAAATCAAGGCTTGTGTATTGTCCAAAGCATGCATGTATTTTATTTTTATTTTTATGCCTCTAGTTTTTATCACAAGCATAGGTATGAAAATGGAAGATGGATGGTCAAAGGATATGATGCAGAGGAAGTGAATATGATATGAATAATAAAATGAAGGATATGGATGAAATATGGAAAGTGAAATGGAGGAAATGTATGGGATAATCAAAACCAAAGGCATATGGAAGAAGGATAGAATTATGTAGGATTATGGATAGGGGATGGAGGAAATGAACATGAAAAGAACTATGGGATGAAAGATATGGATATGATGCCAAGATCAAATATGTGAAAGGATGATGGGAGTATGTGGGATAATGTGTGGATAATGAGAAAGTGATATGGCAAGTGCATATGGATGGATGAAAGGAAAATAATGCAAGTGCACTATGTGACTGAAGAAAAGGTCATCAAGAGCATAACTAGAGAAATTGTCTTTGACCTCCAACCTTGAAACATTGAGAAAGTGTTTCACCTTCCAAGGGTGGACTAGTACCTACATGTCTCATATGAATGGATAGAGAGATGGTATAGGGAAAATGAGACAGAGACAAAGGAAAAAGTTCAATCCTCTTTCTTGATTGACAAAACACCAATGATTTGCAGAGTGAGAAAAGTAGATATGACAAGGGGAAACATGAAGGATGATATTCGATATGTAATTGTACTTTTGAGTAGAGTCATGGGTCTCCTAGTGGTAGGTCACCTTCAAACTTGGATGGTCCACTTTATTGAGACCATCATAACTGCAAATATTCCAATTGAGTGGGGCTACTATCCTAAGTGACAACTTTGATGAGAAATCAGTAGCTATCAAAGCTGACCTACACTTCTATATGACATCATATATGGTGTACTTACTTGTGGAAAGAACCATATATTATCCAAACTTTATAGAAAGGGGAGCATGTAGGATGAAAATGCTTGGCCCTATGTGGTATACACACAATTGGTAAAGAAGAAGCTCTCACTACAAAGTGTGAAATACTAAGTGGTGAATGATGGGTTTATCTTTGTAATCATCAAGTTTATTGAAGGTGACTATGCAAAGAGAATGTTAGTAGAGGCAGCAGCTGGAATCACAGAGATTGGTGCCTACTACATTCAATTGAAAAATTTCACATATCTTCAAGTAGTATGTACTCTTGAATGCCCCAAGCAACTCCCAATATACCCATCAAATAGGCTCATACTCTTGGATATTGCACACCAACTTAATTTTGCATATGACAGAGTGAGAAAACAACATAAGAAGACATGGGTTGAGCCCATCATAATTGGTGCCTTCAACATGAAGTAGAAGTAGAATACTACCATCTTTGACTCTAAATGGGATTAGTATCACTTAGAAGAATACAACTCCCCTTGCCCATTCTTTGATAAAATTGGGATGGTACAACATATGGTAGGGAAATAAATTGTATGTATTGATGCCCTAGAGGATCATTGGATGAATGCAATAGATGACTATGATGTCTGAATAAGGGACTATTATAGAATGAGTCTATACTTAGCATAAAATGCACTAAAGATAAAGATTACTCTTAAGACTATAGAAAAGGATTCCAAAGAAGTCATGGATCCTTTATATAATAGAGATAAAATATGTGATAGGCTAAACATGAATGTAGAAATAGGGAGGGATTAAAATAATGATATAAATCATCGAGCTAGGCATGTCAAATTGACAAAGGAATGGATCAAAAATACATTTAGAATGGCTCCGACTCCTTAGGCTATACCTCCACAAGCCATAGCTAGGCCAATCAAAGGAAAAGGTGTGAAGGTCACCATGACAACCTACCCCACTCAATTTCTAATAAGGTTGGAAATGGTTCATCAACATGAGTGGGAGGTTGAGTACTTAAAAGTTTATCAAGATAAGAAGAGGAAGAGAGTACCTCCCAGGGAAATGAAACAAGTAGCCCAAGCTCAAGCACTTCCATGATAGGAACAACATGAAAAGACACAAGTTGAAGCTCAAGCACAAGAGCCTTTAGAGAAGGTACAACTAAAATAGTTAGAGGAGGAACACGTAGATGAGTAGAGGGTTCCACTAGTGAAAACTATAGAGGAAGAAGCCTCCCCCTTAGCTCCAAAGAAAGAAAGAATTAAAACAACTATAAAGGGAACATGGAGGAGGATACTAAAGAAGAAAAGTACTCCATCCCCATAGGTTCCTAAGAAAATCCTAGAAGCTGAGGATGAAGAAGAAGGGGAACAAATAGAATGTTTCCCCTTTATCCAAAGAACCCACTAGGCCAAAGCCATTGAGGAAGAGAGAAGAAGAAGCTCCATAATGACACCTCCATCTACTCCAAGAGAGCCTATCCAAGTGTCAACTTTAGAAGATGAAAAACAGAAGTGGATAGTGGAGATAGAAGGTGAAGGAATTGATGTCTTTGACCTTTCTAACTTTGACTTTATGCTAGTAGGTATTGAGATGGTAGGTAGACCAGAGATACCCTCACTAGTAAAACCTTAGGAGAGGATTGGAATAAATTTCCTCCTCTACCTCAAATACCTTTGGGCATTCCACCATTGCCATCACAAGATATGGTCATTTTAGACAAAGGGTTGGTAACTCCACTTCTTCTAGGCACTCAAGAAGAGGAAGAAGAACAAAAAATTGAGGAAGTGGAGTTCTAATAGTAGCATGCCAATGAAGTATCCAAGAAGGAAAAATACTAGAAGAAACTTAGCAAACTCCTCAGGATATAGAGGCTAAGACCTTAGCCCAACAAGAGATAGAGACTCTTGTTGAAGATCTTCAACATGAGAAGACTTTGGAGAGGAGTCATAAGGGAAAGGATCCTTCTTAAGAACCAACCTCTTCATCCAACTACATGTTACTCATGGACCCTACACCAACATGGTTGAAGAGGGAGGTTATGTTTCATTAGAAGAGGTATCTAGATCTAAAAACAAAGGAAAAATGAAGGAACTGATCAAAGCAGTAAAGAGCCTTGAGCCACCTAAGGGTGATGCAATAATATTGGCCTTCATAATGAAGAACTGAGATCAAGACCTTCTTTCACATATCACCATTCCTCCTCCTCATGCTGACACCAAAGAACTAACTTCTAAATATTACCAAATCAAAGAGGTCATGTTGGGAAGGCCCACGGTGGACACAACTAAAGTAATGATTACCATAGGCATGAAAGAGGTGTTCAGACACATGGAGTAGGATGAATCAGAGCTAATAACATTGTGAAAGTATAACAAGCTATTGAGAGGATACTTGAATGAAGTTGTGGACCCCATTGACCTGGAGAATCTAGAGATCACTCTTACAATGGCACTAGGAAGAAAAGGGTCAAGAATAAAGTTAGATCCATTTTTGGAAGCATGTCTACAATGTCATGGCATTTTTGAAGATATGCATTAAAATAAATAAAAGGTCAAAGGTATCTAATGTTAATGGAGATATATGTTGCAGATGAGTTAGATAAATTTTAGGATTAGATTGAGAAGATATTGGCAGGTAATAAACTAATGGAGAGATTGCATCAAGAGATCCAGTGGACTAAAGATAAGGCTAAATAGAAATTTTTGGAAGTGGAGAGGTATTATAATGTCGCATGCCTTGACATTTTAGAGGATGATTCAAAGACCAATCTTTTTGTGGTGCAATTAGTAGCTCAATAATTTTGAGGAACTTTTGAAGAAGCTTCATTAGAGGATGACATCAGACAAGCCTTTTGTTGAGCTTTCATTTTGCACGATGCTTAATGGAAAGAATCCTTTCAAACTCCTCTCTTGAAAATATAATCTAAGGATCAAATCCAAGGTTTTGGGTGATCTTGTGACCTATTGGAATTCACTCAGTTGAAGATAAATGTGTTTTTTCACAAAGAGGCCTTTCTTGGTTTGAACCAATTTTGGATCAAATGATCAATCTTCTTGCTATTTCAAAATTAACCACAAAAGAGATATGTTTTTCAGTATTTTCTATTTTTATGATGAATGCAATCTAACAATGCAATTCTTGATTTAACCAGGGTTTAGTAAAGAGAATAACAAAGATAGGGTAATAAGAAGTTTAAGAAAATTGACTTGAAAAGTAAATTCCTAATGGACATAAACTATGGAACAACGTGTCTATGAGTTAAGCCTTTAAAAAGATCGATAGGTAACCAATGAAAATAGGAGAAGTGCTTCCTTAATTCCACTAATGCAATCATCGATGGGAATTCAATAATGATAAGATGTTTCACTTTTCATCAAATCACAAGGCCACAGAAAGTGCACTCATGCGAGACAAAAATCTATGTAGGAACAAAATGGTGATCTCTTCTTGAACTAAGTATGTCAATAGAATTTGTAGACCCATAGCAAACACCAGAATTAAAAGATCGCACAACCAAAAATAATGCAATAAACATTTGGCTCAATTACATTCCATGAACATATATCCACAAAATAAAACACAATTAAGAAAGAATCACTACACTCCAAATGCAAGCACCAAAAGAATATATTATTGTGATATAATGGCAGCCTAGAATACATATTACATTCTTAAATTTATAAGACATGTTCTTCTCAATTTTTTTTGAGAGTGAGAGATCTCTTTCTGCAAACATATGCTTCTAAATTAATAAAACAAATCTATTTATGTACAAACTGACTCTCTAATTGGTGCTTAGTAAGATTCCATCCATATTTATATTATTAATTGGATGCATGAGCCTTTAAATGTCTTAAAACAAAGAAAACATGATAAAAGAAGAAGAAGAAAGCCATTAGTTGATGAAGAAGTGTCTAGAAGTGCCAAAAATAGAAGCTCCATCTTTACTAGGCATTTATAGGAGTTAAGTCATTGTTAGAATGTGTTTTTAATGCATGGAAAGCTCTAATTTTAGAACTAGTAGTTAACTATTAGTGAACCTCTAACTTCTTCAAAAATCTTCTAGAACACTACTAAAAAAGTGCACCTAGCGTAGCAGCACACCTGTGCACCTCAAAAGCTTGGAAGCTTAATTTGCCAAAAAATCAAAGTCCTCAGTTTTGAAAATGATTTTTGGGCTTTGCCCAAATTGGGCTTTAGATCACTTATGTGTACTTAATTTTCCCATTTTTGATGATTTATACTCTCTTTATAGCCAAAAACTTTCATACATTTGAACTTCTTTTGCTTCTATTTGAAATTCCAAAGCACCTGTGTTGAATCTTGTCATTAATAGTTGCATAAGATGAGGAACCTATTTTGGTTCATGTCCAACCTCTATATCTTAGATCTTTTTCTTCTCTCCAAGTACCCTATCCTTCCTAGTGAGAGACCAAGTGGTCTAGATTATCCAAAATGATCAAATGTTTGTTCTCTCCAACTACCCTATCCTTCTTGGTGAGAGACCAGGTGATCCAGATTATCCAAAATGATTAAATATTTGGAACTTTTCACAAGATTTTATAGGCCTTTTTAATTGGCTTTTTTGGAGGTCTTCTATTCAAAATTTTAAGTTGAAACTTTCATGAGTCCCTAAAATTGGGCAAATGAAGGCTCCCCATTTTAGGGACTAAAATTATATTTTTAGTTCTTCTTTCCAACGGTGTAAACTGTTTTGAATTCTGAGCTCTAGGTCAAAAGTTATGACCCCGACAAGTTAAGGATGCCCTTTTTATTTGCACAAAGAAGCAAACATTAGTACAAAAAGCTAAAAACCAAACCTTAAGAAAATCCTAATAATGACAAACACATAACCTAGAATGTAAAACCTTAAAACTGCTAAAAATTGTCAAAAAACCATATTTCTAACCCTGACAGGAAAAAAAAGAGCATGCCTAGTGCACCTCAAAGGTGTGCTAGGTGTACTTTTCCCCTTGTTTAAACATTGATATATGGGGTGTGAAGTAGTGCACCCTATATCTACTTGAGTGTGAAGGATGTTTTCATTTTAGGGTGTATAATAGCACACCTAATTAGGTGTGCTACTATGCACCTTGAAAAGGAGTTTTTCTTTCTTTTTAAAAAAATTTCTTAATATATTTTAAGGTTTTTTAAGGTTTTACAAAAATAAAAGGTGCACAACTGTGCACCTTTATTTGGTGTTATAATGTTCTGCTTTATGTGATTGCAAATGAAGTGGAGGAGGCACATCATGCATACCTATTTGGATGTGCTAGTGTGATGTGAAAGCTGGAGGAAGAGAAAATAACAAGTGGAGTAAAAGGCAAGTCCCTAGGTCTAGTGCACCCTTTGATGCTACATAGCTACACATCACCAAGGGGTGATGTATTATTCTAAGTGCTTTGGCACACTAGTGCACCTAAGGAGATGCATCGGTGCACCTTTTTTCTTTGTAAACATGACTTATCCTCTCTAAAATTTGATTTTTGGAAATTGGGTTTTCTAGTCAAGACCTAGATTTGACTAACAACACTAGGTAAAACCATAGGACCCTAGATTAGGGATTTAGAAAGCCAAAAAATAAAGTAGGGGGTCCCCATTTCTAGGTAGAAATGGGGTGTGCATTGTGAAACCACAACACCTTTAAAACCAAGGAAGCATTGTTGGAACTAAACACCAAGCTTGAAGATTTTGTGGAGACAAGGATCAAAGTTAGTAATTACCAACAAGTAGTAAAGAATAAATATGAGGCTTTAGATCTAGTCAAAACTAGCTTGGTATCTGAGATGATAGAGAAGTTCAAGAATAAACATCCAAACATCATTTTGGTGTAAAAAGGAGAAAAACCCTAGATGCTAGAAATCAAGTTTTTACACTTAGGAGAATTTTGGATTTTTGGAACCTGTCACCAAGGTGCATAGGTACATAGGTGCACTTTTCATAGAGGTGTGCCAACAGTTTTGAAGAAGAAGCAGTGTGCTGAGAGTTAACTACTAGTTGCTATTTTAGAGCATTCCATGCATTATAAATGCATTTTGACAGCAGATCAACTCCTAGAAATGTTTAGAGAAGGCCAAGCTTCCATTTTTAGAGCTTCTAGAGACTCCCAAATCATCTTACATATGCAGTCTTCTTATCTTCTCATGCTTTTATTCTTTTCTATTGTGTAAAGGCTTATATACCCATTATTGATATAAACAAGGGTGGAGACCTACTTAGCACCATTTAGAGAGTCAATTTGTATATAATTAGATTTGTTTATTAGTTTTTAGCATGAGTTTTCATTTTAAGAGCTCTCCCTCCTAACACAAAAGAGGGAAATCTTTTCCTATAAATACATGGATGTAATAGTTACATGAGGACATTATTTTGATGCAATAATAAATGTTATTGGTGCTCTCATTCTAAGTGTAGTTATTCTTGTCATAGTGTATTATTTTTTGTGAATGCATATTTATGATTAATGATGGAGCCAATGGTTTTATTGTATTGTTATGATTGTGTGATCTTTTAGTTTTGGTGTTTGCTTCATGTTAACAAATTCTACTGAGGTAAAAAATTGGAGAAAGGATCATCTTTTTTCTTGCATAGTGTCATGTCTCACATGAGCACACTTTATGTGGCCTTTTAATTTGATGAAACATGAAACATTTTTCAATTTTATATTGAGTTCCCATCAATGATTACATTTAGTAGAATTGAGGAAACATTTCTCCTATATTCATTAGTTTCCTACTTGGTATTTTTGATGATTTAATTCATAGATGTGTTGTTATTGTGGTTTATGTCCTTTAGGAATTTCCCTTTTAGTTATTTGTTTTAATCTCTCATTACCTTATCTTTTTATTTTCTTTTCGAACACTTGGTTAAATAGGAATTTGTATAGTTGCATCAGTAAATTACATTAATCATACAACACAAAATACCAAAAATATATATCTGTTGTGGTTACTTTTCAAACAACAATAGATCAAATAGATTATCCAAAATTGTTTAGAACTAGCAAAGGCCTCTCCATGAATAGACACATTTTTCTTAAATTGAGTGGATTCCTAATGTAGGCAAAGGGGTGAATAACAAGGGCCAAAGTCTCACCTAGCTATCTAAACCACCCTACAAGAGTTAACACCATGGAAGGAAACAAAAGGAGTAGCAACCAAAGGAGGAAGAAGAATGAAATACTTTTATTGATTCTTCAAATATTCAACATACATGCCCAACCGTAAGGCCTTCTGGGTTACAACCAATTACAAATACATTCACATCCAAAGATCCAACTACAAATTTGCACTTTCAGTTATGCTCTGCAATTTGCTCCCCAAAAACTTACTTAACTGTAAGCCTAAAAACTCTATATATATACTTGCCAAAATGACTTACACATTATTCTAGAACATTACATAAGAGAAGGGCCAACCCAACAATAGTCTAGACACATTCCAAGAAAATATCTTAACATAAATTTCACGATCAAAAATAAATCTTGCGAGTTGACTCATAGAA
The DNA here is from genome assembly GCA_028749045.1 of Cupressus sempervirens. Classification (NCBI taxonomy): domain Eukaryota; kingdom Viridiplantae; phylum Streptophyta; class Pinopsida; order Cupressales; family Cupressaceae; genus Cupressus; species Cupressus sempervirens. Next base: position 694,557,198 of record CM053789.1, on the reverse strand, counting down.
ATCACATCCAAATACTGACACTCGACATACACTAGGTAACTCGGCAAATGAAGAAACATTCAACATACACTGGGTAAGTTGGCACATGAAGAGTTAGGACATATACTGGGTAACTTAGCACATGAAGGAATTGCTACAGTAACTTGACACATGAAGGACTACTAGGCACATGAGCTAGACTACTAGGCACATGAAGAAACTGGACTACTAGGTAATTGAAGGAATTGCTAGGCACATGAAGGATTACTAGGCACATGAAGGAACTACTAGGAACATGAAGGACTGCTAGGCACATGAAGGAATTGCTAGGCACATGAAGGACTGCTAAGCACATGAAGGAACTGCTAGGCACATGAATGACTACTAGACACATGAAGGAACTACTAGACACATGAAGGACCGCTAGGCACATGAAGGATGGCTAGGCACATGAAGGAACTGCTAGGAACATGAAGGACTTCTAGGCACATGAAGGATTTGTTAGGCACCAACTTGTAGAATGAACAAAAATGAGTAGGATAACAAGGCAACCCAGGATGCTCCTACATCAGACAATTGGGATTGAAAGAAATGATTCTCCTCACTCATTGAGATGTCACAACCTAAGCTAGATCCAACTCAAATTGAGAAATCCATGAAGCATCTTCAATAGGTCTGTTCTTCCACTTCACCAGATATTCATAGTAATCTTTTCCTCTTGTGCTCTTGCCAACTCTCTAATATAATATCTATTCAACTTCTTCAATCTACTTCTTAGGATAATCATCTGATACACCAACTTCATCCTCTGAGTCATGATACTTATACAAATCAACAATATTGAATATAGGAGATAAATCCATGTCATCAAGTCACTCAACTTTATAAGCATTACCACTATCAAACTTCTTCAAGATCTTACAAGGTCCAAATTTCTTCATCTTCATCTTGTTGTATGTTCCAACTGGGAATCTTCCTTTCTTTAGATGAACCATTACCTCATCACCAACTTGAAAATCATGGTGTCTTCTAGACTGATCAGCATTCTCCTTATACTTCTGATTACTTTGTTCCAACCTCAACTTCACTTCCTTATGCAAAGACTCCATAAAATCAGAAAATTCTTCTCTTGTAGTGGTTCTCTTTTCTTTACTAGCAACATCCCTCAAATATAATATACTTCTAGGATGCATTCTAGTAACAATCTCAAAAGGTGTCTTCCCTATACTCCTATTTACAAAATTATTATATGCAAATTTAGCTTGTGCTAATACCATCTCACAATTACTTGGCTTATTCTCAACTAAACATCTCAACAAATTACCCAAACTTCTATTCACAACCTCTATCTAACCATCTATTTGTGGATGGAATGTAGAACTAAACTTCAATTCAGTACCCATCTTCTTCCAAAAAGTCTTCCAAAAGTAGCCAACAAACTTACTATCTCTGTTAGAAATAATACTTCTTGGTAATCCATGCAATCTCACAATCTCCTTAAAAAAAAGTTCAACAACATGCTCAACATCTGATATCTTCTTACATGGTATGAAATGAGTCATCTTTAAAAATTTGTCCACTACAACAAATATGGAATCATACCCTTTCATTGTCTTACACAATCCAAGAATAAAATCCATACTGATACCAGTCCAAGGTTTCTCAGGAATAGTAATAGGTGTATACAAACCAATATTTTGACTCACTCCTTTTTCAACTTGACAAACTCCACAACTCTTTACAAATTTCTAAACATCCTTATACATTTGTGGCCAATAATACTTCTCTTTTAGCAAACTCAATGTCTTATCAATTCCAAAATGTCTAGCCAATCCACCACTATGCTTTTACTTAATAAGATTCAACCTCATAGAACTTCTGGGAATACATAATTGAATACCTTTGAACAACATACCTTCTTGAATGAAATATTCATCATAATTACTTATGTGATTTGTCAAATTTGGTGCTCTACACTTTCTCTATGCCTCAAAAAAAATAAGATCAGCATCATACAACTCTTTCATTTCATCAAAACCAATAACTTTAACCTTCATTTCTATCAACAATGAATGTCTCCTACTCAATGCATCAACAACTATGTTAGTAACTCCACTCTTTTTCTTAATGCAAATGTAAAACTTTGCAAATACTCAACCCACTTCATATGTCTCTGATTCAATTTATGTTGACTTTTCAAGTATTGTAAAGCTTTATGATCAGTATACAACACAAACTCCTTAGGAATCAAATAATGTTTCCACTTCTTCAATGCTTGAACAATGGCGTAAAATTATTGATCATACACAAAATACTTCCTTTTAGCATCATTCAAATTTTCACTAAAGAAAGCAATAGGCTTACCTTCTTAACTTAATACAGCTCCTATTGCATTACCACTTGCATCACATTCAACTTGAAATACTTTCTTAAAATTAGGTAAAGCTAATATAGGTAATTCAACAACCTTTTGTTTCAAAGTCTCAAAACTCTTATCAGCTTCATGTGTCCACTTGAATTTTTTTTTATCTCCCCTCATTGTCTCAGTCATAGCATTACAAACAATGCTTAAATTCTTTATAAAGTTTCTATAAAAACTAGCCAAATGATGAAATGATCTTACCTCACCCACATTCTTAGGTGTAGGCCATTCCAAAATTTCTTTAACCTTCTCAGGGTCCATCTTCAATCCATCAGCTGAAATTAAAAATATGAAATGCACAATCTCCTCTTGCATAAAAGAACACTTTTTCAGATTAATCAAAAACTTTTCCTCATTCAACCTTTGCAATACCTGTCTAATATGCTCAATATGTTCTTCTTTAGTCTTACTAAATATCATCCAAATAAACAATCACAAACTTACCCAGAAATCTTTTCAGAACTTCATTCATCAACCTCATGAAAGTACTAGGTGCATTAGTCAAACCAAAAGGCATAACCAACCATTCATACAAACCATCCTTTGTCTTGAAAGTAGTCTTCCATTCATCACCTTTTCTTATTTTGATCTGATGATAGCCACTCTTAAAATCAATCTTGGTAAAATACTTTGCTCCACTCAAATAATCCATTATGTCATCCATTCTCAGCATAGGAAACCTATATTTCACTATCATCTTGTTAATGGCTTTGGAATTAGTACACATTCTCCATTCTCCATTCTTTTTGGGTGCTAATACAACATGTACAAGACATGGACTCAAGCTTTCTCTGATCAAACCTTTCTACAACAACTCATGCACTTGTTTATTAAGTTCTTCATTCTCTACAAGTGTTAATCTATATGGTGCTTTGTTTGACAAACTAGCTCCAGGAATTAGATCCATACAATGACTTATACTTCTTATTAGAGGTAAACCATTAGGAATATCATTAGCAATAATGTCCTTATACTCATTCAGTAATTCTATAATTTCTACTAGTACTCAGCTATCACTATCTGCTATCACTCAGTCATTACTAACTTCTATTGCTCAGTCATTACTACCAACACTCAGTCCTCTAGAAACTATGGCAAAATAAACTTGATTCTTTTTCATTTCCTTTTCAAATTGTTTTCCATTAACCATGAAAATTTACAATTAACTTCATCTAGACTTTCAATTAAAGGCAACAATGTTTGTTTCTTCCCATTTACCCAAAGAGTATATTGATTCAATCTTTTGTCATGTACAACATATCTATCATATTGCCAAGGTCTACCCAAAAAAATATGACAACAATCCATGGGCATAATATCACACAAAACTTCATCAAAGTAATGTCCAATTTTGAACTTCACAAGGCATTTCTCACTTACCAATATCTTATGCTCATCTTTGATCTATGAAATGTGCTAAGGTTTGGGATGTTTTAGCCTCTACAATTGCAACTTGGTAACCAACTATTTTGATGCCAGATTTGTAAAACTTCCACTATCAATGATTACTTTGCAGCATTTTCCAGCCATCTTACATCTTGTCTTGAAAAGACTTCTCTTTAAAATAGGTTCCTCATCACTTCATTTATTACATAAGGTTCTTCTCACCATCATATTTTCTCCAGCCTCAGGTCCACTTGGTGATGTACATGACTCAGGGCACTTAGAATCAAGTTGAGCATGGTGACATGGGTTGTGCAAAAAAATCAAAGGTGACTATGCTTGAGGCGATTTGAGTCAGGGTAGCCGACTCGATTTGAGTTCAAAACTTTGGGTGTTAACCAAAAAAATAAGTTAACCAATTTTGGATCATGTACATGAGTCATCTACCCTCATGGAAATTACAAAACCCCACCCGCCTGGAATTTGCAGTCGAAAGATTTTCATCATCTCCTTGAATCACAACATTTTTTTTACCTTGCCTACTTTTAGAAGATCTACATTCAAAAGATCTATGTCCCTCTTTACCACATCTACAACAATTACCATGAAATCGACCTCTAGAATAGGAATTACCTCTTCCTCGGTAAGAATTAGTGCCTCCTTGGTAATAATTACCACTTTTCTATTCGATCTTGCCTTTGTCATCATTCTTCCATTCAGATTTTCCTTTATCCTACATAGAATTGTTAGATTTGTCACTTTATCCATAAGATCTACCTCTACCTCTCTATAATCTACCACCTCTACCTCTTTGTCTTTGTTAATGCTTCTTTGTCAAGATCTCCTCAACTTTCAAGGCATATTGATATGCTTCTTGTACAGTTTCCAACTTCACACAACTTATTTCATCTTGTATTCCAGATCTCAATCCATTAATGTACCTTGCAATTTTCTCAACATCATCATCCACATGTCCAAATCTAATGTCCAACCTATAGAATTCCTTGGTATATTCTTTCACAATCATGTCCTTTTATTTCAAATTTTGCATCTTTCTCAACAAGATAACTTGGTAATCAACAAGAAGGAACTTGTTCTTTACCTTGTTCACCATCTTTGGCCAAGTTATGATCTTCTCTTTTCCTCTCCTTTGTCTATCAATTTGCAAGTGCTCCCACCATAGTGATGCATGACCTTTCAACCTAGTGACTACAATATTCAACTTTCTATTATCAAGAGTCTTTTCATACTCAAAGAACTTCTCCATTTTAGAGATCCAATCCAACACAACATTACTATCCAATTTTCCATAATAAGGAACAACTTCTATAGTACATTTTGAATTTTCTCTAGACAACACTCACCACAATCTTTCCTCATCTTGATCTTCTTTAGGTTCTTGATTATGGTTTGGTGCTACTACTTCATCATCACTTACATCATCAAGATGTGCTCCTCTCCTTCACTTACATCATCAAGATGTGCTCCTCTCCTCTGGGTTGTCTTCACAATATCTAATCTAGTTGTAATTCATCTCAATTGATCCAATATAACATTATCAACATTATTTTCTTTACCATGAACCATCTTTACAAATCAAGTTCTTGCAAGATTATAACCATCCACAAGTTATAGGTCAAATCTGCATATCTACCACCCTACAACCAAATCTAAATTAGGTTTCTACATGATCCAATCTCCATAAGGATGAACCTCAAGCTTTGGTACCAACTAACATAGGAAAAGGGGTAAATAACTAGGGCCAAAGTCTCACCTAGCTATCCAAACCACCCTACAAGATTTAACACCACAAAAGCAAACACAAGGAGCAACAACCAAAGGAGAAAGAAGAATGAAATACTTTTATTGATTCTTCAAATATTCAACATACATGCCTAGTTGTAAGGCCTTCTAGGTTATGGCCAATTACAAATACATTCACATTCAAAGATCCAACTACAAATTTGCACTTTCAATTCTGCTCTACAATCTGCTCCCTAAAAACTTACTTAACTCTAAGCCTAAACACTCTATATATACTTGCCAAAATGGCTTACTATTGGATACAATTGTTGAATTGTGTGTTGTCTTTGATCCAACACAAATCTCATATCAGTTATTAGATAGAGTCTATCGAGCTTAGTTGGTCAGCAAAGAAAATTCCAGAGTCTACCAAGCATTCTTAAAAGTTACTCTATGAAAAACAACTTCTATTGAGCTCACTCGGGTGTTGAAGGATTTTGTGACAGAAGTTAGTGTTAATCAAGCTCACAAGGTTAAAAAAGGAAAATTAGTGTGTACCAAGTTCACTCAATCTCCAAAGAATTTTTTAGAGTTCGTAGTGTTTTCTAAGCTTCAGTTGGTTAACACTGGAAATCATTTCTGGAGTAGTGTTTACCAAGTAGGGTTGGCTAATGAAGGATTTCATTATTTTGAGAAATATAAATGTAGTTGACTGATGTAATGATTATTGGTAATTTTAACTTGTAAATGAGCCAAATTGATAATTTTTAAGGTATAAATAAGAGGTCAAGTTGTGAATTGTAAAGTATGGATGAGTGTAATGAGCGAGCATGCAAGTGTGTTGAGGAAAGTGTGAGAGAATCTTGAAAAAGGATCAGATATCCTCAAGGAGTAGCAAAGTTGTAATTCAATCAGAGGAGGATCAGTAAAGTATAACAAATATCTATATCAACAATTTAGTTTCATCTCATTTAGGTCAACTCATTATTACTTTCTCACAATTGTAGCAGTGATTTCTAAATCTCATAAAAGAGATGGTGTCACAGCCATTTTCTCAATCTTTTGACAAGGTGGACAGTTCTATTGAATTGTTCTAAAGTCCTCTAGCAAGGCCACTTCTAGCAAGGTGGTTAAATATTTTAACAAGGTCACACCTAAAAATGTGTTTTGTAACCTTTAACAGGGTTGGCTCCTAACAGGGCTCACTTCAGAAGAGTAAAAATTGGTAGCTAGTTAATTGGTGGTTTTTTCCATATTGAGTTTTCACATTAAATCTGGTGTCTCTTGTGTTCATGTTTTTTCTTTTATGAATGTATGTTAAATCTTTGTGAATACTTGAAGATCAGTAATAAGTTAACTTATAGTACATCTAATGAGTTACAACATTTTTTTATGTAGCTACTGAATGATAGTAGTAACTAGTTTTTAAGACATCTAAGGGATTTGTGGATTAATTTTTGTAGTAATTGATTCACACACCCTCCCCCCCCCCTTAGTTACTCCATCTATATTTCCAATAATTGGTATCAGAGCTCTTGGTGCTTGCAGGAAGGATTTCAAGGATCTAAGCTAAAGATCAAGATGTCTTATAAGAGGGAAATTCCAAGGTTTAACAAGGATAACTTTTCAACATGGTAAGGTCTTATGAGACTCCATCTGGCTTCCATTGGAGATACAAGAATGAAATATCTTGATGAAGAATATGTAACTTCTTCTGGTACACTATCTTTTAATGACATTGCTAAGAAGAAGACTCATAACACCATGATGATAGACATTGCATTATTCCTAAGCTATGAATAATTTTATGATATCAAGGACTACAAAACTACCTTTGCTATGTGGAACAAGCTAAAATATATCTATAGAGGTGATGATAATGTGAGAAGAGCCAAAGCAAAAAGTCTAAAAGGAAAATTTGATTAGATGAGGATGAGTGAGGATGAGAACATTGCTAAGTATGTTGAAAGAGTCAAAGCAAGCATCAGTGCAATCAAAGCTTATGGAGGAGATATCAAAGAAGAAATAGTTGTAAGTAAAGTTCTTAGAAAATTACTTCCCATTTGTGCAATTAGAGTTTCTACAATTCAAGAAAGAAGATGTGAAGCAAATCAGAAGATAAATTTAGAGGCCATAGTAGGAAGATTGACTACATTTGAGTTAGATAACTATGACAACTATCTTCCAACTTCCAAGAACATTGAATCAACATTTGAAGCCAAGCTTTCACTCAAAGAAAAAGGCAAGAAGATAAAGGATTCTTAGTCAAAAAGTGAAGAAGAATTAGAAAAAAGTTTTGATAGTGATCTTGAGGTGTTTGAAGCTCTACTAGCAAGGAAATATTCTAGAGGCAAAGAAAAATACAAAGGTAAGGTTCCTTTGATCTATTTTTCATGTGAGGAAATTGGTCATATTGCTGCTAGGTGCCCAAATAATCAAAACAAGGATGAGAAGAAAGGTCACAAGTGCAATGGCAAGAAAGCCATCAAATCATTTAAGGAGAAAGGTAAGAAAACATGTTTCATGGCTAAGGATTATAAGGATTCTAACAATAGTGAAGATGAGATTGTTGACATTGCTGTGAAAGATGAATTTGATAATGATGAGGAAGATAAGATGGAACTTATCTCTCATGCAAGAAAAAATGATAAATGGATCATAGACAGTGGTTGCTCTCATCATATGACTGGCGACAAAACAAAGTTTGAACAATTTGAAGGCTAAGATGGTGGCAGTGTGAGATTTAGTAATAATGAAACTTGTTGTATAAAAGGAAGAGGAAGAATCTCACTAACCAAAGAGCTTGTATGTGATAATGCCTATTGGGTTGAAGGTCTTAAACACAATCTATTAAGTGTGTCACATCTAATCAATATTGGATTCAAAGTGGAATTCATGCATGGAAAAGAAATACTACTGGATGACAAAGGAAAGCTGATTGGATTAGGCATACAAATAAAAGGTAACGTGTTCTATCTTGAACTTGGTGAATGTTCATGTTTTATTGCTCAAATTGAAGAATGTTGGTTATGGCACAAAAGGTTATGTCATGTAAACTTTGATAACTTGATAAAAATAAGCAAATTTAGGAAAGTAAGAGGTATTCCTAGTATAAAGAAACCTAATGTTGGTCTATGCAAGAACCGTCAGATTGGTAAGATGGGAAAGACTATCTTTAAAAGTAAAAACTATTAGTCTGAAGAAATTTTGGAAATTGTGCATACTAATTTATGTGGACCTATTAGAATTGAGAGCTATACTGTGGAAAAAAATTTCATTCTTTTTGTTGATGACTACTCTAGAGTGATGACTGTCATGTATCTAAGAGAGAAATTAGAAGCATTTGAAAAGTCCAAATATATTTGGCCAGTGTAGAGAAGGAAATAGGGAAAAGACTAAAATGCTTGAGGTTAGAAAAAGGTGGTGAATTCATCTCCCATGAATTCAATAAGTTTTGCATTGAAAGAGGAATCAAAAGATATGTATCAGCTCCTAGAACTCCTGAGAAGAATGGATTTGCTAAAAGAAGGAACAGATCTATCATGGACTATGCAAGGACTCTAATGATTGAAAAGAAAATTGCTATCAAATACTGGAAGGAAGCTATCAACATTGCATTTCATACCTTGAACTGAGTACAGTTGAAGAAGGACTCATTCAAAACCCCCCTATGAGTTATGGTATGGCTATAAACCAAATTTAAGTTACCTAAAAGTATTTGGAAGTAAATGTTACATTTTGAAAGAATCTAGAAAAGGAAAATTTGATGTGAAGGGTGATGAAGGCATATTTTTCGGATATTCTTGCAAGAGTAAGGCATATAGATGTTTGAATTTATCTACTCACAATGTCATAGAAAGTGCACATGTGAAAGTTGATGAGTTTACAGAAAGGACTGAAGAAGAAAGAAAAAAGGAACTAGAAGATTATAGGAGATTTGTTTTCATTTAACCTAATATAGTTCCAGATACATTTGTCAATTAGGAAACCTCTACTCCCAAGTCTTCAATCACCAAGTTGCAAGAAGTTCAAACTGAGTTGAAGGAACCAAAGTCACATTCAGATGCTACCAAGCCAATACCTACAGAGTCTAAAGGACCTGAGCAACAGTCAAAATAGTCAGATCTAGAAATTGAAATTCAAAATGAAGACAGTGGAACTCAGTCAAACTGCAAATAACCTGTATTAGCAAAGTATGTAAGGAGATATCATGCACCAGATTAGATTATTGGAGATAAATCTAAAGGTATTATGACAAGAAGTAAGTTAAAAAGTACTTGTTTACTTGCTAATTTTGAACCTAGAAATGTCAAAGATGCATTGGAAAATGAAAGTTGGATTGAGGCTATGAATGAAGAGATAGAGCAACTAGAGAAGAACAAAACTTGGACTCTTGTACCTAGGCCTAAAGATAAAAATTTGATTGGAACTAAGTGGGTATTCAAAAATAAGTTGAATGAAGATGGTAAGGTATCAAGAAACAAGGTTAGATTAGTATGTAAAGGCTACTCTCAAGAAGAAGGAATAGACTATGGAGAGACTTTTTCTCCTGTTGCAAGACTAGAAGGTGTCAGGACCCTACTTGCATATGCTACATACAAAGGGTTTAAGGTATATCAAATGGATGTCAAATCTGTATTTCTCAATGGTATTCTAGATGAAGAAGTCTACATTGAACAACCTGAAGGTTTTGCTGATCTAGACAAGGACATGGTTTGTAAGTTACATAAAGCATTGTATGGTCTGAAACAAGCCCGTAGAGCATGGTATGAAAGATTACATAACTATCTTATTCAGATTGGCTTTCAGAGAGCTAATGATAATAGTAGCTTGTATATCAAGGAAGGACCAGATAATAAGATTATTTTGGCAGAAATATTTGTGGATGATACTTTGTTTATAGGAAATGATGATCTATGTAAAGAATTTGAAATTTTTATGTTTGGTGAGATTAAATTCTTTTTTGGTCTTCAAATTTAGTAAAGCAAGAATGGTATCTACATCACTTAGTCTAAATACATCAAGGAGATACTCAAAAATTTTGGTATGGAAGATTGTAAACTAGTTGGGACTCCCATGTGTCTTGGACTAAAGCTTACCAAGGATGATGAATCAAAAGAGGTAGATTAAACCATATATAGATCAATGATTAAAAAATTGCAATATGTAGTTCATACAAGGCTAGATATTTCTCTTGTAGTAGGTATTGTAGCAAGATTTTCAGCAAAACCAAGAGAGAATCACATGATGGCAATCAAAAGGTTCTTGAGATAACTGAAAGGCACTGAAGATTATGGATTGTGGTATAAACTTGGAGGTAATCTAGACTTGAAAGTGTTTATTGATGCTAATTAGGCATGGAACATTGATGACAGAAAGAGTAAAAGTGGAGGAATATTCTTTCTTGGAAAGAGGTTGGTTTCTTGGACAAGTAAAAAAATAAAATTGTACATCCCAATCTACAGTAGAAGCTAAATATGTTGTAGCAGCTATGAACTATTCTAATATTGTTTGGTTCAAATAGTTTTGGAAGGCATGAAGGTTGAGATCAGAGAATTGGTGCAAGATAAGGAGATTAGATTGGAATATGTCCATAGAAAAGAAAAAATTGCTGACATATTCACCAAGCCATTACCTAAGGATGCATTCTTGTATCTAAGAGGTAAGCTAGGGGTCATTCCCCTATCTGAAGTTCACTAAAATGAAGTTTTAGTGATGCATCAACAGGAACCAAGTTGGAGATCTTTCAGTTGATGAAGCATAGTCATGGAAACATTGCATATGAATCAGTACTTAAGGTACATTGCTACTTAGTTGGTTTGTGTTGCCTTTGGCATGTGTTGTCAAAGAGGGAGAGTATATTGTCATATCTTTTTGAAATTTGAATTTGTTTGTGGAGAGTTTGCTATTAGAAAAATAAGTTATGTGATTCCTTCACAGAGGGATACTACTATATTTGAGAAGTTTGTGGGATAAAATCTAAGAGGGAGAAATGTTCTATCAAGAAAAGACTTGTTTCAAATTTCATTTTCTATGACATGTTGTGTTGCCATCAATGAAAAAGAAGGAGATTGTTGGATATAATTTTTTAATTGTGTGTTGTCTTTGATGTTACACAAATGTCATATTAGTTATCAGATAGAGTCTACTGAGATCAGTTGGTTAGAAAAGAAAATTCTAGACTCTACCGAGTGTTCCTTAAAGTTACTATGTCAAAAATAGTTTCTACTGGAAGCTCACTCGGGTGTTGAAGAATTTGTGACAAAAGTTAGTGTTAACCGAGCTTGCAAGGTTAAAAAAGGAAAGTTAGTGTTTACCAAGTTCACTCAGTCTCCAAAGGATTTTGTAGAGTTCATAGTGTTTACCGAGCTTCAGTTGGTTAAAAATGGAAATCATTTCTGGAGTAGTGTTTATCGAGCAGGGTCAACCAATGAAGGATTTCATTGTTTTGGGAAATAAAGCTTAATTGTTTCATGTAATGAATGTAGTATACTGATGTAATGGTTATTGGTAATTGTAACTTGTAAATGAGCTAACTTGACAATTTGTAAGGTATAAATAAGAGGTCAAGTTGTGAATTCTAAAATATGGATGAGTGTAATGAGCGAGCATGTAAGTGTGTTGAGGAAACTGTGAGTGAATCTTGAAGAAGGATCAGATATCCTTAAGGAGTAGAAAAGTTGTAATTTGATTAGAGGAAGATTAGTAAAGTAGAATAGAGATCTATATCAGCAATTCAGTTGCATCTTATTGAGGTCAACTCATTGTTACTTTCTCACAATTGTAGTAGTGATTTCTAAATCTCATAATAGAGTTGGTCTCATAGCCATTTTGTAAATCCTCTAACAAGGTGGATAGTTCTGTTGAATTGTTCTAAAGTCCTCTAGTAAAACCACTCCTAGCCTTTAACAAGGTCACACCTAACAATGTGTTTTGTATCCTTTAACAAGGTTGGCTCCTAACAGGGCTCACTTCAAAAGAATGAAAATTGGTAGCTAGTGACTTGGTGGTTTTTCTCATATTGGGTTTCCACGTTAAATTTGGTGTCTTTTGTGTTCATGTTATTTCTTTTACACATGCATGTTAAATCTTTTTGAATACTTGAAGATCAATAATAAGTTAACTTATAGTACAACTATCAAGTTGCAACATTTTTCTATGGGGCTATCAAATGACAACAGTAATTAGTTTTTAATACATCTAAGGGATATGTGGATTATTTTTTGTAGTAACTAATTCACCACCCCCTCTTAGTTACTCCATCTATATTTCCAAAACTTACACATTATTCTAGAATATTAAATAAGAGGAGCGCTGACCCAACAATAGTCTGGACACATCCCAAGAAAATATCTTAACATAAATTTCATAATAAAAAATAAATCCTACAAGTCAGCTCGCAGAGATCACGTCCAAATACTAACACTTGGCATACACTAGGTAACTTGGCACATGAAGAAACACTCAACATACACTGGGTAACTCAACGCATGAAGAGTCACTCAGCATACATTGGTTAACTTGGCACATGAAGGAATTGCTACAGTAACTTGACACATGAAGGACTACTAGGCACATGAAGGAACTAGAGTGCTAGGCACATGAAGGAATTGCTAAGCACATGAAGGAATACTAAGCACATGAAGGATTTCTAGGCACATGAAGGAACTTCTAGGCACATGAAGGATTTTCTACGCACATGAATGACTGCTAGGCACATGAAGGAATTGCTAGGAACATGAAGGAACTACTAGACACATGAAGGACTGCTAGGCACATGAAGGAATTGCTAGGCACATGAAGGAACTGCTAGGCACATGAAGGATTTACTAAGCACCAACTTGTAGAATGAACAAAAATGAGCAGGATAACAAGGTAACCCAGGATGCTCCTGTATCAATTCTAATAGTTTGTAAGAACACCCAAAACCTTGGAGTTGATCCTTGATTATCTTTTCAAAAGAGGGGTTTGAAAGGATCCATGTCATTCAGCATCATGCAAAATGATAGCTCAACACTAACCCTATACTTCCTATGAGTATTCCTCCTACTTATATACCTTCTTCATTAACTTCATATAATATTGTTCCTTTCACATATTTGGACCCTATTCTTACACATTTCAATCCTCCAATAACATATTTGCATATTCCCTCCACTTTATACAATAACTTTTATAACACATATAATGTGACTATGCCTACTATTGTATCTTCTAATCCCACCATGAGTGTCTTGGTTCAAACTATCACCACTTTTCAATAAGTTGTTTAATTCACTCAATCTAACTACAAAATCCCTACATGTGATATTTCTAATCTACTTTCCTTAAACATCTTCATGATGTTATCATGCAACACATTAAGAGACCTCATCTTGATACTTGTAATGAGAAGAGAGATCATGTCATTCAAGACTTTTCAAACTATATGTTGTAATTATTCTTATTACTATAGAATAATGGATAAGTTTTTTAATTCCCACATTTTTCTATGATATTTTAATTTATCCCCTTTTTCTAATGATTCTTTTCAAAATCTTTCCAACACCTTCATTCAACAATTTCAAAACAATATTGGTTTTCAAATTTCTTTAACCAATTTGATGCATTGTAAATAAAATATTAGTGAATTTGTTGGTATATTCAAACATTTTTCTACTCAATTATCTCATCTTGTGCTTGATAATGATATTAAACATATTTTTATTTCTAATTTGAAAAATATATTAGAGATAAGATTCCTTACTAAGTATACTTCCTTATCACATCTCTAGCAGTGCTTCACTATTATCAATTACAAGTGAGCTATCTTGAGAGAACCACTCTAATGGATCCTAATATTGTTTATAAGAGTGATATTATTATTCATCCAAATAAATTTCCTAATCCTAAAAATCGTATCAAAATTAATAAAACAAAAAATATAGTAGATGATTAAGTGACTATTACATCTAAAGGTACAACTAATTTTTCCTCTATGTATCATCCTAATCATAAATACACTTCTTCATCTAAACCTTTGTATGTGGTTATGCCATAGTTTATTAATGAAATCATTACTAGACTTCCTCCTTTCCATCCTATTAATACTACAAAACTAATTCCTAAGTCATTTGATAAAAATATTTTCTATTAATATCATCATCGACCTAGACATGATACTCAAAAGTGCTATTCTTTGAAGAATGCTATTCAAGACCATATTTATTCCAATGCTATATTTTTTATGCCAAGGTTAATAGTAAAAATAAATATATTACACCTCCTAATCAAAAATTTTAATTATAAACTAACTCTTTACCTTCACATTTAGAAAATGGTATTAATCAACCTTCTACTCATGTTACTAATATTAGTTATGATGAAAAGGTAGAACCTAAAACTTATATTTTTATTTTTCCCAAACTAAATCTTATCTTTCTATCACCTTTAATCATTCTAACATGATTTGAGCACCTAATAGTCCTCTTTATATTATTGCTAGGTTTTCTCATATACCTTCTCTTGGTGTTTTGATTAATCCCTCTTCCTCTATGAATGTTATTATTGAAAAGATTATTATTAATAAATGATTTCATAAGGATACCTATGAAACATCTAATGTTTAGACTCAAACCTTTAATGTTTTTTCTTTATTACCTACAAGATTATATCTCTCTTCTTGTGTCCCTTTTTGAAAAGGTTTTGTATACTACCTTTGTTGTCATTCTTAAGTCTCTGATCAATTTCATGTTAATCTTGGTATTTTTTGGCTCTTTTCTATGCAAGCTATAGCTTCTCTTACTCACAATTGTATGAATTTTTCCCATAGTTGATAATTTTTTACCATTAATCATTCTCTTTATAAATCCTTGTATCCTTGAGATTGTGTTGAGATATTCTTCTATTGGCCATCTCTCCCTCAAAAATTACCTACTTGTCTTGATCATCATAATTGATCCTATAAATGATACAAGTTTGATAATATTTTTTAGCTTAGCCTTCCTAAAGTTGATACTCTTATAGTTGTCTTACCCACCTCACCTATTCCTCCCTTTCATAACATTTTTCAATCTATGTTTGTTTGGAACCTATGTCACTTGATCCTAATCCTTCAAGTTTATTATGTAGGACCATTTGTAACCAACATCCTTGTAAACTTTATAAAAAACATTAACCATCATAATCGATCCTATAAATGATATAAGTTTGATAAGATTTTTTATCTTAGCCTTCCTAAGGTTGATACTCTTATAGTTGTCCTACTCACCTCACTTATTCCCCCCTTTCATAAAAATTTTCAATGTGGTTGTTCCCTCTTTGGAACCTGTGTCACTTGATCCTAATGGTTCAAGTTTATCATGTAAGACCATTCATAACCAACATTCTTGTATACTTTGTAAACAACATTAATCTAAGGCCAAGGCTCATGTTCTTTCTTCTCAAATTTTATATTCTTCTCAACCTTTTCCTTCCTTTTATCAATCCATGATTGAGCCTTTCAAAGAATTTAATCATACAAGCAACATGTAAATGTATAAACATGATTATTCTATCGTATCATAAATGTTGTTAATCATGATCATGAAGTTACTTTAGATAATGATATTATTGATTCTATTAATAATAAATATGTTAGTGATGATGTATATGAAAATATTTATATGGATTATGATTTTCCTAACATGCTTTCTAAACAATTAACACTTCTACTATTGAGCACAATGACTCCCATCAAAGTCCTTTCTTAAATTTGGCTATAGTCCCTAATGTGTTAGATGATGTCTTTAATGTTATTTTTCCACCTTTTCCTAATGATACAAACAAATATGGGGGTGGAGGTAGGAAGGACACTTGAAGTGGAATTCTCTAGCATGGTAGTATTTGTTTGTGTTATGTTTCCCCTCTAGTACACTCTTTGGTATATATTCTTTCTAGATTTATTTAGATGATTATTCATGTTATGTTGGCATAAGATAATCAAGTAATCAAACATGTTGTACACACTCTTCTATTTGTGTCTCTTCTTCTATATTTTGTTACATATTATGTTGTAGATGTTCTATTAATTATGCATGTTCCCTTCTATAGTCTTCTTGGAATCTTGCAACATGGTAGTGTTGGGAACTACTATTGGAACAATTGTTATATTGTCATTGATGTCAAATATTACTAGTAAGACATTTTCTAATAGTGTAGAGTGTCATATCTTATGATTGATGTAGAGGATTTGAAAATAGGGGATAACAAGGTGAACTAATGAAGTTGTAAATTAAAGAGGTGTGAGTATGATGGAATTACAATGGGAACTTTATTAGTTAGTATTTGACAAGATAATGTGTTGTTTAATAATTGTATTAATCAAAGAAGATAGTTGATTTGATGTATAGAAGAGAAGGGAAGAAGTTGAGAAACACACTAAGCTTGACCGAGAAATGGTTTTACTAGGTCCACAAAGAAGTTGAAGTAGGAGATAGTTATTAGCCAAGCGATAGTTATGGCCCAACAAGATGCAGAAGAGACCTAAAGAAGAAACCAAGTGCAATGAAGGCTAAGAGAGCTAGTGTAATTTGATCAAGAGAGAACAATAGAGATAGAGCTACAAAGTGATGACTGAGCTAAAGAACATAGCATTGATCGAGTGTCAACAAATTAATAGTTTCTAAAAGAATCAAGATTTGAGGTTGAGGTGAACCCACAATAGTGGGTTACACTTTTTTGGAGGAATAAATTCCTCCAAAAATATGCAAGACAAATTTTTGGCCCCAAAATTTTTGATAGAAAGTACTCACATAGTTTTGATAGAAACTATTAAAGCTTTGATTGAAACTACTTTTGAAGGTAGTTTCGATCGAAAGTAAACATGAAAAAAATTGCAGTAAAGTGGCCTAAGTAGTTTTGATAGAAACAAAATAGTTTCTATAGAAACTATTTAGTTTCTGTCAAAACTAACTAAAAATATTTTCTATTGAAACTATTTAAAAACTTTTGATATAAAGTTAGTTTCTATCAAAACTAGCAAAGTAGATGGCTTTTACAAAGTCTATAATATTTTTAGCTGTTTTCATTACTTATAGGTTCAATTGCTAGGTTCACATGGAGCACTAAAGATAGGTCACTTTGCATGACATGATTACTTGGAATGATCTTTCTAATGACTATGGATTTGATAAATTTTGATTTTTTTACATACATACATTTTTTTATGTTAATTGAATATAGGTTCATTATAAAAATAAACCTCTATATTGAACATTCATGGAAAAATAGTAAGTAAGAGAATAATTTTTTTGAAAAATAACTACATTCTTTGTATTCAAGTCCTCTCCCAATCAAAAAAAAAAAATTTAAAATTGAGTAAATATATAATAAGTTACATGTGTTAAAAGCTATGTATGTCCAAATTAGTGTTAGGTCAACTTTAGACTTTGATAAAATTATATGAAATACTAAGGATAAAGATATCATAACACCTCCATGGTTTTGGTATGGATGTCAACAAACTAAATTTGAAAGAATCACATTGATATCTATTGTAGAAAAAGAGTTGTGTGTCAAAAATAGTGTCACTCTTAAAAATCAAGTTTTTGCTAATATAACAATTTTCGTGGGAGAAAAAAAATTTAATCAAATCAATTCAATATGTGTGTGTGTAGACTCTATAGAGAAAATCATAAAAGACTCTAATTTACTTCATCTTTAAATTCCTAACCGTTAAATGATAGTTTCCATTTAAAAGTGAATTTTTTCATGAAAATTCATAGTTTAGTGTTAGTTTAGGCAAAAAAGTGTAACCCAATATTGTGGGTCCACCCATCAAGGTAGTTGAATTTACAAATTGGTCAAAATGAATGAAAGATGAGGATTGATGAGTTGGTGTATTTAATGCATGAATTGATTTTGTTAAGAGATATATGGTGAGGATTTAAGGAGAAGTTTACAAAATTTTCAAAAAAGGAGAAGGACAAAATAATGGACATATTCAATGAATCTAATCAAACCCTAAGATCTATGGTGATGTATAAGTGGAAAAAGATAAAATCTACCTATTTAAGGAGGCACAATACATGTTTTATGGTTGTTGATTGGCAAGTTTGTTGAGAACCAATGAAGATCAAAGTAACAAAGGTAAAGAGAGAAGTTGGTGAAGAGTGATTACTTGAAGGATTGATAAGAGGATCAAAGATGGAGTATATGATGAACTCTAGTCAATGAACCAAAAAATGAGTTGAATGGAGATCTAAATTCGCAAAGTGAGTTGTGTTTTATTAAATGAAACCTAGCTATTACTTTTTAACCATTGTGGTACTAGAATTTTTAAATCAAGGTTTACCTAAGAGTCATATTGTAAATTATATAATCAAGGAGACATTCTAATAGAATTTTATAAAGACCTTTAACTGGGTTACTCCTAATAGGGTGATTAAATCTTTTAATAGGGTCACACTTAATCGTGTGTTTTTTAACCTTTAAAAGGGTTCTTGCACTCACTTCAAAAGAGTGAAAAGTGGTAGCATGTTACTTATTTATTTTTCCCAAATTAGGTTTCCATGTTAAATCCTGGTGTCATATTTTTGAGAATTTTGTTTTGATGATACATGTTATTTACTATTGTCTATTTATGTTATTTGACATATACTGAACATAGAACTAGTGATGTGATGTATAAGTGATGAGTTGCTATATTGGGAAAGTGGATTAATGAGTTTGAATAAGTTGTTTCAATTTGTTAAAATTTGAATTAGTATATTTGGACATTGAGGATAATTGATTCACCACCCCCCCCCCAGTTATTCTAATCATTGTAAAAATTGGTATCAGAGCTTGTGGTGCTTGTAAGAAAAGTTTGAAGGGACTTAAGCTAAAGATCAAGATGTAGAAGAGAGAGGTACCCAATCTTAACAAGGAGAACTTCCTATCATGTCAAAAAATGATGATATTGCATCTGTCTAGAGTTGGAGATGTTGCACTCTACTATTTGGACAATGAATATATTTTAATGCCTAGACCCATGACTATTGAGCAAATAAAGGAGAAGCAATATCATAATAAAATGATGGTAGATCTGGCATCTTTCCTAAGTTATGTTGAGTTTGATGATGTGAAGGATTGCACTACTACAAATAAAATGTGGGATAAGATGTCATAAATTCATGGAGGAGACAAAAATGTATTAAGACCTAAAAAATAAAGTTTTAGAGGCAAGTTCGATGACATGAGGACGAAAGAAGGAGAAACTAGTGCACAGTATTATAGCTAAATCAAAGGAGGAATGCAATTAGAGGTGTTTGTGTAGACATGTCTGATGAGACTATGATAAGAAAGGTATTTAAAACCTTACTTCCTATCTATGCAATTAGAGTATCTATAAATCAAGAATTGATATGTACACCTAGTAATAATCTGACCTTGGATAGTCTAATTGTAGATTCACTTCATTTGAGTTGTCAAGTTTTGATTAATATACACCTTCTACTATTGAATGTTATCTCAAGTATCAACTAACCCTTGATAGATTTAAAATAAAGACAAAGATTAAGCCTGCAGATAGTGACAGTGAATCCAATGCTATTCTTGATGATCTAGAAGCATAATTGGCAAGAAAACTACCAAGAGGAAAAAATAAAATACAAAGGTAAAATTCCTATAGACTATTTTAGATGTAACAAAGTTAGTCATATTGTTGTAAGATGTCTTGACAAAGATGAGGAGGAAAGGAAAGACATCAAATACCAAGGAAAGAGAGACAAAAAAGACAACCAAGTTAACAAAGACTACAAGGAAAAAGGTAGGAAATCTTGTTATATTACTGAAGAAGATGATTCTAATAGTGATTCTGATGAACATGATGAAGAATTTTTTTATGGTGTAATTAAAGATGATTGAATTTCTCTAATCTCACATGTGAGTAAGAATGAAAAATGAATAATTGATAGTGGTTTCTCACATCATAAGATTGGTGATACAAGTAAGTTTGAAAGATAAAACACTATAATGGTAGTTGTGTTAAATTGAAGAGGGTTTCACTAAAGAGGAGGATGTTGATATTATGGAAGAACTTAATTATGCTTATGAGAAAAATAGAAACCTTAAGAAGATGATTACAAAATGGAAATAAAAAATTCAAGAATTATATGAAGCCCAAAAATAGTCAAACAAAGTAATTAAAATTTTGAAAGAGCAACTTGAAGAAGCTAAACAAAATCAAGATGAGATGAAAAGGAGCTTAAAAATAAAAGAATCAAACCATGCCACATTAGAGGAAGTAGTTACCATGTTGAAAATTAATTTAGAGAGAACTACTATCAAGTTGAATACTAGCCTTAAATTTGAAAAGAGCTTTGAAATTCTAATGGATATAATTGATAGTCAAAGACCATCCATAAGAAAGATAGTAGTAGGATATGAAGGAGAGGATAACAAACAATATGGTACATTAAAATACTTTGTTTGAAGAAGGTAGTTGTATAGAAGATTCATTCACAAGATTCAAAGGAGTTGAACTTTAAAAGAATAATGGAAAGCAAGGAGAAAAGACTAGATTTTATGGATATTGTTACTCATGTAATTATTCTAGCTAAAAAGGTGAGAGAGTGCAAAAAATGAAATCAAAGCCTTCATGGATGGAGAAGTAGAAATGAGTATGGGTAAATGACACAATATTTTTGGTATGGGTTCACAGAACCATATAAAAAATACAATAGATATTATGAAAGAATAAGAAAAAAGAACACATGCTTTTTGGAGAGAGAAACTTAGCAAAAATAAAGATGAGAATGAATTCTTATGGACTTTGAGGCAGAGTAATCATAAGGGAAGAACTAGAAAACTTTTGGAGAAGGAAGATAATTGTAGGAGAAGAAGAAAAAAATGTAGGTGGTGCTACTTGTAGTTCATACACCTCCTACTTTAAAAGTAGAAAATGCATTAAGGGTATCCTAGAGTATGTAGGAGGAATCCTTCTTGTGGGGAGTGCAAGAGATCTTTCATAGGAGGAGAATTTGATGACTAAATTATTGATATAAGCTTGATTGTTATCCCTTTTCCATTGGTGTCAAAGGGGGAGAGATATATAAGGGGAGAACTAGAAGAGTTGAAGAATTATTGCCATCAATGATAAAGGGGGAGATTGAAGAAAGTAGTGTCATTGATGTGAAAGGATTTTAGATGTTGTCATTGATGTCAAAAGAACTCAAAGAGATTGTTAAATCTTGTTATTAATCATGTCAAATTATATTTGTGAAGTGTTGAAATTAATGTGGAAGCTATCACAGGTTCTATGCCTACAAACATAGAAGAAAAAGTTATTAGTATTGCAATGTATTGAGTTACTAGAAGTGGACTACAACATTTCATCTGGAAGGATTAAAAAATTGATAAAACACATAGCAATGAAGACCAAGTCAATGATGGGTAGACAATAATAAAAAATTGATTAAATAATTTACATAAAACATATTAGGTCATCTATAAAATACAATCCTATTGAGTTAGGGAGTTTTGATAAAGAAACAAAATATTATGGATTTAATGGCTAATAAAAATGAAGAAAATTGTGTGAACAAATACGACAATGAAATAATAAGTGTAATGATGAAGATTCTGCTCTAGCATTAAGATATCATGTCAATACAAACTTATCTTTATTCATTTATATTCATGGTGAACAGATGACAACTATTACATAGAGAAAATCTTCAGGGACCTTCAAGCATTGATAGCTGCTATGACATAGAGAATTTGTCAAGAGTTTTCATAAAATTGGACAAAATAAACTCATGGAGTTCAAAACCAAGTGTATAGAGTCAAAAGGAGAATATGTAGATTGTGAGATATTGATTTGATAAGGAATTATGAAGCAGCAACATAATTAAGAGGATCCATATATGGCATTGAGAGCAGTGCTAACATGCTAGTAAAACTTGTTGAATAGTTTGATGTGGTTGTTGGAGAAAAGTATAGACATAAAAAATAGAATGGCATTTATAGAAAAGGCTATAATTGATGGCGATACCATAATTCATTAAAAATTCCCAATAAAATAGCTAAACAAAAATAAATGATGGAGTCTATTGTTAGAATATTTAGAATAACTCAAAGGGAGGTGAATCAATTATCCAAGGTCCAAATATTCCAATTGAACAAACAAACACATAAACAACTTTAGATCTTATCATTCCATTGGTTGGTCTCTACTATAAACTATTAGTAACATTATCTAGCTATTCACCATTCTAAAATATTAGACTTGTAGAATGTAAACTTTAATCAATAAAGCATCACAATAACATTCACACAAGTTTGACACTAGGATTTAATGTGGAAAACCAATTTGGGAAAAATCACCAGCAACATGTCACCAAATTTCACTCTTCTAAAGCCTTGTTAGGAGCCAAACCTATTAAAGGTTACAATACACACTATTAAATGTGACCTTGTTAGGAGTGGCCTTGTTAGAGGACTTTAGAACATTCCATTAGAATATCACCTAGTTAAATGATTTACATAGACTATTAAGTCCTTGTGATTGTTGAGTCAATCTTGATTAAAGGATTTCAAATATTGTTCACAATGATTAGAAAGTAACAATAGGTTTGATCTATTAAGTACAACTCACTTTGCATGTACAGATCTCTATTCAACTCTATGTAATAATTCATATCCTAGCCTCTATTGTCATCTCAATCTCATATTCTCTTGGAAACTCTTCAAGTAATCATCCTTCACTTCTTCTCAACTTAATTAAGCCTTCTACTTAGATTCACCAATCAACAACATCAATAATAGTTCCAACTCTCTAGAACTTCTTCATAAGCACATAGCCTTTCTACACACTACACACTCTTCAAATTTTTCCTTTGTACCTCCTTATATAGGTAATTCTAATCTATTTTGACTTAATCAACCCCATAGATCTTAGGGTTCACAATTTGATCAATCAAATTCATTATTTTTTAATCACCATTTTGTTTATCTCTTTTTTTGTAGAAAATTGTATTGGAATCCATCTCTTAGGTCATTTACCTAATCCTCTTCTTGAATTAAATGATCCAACTCATCGATCCTTATCTTAAACATGCTTTCCATATCCCAAGAAATCAACTTAGTCGTCTAGATATTATGATTCCTCACAAATAGTTAAAATGTTGTGCCTTAGCCAACACTATTTTTTGAGACTTGGTCATTACTAAATTTATCAGTCTCTATTAAAAATTCTTGCTCAGCACATACATTGTCACTTCGTCAATACTAACACTTGGTCAACACTAACTTTGATCAGCACTTAATGTGGCTTGGTTGACACTAGCATCACTCAAGATGTGCAAAAAAATTATTTAGTCTTCTACTCTATTACTCAGTCAACCCTATACATTTGATTTATCTTTGTTCACACTTTCAAGTCTTGAAAATTATTGTCTTATCCTCTTGTAACATGATTTAAATAATCACTTTATCTCATCGAAGTCCAACTAATCAAATGTCCATTTGTAGTTTTCTTTTCATAACTCAATCTTTCCTCTAGATGCTTTTGTATTAAACAACTTGTCAAATCCTCTTCATCAATCAAATAGATGACATTTAGATCAAATAACAAGTTGTATCACCAATAGGTTTGACATTAATGAAAAATATTAATTGTTCCAATTATAGTTTCCAACAATCTCTCTCTAAAATATTGTGGGAATACTCTAAGTTATCATATAGTCCAAATCTTTAACCAACATGAGAAACACACTCACTATATTAGATATTCATTAATATCCTTAGTTTCATTCTAATTCATCTCTCTGGAAATATCTCAAGTAAATCTTATGAACTCCCTTTAAATAATTACTCCCTCTTACTTAGCATGTCTCTACCAACATTCGCTCTCTAATAATCTCTCGCTTATGATGTCATAGATATTGTCTCCTTCTAAATATATATATTCCTCTATATATTTTGGATAATCTCTCCCTCTTTGACAAAAATGTCGAAGACATTATCTCTTTCTCATGCATCTTTATCATGTAGATACATGTTGATCTATCATTTTTCATGATGTTGAACAATAGGAATCCTTTCAAACTCCACTCTTGAAAAGTTAACCATGGATCAACTCCAAGGTCCATGAAATTCATTAACATGAGGCAAACACCATAAGTAAAAGATCACACAATCATAATGACACACTAAAACCATTGGCTCCATTATTATTCATGAAGATGCATTCACAAAAATAACACACTCTGGCAAGAATAACTAGACTCACTATGAGAGCACCAATAGAATATATTATTGCATAAAAATGATGGCTTGGAGTACATATTACATCCATGTATTTATAAGAAATCATCTCCTCCCTTTGTGTCAAGAGTAAAACTTCTTAAAATGTAAACACATGCTAAAAACTAATAAAACAAATCTAATTATATAAAAACTGAATCTCTAAATGGTGCTAAGTAGGTCTCCACCCCTATTTATATTCATTAATGGGTGCATGAGCCTTTACATGACACAAAATAATAAAATAATGAAAAGATAAGAAGAATACAACTACAAGATGATCTAGGAGTCTCTGGAAGCTTTAAAAATGGAAGTTTGGCCTTCTCTAGGCATTTTTGGGAGTTGAACTATTGTCAAAATGGGTTTTTGGTGTATGAAATTCTCTAAATTAGAAACTAGAAATTAATTTTCAATGCACTACTTATTACTCAAAAATATCTGCACACCTCTATGAAAAGTGCACCTATGCACCTTGGTGATAGGTTCCAAAAATCCAAAATTCTTCTGACTATCAAAATTAAATTTCTAGCATCTAGGATTTCTTCCTGGCCCTTTAGACCAAAATGATGTATGGATACTTCCTCATAAACTTCTCTATTATTTATACAACTTATGTAGCCTTTGGAAAATTGAGACCCTCATACTTATTCTTCACTCATGTCAGTAATTAGTCACTTCAATCATTGTTTCCACAAAATCCTCAAGTTTGGTGTCCAGTTCCAATAGTGCTTCTTTGGTCATAAAGGCTTCCCTGATGCCATCTTCTGATGAAGCTTATTCAAATGTACCTCTAAACTATTGAACAACTGATTGTACTCCAAAAATCTTGGTCTTTGTCTCATCCTCAAAAATCTCAAGGCTAGCAGCATTGTAGTACCTCTTCACTACCAAAAACTACTCTTGAGCCTTATCTTTAATCCAGTGGATTTCCATGTGCAATCCCTCCATAACCTTACTACATGTCAATATTTTATCTATCCAATCATCTAAATTATCAAGTTCCTTAGCCACATATACCTCCATTAACGTTCAATACCTTTAACCTTTGAATAATTTCAAAGCTTGTAGGTCATTTTCTAAAGTATGAACTTCATCCCTTAACCCAAAATCTTGGTTCTCTATGCATACCAACTTATCAACACTTAATTGGATGTGTTGTAATAGACCTAGATTTCCATGTATGATCTGCACACCTTTTTCTTCAAAATTGTCATGCCATTGTTGACATACCTCCAAAAATGGATCTAATTGTGTTGCCCTTGTTCCTCTTCTCTCTAATGTTGCCATGAGAGTGATCTCTACATTTTCTAGGTTGATTGGGCCCACAACTTCATGTAGATATCCTCTTAATATCTCATTTTTCTTCCTCAATGCTATCAACTTAGACTCATCACAATCCATATGCTTGAACACCTCTTTCATACTCATAGTGATCATCACTTTGGTTGTGTCTATCATGGGTCTTCCCAATATGACCTCCTTGATTTGATAGTCTTTAGAAGCCATTTTTTTGGTGTTACAGTGTGGAGGAGGAATAGCTATGTGTTCAAGCAAGTCTTGATCTTGGTTCTTCATTATGAAGGTGAGTGTTTGCGCATTACCTATAGGTGGCTCAAGCTTCTTGACTGATTTCACTAATTCCTTCATTACCTCCTTAGTTGTTACATCTATCTACCTTTCTAGTGAAACATTACCTCCCTCTTTAGCCATGTTGGTGTGGTTCCCATGGGACACATGTATTTCACTAAAGAGGTTGTTTCTACTACAAGCTCCTTCCCCTTATCAATCCTCTCAGGAGTCTCTTCTCATTGAGAAAGATCTAAAATTTTAGTTTGTGTATATGGTTGAGCTAAGGTCCTAGCCAATGTATTCTAAGGAGTTTGTAGAGGTTTCTTCAATTATTTTTCCTTCCTTAGATACCTCATCATTATGCAACTAGTAGGGCTCCCTTTCCTCTGTCACTTGTTCTTATTCTGTAACCTAAGGAAGTGAAGTCACTGATCACTTATCCAGAAATGCTAACTCCTAAGATGGTGGTGTTGGAATTCCTAGAGGTCCTTAAGGTAGAGGTGACTTTCAATTCTATTCCTCTCCTAATGGTACACTCATGGAAGTATCTCTTATTTTCTCTCCCATCATCTCAGTGTCTAATGGCATGAAGTCAAAGTTAGAGGGGTCAAAGACATCAATTTCTTGCCCTTCCATATCATTTATCCATTCTTGTTGCTCATCTTTTGATGTCAATACTTGGATAGGCTGCCTTCAAGTAGATGGAGGTGTCATTCTAGAGCTTCTCATCCTCTCTTCCTCTATGGCCCTACTCAAGCAGATTCCTTGGCTTAAGGAGGAAAATTCAATTTTCTCCCCTTCTTCCACCTCTTCTTCTAGGATTGTCTCAAGCACTTGTGGGGATGGAGTGTTTTCTTCTTTAATCTCCTCATTCATGTTCCTATCACATTTGATTCAATCCTTTCATTTTTGGGATCTGAAAGGGAGGCTTCTTCCTCTTGTGTTTCCATTGGTGGTACCCTCTTCTCCTCTACCTATTCTAGTTGTGGAGGCACTTGTGAATCTTGTGTGGGCTCTTAAGATTTAGGCTTAGCTTGAGGCTCTTCTTGTTTAGACTATACCTATTCCTATTGAGGCATGTGGGCTTGAGCTTCTTGCATGTATTTAAAAGGTACTATTTTCCTTTTCATGCCCCTATCAGCTCCAAATTACTCAACCTATCTCTCATATTGGTGCACCATTTCCAGCCTTACTGGGGATTGAGCAAGGAACCTTGGCACTGTGACTAACACACCTTTTCCTTTGATTGGCCTTGTTGTGTCTTGTAGGGGAATAGCCTGAGGAACTGGATCCATTCTATAAGGTTTCTCGATCTATTTATTTGCCAATTGAACTATATGCCTGACCTGATGATTTATATATGCATTCTCATCTCTCCCTATTTCTGCATTCATTATTGGCTAGTCATAGATCTTGTCCCTAGTGTATAAAGGATCCATAATATCTTCGGTATCATTTTCCATAGCCTTTAGAGGGATCTTAATATTCATCACATATTCTGCTAAATAAAGTATCATCCTATAATAGTCTCTTATATGCATATCGTAGCCATCTACTCTGTTCATCTAGTGGTCTTCGAATGCATCCTTGTGTACATACTCTTTCCCTATTAGGTGTTGTACCATCCCAATATTCTCAAATTAGGGGCAAGAGGTGTTGTACTCTTCCAAGGGATATTGATCCCACTCAAAATTGAAGGTGATAATATCTTTCTTTTATTTCACCTTATAGTACCAATTGTGATGGGCTAGACCAATACCTTCTTATGTTGTCTTCTCACTTTGTCATATGTAGAAGTGAGTTGACATGCAATCTCTAGTAGGATTAGCCAATCAAATGGGTATCTTGGGAGCTTCTTTGTGTTTTCTCGAGTACCGACTACCCTAAGATAGTTGAATATTTTAAATTGAATATAGTAAGTGCTAATTTCTATGATCCTGGCCACTGCTTCTACTAACATTATTTTGGCATAATCACCCTCTATGAACCTAATGCTTGTGAAGATGAACGCATCATTCACCACCATTTATTTCACACTTTGTAGTGGGAGCTTCTTCTTCATCAATTGTGGTTATACTAGATAGGGCCAAGCATTTACATCCTACATGCTTCCCTTTTTGTAAAGTCCTAGGTAATTTATGGTTCAAGCCACCAATAAGTACACCATGTATAATTTCATGTAGAAATGTGGGTTGGCTTTGACAGATACAATTTTCTCATGCAAGTTACCACTTCAGATGGTAGCCCCATCAATTGGCATCTTTGTCATTTTGATGGTTTCTATAAAGTGGACCATCTAGGTTTGAAGGTGTCTTATTGCAGGAAGTTCCATAGCTCTACTGAAAAGAACAATTACATATCTAATTTCATCCTTCATATACCTCCTTGTCATATCAACTTTTCCTACTCGGTGACCCATTGGTGTTCTATCAATAAGGAAAGAAGATTGCACTATTTCCTATGCTTCTTTGAGATTTTCCTTTTATCATCATTCTGCTATATCATATGTTATCTTCAAATATTGATCCACCCTTGGGAGATGGAATACTTTCTTAATGTCCTGGGGTTGGAGGTCTAAGACTATCTCTCCTCTGACACTCTTGATAACCTTTTCTTCACATACACAGTATTTTTCAAGGGTCATTATGAGTTCTAAGGATTGGATTGATGTTGGGTGAGATGCTACATTCATAGGGCTTGAGTGCATAAGTGTTAATACCATAGTAGACCTCTCTTTAGGCTTGTTAAAAATTGTGAGGAACGCATTCAAGTCTATATTCCTAAGTTCTATATCTTTGATCTTGGCATGTCCATCTTGAAATATTGACTTTCTAGGTGCCCCTTGGTACTTGAATTCTATTGGTTTAGGAGCTATCTTTTCTGCCATTGAAGAGGATGAAGGTTCCATCTTATTGCACAAGAAAAGTAAACATTATTTATAAAGTTGGAATTTGATCTAAGACAAAATCTTAATTGACTCCACAATAGGTCAAAATTAGGAAAAACAAGATCAAATAGTCAAATCCCCCCAAAATTCCCTATTGTGCACTTTAGCACACCTAGTGCACCCTTATATGTGCATTTCTTTAGCCCCTAAATGACCTTTTGTGTCCAGGTGTGCACCTACACACTAGTACACCCTGGTGAGCTATGTAACTCCATAGTGTGCATAGAAACTAAGTGGAAAGACTTAAGTTGTTTGTGTTTTTGTTGAGCACATAAAGTGTGCAAATGTGCACCTTGAGGAGGTGTTCATGTGTGCACTTCCTTAGTGCCTTTAGCATTTAACATTTTATTTTTATTTTACTTGTTTAAGCTTGTGAGGGAAGGTGTGAACATGTGCACCTTGAGGAGGTGCACATGTTTTCACCTTCCTATTGCTTTAGTGTCTTAGGTTTTTAGGTTTTGGTGTGTAGAGGTGTGCACATGCACACCTCATAGAGGTGCACATGTGTGCACCTTTATTGAGGGCTAACCTTGTTTTTTGTTGAGTGTAGAAGAAGATCAAGTAGGGAGTGCACTTGTAGAAGGTGTAGAGGTGCATGCTTTGGAGGGGGTAGGAGAAAATAAAAAAGCTCTAGGGTGTCTAGGCTCTTATATAGACTCTAGGCCCCGTGTGCATCTATGTGGGTGCAAACCTTCACAACTGCACACCCCATGAAGGTCTGCACATGTGCATGTTCACATCTCTAGAAGGAGATCTTGTGCAGATGTATGCTAGTGCACACTTAAGCACATATAAGTTCAAAAAATCATCTTTCTCCAGACTCTACTTATTTAGACATGCCCAATCAAATACTGTGGCTTGACCTAGACTCCTAGGGGAGTCCAAAAGTGACCTATACTCTATAATAAGAGCCTAGTAGACAAGAAAAATTACTAGGGGGTCTCCATTTCTAGGAGAAATGGAGCATGCATTGTGGGACCACAAAAAATAGCCCTATCAAAAGGGAAGAAATGAAAAAGGTATTTCTTCATCAGTAACAATTCTTCTAACATGTGTTAAATGACAACTAAATTTTGAACACTTCAAGCATCTTTCAAGTTCCTTGATTGTCAAAAACTTGGAATCTCAATGTTTACTTGATGTATTCCTTTCCTTTGACATCTTGAGGTGTTTTGTCATGAGTATTTAGCAACTTGGAGATAATCTTTTGCTACACTAGTCTATTCATTAGGAATCTTTATCTTCCTATTTATCAATCATTGTCTAACTAGATGAGAGAATCCATTCTAAGGGCTCTTGATGAGTTATCAATTCTTTCATTTGGATCCTTGGTAATCTCTTTTGAATTACTTTGTAGAGCTCGCATATTTCCACTTGATTCTTTATTGAAGCATTTTTGCATATTTGGTGGATAGCCATTTTGGAGTGCATATCTCTTTTTTCTAATTACCTTTTATTATATTCTAAAATCTTTATTTAACACCATCTTGTAATTCTTGTTTTCTTTCTTTTCTACCCTAACCACGCTTAGACTATGTAGCCAAGGCATTGGTATTATTTTCCAGATTTGTACTTCTACTAATAACTCTTGTGTTCCTCTTTTGATGAACTTTTAGGAACTCACATGCCAAATAGTGATCTTAGTAGTTCCTTGAAGAGACCCTTTGTTTGAACCAAAAAGTTTTCAATTATTCCTTTGCTATTGTCAACCTAGATTCTAAAAAGATATCTCATTTTGTGTAAACCCATATATTTCTAAAAAGATTTGAATTGTCTTTGTACTTAGAAAAATAAAATTTGAACAATATTGGTACACTCACACCATAGGGGTACACTCACACATTGTAATTTCTCCTTATGGTGGTCTTATCCCATGGTACACAATTCCACACAAACATGGAAACAGTAGCCTTGATGATGTAATTTAGCTATTAGAACAAGACCCTATTGGTGTTTTTTAGAATACAAGGTACTCTAAATCCAATATCAGGATGTGTGAGATGAAAAAAATCCTAAGGGTTAGCTAAGTCCTATATTCAGCAAGATTGACCTCAACTCTGAGCCAACTTCAACAAAGTGCAAATGACTTTGTACACTTTAGGCTCTGTGGGACCAAGGCGGGTGTACCTCAGGGGATATAAAGGTAATTGGTTAAAAGATTGTCTCTCTTTACACATTCAATCACTTACATTTCTTCTTCAAACTTACCCATATAGTAGATTATGGTCACAAATTCTTCTTGGATTTGTAGATAGACTCTCTAATCATAAGAGCTAGGGAGACTATTACAAACAAGTGATGACCTACAACTTTAGTTCTTGGTTACATAAATTGGGAATTTGATTTTGATTTATAGATTTATTTTTCAACTATAGGAACCATCAACTTGAAACTGATATTAATTGATTAGTGCCCTATCCATTGTCATACAGAGTCAAAATCAGCAATCTTAGACCTATTTCACTGACTTACAATTAAAATGTCAATAGTAAAATCTAAACCTCATTCTTATCATATATCCAAAACCCTATCACTCACTAAAATAAATTACTTAATTCCTTGAATCAAAAGCAATCAACAAGAGATATACAATCAATCTAAATTGCATTAAATTGAAAAAACATTAATCATTCCAATCTCAACATGATAGATACACTAGAAAGGGGACAAACCTTAGATACACAAGTATGAAAAGTTTCCTTTTATATTACTTTCCTTTTAAATAAACACAGTACTAATATGGACTCAGAATACAACACAAAATGTGACAACTATATCATTCATATACACTTTCTCATCAAGTTTACAAGACTGGCATATTCATATAATCAACAAAAATGGAGCATTGTAAAAGATGATATATAACAATAAAAAATATACAAATTTTGACCCTAAATCCTCATATTGGAATCCTTAAATAGGATTGAAACAAGCTATAGATGGGAGGACCTATCAAATCTAACCAAAAAGCAAAAAAACCATAAAAAGATATGCAAAAGATATGGCATTTAATATATTATGCATCATAATCAAGATAGTAGCTACAAAAATGGTATGGCAACACCATTTACAGAGACTTCATATTTAATTTTTCTTGTCCTTTATTTCCATAATTACCAAATTTTCAACTACCTCAACCATTAGGGTTTTAAGTTTTCTAATCAAGCCATTAACCTTTTCTTGAGAACCTTCCTGGAGTATCAGATTTCATCTACATCCCTTGTAGTCTACCTAAAGATTAGATCCAATTAGATGATGAAAATCTGAGCAATGGGGCTTCAAAATTCTACTTATTTGGTGTTGATTTGTCCTCACAAAAAATTTCCAACCTCAATCAAAACCCTGTTGACCACCAAATATATCCATGTATGCAACCCTATTAAATTCATATTGAACACTTTAGACTCCCGACCCTACGATGGGATAATCACATGATACATTAGAGAAGCAATCCCCTTCATAGCATCTTAGCATGCAAAACTAGCCATATGATCTTATGATCATCAATATTTTTATTCTTTGGAATAGCATCACAAGCCCTTAGTGTTTCTCCTATGATTATACGACAACCTAGTTTATTGTGGAATCAAATAAACCTTTTAGCCTTCATTTGAGCTTATGATCATCCTTTTACCTTCTAGTGTAACATCTTATTCTATCTCCATTTTCCCTACAATCTTACAGTCATGGCTTAGCTAGACCTTTTCATAGCTTTAGTAGTTAGAACACAAACCTTTATGATCTCACAACATAGCTTGTTGTAGCACCGCACAACTTTTCCTATCTACATATGATCTTACGATCACAGTTACCTTCACCATTCTCATAGCATTAGTGGTTAGAGATCATATTTTTACAATGTCATGACACAACTTATTGTAACATTGTGGCTTCAATTTATACTCCTCACAACCATACAACAACCTCATCAAACTATTTCATAACATCAAGAGCCTAGCATTATACCCTAGAGATCTTATGATAGACTACTTATCATAACTTCAAAACTCTGAAACTAACACATGCATATTTCCTTTCATTATGTTTTTGGTCCCACCTTGCCACATCACATTTGAAACTTACGATCTTATGATTGTGTCTTTATCATGGCTTTAAACTTCACCATTTTTCTCTTATGATCATATGATAGTGGTCATCCTCCCTACTTCATAGTGTTGGTGGTCAAAGTTTAAATTGCTATGATCTCATGACAAATTAGTATCATGAGATCAGGGACCAGAACATCTACCCATGAGATCATACAACAACCCTCTTGTCATAACATTGCTAGATCAAAAGATCGAGGATCCTTTCCTTCATCATAACATCATAGCCTTGTTCAAAAAGACTCACAATGTCACAACACCCTATGCATCATAAGATTGGGACATAAACAATTTCATCATGTAGTCACAAGCCCTCGCTTTTTCTTCTATGATTTGACAATACACCACATATCCTAACATCAAAACTCATCTTTGCCTAGACCAATACACATTTAAGACCATATGAATGCATAATCCTATGATATGGCATAGTATCATAGCATGAAATCCATCCTTTGGTGATGTCACAAACTCATGATCTTATGACTCAATGTAAGATTGTAACTCTTTTCCTTTAGCCCAAAAATCACCCAACACTATTGTGACATCATAACATATCTTCTTCTACTTATCGATTACATGAACCAAGTAGCTATTATAACATCTCCTTGTTGTAACATTGGTTGTTTTACTTTTCCACCTCATGATCTCATGACATGCTGGCCCTTGTAAGATCATGACTCTACCTTTTGACTAACTATTTATCAAATGAATGCATTTTTGTCTCCTTTGACCAAAGTCCTTCAAATGAATGAAAATGGCCCATCATTGTAACCTTTCAAAGCTATGAAGCTTCGCCAAAAGTTTAAGTCACAAGATCGCAACTTAATGTTGAAAATGCAATATTGAAAGAAATTCGAATGAATCAATATTATTTTATTAATCAAACCATCACTCAAAAACTGACCTTTATCATTCATGCAACCATGCAAAGTCTGAACACTATGATCACACCATTTCTCTCTATTGTTATTATCAATCCCAAATATTGATTCTAACTATGAACATACAACAGGAAAAGATTTAACTACGTTGCAACCTCATAGCACATTTTTTGACTACTAGATTTTAGCCACGATACTATGCCAAGCCTAAAAGTTGACTATTAACTGGAAAGAATTGCATGATCACAACTAACTTCTTAACTCTAGCTCTAACCCTTGTAGACATGCGACAAAGGGATTTCCACATTGCACTATTAACTCATAGTTAAACTAAACCCTTCGTGACCATGTGGCAAGCATTTCTTTAACTGCCTTTGAGTGAAAACTATATTGAATGAATATATATTTTACTTTATCTATCATATATATTAGAACTCATTCAAAACTTCCTACCATTTTTGTTTTGACCTTTCAGCCATCTTGGAGTATGCCACATACCAACTATTGATTTTCTCCTTACTCTAGCTTTGAAAACTTGGGCCCACATGGATATGTGCCATCATGACATATCCCCACTTCCATTAAATATCTTGTAGCTTTAGAATCTGTGCATATGCCAACCATAGATCATATTCCAATCAATGACTCAGGAACATTGAATAATTTCTTGTCCATCCAGTGTCTTTATCCAATTAGAAATTTCTCATATGCCACATCATTCTGACACTGTACTACCACATTGAAAAGGTAGTCCACATGGTGGCTAGTTACATCATTAAAACCTTAACTCAAGGTTATCAATTTACCCTTGCAATTATGTGAACAATATTATTTTGCACCACCATAGCTGAAACCCATAATTAACACAAACTCGACGTGACAGTGCAATGAACAAAATTTTAACTTCAATCACCACTTCACAACTTAAGAAAATTCAACTCCAATTTTAACCCTCATGACCGTATGACAAGGAAATCATCACTTTGGCATGTTAACCTTAGGTTACCATTTTAGACTAGCGACTACACAATCAGAGTGATATCACATTGTCACAACTTATCCTTTTGACCTTGAGTTAAAACTTGTAATTGGGAAATGAACCACTTCTTTATTTGAAACTTGGCCCCACTTGTACACATGGCAAGAGGGTGTAATCTCGCATTCTTTAAACATCCCACATCTTTGAATTTCAGGCAAACACCCACCATAGATCAAAGAAGATTTGACGGTAATGTTTAAACTAGAAACTACATAGCATAGACAACACATTTGACCAATCAAGTACCATTCATTTGGCATACTTCATTTTTGTGACCTATGTCCACATTTCTACACCTCATTACATCACTATATATATCTAGGATGTTGCTTCTATTGGCAACAAAAAAACATTTATCAATCGTGGAAGATCTGATAGCTATGCAAAGGGAATATACTACATAGTAAAAAGGTAAAGATAGGGCCCTATTGGGACATGTTCAACTAGGTGTATGCCTACATTATTAAAAAACCTTGCAACTCCAAAATCTAGGAATGTGCATGTTATTGATCTGAGATGATCTGACCGTTCATTTGAAATAGTACCTTATGTTTTCTCCATTGAGATCTTACAACACACATCATGTCATAAGATCGAGACTTTATTTAATCATCTATTTTTTCCTATCTATGATCCTATGATGAAAGGATATCATATGATTGAAAAACCCAAAAGAGACTTCCATGATGCTATGACATGAAAAATTATCATGATATTAGGAGACAAAAGAAAAACCCCTATGACTATATGCTATGAAGAATTGTCCATGAACTTGCAATTCGAGAAGGTTTCCTGATAATTCCTTGATGAAGTATAAATCCTCAACTCAAATAGAATCAACCAAATAGGGACCAAGCTAGAGTGGATCAAATTTTCCATATTTTCCCTTATCCTTTATCCTTGCATTCCATATTAGTACAAGATCATCTGGTTGAAACTTTCTAGCTACTACCTTCTTATCATACAAATGTTTTATCTACAATGAAAGTTTTATATCCTAGTAGAGGCTACTTTTCTTGTTTTAGTCAACCCAACCAATTTATCCATCCTTTCTTGCATATCATCAATGATGTCTTCATCATACATTTGAATGTAGCTATAATGGCCTATCAATTTATTTTGAGGTATTCTAGCATGAATCCCATATACAAGGTCAAAAGGTGCAATACCTATTGCCTTCTTCACTATTACTTAGTCATCCTAGACTACTAAGTGTAGAGTTCCATACCTTTTTTTTATCATCCAAGTTTCTCTTTATGATTTTCAACAAGCTCATGTTTGTGGATTTAGCTTGTCCATTTCCTTGTGGATGGTAAGGTGATGAAGTTGACCTAGTAATGCTATATTTGTCACAAAATTTGATAAATTCATCAAACCTAAAACACGTAGCATTACCTCTTACAATTCTCTCAAAGCATCCAAATCTTGTAATTATATTATGAAGCAAGAAATCATTTACCGCTTTATCGGTAGCATTTCTTGTAGGGATAGCTTCTACCCACTTAGTAAAGTAATTAGTTGCAACTAAGATCTATGTGTAGCCACCACTAGACTTGGGTGAGATTTCACCAATAAATTCCATCCCCGCCACTGCTAAAAGGGTGCTTGTACTTGAATA
Organism: Cupressus sempervirens; assembly: GCA_028749045.1. NCBI lineage: Eukaryota > Viridiplantae > Streptophyta > Pinopsida > Cupressales > Cupressaceae > Cupressus > Cupressus sempervirens. The sequence continues at coordinate 694,520,263 of CM053789.1, read as the reverse complement.
GATTTCAAGGGCACATTCTCTTAGAATTTGAGTTTTCCAGCAAACCTCTAGCAAGGGTCACATTTCCTAACCAAGATTTTTTCATCTTTAAAAAGGATAGGCCACCAAAACCCATCTCTCATCTTTAAGAATATCTAGTGATTGTGAAGGCCAAAGACAATCAAATGAAGAAGTGGGAACCAAAGAAAAAAATGCAATTTTAGAGAGTTGAAATAGTCAAAGCCATTGGCAATTCAAGAAGGTTTCCTAATAATTCCTTGATGAAGTATGAATCCTCACCCTAAATAGAATCAACCAAATAGTGACCAAGCTAGATTGGATCAAATTTTTCATGCTTTCCCTTATCCTCTATCCTTACATTCCACATTAGTACAAGATCATCTAGTTGAAAATTTCTAACTACTGCCTTCTTATCATATAGATGATTTGTTTGCAACTATAGTTTTATATACCTAGAAGAGGCTACTTTTCTTGTTTCAATCAACCCAACTAAGATCCATGAGTAGATACTAATGGACTTGGGTGAGATTTCACCAATAAAGTCCATCCCCCACTACTGAAAGGGTGCTTGTACTTAAGAAAATTTCAAGGGCACATTCCCTGAGAATTTTAGTTTTCTAGCAAACCTCTGGCAAGGATTACATTTCCTAACTAGGATTTGTGCATCTTTAAAAAGGCTAGGCCACCAAAAGCCATCTCTCATGTTTTTATGGGTAGTGGTTTTTTCCATGTAATTCCCACCACAAATTCATGAATGAATGTCATTTAAAACTCCTATTGATTTTTCTTGGTCTATGCATTTCAAAAGTATACCTTAAAAGTTTCTTCGCTAGAGGCCACCATTAACAATAATGTATCTAACTAAATGAAACTTTACAATCCTTTTATCATCAATAGTCAGATGGGGTGGAGTTTGCATGTGTTGTAAGTAGTAGATCACATCTTTGTACCAGTTGCATTCATCCATATCACATGTATCAGATGTGAGACCTTCACATACAACATTAATCTATTGAGCCATTAATTTTGCTAATCCTTGACCTCTTACTAATTTGGAGGATGTTGAATATGATGTTGCAGACTAGAGGAATACCTATCAATTACACCATCGGTAAGTATTTTCAAACAATGAAGACCATGATGAAAATATGGTATGTAGTACATTGGCATATATGGAACACACAAATTTGAGGTAACCTTCCAAGGAGGAAATTGATACAATAATTATTGAGATGATTGCTTAGGTCCATAGCACCTACAATTTGAGAAATAGAAATGTCAACAATGCTATCGGGAAGTCATCTAGTATTTTTGTCAAAGATACCACTCGCAAGTTGACTGATGGAAATAAGAAAGAAGATCCATTCGCTATGAAGGCCAAAGACAATAAAACCAAGACATGGGAACCAAAGAAAAAGTGTAGTTTCAAGGAGTTGAAATAGCCAAAGTGAAGGTGCAAGATATGAATCCAAGCTCTGATATTGTCAAGCAAGTAAAAGAACCTATTGTTCAAGAGTAAGTCATCAGATGTAATCTTCCCAAAATTCTTACATATGAACTAGTTGATATGATTTCTATACTTTCTTAGATCATTGTAAAGATTCCTTTATCTAAAATGTTTAGGACAAAAGAGCATAAGAGTAGGGGCCTTATCTTGGTTAAGTGGTATAGGAAGTAATAGTATGGTTGAGCCAGAATTATCAATTGCACAACAATTACCAATAGCAATGATAGACAAGGAGGACAAAGGTGTTATATCTCAAATACCCCACATGTACTTAAATAACTCCTTTTTAGCTTACTTGTAGGATATTGATCCATTTTTCCTCAACTTAGTTATAAAATTTAGAACTTTAAATAATTGTATGATTGACTTTGGGGCATCAACCACTATTATGCATTTTAAGGTAACAGAAGCCCTAGACCTAGAAGTAGATACCAAGCAAGGAAGATGTAGAGAAATAGATGCTAGAGAAATGCTTGTTATAGGTACCATAAATGTCTTACATTTTAGGCTTGTTGATTACCCTAATATTTAACTAAATATGATAGTCCTTGTGGTAGATATTCCTCCCCATTATGGAATGTTACTTTCTAGAAAATGGAGTGTTTCAATGGGAGGTAGCCTATAGTGTGACCTGTCATATGCCACTTTTCACATAGGGGATGCCAAGAGTCACATACATGTTTAAGGATAATATTGATAAGGATGTCACTTATTTTCTAGATACTGATGTCAATGCATTTAGGGTAGAGCTTGTTATCCAAGAAATTGAAAAGCCCCCTCCTCTAATTGTAGAAGAAGTGGAAAATTATTTGAGCTCTTAGAACTTATGGACCATGTACTTTGATGAGGCAAGTTCTAGAGAGGGATTAGGAGTTGGAGTTATTTTCATTTCTCCTAAGATAAACACTTTTAGTTATTTATTTACCTTGAATATTACATGCACTAATAATGTTGTATAATATGAAGCATTTCTGCTAGGATTAAAAGTTACAACCACTCATGGTATTAAAAAATTGCATTCATCAGTGATTTTGAGTTAATAGTGTCTCAAATAAAAGAGACCTATGCCTCCAAGAACAAAAGACTGAAATAGTATAGAAATGTTCTTTGGGACCAGATAGAAACATTTGATACCTTTGGCATCTCTTGGATGGACAAAAGCAAGAATAAGATGACTGATTTGTGAGCTAAAGTGGAAATAAAGCCTGATGATGTGTCATTTTCTGGAGTGTCTACAATTGAAATGCAAAATAGGACTTTCATTCCTGATAATGTAGAAAATTTGCAAGTCTTTGAGGATGATAAAGATATCTTGAATTTTCTACTTAATGACAATAAATATCATGCTTAAGAAATAGATTGCAGTGCTTTTGTGGAGACAATAGATGGAAAACAAACCATCTTTGGTTTGTGTTTTTTTGGACTACTAGGTACTCTAAATCCAATGTTAGGATGCATGAGATCAAAACAAGTCTAAGGGTTAGCTAAGTCCTATATTTAGCAAGATTTACCTCATCTCTCTATAATGTAGGCACTATAGGACCAAGGTGGGTGCCTCAGGGGATATGAAGGTAACTCATTACAAGATTGGCTCTCTTTACACATTCAATCACTTACATTTCTTCTTCAAGCATGCCCATATAGAAAATTATGATCACAAATTCTTCTTTAATTTGTAGATAGACTCTCTAATCATAAGAGCTAGTTACAACTAGAGGGAAACTATTACAAAAAAGTGATGACCTACAACTTTAGTTCTTCATTACATAAACTAGGAAATTGATTTTGATTTATAGATTTATTTTGCAACTATAGGAACCATCAACTTGAAATTGATATCAATTGATCAGTGCCTTATCCATTGTCATACAAAGTCAAAATCAACAATCTTAGACCTATTTAACTAACTTGCAATTAAAATTTTAATAGTGAAATCTGAACCTCATTCTTATCATATCCTTGTCATATATCCAAAACCCTATACTTACTGAAAGCAATTACTTAATTCCTTGAATCAAAAGCAATCAACAAGAGATATACAATTCATCCAAATTGCATTAAATTGAAAGAACATTATTCATTTAATCTCAAGATCATAGATACACCAAAAAAGGGACAAACCTCAGATACACAAGTATGCAGAGTTTCCTTTTGTATTACATTCCTTTAAAATAACATAGTATTGATATGGACTCAGAATACAACTCAAAACTTGACAACTATATCATTCATATGCACTTTCTCATCAGGTTTACAAGACTAACAATCAACAAAAATGGGTGGACTATAAAAGATGATGTATATAACTAAAAAACACCATACCCTAACTCCTCATCCTAGAAATTCTTAAATAGGATTGCCATAAGCTACAGATGGGAGGACTTGTCAAGTCTAATTGAAAAGTAGAAAAACCTTAAAAAGATATGCAAAATATATGACATTTTATATATTATGCATCATAATAAGGACAATAGGTACAAAAATGTAGGAGTTGAGAATCTGACTTCAATAAAGTGCCAAGATCACATGTAGTGCAAATAGCTTGCTGAAGAGAAACCTAGGGAGCAAAGAGCTTGAAGAAAATACCACACAAGAATATTTCACAATAGGAAATTAGAATTTCTATGTGAAAATGGAATTGGAATGAATTTACAATGAGTGAGAGATTGAATAAAAAGGCCTCATGGAATCTTGTAGAACAAGCTGGAATGAGGTAGGAGATAAGGTTGACAACTCAGCACACATCCACAAAAGGTGGAAAAGATAAGTATGCTAAAAGGAACAAAATCTCATGTTGTCAACAACTAACCTCAACTACATGCATTAACCTAAGTAAGCTTAAGCAATAGAATAAATAATTAACAATTGATTAATTATTTACTCTAACACCCCCCCTTAAGTGCAACTTAGGGGAATGCCTTAAGCTCACAAAACGAGGAAAAAATGCAAAATGGGTCCCAGCAATGAGGCCATTTTAGGTACCCAAGTACAATGAAAGAAAATGCAACCTCTATAAAATGGGGAAAGAGAGAAAACCACTTGGGAAAAAATCTCCCCCAAAAAGAGGAAAAAAAAAACATGCTGAAAAAAAAGATGAAGTGAAGGAAGGAAGGCCTCAACCAATCCCCCCAAGGACAACTTCTATAACCCCAAGCATTGACCATAGCTGAAGAAAGTGAGGTGATGCAAAAGGCTTAGTGGAGATGTCTGTAACCTGACCGGTGGTAGAAATGTACTCCAATGTAATAATGTCATCTTGGATCAACTGATAGATGAATTGCATATGCAACTCAATGTGCTTGGTACACTGATGTTCCATCGAGTTGCAAGAAATGTGGATGGAACTGTGATTATTGCACCACAAAATAGTGGGACGATCAAGAGGAAAGACAAACTCAGTCATCAACTAACGAAGCCATAAAGCCTCGTAACTAACAAGAATTGTGGCCCTATACTCAGCCTCTGGAGATGCAAGTGCTTGAGCATGCTGCTTCTTGCACAACCATGTGATGGGATCGAAGCCAAGGAAAAAGACAAAACCAGAAGTAGACTTCTAATCATCAACATCACTAGCCCAATTTGAGTTAATGTAGCCAACAATGTGTGGAATCCTTGTAGTGTAATGAATGCCATATATAAGTGTGCCCTGAATGTAGAATAGAATACACTTGGCAGCTTGGCAATGACTCTCATGAGGGTCTTGAGAAAATCGAGAGACAAGGAAAACCGCAAAAGAAAGATCAAGGCAGGTGTGTGTCAGATAGAATAGGCTGCCAACCAACTGCCGATACAAAGTAGCATCCACTGTAGATGAAGAGCAGGAGGTAGATAAAGTAACACCTAACTAAAATGGTGTAGGAACAGCCTTACAATCAAGCATGTGAAATCGATGAAGCATGTCAAGAGCATACTTCTGCTGATACACAAAGATGCCAGTGGGAGACTGATGAATCTAAAGACCAAGAAAGTAGTGTAGCAAACCAAGATCAGTCATCTCGAACTGGTCCATCAATGCACACTTAACATCTTGGAGCATGGAGATGAACTACCTGTAAGGTTAAGATCGTCAACATAAAAAATAAGAATTAGAATCTCATCACCAAGACGCTGAATGTACATTGTGGGATCGAAATGGGAGCAAGTGAAGCCTATAGATAGCAAAAATGAGTCCATCTTCTCATACCAAGCCCTAGGGGCTTGTTTGAGACCATACAATGAATGTTGAAGCTTGAAAACTAAGGTGGGATCCTAAAATAAACTTGGAGGCTACTCCATAGAAATCTCCTCTATGATATCACCATGTAGGAAGGCACTTTTCACATCCATCTAATAAACTAACCATCCCTATGAAGCTGCAAGGGATAAGACAAGGTGGATAGAATTCAGCTTGGTGATAGGGGTAAATGTCTCAAAATAACCAACACCCTTGACTTGCAAAAAACCCTTCACAATAAGATGAGCCTTATACTTATCAATGGAACCATGAGTAGCATACTTAGTGCAATAAATTTACTTACAACACACTAGTTTTCTCCCCTTAAGAAGAGAACAAAGATCCCATGTGTTGTTCTTCATCAACGAAGAATATTCCTCCTCCATTTCACTATCCCATTCTGAATGTCTTGTCACCTTCACAAATGTTTATGGATCTGTACTAATAGCATGACTGAGTAGACTAGAACTTGAAATGTGAGAATGGGTCTGACAAGATGTGGATGGGTCACTAGCTAGAGATCCTACAGCCTCAAAAATAGCTCGAGCCCATTTAGGCATCTGGGGAGGATCCTATGGTGGAGGTATATCAGGATCACCATGATCATCATCCTCATCATCCATGAAATAAAGTGAAGATGAAAAGGGAGTAGTGGGAGCTGGAGGAAGCGCTAGAGGTGAGGAATGAACTATAGGAGGGCTCTCATCAAATTGGACATCCCATTAAAATAGGACCTCTCTAGAATTTGGATCAAATAACTTGTAAGCCTTTACATCCTTGCAATAACCAAAAAAAATTAATCATAGGCTCTTTGGTTCCATTGCTTTCCTTTGAGAATCAAGTACAAATGCATATGTCATACTCCCAAAAACTCTAAATGATGATACATCAGGCTTGACATGGGACCAAGCTTCCTCAGGAGTCATATGTTGAAGAGCCTTATGAGGCATCTGATTCTAAATGTAGTTGGCACAATTGACTACCTCTACCCAAAAACATGAATCCATGGACCTAGACTGAATCATGCAATTTGGAATCTCCCAAAGAGTTCTATTCTTTCTCTCAGCCACACCATTTTTCTTAGGAGTGTAGGGCACTGAAAGCTGATACTAAATACCATGCTCAAAATAGAAATCTTTGAAATCCTAGTTCACATACGCCCCCCCATTATCTATGCATATGCATCGAATAGAAAGTCCAGACTGGTTCTCTAAAAATGCCTTAAAAACTTGAAATGATTCAAAGGCATCAGACTTGTACTTAAGAAAGTACACCCATGTGCATCTGGAGAAGTCATCAATGAATGTAAGCACATATCTAGCACTGAAAAAAGGAGTAGGAAATGACATGAGGTCACTATGAATCAACTCCAAAGGTGCTAAAGCACGAGTGGCTCATCCATGTGGAAAAGAATCCCTATGTTTCTTGCCAAGTGTACATCCCTGACAAACAACATTTGGACCAAAAATTTGGGGAAGCCCAAGAACAAGTGCATGTGTGCTCATCTACTAAAGATATCTATAATTGACATGCCCAAAATGTTCATGCCAAAGTCTGCTTACTAAATTTGCATGTGCAACTAAACATGAACCTGTGTCATCAGAAGACTCAAATCCATCAAATCTATAGAGGCATGATGTAGAGTCAACACTCCTAGTAGCCACAATCATCTCTAGATCATGCAAGTCCAGAATAACCACATCATGTGGTGAGAACTCAATTGTCTTCCCAAAGCTAGAGTGGTAAATCTGATAGGTAGATAGAAGGTTCATCAAAATATTAGGAACAAAAAGTACATCCTATAGAGAGCCCCTAAACAAAGCAATAGTGCTAGAACCCAAAACTGAAAGTTGTGAAGAGTTCCTAACTACAATCTATGTGGTGGCACAAGGAGCAAGTGAAGTAAGCAACTTAGGAGTGTTTGTTAAGTGGTGAGAAGCCCCAGAATCAAGAATCCATAAAGGTGCTAAAGTCGTAGCTCGTGCAGAAAGAGCATGACCTTTCCCTGTAGGCAGAGATGAAGATTGAGGAGCTGAAATGTGATGCTCCTTCATGGCTTCCTCTAAAGCCTCTAATCATTTCCAACACCTAGAAACTGAATGTCCATCATTCCCACAAAAAATACAGTTCCCACTCAATTTCTTTTTGGTCTTGGAGGTAGACTCACCCGACTTTGAAGAGTCTTTACCCTTGGGAGGGTTAGCTAGAGGCTTAGGATCAGATTTTGATGTATCTTTCTTCAATTTTCCTTTCTTCTTTGATTTCCCCTTAGAATTTTGAGCAACCAATGCTTGGCTAGAAGAGCCAGAGCCATCCACCTATTGGATCTTTACCTGTTCCCTAGTCAACCTATCACAAAATGTCTCAAATGTAGGCATCCTATGTCTATCTCCAAGGGCATCCATGGTGGAGTAGAAAGTAGAAGAAAAGACCTGATACTGCCCCTTCAACTTTGAGAGTATCAAAAATATGCACTCATTATCTATTTTGTTCTTCCCACATCCCTGTAAAATTGCACGTAGGGATTTGAACTTCATCAGAAAGTCCTCGATGGTGGTAAAGTTGCTTGCAAAGAAGTCAATTTCGCATCCAACTGAAGTGCTTGAAACTCATTTACCTATCCAAACAAAGTCTAAAATTTCTACCAATAAGCCTGTGGAGTAGTCAAACTATCCAAGTGAAATAGCAGACTATCTAAAATGTTGAGTGCAATTAGTCCCATGGCTTCATCCATCTTGTTCCTGTGCTATAGAACCTCAAAAGGTCACATAAGAGTAGGTTGATTCTCATCCAGACAAGACCATAGACCTCTTGACATGAGAAGCCTAATCATTTGTGCCTTCCAAGTGTGGTAGTTGTGTGGCGTGAGACGGGTCATAGATGGAACCACCATAGAGAGAAAGAAGACAAAAGTAGAAGGGTCTTAACTGAAGTAAATTATAGAAAATAAAGACACCCCCCCTGCCCGCCCCATAAACATACAAGAATATCTCCCAAATACCACAAAAACAACTATGGAAAGCAAAAAATTGGAAAAGAACTTGGATTTGTTGATGCAGAATAGGAGGAAATAGAAGCCTCTAATTTGATGCCAAAAATGGAAGGTCAAACAAAATCAAAATCTTATGAAAGTAGTACCAATGTCTCCATCTCTAAGTTAGCTTTCCAACACTCCTTTTGGATTTGGAAAAAGACCTCTGTATGCTCAAGTTATAGCCAAAAAATTGACTGTTGCTCCTAAAATGCATCTTGCTGGAAAATTATAGACAGTGGCTTAAATTTGATGCCTATAAGGTCGTCAAGAGGACGGCACCAGATTGATGACATTAGCAGTTAAAATGATGATGTCATCAGTCATAAAGTGATGTCAACAATTGAGAAAATGACATCAGTAAGGTCACTGGCAAGGATGATGTTAGCTGACAAGAAATGATGTTAGCATAGTACGATCGTTGAGAAATGATGTTAGTAGTTCATGAAATGATGTCACTTGCTGAAAAATGATGCAAGTGGTTAGAGCAGCCATAGGGTGGTAGAGCAGTGTAAATCACCAGTGGCAGTGGCACTTGAGAGGAGAACCTGATGGCATTGCTGGTTGCTGTGGTTCTTGAGTTGCGCACTAGTGGTGCTTTGGCTGATCACCAATTTGGTGGCACTGCGGCAGGAGTTGTCAGTGGAGTGTAGAGCAGGAAGTGTGCTGGTGGTGTGTAGGTAGCCCTACAATGGCATGTGAGTGCTACTGCAGCGACACACTATTTTTTTTTTTTTTTTTTATTATTTTTTCGCTTTGTTTGTTCATACGACTACCTAGGAGGCCAAAAAAAATTTCTAGAAAAATGCCTAAAGCCAAAAATGAATTTTTTTATATGAATTGTAGTTGTAAATGGTGTTCTGGATCCAATGGTAGTGTCTATTTGGGTTGAAAGTGCTCCAAAAATTTTCTCTACCCTTGATTTGAAGAAAAATTGCATAAACAAACTAGGGTTTATGACTCCAAATTATGGCTTCAAAAATCCTTCGAACAAGAAGTAGTAGGGAGGCTTTGATGCCATGTAGAAGTTGAGAATCTGACTTCGATAATGCACCAAGATCACCTGCAGTGCAAACATTTTGCTAAAGAGAAACCTAGGGAGCAAAGAACTTGAAGAAAACATCACACAAGAATATTTCACAATAGGAAATTAGAATTGCTATGTGAAAATAGAATTTGAATAAATTTACAATGAGTGAGATACCGAATAAACAGGCCTCATGGAAGCTTGTAGAACAAGCTGAAATGAGGTAGGAGATAAGGTTGACAACTCAGCACACATCCACAAAAGGTGGAAAAGATAAGTATGCTAAAGGGAACAAACTCCTATGTTGTCAACAACTAACCTCAACTACATGCATTAACCTAAGTAAGCTTAAGCAATATAATAAATAATTAATAATTAATTAATTATTTACTCTAGCAAAAAATGGTATGGCAACACAATCTACATGGACTACATATTTAATTTTTCTTGTCTTTTGTTGCCCTAATTACCAAAGTTTTAACTACCTCAGTCATTAGGGTTTTAAGATTTTTAATTAGGCCATCAACCTTTTCTTAGAACCTACTTAGTGTATCAGATTTCATCTACATCCCTTGCACTCTACCTAAAGATTGGATCCAATCAGATAAAATTTGAGCATTGGCACTTCAAAATTCTACTTATTTGGTGTTGATTCGTCCTTACAAAAAATTTCCAACCTTGGTCAAAACCTTGTTGACCACCAAATTTATCCCCGTATAGAAAAATATGATCACATGATACACAAGACAAGTGAGCCCCTTCATAGCATCTCAATATTAAAAAAAACCTGGCCATATGATCTTATGATCATCACTATTTTAATCCTTTGTCGTAGCATCGTGATCCCTTGGACTTGCACCTACGATCATACAAAAACCTAGTTTATCATGGCATCAAATAAACCTTTTAGCCTTCATATGATCTTATGATCATCCTTTTACCTTTTGATATAGCATCTTAATGCTTAATTGTGATTTAGAAGCATTTTCTATTAGAATTTGAAAGTTGATAATTTTGAATTTTGTGTGCTTTCCATATTGTATATCTTGTGTCTAGAAAACAAACTGACATGGAGAATTTATATAACTAAATGCCTTAATTTGGAGTGCTATTGATGTCTCTTGTTGGCAATATTATTTCCATAATATTGGGACATTATAATTAGCATCCAACACTACTAGTTATGCAATAGTAGTTTTTTGAATTTCAACACTTTCTACCTATTATTTGGCATGGGTCTATGTTGAGATTTGACTCTAAATATCCTACTATACAAATGCCTATAATTCTTGTTTGGGCATTAGCTCATCTAGCTATTATTTGAGCATCAATATTATCATTTGTAACACTTGCATCATCTCCACATTGGCATTGGAAAGACTATGTATTATTGGGGCATTCCTACATGTAAATTCACATGCCATTACTACACATATTAGCATCAATTAGTTGAAGGATTTGTTAGTCATTAGAGGTAATGACTAAACTAGAAATCAAGCCTATATTTGCCTAAACTTAACATCATTGCAAGTGACTATTGTTACATGTGGTTTCTGTGGGTGTGGGATTTATGCTATGGAGACACTCCATTTTAAAACTTGTTATTAATTAGTGGGCAAGCACCATTGCAACTGGCTGCATCTAAGATGGAAATAATTTATAGTTTTCTATCTTGAGTTGTGGAGTTAAGTGATAGGTTCTAAAATATTTAATTGTAATTTTCCTTTTCTTTAGTGCATACAAATTTATCTGTTAATAAAATTACAAGCATTTTCAAAATTTAATTTTAGATATATGGCATTTCCAATGTGAAGTTAACAATCTCAATTTGCAAGTTTAGACATATTGCATAGTCGGTGTGAGTTATATGCTACATTTGAAAAAAAAATTATAGCATTTCAATTCATTCTTAGTTGGAAAAAATGAAGAAACATTATCACATTCATCAGCATAACTAGAAGAGCTAGAGTTTTCTTGCCAAGTGTTTAACAAAATGTCAAACAACTAAATTATGAAGGAATTTGGTGTTTTAACCAGTTGGGGTCATTACAATGGTATCAGAGTGATTTATTGCCACCTATGGAGTAGGAAATTCATTTTTATTTCATATTTTTTTTTATAATTGGAGTGACCAACACTCTTGCATTTTCTATCTATGGATAAATAAAAGATAACTAGTAAATCTAGGAGCCAATAGAGTAGTGGGGAAAATAGAAAAAAATCATTTGAGGGAGAGTATGGAAAGATTTAAGCTACACCAAAAAAGGTTGGAGGGAATATTTTTGGATCCAATGACTATGGATAGAGAAACCTACTACATGGGTTATATTTTTCATAGGTTAACACTGACGATATAGGGACAAAGGTTTGAGTTCTACTTGACAAGTGTTCATGATGGGGATGAGCCTATATTTATTACAATTGTCACTAGTCCTATAGGTAGTCATGATGATGTATTTTCTACACTAGAAAAATTGGATGTATTAGTGCGAGTAGAGGAAAACAACATTAAGCTTCAACAAGTTGAGGATCATAAAGTTGATGCTGTTGATAGTGCAGAAGCAGTTGAGGTAGTTGTTACCGCTAATTCTTTAGTCTCTCTCAAGGAGGGGATTGTTATTGAAGATTGCACAAAGACAAAGATCTCATATTCATATGAGAGATGTCATAGTGTTGAGGTAACATCCTTCTTAGGTGGGTTAGATGAGGATATGCAACTATCTAGCTATGATACTTATGATCTTAATGTTACAATGGATTCAATTGATGTTGGTTTATGCTCTCACATTATAGATTCACAACATGACATTGAGTCATTTGTGTAGATTTAGGTGACAATAGTTGGGGCTTTTTTAGATATGGAGACTAATTTTATGGACACCCTTGATGATTCATTTAAGGATGTTATGACCTACAAAAAGTTTGGTATTCCTTACCAGATGTTGGAGGATGATTCTGAGGAGTTTTTGGATAGATCCTAGGATTGATATTTATAGGGATTTTATACTAAGGAATAATAAGAGATGTGTGATGAGCTCAATATTTCTAGGTCTTTTGCCTATTTAGAGGCATTGGTAGAGGTACCCTATAGTTGTATGTCAGTTTTGGATGTGTGTGGGGACAATAGCACACATGAAGTGAGCAATCTTGTGTGAGTAGTTTTGATTCAATTTCCTATCATAGTATAATTAGTGAGATAGAGAGTTTTCATAGGAGTTTGGGGTTACAAAGACATCCTATGACCAGATAGATGAAGGTTAGTGATAATGAAATCCCTTTATCTCTGGAGTATTATGGTGCTTTCTAATAGATGCTACCTACATTTGGTTAGGGTGCTCCTATGACATATGAACACGATGATAGTTGCATTTCCTTGGTAGAGGTTCATTCACTTCAAGAGGACACCAAGATCTTGAAGCATAATTATTCTTAGTTGGTAGCTGGTAGGGATTACCTACTAGAGTGGGGTGGTGCCTATTATGAGACATTTTTAGGGAAAGAGGAGTTGGTTGAGCTCACTTAGGAGATTGAGGTGATTGTAGACTCCCTTTAGTGTACTTAGTTGACTTTCTGAGAGTTGGGATGTGTTTAGTCCACAACAGCCCCATACCCAATTTAGTTACATATTGTGGTGGTTGGCGGTGAGTTTACTTCCATAGGTAGGGATGATGGTTGTGGTGATGAGGCAGATACATTCATCTAGGATACGTATGTAGTGGATATAGAGGAGATGAGAGCATTAGTGGAGAGCTATGGAGTGATTCTTGTTGTGCCTGGTTCTCCAATGGTTAGCATGGTAGTAGTGGACTCTTTAGAGGGAATTCATGTCAATTTTTGACACCACTCCCTCTTCTTCTTAGGACTTGGGAAAGGTATCACTTAATGTGGAGACAAGCTCTTGTGGGGATTTTTTTCCTTCTGTAGGAAGCAATCTATCATTTTATCTCATATAGCTAGTAGTATTGGATAGTTGATAGTGCCACAATTTTAGAGGGATTAATTGTGGATTACAGAGGAATACATTGTCACTTGTTTAATTTCTACTACACATATTTGTTTATGGAGTATCTATTGGAGAGTGCAGATTTACAAGAGGGACCATATAATCATCTAATGGTAATCTCATTTGGGGCTCTTGTGGTATTCAATAGTTGGTGGGAAACATTGTAGAGCCTTGGCTATAATGCTTCCCCATATGGATTTCATGGTTGCATATGCTAAGAGGGTTTCCCAAAATCCTATCTAACCTATAGTTCAAAGTTAGAGATTGGATCCATATCCTAATTTCTAGTTTGGTTCAGATGAGCTTGTGATAGAGATTAGAGCTTTTACCTAATATTACATGGTGAGGAGTGCTGATCATTTTACTTTTGATTCATCAATTAAGGATTTGGTTTCATGCAAGAGTGGGTTGGATCCAGATCCATACCATCCATTATGGGTTGGGGAAACACCATCTTTTGTAGAAGGAATTAGTAGCTATAAGTTAGATCACTTGTAGTATCCACTCACCTAAGTCAATTTAGCAAAGGATGGAGTTAGTGGTAGTGTTTTAGATTCCTATGGTTGTTACCATATTCATAGTGTAGTTGGGTGTGAGTTTTAGTTGTATTGAAACTTTGTAGAATGGTTATTGATACAAGATATATAGAACAATAAAGCATAAATCCAATTGTACCAAAATAACATTTAGTAGTAATACCATAACACCATAATAGAAAAGAAATGTTATTACTTTATTGATTACCAAAAAACATGAGCACATCATTCAGATCCAAAGTTCTTATATAATGACCGATTGGTTGGGAAAACCAATAGATGCATCCCCTATCTACCTAGCTAACTTTTCCCAATAAATCTTAACTAGATTTAACTAGAATATTAATTTATTACATAACACATTTATCTCCCCATAAAAGAAGTTATCTTCTATATGACTACCTAATAAAACTAAAAAAGAAATCAAACTTTAGGAAGTAGGTTGTGAAGAGATCCTTGAACTCGAGGATCCACAGAGGCATAGAAGATCATATTTATAAACCTTATTCTTGGCATGAACTCCTTTCAATACACACAATGCATCCATATTTTTTGTCTCCATTGTTGTGAATTTCTCTTTTAGCAAAATTTTCCCTATCTTCAATTGTTCTTTCAAGGAAGCTTTTTCCACCTCCTACATTTTCTTTAGAGAAAATTTTTCTACCTTCCACTCCCTTTCCACTCATCCTGTGAGCTCCTCTTCTAGTTGAAGTTCTAAGTATGTCCATATAAATGCTACCTCCATTTCTCCAAGTTTGTGAATGAGAGGTGGTTGGTCCTTGGCTAGAGGTATGGTGTATTAGCTTGTCCACTCTTCAGTTATTTTTGCATCCTTGTACATGCCCTACTCAAGTAACTTCTAATATGTATGGTAGTTCTTCATGAATGCTTTCAAGAATTTAGCTACTTGAACAATGGCTCTTAGATTTTTACCTTTATCCTTCTTTATAATTTCCTTGGTAGTATGTTCCATATCTTGTAACTCCTTGATAAAGCTTTCTTCTTTGTCATCTAATGGGTATGTCTCGAAAGGTCCCACTCTCTCATTTTGTATTTTTATTTTTTCTTCCCCTCCTACCTTCAAGGAGACCGATGAGGGTGGAGGTATCATCCCCCTCTTCTTTAATCAATTTATCTTCCTCCTCTAATATGGTATCCTCAAATGCTATATCCTCCTCAATTGGTATGTCCTCCTCAACTAGTGTATTTTCATCTTTAATTCTAGTTTCTTTTGCTGAATCCATTTTTCATGTAGGTTGCACCACCAAAGCAACATGGTGGGACAATTCCATACCTAGTGGTGTTTGAATTCTTACCTTGTGCCCACACATTTTCTAGCATTTGAGATCTATCACGTTAGTATAAGTTTGTTGATCAGTAGGAACCAAGTTGGCCACTCCTAGTAATGAAAGTCTTGTTGCCTCCCCATTAAGGAATCTCCTACTACTATCTACTAAGTTTTGCCTCTATACTGTAGTTATCCTCCTCTATATGGTTTCCCTCCATGGTACAAATATTTACACCTTCCTACATAGTAGGCCTAGTATGAACATCTTCATTTGTACTAGTGGTGGTACATTCCTCCAACATACTAGGCATTATGCAAACACCTTCTTCCATACTTTCATCTACTCATCTACACAAACCTCTTCCATAATCTTAAATTTCATACTCTTTATCTCTTATGTACTCTTAACTTTAGAACTCTTGCTCTTAGATTAGTGAATCTGGTTGTACTCAGGTACCACCCTTAGCATTGGTCCTTTGTTTCTTGGTAGATAAGTAATATCTTTGGGTGTGTCCTTCAAGTGGCTTAGATGGATTTCTACCTCCTAGGAATCTAAAGATGTGTCTATACTAGTCTCATCCTCCTCTAAATCATCCTCTCTAATCTCCTCATGAATTGAGTTTTCAATAGACGCTACTTTGACCACTGTCTGTCTTATTTTTTTTTGGTTTTTTTTTCTACGATTCTCCCCCACCTGACCCTGCTTTGAAAATGTCCATGTGAACCCATTATGTAATGGCTAGTTTGTAGGGTTCCACTCTATTTTTTGGAACCAATGCCCCTCTATGATCAATGACCACCTTGGTACAAACTACTTCCAAGAATAAGGTTATGATATGGTGTGGCAAGTAGAATAGTTTATGCCTCAACTCCATGAATTATTGTTATCTTTCTTAAAGAAACTATGCCCAATTGTATGCATATCCCCTATTCAATCCATAAAACATAAGTAACACCCATAGAGTGAGATATGATGTGCAACTTCTAGTGGTAAGTTTTCTTTTAACCAAGTCTATAATGCATTTCCAATCTTCATTAGTTATGAAAATCTTCTTTAGGTACTGACTATACTTTTTGCTCAAAATTCCCTCTCATTCCTATTGCGTGAGATCATTCCTACACATTAACCCCCAACCACTTATTTTTCTCCTAGATTTTCATTAGGGTTTTTGTTAGTTCCTGACCTCAGTTGGGAGTTCCAAAAATATTATTTATTTCTTTGGCCAAGTAGGATATTGTGAGAGTTTGATGCAATCATTGAATTATAGATTTATGAGCTTTCTTATCATAACTAGCCACCATGGTCCTTAATATTGATTCAAATTCCTTTAAATAAAAAATGGGCATAAAAATGATATTTTCTACCTTAGCTTTTCATAGCAGCTCTTTTAGTGGATGATTATCTCCTACATTTTCCCACTAGGTGCAACATTCACTTCCCACTACACTTTTAAAAGTGATAGTGGCAATAGTAGGAGTAATATTTTCCATAGTTTTCCCTTTATCCTTCTTGCTTTCCATCTTCTTGACCTTCTTCACTGGCAAGACCAAACTTTTCTTCTTGTAATCAATGATTTGCCCTCTTTCTAGATTCCCAATGCTCATCTTTACCATTTTATGGTACTTGGCATGTCTCCAAATGATCATATTTTTGTATGTGCTCCAACTATTTTGTGCCTCCACATGCCTAGAGTCGATTCCTTCTTCCTCCCTTTACAACTATATGGACCACCTCCTTCGTACAATGGATTCTACTTGGTATGAAGCAAGCCCTTCCACATACATAGTGAGCTCGTACTTTAGATTTTCTATAATCAATTAGACTCCTTGGGATGCCTTTATATTGCATGCCTCCAGCTTGTAGAACTCTTTTTATTTTTCACATATTTCTTGTAGGGTGTTTCTTGAGTTCTATTCCTCTAGTCTCCTAGGTTGTGGATTGTAACATTAGAATTTCTTCCCCTTTCTTTATGCATTTAGGTCTTGCTAGGTTTTGGTTTCGTTATCTCTCCCGTGATTTTTTTCTTTTATTGCTTTCTTAGAGTCTCGCTTTATTTTCATAAACTTCTCATTTCCCACTTTTTCTATTTCTTTTATTTCATCTTATATTTCTAAGGAATAGATGGAAAATGACTCCCCCTTTTCTTGTAGGGTTTCAATTTAGACCCATTAATAAGGTTTAAACTTGCTTGGTTTTATCTCATTTTTCCCATTGTATTTGAGTATCAACTATCCAAGTCTAAAATTCATCCTTTCAAATTCTTATCATGCCAAGAAAAACTTCTCCTTTGTGCCACTTTTGTTGCCCATTAATCCAATGTCCTTGTTTCATATAGTTTCATTAGAGTGTTAAGCCTTTCTCTTAACTCTCCTCATCTCCTAACCTATGTTGAACTGCTATTCTTAGGCTAGGTACTACATATTTCATTGGTATTGTTGCCTCCTATATGTACATTAAGTGAAAAGGGGTTTTCCAAGTTGTAGCCTTATAGGTAGTCCTATATGCCAACATGACTACTAAAATTTTTTCCTCCCAATATCCTTTTTCAACTCCACACATCTTGTACAAAATTAGAACCAATATTTAATTTCTAGATTCTACTTGACCATTTTCCCTACAATAGTATGAATTGGAAAAAGAATGAAAAATATTGTATTCATTAGTCATTATTCTGATGGCCTAGTTTACAAAGTGTACCCCTTTGTCACTTGTTAGTTATAGTTGTATACCAAACCTTGTTACTATTTGCTGATACGGATATTTAGTCATATTGGGGAGCTATGTTGTCTAAGAGTGCTTGTACATATTCTCATTTTGTAATATATTTCATTTCCACCACTATGTATTTGCATATGTGGGTACTTCTAGTAGGAAAAGGCCCTAAAAATTTCAAGCCCCACAATTCAAATTATTCTTGTGGTTGTGATGGAAAAAATGACATGAAATCTCTTTTAAATGATTTTCCTTCCCTCTGACATGTATCACAACTCAACACCCATATGTAAACATCTATATACAATGTGGGCCACTAGAGCCCAACCAACAACACTTTTTGATGTGTGAGATTAGGTCTCATATGGCCTCCTACCATCCCTTCATGGGATTCTCTTAGAACTCTAGGAATTTCTTCCTCCGTGATAGACCTTCTTAATACTTTATCTGATCCCATCTTATACAATAATCTATTAATCAACTCGAATGTCCTACTTTTGAGTGTAATTTTTCTCCTCTATGTTGTTGGCATCTCCATTAGAAAGGTATCCATTGATATGTACTACCTAATTCCTTTGTACCATTGACATAAATGGACATCTAGGAAGTCCTCATTCACTCCACTTCCATGGGCTTCTCTAGACTTGATTCTTGACAACTAGTCTGGGATTACATGACTTTTCCCTAGGTGGACTATGATTTTAAAAGTCAATTCTTGTAGAAGGATTAGCCATCTACTCACTCTCCCATGGATCATGGACTTGTTCACAAGATACATGAGTTCTTGATGGTAAAAAAAATGTAAAAGGAGTAGCTAATAAGTAATGTCTAATTTTTTGAACTACATAGACCATACCTAAAGGTTCCCTTTTGGTGGTCCTATAATTATGTTATTTTTTATAGTAGCCTGCTTGCAAAGTATGCTAGATGGTCCAATCCTTCCTTCTCCATTTATGCCAAAGTGTTTCCTATTTCATAATTAGATGTGTCCACATTTACATGGAACTCCTTGTTCCAATCAGAGTATATGAGGATCAGAGCACCCACAAGTCTATTTTTTAACTCCTGGAAGGCCTCCTATTATTTTTCTCAACAAAACCATTCTCCTTTTTTGGTTAATTTTTCTAAGGGTAGTGACATTTCCAAAATACCTTTTTATAAATATCCTATAGTATCCCACATGCCTTAAAAAGGATTTGAATCTAGTTACATCTAATGGGGCTCCCATATCTAGAATAACTTTCATCTTGTTTGGATCTATTTTCAACCCTTCATTCCATACTATATGACCAAGAAGTCTACCTTGTAGAACCATAAATATGCATTTCTTGGGATTCAATTTCAACCTTTCCCTTTAACATTGATCCATGCATTCACCAATGATCTTGAAGTGGTGTTCCTTTCCATTATAAATTGACTAGTCATCTAGGAAGGCTTTGAAATACCCTAGAAACGTACCATTGAAGATATGAAATATGATCCTCTAAAAGGTGGTAGGTGCATTGCATAGCCCAAAAAACATCCTTTTATAAACATACACCCCATCTTCAACTATAATGTGGTTTTAAGCTTATCCTCCTTAGTAATGTTGATTTGGTTATATCATGAAAACCCATCCATGAAGGAGTATATTTCATAGAATACCACCTCTTCTAGGATATTAGTAAAATGGATTGGGAAGGGGTCTTTTATAGTTATCATATTCAAGTATCTAAAGTTGATGCATATCCAAATTTTATTCATGTCCTTCAGTGATGTAACTATAGGGGGTTCCCACTCATTGGTTTATATCTTGAAACTATTATTCTTGCCTCAAGCATTTTCATGATTTCTTCCTAAACCTTGGTTCCATAGTTCTTGTTCATCTAGTACAACTATTTTCACACTGGTCTTGCTCCTAGTACTAGTGGTATCTAATGGACACATTGTCCAGTGGAACTCCTTTCAAGTTCTTGTATGTCCATGGCAATACATCTTTATATTCAAGGAAGATCTTGAAAGTTGTTGCCTTCAACATTAGATACTAGTCATCCACTATGAGAATCTCCTTGGATTGGTCTTTATAGTCTATTTTCACTTCAATTTTATCCTAATGCATCTCTAAGTGAATGTTCTAGTTCCCTTTGTGAAAATTAGGGTTTTGTGTTTTTAGTTTGCTAACTCTAGAAGAACCCTAATTTTTGTTTCACTAAGTATTGCCCTAGAAAGTCTTTGGATTATTTTTACATAGCATGCCCTTTCAAAAAAAGGGAATGCATGGGAAAAATATTTTAAATACCCCTTTTATTTCTTCTTGGGTACCTTTTTAAAAGTTGTTTGCATTATCTAACATTATTCTAAGTCTACAAAATAATTTTAACCCAAGCTTTTAATTTAATATTCTGTGGGTTTATGTTTTTTTTTGAAAAATCAATTAAGTAACAATCACCCTTGATCTTCCTTAAGATCAAGGGTTCTTGTTTTGTCATCAAAAGAAATTACAAGGTATTTACTCTTGGCGATAAAGCGACAAGGAAATACTTATCCATGGGACCTAGTTAGAAAGAGCAAGATTTCAAGAATAAGGTCTGCAATATCAGATCTCTTCACAATCAATGGTGGTCACATTGTCACCAAAGGAAGCTACACAGTTTTTATCCTTGGTGACATAGTGACAGCCTACCACATGGACATGTGGTGGGGCTAACCCTTTTGGAAAGTGTTGTGGGTTTCCATGTCATCAAAAGGTGGTCAGGATGTTATATTTCTAGTTACCATGAGGGATTTACTTTGACGAAAATGAGATGTTGGTCTACACCATCAAATCTTCTCACAATCGATTATGGTCACTTTTTTGCCAAAGTTCCAAGATCTTTAGCCTTGGTGACATAGTGTCCTGAAGGAAATGGCATGGACCCACATTATGTACAATACAATTATCATGTGTTATACCATCCAATGCAAGGTCAATGAAAGTTGCTTGACTTTTACCCTTGGCAACACAACAAGAACATGAGACATGTTCAGACACCTAAATGGGTCCTATGTAAGTTTCCAACAAGGAAAAAAATGGCTCATGTGGAAGGATTCAATTGGATCAATTTCCAACTAGGAAGGTTAAAGCTAAGTCACAAAATGTTTTATTCGTTAATCATCAAATTTTTCAAAAAATTCACGACTTATGTTCAAATTTGAAGGGCAATGCCACTCTATTTCTCTATGATCCATTTACAAGAATTAAAGCTCCTTGTGAAAAATAAAATAAGGAATATAGTGTAGATAGTCAAAGAATTTCTTCATGCAAATGTATTTTGATTTTTTGGAGCCAGAACTTGTTGAAGTGTTGGAAATATTATGATAGGCTAAGTTATTGAGAGGGGAGGGGTGAATTAGTAACCAATAAAACTAAATCCTTAATTAGAAATTAATCCTTCATGTGAATTTTGATGTAATTTCATGCATGAGAAATTAAAAACTCTAAAGCACAAATAACACTTTTGACACACAATTTGGTGACCCAGAAACCTGCCAAATAGAAAGTAAAACAGGGGTGGGGATGATACCCACAACTTTTAGTACTATAGTATAAAGTTGGCCTGTTAAAGCTTACAATGATCACTTCTAATGATCTACCCTATTAGGAGCAATAAGGACTACTAGGTCCACCTTGCAAAAGGATTTACAAACATACAATGAAGTATGCACTCAATAAAGTGATTTGCACAAGATTACTAAATCTACCTTGTTAAAGGATTTGACTAATCCACCTATTAGGATGAAGCAATAGCTAATCTTTGATTTGCAACTTGGTTTGCTGAATGAGATTCATTTGAGTGTACAAATCATCTTGTTGTGATAGATAAATATTTGTTGCTCCTTATACTGTTATAGCCTTTTGTAATTCACTATTCTACTCTTCTCTGATTATTACATTCAATCCATGTCATGTTATTTTTTGGATGTGACACAATACATTACATATATACCAATAAAATTAAAAATTACAAAGTCAGCCACAATACAAGTTTACACAAATATTACAAAGTTGGCCAAAGTGTAGAAACTTGGGTTTTGAAGACTGACTCAGTGAGGTTCTAATACATAGCATCCACTGTCAATGCTCAACATCATCATGCACTTGGTAGACATAGAAGCTCAGTCTATACTGATCACTTCCAAGTAATCTTAAACTTGGTTTTCACTAGTGACTCAACAAATACTATGAAACTTGGCATATAAACTAAATCACTTGATTCACATTGCATAGCTCGGTCAATGCTATCACTATGAGCTTGGTATAAACTAAATCACTTGGTTAACACTGAGTAGCTTAGTTAACACTAGACTTGCATCACATCAATTGTGAACTTGGTAAGCACTACACAACTTGGTTTGCATTGCTAAACTTGACATACATTGAGATGCTTGGTTTATACTACTAATCAACAACTTTGTAGTAACTGCTCAGTGCAAACTAAAATCTATCAAAAGGACTCGATAGCAACTATAGAACTTGGTAGAAACTGAAATGCTTGGTTAACACTATTAACTACTCAATAGATACTTACAATTTGAATAAGTGTATGTCACTAATAAAAAATATGACTAGAATGTCAATAATCTCCCCCTTTGGCATTAGTGACAAAAACACTTAACAATCAAAACTAAATTCAAGAACATTCAATTACACCTTTATCCATCACCTTAAGTCTTCAACTCAGTAGAGTATACTATTTTTGAGATTTATTTCAAAATTGGGTTTGTAAGAGATATATAATATGGTAATGCTCCCCCAATCATAATATACAATATACTATACATCTGATATATACATTTTTCTCCTTCTTTATACAATATGCATTTTCTCTATAATCTTTCAATCTTTTTCAATCTTCTTCCCTTTGTCCTTACATCTTCTCCCCCTTTTTGACATTAATGATAAATATTTATGCTACATATATTTATATAGTAATGCCAAAATGTGACAAGAAATCTAAATGTACCTTCAAGATAAGTGCCAAAGTCTTGTCCCAATTCTCTTCCAACGCTTTGCATGTGTGTAATGCAATCTACATTTTTGCTGACAATTCTATCATATGGTCTGCGATGGAGAAGTTATTGTCATGAATGAGCATTTTTGAATGTGCAATGTGCTTCTGCAGTGCATCCATGTTTTGGAGAATCATGTTCTAAATGTCTATCAATGTTGATCTTATTCTGGCCTCTTCTCTTACAATTATGCCTACTTATCCATCATGAATATGATCTTGTTGAAGTGGGAAGAGTTTGAAATTGGGTCAAGTTGTAATTGCTATGCAGTTACCTTTAGATCCTAATCAATCTTTAATAATTTATCAATCTTATATCCCTAGTGAAGATTGATGTATCACAAATTTTACCAAAAAGTAAAAATACATTGATGTAGGAGGTCTCTATAGAGCCTACAATAGTAGATAATTCTACTTGATGAGTAGGAATCTATTGAGCAATAAGTTCTAAAACTTTTTTCTTAGCTTTCTACAACAATTTGTCCTGTCCATCTAAATATTCATTATATCTCTAGACTTCCTCTACTAACTAGTACAAAATTGGTTGAGAAGTATCAACCTCTATGCCTAGAGCCTCTACTAGGATATTCTTAGCATCCTCAATTATCTTAAATTCCTTATTTCTTTCCTCTCTAAGCCTTTGCTACTTAGCTTTCTTTTGAAGAAGTTCTCCAAAAACATGCATCTAATCAGTATTGAGATTAGAAATGTTCCAATTAGGAATGACAATCTCCTCATCAAGATCTATATCTTCTTCCTTCTCTTTGCCTATCCTTGCACTTATTACTTGCATGGTAGGAATGGAAACAATTGTAGAAATAGTAGAACTTTTTGAAAAAGTGGGTACTGCACTCATTGATGAAATACCTATAGAATAAATACCTTGAGTAGCCAAAACTGATGTAGAGGGAAGATCTTTCTGCTCAATAGATGAAGTACTTGCCACTTCTATCAATGAAGTACTAAGCTAGATAGCTACAAAGATTGATTGAGTGCTTGTGCTTTCAGTGTTAGTCACAATCAATCTTGTTGAACCTATCTCCAAAATTGGTGTTTTCAATGTTTTTCTTGGAGAATGAGGAAGTGAGGCTTTAGCCACTTCAAAAATCTTTACTGGGTTAGTCTCCTTAGTATCTTATACATCTAATAAATCTTCCTTGGTAGCTTCTTGACCCTATTCATCTTCATCATCTACATTATCAAAATGAGTGACTTCTTCATTATCAATCTCTTCATCTTTCTCATGATCATCATCATCATCATTTTCACTTACACTAACTACAAAATCACTCGGCTTATGAAAAAGATAAACATTCTTCCATGTGTTTGTAGCATTCTTCACAACATGTTCTATATCTATAAATAACACAAGACAAGTGTTGAATCTTAAAGTTATCTTTTCTTCATTTTTCTTCAAAGATTCTTTTACCTCCTTATCATCCAAATTTGGCATGAGTTGCCTTAGGGTCTGCTCATATATATCTTTTTTATTTTTCATGGAATGCTCCCATCTTGGCTTGACTTTCTCCATTAAAACATTAGGAATCTACTAATCAAGGTGGTTTGGGGAGTATTTCCACTTACTCATTTTAGTTATTAACACTTCTATTTTATTTTTCTCATCTATAGTCCTGGACTCATATTTTAGTGCCTTGAATTTTTTTATGCCAGATCCTAATTCTAATTCTTTCATCCTTTCATTAAAGGTGGGTGGAGACTTCTTGAAGATTATATCTCCTCCTTTATTTACTTTCTTCCAGGATGATCTTCTAGGGAACATAGTAGTAGATGTCATGGCAGGATTGGTAATAATTACCTTACCTTTCTTCTTTAGTGGCTCTTCTTATTTTGACTTTTCTTCATCTTCTACTTCTTCATCCTCTCCTTTTCCTTCAGTCAATAAAAGATTGGAACTAGTTTTTAGTTTAGCAATTCTCTCCTTTCCCTTATTGACTGCCCGAGGAAGTCTGATTTCTAGTTCTATTCTAGCCTTTGCCTCATCATAAGTGCCAAAATAATTAGCCTAGGATCAACTAGCTTATTTATCAATGCCTCAAATATATCTTTGGTTTTATCATTGTTCACCTCATATCCAAGATGTTTTACCCATACTATTCTTGGCCTAACTACTTGAATGTATACTTTTTCACTATCAACCATGAAACAAACATCATCTTTGTAATATTCAACTAACTTCCTTTGAATCTTGAATCTATTATTCATATTCTCTTTGAATGCATCAAAATATTTATCCATAATACTTGCATAATTCTCTCCCATTTCAAAAATATACTCATTAATTTGATAAAGAAATGGTACATCTTTTCTCCAAACTGATGTACCTTTTGATGGGAAGAACTTCTAAACATAGAAAAATAAAAAATTCAAGAGTGAACCAAACTTACATGGATTGTTCTTGGAAGTTCTAATGCTCTCCATGTTCTTGTTGAACTAGTTTAGCACTAACTTGGCAAGGTCAAGTGATAGGTTATTCTTGAACACCTTGTATGCCAAATCAATTGCTTCACAAGATACAATGTTCAACCTACTTGAGATGTAGATTTTTTGAGCTATGACATGTTTACTAAACTTCAATTCCATGTTAGTAACATGTCTTATCTTCATTCCCCTTCCATCACACTTGGTAAGGGTTTTCTTCTCTAGTTCAACCTGACCTAGGGTTTTAGTCATTTTCACCTTTGTCAACATGGGAAGACCAGTGATCCTATGGATCATCTTTTAAGTTATCAAAATTGGTTGTTCTAACCATAGCTAACCATTGTGCACATGACTAAGCACAAATATTATCCATTTTACTTGGAAATCTTGTGGCATATGCAGAATGTGAGTTAAACCTTTTGTCTTGAGATGTTAATGGTCAGGTTTCAACACACCATCAACACATAACTCCTTCAAACATTCATCCATCTCTAATGTTTTTATATCTTGAATAGCACATTTGAAATGCAAATGAATATCATTGATTAATAGTACCTTTGGTGGAATTTGTGATTATGTGTCACTTGGATCTAGGGTTTCTGCAATGGCAGGAGTCAACTTAAAATATGGTGCCTTCCATTCCACACATCAAACCAACATGTTTGAACCTCTTTTTGTTTTTCTACTAGTGGATGCCATCTTTTCTTGGTAGGGTTTGAGAGAATACAAAAACTTTTAGTAACAATTCACTCAAATCACTTGAATTTTTAGAAGATCACTTTGCACAAATAGCTCTTGAAAATACATATTGAGAAATGGCTTTCAATGTCACCCTTTTATCAAATTTCTCGTTTTGATCACCATAAATGCCTGGTATGATTGTTTTCTCAAATGGTATAATATCATCCACTTCACTTGCATTGAATACTCGGTAGTCTTCCATGACTTGGTAACCACACAAAATTTAGTTACTCTCGACCTTGCTCGGTAGAGTCTGTACCCCAACCTCGCTCAGTAAGGATAGTAACTCAGTAGTGACTGTCATCTCTTACTTGGTGATCCCTTTGCATCTTGAATTCTAATATGGATCTTTCATCCTATCAACTAGAACTAATATTAGACATCTTCTTCAGTATCCTACTTCTAGTTCTCCTTTGAGAAATCGAGTGGAAATGGTGGAGTTACCCAATTCTTGAGTGACTTGATCATCATTGCTCAGACTTGCATTCTTAGAAGATTTTGGAACCCATTGTTGTCTCATCTACTTTCCGATGTTATTTTCTTTTCCCTTTTTTCATCTTTAATTCTTCTAGTATTCATATAGTTCTTGGCAAGATGACCAATTTTTGTACAAATGAAACATCTTCTGGTAGTATCTCTATTTCTCATGTGATATTTTTCATAATTCATTCCATTGTCTCCAAATTCTCCATAGTAATGACATCTACACCAAGTATTATAGTTCCAACCAAATATAGCTTTTACAATCTATTATCTTGGATTCAATATCTTAGTTTTGCATTCTAATGACTTGTGCCTATGCTTCTTACATTTGTGACATTTGCCTTCAAATTTTGGTTTTTCTTTGCATTCATTTGCTCCATGACCATGCTGGTCACAATTGTAGCATTTTCCATTAAATTTTTCTTTTCTTTTCTCGAACATTTGTTTGATGTATGACCTATCTTACCACAATGACTGCAAGTAGGTTTTTTATTCTTTTGAGCTCCTTGCTTGGATTATTAACCTTCTTCTATATATCCAATTCCTACTTTTCCTTTTTGTTTGTAATGAATTTTTTCATTCAACTGATTCGTGTCTAATTGATTGATATTTCATCATCCTTTCATTGGTTTTCTCGAACATTTGTTTGATGTATGACCTATCTTACCACAATGACTGCAAGTAGGTTTTTTATTCCTTTGAGCTCCTTGCTTGGATGATTAACCTTCTTCTATATATCCAATTCCTACTTTTCCTTTTTGTTTGTAATGAATTTTTTCATTCAACTGATTCGTGTCTAATTGATATTTCATCATCCTTTCATTGGTTTGCCTTTTAGTGTTTAGATCATTATGCAATCTTTCATTCTCTAGTCTTAGATTCATGATTTCTTCATTTGCATTGGTGAGTTGATCAATGAAGTTTTCTTGCTGAAGGGATAGGTGTTGAATTTCATTTTTCTTTCCTTCTATCTCTTCTCTTCTCTTGTTTTTCTCTTCCATGACTTCACACAATCTTACTAACTAAAGTTCTTGCTCTCTTCTTAGTTTTCTTACTTCTTCTTGAAGAGTACTATTCTTTTCCAATAGTTTTTTTATTGCTTCATTAGCTTTATTTGAATTTCTTGAATGGATTTCTTCAATTCTTTCTTCAATGTGGAGTGGATCATTCATCTAGATTGTAAGATCTTTTCTTCTTTTTACAGATTGAGAGAGTTTCTCTTTTTCTTCTTGAGTTGTCCAATAGCCAATTCCAAATCTAGCTTCTCATTTTCAATAGCCTTATCAAGTCTAAATACCTCCATTTTTTTATATCTTTGCTCAAGTTGTTAAACTTTTCTCTAAGAACCACAAAGCTCTAATACCAATTATTGGAAATATTATGATAGGCTAAGTTACTAAGAGGGGAGGGGTGAATCAATAACCAATAAAACTTAATCCTTAATTAGCAATTAATCCTTTGTGTGAATTCTAATCTAATTGCATGCATGAGAAACTAAAAACATTAAATCATACATAACACTTTTGACACACAATTTGGTGAGCCAAGAACCTTCCAAATAGAAAGTAAAAATGGGGTGGGGATGATACCCACAAGCTTTGGTACTATAGTATATATTTGGCCTATTAAGTCTTACAATAATCACTTATGTTGATCTACCCTTTTAAGAGCACTAAAGACTTCTAGGTCCACCTTGCACAAGGATTTACAAACATACAATGAAGTATGCATTCGGTAAAGATATTTACACAAGACTGTTAGATCCACCTTGTTAAAGGATTTGACTGATCCACTTGTTAGGATGAAGTAGTAGCTAATCTCTAATCTGAAACTTGGTTTGCTAAATGAGATTCCTCTGAGTGTATAAATAACCTTGCTATGATAGATAAATCTTTGCTACTCCTTATATTGCTATAGCCTTTTGTAATTTTCTCTTCTACTCTTCTTTAATTGTTACATTTCATCCATGTCATGTCATTTTTTGGATGTGACATAATACATTACATATATACCAATTCAATTTACAAATTACAAAGTCAGCTACAATACATGCTTACACAAATATTACAAAGTCAGCCAAAGTGTAGAAACTTAGGTTCTAAAGATTGACTCAGTGAGGTTCTGATACACAGCAACCAATAGCAATGCTCGACATCATCATGCACTTAGTAGATGTAGAAGCTTGGTTCATACTAATCACTTCCAAGTAGTCTTGAACTTGATCTACACTAGTGACTTGGAAAATACTATAAAACTTGTCATATAAATTGAATCACTTGATTCATACTGCATAGTCAGTCAATGCTATCACTATGAGCTCAGTATAAAATGAGTCACTTGGTTAAAACTAAGTAGCTTGGTTAACACTAGACTCACATCACATCAACTATGAACTTGGTAAGCACTACACAACTCAATTTGCACTAGTAAACTTGGCATACACTAAGATGTTCAATTTATACTAATAATCAACAACTTTGAAGTAACTGCTTGATGCAAACTAAAATCTGTCAAAAAGAATTGATAGTAACTGTAGAACTTGGTAGCAACTAAAATGCTTGGTTAACACTGTTAACTGCTCCGTAGATACTTACAATCTGAATAAGTGTATGTTACTAATAACAAACATGACTAGAATGTCAACATGAAGAGCCTATTTTCTTGCCTAGTTGAATCATTAAAAAAATTTATATAAATGATTCATTGTAGAATTCAGATTAGAACTGAGAAAGCCAAGTATCTTAGTCAACACACAATTAAAAGAATTTTGGTTTTTCTTCATTACTATTCCACTATGCCTCCAAAAAAGGGGTTTCTCTAGGAAGGTAGAATATGCTAGTAGAAATATCCATGATGATTTTCTAAAACAATTGAGTGAATCTACAAATGAATCAACCTAGATAAAGAAATTAATTCTTGTAAACCCTAGACTCTGAGTTGTAGATGGTTTATTTGACAAGGGAAATCAAATGAGGGATGCAATAAGTTCTAAAATAGGGCTCCAATTGTTTAAAAGTGGTTTTCAGAGAGGAAATTGTTTTCTCCCTATGAAAATATCTAGAATTTTTACTTAAATAAGTTAGTAGTCCTTGGGGTTTTTATGGATTCAGACCTATTCACACTTGTAGCTCAAAACTATGACCTAGTATCTAGGATATTGTGGAGAATAGATGGGGAATGTTTAATGAAAATCACTACAAAAGAAATTCAAGAAGTTTTTGGAATGGACCCAATCACAGACTATCATAAGGCAATTGATTTTCAAGGATTGGAGAAAGAATACTTGTCTAATAAAGATCAGGTTAGGCAAGGGGCATTGAGAGGACACTTGGCCACAATTGGTAATTTGACTTTGTTTATAGCATCAACTAAAGAACCTTTCAAGAAAAGTTTTTTAATTCTAGGGCCATAGACATCTACATGACTTTGTGCAAGGTCTTTAGCAAAGATGAACAAGAGTTTATGCCAATCAAGTTCATATATATGATGATATAGATCTCTTCCTTGGTGTGGATATTATTTTTTATTTTGCATCCTATCTAGCAAAAGAAATTCATATAGGTCTGAGTGGAATTGCGAAGGGAAAATTTGAGAAAACCTTTGGCTATTATTCATTATAGATTCATATGTTCTTGTATAAAGGTGTTACTTTCTTTGAAAAGGAAATGGTGTTAAACAAAGAATATGAGGGAGAATCTCTGTCATTTCAATTGTGGAGTGCAAATATAACATGGGATGTGAGGATTCTATTATTAAAAGATAATCCCAAGATACCTAAGGCATTGCTAGATTTCATCAAGCCTATAGATAACCCTACTAGTTTGAAGGTTTCCCATAATTGGGTAGATATCATACCATACCCTATGTCAATAGTATTCAAAGTATATGGATTCCAAGGAACTCCACATGTGCTTCCCTACCAAGTACCTCTTAAGGTGGGAATAGCTAAGATGATAAGGCAAAAAGGTTGTTTGGAGGAACCACAACTGATTGGTCAGTCTAGTGGCTCTATTTTCCCATCTTGTACAGTTTCTCATCAGTTCATAATCACAAAAGGTGGTTGGATATTTCTGTATAAATTCTTAGACCCATACAAAATGGTTGTCTCTCATGATCATTTCAATGATAGTGAAGAATTTTTTGAAATATTCAAATAGAGGGTTAAGACTAGCACTAAAAATCATCAACCCTACTTCTCTAAAGATGTACAATAAGAAATTAATTCTCTCTCTAGGAACAAGAGATAAAAAAAAGGAGAAAGGGAGAGTTTATTCCAAGGTTTTAGAGTTTATTAATTGTTTTGGCAAAGATTATAAGCCTTGAAAATATGCAAAGATAGAAGTAGATAACTTGAATAAGTTAATGATTACTTTTCTAGAGATTACGGAGGCTATGAATGAAAAGAAGACATTATTTATCAAATCTTATCCTGAAAAGGCTTGACAATTAATGAAAAAATTATCTTTTACCCCTATAGTAGGATTAGGATAATTGGTTATTCAGAGGAGATTTGGCTATAATATCATTAAGAATAAAGAGCTTACAATTGACAAGGGTAAACAAATAGTTGGATCAACTAGTACTATTTTGGAAGACAGACCTAAAAAGCCTAAGCCCAAGAGGGAAAAAATAGAAGAAAACAAGTATCCCAAATAGAAGAATACTTATCCACTCAATTCCCATTGAATATAGGAGATGAACAACTCACTAAGGAGAAAATGGACCAATTAGGATCCCAAGGGGGATTTTTTAACACTATTACAGAATTAAAAGAAAGAAATCCTCAAGAGCCTCCCATGCCTAGGCTTGAGCTAACTATTTTTGATTATAGAGGAAGGGAATTAGACCTTGGAGTAGAACAAGCTACTCATGAATTTCTTTCTAAAGATAGTTTTGTTAGATCTAGAGCTTTTCATCAGTTTGAATGGAGAACAAATATTGAACAATTTGAAGAAAGGTGTAATCAAAGGAAAGAAAAGCATCCTAAAATGGAAGAGGCATCCATAAAAGATCAAATAAAGGATGATATGATGCAAGAGTTTAGAAGTTTGACCCCTGAAGAAGGAAGAAGAATGATAAAATCATTTGGGGTTTTTTCATTACCAAATTGGGACATTGTAGATGCCATGGTATTTAACATTCTTACCAAGTAGTTAATTGTAGAATAAAAAGTGAAAAAGTAGGTAAGGGGTTCTAAGTTCAGTGGAGATCATGTTGCCCTAGTGGTTTGGTCTATGAGAAGAGGATCCAGAGTTGGTTCCTCTCAGCCTGATGACACTGGCATGATAGGAAAATTGATTGTAAAAGGGTAGAGGATACTCCAAATTAGGAGGCCATAGAGTTAAATTTTGGAATAGACAACCTCACCCTAACCATAGCTAGGAAGGAGAAAAGGGAAAAAATAGAATTACAAGAAAAAAATATGAACAATTTTAGGGGCTTACTGTTGGAAATAATCAAGACTAGCTAGGTTACTGAGAGGGGAGGGGTGAATCAGTAACCTCAAAATTTTAAACTAATTCATCATGTGATTAGCATAATCAATTCACCATTAATTCATCTAATCTACTGCATGCATGAGAAATTGAATGATAAATATTCATGACACATGAACACAAAATTTAGTGACCCGGAAACCTTCCAAATAGAAAGTAAAATTGGGGTGGGGATGATACCCAAAAAACTTCACTACTATAGTATAAAGTTGGCCTATTAAGGCTTAAAATGATCACTTTTGATGATTTTCCTTGTTAAGAGAAATTTGGACAGCTAGATCTACCTTGTTAGAGGTTTTAGATACATACAATGAAGTATGCACTTTGTTAAGAGATTTAAAGAAAGATTGTTAAGTCTACCCTGTTAAAGGATTTAGAAACT
Source organism: Cupressus sempervirens (assembly GCA_028749045.1). NCBI lineage: Eukaryota > Viridiplantae > Streptophyta > Pinopsida > Cupressales > Cupressaceae > Cupressus > Cupressus sempervirens. The sequence continues at coordinate 694,487,378 of CM053789.1, read as the reverse complement.
GATGCACCTATTAGGATGAAATAGTAGATCTAACTTACAATTTGATTTCTAATTAGATCCTTGAAGTATAGCTCACCTCCTGTGATAGATATAACTTTACTACTCCTTATAGACCTTGTTGAATACTCTGCTTTGTTGTTGATTCTCATTCATATTCATCAAACATATGCTTAGTATTATGCATTCTTACATTCACTTCTTCATTCCTTAATACATTGGTATGATACAATACATCATATATATATACCATTCCAATACTTACAATTACAAGGTTGGCTAAAACACAAGTAAACAAAATATTACTGAGTCAGCCAAACAATAGAAACCTAAGTTCTGTAAGCTGACTTGGTGAACTTCTAATACTCAGCGTCCATTGCATTACTCAACATTTTTATGCACTTAGTAGAAGTAGAGGCTTGATCCATACTAATCACACAATGTAGCTTTAAACTCGATGACCATTGGAGACTCAGTAGATATAGTGTAACTCAGTGGAAACTAATTTCTATGTTTACCTTGCTTGAACTCGATAAACATTGCACATCCATCACTCAGTCAAAACTAGCTTCACATCATAGTAACTAATGACTCAATAAATACTAAAAATCTCAATGACCACTATCTACTTAGTGATAACTACTAGACTGTAAATTGTTTGTTTTCACTCAGTAGCTTCTAGAATGCTCAGTATGAACTATGAAACCTAGTTATCACTAGATTGCTCAGCAAACACTAGAGACTAAATGATGAGTTTGGTAGCCATACATAATTGAATATGTGTTGTCACTAATGAAAAATATAACTTAATGCCAACAATCTCCCCCTTTGGCATTAGTGATAAAAACACTTATAAGCCAAGACTTATGTACATTAACATATTGATTTTTTGATTTTCAAAATTTATCTTTGTAAAGTTGTTGTATATACACTTGCACATATCTCCCCCATACATAAGACATAATATATACATAGTCTCTCTCCCTTTTATTCTATACATATATCAATCTATTCTCTCCCCCTTTGTCTCTTCACAAAATATCTCTTACTCCCTCTTTTTGACAATAATGCCAAAGAGTTATACAATATAGTCATATAGAGACACCAAAATGTGAGAGAAACTCAAAATGTACCTTGAGAATAAGAGCTAGTGTCTTATCCCAATTCTCTTGCAAAATTTTAGAGGTATGGAGAGCTACTTGAGCTTTTGTTGAGAGTTGTATCATATGTTCTACGACTGAAATGTTGTTATCTCGGACCAATGACTTTGAATATGCAATATGCTTTTGCATTGTGTCCATGATTGGAAGGATCATGTTTTGGATATCTATTGATGTGGATCTGATCCTTGCTTCCTCTCTTAGTAGTTTAGCCTGCATATCTAATAGAAATCTCACCTTAATGTGATGTGCTAACTGAATTACTTGCAATAGAAGAACTTACTGGAACAAAAATTGGTGCAAGAAAAGTTGTAGTAGTCAAAATTGTAGAACAAGATGATAAACATAGTACACATGATGTTGATGAAGTTCCTAACTTGGTAGCTGAAGAAGAGGAGGTATGTAGCTCAGTGGATGAAGTGGTAGACACTTCCATTAGTGATGCTCGGAGTTGAGAGAGAGAAAATAGTGATTGAATAGATGATGTATCTATTGATGTTACAATCACACTTGCTGAAGCTGTCTCCATGATAGATGATGTAGCAGTCTTTGGTGGAGAGTGAGGAAGAGAGGCTATAACTTGTATAGCTATTGTTACTGGATCATTTTCTTTGTCTCCTTCCTTATTCTCTTCTCCATTATCCCTCAATGCTTGATAATCCTCAGCATCAAAAGTGACACAAGGTGTGTTATCTTCTTCATCATTGTCACTATCATCATCATCCTTGATCTCAATTGGGTCTTCAGATAAAATTGTTCCATATATCTGTAGCATATTTAACTATCTTTGACAAATTAGACAAGTATGAAATCTCATCATCATTTTCTCTTCATTTTTCTTCATTGCTTCCTTAACTTATGCATTAGTAAGATTTGGTAGCAACTGTCTCAAAGATTGATCAAATATGTCTTTGATAGTTTGAGTAGTAGATTCCCATCTTGGTTTCAACCTTTCTAATAATTCATTGGAAATTTGTGGGGCAATTTGATCTGGGAATATTTCTATTTTCCCATCTTTGACAGCACTAGCTCCTCAATCTACATCTTCTTTGCATCTATCTTGGTTTCAAATTTTAATGTCTTGAATTTTGTAATACCAACACCTTCTTATAATTGCTTCAATCTCTCTTGGAAGGTGAGAGGGGGCTTAATAAACACAACTTCACTACCTCCTTTCTTCTTAGATCTCTTGGTAAACATAGCTATGGAGGTCTTGGGTGGCTTTTTTATAATCACCTTGCCTTTCTTTCTTACAAGCTCTTTCTCCTTTATAATTCCAACTCTTCATCATCTAATTCTTCTTCATCCTCTCCTTTTCCCTTGATAAGCATAAAAGGGGCACTTGCAGTTTTCAACTTCGCTATCTTCCTCTTTCCTTTGCTTATTGATTGAGGTAGCTTGATCTCAAGCTCTATTCTAGTTTTTGCTTCTTCATAGGTTCCAAAGACAAGTAGCTTTGGATCTACAGGTTCATTGGCTAGGGCTTCAATAATGTCTTTTATCTCATCAATGTTAACCTCATATAGAAGAGGTTTCATCCATGCAACTCTAGGCCTTAATGCCTAGATATAAACTTTATCACAATCAACCATGAAGCATACATCATCTTTATAATCTTCAACTAGTTTATGAGGAATCTAAAACCTATTTTTCATCTTCTCCTTGAAAACTTCAAAATAATTATCCATAATACTTTCAAAATTTTCACCCATTTCTGCAATGAATTCATTAATCTAATACAAAATGGGAGTATCTTTCCTCCATATAATTGAACCTTTGGATGGGAAAAACTTTTGAACATAGAAGAAAAGACAAGTTAGTAAAGAACCAAATTTATAGGGGTTGTTCTTTGATGTCCTGATGCTATCCATGTTCTTGTTTAACTATTTCAAAAATAAATTTGACAAATCAAATTCTAGGTTCTTCTTTACAACCTTGTATGCCAAATCCATGACTTCACATAGCACACTATTCAATCAATTAGAGCTATATATCTTATGTGCAATGATGTGAATTCCAAACCTAAGTTCCACGTCAGATACATTACTGATCTTTAGACCTCTATCATCCCACTCAACTAGGGTTTTCTTCTAAAGCTCTTCCTGACCTAGGGTTTTGGTTGTTTTAGCCTTGTTGAGCATAGGTAGACCCATGATCTTATGAATAATTTTATTCATGATCAACACAAGTTGATCTAACCATAGCTGACCATTATGCACACAATTGAGAATATACCTAATCCACTTCACTTAGAAATTTCTTGGTAGATGCAAAATATGGGTTAATCCTTTGACCTCTAGATGCTTATGCTCGAGTTTTAAAGATCCATCAACATAGATTTCTCCTAGGGAACTATCCATCTCTAGGGTTCCAATTTCTTTTATAGAACACTTAAAATGAGTGTGAATATCATTAATAAGGAGTACCTTTGGAGGAATTTGCGATTGAGCTCCATTCAGATTGAGTGACTCCGCAACTACTGGTACCAACTTGAAATTTGGTGCTTTCCATTCCATGCCTTTCACCAACATCTTAGAACCTCTGTTTTCCTTGTTGTTTTTGCTACTTCTGGATTCCATGGTTGCTTGGTAAATGAGAAAATTCTTCAAAAAATCTTTGCTTCGAGATTACTTGGATGCACTGTAAATCGCTTTGCTCTGGGTATACTAAAGTTGCGGTGAAAAATGAAGTCAATTTTTTCTCTTTTTGATGAAAATTTTCTATTAATGCTTGGTGCCATAATGACATAGTGCATGATAAACTATCATCCACTCATTGTGCTCAATAAAAGCTTGTAACTCAGTGATTGAACAAAAATTTTATTACTATCAACCTAGCTCAGTAGAGTCTCTGACCAACCTTGCTTGCTGAATACTGATTTCTTATGATCCCTTTGTATTTGAAATATGAATTTGGATCTTTTTCTTCCTTTCATTAGAAATACTTAAGATATGGCTTGAAGATACAGTTCTAGTTCTTCCTTAAGAACTTAATTGGAAATGGTGGAGTCACCCACTTCTTGAGTGACATGGTCATCATTTGAATGGGTTTGCTCAGTAGATTTGGGAATCCACTATTGTCTCATCTGCTTCCTAATGTTATCAACTTTAGCCTTCTTTTCATCTTCAACATTTCATATATTCATGTAATTCTTAGTTATATGACCAAGTTCAATACATGTATAACATCTTATGGTGGTATCCTTCTTTCTCAAGTGATGTCTTGCACAATTTATTCCAATGTGTCCATATTCTCCACAATAATGACATCTACACCAAGTATTATAGTCCCAACCAAATATTGCTTTTACAAATTATTTATCTAGATTGAATGGTTTAGATCTACATTCAGATGCCTTGTGACCTTGTTTCTTGCATTTGTAAGATTTATCTTCAAACTTTGGTTTCTCCTTACATTCATTAGCTTTATGACCATGTTGATTGCAATTGTAGCACTTTCCATTGAATTTTTCCTTTCCATTACTCCAACATTTTTTTGATTTGTGCTCTATCTTACCACAGTGACTACAAGTAGGTCTTTGATTCCTCTGAGTACCTTGTTTGGAAGATTCACCTTCTTCTTTGTATCCAAGTCCTGCTTTACCCTTTTGCCTATAAAGATTCTGCTCACTTTGCTAATTCAATTGATCCATGTCTACTTGGGATTTCATTATTCTTTCATTAATTTTCTTTTTAGAATTTAGATCAGCCTTCAATATTTCATTGATTTGTCTTTCAGTGCTTAAATCATTCCTTAGCCTTTCATTTTCAGATTTTAGACTCATGATTTCCTCAGTTGCATTGGAGAGTTGATTGATAAGACTTTCTTACTAAAGGGAATTATTTTGAGTTTCATTTTTCCTTGCCTCCAAGTCTTCACTTGCCTTATTCCTTTGTTCCAAGATTTCACACATTCTTATTGACTAAATTTCTTATTCTCTTCTCAATTTTCTTACCTCTTCTTGTAGAGAGCCATTATTTTCTATGAGTTCTTTGATTGCCTCATTTGCTTCGTCTAAACTACTTGAGGGGAAAAAATATTCAATCTTTTCTTCAACATACTGGTGGTAATTCATTTGTTTTGCAAGTTCCTTCCTTCTTTTTAGGGATTCGGAAAGATGCTCTTTTTCTTCCTTGAGTTGAGCTATGGCCATCTCTAGATGTAGCCTTTCATTATCAATGGCCTTGTTAAGTCTAAATATCTCCATTTTCCTTGATTTGTGCTCAAGTTGTCAAGCTTTTTCTTGAGAACCACAATGCTCTGATACCAATTGTTGGAAATAATCAAGACTAGCTAGGTTATTGACAGGGGAAGGGTGAATCAGTAACCTCAAAATTTTAAACTAATTCAGCACTTAATCAGCATAATCCATTCACCATTAATTCATCTAATCTACTACATGCATGAGAAACTAAAAGATAAACATTCATGACAGATGAACACAGAATTTGGTGACCCAGAAACCTTCCAAATAGAAAGTAAAATTGGGGTGAGGATGATACCCACAAAACTTTACTACTACAATATAAAGTTGGCTTATTAAGGCTTACAATGATCACTTTTGATGATTTTCCCTATTAAGAGCAATTTGGACTACTAGATCTACCTTGTTAGAGGTTTTACAAACATACAATTAAGTATGCACTCTGTTAAGAGATTTAAAGAAAGATTGTTAAGTCTACCCTGTTAAAGAATTTAGAAACTAATTCACCTATTAGGATGAAATAGTAGATCTAACTTACAACTTGATTGCTGATTAGATCCTTGAAGTACAAATCACCACTTGTGATAGATATAAGTTTACTACTCCTTATAGACCTTGTTGAGTACTCTACTCTACTATTGATTCTCATTCGCATTTATCAAACATCTGCTTAATATTATGCATTCTTACATTCACTTATTCATTCATTAATACATTGGTATGATACAATGCATCACGTATATATACCATTCCAATATTTACAATTACAAGGTCAACTAAAACATAAGTAAACAAAATATTACTGAGTTGTCCAAATAGTAGAAACTTGGGTTCTGTAAGCTGACTTGATGAACTTGTGATACTTGGCATCCATTGCATTACTTGGCATCATCATGCACTTGGTAGAAGTAGAGACTCAGTCCATACTAATCACACAATGTAGCTTTGAACTTGATGACCATTGGAGACTTGGTAGATATAGTGTAACTCAATGGAAACTAATTTCTATGTTTACCTTGCTTAAACTTGGTAAACACTGCACATCCATCACTTGATTGACACTGGCTTCACATCATAGTAACTAATGACTTGGTAAATAATATGATGCTTAGTGACCACTATCTATTTAGTGATAACTGCTAGACTACACACTATCTATTGTCACTCGGTAGCTTCAAGAATGATCAGTATGAACTGTGAAACCTGGTTATCACTAGATTGCTTGGAAAACACTAGAGACTAAATGATGAGTTTAGTAACCATACAGAATTGAATAAATGTTGTCACTAATGAAAAATATAACTTAATGCCAACACTTACAATAAAGAAGTGCATAAAAGAATGGAGCTTGAGAATAAGATGACAGTACAGTCTAGCAAACCTAGAATTACTTATCCTCGACCTCTAGTTGAGCCTTTTAAATTAACTCCTCTTATAGAAATGTTTAACACCCCATAGAGACCTCAATATTATACAACAAAGGATTTTGAAGAAGAAAAGAGCAAACTTTGGGCATTACATGTGGAACTGGATATCCAGTATAAGGAAAAGATGAGGAAAATAATTATGTATTTGGTAGATAAAATTGGTTGGCCTACATTTAATGAACAATTGGAAAAAGTAATGAACATATGGAATGAGCTGAAAGGAAATGAGGATGCTTTGAAGCTAATTGTCAATAAATGGAATAACAGGGACAAGGATGTCACTATTTTAAAATCTTCAGCTATCAGTTTGTCTTGTGAATAAATAGAAAAGAATTTTGACTTGACTCATGATCACTCCAAGTTTGATAATAAAATAATTGCATTGCAAAGGAGAATCATAAACTATCTTTCAAAGTATATGAGTAGAAACCTTGAAATTTTCCCTCATGCACTAAATAAAATGGACAAATTGAAAGATAAAGAGGAATGGGCCATAGAATTAGATGATCTATTATGCATGAGGTTAAGTAAGGTCATAAATGAAAATGGACATGCATAGTTGGCAAATACAACTAAAGAAGTTGTTAAAGTTCAAATATTTTATAATTCTTTAATGGAGGAGTTTATTGAAATAGATAAACTAGGAGAATATTTTTTGAAGAAACAACATGAGATTCTAAGTTTTAATTGATCAGATGACATACTTTTTCACAAGTCAATGGAAAATTTTGTAGTTTTAAAACAATTAGTGCTCAGTTGAACCAATGAAGATGAAATGGAACAAGATGAGTTGCAAACTGATGCATTCATCAAAGTAGAAGAAGACAAAGATAAACAATCAACTACAATAACAAGCACAAAGGTCCCAACTAATGACTTGGCAGTAGGAGAATCAAGTGTGGCTGTCAGTTTGTCAGTACAAGATGACATGGATGGAGAACCTAAAGTTTAGCTTAGTATTCAAATATTAGAATAGGATTCATCACAAGAAAGTCCAATGGTCACTTTCTCTGAGGAATGACAACTATGACAAAGACAATCACAAACTCCTCAACAAATAAGTGTAGTAGAAGTGGTCCTCACAAAAAGAATATTCATGATACAAATCATTCTATTGCACCAATTTTTTTTATTTTATGATATTAAATTTTGTAAATATCTTTCTGTCTTAAGGATAGTTGTTAATACTCTCTAGGCCTTAAGATTTTTGCATCTCATACTATATAAATAAGATTCCAAGGCTAGACAGGGGGTCCAAACTATTATGCAATTTTAATTTTTGTTAGCTTTATTCAGTCCAATTTCCTTGATGCAAATTTTATGATGTATTTTCTCTACAAGTCTAAGAAAACAATAACATTCAAAGATCATGTTGTTTTTTCTTGAGTTGTTTTGAGTATTATTCTAATGTTATACAATTTTCAAAGAGAATTAATACAAAGATAAACTATCACCATATCCATTTTCTCTGAGTCTTGTCACCATTGCTATTGACTAGTTATTTTGAGGTTGTATGTGTTGGAAATATAAGAGGAGTAACTAGGAGGGGGTGAATCAATTACCACTAAAATAAATCTTGATCCCTTAGATTTCAACTAGAGAATTTAGACTGATAAAACTAATTACTGCTATACTCGGTAAGCATACAGAAATTGTTATAACTCGATAAATGTAGAGTGTGAATTACTATAGTAAATCTTAAGATGTTATTAGTAATTACTTGCAAGCATAAAAGAAATAACATGAACACATGACACACCAGGATTTGACGTGGAAACCCAATTCACAAAAAACTACCAATGTAACTAGTTACTATTTTTCACTCTTTTGAAGTGAGCCCTATTAGGAGCCAACCCTATTAAAGGTTATAAAACACATTTTTAGTTGTAATCCTATTAAAATATTTAATCACCCTATTAGGAGTGGCCTTGCAAAAGGTCTTGAAATAATTCAATGGAATTGCCACCTTGTTAGAGGATTTACAAATGGCTATTAAACCAACTCTGTTAAGAGATTTTAGCTTACTACTAGAATGGTTAGAAAGTAACAATGAAATGATCTGATTGTGATGCAACTAAATTGTTGATTATAGATCTCTACTCTGGTTCATACTTGATCCTTCTTGATCAAATAACACTTTTTTGCTCCACAAGGATATTTTCTTATCCTTCAAGTTCACTTCCTCTTTTCTTATCTTTTTTAATCAACTTGCATCTCACACACTTTGAAATCACAACTTGACCTTTTATGTATACCTTCCAGATTTTCAAGTTGGCTCAAATACAAATTTAGAATAACCAATATTCATCACATCAGTCAGCTAGAATCAATAGGTAAATTAATTAAGCTTTACATGCAAAAATAAGAAAATCCTTTGGTAGCCGACCCAACTTGGTAGAGACTGATTCTGAAGCAATTTCCTAAAGCTTGGTTAACACTATGAACTTAAAAAATTCTTTGTTAATTGAGTGAACTCAATTATCACTAACTCTATTCAACTTTCTTTTTGTTAACTAAGTGAGCTTGGTTAACACTCTTTTCTATATAACTTCCTTCAATGCCTGAGTGAGCTCGGTAGATATTGCCTTCTATACAGAGTAAACTTAGGAACGCTTAGTAGACTAGAAAAACTATCTTTTTTTACCAATTGAGCTCAGCATGCACTAACTATCAACTAATATGAGATTTGTGTAACATCAAAGACAACACACAATTAATCAATTGTATCCAACAATCTCCCTCTTTGGCATTGATGGCAACACAACGTGTCATAGCACAATGAAATTTTGAGAACAAGACTCCCTCAATCAAAAAAATTTCTCCCTCTTTGATTTTATAGAGGAAACTTCTCCTGTAGTATTCTTCCTTTGTGAAGGAACTACTTGACTTCTCCCTTTACAAAATTTCAGAAAGATATGACAGTAAAATTCTCCCTCTTTGACAACACATGCCAAAGACAATTCTAATTAGTAGTAATATACATTAAGTATAGATTCATCTGCAATGTGTCCTTGTCAATACTGCATCAACTAATTGATCTTGAACTTGGTTCCTATTGATGTATTACTAAACTTTTATTTAGTGAGCTTTAGATAGGGGAATGGCCACCAGCTTACCTCTTAGATACAAAAATGCATCCTTAGGTAGTGGCTTGCTAAATATATCAGCAATTTTTTCTTTTGAATGCACATATTCCAATATAATTTCTTTGTCCTATACTAATTCTCTTACAAAGTAATATTTTATAGCAATGTGCTTTGTTTTGGAATACATCACTGAATTCTTTGATATGTTGATTGCACTGGTGTTATCACAATACATCACTATTGGCTCTTTTATTTCAACCTTCATTCCTTCCAAAAAATATTTGAACCAAACAATGTTAGAGCAATTCACTATTGTTGCTACATATTCTATTTTTGTTGTGGATTGAGATGTGTAATTTTGCTTCTTGTTTATTCGAGATACCAGCCTTTTACCAAGAAAGAATGCTCCACCATTGGTGCTCTTCTTGTCATCAAGATTTCCTACCCAACTAGCATCAATAAATACTTTTAGGTCAAGGTTGCCTCCAAGTTTGTACCATAAGCCATAGTGTTTAGTACCTTTCAAATATCTTAAGATTCTTTTTACTTCCATAATGTGGTTTTCTTTGGGTTTAGCTAAGAATATTTCTACTATCCCAACTGCTAAGGAAATATTAGGCCTTGTATGCACCACATATTGTAATTTCCCAATCATTGATCTATATAAGGTCTGATCTACTTCTTTGGAGTCATCATTTTTTGTAAGCTTAAGTCTAGTACACATGGGGGTTCCAATTGGTTTTGAATATTCCATTCCAAATTTTTGGAGTATCTCTTTAATGTATTTAGATTGAGTAATATAGATACCATTTCTATTCTACATCTACAATCCAACAAAGAATTTTATTTCACCAAACATGGACATCTCAAATTCCTTATTCATTTGTTCTAAAAATGCTTTTCATAAATCATCATTTCCTATGAATAGAGTATCATCCACAAATGCTTTTCCCAACACAATCTTCTTATCTAGTCCTTCCTTGATAAATAGGCTATTGTTATCATTTGTTCTTTGAAAACCAATTTGATTCAAATAGTTATGTAGTCTTTCATACCATGCTCTAGGAGCTTGTTTTAGACCATATAGGGCTTTGTGTAATTTTTAGGTGATGTCCCTTATGTCTAGATCAACAAAACCTTCTGATTTCTCAATGTAGACTTTCTCATCAAGAATTCCATTTAAGAATGTAGATTTAACATCCATCTAATATACTTTGAATCCTTTGTGAGCTGCATAAGCTAGTAAAGTCCTAACACCTTCTAATCTTGCAACAAGGGAAAAAATTTCACCATAATCAATACCTTATTCTTGAGAATGAAATTTACATACCAATCTTTCTTTGTTTCCTGATACTTTTCCATCTTCATTCAACTTATTTTTGAATACCCATTTTGTACCAATCATATTTTTATCTTTGGGCCTAGGTACAAGAGTCCAAGTTTTATTCTTTTCTATTTTTTCTATTTATTCATTCATAGCCTCAATCCAACTTTCATTTTCCAGTGCATCTTTAACACTTCTAAGTTCAAATTAAGCAAGTAAACATGTACCTTTTAGTTTTCTTCTTATCATTGTTCCATCTAATTTGTCTCCAATGATCTGATCAGGTGCATGACGCCTTCTAACATATTTAGCCAATATAGGTTCTTTGACTTTTGAATGAATTGCACTACCTTCATTTTGAATTTCAACTTTTGGCTTGGGTCCTTCTATCTATGGCTCAGGTTCTTTAGACTCAACTTGCATTAACTTGATAGCTTTTGAATGTGACTTGGGTCCTTGTGACTTAGTTTACACTTCCTGCAACTTAGTAACTAATGGAGATTTGGAGAGCTCAAGAAATGAAGTCTCCTTTTTGTCAAATGTGTTTGGAAATGTATCAGGTTCATAGTAGAAAAATCTTCTATAATCTTTTGGTTCCTTTTTGCTTTCTTCTTTAGTCTTTTCCGCAAATTCATCAATTCTCACATGTGCATTTTCTATGATTTTGTGAGTGGACAAATTCAGACATTTGTATGCTTTACTTCCATAGGAATGTCCTAGAAATATACCTTCATCACCTTTTACATCAAATTTTCCTTTTCTAATTCTTTCAATATATAACATTTGCTGCCAAATATTGTCAAGTAACTTACATTGGGTTTGTAGCCATACCATAGTTCATAAGGAGTTTTCTTTAAGTCTTTCTTCAACTGAACTCGATTTAATGTATGAACTACAGTGCTGATATCTTCCTTCTAGTATTTGATAGAAGCATTCTTTTCAATCATTAGTGTCCTTGCATTATCCATGATGGATCTATTTCTTCTTTTAGCTATTCCATTCTTCTCAGGAGTACTAGGGGTTGATACTTGTCTTTTGATTCCTCTTTCAATGTAGAAACTATTGAATTCATTTGAGATGAATTCACCACCTCTATCTGATCTCAAGCATTTCAATCTTTTTCTAGTTTCTTTTTCTACTCTAGCCAGATACCATATGCATTTCTCAAAAGCTTCTGATTTTTCTCTCAAATACATATCAATCATCATTCTAGAATAATCATCTACAAAAAGAATCAAAAAAATTTCTCCACTATAAGTTTATATTCCAATGAGTCCACATAAATTAGTATGTATGATTTCCAAGACATCTTCTAATTGATAGTTTTTTCTTTTAAAACTAGTCTTTCTCATTTTACCAATTTTGCAATTCTTGCATAATCCAACATCAGGTTTCTTCAAACTAGGAAGAGCTCTTACACTTCTGAGTTTGCTAATCTTGACCATATTATCAAAGTTTACATGACATAGTCTTCTGTACCATAGCTAGCTTTCTTCTACTTGAGCAATAAAGCATGAATAATCACCAAGATCAAGATAAAATAGGTTACCTTTTGTTTGCTTGCCTAATATAATCAGATTTCCTTGGTTATCCAGTAGTCTTCCCTTGCCATTCATGAATTCTACCTTGAATCCAATGTTTTTTAGGTATGCTACACTCATTAAATTATGTTTTAGTCCTTCAACCCAATGGGCATTGCCACATACAAGATCATTGGTTAATGAGATTCAGCCTTTCCCTTTTATACAACAAGGTTCATTGTTTCCAAATCTTACACTACCTCCATCATAGTGTTCAAAATGTTCAAACTTAGTTTTGTCTCAAGTCATATGGTGAGAACATCTGCTATCTTTGATCCATGTGTCATTTTTGTTAACATGAGAGACAAGTGTCATCTTATCCCATTCATCATCAGATTCATCTTTTACAACAATATACACTATTTCATCTTCATTGTTATCAGATTCTTTGGCCATAAAAAAAAATTTCTTACCTTTTTCTTTGTAGGATTTGTGACTTTTGAATTCCTTCTTGCCTTTGAACTTGTGGTTTTTCTTCTCTTCCTTGCCTTCTTTGTTTATACATCTAGCAACGATATGACCAATTTCTTCACAAGAAAAATAGATTAGAGGGATTTTACCTTTGTACTTTTCTCTGCTCTTGGAATATTTCTTTGCAAGTAGAGCTTTAAAAATTTCAAGATCACTATCAGAACTTTCTTTAATCTCTTCCTCACTTTCTGATTGATTATATTTTATTTTCTTGCCTTTTTCTTTGAGTGAGAGTTTAGCTTCAAATGCAAACTCAATATTTTTGGAAGCAGGAACATAGTTGTCAAAGTTGTCTAGTTCAAAAGCTGTCAATATTCCTACTAGAGGATCCAAGCATATCTTGTTATTTGGATCACATCTCTTTTCTTGAATAGTAGACACTATGATTGAATAGATGGGAAGAAAATTTATGAGAATTTTACTTACAATAGTTTCTTCTTTGATTTCTCCTCCAAATGCTCTAATTGCACTAACACTGGCCTTGATTCTTTCCACATATTTTGCAACATTTTCATCTTCTCTCATCCTAATTTGATCAAATTATCCTCTAAGGCTTTCTACTTTGGCTCTTCTTACATTTTCATCTCCTCGGTAGATTTCTTTTAGCTTGTTTCACATATCAAAAGTAGTTTTACAGTCTTTGATCTCATCAAATTCAACATAACTGAGAGCAAATGCAATATCAATCATCATAATGTAATGGTTCTTCTTCTCACCAATATCTTCAACTGATAATGTTCTAGTGGGAGTTTTATATTCCTCATCAAGATATTTGCATCCTAAATCATTTATCATAGCTAGGTGAAGCCTCATAAGTCCTTGCCATGCTACAAAGTTGTCTCTATTCAGCTTTGGAATCTCTCTCTTGTAAGACATCTTGATCTTTGGCTTAGGTCCTTGAAACCTTCTCTGCAAGCATTGAAAGCTCTGATACCAATTGTTGGAAATATAAGAGGAGTAACTAAGAGGGGGGTTGAATCAGTTACCACTAAAATAAATCCCAGATCCCTTAGATTTCAACTATAAAATTTATACTGGTAAAATTGATTATTGTTGATACTCAATAAGCATACATAAATTGTTGTAACTCAGTAAATGTAGAGTCTGAATTACTTTACTAAATCTTAAGATGTTATTAGTAATCAATTGCAAGCATGAAATAAATAACATGAACACATGACACACGAGGATTTGATGTCGAAACCCAATTTAGGAAAAACTACTAATGTAACTAGTTACTATTTTTCACTCTTTCGAAGTCAACCCTATTAGGAGCCAACTTTGTTAAAGGTTGCAAAATACACTATTAGGTGTGACCCTATTAAAGGATTTAATCACTCTGTTAGGAGTGGCCTTGCAAAAGGTCTTGAAACAATTCAATGGAATTGTCACCTTGTTAGAGGATTTACAAATGGTTGTTAAACCAACTTTGTTAAGAGAGTTTAGCTCACTACTACAATGGTTAGAGAGTAACAATGAAATAACCTGATTTTGATGCAGCTACATTGTTGATTATAGATCTCTACTCTGGTTCATACTTGATCCTTCCTGATAAAATAACACTTTTCTACTCCATAAGGATATATGCTTATCCTTCAAGTTTGCTTCCTCTTTTATTATCTCTTTTAATCAACTTGCATCTCGCACACTTTAAAATCACAACTTGACCTTTTACTTATACCTTCTAGATTGTTAAGTTGGCTCAAATACAAATTTAGAATAATCAATATTCATCACATCAGTCGACTAGAATCAATAGGTAAATTAATTAAGATTTACATGCAAAAATAAGAAAATCCTTTGGAAGCCAACCCAGCTCGATAAAGACTAATTCTAAAGTTATTTCTTGTGTTAACCAATAAAAGATTGGTTAACACTGTGAACTTAAAAAATCCCTTTGGTAATTGAGTGAACTCAGTTAACACTGACTCTGTTCAACTTTCCTTTCATTAATCGAGTGAGCTCAGATAACACTCTTTTCTACATAACTTCCTTCGACACTCGAGTGAGCTCAGTAGCTACTAACTTTTACATAGAGTAAACTCAAGAATGCTCGATAGACTAGGAATACTATCTTTACTAACCAAGTGAGCTCAGCATGTACTGACTATCAATTCATATGACATTTGTGTAACCTCAAAGACAACACATAATTAATCAATTCTATCCAATAGTATGGGAAAAGATTGTTTGATTTAATACAACTAGGAAAGGTTATATGTCAATTAACTATTACTTTTAATTCAATGAATTAAGTAAATGCTTTAGTGATGTGATAGGATTTCTAGGCAGTAAGAAGGATGTGCATAAGAATGAGTTTTAGGTACAAATTTTGATAATATTGATTAAATGCAATCAATTAGGTCAAAATAGATGGGTAGACTCTGAATCCCAATGGATGAGGCACTGATCAATTATTTTAGTTTGCATATGATGAGATCATGTATTCACATAAAGCAAAATCTTAAAATCAAAACCAATTTTACTTTAAATGTATGAAGAGTATCATAGCTAGTTAGTACTTGAATGCATTAAATCTCTCTATTTTAGTTAGTTGTTGTTACCCAAAATTACATGTAAATCTAAGAAGAATTATGACCAAACATCTACTATAGGGGATGATTATTGTGATATAATATCAATAGATGAATGAAGTGTGAAGATAGTAACCAATTTTGAATCATTTTATGCATCAGGTGCACCAGCCTTGGTTTTGCGGAGCCTAAAGAGTAGAAAATCCTTGTGATTTTGTTGAAGTTGGGTCTAGATTTGAGAATCCCTTAGTTGAACTTAGAAAATAGCTAACTCAGAGACAATTTTTTTCTTCATCATCTTGGTATTAATTATTTTGATGCTTGGTAGTTTAAAAAAAAAAAAAAAAAAACACCAGCAGGTCCATCTCCCCTAGGTTTATTGTCTATAACTTAGCCTCCTTGTATGCCACTTTCCTCTCTTTGCTAAATTTATGTGTTGGTTTATTCTTGAGGGTAGTCATGCCCTCCTTATACTCCTTTTAACCCTTTGGGTACTTTTCTTCAGATTCAAATTCTTGGATTTGCAACATATTACATTCTGGTTGGAATACTTCATAGTATCCCATATGCCAATGAAACATTCCATTGAGGGATCCTGTTTCATCTTCTAAGCACTCCCCAAGCTAGAGTACTCCTCCATCTAGTTCCACTCCCTATCTGTCTTCTCCCTCTACCTTTGAATCAAATGCCAAATTTTGACTTACAAACTAATTCTTTACATCAATTGTGTACTTTTTACCATCCACTTCTATGGAAAGGGTATTTCCCTTCCAATTATGAGTGACCTTTTCTATGACTATCCATCCTCTCCCTAACAATGCATCATATCCTTTCTTCTCTAGGGTAATCACCACAAAGTCCAAGAGGAACTACTGTGTACCAATTACTACCTTTTGTCCCATCAGAGTTCCTACTGGCTTAATTCCATGTTGGTCTACACCCACTAGTTAGAATGTAGGTGGCTAGAGTGTAGGTTTCCTAAGTACTTTCCATTTCTCCTGAGGTAGAATGTTCGCATTTGAACCTTCGTTGATGATAGTATTTGATAGTTTACATCCCATTATCTCCATTTCGACCACTGTAAGATTTTTCAACATACCTATGGTGAACAAGGTGTTTTTTTTTTTTTTTACTTGTTCGTCCTCTTTGTCCTCCTCCTTGGAGGGTATTCCTTTGATACTTTCTCCTTGTATCATTGCAACTTCCAACTGAGATAGAATTTCTAATAGATCTATAATTTTCATAGGGATATTAGTCTCCAATACTTGTTTCATTATGTTATCTCTAATGTCCTTTCTAGCTTCTTGAAATATTTCTTTCTCTATAGTTGCTGTAGACACTTAAAATCATCCCTAAACACTATATTAATTAATTTTAATATTGCTCGTGACATTGTAATTAATTATTAATTAATTAATTATATTTCTCACATTCCTCTACTTATTTAATTAAACTAATAAATTAAATGAGTTCATTCTCCCAAGTATTTAAGTTTAATTTAAATAATCCTAGCCTTAATGTGTTAAATTAATTTAACACATGATCTTCCATGTTTTTCCATTTTTAAATAAATTTTATTTATTTAATCCTCACATCCCATTAATTCCTCTAAACCCATGATTAGATTAAATTTCATTTAATTTAATCTTAAGCCTAACCTAGAGCCTAGCCTATAACCATCATTTTCATCATCTTAAGCCTACTTCTTCTATAATCCCACTTAATCATTCCTAATCATCTCCCTAATCCCCCTCATTAGTCTAAGAGTGTGCTCACACATGTGTGAGATGGCATGCCTACACAATCTTGTCTCCCACTCTTCTTCTCAAGTTTTCTCACACATGTGTGAGCAAATTTTGAATTTTTGACCATTTGCATGGCTTGCATGTCACCTTATGTGCCATTTACATGGATTCCACCTCACTAAGCCCTCCCTCAAGCCTATAAATAGAGGGCTTGTCTCAAGCATTTACATCTCCCATTTTTGCATTGTTACCATGCCATTTTGAGTTTTGAGTTCTCATGCTAAGAGTTTGCATTGTTGTTTGATTTTCATAGAGATTCCTAAGATCATACTAACAATTTGGTAGTTGATTTAGTTTGCTTCATGCATTGTTAATATAGTTTCTCCATGCATTAGCATCTCCATCTTAGTTTAGCTTGCACATCTCATTAGTTTCTTGGTTGCATTTCACATTTCATCATTGAATAACCTCAAGTATGACTTTTTTCCATAGCCATTTCTTGAGGTATTCCTCATCTCATTTAGCCTAGGTTCATATTGCATTTGTACTCACATTTGCATAATCATTCAAGAGATTCATAGTTTTGTTCTGTTTGGGAGAGCACACCAAACATACCCTCCCATATTAACACACCAACAAGGCCTCTTATGGGTGCCCTTGTTGAGCTGTAGAGGTGGTTGGAAGATTGGGTTTGTTAGCTGCTTAGGGTTGCAAAACCCAAGCAAGCATTAGTTAATGTTTGTTCTTTTCATGTTGATAAATCTTTGATGCACTTTCAAAGTTTTTAACTAGTGTTTGTTCGTTAAATCATGCTACTAACAGGTCACATTTTCTAGCACACATTTTGGCACACCCGGTGGGACCCACGTCCCTATTTTTCATCTAAAAATTTGTCAAAAAATTCACAATCTGTCGCTAAAAACCTCGTTTTGTCATCTACGTCGAACGCAGTGTCGTCTATGTTCTATCATCTCCGCAAATCACCATCTGCACATATTGGCATTTGCGCATATTTGCATCTCTGCATATTCCTTTTTTAAAAATTATATTCTGTCGTCTCCAATTCGAAGATTGTCGTCTTCGTTGTGGGTGCATTAAACTATCGTCTACACTTCTATTTTGTAGTCTACGCTTTTTTGGTGATCTCTAATTTTGTCATCTTCACTTTTCTAGCATCTAAACTATCATCTGCACTTTTTGGTGATTTACTTTGTCATCTACAATTTTTTGGTGACCTATTCTATCATCTGCAATTTTTCGACGACCTTCTATTCTATCATCTGCGCTATTTTCTTGTCCGCGTGGTTCACCGTCTACGCATTTTGTCGTCTCTACCTACATTTTGTCATTTGCAATTTATTTATTTATTTATTTATTTTTATAAGTATAAATCAAATTTTAACTTTTGGTGGTTTCGTAGGACTTAGGTCATTTTAAGCATATTTATGTATAGAAAAAATAACAAAAAAAGTTAAAATAAATTTTTTCCATAGTTAGCCTTCATTTTTGAGATTTTGTTGAAGCTAATTAACTTGTTTATTTCTTCTTTCAAACTAGAGCATTTTAAACACCTAACCATATTTTCTTGCAAGTTTTTCTTAATGTTCATTACTCTTGGGAATTAAGTTTGAAAGACTTAAAACAAACAATAGTTATTTTCATCACTAAGGGCGTTTGTAGTGATTTTTATCACTTAAACTTAAGGGTTAATGAACTTGAATGTTTAATCACTTTCATTTGAATGTATGATGCAAGTTAATAAGTAAACCCTAAACACACTCTTGGATGCCTAAAGGAAAATTTTTGTGAATGCTCACACTTTTGTTAGAATGCATGTTTAGGGTAGCAAACGTTTAGATTTGGTGCATAAAAAGAACTCACACCATCTTGAATGCTTTAAAGGTCAATGGACATGTATGCCTAGGCTAGAAAACATTTGGAATTGGTTCTTAAAATGAAGTCACACACTCTTGAATGCCCTAAAAGAAATTGATTTCATTTTCAAAATTTTTGTTTATGCACGCTAGCTTTACTTTCTTGTTGATAAATTCGCATTTTTCATTTACATTGGCACCATTTTAAGTTGGAAAGAACCTTGCATGTTTTAATCATGAGTGTCTTCAAGTAGATAGAAAACTTAAAGCTTCATTGGGAAAAGAACAAGTGTCTTTTAAACCCCAAGGCCACTTTTGTATTCTCTTCCCTTGCGCCTTCGAGTGATCTTGGGTGCACAAGAAATAAGTGGTCTTGTTTTTTATTTTTTTAGGAGGCTTGCTTGGGGATTTCATCACCCCTTGGGATGACCTCAACTCCAGTGTTCTAGCAGAGTATAAAAATTGGGAGGTGAATCGAAAGACACCTCTCTTAGAAGCAAAATATTGTCACTCTTGGCTAAGCCCCAAAGAACTTTATACCTTTGGGAAGTGAAGGAGGAGATTTGGGTTACCGTCTCCCCCTAGCTATGTGGTAGTATTTTCTTTCATCTACAGATTTGGGCCTCATGTACCTTGTGTATATCAAGGACACCCTCTAGTTGATCCTTGTACATCCTAGTTGCAACCTTATACGTTTGTTGTTGTGTTCTACATGCTTGAATGTTCAAAAACCTCCCCATTTGAAAGGGACAAACACCATCTAAACTTGTCTTGTACATATTTCCTTATTTGATTTTGCATTCCAAATTTGAAAAATTCAAAAACATTGTAAAACATAAAAATCCAAAAAAATCATAAAAGTTCCAAAATTCAAAAAAAATTTAAAAACATTTCAAAAACAAAAAAAAGAAACTCTCATTTTCTCCATCACTTCTTCTATCCATCCATCTCATCATCATCATGCATCTCTTGTCTTAATCACATTCTTAATCATTCAAATCTTTCCTCAAAGCCTTAATCATCTCTATTCATCCAAATCATTTCTTCATTTTCTCA
Source organism: Cupressus sempervirens (assembly GCA_028749045.1). NCBI lineage: Eukaryota > Viridiplantae > Streptophyta > Pinopsida > Cupressales > Cupressaceae > Cupressus > Cupressus sempervirens. The sequence continues at coordinate 694,466,920 of CM053789.1, read as the reverse complement.
ATCATTTAATCTTATCCATAATCTTCATCCTAATCATGGTTCATAATCCACATCAAGATCCAATTCCTTCATTCAATGATTCATCCTCATGATTCTTAATCCAATCCCTTGTCAAATCCAATCTTTTCTAATCAAAATTCTTAATTCAATCCATTTACATCTTCATCCATCATCAATCTTTCTAATCTCATTCATTCAAGTCTTCTTCTAATTCAAATTTGCATCAAATCTTCTACTTTGGACATAGGAAAATTTTCATAAACACTGGACTTTAATTCAAATCTCACATTCACTTGTTCACAATCTAATAGGGTTTTTATCAAATCAAATCAAACCCTTATCCAATCAAATATCAAATCAAAATCAAATCAAATCATATCAAATCAAATCCATTTCAAATCAAATCAACACAAAGTCCAAATTTCTCCTAGTCCCAAGTTCATATTCCATCCCTCATCAAATCTTTCATCACTCTTCATCTAACATCCATGGATCTGAATTTGCTTAATCAAATGGTTGACAATCTTCAAAGAAAATATGGAGTTATACCTCCTTTTCAACCTGCATATCAAATTCATCCTCAAAATTTTATGCCCAACTCTCATCCATCTCATGTTCATTATTCTTCTACCTTTGACAAGGGAAATCCACCTCATTATCCTTCAACTCCATACAATTCCATTCCTAGCCCACACACTTCCTCAAACACAAATGCCCTTGCCATGGAAATGGAACAATTAAATAATTATCTCTTAGCAAGTCAACATAAGGAGTCTGCTTTCCATGCCATGTGTCCTCATCCTCCATGTTTTAAAGATCCTAGTCCTCATGTCACATCCAACCCCAACCCTCCATGCAATCCCCTACCCATAGTTCCACCTTCACATGATCCCAATCCTCAAAAATCCACATCATCCCCAGCTTGTAAGGGGTATTTCTCTTCCTTCTTGGCTAAGTGTAAAATACAAAATGAAGAAAGCCAATCACCCAAAGCCATACACCCAATTCCATCTCAAGATCTTCCTTTAAAGCATGTCACTATAGATTCCTCTTCTCCTCTAGATCCGAGTATTTCTTCATCTTATTGTTCCCCTATCCCTCAAGATCCATTTATCCCTCCTAGTCCATCTCATGATCCCCTTCATAATCAAGATCAAGGCATTCCATGTACCATGCACATTACTAATTCTATTCCATCTCAAGTGTTAGCCTCCATCGATCCTCCACTTCATGAATATTCTCCTTCAACTCCATCCACTAGCTCTCCTCCATGTCAAGATCAAAATGTTCCTCCTCATAATCTCATTCCCTCCCCTCCATTATGTGATCATATTCCATCTCATGATCCACTTCTTCCACTACATGATCCTCTTGTAAGTCAAGATCAAAGCACCCCTTCATTTGCCTTTCATGATCCCACTCCATCTCATGATCCTATTATCCCTCATGATCCCCTTCATGATCATAATCCTCCACATGACCCTATCACACCTATTCACTCCACTCGTGAACCCCATATACCTGGACTCGTATCTTGTGTTAAAAATGATATGTATCCCATTGAAGAAATAATGTCTCAAGATGTTGGTATACCCTCCACTTCTTCCAAATCCAAAATTCCTCCATCCCAACCTAAAGCTTCCCATCCTCCATATTCCAAGTCCATTCTAGGTCCTTATCTTCCATCCATTCTAGGTTCTTATGTTCCTCCGCCAAACCTTTCATCCCTTCCTTCCATTTTGGGTCCTTACATACATTCATCCACCATATCCATGTTTCCCACTTCATCCTCTCATGCTCCTAGTCAAGATAAACAAAGGCACACATTCTTGAATTCCTTACAATGTTCATCATCCATACGCTCTCCTTCATGCACCCATACCATAGCCAATGGAAGCAAATTGGATGCCAAAGAAAAAGAAAATAAAGCCAAAAATCCACAAAAATCCAAGGATCAACATGTCCCCTCTAAAATACATGTTCAAGAAAAGACAAATATGATCCAAAGCAAAATCAAAAGGGTACAAAGGCTCAAAATAAAAAATACAATAATTTTGTGGATCCCAAAGATACTTAATGTAGCAATGAATCTCAAAGAAAGATTCACAATGACATCCAATTTGGCTAATCCAAAGGCTTCCCTCATGCATAAATCATCCACGCTTCCACTTTCCACATCCATTTTGGATCATTATATACCCAAATCCATCATCCCCAATCCATCGTCTCCTTCATCCATTTTGGATGTCTATATCCCAAAATCCACAGTTCCATATCCTCCACAATTTCCTCCTTTCCATCACCCTTCAAGGTGTGTGCCAATGAAGATCTGTCTGCCTCCTTCACCCACTCACTCACTACATCTTCCTCCCACCCACTCCACACCCTTAATCCAAACCTTCCCATAGTCCTTGTCCTCCATTCCCCAATCCACTTCATCCTTCTTTTCACCATCCTACCAACATATAGGAGAAAATAATAAAAATTCCTTGAAAATAACAAAGAAAAAAGAAACAAAAATATCAAGGGATACCATCCACATAACTAGATGCTTGAGTCCTCCCTTCATTTCCATATCATGTATCCATTTCCCTCCGATTCCACTTATCCATCCATTCACTTTTCCTCTTCCACTTGCACTATACACTGGGGGCAAGCTCCATCTATACCACATTGCCTTACATACATATCTTCCATGCTTCAATCCACCATTCATTATATTTTTCCATCTTTGATCTTGACTTTCACTTTGCTATATACTTCCATAATCCTTCCATACATTTGATCTTGACATACTATCCATCTCTTGCATTCCATACTCCCTATCATGTTCGTTTCATCCATTTTCCATCCATACTCCTACATACTTCCATCCTTTTTTCATATGTCCTTGATCTTGGTCATCCCTTCCATCCCATTCACTTCATATCCCACATTTCATCCATACCCCTCATATCATTAGCCTTTTTTTTATACCCTCCCTCCCATATCCCTTATTCATTTCCCTTTCATACCCATGCCCATGATCACTATTAGAGGCACAACAACAAAAGGTCTATACATGCTTTGGAAGAAGACATGCCTTCCCGTCCTCCACATGCTAGCCTTTACACCATCTTTCCATTTTCATTCATTCTTTCCCACCCTATTTTCTTCCATTTTCCTATCCTGGGTATGGGGCATTTGAGCTCCTTTGAAACATGGTTCTTGGCCTCCCTCATATCATGTCACCATTCCTTTCATCCACCAACTCACGTTGCTTTTCCTTCATTTCCCATTCCTTGGTTATCCCTTGTCAATGGTTCTAATCCATTCCACCTTCCATCAATTTTTACTTCTTCCATTCCTTCAATCAGTTCATTTCTCCTCTAATCTAATCATATTCCCTTCTTCTAATCATTTCATTCAAATCATTTCCATAATCAATTCCTTCATTTTTCCATCTATTTGCATATACCTTGATCAAATTTCTAGTCTTCCATTCAACACATTTTCCTCTAGAGAACTTTATCATTTTCTCTCTTGCATCCCCCTTCCATTCCAATTCAATTCATTCATTATCTTATCATATCTTATCCACATTCTTCTATTTATCTCATGACACTGAGCTTCAACCCATCAAACTAAGCTTATCAAAATAGTGATTGCAAACAAACTTACACAAATTCACACTTAGACTAAATGATTTAAGAACATTGTTTCTTTCACACTATTTCCAATGAACAATCACAAACATTTCAATACAATTCAATCAAATAATCAATTTTTGCATTACAAGATGAATCCTTCCTACACAGGCTTAAAAACTTTCAAGTTCATGGCAAGAACTGGGAATTGAATGACTACTTGGTCATAAAGTCTTTTTGATGATTTTATCTTTGTGTGTCAGCAATGGCCTCTCCATGTGTATCTCGATCTTCACTATCTTGGTATCATTTGAATGGCTTAACCTGATTACACGTTTCATTTTGCAATATGATCTATTTTCATGATTCTTTAGTACATCTCTATCAATTTTTCAGCTATGATTATGCATTGCTCACTAGGGGCAATGGGTTAGCACACTTTCCACCAAGATCCCTAACAAGACTTTAGGTGTGCCCAGACCTCTCCAGTGTGTATATTCCATTTGTTCCATCATGACTCTGAAACCTATATCTATTGTGTTGAGACTCTAGTCCATGCAAATGTATATTGTCATCTATGATACTATGGCATTGGATGCATAACTCCTCTTGCAATATCAAAATAAGGTGTGCTCTCCCATATGAACACAACTGAATCTCATCCATTTATTTAGTTAAGTTGCATTTAGATTAATCATTATCCACTTCACCCCTCTTCATGTCAAGCTTACCAACAAGTCATGCAAGGTCATCTTTTAAGCCTTTTCTCTCTCCCTTTTCCTTCTCGTGTCTATTTTTGAGAAAATGGGGCAAAATATATTCATTTTAACCCCATTTCCTCGAGGGGCACCCTCCTCCCTTGTCGTCACTTCGGCATAGCTCCTAAGACTCCTATCCTTCTTTGGGGCAACTTATATTTTCTTTTCTTTGATTTGATGTCGTTCTGACGTCACATCAAAGAGGGACAAAATGTAGACGCTTAAAGTCATCCCTAAACACTATATTAATTAATTTTAATATTTCCCGTGACATTGTAATTAATTATATTGCTCAGATTTCTCTACTTATTTAATTAAACTAATAAATTAAATGAGTTCATTCTCCCAAGTATTTAAGTTTAATTTAAATACTCCTAGCCTTAATGTGTTAAATTAATTTAACACATGATCCTCCATGTTTTCCCATTTTTAAATAAATTTTATTTATTTAATCCTCACATCCTATTAATTCCTCTAAACCCATGATTAGATTAAATCTCATTTAATTTAATCTTAAGCCTAACCTATAACCATAATTTTCATCATCTTAAGCCTACTTCTTCTATAATCCCACTTAATCATTCCTAATCATCTCCCTAATCCCCCTCATTAGCCTAAGAGTGTGCTCACACATGTGTGAGATGGCATGCCTACACACTCTTATCTCCCACTCTTCTTCTCAAGTTTGCTCACACATGTGTGAGAAAACTTTGAATTTTTGACCATTCGCATGGCTTGCATGTCACCTTATGTGGCATCTACATGGATGCCACCTCACCAAGCCCTCCCTCAAGCCTATAAATAGAGGGCTTGTCTCAAGCATTTGCATCTCCCATTTTTTATTGTTACCATGCCATTTTGAGTTTTGAGTTCTCATGCTAAGAGTTTGCATTGTTGTTTGATTTTCATAGAGATTCCTAGGATCATACTAATAATTTGGTAGTTGATTTAGTTTGCTTCATGCATTGTTAATCTAGTTTCTCCATGCATTAGCATCTCCATCTTAGTTTAGCTTGCACATCTCATTAGTTTCTTGGTTTCATTTCACATTTCATCAGTGAATAACCTCAAGTATGACTTTTTTCCATAGCCATTTCTTGAGGTATTCCTCATCTCATTTAGCCTAGGTTCATATTGCATTTGCACTCACATTTACATAATCATTCAAGAGATTCATACTTTTTTTGTGTTTGGGAGAGCACACCAAACATACCCTCCCATATTAACACACCGACAAGGCCTCTTATGGGTGCCCTTGTTGAGCTGTAGAGGTGGCTGAAGATTGGGTTTGTTAACTGCTTAGAGTTGAAAAATCCAAGCAAGCATTAGTTAATGTTTGTTCTTTTCATGTTGATGAATCTTTGATGCACTTTCATGGTTTTTAACTATTGTTTGTTTGTTAACTCATGCTACTAATAGGTCACATTTTCTAGCACATAGTTGCATTTGGATATATAAGTTTCTTGGCCTTCATTCTTGTGATGGCTAATACTTTCTTTCTAGCTCTACAATGTTGAGCATGTTCACCCCTTTTGTCTAGGTCAATTGGCATCATCTTGATTATACAATCTGCACAATTTACACAACATTCCATCATCCTATCCTTCACCATTTCAAAAGTCTTGAGAAAAATTCCCCCATTCATTGCATCTCCCACACTAAATCCAAGGTCTTCCTTTGGAATCATATTGGATTTTTCTCTCAAGTGTATTGGTTTTTTTGTTATTGCTTCCTTGCCTATTATTTCTATACCCTCCAGGAAAGGCTTCTATATTTGTGTTTCATGGAGGGGTGGAGGGAGGTGTGGATTGTTCTCCTTGGGTAAAGCATACTTATGCATTCCATGACTTTAGATTGTAAGGATAGTCCTTAATTGTTTTGCCCAATACTAATAGATGTCACATAATTCTTTACATGGGCACATCCCTTTTGTGTGTCCCTCCTTTTCACAATCTGTACACCATAATTCCCTGCCCTATCTTTTCCCCTCCTTAATTTTAATTACTTTCTTCATTGGCCTCATCATGTCTTTCCTAAGGGCTTAGATGTTCTTAGATTCATCCCCACTCTCTTCTAAACTTTCACCCTTGCTTCCATGTCTCTTGACTTTGGATATATTGTTCTCACTTTCTATATCCATTGTGTAGTTCAAAGTATTGGCAAAGGATGATTATGGTACTATCTTCATTTTTCTTCTTACAGATGGAGTTAACTCTTTGATGAACAACCTTTTCTTTAATCTATGAGCAAGTTTTTTGTCCAACTTTCCTATCAATTCCTCAAGTCTCCTACTATATGCTCTTAATAATTCAATTTTGCCTCATCGTGTATTATATATATTTTTGACTATCTCATCATCATCTATAGAAGTCTAAATTCCTCCTCAAAGGCAAGATGGAGTAATAATTATACACATTTTACAATGATTTGTGGGGTCCTTGGATCCTTCTTCAACAAATTAAGGGAGTTTTTATTTATCTAATGTCATTCTCCTTTTACTCTTTCCTCTTGCTAGGATGCTCCCTCCTATCAAGACGCTTACTCCTTACAAGATGCTCCCTCCTACTGAGACACTTCCTCCTAATAGAATGTTCCCTCTTGCCATGACACTTCCTCCTGATAGGATGCTTCCTCATTTCAAGATTCTCCCTATTGCAAGGATGCTCCTTCCTATAGGGAAACTCCCTATTTCAAGATTCTCTCCCCTATTGGGCTAGGTTCTTGGGTTCTTGGACTAGTAATATCTCCTTCCCCTTGTGATTCTCCTTCTATTTGGGTGGACCTTTGTTCCTATTGATGCCCTCTTCATGTAGGGGTTTCAAGAATATTCCACCCTTGCTTATTTCCTAGTGTTTCTAAAATAGCCAAGTTCATTATACCTTCTATTTTATTTTCAATCAACCCTTATTCAATTTGACTTTCACTTTAGGAGTGGTTCACTAGTCCCCTTAAGTGGCAATGTCTTTCTTCTTGTTGATGGAGATGCACAATCTATAGGGTAGCTTCTCCCTCAGTTTCTTCTTCTAGCATTGGAATAGGATATTTATTTGGAAGTATAGGTATGAAATGTTTTAGTCTAGTTATCTTCCTTGGAATGTCATGCCCCTCTAGTTCTTGTGTAGTTCTTTCAACAAACTATTGGAGCACTTATTGTCTTCTCCACTCTCTTTCTATTTCCACTCTTTCTTCCTCTATGCATACCAAATTTCTTTCCAATAGTCAAGGAGTTTGGCTAAGTAGATCTTACACCACTAGTGGTATCAAAAGCTCATCCCATACTATGCTCTCTGGAACTACTCTCTCTCAACCTTCCCTTTGCATGTATTTTCGACTGAAACTTCCCAAGCTACCACAAGATCTCCTATCACTTAATCTTCTCTTGTTATCTCATCTTCTTATCCATCACTATTTGTTACGTGTATACATGGTAGGAAGGTACTTCCCATTACTCCATCTTTCCTAGTTGATGACCTCAAAGTTTAAATTGAGGCAACCCCAAAATGCAAAATGATTATTAATATAGGATATAAGTATCAATATAACATAAATCCAACCAAGATAAAATTTTAGAAACCCCCTCTAGGAAAAGATATAAAATATTAGTGAATCTTTCATTATTTTGAAAAACCAAATTATTTTTATTAGTGAATCTCTTAGTTTTTTATTTTAAATATTATTTACATTGGCGATTATTTTGGAATCATAATTTTTGAGTAGAAAATATTCACGAATCTTAATGATAATAGGAAGTATGCTAATCATCATGGAATATTACAAATAAAACTTGAACATGTTTTATCTCATGGAAATTATGTGGATAATTACATTATATTTTAAATCAATAGTGAAAACTAAATATTGGTGAATTAATTTTAATTTATTTGATAATATATAATATTTAGGTGTATCAAATATTGTGGTGAATCTTTGAGTTTAAATTTTTTAATAAAATAAATTATTGAGTGATTTTAAGTATTTTAGACTAAATTTAAAAAATATCTTGAATCCAACTATACCAACATAACATTTAGTACTAATATAAGAATACAACAATAGCAGGAAAACATTATTACTTTATTGATTACCAAAAAATATGAGCATGTCATTCAGAACCAAAGTTCTTATATAATGGTTAGTTGGTTGGGAAAACCAACAGACGCATCCCCTTGCTACCTAACTACCCTTTCCCAACAAATCTTAACTAGCTTCAACTATTAACACTAATTTATTACATACTAAAAACTTTGGTATTGGCATGGTGTTTTAGTTGGACTGAGTTCTAATGAGTTGTTTACTTGATCAACACCTACATTATTTACTAGATGACTCTATAATTGATATCACTTATTTGGGTATTGGTGCTACTGGAGTTGGTTGTGCACGTCAGAGATATTACACAATTTTACCCTTGGAATCTAGGTGGATCGTGATGTCTTTTTCTATGGGATTTCTTGGGGACAAGAAATCTTAGGGAGGAAGGGTTGTAATGTCCCTGTAATGAACCCAACCAATTCATTTTTCTACAAGGCTAAAACATATTATTTCTAGTGTAATTTTGTGGAGTTAATAGTTTACAATTTTTTTAATTAGATAAATATGATTGATTTGCAATGATGGATTCAAGATAATACTCCAACTCTTATCTATAGCCTTTGCATATGAAATTGAAAAATATAGAAACTCACAAGAAATAAACACTTATCAATCTTATTGACCATTTTTCCTTGCTCATACAACACATTATGAAATAACTCATTAAATAAATACCTAATGAACCTAGTAATGATTCAATAAATCTCAAGGAGCAAGGTGTCAAACTAAAAAAAAATTATGGATCCAAACAATTTGTTACATCCTTCTCCTAGCATCCACAGGTCTAAACTAGTTGTATTGTTTCCTTAAATGAGAACATAAAATACCTAATCAGACTAGACATGAGAATGAAAATGAAGCCAATATGAAGACCTTCTAATTGTCAACCTAGATATAATTCAAATGGACACCCATATCACATTGCAAGCTACGTCCAATAAAAAAGAAGTCACCCAAAAAAAATTGTAGGCACTCAAATGCTCCAGAATAAAGAAGATTTGTTCCCAAAATCTAGGGTTTTGTGCGCTCAAATAGAAACTACCAATTTTGCTAATTTACCATAGTAAGCGACCAATATGCAGTCAAATATATCACATAAAAATAAGAGTTTCAAAGTATCTTTCATGGATAATATATGCCTAATGAGTAGGTACCCACATGCCAAAGAATACCCTCAATTTCCACATCTACTTAACTAAATTTATGGGAATTGAAACTAAATGAAAATGTGCTCACAAATGCACAATTCATAGTGCTAATCAATCACAACATTGACTTTAATAATCAAACTTCTCACATATAGTTTATTTATGCCAAGTGATCATAAATATAGTGCTAGGATTCCCTATTCAAAGTTACAAATTATCATAATTTTGAGAGTAGGAATGACCAAAATTAGAATTATGAATTGCCACTATCTTCAACAAAGAATTTCCCTCTCAGCTATAGTGAAAATTGTAACATAACACACTAAATTTTTCTAGTAGACAATTGCTCCTTAGCCACAACTAATACAAAAAGAGAAGCTACAATCTTAGATAAATACATTATACTTGAGCAATGAATTGAAATTTTCCAAACTCAAACCCTCACAAGGCAAGAAGAATCAATAGACAAATGGATGCCTCTCAAACAAATAGGCTCATATTTATAATACAAATTGGCACTTAGCTTCTTCTTCACACTTTTTACTTAAGAACCTTCACCTTCACAATTCCACTTTATAACATTAAATAACATAAAGTGCCTTTGTAATAATGTAACCTCCTTAACTAATTTGAACCCATAAATTGAATAACTCAATCTAGTGGAAATGATGACCAACTATTAGCACCACCAACTACCCTACCAAATATGGAAACTACCCAAAATAGACTTACTAAAAATAGAAAGTCCACAATTGAGACCCTCAAATCCCACCATTAACTCACGAGGATCATGTTGATGAACTAACAAAACCAACTATATGAACTTGCTAAAAATAGGGAATTACAGTCCTCCCTCCCTAAGATTTCTTGTTCCCAAAAAATTTTGAGCAAAAACAAACATCATTGTCTGCTTAGATCCCAATGGTAAAAATGTGTAATATCCTTGATGTGTACAATTTACTTTCATAGAACCAAAACTCAAATAATTGATATCAATAATAGAATCATCTAAAAACTAACTATAGGTGTTGATCAAGTAAACAACTCATCCAAACTTGACCCAAATGAATCACCAACTCTATCAACCCATACAACTAAAACTCACACCTAGCTATAGTACGAAGATGATAAAACCATAGGTTCCTATGATAATACCACCCCCTCCATTCCTTGCTAAGTTTTCTTAGAGGTGTCGATACTACAAGTGATCTAACTTGCAACCATTGATCCAATCTACAAAAGATTGTGCTAACTCATCCCATAGAGGATGCTATGAAAATGGAGCCAATCCACACATATGCAAAACCAAATCCTCTATCTAGGGGTCAAAAGTGAAATGATGAGCAGTCCTTACTATGTAATGTAGGTAGAAATCCCCAATCCTTATCAAAGGCTCATCAGTATCAACCCGATAATCAAGAGATGGATTTAATCTCTGACTCTAAAAAAAATGGTCTAGAATGATCCTAGGTAGCCCTCTCAGTAAAGCCAACCACAAAATCCATGTGGAGAAGCATTTTAGACAAGGTGTCTACAATATTTTCCACCAATCATTAAATTCCACGAGATCCCCAGATGAGAGTACCCTAAGATGTTTTGTATGCACCCTCCCACAAATCTTAAATCTCAAATAGATACTCCATGAATGATTATGTATAATAGAAATTATATGAAGAAGTGCCAACCTACTCCCCTAAATCCATAGTTGATCCCTTTGAAATTGTGCCAATGTAAAGTTTGAACTATCCAATGCTATCAGTTGTATGATATGAACAAAATAATTTGTTTCCTACATAAGGAAAAAATAACCATAAGATATCATCTCCACATCAAGTAAACCCCTACCCAAATCTTGTGAAGAGGGAGTAGTGTTAAGGACTAATACACATCCCTCTAAAGAGTTCACTACTACCATGCTAACTACTAAGGAACCTCACACAACATGAATCATTTTTCAATCCTTCATTGATTCTCTCATCTCCTCTATAACTATTGCACTCATATCCCAAACAGATATGACCACATCATCATCACATCCTGTTAGCATGAAAGTTGATGATACTACATTGGGGGAGTATCCTAAGCATTAGAGAGTATTGACATGTTACATTCATGATTTTATTGGCCATTGATGTCAATGTAGCAGTAAGTCTATGGAGACTGACATAGCAACAGACAAAGATCTTACTTGTGCAGTTAACGTTTTGATTGTCTGGTGATGTGTGTTCATGGATATGTTTGGTACAGTGTCTTGATGTTGAGGTTAAATGTGCAGTACTTGAGTTGAATACATATAGAATATATTCCTAATTTATAAAGAGAAGTATAGAGACAAAGTACTTAAGAAGTAGTTTCTGATGTTTGTATTATATTGTCTAACAAAGATATAATCTGGAGATGTGTGATCAGCCAGTGATATATAATAGTTTGATGATGAAATCAATGAATGTGCAAGCCCTAGTTGCACATGTTTAAAAATTTGTATAAAATGTGAGCTAATAATACTATTTTAATTATGAATTAGTTAATTGTCTTATTATAATTCATTGGAAAATCCTCAAGGCTGACTCAAGGAATTAGTTTAAAGATACAATATAAAGGAGATATGTTTTCCTTGTTTATAAGTGTGTTGTGATCATTATATTGAGTGTGAAGTATGAAAAGGAGAAAAGTGTTTGGTGAATGTGAGTAAGTTATCCAAGGGATTATTGGATGTGAAATTCGTGATCTGGTTACAAGATCAGAAGGAGAAAAAGTCTGGTTGATAGGACAGAGAAAGAGGTAAGAGTAGTACTATTCATTTCTATTGTTCTACAAGGAATGATAGAGAGATCATTTGGAATGTGGGTTCATTGGTCTTTCCCTAAAGCAATTTGGACAATGGGTCCATCTATCGTCTACAACTCCTAATAGGTTTGGCAAAACTAATTGGGTTGGAATCTCCCAATATGGATTCAAAGTCTCCTAATAGGGATTAATATGTACTAAATATTGTTATAGACTCCTAATAGGGTTCATACCCTAACAAGGAATATTTATATTAGTACATCATCTTGTGGGTACTATCCCCACTGGGGTTCTCCCTCTGATCAAGGGTTTTCCTAGTTCACATACCTGGTGTTATTGTGTATGAGTATCTTGTTGTGGTTTTTGATTATATTGCTCATATGGTTAAAGTTTAATAAGGTAAATAATTGTGTTATTATTTGTATAACTAATTCACCCCCCCTCTTAGTTATATTGGTGGACTATATATTCTAACAATTGGATTCAAAGCATCAACTCCTTGAAGAAAAAGCTTAATAGCTTTGGAAGATCAATGGAAAATCTTTTCAGAAAGGATAGTCCTAGATTTTATGGGGACAAGTATGAAAGTTGGAAGGAGAAGATTAAGACTCATTTGTTATGTATAGGTCTGAGTTATTGGATTTTGACTAAAAGAAAAAAGGCAATTGTCAAAGAAGAGAATATTGAAGAATGTAGTGAAGTAGAGAGAGATTTATTCATGTACAACATGAGAGCTAGAGAAGCTTTACTATCAACTCTTCCAAAGAATGAATACAGTCAAGTAAAGTCACTAGAAACATATCATAAGATTTGGACAATATTAGAATCTATTTTTGAAGGTGACACATAAAAAAAGAGTAAGATTGTATAATCAGATATGTGCATTTCAAGATGTTAAATGATGGAAGATGAATCTATAAGAAGCTATAATGGTAGGATATCAAAGATTGTTGCATGAATCAATACATATGGTGGGAAAAAGGAAGAAGATGAGGTTATGTGGAAGATCTTGAAGACCTTAACACCACCATTCAGGAAAGTAGCTCAAATGATTCAACTACTTATACCCTATACTAAGGAGTTTGCTAGGTAAACATTGCTTGGAATATTGGAAGCAGTAGAAGTAGGTTTGAGACAATCAGGAGAACTGACAAGATTGGAGATAGTTTTTAGTGCCTTAAATGTTTGGCCAAGTCTATCTAGAAGTGAAAGTACACATGGAGATTTATCTAGTAGTAGAACTAGATCTAATAAAGATAAGATAATTGAGAAAGGTATAGCCCTTCTTGTGAAAAAAGAAAAAGATGGTAAGAATATCTTTAAATGTTGGACTTGTAATGAGTTCGGTCATTATGCATCTAAATGTCCTAAAAGAGAAAAAAAGTATAAGGGAAAGTTTAATCCTAGAAGACCTAGGAATTGTCTATATGCTAATGAAGAAGAGGAATTTGATGAAAAAGGTTAGAGTGAAAGTGATGATGAGCTATGATTTGTAGCTCTTAAGGAAGATGATCTTGACAAAGAAAATAGAGAAGAAAAGGCTCTAGTTTCTTAAGTTGAAAAGAAATCTAATTGGATAATAGATAGTGGATATTCAGATCACATGACTAGTGATATGTATAAGTTTGTTAGATTCAAGAACTATGAAGGAGGTATTGTTAGAGTTGGTAGCAATGCAATCAATCACATTATATGAATAAGATCCATTACTTTAGATGGAAAGACTAACATTGATGATGTTTTTTTTTTGATGGATTAAAGCATAATTTTTTGAGTGTTGGATAATTGGTGGAAAAGGGGTATCAGTTGTGATTCACCAAAAAGACTTGCACTATCAAGGATAAAGATGGTAAGATGATTGGAATTGAAACAAGGCCCATAGGTAATGTATTTTAGTTGAATCCCACTAAAATGACATGTTTGGTTACAAAAGTGGATAATAGTTGGTTATTGCATAGGAGAGTCTATCATATAAACTTTGATAATATTGTGAAAGTTAATAGCACATTTGTGGTTAGAGATTTCCCTAAGATAATAAATCCTACTAATGTTGTTTGCAAATAATGTATTTTGGTTAAGTGGAAGAAGGTATCATTTCCCAGCAAGAAGTTCACAACCACAAAGAAGCTAGAGATTGTTCACAATGATCTAAGTAGTCCCTCTAGAACAAGAGGATTATATGGTGAAAGGTATTTCATGATATTTTTTGATGATTTCACTAGAATGATGTGGGTTGCATTTCTTAATGATAAATATAAAGCTTTTGAGAAGTTTAAGATATTTAAGAATAGAGTTGAGAATCAATATGGTGTTAAGATAAAATGTTTCAGATCAAATAGAGGAGGAGAATTCACCTCTAGAGAGTTTAATATGTTTTGTGAAGAGAACTAAATCAAGAAACAATTATCTTCACCTAGAACACCTGAACAAAATGGGATTGCAGAAAGAAGAAATAGGTTAGTAGTAGAAGTAGCAAGAGTAATGTTGTTTGAGAATGATTTTTCCATGACATTTTGGAGAGAAGCAACCAATACATCAGTATACACTATGAACAAAGTATAGATCAGAAATGGTATGAACAAGAAACCTTATGAATTATGATTTGGTCATTCTCCATCAGTTACATATTTCAAAATATTTTGAAGCAAGTGTTGCATTAAGAGAGATGATGATATTGGTAAGTTTGATCCAAGAAGTGATGAAGCTACATGTCTTGGCTATTCATTGAAAATCAAGGCATATAGATGTTTTAATCATATAAATAAGACAATAGTTGAATGAGAAAATGTAAATATTGATGAAAATTTTAGAACTAAGGAAAGGATGTAAGATTATAATTCAGATGAAGAAGAAGATAATACTAGAATTGTTAGACAGAATGTAGAATTTTCCTTTGAGACTAACAATGATGTACAAACTATTGAGAAAAGAGGAGAAAAAAGATATGAACCAAGAGATGAGATAAGAGTTGAGTTGGCAAATCCTAACTCTAATAAAAATATAATAAAGAATCATTCTCCAAAGTGGATAATTGGAAGCATAGACAAAGGAGCAATGATGAGAAATAGAGTTAATGAAGAGATATATTTTATTTCTCAAGTTGAACCTAAGAGTGTAGATGAATCCTATAAATATGATCATTAGATTAAAGAAATGAAGGAAGAACTAGATCATATTGTGAAGAATGAAACATGGGAACTAGTTCCTAGACCTAAAGACAAGAATGTTATAGGAACCAAATGGGTATTCAGAAACAAGATGAATAAGCAAGGTGAAGTTGTAAGAAACAAGGCTAGACTTGTCTACAAAGGATATTCATAACAAGAAGGAATAGACTATGAGGAGACATATGCCCCTATAGCTAGAATGAAAATAGTAAGAATGTTCTTGGCTTATGCAGTGAATAAGAAGTTCAAAGTATATCAGATGGATGTTAAATCAACTTTCCTAAATTGAGAACTTGAAGAAGAGGTTTACATTGAGCAGCCCAAATTTTTCCCTTTGATAGAAGACAAATATATGTATGAAAACTAAAGAAATATTTACATGGACTGAAGAAAGTACCTAGAACCTAGTGTGCAAGGTTGGATAGCTATATGGAAAAACTTAGGTTTTTTAAAGGTACGACATTTAGTAACTTGTATTTGAAAGAAATTAAGAATAGTTTGTTGATAATAGTAATATTTTTTGATGACATAATACTTGGAGGTAATGATGAAGGAAGTGATAAGTTTGTTGAAGAAATAAAGAATGAGCTTGAGATGAGCATGATAGGAGAAATGAACTTTTTCCTAGGGTTGCAGATTGTGTAGATTAGTGATGGTATTTTTATTTCACAAGCTAAATACTCAAAAGATTTGTTGAAAAGGTTTGGATTGGAAATTTTTAAGTCTATTGGTACACCTATGATAACTAGCCACAAGTTATCTACCAAGGATGAGACACCTACAATTGAGAAGAAGAAGTACATATCCATGATTGGAGGTTTGTAGTATCTCACTCACACCAGACAAGATATAGCTAATGTAGTTGGGATTGTAGCTATATTTCAAGTTGATCCTAAGGAGTATCATTATACAAATTTAAAAGGAACATTTGATTATGGAATATGCTATGATAGATCGAGTGATTTCACTCTATGTGCATATACTAATGTGGATTGGGTAGGTAGTATGGATGATAGAAAGAGCACCAATGGTGGAGTAGTCTTTCTTGGAGGAAGATTGATTTCTTGGCTAAGAAAGAAGCAATATTGTATTTCATAGAGTATGATTGAGACAGAGTATGTTGTAGCAACAAACAATTGTAATCAAGTTATGTGGATGAAATAGATGTTGAGTTTACAAAACCTATTATCATATAATGTAATAATACAAGTATAATAAGTATGTATAAGAATCATGTGTTTCATTCTAAGACAAAGCTTATATCTATCAAGAATCATTTCTTGAGAGAGAAGTCATCAGTAAAAGGGATTATATTGGAATATGTTCATACCAAAGATCAGGTTGGAGATATCTTTATGAAGCCCTTACCTAAAGAAACATTTGACTATTTAAGAGGTATGCTTGGTGTTATGCCCCTACCTACTTCTAAGTAGATGATACAGAGATTGCATTAGTCTAGTGTTACAAAGCACTATTGTTAGATTGGACTAAATTCTATTGCATCCTATATGGGGGATTATCTATTATGAGCTGAGTCATTGAGGACTCTTGGTATTTCATCTTGAACAATGTCTTTGGACACTTGAGTTGGTTAAGGACTTGGAGGAGTAAATTGACATAATGAGGCCTTTGACATTGATGTCAATGGGGGAGAAATATGCATGAAAAACATCTCCTAAGTATGTATGGGAAGAAGAGTGCATGGTAATCTTTACTTTATTAGGGAGATTTAGAAAGATTCATGTAAGAAAGGAGGAATATCTCTATGGGGGGGATATGTAGCATGAGGAATTCGGATGTATGGTGAGTTTTTACTATGAAAAACTATTGCCAATCCTAAAGAAGATGTAGAACAGAGTTGTATTTTAGAGGTTTTTAGATTTGATTGATGAAGAGGATTTGAAAAGATGAGAATAGTAGCAACATCAATATAATACTATTTTGGCATTCTTAGAACTTAGATGTTTTCCATCTATGTTGTCATCAATGCAAAAGGGGGAAATTGTTAGCATAAATGTTGATGATAGTACATTGGGCGAGTATCCTAAGCATTGGAGAGTATTGAAATGTTGCATTCATGACTGTATTTTTCATTGATGTCAACATAGCAGTAAGTCTGTGAAGACTGACAGAGTAGCAAACAAAGATCTTAGTTTTATGGACAATGTTTTGATTGTTTGGTGATGCAGGTTCATGGACATGTTTGGTATAGTGTCTTGATGTTAAGGTTCAATGCACAATACTTGAATCAAAGATGTATGAAAGATATGTCTAATTTACAAAGAGCAGTACAGAGATAGAGTACCTAAGACACAATTTTTGATGTTTTTATTATATTGTCTAACAGAGATATAATCTAGAGATGTGTGGTCAACCAATGACATATGATATTCTAATGATGATGTCAAAAAATGTGCAAGCCCTAGTGTTACACATGTGAGAAGTTGTATAAACTATGAACTGATAGTGCTACTGTAATTATGAATTAATTAATTATCTTATTATAATTAATTAGGAAATCCTCAAGGCCGACTCTAGGAATTATTTTGAATATACGATATAAATGAAAGATGTTTCCTTTGTTTGTAAGTGTGTTGTGATCATTGTATTAAGTGCAACATGTGAAAAGTAGAAGAGTATTTTTTGAATACAAGTAAGTGATCCAAGGGATTATTGGATGCAAGATTTGTATTTGGTTACTAGATCAAAAGTAGTAGAAGTCCAATTGACAAGATAGAGAATGAGGAAGGAGAAACACTATTCATTTCTATTATTATACAAGGAATAATACAAAGATCATTTGGATAGAGGGTTCATTGGTCTTTCCTTAAAGTTGTTTGGACAGTGGGTTGATCTTTCTTCTACATCTCCTAATAGTGTTGGAATCTCCTAATTGGGATTCAAAGTCTTCTAACAAGGACTGATATGTATCGAAAGACTCCTAACAGGGTCCATCCTATAACAAGGAATATTTATATTAGTACATCATTTTGTGGGTACCATCCCCACTAGGAGTTTCCCTCAAATCAAGGATTTCCCTAGTTAACATATCTAGTGCTATTGTGTATGAGTATCTTGTTGTGGTTTTTGATTATATTGCTCATATGGTTAAAGTTTAATAAGGTTGATAATTGTGTTATTAGTTATTTATTTGATTCACCCCCCTCTTAGTTATATTTGTAGACTATATACTCTAACACATCCATCATGTCTATCTATAGAGGTAAACTTGCCACCAACCACAACTATATGTAGTTGAACTAGGCTTGGGGCTGGTGTAGAGTAAACATGCTCCAATTCCACTATAACCTCATCCAAATGTGACTATCACTCTTGAAAATCCAAGTACACTGCAAAGTGTTCATGATCACCTTAATCTCATGGGTTAGCTCAACCACCTCCTCCACTTTTCCTAACAATCTCTCATAACAAGTGCCCCCCACTCATGAAAGTAATCTCTGTGACCTACTAATTATGAAAACTTATGCTTCAAGATACTAACAAGCACCTCTCAAAGTGAATGAACCTCTTCTAGGGAAAGACAACTATCAATGTGCTCATCTAACACAAAAACACTTCAACTAGATGTAGCTAACATCTATTAGATAGAATTATAATGCTCTAGAGATTAAAAGATATCACAGCCACTCACATTCAATTGTCTACCCATGTGATGTATTTGTAACCCTTGAAACATAGGTAAGCTTTATGAATCACTAATTGCACTATTATAGGAGATTGAATCTAAACTACTAACCAAAAGATTGCCAACACCATGTGTGCTACCATCCTCACACACAATAGTAACTGAGGTACAATTATTCAGTACCTTTACCAATACCCCCTGCGAAAAAGTGGAATGGCTCACTGTATCAAAATCCCCCCATGTTTTTATCTCCCCCTCAATCATAAGTCCTTATAAATATTGAGCTTGGAACCCATCCAAAAACTTCTTAGAATCATCACCAAGCATATAGGAAGGAGTACTAGACCTACTGCAGTTTGGAGCATCCTCAAAAAATCAATAGGGGTTCTCATAACATTGATAACCACATGTCCTAATAGAACCCCCATTATTGTCAGCTAACGTTGCATACAAGATGGTAGCTCCTATTTTCACTAACATTGACTTTCAAAATTTATGGTGAAAATACTAAATTGAGGTTGTAATTGTTAGGGTTTTATATTTTCTTTTCATTTGCAGAGGAAACCCTAGTAATTTTTTCCTAATCCAATTGTTTTTCATTGTTGTCCCAAGTGTAAAGTTTAGTGCCGTAGGGTTTTAAATTTATCCCACATTGTAAAATCTTCATGAAATTTGAGCTTAGGTCCCTACCCTAGGTTTCATAACTGAGGGGGATTTCATTTTGCATTTTACATCATCTTCTACAATGTTATGATTAAAATGATAGTGTAGTATCGTAAAGAGGAGTTTTCAATGTCTCGATATTAAGATAAATGTTTTGTTATGGTAACGTGGATGATAAAGTTTGTCTTTTTTATCATACAATTTTTTTGTATCGTATGATCATATCATAGTTTGAATGGTTTGTATTTCAGCCTCTACAAAATTACAACAAGGGAGTTCATCATAGCATCATGAATAATGAAAAGAGGTGTTACGATGTTACAAAGTAGCAGACATCTTAAGATTATAAAGGAAATACTTGGCTGATGCAATGTTATGGGACACTTATGATCATAAGATCATAAAGAGATTGAAGACAAGTAAAGGTAATGATGTGATGTTAGACAAGTGTCCATTTTTTGATTGGCCAGAATATGGTACAAATACTAGATGTATGCTTAGCTGGAGCAATGGGACCAAAAGAGATTTTATAATGAGTTTTTTATTAGGATTTGGAAATCTCCAATCTTACAACATATAATTCATCATGAGATCTCAGGGTGATAAATGATTTGTTCTAATGCTACAAGCAAGCCATGATCGTAAGATCACAAATAAAAATTGCAAAACTTACGATGCTATGGTAGAAAGATTTAATAGTTTATCAGAGTATCATAGAGGTTTCAAAGGTAACTGGAGATGTTACAAGATAAAAAAGGTGACCGTGATCATAAGATTATATGGTGCAAACGGTTAAGATAAGATGGTACAAATTTTTTTTCCATAAGATCGTAGAGAAATAAAAGATTAGTGTTGATGCCACGACAACAAAGGAATCGTAAGATTGTATAAGGGTTTTCTCATGGTTTCTGACTGGTTGATAAGGGTTTTTCAAAGGGTTTCGTAACATTGGGAGATTGTTTCTTTAGTGGTAAGATAATGCAAGAGGTCTTTTCATTAGTCATGATTGTAGCATTGTAGACCCTATTTTGACATTAAAAGTGTTATGTCATTTTTTTGAGCTAGAAGCAACAATGAACTTCTTGACCAATGAGATTAAGCATAGTAAAAAAGGTGCATGGTTGGATAGTAATGGTAATGCTCCCCTGAGTTGATAGAATAAGTTGAGATTATGTTTCAAGCATGCTAAAATCAATGCAAAGTGAATTCTGATTTGCATATATTAAGATATAAATATTTTCCTACTTTACAATTACAGTTTGCCATTTGCAAATAAAGAGAACTTGAGCTTTTTCAGAGCTTTGAGAATGGTTTCCACATCCTATGTTTTCTAGCATATTGTCAAGATGTCTGATAAAGATGTGGAGGAAATTCAAGCATCAAACATGGGAGCTACAGAACATTTAACCTCCAAGGTTGGGAAAACAAGACAAAAGAAACCAAATAGGTTTATTGAAGAATGGATGAAACCTTTCCCTGGTTCTTCTAATACCAATGTTGTAGATGATCAAACCTTCATTGATCCATATGCTCTCTGCAAAGATGCTAAGTTCCCTGGTGTTACTGGTTTAGAGCTTTTCAAATATTTTTATTATAACAAGGAGAAGAAGATTCTTGTTTGCAACCCATGGAAGAAGAATTTAGCCAAGTTGATTTTTCCAGAAGTCTTTGTAGATGTAGATTTGATGAAAGCTCTTTTTCATTGCTATAACCTAGCCACTAAATCCTTTCATAGGAATAACAGAACCATCCTCTACACTCTTGACCAAGAATCATTTATTGAGGCTTTTGGAATGGATGGAGCTATGGGCCAGCCTATAGATTTAAAGGATTTGCAGAGAAAATTTGAGGCAAATACCAAGGCTATACTGGGAAATCTATGCTATAGCATATTCTAATGGATTTGAAGGAAGTGGGTGATTACCCTAAGAAGGTAGAAAAAAATGATGCCACTGGACAAGTTCAAAAACTATTTTGTAAAAATAGTATATGGTTTCCACATGGTCGATGTCAAGAATGGGACTAATATGGTTTATGGAGTTGAATTCAAAATTGCTAGAGATGTACAAGACTCCTACCATGGTGGGGAGTATGATTATGCTAATTACATTCTGAAGGTGATGAAAGAAAATATTTCTATTGCTCAAATTGGGGAGCTAAAAGATTTCACTTTCCACTACTGATGCACTTGATCCTCTACAAGAATGTAGGATATATAAGCTCTGATTTCATTGATCTTACTTCTAATGCAAATGGAGTTATACCAATTCAGCTATGGACATGGGTATGGGATAGTAATTATCATTTTTCTGATTCTGTCTCATTTTCCAATAATTTTAGTGTTGTAATCATGAAGATGTTAGATCTAGGATGCTTTAGGGCACCCAATATTTTAAAAGGCCTTTTAAGACCAGCCCTACTTCTTGAAGGGAAAAGACTTGATCATAACTGGGGGACATCTTTTTATTTCCAACCTTTTCTTTAATGAGAGTCTATAATTGTCCTCAACCACCACACATACTACCAAAATTTATCCCTCCTAGATTAGGTATAATTGAATTCATTTGGCTATTATGTATGGTCAATAGGGAGAATTTGGGACCCAAAGTGCATAGGGGAACATTCTTATGTAGATTTTTTAGGGTTGGGGATTTTACAATTGGAAAGAAAGCCTTGGATTAGATCCATTCTTATCTCCATTATTATAATTTTTCTACTAGTCCCTATAGAATGTATAACCCTAAAATTTGGATGAAGATCACCCTCAATGAGATGAGAAATTATGTCTTGCCTAGAACCAAGGAATTACCCCATGGGGATGTCATTCCAAACATAGTTGTAGAGGGTGAGGTAACTGACAAGCTAGCAAAGCTAGATGATGTTTTGAGAGTGGAGAGAGAATTGAAGAGAATAGATCCCCAATTTTTGGTATTTTACATGGATATCCCCTATCTACAGAGGATTAGGAAGATGGCCACTAACCTTGCTGAGATTATGGCTAAAATGCAAAGAGGCCCAATAGGAGAAGAAGATAGGGTATGTCCTAATATCCCTAAGCCTAATGTGACCTTGGAAATAGAGGAAGATGATCTCCCTGAAGCATCGTGGGTCACAAAAGGAAATAAGAGACAAAAAGTTGTCCATATTCTTAATGAGGTTAAATAAAGGACACTACAAATCTTACATGGGAATAGTTAGTATTTTGTTGTCTTAAGACAAAATTACCTCTAGAACAAAATAAATGCAGCTAAGAGTACACTCACTGATATGGAGTTAGTAGTAACAAGGCTTGATGATAGAATCATACAAGCTCAACAGTTCCTTGAGGATGATGAATTCATTCAATCCACTAAATTCAAGAGTTTTATGTACAAGATAAAATAGAGTGAGCTATTATTGAAGGTGAAACCAAGAGAATCTGATGAATGGAAGATGGAACTGGTAGAGAAGTTGCAAGCCTATGATCCTGAGAGTGAGGTCATGACTCTAGAGGAGGCCAAGAATTATCTTGTACAGAGGAGTGGTATGCTATTGGTGCCTAGATGGGATTTGGAACAATCATTTATGCTTGACCAAATAAGGAGGTAGGAGAATGTCATTTCATATGAGGCATTTGGTGTAGATGTATTGCAAAGAGAGACTAGTTCTAACATTGATAAAAGTCTTTCATAGTTTGCAGTATGGCCTCTTCATCCAACAAGAAAAAATTAATGGATGTATAGAGCACTAAGCAAGGTGACATGATTTTAATAACCCTACAAGGCACCTCTAGCATAGAGATTTCTAAGACATTGAAACACATTTCATTTATGAATGAAGCCAAGGTAGAGGAAATAGAAACTAGACTCTCTAAATCCATACATGATTATATAGATGTGAGGAAAATCTATGAAAATGAGCTTAGAAGTAGCCATGTGTATAAGAAAATAATTTTAGAGCTTGAGGCCAAGGTCCAAGCTCTTGAAAATGAAGTTGCATCTCTCAAAGAGAAACTTGTACAAGCAAAATAGGTGGTTTCTCTAGAATAGAGGGAAGAGCATGAAGATCAACAATAGCTAGCTAAGGATACAACTGAGGCCCATATACAAATAGAGGATTTTAGAGAAGAGGAGACATTAGAACCTATAAGGATGAGCATTGATGCTCAATCTACTCAGTAGGGAAGTGATAAGGATAGTTGTCCTTAGAAATATGATGAGCCATAGAATTGAAGTTTTGAAAAACATGTCACAATAGGCTCACAATTTTTACATTGCTTTACAAAATGTTGAGCAATTTTGCAATGAGGCACTTTCATGGTTGTCACCCACACTTAATCTTTGGGAGGAAATATACTCAATTTTTGGAGAGGCTAATTGTACTAATGGCTAAAAAGCTAGATTTGCCTAATAAAATAATCACAGTGAAGGAAAGCCTAGAAATAGTAAAATAATTGATTGGTTTCTTCACTAGGAAATTACAAATTATACAAGTTAAAGGTTTTATCTCAGGGGGTATAGCCCTTCATACCATCAATTTTGGATGATGCTAACACAGTAATAGACTAGCAAGAATGGTCTAATTCTTTTGATAGTATTTTGACTTAGGAGGCTACAATATCAATTTTTGAAGATACTTCTGATATTCCATATAATAAGTTAATTGATTCTCTATTTAAAGTAGAAATATATTTGAATAAATTTATTGTTGAATCAAAAGCAATCATGGATGCTAGGTGGACCAAAGCCACTCAAGATTTGTAGGAGGTAAAAACTACAGAGTGGCCCACAAAAAAGGATATTTATGTTTGGGAAGTGGTAGAAGATATTAAAGCTCTACTGGTAGGAAGTAGTTGAGATATTTTGCATACAGGTTAGTGAATGAAAAAGAAGAGAAAAATAAAAGGCCTAATATAAATGTTCTTTTACTATCTCAACTACTTTTCTTTTTCTAATCATTTTTTTGGAAGAATGTTCTGCATACCTTTTTGTTCTGATCTTCCAAAGTTTTTGTGTCCATTCTTATTTTGACATGTGTCCTCCTCTCATCTATAGCTTATTGCAATCTTGTATATGGATTTCCAAGATGAAGAGTAGAGGTTAGTTTTTTGTAGAATTTTCTCATTGTCATGTATTATTTTGCAATCTATCCATGTGTTCTATGGTTATATAAATGAGTTCAGTTATTACATACTTGAATAAAAAAGAGTGAACATTTGGTACCTATGGTTTTGTCTCTGAGTTATATCATAAGTTTTCTGTTAGCAATATAAAGATTTGAATAAGAAGGATTTTCTCTTAATTATCATTATCTTTGAGTTCTATCTCCTTTCTCATATATCCATAATCTTGGGACTAAATGAACCAGTTTCATTCAATTTAATGAAATTTACACAAGTTGTATATCTATTGTTGATTACTGCTAATTTAAAGAATTAGGTAATTACTTTTTTTGATAGATAAGGTTTAGGGTTTGTGAAAAGGATGAGAATCAAAATGAAACTTAGAGTTGATGTTGACAATTTTAATCACAATTTGATTAAAAAGGTCCCAACCTGCTAATCTTTGACTCTATATATCCCATTGGATAAGACACTAGTCTATTTAAAAGTTCAAGAATACATTGATGATTCACTTAATTGCAAAAAATTCACAACAAAAAATCAATTTATGATTTAATGTATCAAGAACCTAAGTGTTGGTCATCACTTATTTGCATCTACTTTTTGGTTGTAGTTAGCTACTATGCTCATAAAGTTTATTAGCAAATTATAGAAGAATATTGACCATTTTTGCTATAGGGGATAGTCTTGAAGAAAAGAATATCAATTTATTAAGATCAATCCCTTAGGTTTCCTTGCCTTGGCCCTGTAGAGCCTAAAGTAAAGTGAGTCCTAATGACTCTATTAATGTTGGCCCATAACTAAGATTTAGCCTTTCTAAATATAAGCTTTAGCTCATCCTTAGGTTTGTCCCTATCTTTGCTTCTTGGTATCATGTTTAAATCTACTTGGTATGTTCCTTACAAGAAAGAACTCCAACACAAGACTCAAAGTCATATTGTGAATCAATAATACTAGAGCATAAACCTACATTAGCTAACTCCACTGTAACACCCATATTACATGTGTCATAGTTGGGTAGCTCTGTAGACACTCAAAATTGTGCTAAACACTATATTAATTGATTTAATATCTCCCTTGACACTATAATTATTTATTTATTATTTAATTATATTTTTCATGTTCCTCTACTTATTTAATCAAATATGTTCACTTCCCTAATGTATTTAAATTTAATTTGAATGCATCCCCTCTAATGTGTTAAATTTATTTAATGCATAGTGCTCCATAAATTCCCTTTTAAACAAATTTTAATTTATTTGATTCCTTCCAATTTATTAAATTCTTTAATCCTATGACTAAGTTAAATCTTATTTAATTTAATCCTAGTCCCATCCTAAAACCTTGTCTACATCCATCACTCTCATCCTTCTAAGCCTACACATTAATTAATCCCACTTAATTATCCTAAACACATTTATAAACACCTTTTAGATCATAAGTATTTTCTCACACATGTGAGAAACTCAAGATCCAATGAAGCTTCCATTTTATTATTTTATTCACACCTCTTACACATTTGTCCCCCTTTCCTTTCTCCAAGGTTTCTCACACATGTGTGAGCATACCTTGAGCCATCACTTTCATTAAAAAGGCTTATCTTGATCTTTGCATGGCTTGTCTCCTTAGCCCATGTGTCTCCCTTGTAGTACCTATGTGGATACCACATAGATGCCACCTCCCCAAGGCCTCTCTCGAAAATATAAATAGAGCCCTTGTCTCAAGCATTTTTCATCTCCCTCATTTTCATTATTATCATGCTAGTATAGTTCTAGAGCTTTTAAAGATTTTAATGCATTATTTTTATACGAAAAACAAGTTTTAGAGGAATCTTAAAATCTGAAAGCTAAAACAAAACCAAGGCTGATAATAAGCAATTAAAGCCCAGCCAATATTCCACAAGTCACAAGGCTAATAATAATCATGAAAGCCCAACAAAAAGGCCAGTTCAACTTACAGCCAAAAAGCTTGTACAAGAAAAAGCCAACTTGACAAAAACAATAGTAAACTAACAACAAAAAATAGGAAAAAATAAATTAATTACTTTGTTATCTTTCACTCGAGCTCTTGCATTGTCTAACCTACTTCATAGACTTTGTGAGTCTCCTCAGCCATCTACTTTTGAGTCTTTTGAGCTTCTTGATCCAAGCTATAGAAAGTTATTTCTATCATCATGTCCTCTTCCATCCTAGCCCTTTTTCTGTCTTGTCCTCACTCTCATCAAACAGTCCTCTAGATTTTAACATTCTAGTAAGGGATAGAATGTTTTCATTGATAGAATTGAGGATGGAAATCATTTGATTCACCAAATTATGATTATATTCCTTCCTATTATTTTCCAGTTGGCCAATTTTTTCCCTAACCTCTTCCAATTCATGGTATAGCCATTTTATTGATCTAAAATTTTTGATCATGCTATTTCAAGCATTATTCAACAAATTCATAACCACTTCCCTAGCATTATCCATTATTGCCACCATAGGTGGATTGATGAGGTCTTCAAACTTGAGTTGGCCTTGTTTTTCCTCTAGGATTTGGGGAGTCGTTATCTCTCTGACAATCCCCATCTTGGTTGTTCTTACATTGAAATTTCTCCATGTCTTTCACATGTCCTTCGTAATCACTTCTCCACCCTCTCCACCAATATTCTCCTTCTTCTGCTCTTGGGGATGAATAGGGGAAAGAGGAATTGCTGAGATATCTGGCCCTGAACCCAAAACCCCCTCAGCTTCCATCCCTTTTACCCTCTTCCATTTTTAACCCACTAGTTCTTCCCTCTTCATTAGATTTCATTACCTCCCCTTCTTCATTGTAATCTTCATCACCCTGGCATGTAATTTTAGGCCCATGTCCTCTAGGGCTCTTCCTACTTGGGGTAATTGATGAGGGTGATTTCTTTTCCAACTCTTTGTCCTCCTTTCTAGAGGAATTGTTTTTCTCACCCTATAAGCTGATATTTTGAATATCCTCTATATCAGATGAAAAAATAGAGCTGCCTGAGTCCTCAGAGGCATTTGCACCATGCAGAGGAGTTTTTCTTAATGTTTGGGCTTTAAAATGTTCATAAATTAACAGCAATAATCCCCCATGCAGGGCAAGATTCACTGAGGGTTTTTTCTTGAATCCTATAATAGCCTTGCTCATAGAAGTAAATAAATAAAAGGGGAAATAAATCTTAATGTCATGGTGGAAATGGTTCAAAAGAACAAAGTGATGAGTTCTCACATGGTCAAATCTAGTAACCAATGAAATGTACTATATTATAGCTCATAAAACATACCTCCTAAGTTTTTTGATAGAATCCATTTCATAGTATGTTTTACATTTTACCAGATCATTCCTCTCCTCTAACCTCTTTGCAAAATCCTTGACCACATTCATCGATAGCTTCATGTCTCTATAAAATTTGAAACCCTCCACTAGAATTTTAGACACAAGAGTAATGACTTCCTCTGTAATCTGAAATAGAACTCCATTCACTTTAACCCTCCCATCCTTGCAGGAGTTAACCATACTATTAGTTACATCTAGGTCAAAGCCATGGAGTTTAGAAATATAGTTCGCTATACCTCCCTTCTCCAATTTCTCTCATACTTTTTCCTTTTGTTTCAATTTATCCACTTCACCCACTTTTTCCTTCCTACTTCATTCCCCCACCATTTCTATGCTATCCACCCCTACAATTCTCATAGATGCTGACCTCTGCAAACCCTTCTCAAACTTTTGAATGCTCTAGTTTTTGCTTCTCTTAAAAATGCTACTATATTATTCTATACCTCAGGAAAAAGGCGGATGAAAAAGTTGACCCACTAAACGTGTAGAAAAGACACTAATAACCTCACCTAACTATGTTTACCATAAATTCCATTGTTGCAAAAAATCATACCCAAGCTTCCATTCATGATCATTATTACATTAAGATCTGCATTGTACCTCCCTAGATTTTTTCTAGTTCGATAAGACTCCTCACTTCTTTCAAAATATTCCCACCCAAATTCCATGCCATCACCTTGTCTTGCCTGACTACTTCATTGGTGAACTAGTATTCCATAGGGTTAGCCTCCCTATAAACATGGTTGACATGGACACACTCAAAATTTTGAAAGAGATTTTGGGTATCTTAAATTAAATTAGCAATAGACTACGAAGGTTGAGTAATTCCTTTAATACATCTTATAATGTTATTAGAATCCCCCTCCAACCATAATTTTTTAATCCCCATGTCAAAGGCTAGTTTAGCTATATGGAAAGCAGTATTGGCTTCTACAAAATGGTTAGTTTGGAAACCCAAAGGAAGAGAAAAAGCTGCCACCTCTCCACCATAATTATTTCTTATGATGCCTCCACAACCTGAAGGTCCTAGGTTACCTTTTGATGCACCATCAAAATTTGTTTTATGTCATCCCTTAGAAGGGAGCAGCCATTTCAAATCCTATCTTTTTGTCCTCCTATCCTTATCTTTCTCCTTCTTTTTATGACCATTTTCAATATCTCCACCCTTCCTTACCTAGTAGTTTTCCTTTATGTTTCTATAAATCTTCTCCCCTAGAAAAAAAATAGGTTCCTCTCTATCTCTAAAAATTATATTATTTTCTTTCCTTCCAAATTACCCAAAAAAAATGAGGCAAAGTCCAAGTGCTTAAATCTAGCAAGTCTGAGCCTTTGAACATACTTTTCCATTGGTAAAAGAATTCTAGAAGATTGTCTAGTTTGCACCAGCTTACCCCAAAATTCTTAGTTATGTTATCCCAAACATCCCTTGAGAAAGGACAATGAATAAACACATGGTTAGCTAATTCCCTCTTATTTTTACAAAGGATACACCTATTAGGCATAATATGACCTCTTTTTATTAAGTTATCCTAAGTAAGAATTTTGTCTTGCAAGGCCAACCAGTAAAAAATATTGATCTTTGGGGTAAGACAAGGTAACCAAGCTTTCGCCCAAGGTGGTTTCTCTTTTAGGCTCCAAAGAGAGTTATAGCCCAAAGCTACCAAGTAACAACCATTAGGATTATCACCCCAAATAACTTCATCCCTCTTATTATTAATAACCATTGAATTCAGCATTGTCATGATTGGCTTGAGATCCTTAGAGATGAAAGATAGGTCTCTCCATCCCTTGTCTGTTCTATAATCACTAACTTTCAAATCAAATTGTCTAATACAATAATTAGCCTAGATTTCAAATGTAGGATTATTAATAAGGGGTCCTTAAAGCAACCAATCTAGAAGAGAATATCCTCCCCATTGCCCACTTTCCAAATAACCTTATCCTTGGCCAGCTCTCTTTCCTTAAGATTGCCATTCCAAATAATAGACCCATTTGAGATGTCCTCATTGTTAAGTAAGAGTTGAATAGAAGGTCTTCTAAGGTACTTATTAATAAAGATATCTCTCCATTCTCCAATACTATTAAAGATGCACCAAATCTATTTTGCTAGGAGAGCCATATTGAGATGCTTTAATTTCTTGATGTCCAATACACCATAGCACTTTGGAAGAAAAACATTGTCCCATGCCACAAGGGGATATCTTTTCCTCTCTTCAAGACCTGACCACAAAAAATCTGTTTGAATCTTTTCCATTTTCTATGCAAATTTTATTGGTATCCCATAAAGGCTCAAGGCATACATTGGGAGGTTCTAAAGAGTATATTTTACCAAAAGTCATTTTCCTGCTTGACTAAGAGAAGCCCCTTTCCACCCCACTAGCTTCTTACTAAACCTATCAATGATCCCATTCCAGAAGCAATCAAGAGGCTTTGCACCCAAAGTGAGTCCAAGATAAGTAGAAGGAAGCTTTCCCACTTCACATCCAAGGATCCTCACAATTTTCCTCTGCCTATCCTCTAGAGTATTAATGAAGAAAACTGAGCTTTTTTCCCAATTAATAAGCTATCCAGATCCTCTAGTGTACAAATCTAAAATCCCCTTCATTACCTTAGCCTCCTTGACTAAAGCTTCCCCTCCCATTATTGTGTTATCCACAAACTATTGATGGGATAAAGGATCACACCTAGAGGATGGTTTAATCCCTTATAGCCTTCCTTCCTTTTTGTTCTTCTCGATTAACCTTCTAATACATTCTACCAAAATAATGAACAAAATAGGTGAGAGGGGATCCCCCTATCTAAGCCCTCTCGTAGGTTTGGAAAAAATAGGAGGAGCACCATTTACCAATATAGCAAGAGAAGAAGTAGAAATAAGTTGAGAAATAAGCTTACAAACCTTTTGATCAAAGCCAAAAGCCTAGAGCACCAAACTAAGAAAAGTCTAGTCAACTCAATCATAAGCTTTTGAAAAATCTAGTTTGAGAAGCATACCATCTCTCTTACTAGCTTCCATTGAATGGATAACTTCATGCACTATCATGATTGAATCCAAAATCTATCTTCCAAGGACAAATCTTGTTTGTTGCTAAGATATAATCAAAGGAAGAATTTTAAGCATTATAGAGGTTAATACCTTTGAGATAATCTTGTAGAAAGAGTTACACAAACTGATAGGTCTAAATTTATCCAAAGAGTTAGCCCCAAGAGTTTTAGGAATGAGAACCAAAAAAGTAGAATTAATCTCTTTTAGATGTTTCTTGCTCCAAAGAATTCTTGAACAGCCTTCACAACATCTTCCATAACCACCTGCTAGTAAATTTGGAAGAAGAAGGTGGAAATCCATCTAGGCCCTAAGACTTATCTGTAAGCAGAGAGAAAAGAGCTTCTCTAACTTCTTGCACATTAGGTATAGCCCTCAACATTTTATTGTGATGGAGTTGAATAATCTGTGGAATACATGCAACAATTTTATTTTGATCCAACTTTGATAACAAGGGATCCCAAGAAGGTGGAGAGCTTTGATGGCTCAAATAAGGATGCCCTTGAGGAAGAGGAGGGGACAAATGCTGGGGAGTTTAGCTCTATCCTGGATGGTTACGAGGTGAATTTGGAACAGAGCAAGTTTGAAAATGAGGACACTCACATCGTGTCTAGGGGAGGTGATAAAGAGAAAGAAAATTATTATTTAGCCATTTTGAGTGAGGAGGAAAACATGGGGAAAGCTTCTATTCATCTTAAGGAGACTGAGGGACATGATAAGGAGGGCCAGAGCCACCATATTCATGCGGAGCCTAGTCAGGTGGAGCCGTTGGATTGGGGGATTCATATTGATAAAGATGGCCCTGTTCCATACACCACTGCTGATGATGTGGGTGACTCCCTGGTGAGGGAAACCAAACTCTCCTTCCTTCACTCTGCTAAACAAAAAGTTGACTCCTTCTTTTAGGTCAATTCTTGGTTATATAATGAAATAATGGGGCTGAAGAAGAACATAGATACCTTGCAACATAACCAAGAGGCTGACTAGGCTATTATTCAACATATGGAGGTGCAAAGGGGAGATATCCCAAAAAAACTAAAGGATTATGAGTAGAATCTTAGACTGCTCATCATGGAAAGTGGAACAAAAATGGAGCAAGTTACCTCTAGCATCTGTGTAGCTATGACGACTTTGGGTAAAAGAGTTAATGAAGGAACCATATCTTTGGAGGGCCCAAGGAAGAGGACAAGATAGAGTTCAAGGAAAAAAGCTTTGATTGCTACTGCTTCTTTGGCTGCTAACTCCATCCAAGACATGGCTAAGATTGGTAAGGAGGCTGTGAAGATGATTACGGAATTGCAATAGTTTCCTGGTTCTTCTTCTCTAGTTGGGTTCTTGTGCAGGTCTTGTTTGTTGGCTAGTTCTTCTGGTTCCTGTGTTTGGTCCTATTTTTTGGATTTTAGTTTTTAACTTGTACATTTGGTTCTAGGTCCTTGTAAAACTTGGGTAATTTATCTAGACTTTTTTAGTGGTTTCAGGTCCCTATAAAACCTAATTTTGATGCTACTTTTCAGTAGGTTTATGGGCTCTTTCCTATTGGATGGCTTGTTTTTTCCTTTTTTGAGGATGTGAAAGGGTTTTAGGGTCCCTTCAAAACCTATTTTTATCATAATCTAAAACAAGGGATCCCAAGATAGAAGAGAGGAGAAAAAGGAAATAGCCTCAGCAGAAATTTCATTCTCTTTAGTCAACATATCCTGCCCCTTTTTTAAACCATAAATTCTATTATTAGCTCTATGTTTTAGAGTAGAAATGTGGAAAAACCTTGTGTTCTGATCCCCCTCTTTTAGCCAATTAATTCTAGATCTTTGCTTCCAGAACTTCTCTTCCTTACTTATGATATTGTGCAAGTTAGACAAAATAGACAGCTAACCATTCCTATTCAAATCATTATACCCTTTTGGTTGAACAGTATCCTAAATAGAGGTGAGTTTGGTAGATAGATCATCGTTATCATGGAGAATACGTCAAAAATTATCTTATTACAAACGTTAATCATTCTCTTCACATTACTCAACTTCTTTGCAACTCTAAACATGGTAGTACCTTCCACTTCTATCCCCTACTAGTGATATACCTTATTCAATAACTCAGGATGTGAAGTCCACATCTTTCCAAACTGAAAAGGGAAGTTCCTTCTTGGTTCAATAGAGGCAACTGAGAGGGATATAGGGGAGTGATCAAAACAAATTCTAGGAAGTAGAGACAACTTACAAGAGAGAGGTTGCAACTAGTCCAGAGAGATAAGAGCTCTATCCAACCGAACCTAAATACAACCCTTTGAGTTCTTTTATTTGACCAATTGAAAGATCCTCCTAATAGATCCCTATCCAAATAAGCCATGCTATTTATAAAATTGGAGAGGTTCCTTTTACTTTCCCAGTTAGGCACCAAACCTCCCTTCTTCTCCTCATACACTAATAAAGAATTAAAGTCCCCCATAATAATACCTTTTTTATGCTACTAGTCTAAACAAAATCATAGACTTTAGTCCAATAATTCTTCCTTTTCCTTTTGAAATTAGGAGCATAGACATTCAAAAGGAACCAAAAATCATTAGAGTACTTATGGAACACTTTACGGAAAAGAATGTTGCCATCTTTATACAAAGTAGTGAATTTGAATTACTTGATATTGAAAAGAGTCAGCAGTCCTCTATATGGTCCTTTAGAATCTGAGGCTTCCTCACTCATGTTATTGCTAAAAGAAATTTTACCCAAACTCTCTTTCTTAATCTTAGTTTCTTGTATCATCAATATATTAGGTCTCTGATCTCTTATCATATTCCTAATGATTTCCTACTTATGGGCTCCATTAAGGCCCCTTATATTCCAAGACATTATCTTCATTCAAAATTAGGGGAACACTCCATAAGAGTTATTTGGCTCTCATCCACCAAACTTCTTCTAGTCTCATATTCTCTGACTTGGATTGCATGTCTCCTTCCTCTAGATCTTGACCTTACTCCCAAGTCTAGTTTACAACAACTCCTAGTCTTAGCTAGTGAAGTCACGAAGGGCTCCCGATTACTTTTTGTTGGTGAAAATATGTATTCACTATTTACACTTACTTAAGTTTACTTAGGTTAATGCATTAGTTAATTAATTTGCATTATTTTTATTTGTGAGACACTTAGGAGTTTGTGCGCTCTTGTGAGTTGTCATGATGACATCACAGGGGTCTGCACCTCTTTTAAGCACGTTGTCTACAACATAGGAATCTTCTATACACATATGACACTTTGTCAGTCTTATCCATTCATCTAGAGTGTTGGATAAGGTGCTTAGTTGTCTTATCTTCTAGTTGTTTCTAGAGACATTCTAGGTGCTTCCTGAGAGGCCTTTATATATAGGCACTCCTAGTAAACTCATAATTATGGCATATTGAATGCATTGTCATTCTGATCATACTCTCTCTCTCTCTTTGGTCTATTATGTGCTTGTGTTTGAGTTCTTAGTTCCTGGGTGAATTGTTCCCTTAGGAAAATTCTTAAATGGTATCAAAGCAACTTGGACATTTTCTCGTCACATAGCCATTTGAGACCATGCTTGCTTCATCACCTCAACCCAAATCTAGAGTACTATAGAAATTAGAAGGGTCCAAAGCCAAATCTGACCTTGCCATTGTGTCCAGAATGCTGAATTGGTGAAAATCAACTATAAACTCAGCTACCTTGGTCCAAAGTCAACCATGAGGGAAAAAATCAAAAATCAAAACTCAGAGGCCCCGATTTGAAGTTTGGGTATGATCTTTTTCGAATCTAATTCATTTGATTTTTGGATCTGAATTCCTCTGTTATTTTTGGAATTATTTTTTTCATCAGTTCTACAAGTAGAGAAATTTTTTTTGCCAAACTGGGTAGTAACACCCCAGCTTGGCTCTATATTTTGGTGATGGATTATTATTTATTATTGCAGG
Organism: Cupressus sempervirens; assembly: GCA_028749045.1. Taxonomy (NCBI): domain Eukaryota; kingdom Viridiplantae; phylum Streptophyta; class Pinopsida; order Cupressales; family Cupressaceae; genus Cupressus; species Cupressus sempervirens. The sequence continues at coordinate 694,431,641 of CM053789.1, read as the reverse complement.
GTGTATATTTAATTATTTGGCAAGAAAAGCATATTCTCTACTGACTACAAAGCGTAGGTTGTACTATGCACTCTGCCAAATCTGGCATATATAACCAAACCCAGCAACCCCCATAGTGAGCCAACCAAACATCGATGACACTTCTTGTTTGTGTTTAACATATAGCAACTTGTTTTTAAAAATAGTCTACAGACTACATCCCCACCAATGTGGGACATTTCATTATAAACCTTTGGCAGTTCATAGAGCTCAAACTAGCTCGCGCCTCAATTTTTCGGCATGCATTAGTCTTCCCGAAAACCTACATCATTTTTTGGATGCTGCATTAAAGCATCTCTGGCATTTAATCTTTTTGGCCACTTCACTTTTTGGTAGCTGTAACTTCCCACCCATGCTGCAAATTTGAAACATGTGTTAACATCGATCCCTGCCACACGTCCTCTTCAAACAAGGCCCTACCCCCACTCACAGTCTGACACGTGGTACGCCTTTATTTTGCCATGTCAATAAGAGGACTTGTATTGAAACATCAACACTTTTTCCACCTCAAACCATGAACTGCCATGTAATCCCATGGAATCTGGATAGTTTTTCCATGTCAACCACTAGTTGAATATGCATATGTCAGCATCTGTATGTTCTGTACAGTACAGATGCTGACTCAGCTACCACATCACCCCAGGGCACTAACTTTTTGCTAATGTTAGCAAAACACTAAGTTAAAATTAACGACCATTTGACTATCAAATTTAGATGGGTGGTTTTCCTTCCAAACTCCTCTCCAGATTGCTTTTCATTTTGGCAACCTGACTTTGTGAGCTCTTAACTCGAACATTCAAACTTTGATTCAAGTGTAATTTGTTTTGAAATTGGGTAGAATTTCCTAAATTTTCTAGTGGTGGTTTTTTTTCTAGTTTTGGTGCACAAATTTTGTAGAAATTGTATTTTTTGGTGACTATACTTGCTTACTCCTATGTTTTGCAACTTCAAAGGTTCCATACGGGCATATCTGGTCACTTCTTCATGTTTCATTTTTTTTGAAAGTTTGTATTTTTTTGTCTACTTTCTAGATCTAAAGTTATATTCTAGGGTTGTGTGGACCAATTTCTCACTTTCAAAATTAGGCCTTCTTTGGCATTGTAAAGCTTTGAATTTTTTTTTTCAGAATTGTTGTAAATCTGAGCTATAGTGCTTAAGTGATAGATTTTAGCCTTATAAGGTAGTTGTAAAAGAAAAATTAGAAAGTCTACTTTGTTCATTTTGACAAGTGGCAATAGCATCTTTTTTGGGGGGGTTCTTTTAATTGAGTGAAAAGGGGGGGGGGGGGGGGTGTTACTATGTTTTTTGTGTCTCTCTCTTGTGCTCTTTTCATTTCTGCATCATGGGTTTTAAGTGTCTTCATCTAACTTCACACAACTATTCTACATGGAAAGATATTGCATGGAGTAGATTAATGGAAAAAGCATTTAGTCTTTATGTAGATGGTATAATTACCAAACCTACCGATGGTAAAGAACTCATTGATTGGAAAAATCAAGACCGATAGGCTTTAGGAGTTATTGGGACTTGTGTACATGGGGATCTTCTCTTTAACATTTAAAATTTTTTAGACTCTAAAGAAGCTTGGGACAAACTTGAACAGTTGTATGGTAAAGTGGATGAAGAAAAGGGATTTTAGATTGAGGATGATCTACTTCTCTTGGATCCTAAGAATTATGACACAATTTAGGATTACATCATCAAAGTCAATGAGTATAGGGAACTTCTTATAGATTGTGGAAATCCCATTAAGGATGACAAGTTGATTCATCACATCCTAAAGAGGCTACCTTCTAAATATGCTAACTTTGTTTTGAGTTTTAATACTCATAGGTTGACCATGGCATTTTCTTACCACAAGCCTTCTTTTGATGCATTTGCAGAGATGTTGATTGTTGAACAATCTCACTTGGTGGATTTTGGACTTCTCAAGTCATCTCAGACCAAAGCCTTGGTGGCTAGTGATGATCACAAATCAAGTCAAGGGGGGAAAAGCAACAACAACAAGAAGCAGTGGAAGCAGAAAATACAATCTGAGACACAACATTCCTCCTCTCGACAAGGTGGTTCTTCTTCAAGCAAGAAAGGAAGTAATGAAAAGAAGGACAAAGTCTTTTGTGCATACTGCAAAAAGCCAAATCATGATGAGCATTATTGCAAGACAAAAAGAATCAATGAGTTAGAAAATCTACTCAAGAAGAAAAAGATTCAAGTGCCAGGCACTTCCAAGGATTCAACTCCAACCTCTTCAAAAAGTAAAGGTCAAGCACTTATGGAAAACATAAGTTCTTCTTTGGAATGGATACTTGACTCAGGTGCCTCCTATCATATGGGTTCTTCAAAGGAAGACTTTTCTTCATTGAAGCAGTCAAAGGTGTCACACATCTTCATGGGAGATGATACTAAAATGGAAGTTGAAGGGAAAGGACATGTGGAAATGAAAAATGGGAAATTTAAGGATGCTCTCTAAATTCCAAATCTAAGCTCCAATCTCCTATCAGTTTACCAAATCACTCACCTTGGAGATGGTCATAAGGTTGAGTTCCTTCCAAATTCAGTCATGGTGTGAAGTCTCAAAGATATTCATTGGTTGCAGTGGGGAAAGTCAATGATGACAAGAGGCTTTATTCCTTCTCCCACTTTGTACCTAAGAGTCCTTCTCATGCCTTGTTGACTCACTCTACTTCAAACATCAACTTATGGCATGAGTAGTTTGGTCACCTTGACTTCCACTCTCTTCAGCAACTTTTCTCCAAACACATGGTCAAAGGTCTACCTAATATCAACTTTTCTAAGGGAGAGTGTTCCTCTTGTTCAATGGATATGAATCTCAAGGAGAATTATGATAAAGTAAAGTCTTTTTGAGCTCTAGTTGTTCTTCAGCTAGTTCACATGATTTTAGCAGGACCCTTTGCAGTGACTTATGTTAGCCAAGGCCACTACATACTCACATTTGTTGATGAATTTTCAAGATTCACTTGGGTTTTCTTCCTTCATCACAAGAATAAATTGGTTCATAAGCTTCAATACTTCAAGACTCATGTTGAACACAAGTCAAGGAAATCCATCAAGGTACTAAGGGTGGATAATGAGAATAGATATGTTGACAGAAGACTTAAGAACTTTTGCAAAATTGATGGGATTGATCTTCAAAACTCACCAACATTTAGTCTGCACAAGATAGATGTTGTAGCTATGAGGATTAGGACTCTCAAGACCAAGTTGCATGATAAAGGCCAACTCTCTCGATCCTTCACTTGGAGTTGAAGCCATTAGCAGTGCTACTCACATACTTAACAAGTCTCCTCATGTAGCCTTAGATGGAAAGACTCCTTTTGAGGCATGGTACAATAGAAAATCAGTTATGAGTCACCTTAGAGTCTTTAGTTGTCCAACATGGGCAAACCTATCCTCCAGGAGTTGCAAGGTAGTGGCACCTAGGCCTTGTACCTTCATTGGTTATGAAGATAATGGAAAGGCTTACAGACTTATGGATCTAGAGACTCATGAGATTTTTGTGGAGAAGGATGTACATTTTGTGAAAAGTTCACCCAGCTTATCCTCTACTCCTCTCTGCACTTCATACATAGTGGAAATTGACACTAGTGATATTGCTTCAATAGGTTTAGACACATGGGGTTCTATCAACAGTTGTACTAAGAGGTCAAATCAATCTAGTCCACATACTTACATTTCCATAGTGAAAGGTCCACCTCAACATGGTAGATCTTGTCTTCTAGCTCCAGCTTTAGTTGACTTGGGAGACACACTTGAGGACATGCATCTTCTCATTGATGAAGGTGATCCTTCTATAGTTGTTGTGAGGGCTCATTTTGACCCTCATGTCCATTTTCTACATGATCAATCTGAACAAGTTGGTGTGATTGTGGATCCTTATGAATAGAAATTAGTGGAAGTCTCTTTGTCAATAGAGGAGATAGATGGTTTAGTGGAATAGGTTCAATAGACATCCATGCTAGATCTACATTCATTCTTTTTAGCACAGTTGGAAGGAGTGAACATCAGCATCAGTACAGACATACTTGAGTAGGTTTCAGGGCCACCATACATCTTCAAGAGTGTACCTTTTCCATGGTTTCTTCCTAAGGGGAGGAACACCTTTCTGCATTCTTGGACCAGCTTCTTCATTAGAGTGACTTTCACTTGTCGACATTCTTCTTTTGGGGGGGGAAGCCTATTCTGTCTCTCTTCCTTCTCTCATTCTCTTATGTATATATTAGATGTATGTCATAATGGGGGGGTCTTGATTACTCCATCCATCCATGCATCCCTATTTATCTCTCTTTTTGGGGAAGGGATTTTCCCATGATGTTTTCCCTCTTTCCCTACTTTATGAGATATTTCATTATGTACATGGGTACCTAACATGGCCTAGTAGCTCAGACCCATTTTGCATCTTCATATAGTTTCATAAGCTTAAGGGCATTCCCCTAAGTTGCACTTAAGGGGGGGCGTTAGTGTAAATATGTATTCACTATTTACACTTACTTAAGTTTACTTAGGTTAATGCATTAGTTAATTAATTTACACCATTTTTATTTGCGAGACACTTAGGAGTTTGTGCACTCTTGTGAGTTGTCATGATAACATCACAAGGGTACACACCTCTTTCAAGCACATGTTGTCTACAACACAAGAATCTTCTACACACATATGACACTTTGTCATTCTTATCTATTCATCTAGAATGTTGGATAAGGTACTTAGTTGTCTTATCTTCTAGTTGTTTCTAGAGACATTCTAGGTGCTTTCTGAGAGGCCTTTATATACAGGAACTCCTAGTAAACTCTTAATTATGATATATTGAATACATTTTTATTTTGATCATACTCTCTCTCTCTCTTTGGTCTACTATGTGCTTGTGTTTGAGTTCTTTTTTCCTGGGTGAATTTTTCCCTTAGGCAAATTTTTACACTTTTCCTTTTAGGCTTAGGAGATAAGGAGATTTCCCTCTCTAATCCCTTTTCCAGATTGTAAGAAACATTTGGGGCCTTCTTGAGGGGAGAACCAAGACATACTCTAGTTTTTCCCTCATTAATTCCTCTTCAATAATAAAAACATTTTCCCCCACTTCCTACGTTTGAGTATCTGACACCATAATTTCTTGGGATTGGCTTTCCAACTCTATCCTAGTCTCCTTTCTCATTGCTTCAATAGAAATTGATATTGCTCCATTTTCCTCCTTGGTTTTTGAAAATTCAAGATTAGCCTCCTTAATTTATAAGAATCTAGGATTCATTGTTAGATCTTCCTCCTCTCTAACTGACGAAACAACTATCTCATCTTCCTTTGAGTTTTCAAGGACTGTCTCTTTCTTTCCATCAACAAGGACTTCCACTAACATTTCTAGTTCTTCCACTATCTTTGTTGGTTCTGCTATCACATTAATCTTAGGTGTTGGTTCTGCTAGCACATTAATCTTTTATCAAGATAGGACATCCTTTTCTACCCTAGAAATCATGTAGCATGGTTTATTCCCTTGTTTGATCTCAGCCTTCTGACCTCCCTTAATGTCCTTCCTTTTCTAGATATTCTTCTCCTTTCCTTGAGAACAAGATGGAATCTTTTTCTTTTTAGCTTTGACCTTAGGACATTAATTTTCCTTGTGCCCTGATTTCAGATAGTGAAAACAAGCAAAAGGGATACTTTCATAGATCAACTGTTGAGTATGTGTTCCCAACTTAGAGTGGAAGCTCACAACTTCTGGCATATCATCCCCTTCCCTGACACCAATACACATCCTTGCATATGTTGGTTTGCTTCTAGAAGTTGTTATCAGGTCTATTGACAAAAGTTCCCCAAAGGAGTTTGCAACACCCACAAATACATCCTCATTCCAAAATTCCAAAGGCAGCTCTGGAAGTCTAACCCAAATCAGTGCTTGTACAAAGAATGATTCATTCAAATCCAGTTTCAATGACCATTTCTAAAGCATGAGGGTTGACTGACCTATACTACAAGGTCCTTCATACAGGATGTTAGACAAGTATTCTTTGCATGTAAAATCAAAAGACAGGAAGCCTTTCGCCATAGCCATAACATTGACCTATCCTTTAAGATGCCACTTCTTCCAGGTGAATGATCTCACTGTGTCTATGTTAGGCCTTTTCCCAATAAACTTTCCCACCAGAGTGGAAGCCATTGAGGCAATACTATGGTCTACTAGCTCATCCAGAATAGCAATCACACAAGACCCCTTTTCCAAGCTAGAAAGAACCTTAATCAGAGGGAAGAAAGACTTACCAGAGGGTTTAACACCAAAAAGAGACAACCATTTTGTTGAATACCTAGACTGGTCCACCTTGGGTGGTAGAGTAAGTTTTTCTAGACCTTTGCTCTTGTCACGTAGGTCCCCATCCCCATTCTCCATCACATCTCCAATCTCTACTATTCCTTGACACTTCATAGACCCCTCCATTCCTGGATTCTAATTTCCTCCTCCTTATGGAATCCCACCTAGGATAGGTTTCAAATTTTGAAAAGGTGCATTACCTCATCCTTTCCCCTATTCACTCCCACTCTTGCTCACTATTTCAAGGATTAAAATTATTCCTCTTTGATTTTTTTACCCTTTAGTAGATGTTAGATTTCATTCTTGCATTGATAGTTTAGTTTGATTTCTTCTATTCACCTCCACTTCTTAGGATGTTTGGAGAATGGCTTATTTCATAGCCTCCTCTTGAAGAATTCATCATTCATCTCATTTTCATACTTTAATATTGAAGGGATTCATTCAATAGTTGTGTTTGGGAGAGCACATCTACATCCCTCCAACTAAAGCACACCAATAAGGCCTCTTATGGGCACCCTTGTTGAGCTACTTTGAGGTTGCATAGGGACTCTTTTTCATTAGTTGCATTAGTATTAAAACACAATATTAATTATTAGTTTTCTTGGTTTTGATTTTTTTTATGCACATGCTACTAACATTATATTGTTTACACATGCTCTCGATAGGTTAGGTTTCTATGCATACAAGCTCCATGCATGCATCGATCCCACCTAAGAAGGTTGTTTCCTCCTACACAAAATCATCACTAAAACAAATATTATATAGATTAATACAAAAAAATTCATTGATGTCAACATAGCATGTTTTCTATGGTATCTAACAAAATAATAGCGAAAAGATCAAGTCAGTACAGATAGCTAGTTGAGCATGATAATCACCTAAGGTTATGGGAGATACTTTTGAGTATTTGGTATATGCAGTTAGTGTTAGAAGAAGAAAGGATAAGTCTAGAAGAAGATTTGTAAGTTTTGGTGATGTCTATTCTAAGATAGATTTTATAGAGGCATGTTTTGGTGAACTTTTTATATCTCTTAGTAGAGTTGATATCCTAAGGATCAAGGTTGAGGACATGGAGAAGACATGTTGAGAATGACATGGCTAGCTCACTCATCATAATATTGTGTGTATGAAAAATTATTCAAGTTGCAAGATGGAAGATTAAGGTTATCACTAACTGTAACATGTTCTTAAAGTGATCCTATAATAATTAATTGAGAAGTTTTAACAGCTCACTCAGGGAATTATTTTATGGACTCAGTATAAAGGAAATACATTTTCATTTATCATGATATGATGAGAATGCAAAGTGTGAATGTTTGATAAATAGCAAAGAGTGCAGAATGTGAAGTTGAGTAGAGTAGTGCGAAAGTGAAGAAAACTTCATTGTCGAGGTTTTGCTGAGTGATCTGAGGTTTGATATTTGGATCTAAGGTTTGTGACCTAGTCTACAAGGTTTGATAGTGATTGGTCCAATTGATAAGAGAGAGGAAAGGATAGAAGAAAGAAGAAGATAATAGTGAATTACTTGTTTGAACAGTGAGCTCTTCTTGTAGTTGAAATTGCATGTTTGGGTAGTGGGCTCTTCTTGCATACATTATACCACAACTCCTAATAGGTTTGGAATCTCCAAATAGGGACTCATTTTACTAAATTTTGTAATAGACTCCTAACAGGGTCCATCCTCTAACAAGGAATATTTATATTAGTACATCATCTTGTGGGCATCATTCCCACTGAGGTTTTCCCTTTGATTAATGGTTTCTCTAATCAACATATCTAGTGTAATTGTCTATGTGCATCTTTATATGGTTGTTGTTTACTTTGGTTGAATGGTTAAGCTTTTTTAAAGAAGATAAATATTTTAATTGTTGGATAATTGATTCACACACCCTCCCCCCCCCAGTTATCTTGGTGGATTATTGTTTCTAACAATTGGTATTAGAGCATCAAGTCTTTGAAGAAAAAGTTTAACAACTTTGGGAGATCCATGAAAAACATGTTTAGTAAAGATAGTGTAAAGTTTGATGGAACAAACTATGATAGTTGGAAGGAAAAGATGAAGACACATTTTTTGTGTATGGGTCTAGGATATTAGATCTTGAAAAAATCAGTGAAGACAATCATTGAAGAAAAGGATTTGGAAACTTGCACCAAGGCAGAAAGAGATCTTTCCACGTATGACATGAGAGCTAGAGAAGAACTATTGACTATACTACATAAAATTGAGTACAATCACATAAAATCACTTGCCACTTCACATTTGACTTGGAAAGCTTTGGAAAAAAAGTTTTGAAGGTGATGCACACTCTAAGAAGTTGAGACTACAAAGTTGGATTTGTGTGTTTCAAGATGCTAAAATGATGGAAGATGAATTTGTAAGAGCATATATAAGTAGGATATCAAAAATTATTGTAGGTATTATAGCTCAAGGAGGAACCAAAGAAGATGATGAGGTTATATGGAGGATATTGAAGACTCTAATACCACCATTCAAGTCAGCAATTTAGATGATACTATTGTTGATATCATGTACTAAAGATTTCACAAAGGAGATATTGCTTGGAAGACTTGAAGTAGTTGAGAATAAACTTAGAAAATCTAGAGAATTGACTAGAAAAGAAATAGATTTCAATGCCTTAAATATTTGACCTAACTTATCAAGGAGCACAAGTGCTAGAGGATATTTTTCTAGTAGCAATAGATCTAAGGAAGACAGAAAGATTGAAGAAGGAGTAGCCCTTCTAGTAAGAAGATAAAAATGAGGTAAGAAAATCTTTAAATGTTGGACTTGTAATGAATATGGTCATTATGCATCTAAGTGTTCTATAAGGTAGAAAAAGTATAAAGGAAATCATAAGCCTAGAAAAGATAGAGATTATTTGTATGCAAATGAAGATAATGATTCCAATAAACAAGCATTAAGTGCTAGTGATGATGAAATTGGATTTGTGGCAATTAAAGAAGAAATTCTAGAGAAGGTAGCTTTGGTATCACATGTTGAGAAGAAATCTAATTGGATAATTGATAGTGGTTGTTCACATCCTATGACTAGTGATATGAACAATATTTTTGACTTCAAAAGTTAGGATGGAGGAATTGATAGTATTGGAAACAATGCAGCATGTCAAGTTAAAGGTATTGGATCTATAACTCTTGATGGTAAAACTAATATTGAGGATGTATACTTGTTTGATGGTTTAAAGCACAATCTTTTGAGTGTTGTACAACTAGTAGACAAAGGTTATCAATTGCAGTTCACAAAAAAAGACATGCATGATCAAAGATAAAGATGGAAAGGTAATTGGTATAGGAACTAGATCTAGAGGTAATGTATTTTAGTTGAATTCTATTGAAATGACATGTTTGGCTGCAAAGGTAGATGATAGTTGGTTATGGCATAACAGATTCTATCATATAAACTTTGATAGTTTTGTAAGGACTAGTAGAACGTTTTCAGTTAGAAATTTTCCAAAGATTATAAAGCCTACTAACAAAATTTTCAAGGAATGTGTTTTGGCAAAGCATAACAAAACTTCTTTTCCTAGCAATAAGTTTACTACTATAGCAAAGTCAGAGATTGTACATACAGATCTTAGTGGTCCTACAAAGACTAGAGAATTCTATGGGGAAAGGTATTTTACGATTCTAGTTGATGATTTTTCTAGAATGATGTGGGTTACATCTCTTAAAGAGAAATTTGAGGCATTTGACAAGTTTAAGATATTCAAAAATAGAGTTGAGAGTGAATCTGGTGTGAAGATTAAATGTTTGAGATCAGATAGAGGAGGAGAATTCACTTTAAATGAGTTTAACATGTTTTATGAAGAAAATGGAATTAAAAGATAGCTATTAGGTCCAAGAACCCCTGAATACAAGGGTGTTGCAAAGAGAAGGAACAAGTCTATTATAGTAGCTACAAGAGCTATGTTAGCAGAGACTGATGTATCCAAGACACTTTGGAGAGAAGCTATAAATATAGTAGTTTACACTATGAACAAAGTACAAGTCAGGAAAGACACAAACAAGACACCTTATGAATTGTGGTTTGCTCACTCATCCATAGTTAAATATTTCAGAATATTTGGAAGTAAGTGTTACATAAAGAGAGATGATGACATTGGTAAGTTTGATGCTAGAAGTGGTGAAGGTATGTTTCTTGGTTATTCATTGAAAAGAAAGGCTTATGGATGTTATAATTAGAGAACTAAGACTATTATGGAAAGTTCAAATGTGAGAATTGATGAGAAGTTCATAATACAAGAGAGAATAGTTGATTAAAACTTAGATGATGATGTTGTTACTAAGCCAAGGAATGGTGAGGTATTTCTTGAGACTAATAATGATTTGTAGAATAAAGGATAGATAAGGCAGGAACAAAGCTTGGAACCTTCAGTAGAGCGAAGAGTTGAGATAACAACTCCTACTTCAAGAAAGAACATGATAAAGAATCACCCATCCAAACAAATCATCAAAAGAAAAGACAAAGTGATGACAAGAAGTAGAGTAAATGAAGAACTATGCTTGATATCTCAAGTTGAGCCTAAGAATGCAGATGACACATGCAAAGATGATTACTGGGAATAAGCTATGAAAGAGGAAGTGGATCAGATAGAAAAGAATGAGACATGGGAATTGGTCCCCAGACTAGTAAACAAGAATGTGATAGGAACTAAATGGGTATTCAGGAACAAGATGAATGAGCAAGGAGAAGTTGTAAGAAAAAAATCAAGATTGGTATGTAAAGGTTACTCACGACAAGAAGGAATATATTATGAGGAGACTTATGCTCTAGTGGCTAGAATAGAGGTAATAAGATTATTCTTAGCCTATACAACATAGAAGAAATTCAAAGTATATCAGATGGATGTCAAATTAGCATTTCTAAATAGAGAACTTGAAGAAGAGGTATAGATTGAGTAGCCTAAAGGATTTCCTTTGATAAATGACAAGGACATAGTATACAAACTAAGGAAAGCATTGTATGGATTGAAGAAAGCACCAAAAATCTGGTATGTGAGGTTGGAAAATCATATGACAAATGTTGGATATAGTAAAGGTCTGGCAGATAGTAATCTGTATTGGAAAGAAATTGATGATGGTTTGATGATCTTAGTAATATTTGTTGATAACATTATATTGGGAGGAAATGATGAAGAAAGTAAGAAGTTTGCAAAAAATATGAAGAAACAATTTGAAATGAGTATGATAGGAGAAATGAGATATTTTCAAGGATAGTAGATTGTATAGAATAAGTAAGGAATATGTATTTCTTGGACTAATTACCTAAAGGATTTATTGAAAAGGTTTGGTTTGGAAACATGCAAACCCATTGGAACACCTATGGTAACTAGACACTAGTTATCTACAAAGGATGAAACACCTACTATTGAGTAGAAGAAGTATAGATCCATGATAGGAGGATTGCAATATCTAACTCACACAAGATATAGCAAATGCAATTGGAATTGTTGCAAGATTCTAGGCTGATCCCAGAGAAGAAAATTATGCAGCAGTGAAAAGGATATTTAGATATTTGAAAGGAACTTCAAAATTTGGTTTATAGTATGACAGATCTAATGATTTTACTCTAAGTTCTTATACTAATGTAGATTGGGCAATTAGAATGGATGATAGAGAGAGCACTAGTGGAGGAGCTTTATTTATTGGACGAAGATTGGTCTCTTGGTTAAGAAAGAAGCAGGATTGTACATCTCAAAGTACAATAGAAGCAAAGTATGTTGCATTAGCAAATAAATGTGATCAAGTAATGTGGATGAAATAGTTGCTGAAGGATATAAGGATAGAAATCAATGAACTTATTGTTATATATTTTGACAACACAAGCAAGGTAAATATGTCTAATAATATAGTATTGCATTCAAGGACTAAATACATTTCTATTAAGTATCATATGCTGAAAGAAAAAGTTGCAGAAAAAGAAATCAGATTGGAGTATGTGAACACTAAAGAGTACATTCCAAATATATTCACTAAGCCTCTTCTCAAAGAGACTTTTGAGTATTTGTGAGGTATGTTTGGGGTTATGCCCTTTCCTACATCAAAGTAAAAAGATGCAATAGTGTATCAGTCCAGTGTAACAGAGCACAATTGTTGTCTAGATTAAATGTTGATGCTTCCTAAATGGGGGAGTATCTGAGATGGATAGAGTCATCTAGGACTCTTGTTGATTTTGTTTTGAATAGTGTCTTTTGACACTCGAGCTAGTAAGTATCAATTATTTCATAATCTAATGCAGTAGAGTTGGTTAACTTTGGCATTGATGTCAATGGGGGAGAAGTTTGGCATGAAAAACATTACGCTAAAGGGGAGAAGTTTGGTATGAAATACATTATGCTGAGGGAGAAGTTTGGCATAAGTATAGTATGTGGAATAACAATTTGATATTGAACACACTAAGGTATATTAGTGGGGGAGAATGATTGATAAAGAGGATTTGAAGTAGTCTTTTGTTGGTATTCTTGGAACTAGATGTTTTTCATCTATGTTTCCATCAATACCAAAGGGGGAGATTATTGAAAGATTGGTTGGAAGCATGAATACTAATGATATTCCTATGGGGAGTACTACTATGATGATATTTTATATTCATGACTCAGTTTGTCATTGATGCCAACATAGCATGTTTTATGTGGTATTTGACAGAAGAATAGTGGAAATATCAAGTTGGTATGGATGGCTAGTTGAGCATGATAACAACTCGAGGTTACGGGAGATACTTCTAAGTATTTGGTATATACAATTAATGTCAAAAGAAGAAAGGATAAGTCTAGAAGAAGTTTTGTAAGTTTTGGTGATGTTTATTCTAAGATAGAGTTTACATAGGCATGTTTTGGTAAACTTGTTATATCTCATAGCAGAGTTGATATCTTGAGGGTAGAGGTTGAGGACATGGAGAAGACATGTTGAGAATGACGTGGCTAAGCTCATTCATCATAATATTGCATGTATGGAAAGTTATTCAAGTTACAAAATGGAAGAGTAAGGTGATCACTAAGTGTAACATGTTCTTAATGTGGTCTTATAATAATTAATTGAGAAGGTCTATTTTCTGACTTAGGGAAATATTTTATGGACTTGGTATAAAAGAAAGACATTTTCATTTATCATGATATGATGAGAATGTGAAGTGTGAATTTTTGATAAATAGCAGAGAGGGTGGAATGTGAAGTTGAGCAGAGCAGTACAGAAGTGAAGGAAACTTCATTGCTAAGGTTTTGTTGAGTGATCCAAGGTTTGCTATTTGGATTTGAGGTTCATGACCTAGTCTATAAGGTCCAATAGTGATTGTTCTAGTTGACAAGATAGAGGAAAAGACATAGGAAAGAAGAAGATAATAGTAAATTACTTGTTTGAGTAGTGAGCTCTTCTTGTAGTTGAAATTACATGTTTGGGCAGTGGGTTCTTCTTGCATACATTATACCACAACTCCTAATAGGGTTCAAATCTCCTAATAGGGATTCAATGTCTCCTAATAGGGACTCATTATACTAAATGTTGTAATAGACTCCTAACAAGGTCAATCCTCTAACAAGGAATATTTATATTAGTACATCATCTTGTGGGCATCATTCCCACCAAGGTTTTCCCTCTTATCAAGTTTTCCCTAGTCAACATATCTAGTGTAATTGTCTATGTGCATCTTTATATGGTTTCTATTTACTTTGGTTGAATGGTTAAGTTTGTTTAAAGAAGATAAATATTTTAATTGCTAGATAACTGATTCACCCCCCTCCCCCAGTTATCTTGGTGGATTATTGTTTCTAACAACAACTACATCATTTTCTCCCATACTATCTACAACATAAACTCTAGAATCATCAAATATTAAAGCTCAATGCTATTGGCCACTAATGATATTGACACACCCACATGTCCTTATGCTGAAACTCCATCAGCATAACTAAGGATGGGACTAGTGACTTCTCTACTAAATATAGGTCCACCTACATCTGAAATGCCTATTAGGGAAAACTAAATCCTTCTCTCTTAAATCCTTAATGGCATACTACTAAAGATGGAAGTCATGTACATGTCTTCCTTTTCAACTATTACCAAGTCCAATAGTCTCGCATCCATCATTTTTTGATGTATTTTAAGTCTTTCCATACTCTTCCTCAAAGCATTCTTTTTCTTGCAATTTTCCTCATTATTCCATGAGTTCCCATATAGTTCTCTTATATCTATCTATAGATGGAATAAATAAAAGAGTGTAGGTCACTCCAATTGCATCAATAGTACCCCACAGGAGCTTACAATTTATAATAGTTTTAATTCGATACATATGACTAATATGCAATGATATATTAAAAATAATACTTTAACTCTTATCTCTAGCCCTTGCATATGCAATGCCAAAATATAGAAGATTACAAGAGATAAACACTTATGAATCTTATTAACCATTCTTCCTTGATCATACAACATATTCTGAAATAACACAATAAATAAATAACCAATAAACCTAGTACTAAATATCAAGGAGCAAGGTGTCTATCTACAAACAAATTGTAGACCCAAACATCTCGTTACAACCTTTGCCAAGCATCTACATGTGAAAACTAGTTGTATTCCTTGCCTTAAATAAGAACACAATCCAGAGAATATGCAATCCCTAATCAAACTGGGAGTGAGAACGCAAATGAAGCCAACATGCAAACCTTTTAATTTGGAGTCTAGATATAATTTAAATGGATGCCTAGCTTAGATTGCAAGATTCATCCAATTAGAAAATGCCAAAAATAATCTGTATACACTTAGACACTCCAAAATTAGGAAGAGTAGCACCCAAGATCAAGGGATTTGTGCACTCAAATAGTAACCACCAATGTCATTAATTTCCAATGATGTAAGCTACAAATATGTAGTCAAATGTGTTTCCTTACAACAAGAGTTTCAAAGTGAAGTGCACATGATTATACTGAGAGGGTGGTGAATCAATATAAAAACAAATTTACCAATTTGAAACTTTTATCCAAACAATTAACCTCAATAGTGAAATGAACATTATGCACATGAACATAATGACACAATATTTTATGTGGAAACCCAATGCATGAGAAAACCATAACAAATAAATTCTTTTTATATAGACTTGTTTTTCTAAAAATTTTTGTAGGCTCCAACCTACTAGAGGCTCCGACCCCTATTCTTTATGAGCACCAACTCACTGGAAGCTCCAACTCCCACACTTTACAAGAATTGATCTACTAGAAGCACCAACCTCCATACTTTGTAGGCTCTAACCTACTAGAAGCCCCTATTAGCATGGGAGTATCCTAAGAATTAGAGAGTATTGACATGTTGCATTCATGACTATGTTTTTCATTGATGCCATCATAATAGTAAGCTTGTGAAGACTGGAAGAGTAGCAGAGAGAGATCTTAGTTGTACAAACAAGGTTTTGCTTGTTTGGTGATGTGTCATCATGGACATGTTTAGTACTATGTTATAATAATGAGGTTCAATGTGTAGCACATAAGTCAAAGACGTACAAAATTTGTACTTGATTTACCAAGAGCACTATAGAGACAAAGTGCTTGGCAAGCAATTCCTGATGTTTATATTATATCTTTCATCTGAGATGTGATAAGAAGATGTGTTGTCACCCAATAGCAAAGGATAATAAGATGGTGATGTGAGTGGATACATAAGCCCTAGTATCGCACATGTCAAGTCTGTATAGACTATGAGCCAATAGTGCTATTTTAATTATGATTAATTAATTATCTTATTATAATTAATTGGGAAAGCCTCAAGGCCGATTCAAGGAATTATTTTGAAGATATCGTATAAAGGAAATATTTTCCTTGTTTGTAAAATATATCAAGTATTTTATTGAGTGTGAAAAGGAGCATAGTGTTTATTGAATGCGAGTACGTGATCATAGGGATTATTGGATGTTAGATTTGTGATGTGGTTACAAGATCAAAAGGAGCATAAGTTTGGTTGATAAGACAGATTAAGGAAGGAAGTAAAATTAATTTCTATTATTCTACAAGGAATAATATAGAGATCATTTGGATAGTGGGTTAATTTATCTTGCCCTTGAAGCTATTTAAATAGAGGGTTCAGTTGTCTTTCACAACTCCTAATAGGGTTGGAATGTCCTAATAGGGATTCAAAGTTCCTAGCAAGGACTGATATATATTGAATTTTTTTATAGACTCCTAATAGGGTCCATCCTCTAATAAGAAATATTTATATTAGTACATCATCTTGTGGGTACCATCTCCACTAGGGGTTTCCCTACTTAATATATATGGTGTTATTGTGCATGAGTATCTTGTTATGGTTTTTTATTATATTGCTCATATGGTTAAGTTTGTTTAAGGTTGATAATTGTGATAATAGTTGGATAACTAATTCACACCCTCCCCCCCAGTTATATGTTGATATATAATTGAAATTGTTGAGTGTTTTAATCATTGTTTTCTCACTAATATTAAACTTGATACATGTTGGTAAGACAATTGCTTATATGTTTCAAGGACTATCACTTAGTTAATTGATGAGGAGGATTTGATAAACAAGATGTAACAAAAGTAATTAGAGGTAAGGTTGAGTTATGATTATGTATTGAAGCACAAGAATCAATTAAGATAGTGATAACATAATTTATTGATGATCTACTTGAGGTTACAAAATGATTGGCTACACTTAGAAAGTTCAAAAGAATAAGGTTGAACAAAGTTCATTTGCTAAGCTTGACCAAGTTGATAGAAGGTGTCGAGCAAATTTTGTGCAAGGAGAGCAAAAAGTCAGTTGGAGCCAAGTGAAAGCAATTTCTAGTGGATGCCGAGAAAGTTAGTAGATGTTGAGTGATTTTTAGTTGATGCCAAGCACTAGTAAAATCTAGTTGATGCTAAGTGATTTTATAGTAGATGTCAAGTAACACAGTATGAGCTGAGCATTAGTAAATTGGTAATGTCGAGATGCTACATTATGAAAAAGATTGAATATTCCCCAAATAAAAGTCGACAAGTTTGTTTTCTTAGAACTTGTGAATTAGGAGGAAGATAAGATTGATGAGCCGGAGGCATAGAATCTTATGTAAACCATTTTGGAGGCAAATTCAAATGGATTCTGGGAGAAGTTTCTAGAAAAGAAAAGATATGGGGTAGATACATTGTATCCTACCTAATCCATCGAAAATCCTAATTTTGGTAATGGATAATGAGCGGAAAAAGAGTTCTAATTTCCTATATGTAAGGATGTCTAGTCATGAAGCAAAAAGGTTAGAGAGTTTTGGATGTGAAAATTTGACAAGGAGAAAGAAGAGTGTTTGCTTTGTCTAGTGACCCAAGACAAGAAGTCTACAATGGCAAACTAAGCAAGAAGGCTTAAGGAGGATGAATGCTTGAAGGTTGAACAAGCTGTTAGAGCTACAAAGATTGGAAGCCAAGTAGAGTTGAGCACTAAATAGAGATATGCAATCTACAAGTAAGGTTATAATTTGTATCAAATCAAAGCTCTACTATTACTTTCTAACAATTATAACAGCATAGGGTAAATCCTTTGGAGTATGGTTGACTTAATAGTCATTGGAAAATCCTTTAATAGGGTGGCATTCCAAGTGAATGGCCTAAAGTCCTCTAAAAAGGCTCACTTTTAATAGGGTGATTGAAATCCCTTAATTGGGTCACATTTAATGTGTTGTAACCTTTAACAGGGTTGGCCTTTAACAGGGCATTAATTCAGAAGTGTGAAAAAGGAGTAGCATGTTACTAGTGGTTTTTCTCAAATTGGGTTTCCACGTTAAATCATAATGTCAAATGTGTTGATGGATATATTGTGTCTTATACTTTACATTTCTGCATGTTGATTTAACAGTAACATATCAGTTTTGGTTAACACACAATGAATGCATGCATGGTTAAGAATGTTTTATGGGTTCATTGAATTGTGAAAAAAAGTTATTTGTACATCTAGACCTTAAATAACTAATTTACCGCTTCTAAAAGATTTTCCAACAATTTGTATTAGAGTACAGTTGCTTAAGAGGGCTAGTTTTAAGGTACTAAAAGGATAAAGATCAAGATGTCAAAAAGAGAGGTACCCAAGCTCAACAGAGATAATTTTATTGCATGGAAAAGCTTGATGAAGCTACGCCTTGGAGGACTTGGAGATTATGCACAATCTTGCACTTCAATAGAACATGTTGATACAGTAGGAGCCATAACTACTAAAGATTTGAAGAAAAAGAAAGGACACAATCAAGCAATGTTGGAGATTGCTTTTGCCCTAAGCTATTCTGAATTTGATGATATTAAAAGGCTTAAGAATGTAAATTATATGTGGGATGCCCTGGACACCATCTATGGAGGAGAAAAAAATGTTCAAAGAGCCAAGTTAGAGAACCTCAAAGGTAAGTTTGATGACATGAGAATGGAAGAAGGTGAGAATATTGCTCAATATGTTTCTAGAATAAAAGAAGTTGTTAGTGCAATAAAATGTGCTACTGGTAAAATAGATGATGATATTGTGCTAAGTAAAGTCTTGAGAACATTGTTGCATGTGTATGCCATTAGAGTTTCTACAATCCAAGAGTTAAGATGTATACCAGGAAATGATCTAACCCTTGAAGGTCTAGTGGGTAGACTCACTACTTTTGAGTTATCTAATTTTGACAACTATAGACTAGAGAGTATTGAATCATCTTTCAAAGAAAAATTGTTACTAAAGGATTCTAAGGAAGTAAAGCCAAAGAAGAAGAAAAGAAAGATAAAGTATGCATTCAGTGACAGCAGTGCAGATGAGGAAGACATTCAACAATTGGAAGCATTGCTGGCAAGAATATTTCACAGAGGAAAAGTTAAATTCAAAGGTAAGCTTCCTATCATTTGTTTTAATTGAAATGAAGTTGGTCATATTGTAGCAAGATGTACATAGAAGAAGAACTTCAAAAAAGGAAACAAGCACAAAAGTAGAAGAGAAGATGATGGAAGAGACTACAGAGATAAAGGCAAGAAGTCTTGCTACATTGCTAATGAACATGACTCTGATGAAAATGATGATGAAGTGGTATATGTTGCAATGAAGGATGAATCAGATGAGGATGAGGCAACTACACTTGTGACTTGTGAGAACAAGAATGAAAAATTGATCATTGACAATGGATGCTCACATCACATGACTAGAGAAAAAAGTAAGTTCATTACCTTAACCTATTATGATGGAAATAGTGTAAGATTTGGTAATGATGCACCATGTTTGATAAAAGGAAAAGGGTCTATCAAGCTTATAGACAAGATTTCATGTGACAATGCTTATTATGTTGAAGGATTGGATTATAACTTGTTAAGTGTGTCACAATTGAATAATTTGGGGTACAAAGTTGAGTTTGAAAATAAATCAACCAAGATATATGATACAAATGGAAATTTGATTAGAAAAGGTGATCAAAAAAGGATTAATCTATTATATTTGGATATAGAAGATGCTACTCATCCTATTGAAAAATTTGATGATGTATAGCTTTGGCATAAGAGACTATGTCATGTTAACTTTGATAATTTGATAAGTATCAATAACATGAAAAGAGTTACAGAGTTGCCTAGGTTGAAGAAACTAGAAAATATAATGTGCAAACAATGTCAGCTAGGCAAGATGACAAATTCAAGCTTCAAAATTAAAGCTTATACCTCTAAGGAAATACTTGAAATTGTTCATACTAAATTGTGTGGACCTATTGAAGTGCAAAGCTATAAAGGAGATAGGTATATAATGTTGATTGTTGATGATTACTCTAGAATGATGATAGTCATGTTTCTAAAAAAAAAACTAGATGCTTTTCAAATATTGAAATGGTACCTAGCAAGAGTGGAAAAAGAAATAGGTAAGAGTTTGAAATGCTTGAGATCAAATAGAGGAGATGAATTCACTTCACATTAGTTTGAGATGTTTTGCAATGATAGAGGAATCAAGAGACAAACATTTGCACCTAGGACCCCTCCACAAATGGAATTGTTGAAAGAAGAAATAGATCTATAATGGACTATGCTAGAACACTCATGATGGAGAAAAATGTTGCTCTAAAATACTTGAGAGAAGTTGTAAGTACTGTTGTATACACCTTGAACCATGTGCAAGTAAAGAAAGGTACTCATTCAACACCTATTGAACTCTGGTATGTCATCCACCTAATGTGGAATTTTTTAAGGTATTTGAAAGAAAATGCTATATTATTAAAGATGTTAGGAATGGAAAGTTTGATGCCAAGAGTGAAGAAGGTATATTCCTTGGTTACTCCATAATAAGTAAAGCTTACAAGTGTTTAAATACTAACACTAACAAAATTGTGAAAAGTGCAAATGTGAATTTTGATGGGTTTACAGAAGCACATGAAGCTGAACCTATAAAAGAACTAGAAGATTACAAACCATTTGTATAGTACTATGAAGGAATGCCTACTAAAGAAGATGCTACAAATCATGCAAAAAATCAATAGCAAGTCTCAACAACTCTCAAGTCACATCTTGTGAATGTTGAGTTGCATTCAAATACCAAGTTGCAGAATGAGGAGAATGCACAATCTGACTCTGAGATTAGCACACATGAAAGAAATGTTGAAACACCTAACAAAGATGCACATAGTAATACTAAAGCTGAGAGACAAAATGTAGCCACAATAGATAAGCCTAGACTATCCAAATATGTCAAAAGGCACCATCCTCCAGATCAAATCATTGGAGACAAAGATGCAAGGCTAATGACAAGAAATAGGTTGCAAAGTGAATCATGTTTGTTAAGCATGAAGGAACCTAAGATAGTGAGAGATGCATTGGAAGATGATGACTGGTACAAGGCTATGGAAGAAAAAATTCAGTAGATAGAAAAGAACAAGACCTAGAGTCTAGTTCCTAGACCAAAAGACAAGAATGTGATTGAACAAAATGAGCATTTAGAAATGTGCTAGATGAGAAAGGTGAAGCGACAATAAACAAAGCAAGACTAGTTTGCAAAGGGTATGAACAAGAAGAAGGAATTGACTATGGTGAAACATTTGCCCCTATTGCAAGAATGGGAGGAGCAAGAATTTTTCTTACTTACGCTACATATAAGGGTTTCAAAGCTTATCAGATGGATGTTAAGTCTACATTTCTAAATGGAATATTAGAAGAAGAAGTCTACATAAAATATCTAGAAGTTTTTGTTGATAAGAATGATAAGAACATGGTATGTAGACTGCACAAAGCCCTATATGGATTGAAACAAGCACCAAGAGCATGGTATGAGGGATTTCATACTTATCTTGTTAAGATTGGATTTGAAAGGATAGATGATAAAAAAAATTTGTACATGAAGATAGATAAAGAAAAAGGTATACTATTATCTAAAATATTTGTTGATAAAATAATATTTGGAGGACAAGATGCTTTATGTAAAGATTTTGCAAATCAGATGAAGCAAGAGTTTGAAATGTCAATGTTTGGTGAGATCAAATTCTTTGTGGTATTACAAGTCTATCAAATGAAATATGGTTTATATATCACTCAGTCAAAATATTTCAAGGAGATATTGAAAACATTTGGACATTGTATGGATTAAATAGCTACTAAAGGGAATGAAGGAAGAGATCACTAAACTAGTGACACTTTATTGTGATAATACAAGTGTTATAAATATATCAAAGAATCTTGTAATGCATAGAAAGAAAAAGCACATTGCAATAAAGTATCATTATATAATGGACAAAGAGGTGAATGTGGTATATATTAACACAAAGGAGCAAATTATTGATATCTTCACCAAAGCATTACGTAAGAATGTTTATGAGTATCTAAGAGGTAAACTAGGGGTGATACCCCTATCAAAGGCCATGTAAAAGATAGGGGGAGTACCCTGCATCAAACAAGTTGACATTCATTTCATACAAAATGATGCAGTGGACCTTACTTTAGGAACTACCTAAAGTAATCACAGAGCTCAAATTTCAAATCAATCACAAGCAAGGTGACAGAGGGAGGAAATTGAAGAGCCTACAAAAGCCTATGTCTACATATATCAAAGATGCCAAGTGTTGAGTATATGTCTTTGGCATTATTGTCAAAGAGAGAATAAGTACATTAAAATGATCAAAGAAGAGATCAAGGGAGAATTAGTAAACTGATCAAAGGAAATGATCAAGGGAGAAAGTATATTACTGATCAGTTTGGTAAGAAAGAAAGAAGGAGAAAGCGGAAAGCACTCAAAGGACGGATTAGAACAAAAGAGTGAGTTGTATTTTGTAACCTAATCAAAAGAGAGAGTTTTAGATAGAGGAAGAAGTTGTATTCACAAAATTTCTTTTTGGTATTGCCTCACTATTTTAACCTAGCTAGTTTATCGTTTGTTTGACTAGTTGATTAGTTTGGTTTTCCATCAATGCCAAAGAAGGAGATTGTTGA
The DNA here is from genome assembly GCA_028749045.1 of Cupressus sempervirens. Lineage (NCBI taxonomy): Eukaryota > Viridiplantae > Streptophyta > Pinopsida > Cupressales > Cupressaceae > Cupressus > Cupressus sempervirens. The sequence continues at coordinate 694,408,883 of CM053789.1, read as the reverse complement.
TAGATGATTGAAATTTTTTAGTGTTTCAATCATTATTTTGTCACTGATGTCAAACCTACTACATGTTGGTAAGACAATTGCTTATATGTTTCAAGCACTATCACTTAGTTGATTGATGAGGAGGATTTGATCAACAAGATGTAACAAAAGTACCTAGAGGTAAGGTTGAGTTATGATTATGTATTGAAGTGCAAGAATCAGTTAAGACAATGATAACATAATGTATTGATAATCTACTTGAGGCTACAAAATGATTGGCTACACTTACAAAGTTTAGAAGAATAAGGTTGAACAAAGTTCATTTGCTAAGCTTGACCAAGTTGATAGAAGGTGCCAAGCAAAGTTAGTGCAAGCCACGCAAAAAGTTAGTTGGATTCGAGTGAAAAAAATTTCTAGTGGATGCCGAGAAAGTTAGTAGAAGCTGAGTGATTTTTAGTTGATGTTGAGCACTAGTAAAATCCAATTGATGTTGAGTAACATAGTATGTGTGGAGCATCAGTAAATTGATAATCTCGAGCTACCGTATTATGAAAAAGATCAAGGATTTGCCAAATAAAAGTTGACAAGTTTTTTTTCTTGAAACTTTTGAATTAGGAGGAAGATACGATTGATGAGCTAGAGGTACAAAATCTTATGTAAACTATTTTTAACTTGAATTCAAATGGATTCTAGGAGAAGTTTCTGGAAAAGACAATACATTGTATCCTACCTAATCCATCAAAAGCCCTAATTTTGGTGATTGATAATGAGCAGGAAAAGAGTTCTAATTTCCTATATGTAGGGATGTTTGGTCATGCAGCAAAAAGGTTAGAGAGTTTTGGATGCAAAAATATGACAAGGAGAAAGAAGAGGGTTTGCTTCATCTAGTGACCCAAGAGAAGAAGTCTGCAATGGAAAACTTAGCAAGAAGGCTTAAAGAGGATGAATGCTTGAAGGGTGAACAAGCTACCAGAGCTACAAAGATTGGAAGCCAAGCAGAGTTGAGGATTGAATAGAGATATTTAATTTGCAAGTAAAGTTGTAAGTTGTATCAGATCAAAGCTCTACTGTTACTTTCAAACAATTGTATCAACATAAAGTAAATCCTTTGGAGTAAGGTTGACTTAACAATCATTGGAAAATCCTTTAACAGGGTGACATTCCAAGTGAATGGCCTAAAATCCTCTAACAAGGCTCACTTTAAACAGTGTGATTGAAATCCCTTAACCAAGTCACATTTAATAGTGTGTGTTGTAACCTTTAACAGGGTTGGCCTTTAATAGGACATCACTTCAGAAGAGTGAAAAGGAGTAGCATGTTACTTGTGTTTTTTTCCAAATTGCATTTCCATGTTAAATCATTGTGTCAAATGTGTTGATGGATATATTGTGTCTTATGCTTTACATTTCTACATGTTGATTTAATAGTAACATATCAGTTTTGGCTAAGACATAATGAATGCATGCATGGTTAAGAATGTTTTGTGGGTTCACTAAATTGTGAAAAGTTTTATTTGTACATTTGGACCTTGAATAACTGATCCCCCCCCCCCCCAGTTATTCTAAAAGATTTTCCAACATTATATTGTTGGACTATATATTCTAACAACTCCTACTCCCACTGCTAATGAAACTTATTTTCACCTATTTTTTTGTTGCTCTTACTATTGATGATGGATATTTTAATTGCAAATATTTCTATTCTTTAATAAAATATTTATCTATGTAGGAATTCAACTTCAACATACATACACCCTTCTCTCTTTAACTTGACTTTATCTTTGCTTTACACTCTCCACTTTATAGACTCACATATTCTTCTCATATACATTTATATTTCTTATATATGAACATATATATCAAACTAAAAACCTAATTATATATTTCTTCTTTTATCCTCTTATTTCATCTCCCTTTTTTCTTATACATGTAAATCGGATTTATAATTTGATTATATATATTTCATGTTTACTTCTTTAAACTTATTATATCTTCTTATATATGCCTTCTTCTTATTCAATTTACTTTAGGCATTTCATTCCATGTTCCACATCTCATCAAAATGATTATACTTTTTTTGGTTAGTAATAGTTTTTATTTTATTAAAATAATAATTTTTACATCATAACAAAATAGGCTCTCAAGGTTAGCCTTACATTCAGATATACACATTTCTTTAAACATCTCCTATCTAAGATTTCTAAAGCTTTATACACCTGTTCCACTAAATCCACAATTTCAATTACACTGCTCACTATTTCATCTTTTCTTTACAAAAAACAAAAACTTTCAGCTAGTTGTCCATTTATTCTTTCCCCATTTCCACCATTTGCAACTCACATGAATCCCCTCCTCTTCCAAGAGGCTTCTCTACATTTCACCAAATTTTTGCTTCTTCTACCTCTGAGAAAACAAAAAAAAATTCACCTTGTTCCTTCCTATTTTTCATCTCCCAAAAAATACACAAAAAGGGACAATCCTAGAGTTGATTTGTAGGATTTATTGTTTATCACTTTCCCTTTATCAGTTTCCTTGTCATCATTTATGGGCTAGTGAAAACCAAAAAAAAACCTAGACAAATTTTAGCACCCCTAACTGCCACCTTATCCCATCACTCCTCCTCCTTTACTAGAAATTTGACATGCACCACTCTCCATCTCCTCCAACCTTCCTTCCCTTCTTTTCATTAAATTTACCAATTTCCTCCACCAACTTGTCCCAAGCCAATTTGATCTTGGCTTTATAGGTACCTTTGTCAGCCCTTTTTGGCCACCAAAGAAACCCAAACTTCCAAAGTTTCCTACCCTCCTCTATATTTTTAGAGCATTCACTATAGTCAAAACCCTTCCTTGGCCATGCCCACTCTAGCAGGGAGTCAATTACTACAATCAAGTCCACCAAAAAGAACATCTCCATTACCCACTTGACCTCTTCCACAGGAAAATCCAACTCCAAGCCCCATGCCATTACTATTTTTGTTGTATCAACATTGATCTTCCAATAGTGAGAAGAGTTTTGAAACAACTCCCCCACTGTCTCCTTCACAGCATCTACAACACCTTGTGACAGGCACTTTAGCAATAATTTCAACCTCATATTTTGCACTGGGCCAAACAGAGATTTTCATTGCCTATTCATTTTAAATGTAAAGGTAGCTTCCATTCTTCCTATCTATTCAATCACTTTAAGCTCTATTTGATTTGCTATTCAGAATGTTAAAAAGGCCTTGTTAACTCCACTATTTAAAGCCTGTCATTAGTTTTCTTTATTGTAAAACATCCCATCACCACTCAAAAAAAGAAAATCATGTTTCTTTCTATTTGTGTGCCTTCTCATGATGAAGTCATTAATTATAGATCTCCCAAATCTGTTCATCTTGCTTTACTAATAGTCCTTTATGATGTCAGTCACCTTACATTCACACCTTTTATAAAAACACAATAACTTATAAAGCCTTAATCATTTTGACCAAATCCATCCCAATAGCTACATAGTTCAAAAATAGACATTCCATCCTCCAATAAACCTACTACCCATTTTGAAAGGGTGTTTGTTTCTCTATTAGCTTCTCTATAAATATGACAGATTTAAAATTCCTCCCAAGCATGTAACTCTTCATTTATACACACCAGAAAATTTCCTAAGTGTCATATAGAAATTGATTTATTTCTTATAGCTTGCATGAAAACCATCGAATCACCCTCTAAAATCACTTTACTTCCTACCTTTTTCACACATTTTATTGCCAAAAGTGTAGCCTGAAACTCTGCTTCATTGTTTGTTCCATCTAGTAATCTTAAAGCTCCAAAGGCCAAAGTCTCCCCTAAATGATCTCTAATGATGCATCTTGCACCTGATTTTTTGGGGTTTCCCTTTGATGCCCCATCAAAATAAACTTTTATCCAACCTTCAATTAGAGCTTCCCTCTTTGCACCATCCCTCTTATTTTCCTTAGAAGGAGACTTCCCCTTCACTCCTGTTATCCCAATTTTTATCCCAATCCATTTTTTTTGAATTTCTCTATCATAACTCATAAACACACATTTTGACATTTTTTTCTAAAAACTATAGCACTCACAACTTATTCAATTGAATGATCTATCCTTTTTAATAGTTGGTCAATTATCTCTATCAATTCTTGAAAAATCCTCCTATTCCTTTCCTTCCACACTTCTCATATGACAATTGAGGGGCTCACCCACCATATACATTCAAACAAGTTTCTCCTTCTCATTCTTGGCCATGCAATAAAGAAATCCTTAAGAGAGAAACTCCAAATTTTGAACCACCCCAATTTTCCCTGAATAACACTCCTATATTTAGCTACAAAGTCACAATTCAATAGCAAATGATCACAACACATTTTGTAGGACCCTAGAAGCCAAATTTCCTTCTTCTATCCCCTGTAAATATTTTTCCTTGTATTGCTAGCCATGAGAAACTTCCCACTCTTGGGAGTATTTATTTACTCCAACATAAATCCCCAACTTCAAAACACACTTCCTCATTATTGTCAATAATTTCATAACCAAGTTTTACTAAAAACTTACTAGATGCTACCGCACACCAAATTGTCCTATCTTCTCTATTAATAATGCACACCTTTCTTCTAGTGAAAATATCCCTCAAAGACTGTTGCTATCCTTAAGAGAGACTATCAACTCTCCAATCTTTCCACTCTCACCTTTTACCTAGGATTCCCTCTATTTCGACAACATAGTTTCTAACTTTCTGACGCCATAAATCACAGAGTTTATGTTTTAGCTCTCTATCCACTCCCTTTTCATCTAAAGATTTATTACATTTCAAGAGTCCTCCTAAAAAATTTCATGGTTACCATCCCCTATGACCCATGAAATATGGTTTGTTATTACATGCCTACATGATAGAATAAAGTTCCAAATTGTTGAACCTCTAATTAGATATTGAATTGTTAATATCCATATGTTCTCATTAAAATCTAAATATTTGACCTTTTGGATCCTAATTCACATTTGATCTCCATCATTTTCTATTTTCCAAACCAACTTAGCCCCTAGGGAAATGTTCATAGTGTTCCATTCTCTAATGCTAGCTCCTCCAAACTTTTTTGGTCTACAAATTTTCTCCCACTTAAGAAATGGCCATTTTTTCTCCTCCCCCACACCACTCTAAAATAATTTCCTCATCAACTTTTCCACTATATTAATCACCTTCTTTGGGATTTTAAAACACATCATTGAGAAATTAGGCACCGTTGAGACCACTGATTTTAGCATCAAAATTCTTCCTACAGAAGATAACCATTTCCCCTTCCAACCATCCATTTTCCTAAAGCATTTTTTGGCCAGACCCTTCCACACTTCACTTCTATTTCACCCTTCAAATAAAGGGATCCCCAAATACCTGCCTAGAGGACATCCTTGTTTAATATTTAGAATTCTACCAATTTCTATTCTTTTATTAGAAGGAGTATTGAAGAAGAAAATTTTAGACTTTGCCCAATTTATCTTTTGCCCTAAAACTTTCCCATAGATTTCTAAAGTCTTTTTCATCAGTCTTGCTTCCTACTCTAAATCTTCACCAGTTAAAAAAGTCTCATCCACAAACTACAAATGTGAAATTGGGTCCACTCTCCTAGCCACTTTAACCCCTTTCCATAAACCTCTCACTCTTTTTTCTCTAATCAGCCTCCTTAAAACTTATGCCAAAATTATAAAGAGAAAAGGGGATAAAGGTTCCCCTTGCCTAATCCCTTTTTCTAATTCAAAGAAACCTTGGGGACTTCCATTTACCAAAATAGACAATCTTAAAGAGCTTAGAAAACCCTTCACCCACCATATCCATTCCTCATTAAAACCAAATTTTTTTAGAACTTTGAACAAAATATTTCTATTTACCTCATCATAGCCTCGCTTAATATCTAGTTTCACCATCATTTTGTTGATTTTTTTTGTTCTTATTGAGTGGATCATTTCATGAGCAATAATCACTCCTTCAAAAATGGATCTCTCTAGAGAAAATCCACTTTGTTCCTTTGATATGAGATCATTAAGAACCATCTTTAGCCTATTGGAAATCACCTTCGAAATGATTTTATACAAGATGTTGCACAAAGAAATTGGTCTAAAATCTCCAAAGGTTCTACACTCTCTTTTTTTTGGAACTAACACAATAAAAGTATTATTTAAATCTTCTAGAACAAACCCCCCACACTTGGACTCTTAAACCATCCCCCAAATTTCCTCCTCTATACAATCCCATAGTAGTCCAAAAAAATACCTGTAAAGCCATCTGGCCCTGGACTCTTGTCCTTTCCTAAACCCCATAAAGCCTTTTTAACTTTCTCCCTTGAGACTTTAGCATTTAATATTAAATTCTACCTATATGTAACACACCCTAGAATGCACTCCAAAACCTTCTCTACTAAAAGCTCCCCCCCATCCTCCATCCTTCATCTTCCTTTGAAAAGGTTTACCGCTTCTTTCTTAATCATCTTTGGATCACTTATCACGACCCCTTCTACCCTCTTGATAGAGAAAATCTTATTATGAGCTCTTCTAATTTTTACTAAATTATAGAAAAACTTTGTATTCCTATCCCCTTCCTTCAACCAAGTTTCTCTGGATTTCTATCTCTAGAACACTTCTTCTCTCAAAAGGATTTGTTCATATATTTTTTTCAACCTCTTTTCTTCTTGGAAATCCTTCTCCTTCATCCCCTATTAAATTATTCCTCCATACAAAGTTCTAAGAGCTTCTTCCAATTCACCTTTTCTCTTAAAAATATTTTATAAAGACTCTCTATTCCAAACCTTCAACTTACCCTTTATATGTTGTAGCTTCCTAAAAAAATTGAAAGCCTTATTTCCTTCCCATTTAGGGGCCTCAATCTACCATGTTTCCACCATCTCCTTAAACCCACCTACCCTTAGCCACATAGTTTCAAATTTGAAAGGATAGCGGTCAGGAGCACATTCTTCCTGAATTCAAAGGCTAATAAAGAAGTGATCTAAACCATTAATAGGCACAATTTCAACTTCAACTAATCAATCCACTCTCATCTAGTCTCCCCTAGAAGGAACCTCTCATGTTTTTCAACAATATTAACAAAACATGGCCTCTTTTTGTTCCAAGTAAAATACCCCTATTTAAAAGGAATATTAATGAGACCATTTTCCATTACAAAGGTTGATAAATCCTCTTGCTTGGTTGTTCTCCACCCCTTTCCACCTTTTCTTTTCCTCTAGGTAGAGGATAGCATTGAAATCCCCCTCTAAAATCATAATTTCATCTTGTAGAATTTCTAAAATATCTGTTAAAGTCTTCCAAAATTCTCTTTTCTCTCTACTTTGAATTAGGCCATATACATTAAGAACATTACATTTATATCCTTATTGTTTTGAGGAAATCCTCATCCATTACCAATTCTTACCCATGTACATTATTGTTCCAACCATTATATCATGATTTCATAACACACAATTCCCACCCGAAGCTCCCTCTGCTACCACCCACTCACTATTCCATCTACCAAACTTCTACTTCACACCATCCAAAACTTCCATCTTTATCTTTGTTTCTTGTAGAAAAACCACATCTAGTTTTTCTTGATCAAGACCCTTCCTAATCAAGCACATTTTTTCAGTGGCATTACATCCCTTGAAATTCCATGAAAGGATCTTCATCCTTTTCGAGAGCTTTTCTTCCCCCTTCCTATTTTCAATTTACTTTGGCCCCTTGCACTTCTTGTGATTCAGGTCAATACATTTATTGTTCTTCTTCCCCTTGTTTGGCTCTCCCCAATATGGGCTTTATGCTTTTTACTTTTTGTTTTTTCAATGGTTCTTTTTTTTTTAGGACCATAGTCTTCTCCACCCCAAAAAAATGTTCTCCCCCTTTAGCCTCCCTATTAGAATCTTCCTCATTCAAGCTTTCCCCCGAGCTTGACTCCCCTGTGCCTCCTTTCAAGTTTCTAATTGGAGAGATTTCAATGTCCTTAAAATATCTCCCATCCCTCTTTCTACTTCTCCTTCTAGACTTTTCATATACCCTTCATCTTCCTCCCAACCCCTATGTGTTTCCTCTGGCCTTTCAAACATCTCTACCTCCCTGATCCCATCTTCTTGGGGTATCTTAGGTCCTTTGAGCTCTTTACAACCCCTCTGTTCACCCCTTCCAAGAATCTTGGTAATAGCACCAACCTCTATAACTAGCCCTTGCCATTGTTTTACCCTCATTCCATCACTATTATGTAAAACCCTCCTCTACTGAGCCTCACCCCCATCCTTTTCTTGTTATAGTGCATGTTGTGAGACACTACACTTTCCATATATAAGGTCCTTCTCATGTTTCATTTCCAAACTTTCAAATAACTCACTCCCCTTTTCTTGATAGTCATTTGCTCTCTTTTTAACATTATTGCATTTTCCACCTCTGCATTATCCCTTTTTAAGAGATTTGTGGCCACTCTTTTCTCCTCTTCCCTTATCCAGGCCATCTCTATCACCTTCTAGAGTAACCTTTCCTCTTATTTACCTTTATGACATCCTTCTTTCTTACAACTTTTTGTATCATGTTCCTCACATAGACAAAACTCACACACCATCGGCCCTTCCTCCAAAGACACTAGATATCTCCAAACTACCCCTTCAATGAAGATCTCAACCATTTCAAGAATTGGGTGGAAGTCATTCCACATTATGAAAATTCTTGGAAACATTTGAAGAGTTTCTCTATCCTCCATTTCAACCACCTTAATAAATATTCCTAGTATTATTCCAATAACTTTATAATAGTGTTCTAGCCAATATTCCTATGGAAGATTTCTCAACCCCACCCATAGAGGGAGTTCATTTATTATTTCCTTTGTAGGATAAAAGTTTGGAACCCATTTTTTCATATAAAAGCCAAACCCATCTAGAAAATATGGCCCACTATTCAAAATCTAATCTCTATCTTGAGTCATTTCCACTATTATCATGCAAAATCCATTTTCTAAAGTTTTAAAATCTTTCACCTTTCCCCACTTCTCATCACACCAGGTTTTAATCTTACCTAGTTCTAACCATGGTCCTCCCCATTTCAAGAAAAAAATGTTTCCCTCCAATAGATATTTCTTCTCCTTCATAGGGCCACTATCAAGCACCACCCTCTCTATTGTTCATATTGTCATTTGTTGTTCTTCTGTCAATAGCTTCTCTTGGTTTTCCAGAATTTTTAATTTTCTCAGGCTTTTGGCTAATTTTCAAAAACCACTTTCCCTCCAAGATTTACTAATGTGAATCTTTGCATTGGGTGGCTTCTTAAGCCATTTAAACTCTATTTCTCTCTTTAATTTTACCATTTATCACCATTGTGTTGTCCCACATTTTCCCACTGAAAGCTTCCTTGATAGTTTTTGCTCCCATTCTGCCATCTCCCCTTCCAATTCTTCTTTACATGTCTCTTCAAGGAAGAGTTATGTCCTTTTTAATAGATGGTTATTCATAACTATTTGTTCAATTAGTTTAACAATTGAATTACATAACTCAAATTTTATGCCTTGAATCATATCGCTACTACTATGTATATTCTTACTATTTACTACTATAAGAAATTAATCACTCACCACACTTCTTCAAGGTGACGTGACTAGTATACTTGGTGATGTGGCTTGTGTTTACTATGACTTCCCCAATAAGGTTTCACCACATTCAACATTTTATTTTTTATTGTTTTGATAGTCCCTCCTATTCATCGCTTAAATAAAGATGAGATCCTTCATTTGTAAACTTTTAATATAACAATTCAAACAGTTCCAAGCATCCCCATTTTCACATGCTCCATCATTTGTAGATGATAGTCTCCACAAAAACTCTTCCAATACCATTTCATTTGATATTACTAATTTATTTATTCATTGTAAATGGTTTAAGTCACTAACTATTGGAAACTAAAATTGGGACAATTGTTATGTTGTCATTGATGTCAATCCTATTGGAGAGACAATTTTCTATTTGATCTAAATGTCACATATATTTGATTGATGAAGAGGATTTGAAAAGTTGTTAATAACAAAATCATCTAGAGGAAAGGTTGAGTTATGAAAAGGAAACTAAAAATGGAAATTTAATTAGTTGGACTTTGACAAGATAAAGTGATTTTTAAATCATGTTACAAGAGGAGAAGATAGTAATTTTCAAGACTTGAAAGTGTGAACAAAGATATATCAAATGAATAGGGTTGACCAAGTAATAGAGTAGAAGAGTAAAGAATTTTGCTGCACATGTTGAGTGATACTAGTATCAACTAAGCCACAATAAGTGCCAAGAGAAGTTAGTGTTGACTAAGCATCAATTTTGACCAAGTGACAATGTATCTACCAAGCAAGAAGTTTTAATAATGATCGAGTAATTCAGTGATAACCAAGTATTAGAATACAGTGTTGGCCAAGGAACAACATTTTAACTATTTGTGAGGAATACTAATTTCCAACCAACTAATTTGATTTCTTGGAATATGGAAAGTGTGTTGAAGATTAGGATCGATGAGTTGGATCATTTAATTCTAGAAGAGGATTAGGTAAACAACCTAAGAGATGGATTACAATAGAAGTTTTTGGAAAAGAAGAGATAAAAAGAATGACGATCAGATAGATGAATTTGATTGATCAAATCATGAACCATAAGATCTATGGTGTTGATTAAGTGGCAAAAGATCACAATTTCCTATTTAAGGAGGTACAAAGGAAAAATTTGAAGTGTATGAAGAGTGCAGAAAGGCTATGCAAATGTGGTGAACTTCTAGAGAAATGAAGTTGTTATGATGTTGTTGACTGAAAAATCTAAGCAAAAGGATTAATTGAGTTGAGAAGAAGTGAAAGGTGATTGCTTGAAGTTGTACTTAATAGATCAAACCTATTTTTACTTTCTAATAATTATGAACAATATTTGAAATCCTTTAATCAAGGTTGATCTAATAGTCATAAAGACTTAATAATCTATGTAAATCCTTTATCTAGGTGACATTCTAATGGAATGTTATAAAGTCCTCTATCAAGGCCACTCCTAATAAGGTCATTAAATCCTTTAACAAGGTCACATTTAACATTATTTATTGTAACCTTTAATAGGGTTGGGTCCTAAAAAGGCTCACTTAAAAGGAGTGAAAATCAGTGACATGTTGTCGGTGGTTTTTCCCAAATTGGGTTTCCACATTAAATCCTAGTGTCAAAATTGTTTGAATGTTATTGTGATGTTTTATTGATTAAAATTTACATTCTGCAAGTCTATTATTTTAGAATAGTGGACAATAAGCTAATGTTAGTGATAGTTTATAGTAGAGATTGAGCAATGGAATGATAAGATCTAAAGTTCTTTAAGTGTTTATTTGTTCACTTTGTACATTTGGACCTTGGATAACTAATTTACCCCCCTCTTAGTTATTCTAAATATTCTAACAATTGGTATAAGAGCATTGATGCTTGTAGAGATAATTTTGAAGGTACTAAAAGCTAAATATCATGGCATACAAAAGAGAGGTACCAAAGTTGAACAAGGAAAACTTTCCTACATGGCAGAAGTTCATGATGTTGCATATAGCTAGTATTGGTGATATTGTATTGGATTTTTGGACAATGCATATGTGGACATAACAACAGTCCCTCTAACTACTCAACAACTAAAATAAAAGAAAGAACACATCTATCAATATTGGAGATTGCATCAGCCCTAACCTATGTTGAGTTTAATGATCTAAAAGAGTGCAATAATTCAAAGGAAATTTGGGATAAACTAAAGACCATCTATGGATGAGATGATAATGTCTTAAGAGCCACATTAGCAAGTCTAAGAGGTAAGTTTGATGAGATGAGAATGATAGAAGGTGAGAACATAGTATAATACTACACAAGAATCAATGAGGTTGTAAATGCTATTAGAGGAGACAATGGAAAGATGAAAGATGAAAGATTAATCAATAAGGTATTGAGAATTCTATTTCCTACTTATGTTATTAGGGTTTCTATAATACAAGAACTATGATGTACACTAGGTAATGACCTAACCCTAGAAGGTGTAATTGGTAGACTTACTTCTTATGAGATGTCTAATTTTGATATTTATACTCCTATTACTATTGAATATGCTTTTAAATCACAACTGATTCTTAGCAAGAAAGGAAAAGAAAAGCATGTGAAGAGTGACAATGATAACTCTGTTGATTAACTTGAAGAATTGATAGCCAAAAGATTTGGAAGAGGAAAAGGAAAATACAAAGATAAACTTTCCATAATCTATTTTTCATGCAACAAGATTGGTCATATTGTTGCTAGGTTTCCTAACAGAGAAGACAAGGATGAAAAGAAAGAGAGAAAGTACAAAGGAAGAAGATATGACCAAGATTTCAAGAAGAACAAGCACTAAAAGGATAAAGCTAAGGAATCACATTACATTACTAAAGAAGAAACTAATACTAAATTTGAAAGTAATGATGAAGAGGTAGTCTATGTTTCTATGAAAGAAGATTCTGATGTGTTTCCCATTCATAGATTAATTCTACATTGTGTTAAAGGACAATTATATGTGATCCTATGATAATCAAGTGGATTCCATTTCATTTTGATAGTTGTAATAGAAGTAATTCTATTTACTTTCTTCATATATGCTCCTTCTTCCTCTCTTTTTCATTTCATATCATGTTAGATAGTTTCATTGGAAATTAAAGAATAGGTGTGTATGAATCTATTAGTAACTTGTTGAATTCCATTTCATTCAAGTTTGGTATTCAAAGTAATTTCATTTTTCCTCATGTGCATCTCTTTTCTCATTCCTCTCTACATTTAGATGATTAACACTACATTTTGAATAGAAGTAAGAGTAAGAAAATCTAAAGATCATCTATTATAGTCATTCCATTAAGTGTGATAGGTTATCCAAAATCCATCTTGCATTGAATTTTTTGTGCCTACAAAAAACTTGGTTATACTTTACTGCTCTTAGGTTAATAGCTTATAATGTCAAAACTTCTAATCTCATAAAAAAATATATTCATTGCATATCATTGCAAATCATAGGGAGTTTTACCTAATCAATTTAGAGGGTAGTGATAGAATACATACACTGACCCATTTGTTGGTAAACATCCTTTTGTATGTCCAAGCATTCGGTATCAAAGAGTCAAGATTATAAAATCTAGTGGGAGAACAAATTGTTAACCAACAAATTTCAGCGACTCTACTAGGAAGATTTAGATGAAAGTTCTAAAGAATTTTCCTTCATATTAATTTTCAATACAATTCTATGTATTTGAGTTGCAAGAAAAGACTTGTGGCAATCAAGTGTTTTCCATAAGAACTTGATACCATTTTTACAACCTCAACCTATTGAAGAAAAGAAGAAAATTCAATGTTTAAGATTGGTAAGATAAATTAAAAACACCATTTTTTGAACATTTGATACACTCTAGATTCCAAATGTACCAGGAATGCTAAGAAGAAAGGAAAGATTGACCCAATATACGAAGAACTAAAGAAGGCCAATTTTCCTATAGAAGATCTTTGTAGAAGGGGAAGGACATGTGCAAGAGAATATGTAACCAAGTAACTCAAAGATACTCTCTTATCTGCAACTATTCCTCCAAATAGAACTTAGAGAGGTTATTATTTTTCTCCTCCTATTATTTGGAATTTTATTCCTTCTATTTTTTATGCTTTCTTGTTGATTGGTACTACTCTTCCTGTTTCTGTTACTTTTTAAACAAATCAATTCATTGTACCAGTAGTTATGGTACAACCATGGAGAAATTCTATTGGTCCTCTTTCCCTTGTAGCTAACAATTATTTTACAAGAGTGTCAAGGAATGACTTCCCAACATTTAATGGTGGTGTTACCATCTCTATAGAACAACACTTAAGTTCTTTACATAAGGTGTGTAGTGTAGTAAATCCTCAACATGAAGATGTGGCTATCAGGATGTTTGTAGAGACACTAGTGGATAATGTTGATGATTGGTTTCAATATTTACCTATTGGATGCATCAAAAATTGGGATAATATGAAACAAAGGTTTGAGGAATGTTACAACAATTGGCATAGATAAAGAAAGAACCATTAGTTTCTATGAGAGATTTTAATGCAAGATTCAACAAACTCATCAAAAGAATACCTACTATGAGTACACCTACAAATGATAATAAGAATACTTTCTACATTATCTCTATGCCTCCTAATTTGGGATATCAAATTAGAAGATAAAATGTAGCAAACTTGCAAGCTATGTTGGATACAATTGTTCAATTGTGTGTTGTCTTTGATGTCACACAAATGTCATATCAGTCATCAAATAGAGTCTTCCAAGCTCAGAAGGTTAGCAAGGCAAAGGACAGTGTCTACTAAGCTTAGAAGGTTGGCAAGGCAAAGGACAAAATCTACCGAGCTCAAATGGTCAGCAAGGCAAAAGGATAGAATCTACTGAGCCCAGGAGGTTAGTAAAAAAAACTTGTAGTATCTACCATGTAAACAGTTCTTACTGAGCTAACTCGATCATCAAAGGAAATGTGCTAGAAACAGTTCTTACTGAGATCACTTAGTCATCAAAGGAAATGTGGCAAAAGTAGTTCTTACCGAGATCTCATCAAGGAATTTAGTTCTTATCAAGTAAACTTGGAAGCCAAAGGATTTTACTTGATATTACAAGTTAACCGAGTCAAGAAGGTTAACTTAGGAAATTTTTGGAAGCAGTATTTATCGAGCAAGGTTGGCCAGTAAAGGATTTCATTGTTTTATGAAATAATGTTTATTTGTTTAGAGTAATATTTGTAGCTGACTGATGTATGGTTTATTGGTAAATGTAACATGTAAATGAGCCAACTTGATAATCTAAATGGTATAATTAAGAGGTCAAGTTGCGAATTCTAAGTGTGAAGTGGAAGTGTGTGTGGAATTAATGTAATATGAGGATTGATTATTGTGGAAGCAAATCTGAAGGATGATCAGAGATCATTGAGGAGTAGCAAAGCTATATTTGATCAAGGAGGATCTAATGATGTTGAACAGAGACCTGTAGCCAAAAAATTCAGTTGCATCTTGTTCAGATCAATTCATTATTGCTTTCTAACCATTGTAGCAGTGATTTCAAATCTCTTAACAGAGTTGGTTTAACAACCATTTTGTAAATCCTCTAACAAGGTGACAATTCAGTTGAATTGTTCTAAAGACCTCTAGCAAGGCCACTCCTAATAGAATGATTAAATCCTTTAATAGGGTCACACCTATTGTAACCTTTAATAGGGTTGGCTCCTAACAGGGCTCACTTCAAAAAACTAAAAAATTGGTGACTAGTTACTCGGTGGTTTTTCCCATATTGGGTTTCCACGTTAAATCTAGTGTCTCTTGTGTTCATTTTGTTTTTAATTGCATGCATGTTTGCTTGAAGACAAGTAATAGTTTAATTTATCGAGTTACAGCATTTTTGTTATATTTACCAAGTATCAACAGTAACTAGATCTTTAAGACATCTAAAGGATCTGTGGATTAATTTTTTTAAGTAACGGATTCACCCCCCCTCTCAGTTACTCTACCTTTAATTCCAACAAGCTACCTAGACACTAGCTATGGAGATGGAGGATGTCATGATAGCCTTTGGTAAGTGGAAGAGAGAATTTCAATCTAGAACTATGAGCAATACAACTAGTATCTCTAACAATACATAGGCTATGCTTCAAAAATTATCTAATGAGCTCATTTTATTGAAGAAACAAATCAATAGGCCTACTCATTCTTTTCATCAACCTCATCAAGAAAGTTATAGAAACCCAAATGGAGGTAAAGCATCAAATTTCACCTATTCAAAAAAAGACTAGAAATTGAAGGTGCTCCTAAGAGACAAAATATGTGTAGTTTTCATTTAAGAGTAGTCCATGATGGAGATACATGTGTTGATATGATCAGATATAAGAAAATCATAGATAATAAAGAACAAACAATTGAATGCCTTGAAAGTGAGGATGATCATGCTCCTAGTGGTGACTCTAAAAACTTTTTCTTGGAGTATGAGTCAAATTCAGAAGTAGGAGGTGATTTTTTTTCTACTCTAGAAGGACCTTAGTTGATAGTTATGACCAGAGGTCAAAAGATTATAAATTAGATCAATAATTCAATTCCTATCAAAAATAATGCACCATCAAACAAAATTGATAAAGATAAAGGCATCGTAACTTCAACTTCACAGAAGGAACATGGAGGTAAATCATCTAATTCTTTTGACATAATACAATATTGTGAAGAGACAAGAATTCAAGTTTCTCCATTGGATTACCTAAAGTCTAATCTTGATCAATTAAAAAGGTTAGTTGAACATTGAAATAAAGATAAATACCAAGCTTGTATTAATGCTAATGTTGATTATCTTAGTAAAGATAGTACTAGTAGATTTTCTTTGACTATTGAAGATTTTGCACTCCTTAAGTCGTTCAAAGAAGAACCTCTTGTCTTAGCTACATGCCCAAATGAAAAACCATATCCCTTCTACATTTCCTTGTTCATAAATGGAAATATATTGAGTAATTACATCATAGATTCAAGAAACTCTAATAACATTTTAAGATTCACTAAATTAATTCATACTCTGCACTTATTGAGTTATAGCAATTTTCTATGTGTTTACCAAGTATCAGTAATAACTAGTTTTAATTTTATAATTGACATCCAAGGGATCTGTGATTTATTTTAGTGATAACTAATTCACCACCCGCCTCCCCCCACCCCCCCTCAATTGCTCCTCTTATATTTCCAACAATTGGTATTAGAGCATTTCGTGCTTGCAGAGAAGGTTTCAAGGACCTAAGCTAAAGATCAAGATGTCTTAGAAGAGAGAGATTCCAAAGCTAAATAGAGATAACTTTACAACATGGCAAGGACTTATGAGGCTGCATCTAGCTACAATGAATGATTCAGCATGCAAATATCTTGATGAAGAATATTAAACTCCCACTAGAACATTATTAGTTGATGACATTGCTAAGAAGAATAACCATAAGATCATGATGATTGGCATTACATCTACTCTCAGTTATGCTGAATTTGATGAGGTCAAAGACTATAAAAAGACTTTTGATATGTGGAATGAACTAAAAGAAATCTATGGAGGAGATGACAATGTAAGAGGAGCCAAAGTAGAAAGCCTTAGAGGACAATTTGATCAAATGCGGATGAGAGAAGATGAAAATGTTGCAAAATATGTGGAAAGAATCAAGGCCAATGTTAGTGCAATCAGAGCATCTGGAGGAGAAATCAAAGAAGAAATATTGTAAGTAAAGTACTCAAAACTTTGCTTCCTATCTATGCAATTAGAGTATCTTCTATTCAAGAAAAGATATGTGATCCAAATCATAAGTTAAGTTTGGATGCCCTATTAGGAAGATTAACAGCGTTTGAACTAGACAACTTTGACAACTATGTTCCTAGTTCCAAGAATATTGAATTTGCATTTGAAGCTAAACTCTCACTCAAAGAAAAAGGCAAGAAAATAAAATATAATCAATCAAAAAGTGAGGAAGAAACTAAAGAAGTTTAGATAGTGATCTTGAAATTGTTGAAGCATTGCTTGTAAAGAAATATTTCAGGAATAGAGGAAAGTACAAAGGCAAAATCCCTCTAATATGTTTCTCTTGTAAAGAAATTGGTCATATTGTTGCTACGTACCCAAACAAAGAAGGCAAGGAAGAGAAGAAAAGCCACAAGTACAAAGGCAAGAAGGAATTCAAAGGTCATAAATCCAACAAAGACAAAGGTAAGAAAACTTGTTTTATGGCTAAAGATTCTAATAATAGTGAAGATGAAATAGTGTATATTGTTGTAAAAGATGAATCTGATGATGAAGAAGATATGTTGGCATTTGTCTCTCATGTTAGCAAGAATCACACATGGTTCATAGATAGTGGATGTTCTCAATATATGACTGGAGATAAAACTAAGTTTGAACATTTTGAACACTATGATGGAGGTAGTGTAAGGTTTGGAAACAATGAACCTTGTTGCATAAAAGGGAAAGGAAAAATCTCATTAACCAATGAACTTAAATGTGACAATTCCTATTGGGTTGAAGGACTAAAACATAATTTTCTAAGTGTGGCATAGCTAAACGATATTGGATTCAAGGTAGAATTCATGAATGGCAAGGCAAGACTACAAGATAACCAAGGAAATTCAACTAGATCAAGCAAGCAAAAAATAGGTAACCTATTTTATCTTGATCTTGGTGATTGTTCATGTTTCATTGCTTAAGTAGAAGAAATTTGGTTATGGCATAGAAGGCTATATCATGTAAACTTTGATAATATGGTCAAGATTAGAAAACTCAAAAGAGTAAGAGGTCTTCCTAATTTGAAGAAACCTGATGTTGGATTATGCAAGAATTGCCAAATTAGTAAAATGGGAAAGACTAGTTTTAAAAGCAAAAACTATCAGTCAAAAGATGTCTTGGAAATTGTGCATACTAATTTGTGTGGACCCATTGGAATAGAAACTTATAGTGGAGAGAATTTTTTCATTCTTTCTATTGATGCCTATTCTAGAATGATGACTATTATGTATTTAAGAGAAAAATCAAAAGCTTTTGAGAAATTCAAATGATATCTTGCTAGATTAGAAAAGGAAACTGGAAAAAGATTTAAATGCCTAAGATCAGATAGAGGTGGTGAATTCATCTCAAATGAATTCAATAATTTTTGCATTGAAAGAGGAATCAAAAGACAAGTATCAACCCCTAGTACTCCTAAGTAGAATGGAATAGCTACAAGAAGAAATAGATCCATCATGGATTGTGCAAGGACACTAATGATTGAGAAGAATGTTGCTATCAAATACTGGGAGGAAGCTATCAGCACTGCAGTTCATACATTGAATCGAGTTCAGTTGAAGGACTCAAACAAAACTCCCTATGAGCTATGGTATGGCTACAAACCCAATTTAAGTTACTTGAAAGTATTTGGCAGCAAATGTTATATCTTGAAAGAATCTAGAAAAGGAAAATTTGTGTTGGTCTTAGATTGGTTTTGACAATTGAGTGTCAACACACTTAACCAATTCTCAAGATGATGTTGAGTATAATACAGATGCCTAGCTATAGTATGTGTTGAGCCAGAGATTCAATAGGTGTCGAGTCACTATAGGTGCTAAGAAAAGTTTAGATGCCAAGCTAAATAGAATTACTATAGAAGCTGAGTGAGATAGAATTCCTATATGTGTCGAGCATCAGCAACTAGTAAGTGTCGAGTAACATAGAATCGGTATATGAGTTTGTGTCTTCACAAACTTAGATGTAAACTGCTTTTGAGCTAACTTAAGATGAATCTAAAAGAGTCTTGAAGATAAGATCAAATCTTTTGCATTCCTTATGTAATCAACATGTAGCCAATAAGAAAAATGGAGAAATCATGCAAGCAATAGGAAAAGTGATAGAATTGAGTAGGAAAAGAAGGATGAATACTAATCGTAGATTCATACCTAGCCTTAAGTCTTTGAAGCCTTTAAAAGGAGGGAAAAACCCCATTATTCATGTGTGTGTGAAAGTATTGTATGAGACAATGCTAGTGAAGTTCAAAAGGGTGTAAAGACTTAGAAGGAAGAGTAGGATTGTAGAATCTAGTTGGTTAGAAAAGAGAATCAAAACTTTGAGAAAAGACATATCAGATAAAGGAAGGATCAGAACAGATAGAGCAAAACGAGGATCTAGAATTAGCAATTAAAGATTGTAAGTCATTAGATTCTAATACTTTCTATCCATTGTATTAGGAATGAAAATCTTATGATGATAGGTTGGTCTAACAGCCATGTTGTAAGCCTTTCAACAAGGTGCTAAATCCTTTAAAAGGGTAACATTCCAAGTGAATCTTTGTAAATCCTTTGACGAGGTCACATTTAAGAAATTGTAAAGTCTTTAATAGGAATGGCCTTTTACAGGGCAGACCATTGGAAGTGGTCAATCTTTATAAATTTAAACAGTTACATATTGTTGCAGTGATAATTTGTGAGTGTCATCCCCACCCCAGTTTTACCTTCTCATTTTGGAGGGTTTCTAGGTGACCAAAATCTTATGTTATCTATTTTCATGCATGTCTTTATTTTTCATGTTAAGTAGATGTGTTAGATACATATGAATGATCTCAGCTATATGTTTTAAAAGGTTAAAAGTTAGTTACTTCTAATTCACCCCCCCTAGAAGTAAACCTTCCCACTTGTAAATTCCAACAATTAGAGAAAAGTTCTGACAAGGAAGAGCATTACAGCTTGGAGAAAAGATCTATAAATGGAAGTCTACAAACCTTGGAAGGTCATAGAAACCTAGTTGATTGATATACAACTTGCTTTACACACTTTGGAAGAAGCCAGGGAAGAACTGAGAAAATCTTTAAAGAGATAAAGAGAGATTGCCATAGCTGAGAATGATACACAATACAAGGAGATTGACACCTCAAAAATTTTTGCAAATGGAGATTCCAAAGAGGTTGATGTAGTAATAGTAGACCTAATGGAGAAAAATAGAGCCCAAGTAGAAGAAATTAGAACACTAAAGATTGAACAAGAATCTCAAGCCATGATGATTTGTGAAGTAATTGAACAAAAGAAAAGAGCCATTGAAGATAAGGCTATGCTAGATGAAGACAAGAGAAACCTTGCCAAAAAATTGGAAGAAGAGTCAATTGAGCTTTCAAGAATTTCAAACATGTAGCTAGATACCCTAAGCTAGATGATGAATGCACATCATGAATTGAATGTCAAGGATATTGAGATCTCAACACTAAAGATGCAAAATGAACAACTACAAAATAACTTGAAAAGAGAGAAGGAAATTATAGAGAGCTTAAACAAACCTAATGAGGACATAAAGTACTTTGAATAGCTACTAAAATCACCAAGAGCTACCAATGATACTTCAAGACTAGGATACACTGGCACTAAACAAGGAGAGTCATCCAAGAAAGTAGAAGAAAGAAGTGACAAAGGTAAGAACACTAAACCTACTTGTTATTTTTGTCATAAAAAGGGACATACCTCTAATGTATGCAGGAGAAAGAATAACCATTAGCATGGAAAACCTAAGAATGTGGGTCACTATCACAAGTGCAATAAGCAAGGTTATCAAGCACAAAATTGTAGGACTAGGACTATCAAAACACCAAGATTTGAAGGTCACTGCTATAATTGCAAGAAGTATGGACATAGAGCTTTTGAGTGTAGATCAAAGCCTATGTGGACACCTAATCAGCTAGCAAGGGGAAACAATCATGGACATCACTACAATTGGGACTACAACACCAGGTATAGTTGTCACTACTGTTAGGAATATGAACACATCTTATAAAATTGCATAAGAACACATTTTAGTGGAAACTACAGTAGATGGCTCAGCTAAACTACATGCTTCAATTGTTTGAAAAATAGTCACAACAATAGGAATTGTCCAACAAGGTCAAAGCCACCCAACTAAGAGATTAATAAAGGAAAAGAGAAGGTAGATGTTGAACACATCAGAGGAGAAATGAATAAGACATGGAAGAAGAAAGATGGAAGCAACACATCAAATGAAGGGATCACTTCACCTAAAAGGTCAAGTGGTCACACTTCATCCAACTAAGCACAAGAAGGCATGTGGAACTGATATACAAAGCTTTATTATACATCAGTTCCTAAACAAGTAAGTACTAAAAAGGAGAGATCAATATGAACAAGGATGCAAAGCTAAAATTTCAAGATTTCATAAGTGTTTCCAAGTTGCCCTCTGATGTTGAGTAAAATTTCAATACATGCCGAGTTGATTACCAAAGTTAGTAGAAGCCGAATAATTAGTTACAATTGAGTGATAGTAGAAGTTGAGTGAAGAGAAACTTCAGTTGAAGCCAAGTGAAGGATACTTCAGTAGATGTCATGTGGTGGAAAGATAATGGAAGCCAACTAATGCAAAAATTCTTAAGAAGCTAAGTGGATAGTTGTAAATGCATTAAGCATTAAATGCTATGAAAATAGGGTATATGATCGCATTTTTGAACCATTTTTCTTCATTGTGAACAAAGAGCTAGGACAAAGAAGAGTGTAGAAACACTTCAAAGTAGAGAATCTAGAATTTGAATCAATTTCAATAGTGATTCAGTGTAATTTCATTGATTCAAAGGTATTTACACTAGTGCCGAGCTATGCAATTTCACATTTTCTTCATATTCAAACCCTAGATCACACAAATGACCTCTAGTTCTAGGAAACCATAGGAGAAAGAACCATTTGAGGTCCAACTTGTGTCAAATGAAGTTAAAAAAACTTGATTTCCAGCCAATCCCAGAAGTGGCATACAAAAATGACCCAGTCAGAGCCCTATATGTTATTCCTCCTAAAGTAGTTGTGGTACAGGATGTTAGAAGATGTTACAACTAAAAAATTGGAGCCATTGGAGACATGGAGATGAAGGAATCCTATGATAAGTTGTGTGAAAATGGAGTCTTGAAAGATGAATACCAAATCATTAAAAGGAAGGGTTTAACGTGTGCCCTAGAATTCCCCACAGTTTTCAAAACTAAATGGATCATGATAGTGTTAAGCAGGATTCATGATGAAATTTTATATCTAGAAGATGGTCCAATCAAGATATCAAAGAGGATCATCCACAAAGTAATAGGGTGTCCAACCCTAGATTGGCCAAAGACCCTTAGAAGTGATTCCAATGAAGCAATTAAGAAAAACATAGGTGCCAAATGGAACAAGAGAGGAATGACTATAGATACTATCCAAGACCCTCTTGTTGATTTTTTTGTTAGTGTTATTTCTCACAAATTCTATCAATCCATCAGACTTAATAGTGTACCCTACATTGTAATGGATGTTGGCTACAAACTAGTGAAAAGTGATCATACTTATGATCTTGCAAAATTGCATTTGCAACAAATCAATGAGAACTTGGCAGCAATCAGGAGAACTAAGGGAGCACAGTGCAAATTTGGTGCAATTTTGATTTGCATATTTTTCTATGTACAAAATGAATTTCCATCCTTTGGTAAAATCAGTTGGAAAACCAACAAGACTATAATAGCTCAAGTAAATAAATATATTGAACAAATGGGAGCTAATTTTGAAACTCTCATGACAAGTTATTTTTAGGATTTCAAGAAATCCATGAAAGAGAGGCTAAGGATACTAGTTTCATTAGTAGAACAACATGTTAATGGTGTAATTTTTCTTGTAGATATTGATTATACATACATACAAGCAGCCATACCAAGGGTTAGATGGCTAATACCTCTTGGATATGATATAAATATAGATGAGGCATCTGCAGCTATAATTGCGTTATTAGTAGAGGAAGTGGACAAGAGTGCACCACACTTTGGTACTTATGATGTGGTGAGTTCAAAGGTAGACATGGAGTTAAAAACTACCTCCACACTAAAGAAAAAGGACAAACTTGTGAAGAAGTTAAAGGAAAAATTTGGTGAGGGCATTGTTGAAGAAGAAGAAGATGAAGAAGTAGAAGGAGATGAAGATGAACAAGGTCAAGAACCATTATCTTTGACCCAAGGCATGGGTGAGGATGTAGAGGAAGAAGAAGGTGCCAAGCAGGAAGCACCCAAGGCTGAACCTAAGAAGAGAAAAGCACAAAAATAGCTTGCTACATAGCCTAAAGTAAAGAAGAAAGCAACAAAGTTGATACCAACCAAGCTTACTACAAGGGAAAATACCAGGGAAACAAAAAAAGTATCTAAGGAATAGGCAAAGTAAAAATCCACAGAGCAAGGAGGGCCTGTAGGAAAGAAAAGAAGAAATTATGTTGCACCCCTAGAGTTAGATGAAGAAACGACAGAATCTAACAATGATCAATTCAGAGTGGTAAGACACTCCACCAAATCTAATTTGGAGAATGTTTGTGATAACATTAGGGTTAATATAGATTTAACTGGTTTAAAAAATATGATTTTAATAAGCTAAGTAGAGAAGAGAAAAATATAGTGGAAGAATCTATCTACACTATGATGGCCAAGTTCAAGACTACTCCACTTGAACTGGATAATTCAATGCCTAAGGAGCTAAGTTCAATAGTTGAAAATAAATGGCATTATTCCCTAAAAATGGAGAAGGAAATAAGGGAGTCAACATTGGCTCATGTAATGCCAGACCTTACAAAAGGTCAAATAAGCAAGGCTAACAAGGAACACGAGAGAAAATTTGCACCCAAATACAGAGCATTTAGCATTCTACAGAATAAAATTGAGGATGTTGTAAAGAAGTCCACACAAATTTTGAAATTGATTTATGGGTTAAAAACTATCAAGGAAGGAGACGAAGATCCCTTTGAGGGAAGAAATGATGAAGAGGAAGGAAAGGAAAATGAGAAGGAGGAAGAAGGAGAGAAAGAGAAAGAAGAGGTTATAGTGGAGGAGAAGACACATAAAGGTGATGAGGCAACAGCTGAGGAGCAGCAACAAGAATAGAATGTCCAAGACAATCAATTGCCACCACCCACTCCTCCACATAAAGAATCTACATCTACAAAAATTGTAATTGTGAAGGATATTCTTGACACCTCAGGTTATAACATCAATCCATTGACTACAGTGGATCTCAAAAAGATCCTTCACCAAACAACATTGCAATCACAGTTGTGCACAAATCTTATTTTGATGTGTAGAAGAGTTACAAAAAGCTATAGCTGAAATTACTAAGGAGAAGGTGAACACACAATAACCACCTTTACAACCTCCTATAGCTACAACTAATCAACCAAAAGAGCAAGCAGCACAAGAAACAACTACTAAGGTTGACACTTCAGTTATAGTAACTATCGAGGAGCAAGATAAGGAGCAAACAGGACAAAAGGATTCTACAACACAAAGCCATGGTGCACTTCCTCAAATCATTGTAATTGATCAAAGTAGAAGAGAAGAAGACAAGGAAGAGGAGAAAACTCCCAATGAAAGAGAGCAAGAGGCAATACAGACACTAGTAAATTTGCCTACCTCAGGGACTCCTAGTACGTAGTTGAGCACTGATGCAGTACCACTACAAATTTCAGCACCAGGCTCGAGCTCCACCAATGTAGCAAGGTTACTTCACTATGGAGACCCTGCACTTGATGAAGAAATAGTCATACCAAGTTATGACTACAAGACAATGAACCTAGCATAGATAAGTGAAGTGCAAGAAGCACTAGAAAGGAAAAAGAAGCAAGAGATACTCATAAATGAGTATAGGCAAAAGCAAGCATTAGTAGAAATCAAAGACATATTCCTTGATACATTCATCTTGATAATACCTGATGAAACAAAGCCCATCATGGAGCAACTATCCAACATAGTGGACCAGGTACAAAATCAAGACTTTGATACTACTGTTAAATTATTAGAATGGTCTAAAAAGAAATTTCAAATGAAGGTTAATGAGAAGATATCTAATGAGATAGCACTATCACAAGTGGAACTGGCTAAGAAGATAGAAAAATGTGAAAATAGTACTTGAGAACATATTCTCATTATACACCAAATTGTTTGGCTCTTCATATTTCACACAAGAGACTAGCTAGAGAATACTGAGCTTGGAGAGGAACCTTAAGATATCTAGCACACAACTACCTAAGGATCCAACTCAAAGTGAGAAGCATTTTTCCACTATTCTTTGCACTCAAAAGGATTTAGTTGTATTAATAGTAGAAGAGGCTAATGTTAATGCCAAACTAATGCAAATTCAATCTATAATAACCCCACATCTGGAAGTATTACATAAAGAAGTGGCCTATGCAAAAAATGTTTTAAAGAAATATCCTAATCTTTCTACCTTAGAAGGTCTTGTACATCTTGCAACAGAGATAGCCATCTAGCTCAAAGCATTAGAAATTGCCTTAAATAATTGGGATGCTTCTCTGAAGATGATAATGGAGGTAAAAAAAACATTTTTGGCTAAATATTCCATTCATTCTTAGGACCCTTTGACATAAGTGTCAAAAAGGGGGAGATATAATAAAAGGAGATAATACACTATGTAGATATGGGGGAGATATACCCAAAGAGTGAGATAATAAAATTTTGAGTTTTAAGGAGAGATAAGGAAATAAAGCCAAAAGGATAACAAAAGCTACAAGGAGATGTGTAAAAGGGGGAGCAAAAACAAAGGGGGAGTACAAATAGAGCAGATATAGACCAAACACAAAGTAGACAAGACAAAGAGTATCAGACACATTAGCATGAGACAAATTCAGCTTAAAGGAATTTTGGTTACAAAAATGGCACATCAACTCAAGGGGAGTTACAATTTTTTGAGGTATATAATCCTCTATAAAATTTTGAACAAGTTTTGAAGTTTTCTATATATGCAGTACAAGATGTGTATTATACTCATAGTGATAAGATCCATAATGTTTAGTTAAGTGTTTTTGCCACTCATGTCAAAGGGGGAGATTGTTGGTCTCAGATTGGTTTTGACAATTGAGTGTCAACACACTTAACCAATTCTCAAGATGATGTCGAGTATAATATAGATGCCAAGCTATAGTATGTGTCAAGCCAAAGATTTAATACGTGTTGAGTCACTATAGGTGCTGACCAAGGTATAGATGCCAAGCTAAATAGAATTACTATAGGAGTTGAGTGAGACAGAATTCCTATGTGTGCCGAGCATTAGCAACTAGTAAGTGTCGAGTAACACAAAATCAGCATATGAATTTGTGCCTTCACAAACTCAGATGTAAACCATCTTTGAGCCAACTCAGGATGAATTTCGAAGGATCCTAAAGATAAGATCAAATCTTTTGTATTCCCTATGTAATCAACATGTAGCCAATAAGAAAAATGGAGAAAGCATGCAACCAATAGGAAAAGTGAAAGAATTGAGTGGGAAAAGAAGGATGAATATTGATCGTAGATTCATACCTAACCCTAAGTCTTCAAAGCTTTTAAAAAGATGACAAAACCCCATTATTCATGTGTCTGTAAAAGTATTGTATGGGAGAATACTAGCAAAGTTTAGAAGGGTGTAAAGACTTGGAGGGAAGAGCAGGATTGTAGAATCCAATTGGTTAGAACAAAGAATCAAAACTTTGAGGAGAGACATATCAAATCAAGGAAGGATCAAAATAGATAGAGCAGAATGAGGATCTAAAATCAGCAATTAAAGATTGCAATTCATTAGGTCATCAGATTCTAATACTTTCTAGCCATTATATTAGGAATGAAAATCCTATTATGATAGGTTGGTCTAACAATCATGTTCTAAGCCTTTTAACAAGGAGCTAAATCCTTTAACAAGGTAACATTCCAAGTGAGTGTTTGTAAATCCTTTGATCAGGTCACTTTTAACAAAGTGTAAAGTCTTTAACAGGATAGGCCTTTCATAGGGCAGACCATTGGAAGTGGTCAATCTTTGTAACCTTAAATAGTTACATATTGTTGCAGTGATAATTTGTGGGTGTCATCCCCACCCCAGTTTTACCTTCTCATTTTGGAGGGTTTCTGGGTGACCAAAATCTTGTGTTATCTATTTTTATGCATGTCTTTATTTTTCATGTTAAGTAGATGTGTTAGATGCATATGAATGATCTCAGCTAAAAGTTTTAAAAGGTTAAAAATTAGTTACTTCTGATTCATCCCCTACCTCTCAGAAGTAAACCTTCCCACTTCTAAATTCCAACAATTTGATGTAAAAGGTGATGAAGGTATATTTCTAGGATATTCCTACAAAAGTAAAGGATAAAAATGTCTGAATTTATCCACTCAAAAAATCATAGAAAGTGCACATGTGAGAATTGATGAGTTTCCAGAAAAGACTGAAGAAGAAAGAAAAATGGAACAAGAAGATTCTAGAAGATTTGTCTACTATGAACCTAATACATTGTCAAATGCATTTGACAAAAAGGAGACTTAATCTCCCAATCTAACCAAATCTCCATTAGCTATCGAGTTGCAAGAAGTTCAAACTGAGTTACATGGATTCGAGTCACATTCAAAGGATACCTAGTTAATGAATACCTAGTCTGAAGAACCTGAGACACAAATAGAAAGACCTAAGCTAGAAGTTGAAATTCAAAATGAAGATAGTGAAATTCATTCAAAAGCCAAAGAACCTGTATTGGCTAAATATGTTAGAAGGCATCATGCACCTAATCAAATCATTGGAGATAAATCTGAAGGAACAATGACAAGAAGCAAACTAAAAGGTACATGTTTACTTGCTGAATTTGAACCTAGAAGTGTTAAAGATGCATTGAAAAATGAAAGTTGGATTGAGGCTATGAATGAAGAAATAGAACAGATAGAAAAGAATAAAACTTGGACTCTTGTACCTAGTCCTAAAAATAAAAATGTAATTGGTACAAAATATGTATTTAAAAATAAGCTAAATGAAGATGGAAAGGTGTCAAGAAATAAAGCAAGGTTGGTATGTAAAGGCTATTCTCAAGAAGAATGTATTGATTATGGTGAAAATGTTGTCCCTAGTTCAAGATTAGGTGTTAAGACTTTACTTGCTTATGTAGTTCACAAAGGATTCAAAGTATATTAGATGGATGTTAAATCTGTATTCTTAAATGGAATTCTTGTTGAGGAAGTCTACATTGAACAACCAAAAGGTTTTGTTGATCTAGACAAAAGGGACATGGTTTAGAAATTACACAAAGCCCTATACAATTTGAAACAAGCTCCTAGAGTCTGGTATGAAAGACTACATAACTACTTGATACATATTGGTTTTCAAAAATAAATGATAATAGCAGCCTATACATCAAGGAAAGACCAGATAAGAAGATTATGTTGGAAGAAATATTTGTGGATGATACTCTATTCATAGGAAATGATGATTTATGCAAAGCATTTTCAGAACAAATGAATAAGGAATTTGAGATGTCCATATTTGGAGAAGTAAAATTCTTTGTTGGATTGTAGATACAGCTAAACAGAAATGGTATCTATATCACTCAATCTAAGTATATCAAAGAGATACTCAAGAAATTTGGAATGGAAGATTCAAAACCAATTGGAACCCCATGTGTACTAGACTTAAGCTTACCAAAGATGATGACTCCAAAGAAGTAGATCAGAGCCTATATAGATCAATGATTGGGAAACTATAATATGTGGTACATACAAGGCCTAGCATTTCCTTAGCAGTTGGGATAGTGGCAATATTCTTAGCTAAACTCAGAGAAAACCACATGATGGCAATAAAAATAATCTTAAGATATCTGAAAGATACTGAAGACTATGGCTTATGGTACAAACTTGGAGGCAACCTTGACCTAAAAGTATTCACTAATGTTGATTGGGCAAGAAATCTTGATTACAAAAAAAGCACTACTGGTGGAGCATTCTTTCTTGGTAAAAGGTTGGTATCTTGGACAAGAAAAAAGCAAAACTACACATCTCAATCTACAGTAGAAATAGACTATGTAGTAGTAGTAGTGAATTGATCTAACATTGTTTGGTTCAAATAGTTGTTGGATGGAATGAAGGTTGAAATCAAAGAACCAAAAGTGATGTAATTTGATAACACCAGTGCAATCAACATATCTAAGAATCCAGTGATGCATTCCAAAACAAAGCACATTGCTATCAAATATCACTTTATAAGAGAATTAGTGCAAGACAAGGAAATCAGATTGGAATATGTGTATATAAAAGAACAAATTGCAAATATATTCACAAAGCCATTACCTAAAGATGCATTTTTGTATCTAAGACGTAAGCTAGGAGTCATTCTCCTATCTGAAGCTCACTAATTAAAGTTTAGTGATGCATCAACATGAAACATGTTGAAGATCAATTAGTTGATGCAGTATTGACAAAGACATATTATAGATGAATCTATACTCAAAATACATTGATACTAATCAAAATTTTCAAAGAGGGAGAATTTTAGTATCATATCTTTCTAAAAATTTTAAGGAGAAGTTAAGCAGTTCATTCACAAAGGGAGAACTCTATAGGAGAAGTTTTCTACACAAAAATCAAAGAGGGAGAAACTTTCTGATAGAGGGAATCTTGTATTTGAGCTGACTTGATAATATGGAAGGTATAAGTAGAAGGAACTTGTGATTTCAAAGTATGCATGATGCAAGTTGAATAAGTTGAAAAAGATAAGAAGAGGAAGTGAACTTGAAGGATAAGTAGATATCCTTGTGGAGTATAAAAGTATTATTCAATTCAGAAGGATCAAGTATGAACCAGAATAGAGATCTATAATCAGCAATTCAATTGCATCACAATCAGGTCATTTCATTGTTGCTCTCTAACCATTGTAGCAGTGATCTAGAATCTCTTAATAGAGTTGGTTTAACAGCCATTTGTAAATCCTCTAACAAGGTGGCAGTTAGGTTGAATTGTTTCAAGACCTTTTGCAAGGCACTCCTAACAGTGTAATTAAATCCTTTAACAGGGTCGCACCTAACAGTGTGTTTTGTAACCTTTAACAGAGTTGGCTCCTAATAGGGCTCACTTCAAAAGAGTGAAAAATAGTAACTAATTACATTGGTGGTTTTCTCAAATTAGGTTTCCATGTTAAATCTCAGTGTCTCACATGTTCATGTTATTTCTCTCATGCTTAATATTTACTGATAACATCTTAAGATTCACTAAAGTAATTCACACTCTGTACTTACCGAGTTACAGCAATTTTTTGTGTGTTTACCAAGTATTAACAGTAACTAGTTCAAATTTTATTATTGACGTCCAAGGGATCTATGATTTATTTTAGTGGTAACTAATTCACCCCCCCTCTCAGTTACTCCTCTTATATTTCCAACAATCCCTGCAAGCTATGGCATGCTCCTAAGTAAAATTTTCTATAAAGACATGGGTGAAGAAATAAAACTAGACTAGTCTTGTGCCAAAATCCAAGATGGAGATAAAAAGGTAAAGCTAGAACAAGAAGAAATAGGAAAATTCACTGTCTTGAAATTAGATGACCCTAGATCTCAGATCTTGTATCATGAAATTTAGTTTGATAGTTACATGTTATTCTCTAACACTCTTGATATTCAAGAAGAATCAAAGAAAAAAAGGATGATCAGTTGTGGACCCTAGAATTTGATGGCAGTTGTGCTAGTGTTAGTTCGGGTGTAGGGGTAGTGTTAATATCACCTAGTGGGGAGATGACTTACTTGGCCTATAAGTTAGATTTTTAAAATACCAAAAATACTATAGAATATGAAGCTCTTCTTCTTGGGATAATGGAAACAAAACAAAAAGGATTCAAGGTACCTAAAACTCAAGGAGATACAAAGTTGGTGGTAAGACAAGTAAGAAATCAATATGCAGTAAAGAACACAAGATTGAGAAGCTACCATAATAAGGTTTTGGATGAAATTGATGGTTTAGATTCTTTCTTAATTACATTAGTACTCAAAGCATTCAATTCAAGAGATGATTCTTTGATAGTTTTTGCATCATTGCTCTTACCCTATCCTGATTTCAAAGATCAAGTTTATAAAGTAGAAGTTCTATTAAGGCTTGACATCAATGATAATGAAGATTCATGGCATGTGTTTGAAGATGATAAATACATACTAAAATTCATTGAAAGGGAAGATCCTTTTGAATGCTTGTATTTTGAGGGAAGCACTAATGCAAATGGTGATGATTTAGTGATAGGGGATAAGAAGAAAACAAAGCCTGATATGATTCAACTAAAAGGTTATAAAATTCCACCCCATCTAATCTCTTTGGAAAAAAAAAATTGATAGGGATGATGCATACATAAAGAGGTAAAGAGATAAGAAAGGAAAAACCTGTGGTGAATATGATGGAATCAATATAGGAACAAAATTCAGCCCAAACATGATAAACATAGGCAAGTGTTGCACATCAAAAGAGAGGGTAGAAATCAAAAAACTATTTATTGAATTCCAAGAACTATTGTCTTGGAGTTATGAAGACCTAAAGAATTTAATGGGTGGAAAGTCTAAACATGAAATTCCTCTTAAACCAGAAGCAATACCATTCAAATAGAAACAAAGAAACTATAACCCTATAATTGATGAAGTAATCTTTAAGGAGATTGACAAAATGTTGCAGGCCAGGATTATATACCCTATTAATCATTCCACCTAGGTTGCTAATATTGTACCAGTGAGAAAGAAGAATGGAGAGATAAGAAATTGTGTAGATTTTAGAAATCTAAACCAAGCCTCACTCAAAGATAATTTTTCTCTCCCTAATATGGATCATCTTTTACAAACTATTGCAGGATCATAAATGATGTCCATGTTAGATGGATTTTTAGGATATAATCAAATTCAGGTAGATGAAGAAGATTAGTTCAAAACTATGTTTACCATGCCATGGTGTACCTTTTCCTACAATAGAATGACTTTTGGCCTAATAAATGTAGGTGCAACTTTTCAGTGTGGCATGAATTTTTCCTTTGAAGATTTGAAACATAGAATTATCATCATATATCTTGATGATTTGATAGTCTTTTCTAAGAAGAGAAAATATCATATGAGAGATCTAGAAAAGGTATTGCAAAGATGTAAAGATAATGGTATTTCACTAAATCCAAAGAAGTCAGTATTATGTGTGATAGAAGGCAAGCTACTTTGTCATATTGTATCCCAAGAAGGACTGGAGATTGATCCAAACAAAGTTAAAGTTGTTCAGCAATTAAGTCTGGCATTGAGTAAAACTAGAGTGAAATCCTTCTTTGGCCAAGTAAATTTCTTGAGAAGATTTGTGCCTAATTTCTGTTAGATATTTAAATGTATAGTTGATATGATGAAAGGCAATAAAAATTTCAAATTGAGTGAGGTTGGGAAAAAGGATTTTGAAGATATTGAGGATGCCATTGACAAAGCCCCTATGCTTGTCCATCCTAACTACACTAAAGAATTCATCATTTTCTATTATGCCTTAGAACATACTATGTCAGCTATATTGATGCAATAGAATAAAGAAAGAATACAAGCTCCAATTTATTTTATGAGTGTAGCATGAAGAATCAAGAACTAAGATACTCATAGATTCAAAAACATGCATATGTAGTAGTGAGAGCCCTTAAAAATTTAGCTTTTATGTATTGCATTCTTATTTAGTAATATATGTGTTAGATCATGTAGTAAAAAGTATTCTAACACAACAAGAAGTTGGTTGTAATAATAGAGGAGTGTGGATAGCAAAATTCCAAGAACATGATATAGAAATTAAGCCAGCTAAACTTGTAGGAGGTAATGCACTCTGTAAAGCCCTAGCAGAGGATCAACAATTCAAAGAAGAAGATACTCCAAAAGTTCTTATGGTAAGTCTTAGGAATCCCTAGTTCTCAAACATTGTTTATTTCTTGACATATGGTGAATGCCCTGATGGATTGACTACTAAACAAAGAAGGGATTTTTAAAAAATATTTAAAATGTGTGGTTCATGATGATGTCTTGTACAAGAGAGCAGTTGATAGAACATGTGACGGACATTTTTGATGAGACATTGAGAGAAATTGAGATCTTTTCATGATGAAACATGTGGAGGACATTTTTCTAGCACTATCACTACATTTGAAATTTTCAGACAATGTTATTATTGGCCTAATAAGTTCAAAGATGCATATAAGTGAGTTTCTAATTGTGAGAAATGTAAAATGTTTGCTAGTAAACCTCAAATTGTTGCATTACTATTAGACCAGTGGTAATTGAAGCTACATTACATCAATGGGGTTTATATTTTATAGGCCCAATCCATCCTCCTTCTAGCTAGGGACACTCATATATATTAACTACCATAGACTATTTCAATAAATGGGTTGAAGCAAAGCCAATGAAGTAGACTTCATCAAAAGTAGTATGTGAATTTCTCAAAGAACATATTCTGATTAGGTTTGGAGTTTGTGTGAAACTAATAATGGATAGTGCATCTTACTTTTCCTCTTCAAAGATTATTGAATTTTTCTATGATAATAGTATTCAAATTGGACATTCTTCTAATTATTTCCCTCAAGGAGATGGACAGGCTAAGTCTAGTAATAAAAACTTGATT
Source organism: Cupressus sempervirens (assembly GCA_028749045.1). Taxonomy (NCBI): domain Eukaryota; kingdom Viridiplantae; phylum Streptophyta; class Pinopsida; order Cupressales; family Cupressaceae; genus Cupressus; species Cupressus sempervirens. Next base: position 694,374,961 of record CM053789.1, on the reverse strand, counting down.
AATGTTTTGAAGAAATTGGTTTCAGACAATCAAAAAGGTTGGCATAAGAAGATTCATGATGCTTTATAGTTTGATAGGATTACATCTAAAGAGCTATAGGTATTTCACCTTTTGAATTAGTCTATGGAGTGGAAGCTAATTTTCCATTACCTCTAGAACTTGTTGCATGTAAATTAAAGACTATCATTGAAGAAGATGTTTTCAAAGATGGATTAGAAAAGAGCATCGTGTACCTCACCAAGCTACAAGAAGAAAGGGGAGATATAGTTGATAAAATCACTGAACATCAAGGAAGAATAAAGAAGTTGTTTGATAAAAGGGATAGGCCTAAAAATTTCATGGAAGGTGATTTGGTGTTGCTATGGGATAAGAGAAGTGAGCCAAGAGGCATGCATTCCAAATTTCAATCTTTGTCAAAAGGGCCTTTTCAAATCATTCAAGTGAATCAAAATAATCCATTCAAATTTTCATATCCCACTAGAGAAACCCTACCATGTTCTTACAATGGGTAGGATTTGAAGTTGTATCAAATGCAAAATTGAAAGTAGGTAATCCCTACATAGTAACTGTTACCTATTTTTGCCCCCCGCCAAAATTTGAATTTAAATACTTGAGCCCACGCAACGGTCACTACCCATCTTTACTATTATTTAAATGCCCTGGAAATACAAAATAAAATGATTAAACCTTATGATATTTCTTTTTTTTTAATTTTTTTTGCTAGCCTACAACTTTCTGCACCCCGAGTCTCCCCTTTTCCTTTTTGTTTCTCACCGCTCGATACCTAAAAGATCTACAGCAGTCGTTATCTCGCTATGAAAAGATGCAAGTGTTTTACCCTTGGCGACATAGTGATTGTCACTAAGTTGAAAGGTGGTGTTGTCAAATGGACATGTAATTTTATTGTTATGTCAGAAGCATTAATGAGTACTAGCCTCAAATTAAGAATAGTCACCAGAGATCGCTATGTCGCTATCAAGAAATTTGTGTTTCTCATTGTTAGCAACATAGTGCCTTGACGAAAAGTAATCATGTGGCAACTTTTTCAGAAGATGGGTCCTAGACAAAGTTCCATTAGATATCAGTTATAAATTTTTCACACATGATGTCATCTAGTGGGATACACATATACACCAGGAAAAGTGATGGCACCAGAGGTCGCTATATCGCTATCGAGAAACTTGTTCTTCTTGACATTTGCGACATAGTGCCCAGCTGAGAAATAAACATGCAACGGGACCCAACTAGCATGGTAATATGGCCAAGTTTTTTTTTAAATATGAATTTATATGCTAGTGGTGCAGGGTTTTCTCATGTCATCAATAACTAGACCCACACCCCCATTCATAGAACATGTCAATGATTCTGATCGTTAGATTGATCTCAAATCTATGATCGTCGTTATCTCGCTATGGTGAGTTGAACGAAGGTTACAAATAGCGACATAGCAAGTAGAGGACCACCATATTTCTCTCTAGTAATGTATCAAATGTCTTCCACATGATCAATGTAGAATCAACAGTCCTTACTATCTCGCTATGGAAAGTTGCAAGTTGTTTAGTCTATGTGAAATAGCAAGTATAGGACCCACCATTTCTTTAGGGTACTTTGTGCAGTTTCTCTACCTTTGATTTGGTCTCGGATCTATGATGATCATTATTTTGCTATGGCAAGGTGCTCACTTCTTATGTATAGCGAGATAGCGATTCAATGACAAGTGTCCTTGCAAGCTCAAGGAGATAACGCTATAGTTAGGATTGGTGGTTAGGGTTGGCAGTTATGTGATATCATGGTTAGGGTTTTGGAGGTGGCATATTTAGTCATTTAGATGTGGTCAAACTTAGGAAGACCTTGTAGGTGGCAAAATGAAAAAAAATAATTGGTCAACGTGGCCCATTCTAGTTCCAGTATTCTGTTGACTACTATTTTTTGTTGATTCATGAGCCAGAAATGAAGGAGATCAAATTTTCTTGCGCGATCTGATCATTGTGATCAATGCTAACCACTCCCAAATGAATGTTGAACTTAGTGAATGAAATAAAACACTCCACCACCCCAGTTTATCTATCTACTTGGTCATAATGGTTTAATGGCGCCATTCTTGTCAACGTCCTACTTCAACAAAATATCAGATTTCATTGTACCTAGGTTTGTGCCAAGGTTGGATTTGCCCTAGATCTACATGATTATTCTCTATAAGACTTAATGGTAGTCGTTGTGGAGTAACTTCAGTCAGAAAATATCTTAGTTATGCCTAAGCTATAAAGGCAATTTTTGTAGATTTTGTTACAGTCAACTCTTCTCTAACTTCTTTGATATTGCTCTGCAATTTCACTGTAAGTTCTTTTTGCCTCTGAACTGTATGACATTCTACCTTATCTCCTTTAGACATTGATCTAAAGTGCAAGAAATATTTTCCTCTCATTGGTGTATTTAAAAAATTCTTTACCAGTTCCATCATTCTTCATTCAAGATCTCTTCAATCATTTCCAACAATCTCCCTCTTTGGCATTGATGGCAAACCAAACTGATCAATTGATCAACTTAGCTACCACCAAAATTACATATATTTTCTACTACTTTCTACTTCTCCCTCTTTACTACTGCATCCTCACTACTGATCTCATATATCTCTCTCTTTCATATATATCTCCCTCTTGCTTTGTATTGATCAATTTTTTGCATATATCTCCCTCTTTGACATAAATGCCAAAGATGTAACATCTTTAAAATGTGAAATATAAGCTTTACATCTCATGTTTTCTCCTTCGATCACCATGCTTGTGACTGATTTGGAGTTCCTACTCCTGTTGTCATCCTCTACATCATTCTTTTGATATTTCATTGATTTGTTCTTGTGGATGTAGGGCAGCTTCTTTGTTGCTTTAAACTACTTGAGTTAGGGGCATTACCCCCAACTTGCCTCTTAGATATTCATAAGCATCCTTGGGAAATGGTTTGGTGAAGATATCTGCAATTTGTTCCTTTGTGTGAATGTACTCCATCTTCAATTGTTTATCTTCTACCAATTCTCTGACATAGTGATATTTGATTGCAATGTGCTTGGTTTTTGCATGTATTACTGGATTCTTGGATATGTTTATAGCACTTGTATTATCACAATACAATATCATAGGTTTGGTTACCTCTTCTTTCATTCCTTTCAATAAATGTGTGAGCCACACAATGTTTGTGCAATTGATTGTTGTTGCCACATATTTTGATTCTACAGTGGACTGAGATGTGCATGTTTGCTTCTTGCTAGTCCAAGTAACTAGTCATTTACCTAAAAATAATGCTCCTCCACTTGTGCTTTTTCTGTCATCAATGTTGCCTCCCCAATCTACATCTATGTATGCATTGAGCTCAAACTTTTCATTTTTTTTATAATATAGGCCAAAATCATCAGTTCCTTTGAGATACCTCATTATTCTTTTTACTGCTATGAGATGATTCTCTTTAGGATTAGCAGAGAATCTAGCCACTATTCCAACTACTAATGCTATGTCTGGTCTCCTATGTACAACATATTGTAGTTTTCCAATCATGGATCTGTACATTTTTTGATTAACTTTAGCTGATACATCATTTTTGGATAGCTTATGTCCTGTTGCCATTGGTGTGCTGATTGGTTTGGAGTCTTCCAATCCAAATGTTTTAAGTATCTCTTTGATGTACTTTGATTGTGTCATAAATATACTATGTTTTAGTTGATGTACTTGCAAACCAACAAAAAATTTGATCTCTCCAAACATTGACATCTCAAACTCATGTTTCATTTTGTTAGCAAAACTTCTGCAAAGCACTTTCTTTCCTCCAACACTATATCATCCACAAAGATTTCAGATACAATAATATCCTTACCTTCTTCTGATTTGATGTACATGTTGTTATTATCATCAGTTCTTTCAAATCCTATTCACACTAGATACTTGTGAAGTCTCTCATACCATGCTCTAGGTGCTTTTTTCAAACCATAGAGTGCTTTATGTAGTTTCCAAACCATATCCCTATTGTTCTCATCAAAAAATCCCTCTGGTTGTTCAATATAGACTTCCTCTTCCAATATACCATTCAGAAAAGTTGACTTTACATCCATCTAATAGACTTTAAAACCTTTATATGCAGCATATGTAAGTAAAGTTCTTACTCCTTCCATTCGCAATAGGGTAAAATGTTTCCCCATAGTCTAATCCTTCTTCTTGAGCATAACCCTTACCTACTAGTCTAGCTTTGTTTCTAGTGATCTCACCATTCTCATTTAGCTTATTTTTGAATACCCATTTAGTGCCAATTACATTCTTCTCAGCTAGTTTGGGAACTAAACTCTAGGTTTTGTTCTTCTTTATTTGATCAATCTCTTCTTCCATAGCTTTATACTAGTCACCATCTTGCAACGCATCAAACACTATCTTAGGTTCAATTTTTCTTAACAGACATGATCCATTTCTTAGTTTATTCCTTGCCATTGGTCTTGCATCTTTGTCACCAATTATTTGTTTAGTTGGGTGATGTCTCTTCACATATTTGGATAATCTTGGTTCTATACTTGTTTCCATGTTTGATCTTTAAGATTCAAGGTCACTATGTACTTCATTGTCAGGTAGTTCTACATCTCTTTCATGTGTACTGGCTTCAAACCCAGAATGTGCATTTTCTTTCATTGTCAGGTAGTTCTACATCTCTTTCATGTGTACTGGCTTCAGACCCAAAATGTGCATTTTCTTCATTCTACAACTTAGCTTCTAAATGCAACTCGGCATTCATTGGTTGTGATTTGGCTAAAACTGAAACTTGCTATTGAATCCCAATTTGATTGACAGCAATCTCTTCAACAGACATTTCTTCATAAGAATATACAAAGGTTCTGTATTCATCCATTCTCTTTGGTTCTTCAAGTTGGACTTCTGTATGCTCATCAAAGTTTACATTTGCACTTTCCAATATTTTGTTAGTGTTAGTATTTAAACACTTATAATCTTTACTTCTAGTGGAGTATCCAAGGAATATACCTTCATCACTTTTTGCATCAAATTTTCTATTTCTAGCATCTTTAAGGATAAAAAATTTGCAGCCAAATACTTTGAAATGCTTTACATTGGGTGAGTGACCATACCATAATTCAAAAAGGTGTTGCACTTGTACCTTTCTTGACTTGTACTTGGTTCAGTGTATGAACAGCCACACTTACAACTTCTCTCCAATATTATAGAGCAATAGTCTTTTCCATCATTAGTGTTCTGGCACAGTCAATCACAGATCTATTTCTTCTCTCAGCAATTCCATTTTGTGGGGGAGTTCTAGGGGCTGATGTTTGTCTCTTAATATCTTTGTCTTTGATAAATATCTCAAATTCATTTGATGTGAATTCACCACCTCTATCTGATCTTAGGCATTTCAAACTCTTTCATGTTTCCTTTTCAACTCTAGCCACATACCACTTAAACATTTGAAAAGCATCATTTCTTTAAGAACATAACAGTCATCATTCTGGAATAGTCATCAACAAACAATATTATATATTTATCTCCTTTGTAGCTTTGTACTTCTATTAGACCACATAAGTCAGTATGGATTAACTCAAGTACTTCTTTAGATGTATAGTTTTTACTCCTTAAACTTGACTTGGTCATCTTTCCTAGTTGAGATTGTTTGCACATGGTATTGTCAAGTTTCTTTAGTTTGGGTAAACCTCTAACTTTCTTCATTTTACTGATATTTACCAGATTATCAAAGTTGACATGACATAGCCTTCTATGCCATAACCACACATCATCAAATTTTGCAACAAGAAAAGAAGTATTTTCCATATCAAGGTAAAATAGATTACTTCTTGTTTGATCTCCTTTTCCTATCAATTTACCATCAGTATCATAGATTTTTGTAGTTTTGTTTCCAAATTCTACTTTGTATCCTACATTGCCTAACTGTGAGACACTTAGAAAATTGTAGTTTAGGCCTTCAACATAGTATGCATTGTCACATGAAATTTTCTCTGTAATTTTAATGGAGCCTTTTCCTTTGATTTGACATGCAGCATCATTTCCAAATCTAACACTATTTCCATCATACTAAGTAAGGTTAACAAACTTACTTTTGTCTCCTGTCATGTGATGTGAGCATCCACTGTCTATGATCCATCTGTCATTCTTGTTCATACATGTTACCAGTGTTGTAGGCTCTTCTTCATCAGATTGGTCCTTCATGGCTACATAAACAACTTCATCATCATTATCATCAGAATCCTCTTCAGCAATATAGCACTTCTTGCCTTTGTCTTTGTAATCTCTCTTATCATCTTTTCTTCTATATTTTTACTTGTTACCTTCCTTGTATTCCTTTTTTTGTGTACACCTTGCAGCAATATGTCCTACTTCATTGCAATTGAAATAAATGATAGGCAGCTTACCTTTGAATTTTCCTTTGCCTCTCTGAAATCTTCTTGCTAGTAAAGCTTCTAATTGATCCACATCTTCCTCATCAGTGCTACTGTCACTGGATACATATTTCATCTTTCTTCCCTTCTTTGATTTTAGTTGTTCAGCATCTTTTAGTGATACCTTGGCCTTGAAAGTAGATTCAACATTCTTAGGTTTGTAATTGTCAAAGTTAGATAACTCAAATGCAGTGAGTCTACCCACTATTCCTTCAAAACTTAGATTGTTTCCTGGTATACATCTTAGCTCTTGTATAGAAGATACTCTAATAGCATATATAGGGAGCAAGGTTCTTAAGAACTTACTATTAACAGTATCTTCATCTAATTGACCACTCAAACATCTTATTGCACTTACCACTTCCTTTATTCTAGAGGCATACTGAGCAACATTCTCACTTTCTTCCATTTTCATGTCATCAAACTTTCCTCTGAGGCTTTCTCTTTTTTCTCTTTGGACATTTTGATCTCCTCCATAAATTTATGATAAGGCTTTCCACATCTTGAATGCAGTGTCACATCCTGTAATATCATCAAATTCAGCATAGTTGAGTGTAGAAGCAATTTCTAGCATTGTTTGATTGTGATCTTGTTTGTTTTTTAAATCTTCTATAGTAAGAGTACCAGTTGGATCAACATGTTCAATAACAATTGAATTTTGGGCATAATCTCCTATGGATCCAAGATGTAGCTTCATCAAGCTTTTCCATGCAACAAAATTTTCTTTGTTGAGCTTGGGAACTTCTCTCTTAGGCATTGTGATCTTTCCTGCTTCTATTCCCTTTAAACTAAATCAACAGCAAAGCTCTGATACCAATTGTTAGAATTTTTTAGAATAATTGGGGGGGGGGGGGGGGGGGGGGGGGTGAATTAGTTATCCAAGGTCTAAATGCCCTAATGGTACTTTTTCACAAATTATAGTTAGCCCATTGAACTATTCATCCATCCAAGCTTAAAACATCCATCTTAGCAAGTTACAGCAAATCAACATGCAGGAATAAAACATGCAAGATTAACACATGACACAATGATTTATGTGGAAACCCAATTTGGGAAAAACCACCAGTAACATGCTACTTAATTCTCACTTTTATGAAGTGATGCCCTGTTAAAGGCTTACAACACAATGTTAAATGTGACCTTGTTAGAGGATTTTACCATACTATTAGGAATGAGCCTGGTCAAAGGACTTTGGAACATTCACTTGGAATGTCACCCTATTAAAGGATTTATAACATGGCTATTAAACCAACATAAGTCCATAGGATTTAGACTAACTATTACAATTTCTAGAGAGTAACAATAATGACTTTTGATCTGATACAACTTACAACATACCTTGCAGATTATTGATCACACTTCAATTCAATCCTTTGCTTGGCTTTAATCACTACAGCTCTTGACAGCTTGTCTTCCTCTCAAGCTTTATCTCCTTGAGTCTTCTTGCTCATTATACCAGTGCAATCATACTTGTGGTCATCTATCGAAACAGATTTTTTGTGTTTTCTTTCTCCTTAACACCATCGTCAGCACTTCATGCTTTCATGCTTGACCAACTACTTATTTCGTGACCTTATGACTCCTTAAATAGAAATTTGGAATACCTTTCCTGCTCAATTCTCCCTCTCCAACTTTAGGGTTTCAATAGATTAGGTAGGATACAATGTATCTGTCCCATATCTTATCTTCATCTAGAAAATGTTTTACATAGAGTTCTATGCCACCAACTCATCATTCTTATCTTCTATTTGATTCACAAAATTCTAGATAACAACCTTGTCAGCTCAAATCTGGTGAATCTTCGACTCTCAAAATAATGCAGCACCTTAGCACTATTGGTTTACTAATGCTCAACACCCTCTGTATTACTCAGCTCCTATATTCTACTCAGCATCTGAAATACTAAGGAGATAGTACTAGCTTTGATGTTCAAGCCTTCAAGAGGCTCATTCTTCAAGTACTTGGTGACTCTGAGCTTCAAATACATCTGGTTCCAGACCAAAGTTGCAGTAATTTATGCCCAAAGTTGAAACAAGGGCATCTTCTAGAGGTAAATTTCAGTACCAAGAGCTTTCATTTTCAAATCCTAGAAGAAGGAAGACTAGAGTATCTTTATCACCAGTCATGAGTGCAATAGCAACAAATACACCTGTAAGATCTATCTCTACTCTTGCTATTAGATCTTAGCCTAGATTGCCATCAGCACATATCAATAGATCACTTTTCTATCTGGCACAGCCTAGAGCCCATACTTTTTCCACCATGAATGGTGGGAGTCCTCTTTTATTGCCCCAGAGACATGACATACCAATAGCTACACTCAAAAGTATACCAAAATTTACTGGTGAAACTTCTATCTCTCCCTCAGAACACATTCAAGAAGTTGAAAATGTTTGTAATATCCATGGTATTACAAAGGATGATTTTTCTATTAGGAATCTAGCCTCATCCTTGAAAGGAAAAGCATTACAATGGTATAGAGGTTTGGCTCATGGTTCTATAGAAAATTGGGATGGATTAGGAGCAGGACTATGTAAACACTTTGATGACAAAAGTGACCATTTGTCACTTTTAGAACAGTAGACTACTATAAAAAGAGCCTCCCATGAATGTATGAATGATTTCAACTATATATTTCAAAAGACATGGGATAGAATACCTACTTCAATAAAACCCACCCCTGGTAATGCCTTCTTGCATTACCTCAGAGCTTTTAATAGTGACATTGCCACTGCAATCCAAACTATGGGAGGAGATACCTTGTCTAATGCTTATGACATAGCAATAAAGTCAGAAAACATCCTAATACAAGGAGGTAAGCTAGCTCCAAGGCCTCCTATGCCTTTCTTTCTTGATGTTCCAAATCACCAACCAGTAATGGCTCCTCTTCCCACAACTTCCACATCACAATCCCTTGCTCTAGCCCCTCAAGCTTCCACATCTTCAAATGGAATAGATAAAATCAAGGAGATGATGCAATCTATGATGTTGAACATAGATAAAATATTGTAGGACCAAGAGAATAAGTTAGAGGATAGCTTCTTTGTGATGCAAAAAGTAAGCAACAAGGTGGTGACTTTAGAGAGATAGCAAGCTCAAGGTAGTAAGGCTCATCAATTGCAATATCAAAATTTGAACAATGGTAGGCCTCCAAATCAAAATTATGGGAACAATTCTTTTGATCAAAATAAGAAAAATAGCCATGCTTCAACCTCAAACATAAACCAAAATAGGGCCATAGCCCCTCAAAACAACATGGCCCAAGATCAAGATTTTTGCCCCTCCTGTAACTACTCCTATGCCGATTGCATGTGTCAAAAAGTTGAATCTTATTTGGCTTTGACCATCCAAGAGCCTGCAACATAACAATCATATAGGGAGGACCAATTTAAAGATGCCTCGTATATGCAAGGGCAAGGTGATTGCTCCTTTATGAATCATCAAGTGGAGGAGCATTGTAATCTAAACCAGGATTCCATTGCTCACAACACTAGGAGCAAAAGAAGAGCTATTGAAGATGCTACCCCTCCTCCTCCCAATCATGCCTCAACTTCAAATGCAATACCTCATGAGCAAGTAGTAAATGATCAATCAAATACTTCTCGGCAGAAAAGGTGAAATAATGGTAGAAAAGATGTAAGTGATCCTTAGGTTGTTCCATCTCAACCTCCCACAAATATAGCTCCCAAAGCTTCTACCAAAGAACCTACTATGCTATTCAATGTGGTAGAAAAAATGAAGAAGACAAATATAAATATTTCCATGTGGGATGCAGTTGCTACTATACCCATGCAAAAGAGGTTGCAGCAAGAATTGGAAAGTATTGAACCAAAGGATCAGCCACCCAGCATGGAAGGTGTCATAAGCCTAGTACAGCCATCAAGGGAGGAAGAAAAAAATAAAAAGGTTAGATCCCCTCCATTTTATGTTTCTCTAATTATAGGGGATAAACTAGTCCACAATTGCGTGATTGATTCAGGGGCTAGTAGTTCAGTGATGCCTAGGTGTGTTGTTGATGCTTTGGAAATGAAATATGAGCCCATTGTTAGGGATGTATTATAGTTGGATGGTAGTATTTTCAAGACTATAGGGATCCTTAGGAATGTGGAAATGGCCCTACATGCATGCCCTAGTTGTATTGTAACACAAGATATATCTGTTGCTGAAGTCAAGCCACATTTTGCCATCTGCCTGTCAAGAGACTTCACTACCCAAATAGGTAGTTACATGTCTTCTAATTGGTCATATATGTCTTTTAGAAAAAGATATAGGGCCTAAGCTTCAATCAGAGCAGAGCCTCAAGCCCTCCATCATACTAAACCCTACACCCTTAATCTCATCAACATGAATTGCACTATCCTAGAAATGGATGAGAATGACTTAACGAATGAGCCTACCACTTCCCTAGCAAAGATACCTGATTTTCTCTTAGATGAATGGGCTAATGCATATCAATTTGATCCTATTCCAAAAACCATTGAGACAGGCCTTAGTACATATTATATATTAGAGAAGGATGCTCTAGTTCCCAATCTTGTGGAGACTAAAGAAGATGTGAGTGGGGTATGGAGTATGTACTTGTAACGCCCCGCCAAGGGATCTAAAAGAATTAACCTAAAGTTTCACTAAGTTTGCTAAACATTTTTTTTTTTTTAAGTAAGAAAGTATGACATACACATCAAACAAATAGTAGCGGAAGCAATAACATGTAATCATCGACAAACATACATTGCAAGTTACATTTCTTAAAGATCCCAAGACGTTGAGTCACGTTTAAATTTAATTAATTCTAAGTCTAACAACTATCACATACATATAAAAGAATAATCAGAAACTCCAATGTCCATAATATACATTTGTTCCGAATGCTCCTTGGCAAATTAATTCGGAATGCTCAATCATCCACTGTACATGTCACAGGGTATGAAAGGCTTAAAAGAATATACATATGTAAAGATCAAGATACAACATCCTCAAATCCATGATACAAAGTACAGTAAAAATATATGAAACTATTCACCATACATGATACATCCATACATCCATAATGATAAAACATCTATCATAAAATCTAACCATCCATCATACTAATCCAAGAACATAGTGTAGGTAAATGCCAATCACGAAATCTCCAACCACGGTGACCACGGAACGGATCTCAATGGTAAGAGTAAAAGCACTACCACCCGACCGCGTGGAACCTAAATGGTCCACTCCCACCGCGCTGAGGAGATAGTCTCAAGTCCCAAATAGGATAACAAAAAAACTATAATCAAAATTACTCTCTAAGTCCAGGAAATCCTATAAGTATGCTAACTCAAGGGTTCCTAAAAAGATTGACATCTAAATCCCAGAGGTACCACAAGACACGTAGGAAACCTAATATGCAAGCGGGAAAGTGTCATCGCAAAAGTCATGTAGAAGTTACCCAAGCAATCCCTTAGGAATCCCGGGTCCCTACTGATCCTGCGGCCACTAGTATCCTCTTGTACTGACGAGGCATACTATGGAATGCAAGGTCATAACCAAGCATTCTCTCTACCCCATCCTAGTCTGTACTAGCACTCATGGCATGGGAGAGAACATACAATTATCTTGTTAGGTTCATTTTCTCTCATTTAGTGTAAAATATTTTCACTTAATAAAAATGACTTACAATGGGTTTCTCAAGGCAGCCTCTTAGGGCTCCGACCCCCATTGCAAGCCACTTCCTGACTCTACACATAGATAACCTACCCTAGCTCATGAACTCATAAATCAAAGAATCATAATAAAACCACCTCAGTCCTATACGAGCAACTGAAAAACATCATAAAAAGATAATCCACAAAATTACATCAGTTCTTCATGAGCAACAGATAACATCAAATAGTAATCATGTGATCACGACAGTTCTCTATCAGCAACTGAAGGCATCAATGATAAGTCACAAAATCCAATGGTTCTCTAATGAGCAACCAGAAAGTATCCCAATAGTAAATTACAATACTGATCGAAGACTCCAAAAATGGTCAAGTCAACACACCACATCATCAAGAACATAACAAACTCTTCAGTCCTTTCAAGCGACCAAAAAGAAAACCAAGTATAACTGATCGAGACTCAAAATTGGTTAACAAATATAACTGATCGAGACTCAAAAATGGTTAAGTTAGGTATTCTCAAACACATACACCTCAACTTCACACAAGGAAACCGGAAAGCAATAACAACCAGTAAATACATCTATCATAGAGCATACAATCACATTATCTTGGTTGGTTTGAAAAGATCGAGAAGAAATCATCATTACATCACATTCACAAACCCGGGCCTCTGGTAACAACCTAAACTGGTTAATACTAGAACATCCCAAAACACGGATAGTATAACAAAACAATATAATATGATTTAGTTCATAGTTCGGGTTTGTTTCCCTAATACACCCTAAGGTTTTAAGTTTGAAAATTCCCAGTTTGAGTTTCAACGAACGTTTTCCTTTTCTTTCTTTTCTTTCTTTTTTTTTTTAAATATTAATTTTATATATATATATATATATATATATATATATATATATATATATAAAATTAAAAAGAATTAATAAAAAAAAACTTTTATTATTAATATTTATAAAAACAAAAATGTAAATTATTAAAACATTGTTGAAAATAAAATAAAAATAAACATTTATAAAAAAAAGAACCCCCCAATGAAGAGCCGTGCGGCCCTGTCACAGGGTACCGCCGGCTATTGAGAGCCGTGCGGCCCTGTCACAGGGTATCGCCAGCTTTGAGAGCCGTGCGGCCCTGTCACAGGGTACCGCCGGCTTTTCAAAAGTCGCGCGGTCCCCTGCTGACGCAGGTCACCGCCAGCGATACACAATGCTGGGGGGGGGAAAAGTAAGACCCCTCCCCATTAGAATTTTTTTTTTATATTTATTATTATATTTTTTTTTTTTAATACAATTTGTTTATAATAAAATTTTAATGATAAACCAATTTAACTATATATATAAATTTATAAAGATATTATAATAATTTCTTTATTATTTATATATATATATATATATATATATATATATATATATATATATATATATATATATATATATATATATATATATATATATATATATATATATATATATATATATATATATATATATATATATGTATTGAAAAATTGATTCTTTCTTTATATGGGTATAAAAAATATAGTCAATCATCGGAACATTTAAATTTAAAATTTCAGTCTAAGATACAACCCTTCTCATTTAAATTTTGTATACAGAAGTTTATAGACCAGCATCTGATAAAATCTAATATCGTAATGTTTAAACGTTCATCATAGAGAATTCAGATTTATAAACCCCAGTCACGAAGAAGACAAGAAAGGATAATTTGCGTATTTAATCGATAATCAAAACACAAGACCCTACCTGATCCTGATGCTATTAAGAAATCCTCAGGAACTGTAAGAGAATTCGCTCCTCTCAATAACCTTCTCCTCGCTGAAATTTGCTACCAAAAATTGTCTCCCCCCAAAAATTCTCATCCAAATTCATCTCCCCCAAAAATGAACCCCCAAAGTTGTGATAAGCAATTTCTCCTCAATTCGGGGCACTAATTGTGCATTTACCCAAGAAGACTCTTTGCACAACTCAGTTAACTCCCATTTAACTTTTATTATCTTTTCTTATTCTTTTGCATTCAACTTTCATGCACATTAAGTTGAATTATTAAATAACTTTATTTAAAATTTCACTTGACTTCAATTCTTAATTAATTTATTACTTTAAATCTTATGTGCACTTTTAAGAAATTAAAATAACATTATTAATTTTTATAATTTAATCTTTTAATTTAATTCTTATATTTAACTCATGTTTAGATCATGCGATCTAGAATTCTTAATAAATTAATATCTTTCAACTTTTTAATTTATTTTAGAACTTAATTGATAACATATTTAATTAATTTAAATAACAATAATATTTAGCATTTATTTAAAAATGAACTCCAAATATATTATTATTAAATTAAATAAATATTATCCTGTTCTAAATATATCTTGAACTTTAATTTCCAACTTTAATTCTTTTATTTAATTAATTAATTAATTAATTAAATATAAAGATATCATAATAATTCCTTATTAAATTAAATCATTAATTAGTCTTTTTAATTAGACAATTAATAGAAAATACACCAAGGACTCATAAAGCAACATACGAAAACCTATCATAGAAAAATACATACCAAATCAAACAAAAGGGTTATAATCACAAAATTACATCATTTGATGCATTCGGAGGGTCCTTAACTCAGATACTTGTCCTAATTATCAATTAGGACAATTGGCTAAAAGGTTTAGGATTTGGACTTAAGAGTTTATCTCCCCTCTCTTACCATTGAGACAGTGCGATAGGGTACGCTCATCCTGACAATTCAGGGAAGTCGATACCCGGTACCTGCAACCTACATAAAATCCACGCATGTACAAACACAATATTCTAAGCTAAACAGGCAATGGCAGGAAGTGGTGCATCGTGTAGATCCCGACTAGCAGGTGACTACAACTCCCTTCCTTAACCATATCAGAAACACCATACATAAATAAAACAACACGCACACCATACACATGCAGTATGGGGTAAGTATCCATAAGAGGCACATGAAATAATAAGCCATCTAACTAATCATCATCGATAACTAAAACCATTGAATAATCATCATACATGCACGAAATATAGAGTACCAAGTAATCTCATCATATAATAAACTGAGTGTAAACATCCTCTGATAATCTCTAAAATAATAATACTACTCATCAAACATAAATTGGCCTAAAAGAGTTTGGCAATCATATCATAAATGTAGCTCGAAAAATGTAAACTAGGGGCAGGCACTACAGTACTTTGATGGATCAAGGAAAAAGAATGGATCAGGGGTTGGTGTGATGTTGATTTCTCCTACACGATTAAGGTACTACTTCTCCTTTAGGCTCCAATTTAGTTGCACTAATAATGTGGTCGAGTATGAATCCTTGATTCAGGGTCTCCTACTTGCTCAGAATAGAGGAATTCAAGCCTTAAGCATATATGGAGATTGTGAGTTGGTGGTTAATCAAGTGAGAAATTAGAATATCACCAAGAATAGTTTACTCAAGTCTTATAAACATAGGGTATGGGATTTTCTTGAGGGTTTCAATGCATTTAATATTCAAAGTATCCCCAGAAAAGAAAATAAACATGTTGATAGACCTGTAGCAATAGGTGCATCTCATGATGTGCCAAGGAATCTTGAGGAGAAGAAGGAGCAACAAATAAGAATGGTAGTAAGGCCTACCATTCCTGACAACAACATCCATTGGCAAGTTTCTGACTCTAATGAACAAATTGTAAGCTTCTTGCAGAATGACGCAGAGTTTTTAGATAGAAACCAGTCGAGATTGCAAGATTAGTATGGTGATCAAATCATTAATCTTAGTTTCAAAAAATTGCCTAAGGGTCTCATTACTTTAGAGAGTTTTTTCAATCCTAAAGACCAAGCAAGAGGCACAGTCATGAACTTAGCTACTAACAAGATGATCACACCCCAGTCATGGTTGTTGGTGGAAAATACTTAAACATGGGGAAGGTATGTTCTGAGATTGAGCAAGAAAGTTTTATTCATCTATGTCAAGAATTTAATGATGTATTTAACTGGACGTATGATGATTTAAAGGGTTTTGACCCAAGGTTGTTTCAGCATACCATAGATTTAATATATAATGTCAAACCAATAAGACAAAAATAGAGGCCAATGAATCCCAAAATTGAACCCTTAATGAGAAAAGAGTTATCCAAATTGATTAAGGCCAACATAATTTTCCCCATCAAGCACTCGGCATGGGTAGCAAAACCTTGTCCCTGTTAGGAAGAAGAATGGAGAAATTAGATTGTGTGTGGACTTTAGGGACCTTAACCAAGCTTCCCTTAAAGATCACCATCCTCTCCCTTCCATGGAGTAGATTTTGTCCAAGGTCAATGGTTCAAAGAGGTTTTCATTTCTTGATGGATTTTCTATCTACAATCAAGTATTGGTCAAAGAGTCTGATAGGTACAAGACTGCATTTACCACCAAATGGGGTACCTATGCTTATTTTAAGATGCCATTTGGACTAACCAATGTAGGTGCTACATTTCAAAAGGAAATGGAGATGGCCTTAAAAAATGTGATTGGAAAGTTTGTATTAGTTTACCTTGATGATATCACAGTGTATTCAAAGAATGTAGAAGATCATTTTGATCATTTAAGATAGGTGTTCTCAAGGTGTAGAGAGTTTGGGATATCCCTTAACCCAAGCGTGTCTTTGCTACCAATCAAGGAAAATTATTAGGACACATTGTATCTAAAGATGGTTTAACCATTGATCAAGAAAAAACAAAAGCAATACTTGCTCTTCCTCTTCCTAAACAAAAGCAATACTTGCTCTCCCTTTATACCCTTGGTGGTGATTCGAGCATTTTCACTTTCTTGACTCAAGAAAATGATAAAGATGAAGAGCAGCCCATAGCCTTCTTTAGTGAAGGGCTTAAAGAGTATGAAGACAAATATAGCTATGTAGAGAAGCAAGCCCTTGCAGTCATCAAAGCTTTAAACAAATTTAGACACCTCCTATCTCATAATAAAATTCATTTGTTAGTACCCCATGCTAGTGTGAAGGATTTCCTTTTGAGCAAAGATATTAGTGAGAAAAGAGCTGGTTGGATTACTAAAGTAATGGATATGACGTTGACATCCAGATGACCAAGCTGGTAATAGGGAAGGGGTTGTGTAAACAGAGGATATCATGTCAAGAACCAGATGAAGAAGTCACTATGATACTAACAGAACAACAAGAAGCAAGAAATGATGACCCAAGGAACTGGATGGATGATATGAGGAATTTCTTATTAGGTAATGGATATCCTCAAGGATTAGATAGAACTAGAATGAGATAGTATAGATTATAGTCAATTCCTTATGTTATAGTTGATGGTATCCTTTTCAAGAAAGACTTTAATGGAGCCCTATTAAGATGCATTGACATAGACCAAATTGAAAGATTGATCAAAGAGCTTCATGATGGTTCTGATGGTGGTCACTTCTCAGCAAGGACAATTGTAATGAAGGTCATGAGGGCTGGTTACTACTGGCTATCACTATTCCATGATTGTCATAGGTATGTGAGGAAATGTGGAAAATGTGCCTTCTTCTCTGGTAAGAAAAAGCTTGCAGCTCTTCCTCTTCATACCATTTAGGTGGAACAGCCTTTTTCTCAATGGGGATTGGATTTTATAGGCCCTATCAATCCTTCTTCTAGTTCTAGTCACAAGTGGATTTTAGCTACTACAGATTACTTCACTAGATGGACAGAGGTAGTTACATTGAAGGATGACACATAATCTTTAGTTGTTGAGTTCTTTGATGGAATTGTGACCAAGTTTGGTACCCCTTCAACCATTATTTCAAATAATGAAAAATATTTTGTAGGAGCTCAGATTTGTGTGTGGGTAGTTGACCATAATATCTACTTAAGCACATCCTCAAACTACTATCCTCAGGGTAATGGTTTGGCTAAGTCATCCAACAAAAACTTGATTAGGATTATGAAAAGAACTATAGAGGATAACTAGAGGTGTTGGCATAAAAATTTGAGGACTGCACTATGGGCTAACAGAATAACTCCTAAGAGGTCAATAGGAAATTCATCATTTATGTTGGTATATGGTAGAGAAGCAAGGCTTTCAATTTCATTAGAATTCCCATCCCTAGAACTAGCTCATCAGGTGGAGCTAATTAAAGATGATGCCATGATAATAAGAATGGCAGAGCTGATGGAGCTAGAAGAGAAAAGAGGTCAAGGCATGCAGACCCTAGAAACACATTAGCAGCAAGTGAAAAGGAGCTTTGACAAGAAGGCTAGGGTCAAAACCTTCAGAGAGGGTGATTAAGTTTTGAAATGGGATGCAGATAGGGAAAAACTAGGGAGACACTCAAAATTTGATGCACCATAGAGTGGTCCCTATCTGATTGTCAGTTGCAAGCAGGCTAATGCTTTTCAATTAAGCAGGCCTAATGGTGAAGTTTTGCCTATCCCAGTCAATGGGATCTATCTCAAACCATGTTTCTAATAGGGTTTGAGCTTTCATGTACAAAGTTAGCTTATTTTTCTTTCTGTTGGTTTCCTACTTTCCAAGAAGTGCATGAGCACAAGTTTCTCTCTGTGAGATAGCCAGTTTTTTTCAATGTTTTGAAGGTTGTTGAATCCAGTTGTAGAGGGTAGGTTTTTTAGGGTTTTGTTCCCATAGAGGTAGGGTTAGGGTTTCATAGTGCACTAATCCAAATATTTTGCAACTTTATAGCCCAATGGATGGATAAGGTCACTGGTCACATGCATAGCTGGCTTGCATCCCCTCTGAGTTGCCAAAAATG
This sequence comes from Cupressus sempervirens, assembly GCA_028749045.1. Taxonomy (NCBI): domain Eukaryota; kingdom Viridiplantae; phylum Streptophyta; class Pinopsida; order Cupressales; family Cupressaceae; genus Cupressus; species Cupressus sempervirens. The sequence continues at coordinate 694,356,088 of CM053789.1, read as the reverse complement.
TTACCTATTTTTGCCCCTCCCAAAATTTGAATTTAAATACTTGAGCCTACCCACCGGTCACTCCCCATTTTTAGTATTATTTAAATTCCCTAGAAATACAAAATAAAATGATTAAATCTTATGATATTTCTTTTTTTTTCAATTTGTTTCTGCTATCCTGCAACTTTCTACGCCTCGAGTCTCCCATTTTCCTTTTTGTTTCTCACCGCTTGATACCTAAAAGATCTACAGTAGTCACTATCTCACTATGAAAAGATGCAAGTGTTTTACCCTTATCGACATAGCGACTGTCACTAAGTTGAAAGGTAGTATTTTCAAATGGACATGTGGTGTTATTGTTATGTTGGAAGCATTAATGAGTTTTGGCCCTGAATTAAGCATAGTCACCGAAGGTTGCTATATCACTATCAAGAAATTTGTGTTTCTCTTCGTAAGGTACATAGCACCTTGACGAAAAGTAATCATGTAGAAACTTTTTTAGAAGATGGGTCCTAGACAACACTCCATTAGATATTAGTTATAAAGTTTTTGCACATGATGGCATCTAGTGGGATATGCATATACACCAAGAAAAGTGACAACACTAGAGGTCGCTATATCGCTATCGAAAAACTTGTTCTTCTCACCGTTAGCGACATAGTGCCCAGCCAAGAAATAAACATGCGGTGGGACCCAAGCAACGTGGTAATATGGCCAAGTTTTTTTTTTAAATATGAATTTATATGCCAATGGTGCAGGGTTTTCTCACATCATCAATAGCTAGACCCACACCTCCATGCATAGAACATGTCAATGATTCTGATCATCAGATCGATCTCAAATCTACGATCGTCGTTATCTCGCTATGGTGAGTTGCATGAAGGTTACGAATAGTAGCATAGCAATAAGAGGCCCACCATATTTCTCTTTAGTAATGCATCAAATGTCTTCCACATGATCAATGTAGAATCAACAATCCTCGATATCTCACTATGGAAAGTTGCAAGTTGTTTAGTCTATGCAACATAGCGAGTATGGGACCCACCACTTCTTCAGGGTACTTTGTGCAGTTTCTCTACCTTTGATTTGGTCTCAGATCTACTATGATTGCTATCTCACTATGGCAAGGTGCTTACTTTTTATGTATAGCAAGATAGCAATTCAGCGACATGTGTCCTTGCACGCCCAAGGAGATAATGCTACATTTAGCATTGGTGGTTAGGGCTGGCGGCTATGTGATATCATGGTCAAGGTTTTGGAGGTAGTGCATTTAGTCAGTTAGATGTGGTCAAACTTAGGAACACCTTGTGGGTGGAAAAATGAAATAAAATAATTGGTCCACGTGGCCCATTCTGGTTGCAGTATTTTGTTAACTACTTTTTTTGCTGATTCATGAGTGAGAAATAAAGGAGATCAAATTTTCTTGCACGATTTGATCCTTGTGATCAATGCAAACCACTCCTAAATGAATGCTAAACTCAGTGAACAAATGAGAACACTCCACTACCCTAATTTATCTATCTACTTGGTCAGAATGGTTTAATGGCACCATTCCTGTCAGGGTCCTACTTCGATAAAATATTAGATTTCATTGTACCTAGGTTTGCACCAAGGTTGGATTTTCTCTAGATCTACATGATTATTCTCTATAAGACTTAATGGTAGTGGTTGTGGAGTAACTTTAGTCAAAAAATAACTTAGTTATGCCTAAGCTATAAAAGCAATTTTTGTAGATTTTATTATGGTCAACTCTTCTCTGACTTCTCTGATATTGCTCTACAATTTCACTGTAAATTCCCTTTGCCTCTAAACTGTATGACATTCTACCTTATTTCCTTTAGCCATTGATGTAAAGTGCAAGAACTATTTGCCTCTCATTGGTGTATTGTAGAGATCTGAAATCTTGCATGACTGTATCTCTTTTGGCCTATGAATGGTATATAAATGAATCCTCTCTTTCCTTGTGTCATTCATTTGGGTTTTCTAATCTGCATGTGATTGTTAGATTAAAGCAAGTCTAGATGTGTATATCTTTTCGTGTCATGATGGTTCAAAAGTGCATGTATGGGTAGAGATTGGTTTGAACACTCTATTTTGGTGCATCACCCCGTTAGGTTAGAGTAGGTAGATTTGCTTTCATGCATTCCTTCTCCCTTTTCCTCTCCAAGAGTAGTTAGGTGCATCTTGATAGTAAATGAAGTCGGCCTTCTCTGGAGACACAACCTTACAATTCAAGTTCCATAGCTTGGAGGTTGTTTCCATGTTTGACAAGGTTGTTCTTAGGTAAAAACTTTGGACAAGGGTGCAAACCTTTATGACAACAGTAACTAGTTAGGTAAGTTTTCCTTTCATGTTATTTGCTTTAGTTTAGTTGCTTACTTTCCTAGGTAGTTTGTTGTTGTTTTCTCACTTTATTCTTTTTGTTTCCAAGTTGTCACCTTTTGTGTGGAACCAGAGTTTTCTAGGATTGTTTCAAGCATTATCATGCTTAATCCCTAGATAGAGCCAAGTGTTGCCCAAGTTTTAGTCTATATCTTTTCTCTAGGGTTTTTAAGTCAAGTTAAATGTCTTGAGTCTAAGTCTAGATTTCCCTATAATATGATCTTTCTTTTCATCATTCATTTGAAGTTAACATAGTGTGGGAATCGTATGTACAATGCATCAGTCCAAAACTAGGTGATTAGGGTTTGGAGGGTTTGTTATGCATTATCTTGACAAGAAGAAGGTTTGGATATTCTTCTTATTCATACTTTCTTGTTCCTAATGATGTTAAAGACAAATATTCATGTTGAGAAGAATTTCTTCATGTAGAATGGAGAAATCATGGGTATCTACAAAGAAAATATAGTAGAGAAACATCAAAGACTAAAGCTTGAAGATAATATAGAGATTCTGAGAATGGGCTACAAGAAGAATCAATTGGATTTGAATGTAGGAGAAGCAGATAAATCATTAGAAATGGAGAAAGAAATAAGTCAAAGGTGGTGAGGACCAAATTTGAAATCAAATTGATGAATCAAAACACATCTAATTGTTCACATCATCAAGTTGAAAAGTCAATTGGACAAAAGAACATATGTTATTAGCCAGTTGAAAAGTCAAACACTTACTTGTCAAATCTAGTCCCATTTAAATATTAAACAAAAGTTGAAAGGCATTGACCATCAGATCAAATAAGATCTATGGAGGTCATTATGTCATTTTAAAATGATGCCTATTCATTAATTCATGCAACAAAATGATGATGTGACATGTGGAACAGATGGACCCACACTGTAAAAGGAAATCAAAGAGTTAATATCTTTAATCATAGTTGTTAGATCTTGAAGATCAAGGCTTATCGCATGGTCATTGGTGATTAAAGGTAACCCAAAGTTAATGATGTGATATAGCAAAAAGCTTATGTTCACAAAGTCACAGGTAGGTTAAAGTAACTCATGGTTAAGGACACAATAGGGTGAAAGAAAATGAATCACATGGTCATTGGTGGTTATAGATAACTCAGAGTTAAAGCAGTGACTAAGAAAAATAAAAGAATCACATCATTGCAATAAGTTTAAAGTAACCTGCAATTAAGGATGTGAAGCCACAAGAGTCAATCATCTCATGATCACAAGCTAGAAGACATTCAAGAAATAATAAGTTATGAACTATTGACTATGGTAACAGTTAACATCAAGTCAATTATCGCATGATCACAGGTCAAAAAAATCCATTAAGTTTAATGTTGTGAAATTATGATCATGGTTAATGAATAGTTGTCATCTAGTCGCCACAGTTAATGAAATAAAGGCATGCTAAGTTGTGACCTAGAAAAAGGTTGAATTCACATCATCGCATCAAAGGAAAGTATTGGATGAATAATAGTTGTGAACATGTGGCATACATGGAAATGGAAGTGAATCTCAGCCATCAAATCTCCAGAAATCAATGATGCTTGTATTCTCATTTTCTAGAAATGACTGAAGCTTAACCAATGCAAGAATATGATAGCTTGATGTGTGTCTATAAAGGAACCTATAGAGGAAATTATAAAGGAAGGTCGTAACATTTTAATCATGATTTCTAATTTAAGATTGATGGCTAGAGTTTAAAAACACACTAACCATTGGAATATGAAATATATGGGTTTGGTGTGAAATGATGGAAAATGAAGAAAATACTTATTTGCTACAGGATTTGTGAAATCACAAGAATCTAAAATGTCATGGAGTGTTTTTAGGAATATTATAGATTTAGAATTATCAATAGAAGAGATACTACATGCTCATATCATGATGCAAATTGGATAATTTCATATTTTAGTCCCATTTTCTTTTCTATTATATGATTGTTGCTTTGCCAGAATTGAGATAGAAGATAATAGAAAAATATAAATGTAACCTCATTTGACAATACAAAGGTCAGAAAACTTGATAGTGAATTGGTCTGTAAATCTATTTACCCTATTTACTTGTCTTGTTTTGTTGCCCATGCATAGATCTATTCTACATTAAGGGTTGAAGGACAATTATATGTGATCCTATGATAATCAGGTGGATTCCATTTCATTTTTATATTTGCAGTAGAAGTAATTCTATTTACTTTCTTCATATATGATCATGCTTCCTCTCTTGTTCATTTCATATCATGTTAGTTTCATTGGAAATTGAAGAATGGGTATGTATGAATCTATTAGTAACTTGTTGAATTCCATTTCATTCAAGTTTTGTAATCAAAGCAATTCCATTTTCCCTCATATGCATCTCTTTTCTCATTTCTCTCTGCATCTAGATGATTAACAATGCATTTAGAAAAGAAGAGTCAGAAAATCTAAAGATCATATATTATAGTCATTCCATTGAGTGTGATAGGTTATCCAAAATCCATCTTGCCTAAATTGTTTATGCCTACAAACAATCTGGTTATCCTTTACTGCTCTCAAGTTAAGAGCTTATAATGTCAAAAAAATTGATCTCACAAAAATATATTCATTGCATATCATTGCAAATCATAGGGAGATGTACCTAATCAATTTAGAGGGAAGTGATAGAATACATACACTGACCCATTTTTTGGTAAACATCCTTCTATATCTCCAAGCATTGGGTATCAAAGAGTCAAGATTATAAAATCTAGTGGGAGAACAAACTGCTAACCAACATGATGAAGATGAGAAAATTGCTTTAATCTCTTATGTGAACAAAAGTGATAGATGAATAATTGATAGTGATTTCTCTAATCATGTGATTAGTGATAGAAGTAAATTTTAGGACATTGGACCATACAAGGGTGGCTATATTAAATTTGGTAATGATGTTCCATGTCTTGTGGAAGATAAAGGGTCAATTTAAGTAAGTGAAAAGATCAATTGTGGCAATGTTTCTTGGGTTGAAGGACTTAACTGTAATGTATTGAGTGTTTTATAGTTAAATGAATCACAATATAGAGTTGAATTCCATCACAGAAAGCCCAAGATGTTTGATGTTGATGGTAAACTGATTGGAAGTGGTGATCAAACTAGAGGTAATTTTCTCTATCTAGATTTATCTAATAGGAAATGTCTATTTGCACAACATGAAGATATTTGGTTATGGAAAAAAAAGTCATGTCATGTAAATTTTGACAATTTGGTTAGCATTAGAAAAATGAAAAGAGTAATAGGTTTGCCAAAACTAGAGAAATCTAACAATGCCATGTGTAAACAATGTTAATTGGAAAAAATGACAAAGTCTAAGTTCAAGAGAAAAACATATTCATCTAATGATATTTTGGAATTGGTTCATATTGACTTATGTGGACCTATTGGTTTTCAAAGCTATTGTGGAGACAAATATTTCACCTATTTGTTGATGACTATTCTAGAATGATGACTATGATGTTTCTTAAAGAAAAGTCTAATACTTTTTAGTTATTTAAGTGGTATTTGACTAGAGTTGAAAAAGAGATAGGGAAGAGTCTGAAGTATTTGAGATTTGATAGAGGTGGTGAATTCATTTCCAATGAATTCAACATATTTTGCAATGACAGATGAATCAAAGGATAGATCTCTGCACCTAAGACCCCTCCTCAAAATAGCTAAAAGAAGGAATAAATCAATAATGGATTGTGCTAGAACATCGATGATGGAGAAGAATGTGTCAAAGAAATACTGGAGAGAAGCTTTAACTACAATTGTTTATACTCTGAACAGAGTGAAAGTCAAGAAAGGTACAAATGTGACACCTTTTAAATTATGGTATGGATATTCACCTAATGTGAAATATTTCATAGTTTTGGATGAAAATGTTACATACTTAAAGACAATAGGAATGAAAAAAATGATGCTAAAAGTGATGACTATATATTCCTAGGATATTCCACTAACAGCAAAGCTTATAAGTGTTTGAACACTAACACTAACAAAATTGTGGAAAGTGCAAATGTGAAAGTTGATGAATATATAAAGACAAATGAATTTTAATGCAAGATAGAACCTTAAGACTACAATTAATTCATATATGTGAATGATAATGATCCAAAAACTTCACCTAAACAAGAAAACAAAGTTGTAGATCCTCACCAAACTCAGAATGTCAAGTTACAACAGCCAGTTGTCGAGCAGTAGACTGTGGGAGCCAAGCAACATATAAATGATATCAAGTCATAGAAAAAGGAAGCCAAACAATAGGAAGGCAATTCCAAGTGTACAAAACCTAAACCTAAACCTAAACAAGAGAGAGATAATGAGCTTCAAATCATTTTTCAAGATGAACCTGTTGAAGAACAAAGAAGAAAAGTGGCAGTGTTAGAAAAATATGTGAAGAGACATCATGTACCTAAACAAATCATTGGAGATAAAGAGTCTTGTGTTATGATGATAAAAAGATTGAGAAGTGATACATGCTCACTTTGTGAGTTTAAGCCCAAATCTATGAAAGATGCTCTGGAAAATGAAGATTGGATACAAGCTATGAATGAAGAAATTGAACATATTGAAAAGAACAAAACATGGTCCCTAGTACCTAGACCTAAACACAAAAAAGTTACTAGAACAAAGTGTGTATTCAGGAACAAACTGAATAAAAGGATAAAGTTGCAAGAACAAGGCTAGATTGGTGTGCAAAGGATATGCACAAGAGCAAGGTGTTGACTATAGGGAAAACTTCACCCCTATAGAAAGATTAGAAGGAGTTAGAACACTCCTTGCATAATCTACTTACAAATTATTTAAGGTATATCAAATGGATGTCAAATATACATTTTTGAATGGGATACTTGAAGAAGTTTAAATTGAATAGCCTGAAGGATTTGTGGATCCCAGCAACAAGAATATGGTGTGTAAGATGCACAAAACTTTATATGGTTTCAAACAAGCCCCTAGAGCATGGTATGAAATTTTGCATAATTATTTGGTGAAGATTATTTTGCAAGAACAAATGATAACAATAATCTATATTTGCAAACTGGAAAGAACAATGAGGTATTGTTATCTAAAATTTTTGTTTATGATATCATATTTGGAGGCAAGGAAGAATTATGCAAATCATTTTCTAATGCAATGAAGAAGGAATTTTAAATGTCAATGTTTGGTGAGATCAAATTCTTTGTTGGTTTACAAGTATATCAAATGAAGCAAGGTATCTTCATTACTTAGTTCAAACATATCAAGGATATACACAAAAAATTTGGAATGAAAGATTCAAAATATTGTGTAAACCTATGGTTAATGGACACAAATTATCTAAGAATGATGATTCTGCTGATGTGAATTAGACACAATATAGATCAATGATTGGTAAACTACAATATGTTGTTCATAGTAGACCATATATTGCATTAACTATTGGGATAGCTACTAGATTTTTAGAAATTCCTAAGGAGAATCACATGATGGCAATGAAAACAATACTGAGATATCTAAAAGGAACAGAAGACTATGTATTGTATTACAAAAAGAGTGATAGATTTGAACTAAAGGTATTCATTGATTTTGATTAGGCAATAAATGTTGATAATAGAAAAAACACAAGTGGTGATGCATTCTTTCTAGGAAAGATATTGATTTCATGCACAAGCAAGAAGCATAACTACATTTTCCAATCAACAGCTAAAGTTGGGTATGTGGCAATAGTAGTGAATTGTTCAAATATCATATGGATCGAACAATTTTTGAAAGGCATAAAGGAAGAGATTATTGATCCAATGATTATTTATTGTGATAACAAAATTACTATTAACATATCAAAGATCCCTATTATGTACACAAAGATAAAACACATTGCTATTAACTACCATTACTTGAGAGAGCTAGGTCAAGTCAAATAAGTGAAATTGGAATGTGTAAATACTAAAGAAAAAATAATGGACATATTCACTAAAGTTTTACCTAAGGATTCTCATAAATATCATAGAGGTAAACTGGGGGTAATTCCCCTAGACAAAGCTACTTAAGCTATAATGAAGCATTACATCAAATGTGTTGATCAGATTGTCTTACACATTGATGCAGATAGTTCTACTCTAGGAGTTTCCTAAAGTAGTAGTAGAAAAGAAGGAAAATATGATGGATTAGTCATATGAAGATAATAGATGAAGAATTCAAAACTAACATGAAGGTATTTTTTTGGTCTCACAACGCATGCCCCACTTCTCCTAGAAATGGGGACCCCCTAGTAATATTTGTGTCTACCACATTCCTAGTTTAGAGTCTAGGTCACTTTTGGACTCCCCCAGGAGTCTAGGTCAAGCCCTAGTATCTGATTTGGGAAGTCTAGAGAAGTAGAGTTTGGAGAAGATGAGTTTTTGAACTTACATGTGCTTAAGTACGTACTAGCACACTTGAGCACATGTGCATGTGTGCATAGTACACAAGTGTACACTACATCTCCTTCCAGAGATGCACACATGCACTCATGCACATGTGCATACTCATGGAGATGTGCATTAGGCCCAGGGTCTATATAAGACCCCAGACCCCTAGATATTTTCACTTTGCTCCTACCTCCTCCAAAGTACACACCTCCTCACCTTCTACAAATGTACTCCCTACTTGATCTTCTCTAGTAATCAACATAGAAATAAGGTTAGCCCTCAAAGAAGGTGTGCACATGCGCACCTCCATGAGGTGTGCATGTGTGCACCTATGCACACAAAAACCTAAAAACCTAAGACACTAAAGGAATAGGAAGGTGTGCACATGTGCACTTCCCTAAGGTGTGCATTGTGCACCTTCCCTCACAAGTAAAACAAAATAAATGTTAAATACTAAAGGCACTAAGGAAGTGTACATATGTGCACCTCCACAAGGTGTGCATGTGCACACTTTTTTGTGCTCAACAAAAATAGAAACTAACTCTTTCCACTTAGCTACCATACACATATGCATGTGCACAGCTATGCACATGTGCATTAGTGCACCTCACTAGGGTGTGTATGTGTACACATGCATAACTACACACAAAAATCCATTTAGGGGCTAAAGCAAAGCATCTGCACACCTGTAAGGGTGTGCTACATGCACTAAAGTGCACAATAGGGAATTTTGGGGGAATTTGACTATTTTAATCTTGTTCTGCCTGATTTTGACCTATTATGGATTCAATTAAGGATTTTTCTTAGGCCAAATTTCAACTTTCTAACTAATTTTTTATTTTCTTGTGTAGATAAGATGACATCATCATCCCTTCAATGAAGGAAAAGATAGTTCCTAAACTAGTAGCATTCAAGTACCAAGGGGCACCCAGAAAGTCAAGATTTCAAGATGGATGTTTTGAGATCAAAGACATAGAACTTGGGCATATAGAATGGAATGAGTTCCTCATAATTTACAACAAGCCTAAAGATAGGTCTACTATGGTATCAACACTTAGGCACTCAGGCCTTGTGAACATAGCATCTCACCCAACATTAGTCCAGTCCTTAGAACTCATAATGACCCTTGTGAAACACTATGTATCACAAGAAAATGTCATCAAGAGTGACACATGAGAGATATCCCTAGACCTCCAACCCTAGAACATTAAGAAAGTATTCCATCTCCCAAGGGCGGATCAATATTTGAAGATAAAATATGATAGAGTACAATGATGGTGTACAAGGAAAATCTCAAAGAAGCACATGAAATAGTGAAATCTTATTTCCTTATTGATAGAACACCAGTGGGTCTCTGAGTAGGCAAAGTTGATATGAAAAGGGGGCATATGAAGGATGATATCAAATATACAATTATTCTTTTGAGTAGAGCTATGGGACTTCTTGCAGTAGGACACCTTCAAACCTCGATGGTCCACTTTAAGAAACTATTAGAATGAAAAAGATGTCAATTGACTGGAATACCATCCCAAGTGATAACTCTTACAATTCCACTATTAGTTTTCTAGGTTAGTGTTTTTAAGCACCTTGGGATATGTGTAAATGTAGAAAAAAAGGTTATTTTTTAATTGAGCCAAAACCATGAGGAGTTAGAGGGTGTAAATTGGAGGGATGATTATACTTGTAATTTAAAGTGTTCCAGAAAAAGAATCAGGTCAAAAGGCTTTATGGTTAGAAAGTTATTACAATTTTAATTATCCTGGAAACATCCTAAGAGTGCTTCAAAGTCAGATTTGGGGCACTAAATGGCCTTGTACAAGCTCAAAAAATGGGGGACAAGCTAAGCTTTAAGGCTATAGAGCACTTAAAGAGCTTTCTAGAAATGTAAATGGTTCATCAATTGGAGTTCCCAGCTAAAAGTTATGCCTCTCGAAAGTTGGGCTACCATTTCTGGATTCTTCTAATTTTACACTGACTTCTAACATGACTTTTGGAACCTTTTGTTTTGGTAGTGGATGCCAACTGGCATATTCTAGAATGTAATCCTAACCCTAAACCACTAAAGGTCTATTTAAGAAAATTTATGAAACTGTAAACATAGTTCTTAGTGGAGTTTGAGAGAAGGTACTGTGAGGAGGATTTTTTTCTCCTAAATCATACTATTGTAAGCCCATAGGGCATGTCCTTGGGTCTATTTTCCCTGTACTAAATGTAGTAGTAGATTTTCACTAAACATAATATTTCCCTTTTCCTATTGTGTTCATTCTGGTCTTGGGTTGTGTCTCCATCAAGTGGTATCAAAGCCAGTTTTCCTGAGTGTGTAGACAAAGCGTTGACTGTGAGGCAATTTGCACCAAGACTATGTGGTTGTGGGTTTGAGACAAGAAGATGCCTCTATGAAGGGAATGTGGTGGAAGGGCTAGAGTTCTTACTCCTAAGGTTAGAGCCCTTTTGGAGACAAGTTCAAGCATTGTAGGAGGAGATTCATAGAGGAGTGAATGTTGTCACAAGCAACGAAAGTGAGAAAGAAAATGAAGAAAAAGAAGAAAATATCGGATAGGAAGGGGAAGACAACAAGGAATTCCTAAATTAAGCAAAGGAGAAGCTTTTTAGGGCTATTTCTAAGCTTGTAAAAAGACCTAAAATTGATGTGGGTATGTTTTCAAGAAACCTAAACCCATATGAGCTGATCGACTAGATCAATGAACTAGAGGAGTATTTTGAGTATGAGGATATCAAGGACCCAAATAGGGTTAAGTTTGCAAATGCCAAAATGAAAGGCTATGCCAAAATCTAGTGGCAAGAGATTTAGCTAGAAAGAAATAGAAGAAGAAAGGAGAAAATCACAAGGTGGGATCGCATGGTGGACAAACTAAAGAAGCAGTTCATTCCTATTGATTATGAGCTTGATTTGTTCAAGAAAATGCAAGGATTGAAGCAAGCAATAAAATTTGTCGAGGAATATATAGAGGAATTTTATTGACTTCTTATTAGGGCAAGGCATGTCAAAGAAAATAAGGAGAAGTTTGCATGTTACCTCAATGGGTTATGACCTAGTATTCAAGAGGAGTTAAGTCTAGTTAGAATGACTAGCATTGATGAGGCATACTAGTTTTCCCTGTGAGTTGAAGAAAAGCTTAAAAAAAGGTTTGAATGAAGGAAAAGAGGCATGGTCAAGGAGGAAGGGGTGGTGGTAGGTCATTTAGAGGCTGAAATGAGACCTAGAAGAAAAATGAAGATGTGGGTACTAGTAGAAATCAGAGGAATGAGGGTTTCAACCACTCTCATGATCAAAACTTTAGAGATAAAAGAGGAAGAGATAGAGGACATGGAAAAGGTCTAGGAAGACAAGGCTTCTATGGTACCTATTTACATTGTAATGAAGAAGTTCAGCGTGCCTTTGAATGCCCTCAACGAGAAGGAAGGATAGATAGAAGAGCTTATGGTCAAGAAAGGGTTTCTCATGTGGATGAGGATGCATAGTCATCACATTCAAAGGATGCAAAAATAGGAGAGGTTCTCACAAATGAAAGGGTCTTACTAAGTGGTGAGACTAAACCTAGACAAAGGAGGAGTTTGTTTCGTACCAAGTGCAAGTGCGAGGATAAGTGTTTTGATGTGATTGTTGATGGCGACAGCACTAACAACTTGGTGTCTCAGGAGATGGTCTCTAAGCTAAAGCTCAAGAGGGAGAAACACCCCCAACCCTATAGGATTTCTTGGGTGAAGGATGATCATAAGGTCCTAGTCAGTGAACAATGTTTGGTGAAGTTCAAGATTGGCATTTACCATGATGAAGTTCTCTATGACATTATTCCAATGGATGTCTTCCATTTATTGTTGGGAAGACCATGGCAATTTGATAGGCATGTTGTACATGATGGTCATGCAAATACATACTCTCTGACAAAGGATAGAGTTTTCCACAAACTAAACCCTTGATAAAGGAAGGTGAAAAGGTATGCAATAGTGTTAGGATATGTCTTATTGATGGAAGAAAATTTTTGGATGGTATGAAACATTAGCATATTTGTTATGCTTTGATTCCTAGAAAAGATAAGGAAGGTAGTAGTGAAATTCCACCTAAAGTTTTAGGCCTATTAAGTGAGTATGGAGATGTCCTCTCTGATAATATTCCAAAAGCGTTGTCACTAGTAAGGCAAATTAGTCATCAGATAAATTTAATCTTGGGAGCTAGTTTTCCTAACAAGGTTGCTCATAGGATGACTCCTACTGAAACTAAGGAGCTCAATAGACAAGTTCAGGAGCTATTAAGGAAGGGTTTGATTTGAGAGAGCTTGAGTCCATGTGTAGTACCTATAGTACTAGCACCAAAGAAGGATGGAGAGTGGAGAATGTGCATAGACTCTTGAGATATAAATAGAATAACCATCAAGTATTGGTTCCCTTTGCCAAGAATGGATAATCTTATGGACTACTTGAGTGGAGCTCAGTACTTCACAAAGATAGATCTCAAGAGTGGCTATCACTAGATACAGATATGAGAGGGAGACGAGTGGAAGACTACATTCAAGACCAAGAAGTGTCTATATGAGTGGTTAGTCATGCCCTTTGGATTGACCAACATGCCAAGCAGCTTCATGTGGCTTATGAATGAGGTACTAAAGAAATTCTTGGGAAAAAAATTTATTGTCTATTTGGATGATATTTTAATTTTTAGCAAGACTTTGGATGAACATTTATTGCATATTTTTAGTGTCCTTGAAAGGTTGAAGGAAGATAAATTTTTGATTAATCTAAAGAAGTGTAGCTTTTTTTAAAAAGAGTTAGTCTACTTGGGGTTTGTTGTATCATCTAAAGGTCACAAAATGGATCCAGAGAAGGTAAAAGCCATCTTAATATGGCCTACTCCAAGGTCTGCTACTGAGGTGAGATCATTTCATGGTCTAGTTAGTTTTTATAGGAAGTTCATTAAGAATTTTAGTGGCATAGGTGAACCCCTAACTAAAATAATAAGGGGGGATAGAAAAGAGTTCAAGTGGACTACAGCAGTTGCAAGAAGTTTTGAATTGTTGAAGAAGAAGGTGATAGAACAACCTGTGTTGGCACTTCCTGATTTTAGTAAAGTGTTCCAAGTAGATTTTGATGCTAATGGTAGTGCTATTGGGGCTGTATTGAGCCAAGAAGGAAAGCCTATTGCATATTTTAGTGAAAAATTGAATGATGCAAAGAAGAAGTATTTTATTTATGATCAGGAGCTCTATGCAATCATTCAAGCCTTAAAGAAATGGAAGCATTATTTATTGCCAAAAGAATTTTTCATGTATACTGATCATCAAGAATTATAGTACCTAAATAGCCAAGGTAAATTGAACCAAAGACACTTGAAGTGGGTAGAGTTCATGCAGAGCTATACAATTGTGTTGAAACATAGAAGTGGAAGGTCTAATAGGGTTGCAGATGCATTGCGTAGGAGATAATTGCTGCCAGCAGTAATGAAAGTTGAAGTGGTTGGGTTTGATGAACTCAAGAATCTATATCCTAAGGATCCTAATTTTGTTGAAGTGTAGAAGGCTTGTAAAGAGCTTATTACTATAGACAAAACTAGGTTGCTAGATATTTGATTCAGGATGGTATGTTATTCAAAGGTAGTAAATTGTGCATTCCAAGGAGTTCCATGAGGGAAAATTTGATCAAGGAGAAACATGGTGGGGGGATGGCAGGACACTTTGGTCAAGATAAGACCATTTCCATTCTTAGAGAACATTATTGTTGGCCTCAAATGTCACAAGATGTGAAGAAGTTTGTGCAGAGTTGTCAAGTATGTGAAGCAGCTAAAGGATTTAGTCACAATACTAGACTCTATTAGCCATTGCATGTTCCATCGAAGCCATGGGAGGACATAAGTATGGATTTTGTTCTTGGATTGCTGAGGACACAAAGGGGTAATGACTTAGTATTTTTGGTGGTTGATAGGTTCTTCAAGATGGCACATTTCATCCCATGCCACAAGACTCATGATGTTGTACATATTGCAGATTTTTTCTTTTTAGAGAGGTGGTGAGACTACATGGTCTCCCAAAGAGTATTTTTTCAGACAGAGACACTAAATTTGTGGGGTATTTTTGGATGACTTTATGGAAGAACTTGAGGATAGAATTGAAGTTCAATTCTATACATCATCTGTAGACTGATGGACAAACCAAAGTGGTAAATAGAAGTCTGGGCAATTTGCTGAGGTGTTTAGTGGGAGATAAGCCCAAGGGATGGGATTTGATTCTACCACAAGCAGAATTTGCTTACAATAATTCTGTAAATAGGAGTACTAGTAGATCACCATTCCAAATTTTGTATGGAAGTATCCCAAGAACTACACTAGAATTAAGGAAGATGGGGCAAGGGAAGAGGACAAGTGCCAAGGTAGAAGAATTTGTTGAACATTTCAAGAGCCTACATGAGGAGGTCCATGCACACATTACCAAGATGAATCAATAGTATAAAGCTTGGGCTGATCAAAGGAGGAGACATAAGGAGTTCCACGTAGGGGATCTAGTTATGGTACACTTACCAAAGGAATGGTTTCCAGTGGGTACTTACAACAAGCTAGAGATGAAGAAATTTGGCCCCTAAAATTTTTTGAAGAAACATGACTTGGGAAATGCATATGAGGTGGAGATGCTAGATGGGATTCACATTTCTCTTATCTTCAACATTGCAGACTTAACAGAATAGCATGATGATAGTGCAGATGAGGGGTTGATGCTAGAACCATGTCCAATTCCTACTTCTAAAAAGGAGGAGATAGAACAGATTCTGGATAGTCATGTGGGCAGGAGTACCAAAAATAGGTAGTATGAAGAGTACCTGGTGAAGTGGAAAGGATGACCAATAGAAGATTCAACTTGGATATCAATAGCGAAAGTTTCCCATTTGGGTTTTCCTCTACTAGCCATAAAGTGAAAAGGTCACTTTTTAATCTACCATGGGTGTCTGATGCAAGAGCATCTAGTGGTGTAAGGGCAATCCTGTATCACCCAAAAATATTCTTAGAGATAGTTTCTATTTAATGTGTTTCATTTCTAGATACCCATTTGGGTCAAATAAAGGTTCCAACTCTCATAGTTCCACTATTAGTTTTTTGGGTTAGAGTTTTTAACCACCTTGGGATATGTGTAAATGTAGAAAAAGGGTTATTTTGTAATTGAGCTAAAACTATGAGGAGTTAGAGGGTGTAAGTTGGAGGGATGATTATACTTGTAATTTAAAATGCTCCAAAAAAAGAATCAAGTCAAAAGGCTTTACAATTAGAAAGTTATTACAATTTTAATTTTCTGGGAGACCTCCTAAGAGTGCTTCAAAGTCAAATTTGGGGCACTAAACAGCCTTGTACAAGCCCAAAAAAATGGGGGACAAGCTAGGCTTGTCCATAGGGCTATAGAGAACTTTGAGAGCTTTATGGAAATGTAAATGGTTTGTCAATCAAAGTCCCAGTTCAAAAGTTATGCCTCCTGGATGTTGGGCTACCATTTCTAGATTCTTCTAATTTTACACCGACTTCTAACATGACTTTTGGAACCTTTTGTTTTGGTGGTGGATTCCAACTAGCATATTCTAGAATTTAATCATAATCCTAAACCATTCAGGGTCTATTTAAGAACATTTATGGCACTGTAAAGATAATTCTCAGTGGAGTTTGAGAGAAGGTACTGTGAGGATGATTTTTTTCTCTAGAATCATACTATTGTAAGCCCATAGGGCATGTCCTTGGATTTTTTTTCCTTGTACTAAATGTAGTAGTAGATTTTTACTGAATATAATATTTCCTTTTTCTTGTTGTGTTCATTCTGGTCTTGGGTTGTGTCTCCATCAACTTTACAAAAAGGAAAGCATGCAGGATATGTGGTATATCCATAATTTGTGAAGAAGAAGCTCCCACTACAAAGTGTGGAATATAGGGTGGTCAATAATGGGTTCATCTTTGCAATCATCAAGTTCATAGAAGGTGATTATGCCAAAAGAATGTTAGTAGAAGCAATGACCAAAATTACAGAGATTGATGCTTACTACATTTAGTTTAAAATATTCACCTATCTTAGGGTAGCTAGTACTCTTGAAAACCCAAAGAAGCTCCCAAGATACCCATTTGATAGGCTAATCCTGCTAGAGATTGTATGACAACTCACTTCTACATATGATCGAGTGAGAAGACAACATAAGAAGGCATGGGTCTGGCCCATCACAATTGGTACTTTTGAGGTGAAACAAAAGCAAGATATTATCACCTTCAATTTTGAGTTGGATCAATATATCCCTTGGAAGAGTACAACTTTCCTCACCCCTACTTTGACAACATTGGAATGGTACAATACCTAGCCAGGAAAGAGTTCATAGATGAGGATGCATTAGAAGACTATTGGATGAATGTAGATGACTATGGTGTCTATATAAGGGACTATTATAGGATGACTCTATATTTAGTAGATCATGTGCTCAAGATTAAGATCCCTCTAAAGATTGTAGAAAAGGATACCAAAGATATTATGGATCCTTTATACAATAGGGACAAGATCTATGACCAGCCAATAATGAATGTAGAAATAGGGAGAGATGAGAATGCATATATAAATCATCGGGTTGGGCATATAGTCTAATTGACAAAGGAATGGATCAAGAAACCTTTCCAAATAGATCCAGTTCCTCAAGCTATTCCCCTACAAGAAATGACAAGGCCAATCAAAGGAAAAGATGTGTTAATCATAGTGCCAACCTTCCTTGCTCAATCCCTAGTAAGGCTAGAAATGGTACACCAGCATGAGAGAGAGGTTAAGTACTTCGAAGCTAATAGGGGCATGAAAAGGAAAATAGTACCTTTGAAAGCTAGGCAAGAATTTCAAGCCCAAATACCTCAATAAGAAAATGTACAAGCTAAACAAGAAGAGCCTCAAGCTGAGCCTCAAGCTCTCAAGAGTTCACACAAGAGCCACAAGAACCTCCACAAATGGAACAAGTAGAGGAAGAGTAGGTAGAGGAGCAGAAAGTACTGCCAGTGGAAACATAAGAGGAAGAAGCCTCCTCCTTGGGTCCCAAAAAGGAATTGGTTCAATCAACTATGGAAAGAACACAAAGGAGGAGATTAAAGAAGAAAAATACTTTATTCCCACAAGTTCTTGAGATAATCATAGAAGTGGAGGTAAAAGAAGAAGGGGAGAAATTTGAATTTTTTCCCTTAAAACAAAAAACCCACTTGGCTAGGGCCATAGAGGAAGAGAGGAGACGATGCTCCACAATGACACCTCCATCTACTCCAAGGGATCCTATCTAGCTATCGACATCAGAAGATGAACAATAAAAATGGATAGATGATATGGAAGGGTAAGAAGCTAGCATCTTCAACCTCTTTGACTTTGACTTCATACCAGTGGGCACTAAGATGGTGGGAGAGAAAATAAGAGATACTCTCATGAGTGAACCCTTAGGATATGATTGGAATCAAATGTCACCTCTACCTCAAGGACCTATGGGTATTCCACCACCAAAATCTTAGGAGTTGGCATTTATGGATAAGGGATCAGTGACTCCACTTCTTCAGGCTACAGAACAAGAAGAACAAGTAATAGAGGAAGGAGAATCCCAAAAGTTACATGCCAATGAAGTATCAGAGGAAGTGAAAATACTTGAAGAGCCTCAGAAAACTCCTTAGAATATAGAGGCTAGGAACTTAGCCCAACTAGATATAGAAACTCAAACTGTAGATCTTTAAAAATGAGAAAAGACTCTAGAGAGGACAGATAGGAGGAAGGAGCTTATAGTAGAAACAACCTCTTTAACAAAATACATGTCTCGCATGCGTACCACACCGAAATGGCTAAAGATGGAGGTCATATTTTTCTATAAAAGGAAACTAGACCTAACAATTAAGGAGGGAATGAAGGAATTAGTGAAAGTAGTCAAGAAGCCTAAGCCACCTATGGCTAATGTGTGAACACTAGCCTTCATAATGAGGAACCAAGATCAAGACTTGCTAGCACACATAACCATTCCTCCTCTACATGTTGACATTGAACAATTGACTCATAAAGACTACCAAATCAAGGAGGTCATGATGGGAAGATCCATGGTAGACACAACCAAAGTGATGATTACTACAGGTATGAAAGAGGTGTTGAGGCATATGGATCAAGATGAGTCTGAGTTGATAGCATTGTGGAAGCAAAATGAGATATTAAGAGGCTATCTGCATAAAGTTGTGGGCACAATCAACTTGGAAATTCTAGAGATCACTCTTACAACAACATTAGAGAGAAGAGTAACAAGGGGTGACACAATTAGATCCATTTTGGAAACATGTTAGCAATGGCATGACTATCTTGAAGAAAATTGTGTGTAGATCATATAGGGAAATTTAGGTCTGTTACACCACATCTAGTTGAGTGTTGATAAGTTGGTATACATAGTGAAGCAAGATTTTGGGTTAATGGATGGAATTCATACTTGGGAAAATGACCTAAAGGATTTAAAATCAATCAAAGGAAAAAGGTATCAAATGTTAATGGAGGTATATGTGGCTAAGGATCTTAATAATTTAGATGATTGGATAGAGAAAATAATAAGGTTATGGAGGGATTGCACCTAGAAATCTAGCAGATTAAAGATAAGGATCAAGAGCAATTTTTTGAAGTGGAGAGGTACTATAATGCCACTAGCTTTGAGATTTTTGAGGATGATTCAAAGACCAAGTTTTTTTGTGGTGCAATCAGTTGTTCAATAGTTCAGAGGTACATTTAAAGAATCTTCATTAGAATTTAACATCAAACAAGCCTTCAAGACAAAAGATGCACTGTTGGAACTGGACACCAAGCTTAAGGATTTTGTGCAAACAAGGATTGAAGTGAGTAATTACCAACAAGTAGTGAAGAATAAGGGTCTCAATTTTATAGAGGCTACCCAAGTGATGGAAATAATAGAGAATTTTAAGAGCAAGTATCTAGACATCATTTTGGTCTAAAGGGGAAGAAAACCCAAATGTTGGAAATTTAGTTTTGATACATAGAAGAATTTTGGATTTTTGGAACTTGTTAGCAAGGTGAATAGGTGCGCTTTTCACATAGGTGCACTAAAATTTTTGAGTAAGAAGTAGTGTGCCATCAATTAACTACCAATTCCTAATTTAGAGCATTCCATGCACCAAAAATGCATTTTGACGGCAATTCAACTCACAAAAATGGCTAGAGAAGGCCTAGATTCCATTTTAGAGCTTCCAAAGACTCCTAGATCATCTTGCAACTACAGTCTTATTATCTTCTCATTATTTTATTCTTTTGTGTCATGTAAAGGCTCATGCACCCATTAAATGATATAAATAGGGGTAGAGACCTACTTAGCACCATTTAGAGAGTCCGTTTGTATGTAATTAGATTTGTTTTATTAGTTTTTAGTATGTGTTTGCATTTTAAGAAGTCTCACTCCTAACACAAAGGGAGGAGATGATTTCTTATAAATACAAGGATGTAATATTTACTCCATGTCATTATTTTGATGCAATAATATATATTATTGGTGCTCTCATAATGAGTGTAGTTATTCTTGCCAGAGTGTGTTATTTTTGTGAATGCATGTTTTTGAATAATAATGGAGCCAACGGTTTTATTGCATTGTTATGATTGTGCAATCTTTTAGTTATGGTGTTTGCCTCATGTTAATGAATTCTACTGATGTAATGAATTGGAGAAAAGGTTACCTATTATTTTTGCATAGTGTCTTGTCTTACATGAGTACACTTTCTATGGCCTTGTGAGTTGATGAAATGTGAAACATCTTTCAGTTATTATTGAGATTCCATAAACGATTGCATCAATGGAGTTTAGAAAGTGTTACTCCTAGTTTCAATGGTTTCCTAGCCAATATTTTTGATGATTTAATTCACAGATGTATTGTTACTATGGTTTATGTCCATTAGGAATTTCCCTGTTAAGTTTTTTTCTTTAATCTCTCACTACCTTATCTTTTTTATTTTCTTGGCTAACACTTGGTTGAAATAGGAATTTATATAGTTGCATCAATAAATTGCATTCATCATAAAACAAAAATTACCAAAAATATATCTCTTTTGTGGTGACTTTTTCAAACAACAACAAATCAAACATATTATTCAAAATTGTTTAGAACCAACAAAGGCCTCCTCATGAACATACACATTTATCTTCAATTGAGTGGATTTATGTAGGTCACAAGATCACCCAGAACCTTGGAGTTGACCCTCAATTAGCTTTTTAATAGAGGAGTTTGAAAGGATTCCCATTGTTCAACATCATGCAGAATGATAGCTCAACAAAAGTGTTGCAAGGAGGGCCTAAAAACCTTTTGGCTGAAAAACCCAAGTTGTTGTTTGAAAATTCTATAGTTTTTGGAAGTTCAAAAAAATTTCCAAGTCTATCATTATGCATAGGTGTGCAGGTGCACAGGTGCACTTTTTGAAGAGGTGTGCTTCTTAGATGTGCACTTTTCTAGAATAAACACATTCATCTCCATTTCAATGAGCTTTAACATCTTCACCCAGTGCACATGATTTCCTAGAACTTAGTTATTTTTGTAAGCCTCACAATAATAAATGGATGCTTAGGCTCCACCTATTGATATAACAAATTCCATCATCATCATTCGCTCTACATTTTAATTCACACATTCCCATCATTATGCAACATGGCTTTCTTCAATGCCCAAAGTTCACCTTTGAACTTAACTGGTCCATTACACAATTTGCCCAAAAATCTTGAAATTTTTTTCTCACGGTTCATCTATGGAGAATCACAAACAAAATAAGATCATATTAAATTTTTCAAGGAAATTTGTAATCGAAACTAGATTTAGCATGTGGATGTGGTATGCCACCTTTTCCCTTACACTTTGGGGGAAATGACATTCAATTGTTACCTCAATTTGCCACTAGCATCAATAAATGATTGGAACTATTTTGAGAGCAAGTTTCTGGCACAATTCAAGGTCTATATTGATCCAACTAGTTTACATCATCAATTCATCTCAATTAAGAGAGATCTACATGAGAATATTTCATAGTTCAATCATTGCTTCTATAGGATATATCAAAGAATGAAATTTCCTTACACTGTACCACAAGAGGTTGTCATCTAGATCTATTTGGGAATAATGAATTCATTAACTTCTATTTTTCTAAGAAGGCTCCCAACTAGAGACATTCATACCATTGAAAAGGTCTTCAAAGAGGTTGTTACATTCATGAAGTAGGTAGATACCCATGGTGGAGGGAACTTCCTGTCTTCCTTCACTTTGAATAATATAGTAGCCATACCACCATTTCTTGCAAGAGTATCTACTATGCCCAATCAAATGCCCCTATTGAATTCAGTAGCATTATTGAAACAAATTACTACAGCTCCAATGCCAACAATTACATATTCAGGGTATGAGCCCCAAAAGACAGTATTCTTTGAGAAAAAGACTTCTCCACCTACTAAACTCAAGAATAATATGGCTAGTAAGGTTAAGGCCATGAAGATAATGTCTCTTTGATCCAATGTACTTATGAGATTAAATTTGGATTCCTCAAGAAACCAAGGCAATTATCCAAGAAAACTTGTTGCCCAAAACAATTTTTCTCCAAATCTGTGCAAAACTTATGGCCCCTATGATAACATCAACAATGAAAATAATGGTATTATAGGTATGGGTCCAAGTGAAAATAGATATATGGGTAAAATGATATTTTAAATCAACCTCCCAAAATCTTGGAGGAACAACCTTTGTAGTTTAGTGCAATGGTGTTTGAATTATATGATAAATTTGTAGGAGGACAAAATGATGAAGATGATCAAGAGGAGTTTGTATTCCCATTCAATGAAGAGAAGGAGCATGGACAATCTGGGATACATGTTTATTGCAACAATAATAAGAACACACAAAGTTTGAAAAGCAGAGAGGAATTTGTAATGGATGATATCTCTTTATGGTTAGATCTTGCTCCTCTAGATATGCAGGTCTATAATACTCCAATTCATTATGAGGCTCTGACCAACATTACCCTAATAATCCAGAAGGAATTACATGTAAAGGATGAGGTTTTGAAAGGTTTTATGCATAACATAACAAGAAATTTGTAAGTATCTTGGAGAAGATTAGAACCCAAACATCCTTTTGCTTCTTAACTATGGTCACCTCCATCAAAGGATTCATTTAGAGTTGGAATGTTCTAGTCGTCAAGATATAGTATCTAATGTGTTAGCATAGACATATCAACCTATTGAAATTGTTCAAAGTATTGAAATTATCTCAAGTTTTGATGTTGCAATAAGTGTGGATATCCTAATAAATTTTGAGGGTGCAAAAAATATTGAAGTGCCAAAACTTCATGGAGTTGCAAAAATTCTCAAAGTTGCAAAAGATGATGGAAATGCAAAATATTCTAAGGTGGTTGATATTTTTAAATCAGGAAGTCATCAAGATAAAGATATCAATGCTTTCTAATCTTATATTGATTCCCTATTGGATAATGATAAGATACCTCCCTCAAAAAAAAATATGTCATTAGATGAGATATATATAATACTTAATTTAGTCTCAAGATTGACTAAGGAAATGTCATTTTATGGGTTTTCTAAACATATATCAGACCATGCAATAGTCGAATCATGTAGAATCCATCCATTTTGGTTCCATTCAGAAGTAATTTGTCTAGATTTCTTATTAGCTTGGTAGATTGCAATGGAGGGTAAGTATTTTTTTGAGCATGCATCTTTGGGACATGAAGGAGGAAACACTTTAATTAATGACATTAATGAATCCTTTCATTTGAAAGGAAGGCTTATGATTGATTTTTCTAGTCCCAAGAAGCCTAAAGGTGATAATTCATAGTTTAAGGCTAATGATGGTGATAATAAGGACCATAAAAATAATGTTCTATCTTTTGGGTCTGATAGCCCTCATTTTCACTATACCAAAAAATTGTAAATCTTCTGTGGAAATGTCTGATTTTTTATGCTTGGGGTTAGGCTTTATGTTGCATTTGTTCTCAGTTTCTAGAGAAACCCCTAGTTTTGTTTGTGCCCTACCTCAATATTAAAATTTTTCCCTAGGACCATTTTTATTAATGACCCATGATCACGTTTTTACCATATACCATTATAAATTCTATTAAATTTGCATGATCAACCATACCCTAGCCCTAGGTTTTATTTTTGAAAGCAGGAAAACTATGTTATTTTCAAATGTCTCGATGTTATGATAATTGTCTTAGCATCTAATCGTAGGGGTTTTTCTTTTGTCTCCAAATCTCATGATAATTTTGCACGTCGTAGCATCATGGAAGTCTTCTTTGGGTTTTTCAATCATATGATATCCTTTCATTGTAAGATCATAGACAAGAAAAAATAGATAATTTAAATAAAGTCTCGATCTTATGAGATATTGTGTGTCATAAGATCTCAACAAAGAAAGCATGAGGTGCTATTTCACATGGATGGTCAGATCATCGCAAACCAATAGTGCACGCATTCCCAAATTTTGAAGTTGTAAGGTTTTTAAGTAATGTGGGCATATGCTTGGTTGACACCTATCCCAATGGGGCCCTGTCTTCACCTTTTTATTGTATAGTATATGCCCTTTTCATAGCCATCAGATCTTCCAAGATCAATGAATGTTGTGTTATCATCAATAGAAGCAACAGACTAGATATCTAGAGAGACAACACAAGGTGTAGACACATGGACATGTGAGCCACAAAAATAGAGTATGTCAAATGAATGGTACTTGATTAGTCAGATTTGTTGTATATGCTACATAGTTTCTAGTTTAAACATTATCGTCAAATCTTCTTTGATCTATGGTGGGTTTTTGGCTACAATTTGAAGATGTAGGATGTTTAAAGAATGTGGGATTACACCCTCTCACCATGTGTACCAGTGGGGCCAAGTTTCAAATAAAGAAGTGGTCCATCACCTAGTCATAGGTTTTAACTCAAGGTCAAAAGGATAAGTTGTGACAATGTGATATCACTTTGATCGCATAGTCGTTGGTCTAAAATGGTAACTTGAGGTTAACATGCCAAAGTTTCAATTGACTTGTCGCATAGTTGTGAGGGTTAAAACTAGAGTTGAATTTTCTTAAGTTACAAATTAGAGACTAAGGTTAAAAAATTTTTGGTCACACTATTGCACTGTGTTTGTGTTAACCATGGGTTTTAGGTGTAGTGGTGCAAAATAACCTTGTTCGCATGGTCACAAGGGTGAATAAGTAACCTTAAATTAAGGTTTTGATGATGCGACCAACTGCCATGTGGATTTCCTTTTCAATGTGGCAGTATAATGTTAGAGTGATGTGGCATATGGGCAATTTATGATTGGATAAAGACATTAGATGGACAGGAAAATATTCATTGTTCCTAAGCCACTAATTAGATTATGATATGTGGTTGGTGTATGCATGGATTCTAAAGCTACAAGATTTTTAACGGAAGTAGGGATACATCATGATGGCAAGTGTCCATGCAAGCCCAAGTTTTTAAAGCTAGAGCAATTGGCATGTGTCATACTCCAAGATGGTTGAAAGGTCAAAATAAGAATGGTGGGAAGTTTTGAATGAGTTATGATATATCTGATTGATAAAGTAAAATATATATTCATTCAATATAGTTTTCACTCAAAGGTAGTTAAATAAATGCTTGCCACATGGTCATGAAGGGTTTAGGTTAACTATGAGTTAATGGTGCGATGTGGCAATCCTTTTGTCACATGTTCACAAGGGTTAGAGTTGGAGTTAAGTAAGTTGTGATCATGTGATCCTTTCCAGTCAATATTCAACTTTCAAGCTTGGCACAATGTTGCGGCTAAAATCCAGGAGTCAAAGAATGTGCTACAAGGTTGCGATCCAGTTAAATCTTTGCATGTGGCATGTTCATAGCTAGAATCGGTGTTTGAGGTCTGATGGTGCTAATGTAGTGAAATTTTTTGATCATAGTGTTAGGGCTTTGCATGGTTGCATGAATGATTAGGATCATTTTTTTGAGTGAAGGTTTGATTAATAAAATAATATTAGATTCATTCAAAACTTCTTTCAATGTTGCATTTTCAATATTAAGTTACAATCTTGTGACTTAAAGTTTTTTGAAGCTTCGTAGCTTTGCAAGGTCACAATGATGGTCCATTTTCATGCATTTGAAGGATTTTGGTTGAAGTAGACAAAAATTACATTCATTCAATAAATAGTTAGCTGAAAGGTGGAGTCATAATCTTACAAAGGCCTTCATGTCATGAGATCGTGAGGTGGACAAGTCAAATGGTCAATGTTATGATAAGGTTTGGATCTGTAATGCTATAACAATGAAATGTTACAACTACTACTTAGTTTGTGTGATTAGGAAGTAGAAGAAGATGTGTTATGATGTCATAATGGTGTTAGGTGATCTATGAGGTAAAGTAAAAGAGTTACAATCTTACACTAATTTGTAAGATCTTGAGTTTGTGACATTACCAAAGGATGGATTTCATGCTATGATACTATGCCTTATCATAGGGTTATGTATTTGTATGGTCATAAATGTGTATTGATCTAGGCAAAGACAAGTTCTAATGACATGACATGTGGTGCATCATCAAATTGTAGAAGAAAAATGAGGGCCCATGACTACACGATGAAATTGTTTATGTCCTGATCTTACGATGGGAAGGTTGTCATGACATTGTGAGTCTTTTTCAACAAGGCTACAATGTTACGATGAAGGAAAGGATCCTTGATCTTCTAATCTATCAATGCTATGAAAAGAGGATTGTTGTATGAACTCAAGGGTAGATGTTCTAGTCCCTGATCTCATGATAGCACTTTGTCATGAGATCATAGAAATTTAAACATTGATCATTGACGCTATGAATTAGGGAGGATAACTGCAAGAATATGATTGTAAGAGTAGAAATGATGATCTTTGAAGCTAGGACAAGGACATGATCATACGATCATAAGTTTCAAAGGTGATGTGGCAAGGTGAGCCTGGAAACATAATGAAAGGAAATATGCACGTGCTAGTTTCAAAGTTCTAAAGTTACAATAAGTAGTGTATTGTAAGTTCTCTAGGGTATAATGTTGGGCTCCCAATGTTACAAAATAGTTTTATGAGGTTGTCGTGTGGTTATAAGGAGTACAAATTGAAGTCACAATGTGATAACAAGCTAAGTTGTGACATCGTAAAGATTTGTTCTCTGACTATTGATGCTACGAGAATGGTGAAGGTAATTGTGATTGTAAGTTCATATGTAGACAAGAAAGGTTGTGTGATGCTATGACAAGCTGTGTTGTGAGATTGTAAAGGTTTGTGTTCTAACTGCCAAAGCTATGGAAAGGTTTGGTTAAGTTGTAATCGTAAGATCATGCATCTTTTCCCACCATATTTCCTTCCATTTTCTTATCCTTGGTATGGGGCATTTTAACTCCTTTGAAACATGGCCCTTGGCTCCCCATTTTCCAATACCATATCCTTTGGTCCCACATATTCTTTCACCATTTAGATATCACCACCCTTCTCATCCATTTACCATTCCTTGGAACTCCCTTATCAGTGGTCCCAATCTAGTCCTTCTCATCAATTCAATCAACTCATTCATCCTCTAATCTAATCACATTCCCTTCTTTCAATCATTTCATACAAATCAATTCCCATCCTATCTAACTATATTTTTCTTCTAACTCAAGATTATCACAATCATTCTACTAATTCAATCAAGTTCTTCCATTATCTTATCACATCTTGTCCAAATTCTTCTCTTCATCATCTAATCTTATGACGTCGAGCTTCAACCCATCACACTGAGCTTATCAAAATAGTGATTGCAAACAAAACTTACAAAAAATTACACTGTGACTACATGATTTGAGAACCTTATTCCTTTCACACAACTATCGGTGAATAATCACAAAAATTTCAATACAATTCAATCAAAAAATCATTTTTTGTTTGACAAGATGCATCCTTCCTTTACAGGCTTAATAGATTCACCATCAGAATAAAGTTCATTACAAGAACTATGGACTGAATGACTACTTGGTCATAAGGTATTTTATTGATTTTATCTTTGTGTGTCAGTGATAGCCTCCCCAAGTGTGCCTCAATCTTCAATATATTGATATTAGTTAAATGACTTAACCTAATTACACATGTCATTTTTTGATATGATCTATTTTGATGATTCTTTAGCACATCTATGATGGTTTCAAGTTATGGTTATGCATTGCTCACTGGGGGGCAACACATTAGCACACTTTCCACCAAGATCCTTGAAAAGACTTTGGATGTGCCTAGACCTCTCTAGTGTGTATCTATCATTTGTTCCATCATAGCTACAAAATCTACATTGTGTTTTAAGAGTCTAGTCCATGAAAAGGAACCTTGCAATCTATGCTACTATAGCATTTGATGTATAACTCCTTTTCAATATCAAACTAGGGTGTGCTCTCTTATATGAACACAACCAAATCCCATGCATTCATGTAGTTAGGATGCATTTAGATTAACCATTAGGCACTTCACCTTGCTTAATCTGATCTCATCAACAAGTCATGCAAGGCCTTCTTTTAAGCCTTTTTCCTTCTTGTGTCTATTTTTGAGAAAATGGGGCAAAAGATATTCCTTTTCCACCCCATTTCCTTGAGGGGCCACCCTCCTCCCCATTGTCGTTACGACACAAATCCTAGGAATCTTCTCCTCTCTAGGGCAACCTATATTTTCTTTTCTTTGATATAATATCATCCCAACATCACATCAAAGAGGGGCAAAATGTAGACACTTAAAATCATCCCAAACACTACATTAAATGATTTAATATCCCCCTTGACACTATAATTGATTATTTATAAATTAAGGATATTTGTCACGTTCCTCTACCTATTTAGTTAAAGTTATTTAATTAAATAGGTTCACTTTCCTAATGTATTTAAATTTAATTTAAATGCACCCCTCTAATGTTTTAAATTTATTTAATGCACAATGCTCCATAAATCTCCTTTTTAAATAAATCTTAATTTATTTAATTCCCTCCACTTTATTAAATTCTTTAATCCTATGATTAAGTTAAATACTGTTTAATTTAATCCTAATCCCATCCTAAAACCTAGTCTACACCCATCACTCTCATCCTTCTAAGCCTACCCATTAATTAATCCCATTTAATTAATACTAAACACCTTTCTAAGCACCTTTTAGTCCCCATGTGTTTTCTTACACATGTGTGAGCAACTCAAGATCCAATAAAGCTTCCATTTTATTATTTTATCCAAAAATTCTTACACACGTGCCCCCTTTCCTTCCTCCAAGGTTTCTCACACATGTGTGAGCAAACCTTGAGCCATCCCTTTCACCAAAAAGGCTTATGTTGACCTTTGCATGGCTTGTCTCCTCAGCCCATGTGTCTCCCTTGTGGCACCTATGTGGATGCCACATAGATGCCACCTCCCCAAGGCCTCTCTCAAACCTATAAATAGATTCCTTGTCTCAAACATTTCTCATCTCCCTCATTTGCATTATTATCATGCTAGAATAATTATATAGGTTTTAGTGATTTTTATGCATTGTTACTAACCCTTTGGTAGTTGCTAGATTTCATTCTTGAATTTTTAACTTAGTTTGATTTATTGCATCCACATTCACCTTCCTTGAATGCTTTAAACATGGTTGTATCCATAACCATTGTTTGAAGCATTCTCTTCATATCTAGTTAGTTTCATACATTTTGCATTTCATTTCAAGCATATTGGGATTCAATAGTTGTGTTTGGGAGAGAAAATTCACATCCCTCCAATCTAAAACACACCAACAAGGCCTCTTATGGGTGCCCTTATTGAGCTGCTTTGAGGTTTCATGAGGATTCTAATATTCCGTTTCATAGCTATAAAACTCAAGTAGAATTGGTAGTCTTCCAATCTTATTTAAATCTTTGATATGCACATGCTACTAATATTTTCTTGTTTACACATGCAACTGATAGGATAGGATTTCTTGCATATAGTTATAAAGGCACTTTAAGGTATTTAATGTTATAAAATAGAATTGTGAAGATGAAGCTTCTTAAGTGAAAAGACCGATGAAGAAGTTAAGTGCACAACTTTGTTATTAATATGAGCCCATTTGTGAGAGAAAGGCATCCAATTGTTTATTTTCTTTTGTCATTTCTTGAGAGGGTTTTAGTTTGTGTATTCAATTCCATTGCTGAAATATAGTGGTTTTGATCTGAGGGTTTGATGCTCTCTCTTACTGCATGTATGAACATTTTTTCTTGTGCCTCTAGTATTGATCATGAGCATAGGCCTAAAAGTGGAATGAATAATGGATATGGGAGGGAGGGTATTAAATAGGGATAATGATAAGAAGAGTATGGATAAAATGTAGGGCATGAAATGGATAGGATAACCAAGACCAAGGACATATGAAATAAGGATGGAAGTATATAGGAATATGGATAGAGAATAGAGGAAAGAAAAATTCCAAAGACTATGGGATGCAAGATACGGATAGGATGTCAAGATAAAATATGTGAACGAATGGTGGGAGTATGTAGGATAATGGATGGATAATGAGAAAGGGATATAGTAGGTGAGCATGAATGGATGGAATGAATAGGATAGTCAAGATCCAATATGGAAAAGGATGATGGATGATAGATGGAATAAAGGAAGATATGTAAGGCAATGCAGTATGGATTGAGCTTTCCCCTAGTGTAGAGTACAAGTGGAAGGATAAGTGAATGACTGGATGTATGAATTCAAATAATGGTGGATACATGATAGGGAAATGGAGGGAGGACTCGGGCATCTATTTACGTGGATGGTATCCCTTGATATTTCTTCTTATGCATTTTTCTTTTTTATTTTCAAGGAATTTTTAACTATTTTCTCATAGATGTTGGTAGGATAGTGAAAAGAAGGATGAAATGGGTTGGGAAATGGAGGAAAGTTATTTATGAAAAAATTTGGATTAAGGGGTTGGAGTGGTTGGTAGGAAGACATGGTTGATGGATGCTAGGTTGGAAGACTTGTGAACATGTGGATGAAGAAGGTGAAAAGATTATCATTGACACACACCTTGAAGGGTGATGAAAAGGAGGAAATCTCGAAGGATATGTAGGAGAAAGTTTGAATTTTGGGATATAGGGACACAAAATGGATGAAGGAGATGATGGATTTAGGATGGTGGATTTGGGTATATAAAGACCCAAAATGGATTTAGAAAATGGAAGCTTGGATGATTTATGAATGAGGGAAGCCTTTGGATTAGTAAGATTGGATGTCATTTTGATGTTTTCTTTAAGATTCATAGCTTCATTAAGTAGCTTTGGAATCCACGTAATTTTTTATTGTTTCAATTTGAGCCTTTGTGGCCTTCTACTTTGTTCTTTCTTTTGGATCATATATTTCTTTTCTTGAACATGTCATTTAGAGGGGACATGTTGATCCTTGGATTTTTGCAAATTTTTTTCTTTATTCACTTTATCTTTGGCATCCAACTTGCTTCCATTGGCCATGGAATGGGTGTATGAATATAAATGGTATGGAGAGACAGTGGATGAAATTATGGAGGGTGAACATTGGAAGGAATTCAAGGATGTGTGCCTTTGTTGATCTTTAATAGGTACATGAGGGGATGAAGTGGAAAACATGGATATGGTGGATGGATGTATGGAAGGAAGTTTATTATGGATATAAGGTCCCAAAATGGACTTGGAATATGGATGATGGGAACATTTAGGTTTTGATGGAGGAATTTTGGATTTGGAAGGATTGGAAGGCATACCAACATCTTGAGATATTATTTCTTCAATGGGATACTTATCATTTTCAATACAAGATGTGAGTCCATGTATATGGGGTTAATGAGTGGATTGGATAGGTGTGGCAAGGTCTTGTGGAGGATTAGTATTGTGAGAGGAATCATGAGGGATAATAGGATCATGAGATGGATTGGGATCATGAAATCCAAATGAAGGGGTACTTTGATCTTGACTTATAAGAGGATTATGTGGTGGAATGATTGGATCATGAGATGGAATAGAATCATATAATAGAGTGGAGGGAATGGAACCATGAGATTTGATCTTGATATGGAGGAATCATAATGGATGAAGTAAGGAACATCTTTATGAAGTGGATGATCAATGGATATTAGCTCTTGAGATGGAGGGGAATCATTAATGTGCATGGTACATGGAATTTCTTTATCTTGATTAGGAAGGGGATCATGAGATGGATTAAGAGGGATAAATGGATTTTGAGGGAAAAGGGAATAATGGGATGGAGAAATGCTCAGATCTAGAGGAGAAAAGGAATCCATTATAGCATGCTTTGGAGGAAGGCCTTGAGATGGAATTGGGTTTATGAATTTGGATGATTTGATCACTTTATTTTTAGGTTTTTAATTAGACAAGGTTGGGATGATGTTTATTTCGGAGAATTAGCAATTTGTGGAGGTTGAGGAATGGCTAGGGGATTGGGATGATGTTTTTGGACATTAAGATCAAAGTATGGGGAATTACATGGAGGATTTGGGTTGGATGGAACATGAGGATTATGTACTTGGAAGCATGGGGGAAGAGGACATGTGTCTTGGAAGGTAGATTTTGGCTTTTGATTCGCTAGGCTCAAGACAAAATTATTGAGTTCCTCATTTTATTTGGCAATCTTACTTTTTTTTGATAAATTGTGTTGGCTATGACTAGAATTATATGTGGATCAATGATAATGAGGTGTATTTCCCTTGTCAAAGGTAGAATAATAATGAATGTGAGATGGACTAGGATTGGATATGTAATTTTGAGGACTGATTTGGTACGTAGGTTGAATGTAAGGTATAACTCCATATTGCCCTTGAAGATCTTCAACCATTTGATTAAGACAATTCTTATACATGCAACTTAGATGAAAAGTGATGAAATATTTGATGATAGATGAAATATGACCTTAGGACCAGGAGCAATTTTGGACTTTTTTTTATTTGAATTGAATTTGAATTGAATTTGATTTGATTTGGTTTGATATTGGATGAAGGTTTGAGATAACATTGATGTAGATAAAGACCTTATGATATTGCAAATAATTAGATGTTGGATTTGGATGATGGTATCTTCTTCCACTTTGAGATGGAAAAATGATCTCAAGTTGGAATAGGATATACAGATTAGATGACTCAATAATTGGTGATGGACAAATGATCCCAAGTGAGAGTGCAACTATGATGAGTTTTCTTAAGGATGAAGGTCTAATATCACATGTTGCATAAATGTTTCTTCCTAAAGATTGGATTGAATCTTGATGAAGGAGAAAGATGATTGAGGATTGTGATTCAAGTCAATCAAGATATCTAGGATTAAAGTCCAAGATTTATGATGGTGCTCCTATGTCCAAAGTGAAATATTTTATGAAAAAATGAATTAGAAGAAGATTTTAATAGATGAAATTAGAAAGATTGATTTTTGATGAAGAAGTGAATGAATTGAATTAGAAATTGATTAGAAAGTAATAGATTCAACAAGGGATTGGATTAAGAATCATGAGGATGAATCATTGGATGAGGGAAATGGATCTTGATGTGGACTATGAAGCATTGTTAGATTGTGGTGACTGATCAAGGAAGTACTGTACATACTCCAAAATTCTTCGACGAGGTTTGGGGAAAAAAAATTGGGGGCTATTTTACCAATAATTTATGGCTTACATGTTGTAACTAATTTTAACCCTAAAGTAGCAAAAATACTTGTATACAAGTGCTTAGGGTTAAGGATTGCTTCATTGTGGGTGATGCAAAAATTGTTTTGTGTGGCGATATTGAGTTGTAAGAGATTACGAATTGTAATCAGGTTGTAATCACTAGATCATAATAATATTGGACTTGCTATTTGGTGGACATAGCCTAGGGATTGGGTGAACCACATTAAATCTTGGTGTCTTGTGTTCTCTTCTGTGCAATCTATTATTTTTTGTTATTGTTTATATTTGCATGTAATTGTTATTTATGTTTGTGGTTTTATCCTAACAAGTGGTATTAGACTGAGGTTTTTTTTAGTTATTCTCTACAAGAAAGTCTCACAATTGAGTTGGAGCTATGGCAGATGAGGGTAAGCTGAGCATTGACAAGTTTAATGGGTAGAACTTTTAGTTATGGAAGATGCAAATGGAAGACTATCTTTATTAGAAGGATTTATGGAAGCCATTGGAAGGAATAACTAAGAATCAGGGATCTATGACAAATGACAACTGGGATCTTTTAGATAGAAAGGCACTTGAAAGCATTTGATTATGCCTAGCACCATCAGTGGAATTTAATATTAAAAAAGTGAAGATGATGAAAGAGTTGATGGAAACCCTAGCAAAATTGTAGGAAAATCCCTCCGCTTCAAACAAGGCATTTCTCATGAAGCATTTATTTAATATGAAGATGGAAAAAGGTAGAACTATTGTAGATCATTTAAATGAGTTTAATACTATTAATATTCAATTATCTTCTATGGGTATTAATTTTGATGAAGAGATTAGGGCTCTCTTGATTTTGTGTTATTTTCCTAAAAGTTGGAATGGCTTGGTAATGGCTATGATTATTTCCATTTCTAGATCTAATACTCTAAAACATGATGATGTGATCAGCATTATTTTGAGTGATGAAACTCATAGAAAAACCTAAGGTGGATCTACATTAGGAAGTTCTTTGAATGCACAAAGCAAAGGTAGAATGACTGAGAGAGGAAGTAATTCTGAAAATTGTGGAAAATCAAGAGGAAAGTCAAAAGGGAAGAGGTCTCAATCAAAAGGACCAAACAACTATTGGTACTATGGGAAATCAGGGCATAAAAAGAAATATTGTTGGATTCAAAAGAATAATGAAGGATATAAACAGAAGGGAACAAGGAGGAAAATGTGGTAAGTGACAAATCTAAAGAGGATGCTTTGCTTATTTCTTTAGAAAGTATTGATGATTCATGAGTTTTAGATTATTGTGCTCCATTTCATGCTACACCTCATAAAAGTTATTTCATTGATTATGTCCAAGTGGATTTTGGACTTGTTTATTTGGGGGATAATGAACCCTGTCAAATTGTTGGAAAGGTAAAAGTTAAGATTAAGTTATAGAATGGGAATCATTGGCTACTGCATGAAGTAAGACATGCTCCAAGGTTGAGTAGGAATTTAATTTTAGCAAGGAAACTTAGTGATGAGGGTTGTGTAGTTACTTTTAATGATAAAAATTGGAAGGTTTCAAAAGGTTCCCTTGTAGTACCAAAAGGTGTGAAAGTAGGCACATTATATCTTTGTACAGGTCATATTTTTCCTTCTACTTTAATTATTTCAGAGAAAAATGAATGTTTAGGAACAATTTTTGTAGTTGAGAAGGGAGAACAAATAGTTGTTGTAGATTTTGATACAACATTGTGGTACAACCAAACTTGGGCACATGAGTGAGAAAGGTATGAAAGTACTTCATTCAAAGAAATTTTTACTAGGTATGAAATGTGTTAATATAGATTTCTGTGAAAGTTGTGTGTATGGAAAACAAAAGAGAGTGAGTTTTATGAAGACTAGGAAAGAAAATAGAAGTGAGAAATTAGAGCTTGTGCATACAAATGTATGGGGACTAGCTCAGGTATCTTCCCTTGGTGGCTCTCATTATTATGTTATATTTATTGATGATGAAACTAGAAAAGTGTGGGTTTATTTTCTTAGATAGAAATCTAATGTATTTCAAACTTTTAAGAAATGGAAATGCTTGGTTGAAAATGAGACTAGTAAGAAATTAAAACATCTTAGATCTAATAATGGTGGTGAGTATTGCAATCATGAATTTGAAGATTATTTCTCCACTAATGGTATTCATAGATAAAAAACTATTCCAAGGACTCCATAGGAAAATGGAATGGCTAAATGCATGAACATGACTATAATGGAGCATGCAAGGAGCATGAGGTTGCATGCAGGGTTACCCTTAAACATGTGGGGTGAAGGCTATCAATACTCCTATATATTTGATTAATAAAGATCCCTCTACTCCTTTAGGTTTTGGTATTCCAGAGGAAGCATGGACTGGTAAGAAGGTGAGTTATTCTTTTCTCAAAACCTTTATTTGTTAAGAATTTTCTCATATAGATTCTAAAAATCAAACCAAGCTAGAAGCTAAGTCAAATAAATGTGTATTTGTTGGATATGGAATTGATGAATTTGGTTATAGGCTCTAGGATTTTGAAAATAGTAAAATTGCAAGAAGCAGGGATGTTATATTCAATGCGAAAGTGTTGTACAAAGATATGTTGTAGCAACATGAGAAGAAAGAAGATGATTATGTAATGTTGAATGATACTCCAAAAGATGATGTTCCAACAATTCCTCATGATGTGAAACATCTACAACAACAAATACCACACACACTAGTGAATGTTAGATGGTCAACAAGGCTAAGTAAACCTCAAGAAAGATTTTCTCCCTCTTTGTATTCTATTTTACTAACTGATGCTGGTGAACTTGAATTTTATGATGAATATGTGCAAGTGGATACTAAGATTCAATGGGAGTCTACAATAAAAGACAAAATGGACTCTTTGCTAAAAAATAAAACTTGGGATTTATGCAAGTTTCCTGCAGGTAAAAGGGATTTACAAAATAAGTGGGTTTACAAGTTGAAAGAAGAGGATGAAGGTAAGAAAATATTTAAAGCCAAGTTAGTTGTAAAAGGATTTGCACAAAAAAAAAGCATTGATTTTGATGAGATGTTCTCTCATGTTGTTAAGATGACTTCTATTCACATTGTTTTAAGTATTGTGGGTAGTGAAGATTTGCATTTGGAGTAGCTTGATGTTAAAACATTCTCCCTTCATGGTGATTTGGATGAAGAGAGATATATATGGCTCGGCCACAAGGATTTGAGGTCAAAGGTTAGGGGAACCCAGTGTGCAAATTGAAGAAAAGTTGAAATAGCTTGAAGCAAGCACCTCGGTAATGGTATCTAAAATTTGATAGTTTTATGCATGAGCATGGATATATTAGGTGTCATTTAGATCATTGTGTTTACTTTAAGAGGTTGGATGATGATAGCTTTATTATTTTATGTTTATATGTTGATGATAGGCCTGTAGTTGGGTCTAATATGAATCACATTAAGGGGCTAAAATGCCAGTTAGCACATGTATTTTCTATGGAGGATTTAGGGACAGCAAAACAAATCCTTGGTATGAAGATTTGCAGAGATAGGAAGCTAGGAAATTGATGCTATCTTAGGCTGATTATATTGTGAAGGTGTTGCAACATTTCTCTATGGAGAATGCTAAAGTTGTTAGCACACCTTTACATGGTTATTTGAAGTTGACTAATGTCATGTCCCCATTTTAACAAGATTTTATAACAAATATTAATAATTAATTTATCAATAACAAAACTAAATATTAAACTATAACATAAAATATAATTATAATTATAATTAATTATAGACAGTTAATATAAACTATTCGATATAAGTCTAATAATACATATGATAATAAATATAATAATAAATAATAAATAAATAGTATTCAAATATACATATAACTTATATATACATAATATGATATATACATAATATGATTACATGTTATAATAATCAGCAAAATGAATAAAATATAACTAACAATGTCAATATAATGATATGAGCCACCTAAATATAATAATGATAAGTTAATAATAATCATAATTCAAATAAACATATTAATAAATGATTTATTATTATCATATATGTCATTAGTATAATCAATACTAAGCATAATAATATAATATAAGTATTTTATTATACTTGTATTTATTATAAATATTTTAAAATATATTTTAACTAAACTATAAATATATATTAGATCAAATAAATTACCAAAAGTAACTAAACGAATAGTCATGAACCTTCACCCACCCACATATATTAGAAGGAAACAATGTTTCCAAGAAGGGCATCAGATGATTTTGGTTCTTCATTTAGGACTAACCGAGAAAAGGGTCATCACAACTAAGGAGATGTGTCCCAAAATACAAGAAGAGGAGGATAAGATGTCCAAGGTACCCTTTGCTTTAGTTGTAGGAAACTTGATGTATGATATGGTATGTACATGGCCAAATATTGCACATGCAGTGAGAATTGTTAGCAGGTATATGAATCATCTAGGAATTGAGCATTGGAATGTAGTCAAATGGATTATCAAATATTTGAGAGGAACATCCAGTAAGTGTTTACACTTTGGGGGCTCTACAACTAATTTACAAGGATATGTTAACTCAGATTTGGCAGAGAATATTGATACCAAGCAGAGTATTGTAGGTTATGTATTTACTTTTGGTGGGGCAGTCGTGAGCTGGGTTTCTAGACTGCAAAAGGTTAATGCTTTATCCACTATAGAGGCAGAGTATGGTGCTGCTATAGAGACAGCCAAGGAGATGATATGACTTTAGTTCTTCTTGGAAGAATTGGGACACCCTCAGAGGAATAATTATTTGTTTATAGATCGTCAGAGTGCCATTCATCTTGTAAAGAATTTAGCTCTGCATTCAAAGACAAAACACATTCAGTTATAGTACCATTTTATTCGGTCATTTTTGGATGATGGACAGTTAAAGCTAGACAAGATACATATAGATGAAAATCCAACGAATATGTTTAAAAGGTAGTGACAAGGGAGAAGCTAACCTCCTCTTTAGCTGTGGTTGGTCTTCTAGACTAAACTGGAATATAAGAACAGTAGAGTCCAAGGTGATTTGATCTAGTGCAAGCCTCATGGACTAGTGGCATAGCTATAAAATCAGTCTCCAAGTGGGAGATTTTTGTTTAGTGTAGAGCCTAATCAATCCCCAAGTGGGAGATTGTTAGATTGTGGTGACTGATCAAGGAAGTATTGTGCATACTATCTTGGGGTTTAGGGGTGGAGCCCCCAAGAAAAAAAATTAGGGCTATTTTATTGGCATTTTATGGCCGACATGTTGTAACTAATTTTAACCCTAAAGTAGCAAAAATACTTGTATAAAAGGGCTTAAGGTTAGGGATTGTTTCATTGTGAGTGATGTGAAAATTTCTTCTTACGGTGGTATTGAACTGTAAGGGATTACAGATTATAATCAGGTTGTAATCACTGGATCATAATAATATTGGACTTTTTGTTTGGTGGATGTAGCCCATGGTTTGGGTGAACCACATTAAATCTTGGTATCTTATGTTCCATTTTGTGTGATCTATTATTGGTTCTCTCAAGTGCCCTAGTATACTCTACTCATTCACCTGTGTCCATTTGGGGTATGGTTAGTTCACTGGGAGGATCGCCCTCCCAATTCGAAGTTTTTTGCTAGAAGTTTCAACCTAAACACAAATGTGAAGCCCCTAAATATAGATACCGTTATTGTTTATATTTGCATGTAATTATTATTTATGTCTATGGTTTTATCCTAACAAGCATGACTATGATGAAGATTAAGGATTTGATTGAATGATTAAGAGGATGAGGAAATGATTAGGATGATTGAGATGATTAAGATTTTGAGGAATGATTTGAATGATTAAGACAAGAGATACATGATGGTGATGAGTGTAGAGACCTAAATTTGATTACACTATTTTAGTAATCCTATTTAGTTATCTAAAAAGGCATTATTAATTAAATTTCTATTTAATTAATCCTTTGTCATCCCCTAGTTGATTAATTTAATTAATCATCTATAGTCCTAATTGATAAATCAAATAATCTATTATTTATCAATTAAATCCTATTCTTCTATCTAATTCCAAAAATCCCCATTTATTAAATAAATCTATTTGATAAATGAAATCCTCAAATTCAAAAACCCCTAACCTATTTCTAATCCTCCATTTAGCCTAATCCACCCCATCCACCCATACTAACCAAGCTTAGCCACTAACTCACCCACCCTCATTAATGCCATCCACTTGCACATCTCTAACATCCCTAATCTAATCCTAAACCCAAGCCTAATCCACCCCCTAATGTTGTCACATTCCTTAAACAAGTTTAAGACTTTCCTAATCCAAACCAAAGTCTCCCCTCAAAAAGCCCAACCACTAAGTCATGAGTGCTCTTACAAAACATAAAGACTCTTACAAGCCCACTCATGACTCTTACACCCATCTTCCACACTCTTCCCTCTTCCACACTCATTCCTCTTACATCCCTCTTACATACTCAACCCCACTCATCATGACTTTAACCAACCCTTAACCCTACCCTCTCACACTCATCCTCCTTGTGACAAGTGTCACCTTCCCATTGGTGCTAAACAAGCACAATCCATGTGCTCCCCTTTGAGTGCATCTTAGCCCTCCTTAAGCCTTCATCCATCCTTGCATCTAAGCCCTCCATCCCTCTACCCCTTAGCCTATAAATTGAATCCCATCCCAAGCCATTTCATCAACAATCTTTGAGCTAAAGTTACCATGCTATTTTGAGAACCAAAGCCATCAACCATACCCTTATAATGCCAAATTGAGAGCTCACAAAGCTACCAATTTTCCATTACCCATCTCCATTGAAGCAGCTTTTGAGCATCTTGAGCATACATCCACAGCAAAAGGACACATCTACAGAATCAAGAAAGCATGGAGTGTTTTCTCCTGTGAGGTTTTGTACTTCTTATTTTCTTTCTTAGTCTAAGCATATATGTGAATTTAGTTTTTGGTTTGTGAATGTTTACTTCATTTGTTAATGTTCTTTTCATACTGATTCTTGTTCTACATTTTGGCACGCCCGGTGGGACCCCACTATGGGTCATTTAATCATCTATTTTCATCTATATGTCATTTTTCTAACCATCTAATGTTTGTTGTTGTTTGAGTGTGTTGTGAGGGTGTTTTGCTTATTTTTGCAGGTTAAAGAACGCACTTAGGAAGAAGAAATGCCATCTAAAAAAAAAAAAAATTGCATTTTCAGCTTTTTTTGGCACAGTTTTGGCGTCTGCAACCTGTTCTGTCTGCAAAAATCGACTTTTGCGAAAATCCGCGTCTGCGAAAATCGACATCTGCGAAAATCCGCGTCTGCGCAAATCGACATCTGCAAAAATTCGCGTCTGCGAAAATTGACATCTCTGTTTTGTCCTCTTCGTATTTTGGCGCCTCCATAGTTCAGCGTCTTTGTATTTTGGCAGACTGTGTTCTCTGCTTGCTTATGTTCCATTTCTGCTATATTATTTCTGCACTTTGTAGGTTAAAAAAAAAAAAAAAAAAGAGTATAAATCAAAATTTGACTTTTAGTGGTTCCGTAGGATTTAGACCATTTTAAGCATTTTTACGCGTAGAAAAAACAAACAAAAAAGTTAAAAAAAATTTTCCCATAGTTAAGCTCTCATTTTTGAAGATTTTGGCTAACTAACTAAATTGCTTTTTTTTATCTCATTGCAGGTTGGAGCACATATGGAACCACTAACCATGTTTCTTGCAGGTTTTCATGTTGCTAAAAAATGAACTTGAATGTTTAACCATTTGTCTTTGAATGCATGTTGCTAAAAAAAAAATGAACTTGAATGGTTAAACACATTTTTCATTGAATGAATGTTGCTCAAAAACACACTCTTGAATGTCATGGATTAAAATCAACTTTCTTTGGAATGCATGCTTAAAACAAAAAAATCCAATCTTGAATGCCAAGGATCAATTAACCATTACAAATCTCTTTTTCACATGCAATCTAGGTAAAGTTGGATTTTTGGACATTTAAGAAACTTTGTTAAGTTAAAATACAAATTTACAAAAATCAATTTGAGTAGTTCCTTGGACTCACCTCTTTTCTAATCACCCATCAAATATTAACCATTGGTTGCAATCTCAGCGCCATTTATGGGGATGGGTCTACTTGAAAAAGGTGTTAAATGTTCCACAATCTAACTCACTCACTTGGTCTTTGAACGTTTGCTTTAACTTTATCAAAATTCTTAAATGGTCAAAACTCTAGATTAAATTGATCACACTTTGAGTTTGAGCACTAAAATTGAACAACAACTGACGTGGAGAGCCTCCGGGCGCGCGCTTGAAATCGAATCTCACACACTTTTGTTTTGGGCTTAAAACAAACTCACACTCAATCTTGAATGCCTTAAAGAAAATTAATCGATTCTTGACGTGGAGGGCCTCCGAGCGTGCGAGTTTGCTTTTGTTGACCCTAACTCTTCTTATTGTGTGCATTCTTCGATCGATTTATTTTTGTTGGCGCTTCAAGTTGGAATTGAACATTGTCTCTTAAACATGAGTGCTTGCAAAGTCTAGATTAGCACACATAAGAGTCAGTTGGTAA
Source organism: Cupressus sempervirens (assembly GCA_028749045.1). Lineage (NCBI taxonomy): Eukaryota > Viridiplantae > Streptophyta > Pinopsida > Cupressales > Cupressaceae > Cupressus > Cupressus sempervirens. The sequence continues at coordinate 694,314,086 of CM053789.1, read as the reverse complement.
AAGAACAAGCGTGTTTTTTAGCCCAAGGTCATCCGAGTCTTCTCTCCCCTTGTCGTCTTTCGAGGCCATCTTGGGTGCATAAGATTAGGATCCAAAACCTTGTTTCTTTTTTTAGGAGGCCTGCTTGGAGATTTCATCACCCCTTGGACGACCTCAACTCCAACGTTCCGGCGGAGTATAAGAATCGGAAGGTGAATCGAAAGACACCTCTCTTGGGATCAAGATTTTTTCATTCGGACTAAGCCTCAAAGAACTTTATACCCTTGAGAAGTGAAAGAGGAGAAGTGGGTTACCGCTCCTCTCGGCTGTGTGACATCCTTTTGGTCTCATCTACCGATTTGGGCCTCACGTACCTTGCGTATATCGAGGACTCCCTAGCTAAACCAATTGTCTGCCTTGCAAAAAACCATCTAGGATGTTAATGTGTTTGGAGTGACTGATCGAAACATTTGTAGAACATACACACTCGTTGGCGCAAGTACCACATTCTGAGAACCACAAACTTCTATCTGGGTGTTCCTATCTATTGCTTGTTTTTATTTTACTTGTTGAATGAATGTTTGCGAAACTTGGTCAATCCTAGCTTAGGGCACACTTAGCGTAGTCACTGCCTATTTTGGAAGTTGAACAAGTTGAAGCAAAACAACTGAGATTTTTCCCAAAGCCAAGCAGATTCAGGAATTTATGTCGGAACAACCCAAACCCAAACAGAAGTTTCACAAGGTCAAACTCAAGCCATCTCTAGCATACCAAGAAACTTTCAGCCAAGAGAAAAGCAATAACACCAAGCCCACGAATTTCCAAACTCCACAAAGTAGAGGACAAAGCTACCAACAAAGCACTTCAAGAGGCCTGGTTAGAGCACACCATCAAATTTAGCCAACATCCAGGAGTTAATCCTGCTTATGCCTTACCAACTAGGCATGATTTCTATGATTAGACACCCTTGTTTCTCCACATCTTCTTGGATAAGCTTCACTCTAGAGTCATCTTTGTAGAAAAGCCAGCCATCTTAGGTTATCCCCTTAAGCATTATTAGCTCATCCATCTCATTTAGAATCATACCATCTATGCTAGTAATCAGAAATCTGCACATCTAAGCTTTCAAAATTGTTGTCACCTTGCTAAAAATTTGCCATTCCTAAAATCTTCCTAATCCACCAATCTCACCAAGGTTATCCCTTTGACAGAGCTTTGTCTAGGGTAATCTAGTTTTGTCACTTGTTATCCCTCATCACCTTGAGCTAAAGGTTGGGATTCGCAAGTGGTCAATCTCGTGTTCTTCCTAAAGGATCATCAGTCTATCCTTAAGTTGACACAATCACCACCAAGCTTGCACATAGGAAAGCAGACCTTTTGTACTTTGACAACATATCTTTGAAGTTAGAATCCCCAACCCAATCCTCCTTAGGTTTTGTCATATAGCTTTGCCTCAACCTAGGAAATCATTTGCATAGAAAAGCCTTCCCCCTTTTGCATCCATCAGCATTATTGCATCTCATCCCTAGGAGCATTTTTCATGCCACCCGTCACTCACTTAGCCAAGAAGAAAGAAACAATGGAGCCCTATCATTTGGATCGAACAGCCTCACCCCCCTTGAGCACTCAACCATCCTTCAACCCAGAGCCAGCTATGCCATCACCTACTGACATTGAAGCTTTCATGAACCAACCAGGAAATGCAGTATTGGTAAACGCCATTATAGACAAAAAAAAAGAGACAATCATGGCTAATTTTCGAAGGGACAATGTAGGAACCTTTGACTTTGGAAGACCCCCTCCATTATCAGATCCATCTCACCCATTTTTTGGGCAGCTGCCACCACCCATAGGCTCTTATGATCCAAATTATCCTCAATTTATTCCAAAAGAAGAGCCTCCAGCCAATCCATATGACCCAACAGACCCAAACATACCATCATCCACCCAAGTTGAAATCTCCATGCCGCAAGCCAACCCAGCCACCACCACTCCATCCTTGTTTCATACCTCTCTGCTCCAAACCCCCTTTACCCAAAACACCTCACCATTCACCCCCTTCACTATTGCTGTTGCTCCCCAACCTAGCCTTCCCAATCCACCCATCTCCCAAATCAGTGCTAGCATCTTTGGCCAACCTCAGCAATATACAACAGGGATGCCACCCATGGGGCCAAGTAATCAACCTTTCATTGCCCCCAGCTTGTTCACTATAGCCCAAAGCACAATCCCATCATTTCCATTAGGTCTTGGGAGCTCAATACCACCAGCCACAAATCCACAAGCTACTACCTTCACTCCGCAAAGCTATCAAAACCCACAAGCTACTGCCAATCTTCTACCAAGCTCCCAAGTGACCCCAGCTCCCACCACCACTCTACCAAGCTTCCAAATCCAGCCACAAAGCTATCAAACCCCATCAGTTCCATTCCCAAGCTTTCAATTCCCACCACCTCCACCACCAACTAATCCATTACCTCCAATTACCAACTACTTTTCAATGCCACTTCTAGGAGGTAATCCACCACCCCAGCCAACCACCAATTATTTGCAGATGCCATCCCAAATGGGGGCACAACCCACATATATTGGTCAAACCCCACAAGCCCTCTGATCCTTTCCCCAAGCCTCACAACCATCTTATACCTTACCTCCACAAAGCAATCCATTTATCCCACAGCCAGCTTATGTTCCTCAATCCCAACCTCAAATCTCATATCAACAGCAAGCCTTGCAGCACATGCAGAAATATGCGCCACCTCCCCCTCAACAACCCGTCATCCACCATGCAGCTGCCCAAACAATGTACAATCCCTATCAGCAAATCCCTCACAGCCATCCATATTCAGTGGCCCCATCCAACACATACCTACCTCAAGGCACTCCTACATTGGGGGCACCCCAACCATCACCTATCAATTCAGAGTGGGAGCAAATGAAGACAGCTCTGAAAGCCATCCAAGAAGGGAATGATCCAAAGACATTCAAGTTTGAGAATGTGTGTCCTTACCCATTTGACAGAGCCATTACCACGACACCATTTCCCAAACACTTTGAGGTACCTAAATTTGACAAGTTCAGAGGAAAAGGAGACCCTGTCACACATATCAAAGAATTTTACATGCATTGCCAGGACGTGGCATACAATGATGTCTTCCTCTTGCGCCTTTTTCCCAAAAGCTTGGCTGGACCAGCTCTTGAATGGTTTTATAGAATCCCCTATGGCACAATTAAAAACTTTGCTGAATTATCTGAGGCATTTGTAGCCCAATATGCCCATCTTGTTGAAACAGAGCTATCAATAGTTGATCTTGTCCACACCAAGCAAAAAGGTGGAGAAAGCCTTGCCGAATACCTGCAAAGATGGCAAACCCTTACCACCCGCATATCCTGCACCTTGCCAGAACGCCATGTGGTGAAAATGTTTATTGATAATGCACATCCCAGCTTGGCTCACCACATGACCATGAACTGTTTGCAGACCTATAAGGATATCAAAGAGAAAGGAATGATCCTTGAGCAAGGACTCATCAAAGATGGTGTGGTAAAGATTTACAAAGAGGCCAACCAAAATCAATCACATTCCAATGACAAGTCTAGGTATTGGAACAAAAACAAGCATGTTGCAACAGATGGGGTTACTAACACCAGACATGTGAATATCGTTGGTCCTTCTCAAAACCAGTCTAACCCACCATATCAAACAAACAACCAACAAGCTACCAATTACCAACAACGAAATAACCAAAGCTATCAAAACCACAATACAAGACCCAACTTTCAAGGGTCTAACAATCAAGCTAATGCCATCAATGTAGCTGCAGGGCAAAAGCCCAGATTCCAACCTGCACCTAGAAACTATACACCCCTTGGTGAGCCATTGGATGTTATTTTTGAGAAATTGGCTAAGGAAAACCTCATCAAATTTCCTCCTACCCAACAAATTGATCCAAGCCAATCCAAAGCTGCATGGTACAAGGACAATGAGTATTGCAAGTTCCATAGGGTAAACGGTCACACCACCCTCAGATGCATGAAACTAAAAGACTATGTGCAAGACCTCATTGATCGGAAGGAAATCACTGTTGGTGCCCAAACCTCTCCCAATGCAGGCTTACAGATTTATCAAAATGCTTTTCCTCCACACAACAACCAAAATCCTGGAAAAGCACCTATCCAAAACAACACCAACAACTGCCAGCCAAACCAACAATATGGGAAGAACAATGACCACACTTCATCCTATATAGACTACGGTAGCCTTATAGGTTGTATATCTGAGAAAGAGCCTTCTGTCAATGTTATCAATATCTGAGGACCAGACAATGAGTGTGCGGTCACCACTCGAAGAGCGCAATTTAACATCGTAGGCCCACCAGTTTCATCAACACCATCAGCTCCATCAAAATGCCAGTACAATATCTTGGAACACCTTGGGAACATGCCAGCCCAAATATCCATTTTAGACCTTCTTCGCACTAGTCCTGTGTACAAAGACATCCTTGACAGTGCTCTCATAGAATCCCATGTCCCTTCTGATATCAATGCTACTGATTTTCGTAATCTTGTTGGACACCTTTCATCCTCATGTGCCCTATATTTCAAACCCACCGACATACCCGCGGTTGAGCCAGATCACACCCTTCCGCTTCACATAGCCATCATGGTATCCAATTTTGCCGTGAAAAGAGTAATGATAGATAATGGATCAGCCTTGAACATTTGCACCCTAAAATTCATAAAACAAGCTGGGTATACTGAGGCAGATATGATTAGTGAGGTTATCACCATCAAAGCTTATGACAACTTGGAAAGGACCACAAAAGGGACTATTTTGCTACCAATCAAGGTTGGGCCAGTCATTCAAGAGACAGTTTGCCATGTTGTTGATCTAAACCTACCATTTAACATCCTCCTCGGTCGCCCATGGTTTCATGCTATGAAGGCCGTTCCATCCACCTACCATCAGTGCATCAAATTTCCGCATCAAGGCACTGAGGTAACCATCCATGCCGATCCAGAACCCTTTGCTTACTGAAATGCGGTTGAAGCTTCATATACAAACCATTGCCCTGGAATAGACATCGGCACAGCCATCGCCAGCTCATCCCACACTTGTAATGATGCAGAAACCATCCTTGCCTCCACCCTATCTACTGTAAAGATCAACAACAAAGGATGTGGAGAATATAGTCTATCAGATGCATTTGCTGTCGGAGCAATCCCACTTGATCCACATACCCATGGACAGCCAACATATCACAAAGCTAAGGAGATTCCACCTCCTCGATACAAACATTTCGGCCCAACCACCTTTGTGTCCTCAAAAACCCCTCTTCATGAGGAGCTCACTCCAGATATCAACAATTGGCTACATAAGGATGCACCTCCAAGAAATCAAGCACGCCTTGATCACTTCAGCCAGAAGTATCCCCAACAACATAAACTCGTCACTGAAAAATGGAACTATCAAGGAGGTGGACTAGGACCAGAAGAAAGGGGCATGCAATGTCCCATTGAAGCACATGATTGGGAAATAAAGTCAGGTCTTGGCTTTGGCATACCCACAACTGGGGGCACCAATGAGAATGGTCACGCTTTTTCGAACATCCACTGCGACCTTGTCAAAATCGAAGACATTCCTGAGGAAGTTGAAAAGAGAGCCTACGACGATATCCCAGACCAAATCTTCCTAGGAGACTCTGTTCTTCGAGAACTATCCATCCATCTCATTGACCTACCATTTGCTCATCCACAACTCATAGATTGGGACCAACCAAGTGTCATACATATTGATGAGTTTGCATCAGAGGAAGCACTTCTAAGATTCATTGGAGCTGAAACTCCTCATAAGAAGACAAAGCCAGATTCTACCTACATCTACAAGCTAGATCCCAAGGGGTATTTTGGAGAAAATCCCCAACCTACTTTCGATACACCCAAAACTGGAACTAAGGTAAATCTAGGACTAGCTAAGGCAGCGAAGAGAACCCCTCAGCAAGAAAATCCAGAGCCACAAGCAGAACATGAGGATTTAGTATTGCCTCCTCAAGATAATCGACCAGAGGTGTCTTCTATTCTAATAGAGGATACTAGAGAAGTCAACATTGGTTCTTCAGAGATCCCTAGAATTGTTCACATTGCTGCATCCCTATCACAAGACCAAGCTGACCTCCTCTTTGAGGTTTTACGAGAGAACATTGGCCGATTTGCATGGTCATATCAGGACATGCCAGGACTTGATCCAAAGCTTGTAGTTCATCATCTTGCAGTCGATCCAAAGATCAAGCCCGTCAGACAAAAGCTTAGAAAAATGCACCCCAAGGTGGCATTACTAGTCAAAGCTGAACTAGAAAGAATGTTAGCTGCTAAGGTTATCCGGCCTATTGACTACTCAGAATGGATCTCCAACATGGTCCCTGTCACTAAGCCTTCCGGTGACATCAGAATCTGTACTGATTTTAGAGATCTTAACAAAGCTTGTCCAAAGGATGATTTTCCCTTGCCCAACATAGATATGATTGTAGATCTTATAGCTGGACATGAAATCCTGTCCCTTATGGATGGATTTTCTGGGTATAATCAGATCAAGATTGCAGAAGAGGATCAGCATAAGACAGCATTCACTACCCCCTGGGGAACCTTTTGCTACACCATGATGCCTTTTGGCCTAAAGAATGCTGGGGCTACCTATCAAAGAGCTATGACAGCCATTTTCCATGATCTTATCCATAGCATTTTGGAAGATTATGTGGACGATATCCTGGTCAAATCTCACACCTTCATGGATCATCTTGCTGACCTGGAAAAAGTCTTTGATAGGTTGGCCCAATATTATCTCATGCTAAATCCCAAGAAGTGTGTCTTTGGGGTCACATCTGGCAAGCTTCTAGGCTTCATAGTTTCTAAACGGGGTATAGAGATCGACCCCAAAAAGGTCAAGGCTATCTTAGACATGCCTCCTCCCCAGACACTGCGACAGCTTTGCTCTCTTCAAGGAAAACTTCAATCTGTTCGGCGCTTCATCTCCCAACTTGCAGATAAGTGTACACCATTTTCACACTTGCTAAAGAAGAATGAGAACTTCAAGTGGGATCTTTTATGTCAGCGCAGCTTCGATCAGCTCAAGCAGTATCTCACCAATCCCCCTATCTTGGTTCCACCAGTTCCTGGTCGTCCCTTGATCTTGTATATATCAGCAACACCTACTGCTCTAGGGGCACTTCTAGCACAACATGATGATTATAGCAGAGAGAGAGCCATCTACTATATCAGTAGAACCCTAGTTGGTTATGAACTCAATTACACTCCTATGGAAAAAGCTTGTTTGGCAGTTGTTTTCTCAACTCAAAAGCTTCGCCACTACATGCTAAGTCATACCATCCAACTAGTCTCCAAGATTGACCCTCTCAAGTATATGCTCTCCAGAACAGCACTTACAGGCCATTTGGCCAAATGGGTTATGCTACTAAGTGAGTTTGACATCCAGTATGTGGACAGAAAGGCAATCAAAGGGCAAGCTATAGCAGATCACCTAGCTGATGCACATCTAGTAGATGCATATCCTTTGCTCACAGAATTTCCAGATGAGCATATCTGCCTAATTGAAGAACAGCCCCCATGGAAGCTTTATTTTGATGGCTCATACACCTCTCATGGATCAGGGGCAGGAATATTATTAGTTACACCTCAAGGAGATTACATTCCAAAAGCCTTCAAGCTACAATTCCCTAGCACCAACAATATAGCAGAATATGAAGCTCTTGTAGCAGGATTAAAGATAGCTGCAGAATGGAATATCACTGAGTTACAAGTCTTTGGTGATTCCCAACTCATCATCAAACAAGTCTTAAATGAATATCAAACCAAAGATGAAAAGCTATTACCCTACAAAGAGCTAGTTGATCAGCTGACCCAGCATTTTACAAAGCTTCAGTTTACACAAGTGCCTCGAATGCAGAACAAGGCAGCAGATGCCATGGCCACTATCGGCTCACTCTTGGAAATTCCCCAAGAAGCTACGCAGTATGAGTTTTTAGTTGAGCAGCTCCTCACACCTGCCTATGCGAATGAGGATTCAAACCATGTTTGTATCTTGGTTGGTCCCCAATCCCCTTGGTACCATGAAATTGACGCTTACCTTAACGATGGTATCATATCCCCTCACCTCACACGTACCCAACGCCAGAACCTCATCCGAAAATCATCCCGCTATGTTATCATAGCCAATACCCTATATCGTCGGGGTTATCACGATACTCTCTCTCAATGTTTAGATGAAAATGAGGCCGCGATGGCATTAAAAGAAGTACATTCTGGACTTTGCGGTGCCCACACGAGTGGTATTGTCCTAGCACGACAAATCCTTAGAGCAGGCTACTATTGGCCTACCATTAAAGAAGACTCTTGTGACTTTGTCAGAAAGTGTCTCCCATGTCAGCAGCATGCAAATCTTGTGCACGCTCCAGCACAGGATCTACAGCCTATTGCACCACCTTGGCCTTTTGCTTGTTGGGGCCTTGATCTAGTTGGAACTATCACACCTCTCTCATCTGATGGACATAAATGGATAATAACAGCTACAGACTATTTCACTAAGTGGGTGGAAGCAGTCCCCCTAGTCTCAGCTATAGGAGTTCAAGTCTCCAAGTTCATCTTGTACCACATTGTTTGCCGCTTCGGCATCCCATCCACCATCTTCACTGACCACGGAGGTAATTTTGAAAATCTCAACATGGAAGAATTATGCACTTCCCTCCGCATCCATCACCGCTTTTCTAGCCCATATTTCCCACAAGGTAACGGCCAGGCAGAGGCAACTAATAAAACCCTCCTCAAAATCCTAAAGAAAGTTGTCAATGATTCCGGCCGTGATTGGCACCTTCAAATAAACCCGGCTCTATGGGCCTATCGAACTTCCTTCCGTACATCCACAGGCACAACTCCATACTCCCTAGTCTATGGTGCCGAAGCGGTATTACCTATAGAAGTTGAACTTCCCTCACTACGTATATCTTTGCAAGGGCAAATCTCAGATGAAGAATACAGAGTAGCTCGACTCACCCAGCTAGATCTCTTAGACGAGAAGAGACAACAAGCCTATGACCATCTCACAGTCTATCAAACTTGTCTCAAAAGGAATTTCAACAAGAAGGTGCTCCCACGACACTTTCAGCCAGGTGACATGGTCCTCAAAGAAAATATGAAAGTCCAAGCAGATCGAGAAAAGAAAGGCAAGTTTGAACCTACATGGCTTGGTCCCTATGTGGTTACCGCCTCCTTTGGCTCCAGAGCCTATCAATTATCTACACCAGAAGGAGAACTCTTGAATGATCCCACTAACATCATTCATCTCAAGAAGTTATATGCTTGAAGATCCTTGGTATACCCAGCTTTTGAAAAATACAAGAAAAAAATAGTAAAGAGAAATAAGCGTCCAATGGTGAAAACTTGGCAATTCAAGCGCCTTGGATAGGTACCTTGGTGAAAACCTGGTAATTCAGGCGCCTTGTGTGCTAAAGACTAATCCATTATCTATCACTATCCTATCCCTCATACATCCACCCACCACCCCATAAAACACCTGCTTGTTCCCTTGGTGTTCCAATCAAATATCCAAAATCTGATGGAGCTTGTCAATACCTCCTGTACAGCTTGTAAATCTTGTACCAAAGCTTGTATTATACCTTGTAAATCTTGTACCATACCTTGTATATATTCGAATCTTGTCCAAAGCTTGTACCATATTCCATCTTGTAAATGATCTTGTATCCTAGCTTGTATCCTATCACATGCAGACACAGAATCCCATTTTCCTTAAACTTTTCACAAACCATCTACCTATCCACCTATCAACTATTATAGACACCCCATCCTTCACAAACATTTCCATCTCACAAAAAACCAAAACATGAACAAACTTGTACATTTGTAACATATCTTGGTCTGTCAGCTTGTACATCCTCTTTAGCTTAGTATCATTGTATCTATTCGGCTTTCGTGTTAGTTCATCCTTGGTCAACATCTTGCACACATTGCACACCTTGGTTAGATATTCCAATGCATCCTTTAGCTAGATCTCCTATCACCAAAGTGTTATCCTTCTTAGTTCAGCTTGCTAGATGCATCGCTCATCCAGATCCATCAGCTTAGGTGCTCTCTGATAGATTTTTGCAGGATATAGCTTTCCTCATGTCTGATCTTGGTCCGTTAGTACCTCGTCCTACCCATCTCGTTGGCAAACTGTTCTCTTTTGGATTTTCACTTTCTTTTGATTTGGGATCTTCCCTTTTGGGTCTTGAAATATCTTTTCCAAGCAATCTCCTTGTTCCCTCCTCAAGGTTGCCATGATCTTCCATATCATGGTATGCTGCAAATGGGGCAATTAGAGCGTAAGGTCTTGATCAGGTCTTTTGCTTGTTTTCTTTTTCTGCTTGTGGGTTACCTAGTGTCATTTCCACGCTGCTTCCTCTGGGATTCATGTGTGATACTGGGGCAATCCTTGTGTGTTTGTTTTAAGTCAGTTCGTCAGTCCTCTGGACGGTTGGTGAAAAGGCCTTGATGTTCTTGGTAACCTTGGCAATTAACCAACAGTCCTATAGCAAATCTAGTGCTCAACTACATGGTGGTACTTCTCTTTGAAGTATCCCCCCACTCAAAAAGCTTCAATGGATTCCTTTTATAGCGCTCCGCTCCTCCATCTCCCCCCCCAATCCTGGAAAGTTTTAAGCTTGCTTTACTATTGTGCCTCTGATTTCCCTTTATCATTCTCCCATAGTGAGAGTTTGAGCTAATTCATCCCCTTCTCTTCGCCAACCTGCATCTCAGCTCGTCTCAATTTCTTGTCCTTTTCAAGAAGTCATCGAGCCTCATTTCTCTCCCCGCCGCCTTCTTGAGGGGGCATCATCTAAGTCTAGTCTCTCCTCTTCTTATCCGAGACTGGGGCAACCTTGTTGCTAAAACATCTTCTTCGTGTCATCTTCATTCGAACTTCTTTGAAATAGTGTTGTCTCAACACTATGTCAAAGAGGGGCAAAATGTAGACACCGAAATTTGATTACACTATTTTAGTAATCCTATTTAGTTATCTAAAAAGGCATTATTAATTAAATTTCTATTTAATTAATCCTTTGTCATCCCCTAGTTGATTAATTTAATTAATCATCTATAGTCCTAATTGATAAATCAAATAATCTATTATTTATCAATTAAATCCTATTCTTCTATCTAATTCCAAAAATCTCCATTTATTAAATAAATCTATTTGATAAATGAAATCCTCAAATTCAAAAACCCCTAACCTATTTCTAATCCTCCATTTAGCCTAATCCACCCCATCCACCCATACTAACCAAGCTTAGCCACTAACTCACCCACCCTCATTAATGCCATCCACTTGCACATCTCTAACATCCCTAATCTAATCCTAAACCCAAGCCTAATCCACCCCCTAATGTTGTCACATTCCTTAAACAAGTTTAAGACTTTCCTAATCCAAACCAAAGTCTCCCCTCAAAAAGCCCAACCACTAAGTCATGAGTGCTCTTACAAAACATAAAAACTCTTACAAGCCCACTCATGACTCTTACACCCATCTTCCACACTCTTCCCTCTTCCACACTCATTCCTCTTACATCCCTCTTACATACTCAACCCCACTCATCATGACTTTAACCAACCCTTAACCCTACCCTCTCACACTCATCCTCCTTGTGACAAGTGTCAACTTCCCATTGGTGCTAAACAAGCACAATCCATGTGCTCCCCTTTGAGTGCATCTTAGCCCTCCTTAAGCCTTCATCCATCCTTGCATCTAAGCCCTCCATCCCTCTACCCCTTAGCCTATAAATTGAATCCCATCCCAAGCCATTTCATCAACAATCTTTGAGCTAAAGTTACCATGCTATTTTGAGAACCAAAGCCATCAACCATACCCTTATAATGCCAAATTGAGAGCTCACAAAGCTACCAATTTGCCATTACCCATCTCCATTGAAGCAGCTTTTGAGCATCTTGAGCATACATCCACAGCAAAAGGACACATCTACAGAATCAAGAAAGCATGGAGTGTTTTCTCTTGTGAGGTTTTGCACTTCTTATTTTCTTTCTTAGTCTAAGCATATATGTGAATTTAGTTTTTGGTTTGTGAATGTTTACTTCATTTGTTAATGTTCTTTGCATACTGATTCTTGTTCTACAATGAGATGAATGGGTGTTCCAAAATGCATGCAAGAAAACCTAACCTGTCAGGAGCATGTGTAAAAAAGAAAACATTAGTAGCATGTGCATATCAAAGATTCAAATAAGATTGGAAAACTACTAATTATAATTGAGTTTTAAAACTATGCAATTAAAATATTAGAGTCCTCATGCAACCTCAATAAGGGCACCCATAAGAGGCCTTGTCAGTGTACTTTACATTGGAGGGATGTGAACGTGTTCTGCCAAACACAACTATTGAATCCCAATACACTTGAAATGAAATGCAAAATGTATGAAACTAACTAGATATGAAGAGAATGCTTCAAACAATGGTTATGGATACAACCATGTTCAAAGTATTCAAGGAAGGTGAATGTGGATGCAAGAAATCAAACTAAGCTAACAATGCAAGAATGAAATCTAACAACTACCAAAGGGTTAGTAACAATTCATAAAAATCACTAAAATCTCTATAATTATTTTAGCATGATAACAATGAAAATGAGGGAGATGAGAAATATTTGAGACAAGGGCTCTATTTATAGGTCTGAGAGAGGCCTTGGGGAGGTGGCATCTATGTGGCATTCACATAGGTGTCACAAGGGAGACACATGGACTAAGGAGACAAGCCATGCAAAGGTCGGTATAAGCCTTTCTAGTGAAAGGGCTGGCTCAAGATTTTCTCACACACGTGTGAGAAACCTTAGAGAAAGGAAAGGGGGACAAGTGTGTAAGAGTGTAAGACTTTTTGGATAAAATAATAAAATGGAAGGTTTATTGGCTCTTGAGTTTCTCACACATGTGTGAGAAAACACTTAGGGCTAAAAGGTGCTTCGAAAGGTGTTTAGTATTAATTAAGTGGTATTAATTAACGGGTAGGCTTAGAAGGATGAGAGTGATGGGTGTAGACTAGGTTTTAGGATGGGATTAGGATTAAATTAAATAGGATTTAACTTAATCATAGGATTAAAGAATTCAATAAAGTGGAGGGAAATAAATAAATCTCAATTTATTTAAAAAGGGGATTCATGGAGCATTATGCATTAAATAAATTTAATAGATTAGAGGGGATGCATTTAAATTAAATATAAATACTTTAGGAAAGTGAACCTATTTAATTAAAGAAATTTAATTAAATAAGTAGAGGAACATGACAAATATAATGAATTAACAAATAATCAATTATAGTATCAAGGGAAATGTTAAATCATTTATTATAGTGTTTGGGATGATTTTAAGTGTTTACAATAACAATGAAGCTTCACTAATTAATTAATTAATATTAACCCATTTATAAATAACTCCATCCACTGTAGATGATGACCAACTACCACTGCCACTAACTGCACTACCAAATTGTGCAACTACCCAAAATAGACTTACTAAAAATAGAAAGTACATCACTAAGATCCTCAAATCCCACTTTCATCTCATGGGGGTTGTGATGATGAGCTAACCAAGCCAACTGCAAAGTCCTACTAAAAATGGGGACATTGCATAAAGAAATCTGAAAGGATGAAATAAAATGAAATTACATCAACATGAAATGGAAGAAAAATAAATTTTTAAGATCAAATTTCACTATCTCCAAGTTTAATTTTAATGATGAAACAATGTTAGTTATGCCAATTAATGTGAATTTTACTTAAAATATGGGAAATGTATAAGTTTTTCAATGAATGTTGTGCCCAGATTTTATTTTCTCACCCTTTGTATCCCATATTTTTGAAGGAAACCTACCCTTTTACTTGAGAATCATTGCCTTCTAACTAATTTTAACTTGTTGTTGGTGGTGAGCTTTTTTCATGTACAAATTTCTTCCCTTCTATGAGAAAACTAATGCTCAAATTTGGTGAAATCTACTAGCTCTATAAAGAAGGAATTTGTTGTCTCAAGTAAACATAGACTTGTTTTGAGATGATGTTAGAATGAAATGATTTGAGTCCTCATTTATAGACAACTTTGGTGTTGAAGAGACACTTTGTCCCAAGATTGTCAATTTAGTTCTCATAATTAATGGAAATTGAATTAAATTTAATTCATTTTCATCTTCACCATGATGGACCTAAGAAGGAAATTACATTTCAATTTTTGTTAATGAAACTTAAACCTCAAGCTCTTGTCTATAGCATGTTTTTTTTCTTGATGGAAATCATGTAAAGTTGGGGGAAAATTCCTAGGAGAGGGTGGGATGCACTCTCTCTTAGGAGTCACTCAGAAGCACCATCAAAATCACCTCTTCCTTAACTTGTATTTAGATCCAATGGGGCTAGAGATCAAGGTAGGTTGGGAAATAATCCTAACAAGACATTAGATTCCTTAATATTTAGGGAAATTTCTCAAAAATTAACCATTTCCTATCAATTCTTTGTCCAATTGACTACTTCACCTTTAGATTTTGCCTATTTTGACTTGATTTTGATTGTACAAATTAAAAATTTTATCTCTTGATAGGGATAGAATTTGGGCAATGTTGGGTAGTATTTCCCATGAAGGGTTGGATCCAACCTTCCTTGGGCATTTTCTGTCAATATGTGATCATCATCCATGTAAAACTCAAGCCCCATTAGCTATAACTTTCCATATTCTTGTTAAGTTTGCACTGACTTTTTGATTGACACTAAGGATTTTTTTGTAATGGTAGGGAGAAATTTCCTCTTGATTTGGGCATTAATTCCCTAAGAGGGCTAGATTTCAACCATTCTTGGGCATTTCTTTCAAAAGTTTGATCAAAATTTTCTCTATGTAGAACCTTTAAATCTACTCACCCCACACTAGTTCATCCAAATTTGTAAGTTTTCATCATGTTATGCATTGGAGGCTTGATTGAAAGGGTAGAATTTTGCTCATGATGGGAAATATTTCCCAAGGGGAATTGGAATCCAACCCTCCTTGAGCAATCTCAGTCTAAACTTAATTATTTCACATCCAAATTAAAGCCAATTAGTCATTGCTTTCTTATATTTTTCCAAGCTTAACAAATTTTAAAGGCACCGAAGGTTAGTTAAATTGGTATGGAAGGATTATCCAAGGATGTGTCTCCAGCCAAAAAAAACCCATCCCTATATCTAAAATATTTTGAGGACTTGGGGATGGGTAGAGGACATCCCCATCGCATCCCCTTTTTTGAAAATTGATAGGAAATGTCTCGAAAACTCATGAACTTCAAAATATTTTTTAAAGGATGCATGTACATCTTGGTGATAGATTAGGATGCCTTGGAAGTTCCTAGGATGCATGGGAATCCCCAATGAGATAGGAAACATAAGTACTAAAATATTTTTCTTTTATTAAACTCTTTCTTTTTTAATTTTAAAGTGAGCCCCTCCTTCCAAGTTCACCCTAACATGCATATTATTGTTTGGTAGTTAATTCCTACTATTTGGGGTTCTCTTATTAGTATTTGAAAACATTTCATTAAGAAATGTGAAATTAAGAATGTTGTTGCAATCATGCTACACACTCAAATACATATAGCAAAGTGTTTGTAAGGTGCTAGGAAGTCTAAGAAGTGCATTACAAACCTAAAACATGCATTGTTATGTGATTTTGTGGCAATACATCAGTATTGGGTTGGTTTTGGGTTGATTTGAGTACTTCATTGAAGATATGGTAAATATTAGAGATTGTATCCAAGTACCATCTTATTGTAACAAACCTATATCATGATCAAAATTAATATTATTTCACTTACAATGAGTTGGAAGTGAGTTTTAAGTGTAGTTTCAAAATAAAATGATAGTAGTGTGTTTCAATTCAAAAGGTGGGTTATTTATCTTGTTTTTATTTTGCAAACCATAGTTTTTTTTTGTTAATGTTGTAGATGGTATTAATTTTACAAACAATGGTTTTGATTAAACCGATGCCCTAGATGGTAAATGGTTTTCATTTCCTTCTTATAGTGTAATAGTAGTTTAGATATTTTAAAGGGAATGATGTAGTGATTACATGTTTATCTTGAGTTGTGAAATTTGATTATTACATATGTATGATTATTTCGATAATAAAGAGTATGAGCTAATTACCTTCTATTAACAAGTAGTTGTAGGAATTACTCACCCTCTGAGGAAAAGGGGGGAGAAAGTATCACTAGAAAGGGGGCTTGCAAACATGATTATGAACTCAAGCTACTAGTGGAATTAGTAAGAACTTGCAAGGTCATGGTTAATGCAAGCCAAGGATAAAGGTCTGGACTAGGTTCTTAGTTGGTCTTTTAGGGTTAGTTATCCACTTTGGATAGGATCCTAGGGGATCTATTCATGTCTTTTGGTTGTGTCATAATAATCAAATTGTGATGTAGATTTATAGCTTGTCGAGCTTTTTCTCTAGTTAATGATAGAAGTGATAAATTTAGAGTAATGTTATAAAAGCCAAATAAATATAAATATATAAACATATTTTCATGATATAATATAAATATATGAACATATATTTATATATATGCACAATATATGGTAAATTTACATGGTCTGTAATTAATCTCATGTGTATAATTACATGTTTTAATCATAGTTCCATGATTGCAAGTTTGAGAAGGACTCACCAAGTCTAAGCCAGAGTCCATCAAAATAAGGAAAATTTCCTCAGGTCTTAGACTCAGTAGATTCTTAGTAGTGTCACCATGGACTCACCAAGTCCAAGGACTCTCTTGACTCGTAGAGTCCCAAGATCTAGACTCTTGTCGGTAGAAAGACTCATAAAGTGAAAAATAATAATAATATAAAAGGGATAAGTAAATTTTTTGTGCTTTGTGTAACATATATTTGACCTAAAAATTCCATTGCATATTTTTCTAATGCATGTGATATAGACCATAGAGTTAGAGAAGAGTATTGGGATTTTGAGAGAAAAATTAGAAAATCGGTTGGCTCTCCCATTTTGATTATTAATTGTTTGTGCAACTATGTAGCTTGCATTTAAGCATTGAGAGGAGCTAAAGGAATAATTTGGGGGAGGCTTCTACAAACTTACTTGTGTTTATATTGTGAAACAATTGAATGATCTTGTCTTTGTTCACTACAACCTTTTCCTTCTCCATAAATAGATCTAGGGCACCGATACATCATCGATTGTATTAGAGATAGTTGATCCACATGCAGAGTGGAAAACAAAGATTATTGATCCTATCTTCAGTGATGAAGATATGGAGTGGGTTGGTGGAGTGGGAGGAAAAAGTATTAGTGATGATAGTAAAGGAAGCTAGAGCGTGAGGAGATCAAATGCAGGATCCTGAGGCTAGGAGTGATGGATCTAAGTTTGATGAATGAGCATTATGTAGGTGAGAATGAGGATGAAGATTTTCTTAAGGTTCAACCTCAAACACAGGGAAAGAGGATGGTACTAGAGTCTTCCATGACTTATCTTAGGCATATTTGTAGGAGGACACAAGCTACTCTGAGCCTTCATCTTCTACACTCTAGTTGTTATTTTGATATATGTTTTGAATTTTTGATTCCATAGATTTCATAATCCATGAATATTGTAGACATTTGATAGTGAAACTATGTTTAACTTTATATTATGTTACTTTTTTTTTTTCCTTCAAAATTTCTCTTTTATACTTATGTGATCTATGCAAAATTGTGAGTGTGTGTTAAGTAGCTTCTATTTATCTCAATCATTATGTATTTGATGTTAATTGACTAAAAGATGTCAGAAAAATTATTTAAATTCTGTAAAATCTTTGAATTTCATAGGTTTTTTAATTTTCTGAGTCCTTGTCGAGTCCATTTGCCAAGTCTAAGTCTAAGCCCAATTTTGACTTACTGAGTCAGAGGTGAGTTTGAGTTTCGTAACACTAGTTTTAATATCATAAAACATTGTGAATATATTATATATGTGAGGAATTGGGATCATAAATATTCATACAGATATTAAGATTTTTATTTTTTCATTGACCCTCCATTAACACTATTGTTAGTGTCACTCATATTAAATCTAATATTCCATCCTAATATTTTGTTGGGGGCAACATTAATTAATATTAGGAAAATCCAAGTCTTATGAAAGATATTTATTTTGAGTCACCCCCTTAGTGTGACGAAAAGTGTAATTCCTAGCCCTAGTTGACTTTTCATATTTGTTTTGCCGAATTCTTTCAGGCTTATTATATGATTATGTTTTGTGATCATCGGTACTTGGTTACCAGATTTGATTAGATGTTATTTCATACTCAGTTGATATATTTGATGAGTTAGTTATTTCATCTATTCATGATTATTTCGATGATGATATATGTATGTTCATTTAGTGATTTCAGTTATCTCATGATGATTAGTAGATGGATTATTTATATACAATTCTATGATTACTTACCCCATACTTGTATGTGTATGGTGTACTTTTCTATTTTACTTTATGATTGGCATTTCTGATATGGTTGACGAAGGGAGTCGTAGTCACCTGCTAGTCAGGATCTACATGATACACCACTCCCCACCATTGCTTGTTTAGTTTAGATTATATGAGTATGTACATGCATGGATTTTATGCAAATTGCAAGTAGCAAGTATCAACTTCCTTGAATTTCCAGGATGAGTGTACCTTATCATAGTATCTCAATGGTATAAGTGGGGAGATAATTCTTGAGTCTAAATCCTAAACCCAAGCCAATTATTCTAGAAAGTAGGACAAGCATCTGAGTTGGTTAACCTTCCAGATTAGTCAAGTGACATGAATTTGTGGTTTTGACCCTTGAGTTTGATTATGTGCCTTGTCTTTCAGTTGAGTTTTTGGATTTGGTTTTGTGGGTCCATTGTGATTTTTGTTATAATTAAATCAAATTAAAAGATAATTTAATGATTTAATTTTATGGAAATTTTAAAAGAAAAAATAATATTTAATTATGTTTGATTAATTGAGAAATTAATTAAATAAAAAAATTAAATTTAAGAGATTTTATTAAAGTTCTAACTTTGGCATATTAATATTTATTTAATTTAAGACAAGAGCCTACAACACAATGGTAACTTGTGAGCCTCTCATGTGGGAGGTCTTGGGTTAGAATTAGTTTAACACATAAAATTAATTAATTATAATAAATAATAATAATTAATCTAGGCTTTGGTCATTTACCGAGCAAAAACAATAATTATTTAATTTAATAATAATTTATTTAAGAGTTTCATTTTAATAATAAACTCTAAATAATATTATTAGTTGAATTAATAAATATCTTATTAAAAATGTCTCATGATTTAATTAAAGAGAGAAAGGAATTGATTTAATAAAGTTATTTTATTTTAATGCAAAAAGTTTGCACAGGAAATGAAAATATAGTAAACATAATAATAAAAGAAAAGGGTTTTTGTGTGATTGTAGAATCAAAGCTCTAAATTGGGGAAAAATTCTTTATTATGGTATTAAAAGTTCATTTCTCAAAATCAGGTTTTGTAGGAGCAATTTCTGAGAAGAAGGGTTTTTGAAAAAGGAGGATTATTTGTGTGCTCCATGTGTTTGTCATTTTTAGCATCAGATCTAGGTAGGATCTTGTGGATTTATTTGTACAGTAGTTTTTTGTTCTTTGACTTTCTGTCTTCTTCGTGTCTGGATGAATTTGTTTTCAGAATTTTTAATCGGGTTGAAACCCTTGTTTTTGTTTTTCTTTTATTGTTCTTTGTTTCAAAAATATTTGTGAATGAATTTAGTTTGAAACCCTTGTTTGAGACTCTTGCATTTATGATTTGATTAATTAAAATCAAGTTATGGGGTTTGAAAAGAAAACTCAAAATCATTAATTTATTTCAATTGTTTATCCCAGGTTTCTATATCAGATCTACTATGAAAATTGTTTTGAAAAAATATAAATTATATAAAATTACCATAATAAATAGATTTACTGTGATAATTTTATAAATATACATACATTAAATATCGTACTAATGTAGTTATCATTGCAAGTTCATACTGTGAATTTAATATAAGGGAGGGTGTTGTGTTGTTTTCATAGTTTATAAAAAAAAATTATTATTGTTTCTTTTTAAAAAGAGAATGGGGTCATGATACCCCTGTCTCCCCTTCCCATATGGTTGCGGCCACTATCTACGAAGGCAGTCAATGTTGCCAACAACAACATAGCTATTGCGGCAGCCAAGGCTACCTAAGCAGCTCGTGCTATCGTGAGCAGCAGGCTGGTGGGCCTTTATAAACATTGTTCTTTGTTTAAAAAAAAATTGTTAATAGTTTTTATATTATTTTAATACTAGTTATTATTAATATTTAATAATATTATTAAATATTATATAATATTTATCATTATTAGTTATTAAATGTTATAAGTATTATGATAATTAATAATAATACTTATTTTGTTAATAGATAAGCAATTTGTTTTATTCATAATTCAATTCAAATTTTGTTATTAATAAATAAATTATTATCATTAGAGATTAATTGATTATTTTGAGTTTTAATAATATTTAAATTGAAGAGTTTTTATTATTAAAATATTTTGGAAAGTGAATTTGAAAATTGAAAATGGCGTTTTTATTTTTAAAATAATTTTTTTTTATGGATTGTTGAATCATCTGAGATGCTTGTGAACTTGGAAACCTTGGTGAATTTGGTAACTAGAGAAATGGAGACTGAAACCCTGATTGAAATAAATAAATAAAACCCTATCAATTGTGATACTTGGAAATGAGAACAAAAACCCTGTTTGTATATTGAACTCTTATATTTGAAGAAAACCTAATGAACTATGAAAACAAATGTTTAAAAGACTCTAATGAGATGTGCGTGGTCTTACATTTGGGGTTTTATGTTTAAATAACTTCTTATGATTTGTTGAGTGTTGAGACTCGTGTGGACTTGAGAACTTTAACAAATCCGTAATACCTGAAAATGAAATGGAAACTTGAAAACCTATAAATGAAAGTGGAACTTTTGTGTTTTCAAAACCTAATGAATTATGAAATTTACTTTTGTATGTATAGTATGTGATGTGTGGGTTACTATTGTTTGATTTGGGTTGACTTAATGTTTGACCAATCAGGTTGTATTACTAGAGGCTTGGGGGTTTTGTTCTTTGATGATGTTATGGGTTATTTTGGTTACGATCTTTTATACCCAACCACGGTGATGTGTCATGTGTGTTCTATGATGAGTTTGATTAGATGTTTTGTTGTGCTTTCCAATTTCTTGTATAGAACTGAGATGAATGGTATGACTTTTCTAGGATAACCTTTGAGTCTTCGATCAGTTATCTTTGGATTACTTTCCAGTTGGTTATTTAGGATTGAGGTGATTATTGTGATTTTTTTTTGTTGATGTCATGTGATGTCATGGGTTGATATATGGGTACTTGATTTTGGATTAGTCCTGTTAGGACAATTGTATTAGTGAAATCTCTAACTTTGATCAGTGATATTTTAGTACATTCCAGTTGTTTGTTTGAGAACGGATGTGTGGTTTATGGTCGTATGAGACCTTCTGCTTTTGCTGAGCTTAGGGTAGGTTGTCTATATGTAATATTGGGAAGTGGCTTGCAATGGAGGTCAGAGCCCTAAAGAGGTTTCCTAGATAACCCATTGTAGGTTGTTTTAATAAGTGATAAAATTTCATTAAATGGGTTTAAAATAAATTAATAAAATTTAGTGTTGTTAGAAATCTAATTGAAAAGATCATTGATGAAGAATATTAATTGAAAGAGGGAGATTGTTGTTAAAAGAATGTTTTCAATCATTATTTTTTCATTGATGTCAAACTTGCTATTTGTAGGAATGACATTTTCTTATAAGATCCAAGTACTATCACTTAGTTGATTGATGAAGAGGATTTAATCAACAAGATGTAACAACAAGAACACCTAAGGAAAAGGTTGAGTTATGATATTGTAATGAAGTGCAAGGATCAGTTAAGACAATGGTTAAATGATGTATTGATAACATACTCAAAGATATAGAGGTTGGCTATACTTAGAAACATTGGAGGAATAAGTTGTAATAAGGTTGACTGCAAAGCTTAAACTAAGTTCATTAGTGGGTGCCAAGCAAGCTAGTTTAAGCCAAGAGAATTTTCAATTGGAGCCGAGCAAGTGAAAAATCTAGTGTGTGTCGAGTAATCTTCAGGTGCCAAGTGAACTTCAGGTGTCGAGCATCAGAAAATCTTAGTAGGTGTTCTGTGAACTTCAAGTGTTGAGCATCAGAAAAATGTAGTTGATGCCAAGCATTGGTATTGCAATAGTGTCAAACTCCTGCATTATTGGAAATGTTAAAGACTTGCCAAATTTGAGCCAACATAGTTGTTATCTTGAATTTTGTGAACCAGTTGGAGGATAAGGATGATAAGCTAGTGGTACAAAATTTTATGTAAACCATTTTTGAGCAAAATCAAAAGGATTATTCACAAAATTTCTAGAGGAAACATAATATGGATTAGATACAATGAATCCTACCTAATCCATATGAATTGAAATTAAAAGAAGAAAAGAATTAAGGAGGAAAAGAAGTTTCAGACTTCTATTTAAGGAGTCACAGACCAAAAAGCAACTGCTACTACTGCTGGAGTGCCAAAGAGCAAAGAGGTTAGAAGGGTGTCAAGGAGAAGGCATCTAGGAGAAGGAAGAGCATAGAGGGTCTACTTCGACAAGTGGTCAGAGAAAAATGATTACACTGGTACATTGAGCATGAAGACTCAAGGAGACAAAGCTTGAAAGGAGGGCAAGCTAACAAAGTTGCAGAGATTGAAAGCCAAGCAATGTGAAGAGTTGAAGAGTGATCTAAGATCTGCAAGTTAAGTTGTATGTTGTAATCAGGTCAAAGATTTTCTAATACTCTCTAGCAATTGCATTAGACATGAAAATCTTATGGACTTAGGTTGGTTTAATAGCCATTGGTAAATCCTTTAGCAGGGTGACATTCCAAGTGAATGTTCTAAAGTCCTCTAGCCAAGCCCACTTCTAACAGAGTGGATAAATCCTCTAATAAGGTCACATTTAACAATGTGTTGTAAGCCTTTAATAGGGCAGGCCTTTCATAGGGCATCACTTCAGAAGAGTGAGAATTGAGTAGCATGCTACTGGTGGTTTTTCTCAAATTGGGTTTCCACATAAATCATTGTGTTATGTGTTGATTCTTTATGTGTTATGCTTGCATGTTGATTTACAGTAACTTGTTGATTAGGAAAGTTAAAGCTTGGATGAATAAATGGTTGAATGGGCTCACTACACTTAGTGGAAAAGTTTGAATTGGACATTGGGACCTTGAATAACTGATTCACCCCCCTCCCCCCTCTCAGTTATTCTAAAGCACTTCTAACAGGTGCAACATAAAGTCACTAGGGGTTTGGAGTCCTGAGAGACTGCCAAGGTAACCTTAGAGTTGACTTGTTAGTATGCCTTGTCTGTACAAAAGGATACTGATGCCACATAGAGACACTAGGGGCTGGAGTCTAGAGAAGTTGCCAAGATAACCATAGAGTTTTCTCATGCAATGACACTTACCCACTTACATAGTAGATTTCCTACATGTCTTTGTTGCCTATGGAATTAGTTGATATGTGTTTCTTGGTACCCTTTGAGATAGTTTACTTTTAGGTGTTTCCTTGACCTAGATGTTGGTTATTACTTGTGTTTTGATATCTGTATGGGACTTGAGTTTATCTCCTTAGCATGGTGGGAGTGGGCCATTTAGGTTCCATGAGGTCGGGTGGTAGTGCATTTTTCTTATACCATTGAGATTCGATCGATGGATGTTATTGTTGGATGTACTTGTACAGTTGATCCATTCTTTCTGATCTTGTATTTTTGTTAGATGATTTTATTTTGTTATATTGTATTTATTTTATCAGGGACCTTATGAGATGACGTATTTTATTTATGATGTATATTCTTTGAGCTTTTCATAGCCTGTGACTTGTAAAGTGGATGATTATGTATTCTAGTTATGCCAAGTGGCATCCTATAATTGCATATTATTTAATTGGAATTGCACTTTTGATTATTCCATGATGTGGATTTTAGTTATATGTTAGATTTAGTATTAATCAAACTTAAATGTGATTCAACATCATGAGACCCTTAAGAGATTTAATTTGGTTATGATGATTGTATGTATGTAAGTTATTACTTTTGCTATTATATCTATTGTTTGTAAGTTATTATGTTTTTTTAAAAAATGTTTGATAAACTTAGTGAAACTTTAGGTTAATCTCTTTTGGTTTCCCTAGCAGGGCATTACATGTGGAATTAGAGCCTAGTTTCTATATTGGGAGCTCTGAATATATTGGAATGCCACTAGTTGTGAACTAGTTGAACTAAAACAAAACTTAAACAATTTTATGTATCTTTTACAATTTGAACACTTCAAAACTTCATACTTGATTCTTGAAACATAGAAAATAGAAAAACTTGGAATTACTCTTGAGTTGGATTTCAGACATATTTTCTTATGATTGTGCTTTAAAGGACTTGTGAACATTGTTGTTGTCCTTGCTTGGGTATTTTCATTGGAGTCTTATCCTCCTACAAGGAGAAGGGATTCAACGGGACCAACACAGTGAGTGCTTTAGTTTTAACTTTCTTGTAGGCTTCTAGGAGTAAGCCTAAGTTTAGGGGGAGTGGATGTAATGCCTACCCATTATTTACTTTTCATACTGTAGTGACGGATTCTTGTAGGCTTCAAAGAGTAATCCTAAGTCTAGGGGGAGTGGATGTAATGCCTACCCCTAGTTGAGTTTTTTGATTTGTTTTTCCAGATTCTTTTAGGCTTGTTCTATGATTATGTTTTATGATCATCAGTACTTGGTTATCAGATTTGATTAGATGTTATTTCATACTCAGATGATATGTTTAATGAGTTACTTAGTTATTTCATGTGTTCATGATTATTTTGATGATGATATATGTATGTTCAATTAGTGATTTCAATTATCTTATGATGATTAGTAGATGAATTATTTGTGTAGCTCTATGGTTACTTACCCCATACTTACATGTGTATGGTGTACTTGTCTATTTTGATATAAGTTATTATTAATATTTAATAATATTATTAAATATTATATAATATTTTGTATTATTAGTTATTAAATGTTATAAGTATTATGATTATTTATAATAATACTTATTTTTTTAATAGATAAGAAATTTTTTTATTAATAATTCAATTTAAATTATGTTATTAATAAATAAATTATTATCATTCGAGATTAATTGATTATTGTGAGTTTTAATAATATTTAAATTGAAGAATTTTTATTATTAAAACATTTTGGAAAGTGAATTTGAAAATTGAAAATGGGGTTTTTATTTTTAAAACAATTTTTTTATATTCTTGTGAACTTGGAAACCTTAGTGAACCTAGCAACTAGAGAAATGGAAACTAAAACCCTGATTGAAGTACACAAACACTATGAACTATGATACTTGGAAACAAGAGCAGAAAACCTGTTTGTATATTGAACTCTTATGTTTGAAGAAAACCTAATGAACTATGAAAACAAATGTTTAAAAAACTCTGATGAGATGTGTGTGGTTTTAAATTTGGGGTTTTATGTTTAAACAACTTTTTATGATTTGTTGAGTGTTGAGACTTGTGTGGACTTGAGAACTTTAATGAATCTATAATACCTGAAAATGAAATGGAAACTTGAAAACCTATAAGTGAAAATGGAAGTTTCATGTTTTCAAAACCTAATGAATTGTGAAATTTACTTTTTCATGTACATTATGTGATGTGTGGGTTATTGTTGTTAGGTTTGGGTTGACTTAGTGTTTGACCAATCAGGTTGTATTACCAAAGACTTGGGGGTTTTGTTCCGTGATGATGTTATGGATTATTTTGATTACAATCTTTTATACTTGACCATTGTGATGTGTCATGTGTGTTCTATTATGAGTTTGATCAAATGTTTTGTTGTGCTTTCCATTTTCTTGTGTAGAATTGAGACGAATGGTATGACTTTCCAGATATAACCTTTGAGTCTTTGATTAGTTATCTTTGGATTACTTCCTAGTTGCTTGTTTAGGACTAAAGTGATTATTGTGATTTGTTTTTGGTGATGTCATGTGATGTCATGGGTTGATATATGGGTACTTGATTTTGGATCAGTCTTGTTAGGAAGATTGTATTGGTGAAATCTATTATTTTGATTAGTGATATTTCAATACTTTTCAGTTGCTTGTTTAAGAATTGATGTGTGGTTTATGGTTGTATGAGACCTTCTTCTTTTCCTGAGCTTAGGGTAGGTTATTTGTATGTGATGTTGGGAAGTGGCTTGCAATGGAGGTTAGAGGCCTAAAGAGGTTGCCTGGGTAACCCATTGTAGGTTGTTTTAATAAGTGATAATATTTCATTGAATGAGCTTAAAATAAATCAATAAGATATGGTGCCACATAAAATCACTAGGGGGTTGCAGTCTTGAGAGACTGCCAGGGTAACCTTAGAGTTGACTTTTTAGTATGCCTTGTCTATACGAAAGGATACAAATGCCACATAGAGAGACTAGGGGGCCAGATTCTAGAGTGGCTACCAGGGTAACCTTAGAGTTGGC
This sequence comes from Cupressus sempervirens, assembly GCA_028749045.1. Classification (NCBI taxonomy): domain Eukaryota; kingdom Viridiplantae; phylum Streptophyta; class Pinopsida; order Cupressales; family Cupressaceae; genus Cupressus; species Cupressus sempervirens. Next base: position 694,287,416 of record CM053789.1, on the reverse strand, counting down.
TCATGCGATGACACTTACCCACTTACATAGTAGATTTCCTATGTATCTTTGTTGCCTCTAGAATTAGTTGATACTTGTGTCTTGATACCCTTTGAGATAGTTTGCTTTTAGGTGTTTCCTTGACCTAGATGTTGGTTATGACTTGTGTTTTAATATTTGTATGAGACTTGATTTTATCTCCTTAGTGTAGTGGGAGTGGGCCATTTAGGTTCCATGAGGTCAAGTGGTAGTGCATTTTTCTTATACCATTGAGATCTGATCGTTGGATGACATTGTTGGATGTACCCATGTAGTTGATCCCTTCTTTCTAATCTTGTATTTATGTTAGATGATTCTATTCTTTTGTACTATATTTATTTTATCAAAGATCTTATGAGATGATGTAATTTATTTATGATGTATATTCTTTGAGCTTTTCATACCCTATGACTTGTACAGTGGATGATTATATGCATTCTAGTTACGCCAAGTCTCATCTTATAATTGAATATTATTTAATTAGAATTGTACTTGCAATTATTCCATGATGTGGATTTTAGTTATGTGTTAGATTTAGTATTAATCAAACTTAAATGTGATTCAATGTCATGGGACCCTTAAAAGGTGTAATCTAGCTATGATGGTTGTATGTGTGTGAGTTATTATTTTCCCTATTATATCTATATTTGCTAAGTTATTATCTTTAAAAACAAAATGTTTGACAAACTTAGTGAAAGTTTAGGTTAACATCTTTTGGGTTCCTTGGCGAGGTGTTACAAAAAGAACCTGACGACAGCTAGAATTATTAGTCAGTTGAAATTAAATCATCAAGTTTATCATTAGTTAATAAAAAATTACTAATGTGCCTCTTTAGCCACATTAACATCACAGTGGTGTGTAAGGAATGAATTGGAATTACTAATGAAACAATTGGAAACCATATGGTAAAATATGAAATTGGGAACTAACAAGTTCCTCATAGTGGCTAGTATTTGTCGTAGTTTTAAATTACATTGTGGAAAGAAAAAAATTGTATTGTAAATGATAAGATGTTATTAGAAAATATACAATATATTGTAATGTATATTATATTATTATATTATATTTAGATTATGATAATATATTTTAGGGATTTTAAATTGTAATACTAATTTGTAGTATGTATATTTTATAAATTTAATATAATAAATATTTTAAAACATATAGTTATGATATATTATAATATTATTCAAAATATATAAATAATATATAATACAAATTTTATATATAGATTGTTAAATTTATTGTAATATATAAATTGTTAATAATAAGTAGTTTTATTCTTCGTTCTTTCCTACTAGTGCCCATTTGAACTGAGATACTCTATTGTTGTTTTTTATTAAATTAATATAATTCACAAGGCTTCAGTCATTTATCAATCAAATAATAATAATGTGTAGTTTTAAATTATATAGTTTTATTGAATATAATTGTATATTTGTAGTTTTATAATTAAAGTCTGTTACTATAAACAACTCGTAAATAATGGCAAGCAAAAATTTGGCCAACAAAAATGGAATATGGAGGAGCCTCAGAAAAAAGGGCTCCTATAACACAAAACCAATTGAGCCAATGGTATTTGAAATAAATAAATTATATAATATAAAAAATTTATATATATATATATATGAAAAAATAGTAATTATTGATTGGTGCAAAACAATTTAGTTATTGTACTAATTGTGTAGAAGTGAATGCAATAGTATATTGCCTAGAGAAAATACAATGAGGAACAATCCAAGATAAGTTTGACTACTCATTTGGGCATGATGTGAGTAGTGGCAACTTTTTAGAAACTGTTTCTTAAAATCAAAAGGAATGAAGTTGAAATGTAACCCAATTTTATTGAAATGGGGTAAAATTATTAGAGGAGATATAAAGTGCTCAAAAGGAGAACACAAATTATAGTTTTCTAGAGTACAAGCAAAAAAATGACATATATTTTACCATGAATGAGAAAGGATGGAACAACTTCCACAAGTAGTTATTGTAGGTGACAGTAGCAATGCAAAAGAACTTTATTGCTAAATCAACAAGAACACGACAAGTATTTTTGAGAGGCAGATGCCTTCTCTTCAATTGGTTCCATAATTGTAGAATTAGAATACCACTTAAATAAGGTTTTTTTTTTTTTTTTTTTTTTTTTTTTAACAAGAATGAAATGTGCTTTTTGTTATGTGATTTAACTCTAGTTTTTGTTATTTGATTTAAATGCAATTTTGTATATGTCATTTAAATGTAATTTTTTATATGTGAATTAAATGTCCTTTTTTCATGTGATTTTTCTTGACTGTAATATTTTAGAAAGGAAAATAAATGATTCCAAAAAAAATAGTAGACTAATTTTCAAATAGTCATGATACGACCATAAAGTTTTCCAACGTATCTATTCAAAATCGTAAACAAGTTAACTCATAAAAGAGAAACCAAACTCAATAGGAAAGTTCCCTCTCTTTTAAGCACATTTATAGATATGGTCCTAGCAAATAGGTTTGATAATAACACAAAGAAAGCATCATGGAAAGATAATTTCAACTTTGGCCATTGAAGTAATCTTGGCCTTAGCCACCTCTCAAGCCTAACATAACTTCTAATCATTTTCTTCATCACGTATACATTTAGATGGGGTATCATCAACCCACCTAAAATATCTACATACATCATTCCCCTGCAATACCAAATTTATTTTTATTTTTATTGTAATGATTACAAATCATTATTTTTAAACATGTAATATATTAGTATTAACAACCTTTTTTTTAACATCAAAATTGATACCCAAGATTAGTCTTTGTGTGTGAGATTTTCAATAGGAATGGGTCAGCACCACATTGATGATTATGCATTTTATGCATTTGCACATCTCTCAAATCCATCAGCCCTATATCAATAATGCACCATCAAATTTACATTTGTTAAATGAATGGTTTAATAAACTCTATGTATATCTTTTAAGCTAAAAAGATAATAAACTTCTTTGTAAATAATGTAACTAAATACCTTTATCAATCAATGCAAGTGTAAGATATCCTAGTCAATGCAGATCTAGAATACTTAGAAATAAAGATTATTCAAAATTTTGCTCTAAACTTCTGTGGGAATACTAGTACTCTACATATAAATAGATTTCAAATAGTTAATAAAATTCTTCTCATTCTACACAGACCTAGACAAAAATCATATTAAAATATATAGAGCACTGAGCACTATTGAAGTAAAAACAATTTCTAAGGCTTCCAAGAAAAACATAGAATCAGAGACAAAAAAACATTTTAAGTCTACATCTACCATGGTCTAAATGTGTTAATATGCAAGCAACATAGCTTAAAAACAACAATCCCTGGAAGTTGCCTTCATCATATACACTCAATATCTTAATCAATTGTAGAAATTCACACACATCATGATCATAATAAAATAATTAAGAGATATTTTCCACAACAAGTCAAATTGTGATATTGCTATCAAGATTTAACTGTGTAATTTTTGAGTCAAACTCATTGACCCATGTTTCATGAGTAGTAATTTACATGAATCTATCTCATGAGAATAAATGGAACTCTTAGCACTCATTAGATCTAGGTGATGCTCATAGAGGGGAATCATTGGGACTTCTCGGGAGGTCACCCATTCTAGTACTACTCCAGCTTGAGCACATTTCTTAACTACAAAGTTCCCTCCATGGTTAAACCAAATCTTCCTGTAACCCCATTTTTAAAACCTATACCAAGTGTTGTGCCTTATGATCCATTCATTAGGAATCCCCTTAAGCTCATCAATTGATAAGTAGGAGATATTTTCCATAGTAAGTCAAATTGTGATCTTTTTGAGTAAAACTCATTGACCCATGTTTCATGAGTAGTGATTCACATGAATCCATCTCTCATGAGAATAAATAGAATACATAGCACTCATTTGATTTGGGTGATGCCCACAGAGGTGAAGCACCAAGACTTCCCAAGAGCTCACCCATCCCAGTACTACTCTAGCTTTAGCACACTTAACTATAGAGTTTCCTCCATGGTTAAACTCACTCTTCTTACAACCCAATTTGTAAGACCTTTCCCAAGTGTTGTGCTTTATGCATCATTCATTAGAAATCCCCTTAATCTTGTCAAATGGTAAGTAGGAGATTGATGAGGCTAATTATTGCCTCTATTTAATGATAGTTTTAAACACTTTGTTTAACACTCTATTTTATTTTCATCAAGATATCTGTGAACTTATGTTTACCTAAACTAATGATTAACCTATGGGTAGATAGTATGTCATCTTTTGCCAATATTATACGTATAATGTAGTATTTTATATAACCATCAGAATGTGTGTCCTAATATTTGAATTTAATTTGATAATGCTTATTTGCAAATATCTCTGCATTATAACTAACCTATTAGCAATGAAGTTGAAGATGATTGGAAGAATTCAAAGATGAACATTGAAAATAGCCAATAGCATTCAAGGAGAAAAGACATTGAGGTTTAGCCATGGTGGAAAAGTTATAACAATACCAGAGGACATGGCTGTGAGTATGGAGGAGCTATGAAGACTTACTATATTCTCTACATTTATTATTATGTTAAAGTAGTTTGTCCAGACTTTATTATTCCCACCTTGAGTCATTATCTTTTATTCCCACCTTGAGCTGTTATCTTTCCTTCTTTTTCTCCTCCGAATTTATAGCTAGTTTGTTTTATTTTTTGTTTCAGAATAAGTGTCAATCTTCTATTTATAGGGATCAAACCAATTGTGTTAGGGGTTAGAAGAACAAAGTTTATGACAAGAAACTGTTAACTCTTGCAGTGAGTTGTTTTTACAGTTCTATGTATTGTTCCCATGTAATGAATTTCTGAAATGTAATGAAATAGTTATTGGCTTACATTCTGTGCTAGTAGATTAGCAGAAGCCAACCAAGGGGGCCTACTTGGGAGGTTGATTAGATTAGAGTAGTGTAGATTTGATTTTTCAAGCATCCTTAGTTTTGCAAGTAGAAGTTGTAAGTTCCTTCCTGTAGCATCATACTTTGTGAATGTTCCTGCAGCATCTGTAAGAACAGTTATAGTAGATGAACTGAGTTGGAATATATGTTAGCATTTCATTGCTTTTCTAGTATTCATTTCAGTAAAGATTTAAGTATGTTAGTTTCTTGTAGCACCAGTTTAGGTTCTTTCCTTGAATTTTACTTTCCTGCAGCATAAGCATAATGACTCATTAAGAGACCTAGTGCACATACTATGCCTACCATTTCAAGTATACATCCCTGGATTGACAAGATTAAATGCACTTGATGGTGGGGAAAAATAATCCTTAGATTGAATACACTATTCCTAAGCATGGCCTTGAGCATGATTATTATACACCTATTGTGAGGCAGACCATTTTTGGCATTGTTGCCAGGGATGGTGTCAAGCTAGGAGCATTTTTGAATCATAGTTCTTAGTTAAGTTTTTTTTTAGAAATTTATAGTCTTAAAACTTTCTTCACTAGTGTGAAGAATTAAATTGCATGCATCAAAGAGGAAGACAACGAGATGAATATGGAAAATTTCTTCCACAAGAGTTTGCTAATTTGAACGAAGAAATTGAAGAAGAAGAAGCTGAGTTGCCTTTTGAAGATGCAAGCCCCTATTTTTCCTATAGAATCATCCTCAAGAGTAGAACCTATAGATACAAGTGGTCTTCAACCTTTTGCTAAAATTTTGGCCAGACTGCTCTAAATCCACCAATTGTTAATAATCTAGTACCCAATATTCCTTTTGAGAAGCAACCTCAAAATCTAATACCTCTACCTTTCCATTCCCTCTCCCAAGTCTTGTAACCAATGCTAATCTCAAAAATATACCTCTAATTGCTCTCCCAATGTTCTATGGCCTTGCAACTGAAGACCTCGATACTTCTTGTTTGAGATTGACATACTTTGTCGTAGTTTTGACTACAACAATGATGCCCATAAGCTCAAATTATTTCCAATAACATTAAAAGAGTCAACTTTACGATGGTTCATGGGATTAGGAGCAAATTTAGTAGGAACTTGGGATGAAATGCAAACTCTATTTCTAGATAAATATAAAGAGTATTGCAAAGCATTTGGTTTAAGAGGAGATGATGTCTTCAGGATATCACAAAAGGAGGAAGAAACATTGGAAGACTATGTTTCATGTTTCTTATATACACTGTAGAAGAACCCTCAACATGTGTTGTCTAAGGATTCACAAAAGCTAGTCTTTCTGAGAGGTGTGAATGATAACTGTCTAGAAGCACTAGACTTGATGGCTGGTGGTGATGTATTTCAAGCTTCCTAGGATAACCTCAAGAAGATCTGTCAAAACTATTCAAGGTAAACTATGAAGAAAGGCTATGAACCTCATTCCACAGTCACTAAAGGAATCAGCCAAGGTATTTAAAAGCTCGAGATATCTAAACTATTATCAAATTTTAAATAGGATATTATAAATGATGTTGCTACACATCTTGACATAATGACTGCCAAGAAGAAGTATGCAGAAGCTAAATTACAACTAGCTGAATACTACCCTCATTGTCGAAAGTAAAAGAAGGATTGCCAATGCAAACTGGTTGCAAGTATGGAGAACCAACATCTTCCAACTAAGTACCTCAAGATAGATGGAGATGATGAGCAAGTTTTTTTTTTTGCTCAATGCCAGCCATGGGCCCAACATCAAGGTATACCTCAGGACCCTTTGTAAAATTCAAATTCATATGGTAATCAATGGCAAAACCATAATCCCCAAGGTCCTCCACAATATCATCAACCTAATTGGAATAATGTTGGGCAAAACAATCTGCAACAGCCCCAATGGCCTCAGAATTCCCAACCATTCTAGCTCAACCAAAAATAACCAATGGCAGAACTAGCAAAACTACTAGCAAAACCAATAGAACCAATGGTAACAACCCCAAGGGAATTAGCAGTCTATAAACCAATGGAGGGGACTTCAATAGTGACCTAACCAAAATACCACTACTCCACAATTACCACCCTCAGTTCAACAACCTACTCTAATGCCACCACCTGCAAATCCTGGACCTCAAAAGCAGACACAATTACCTACACCACCTTAGCCAAATCCAAATAGCCAACAACCACAACAACCCATGTATATTGCTGATGCTCAGCAATATCCTACTTACGCTCTAAGTGTTGCAGATATACATTTGATATCTGGTACAACTTTACCAGTGCCTAAACTGCCTCTTATAATTGAAATACCAGATACTCCTATAGTATCAGAACCCCTAGTCTCTAAAGAGGTTGACCCAACCAATGTCACTATCTCAGCCCAAGCTCAACCGGTGGTGGAACCTCCTTTTCTAGAAAAGCTTATACAAAGTAAACGTGTACAAACGGAGGAACAACCTTTTGATATTGTTGATCAATTGAAGAACATGCATGTCCAAATACGCTTGTTCCAAGCTATTAAATTAAGATGTTCCAATCTATGGAAAAGCTATAAGAGATGCCTACCTAAAGAAGCCTGGGAGGAAGAAAAAGGACCCCACCACAGTTCATGTTGTGGGACAATTAGTTGACATTATGTTAGGAAAATTGATTACCCCAAAATATTCTGATCCAAGTAGTCTAGTTGTGGATGTGAGTATAAATGGTCAGTCTATTAAAAATGCTTTAATAGATCTTGGTGCTACTATAAATGTCATGACCAAGGACACTATGAAGAAGTTGAAAATAGAAGGATTAAGGGCTACTCCAACAATTCTAGAACTTACAGATAGTTCTACTATCACCCCTGATGGGATGATAGAAAACATAGTTGTAACTTTAAACTCTCTAGAGTATCCTGCAGACTTTATGATTTTATCCCCCAAAGTTACTCTATCTGGTTACCTTATCATCCTAGGTCAACCATGTTTGGCTATAGCTGATGCAAATATAAGTTGTAGGTCAGGGAATATGACCATATCCAATGGCCAAGCAACAAAGAAATTTGATTTATATCCTCCAGCACAACTATTACCAGATTTAAGCACATCTATTTGGCCAAATTTAGGGGATGAAGAAGAAGAGTTAAATTCTATAGCACAACTCATGATGTTACATAGACAATCCTTTCTAAAGCTACAAGAGGAAGATTCAATGTACTTCAGAGTATTCTTACTAACAATTGTGTGGTAGAAAAAGATGTAACTAAAAGTTTCGTGTTGGAATTAACCACATATGAGAAATTTGATGAGAATTGTACTATGCTCAAAGAACCTGACATTCTTCATCAACTCTTACGGTGTGAATTAGAAGCAAGTCCAATCTTTGAAGCTACTATGATAGAGTCTACCACTATTGTTGAGCTGTCCAAAGGTCATAATCTCCATGTTAACCCCAAATTAACATCCACACAAATGGAACAGTTAACAAAGTTGCTTCAAAAGCATGAAAAGGCTTTTGCATGGGACTATGGTGATACGAAAGGGTTGAGTCCTACATTGTGCACCCATAGGATATACATCAATGAAGGGTGTCTACCACTCCGTCAACCCCAAAGAAGGATAAAGCCAAGCCCTAGAGAAATAGTTAAAACTAAATTCCAAAAACTGCTTGATGTTGATTTTATTTATCCTATATTTGATAGCAAATGGGTGTCACCCCTGGTCATAGTGCCCAAAAAGGAAGGAAAATGGAGAATTTGTGTAGATTATAGAAAATTAAACAAGGCCACCGAAAAGGATCACTTTCCTTTACCATTTATAGATCAAGTTCTAGAGACTCTAGCTGGAAAGAAGTATTTCTCTTTTCTAGATGGGTATAGAGGATATAATCAAATCAGTATTACTCTTGAAGACCAAGACAAAACCACATTCACATGCCCATGGGGTACTTTTGCATACTCTATTTTGCCATTTGGTCTATGTAATGCTCTTGCAACATTCCAATGAGTTGTTATTAGCATCTTTGTTGATATATCACATGATTGTATGGAAATATATATGGATGATTTCACAACATTTGGAGTCACCTTTGAGGAAGCAATGATGAATCTTGAAAAAGTTTTGATAAGGTGTCAAGAACATAATCTAGCACTTAATAGTGAAAAATGTTTCATGCTCATGCAGGAAGGTGTGATACTTGGTCATTTCATATCAACTGCAGGAATACAAGTGGATCCAGCTAAGATAGAGGTGATTCAAACATTGCCCATACCTACAAAACCAAAAGATGTAAGATCTTTTCTAGGTCATGCTAGATATTATAGACATTTCATAAGAGATTTCAACAAAATAGCTAGTCCCTTGTATAAATTACTGACAAAGGAAGTTGAATTCAGTTGGACACCCGAATGTAATGAAGCCTTCTTGTAGCTTAAGAAACTTCTCACTACAACCCCAGTTTTACAAGGCCCTAATTGGAATTTTCCTTTTCACATATATACAGATGCTTCTAACTATGCCATAGGTGCAGTTCTAGGAGAATAATCTCAAAATCTTGAAAATGCAATATAATATATTAGTAAGAGCCTTCATGGATGAGAATTAAAATACACAGTGACTAAAAAAGAACTGTTAGCAGTAGTTTATGCTTTGAACAAATTTTGGCACTACATAACTGGCTATCCCATATTTGTTCATACAGATCATGCAACAATTAATTATCTCATGAACAAACCTATTGTAATAGGAAGGTTAGTAAGATGGTTGCTATTGTTGCAAGAATTTGATATAACTATCATTGATAAGCCTGGAAGAGCCAATGTGGTAGCTGATTATTTATCAAGAATCCACCATGATGAGAATGACACTACTCTAGTAGATGATGCATTTCCAAATGAGCATTTATTTTATATTGTTGTTCAAACTCCATGGTATGCAAATATTGCTAATTACATTGTAGCTAATAAAATGCCAGAACATTTTTCTTACAAGGAAAAGAAGTTGCTTGTAGAGAAAAGTTTCCATTTCTCTTGGATAGATAATCTCTTTTATAATACTGGACCTGATCAAGTGATGAGAAGATGAGACATATGACATTCTATATGCATGTCATAATGAACCATGTGGAGGGCACTTTACAGCAAAAAGAATAGCCTTGAAAATTTTAACAACTACTTACTATTGACCTACACTTCACAAAGACGCAGCCAACTATACACGGAAGTGTGATAAGTGTCAAAGGATGGGCCAACCAATAAGAACAGATGAAATGCATCTCAACCCACAAATGGCTTTAACACCATTTAACAAATGGGGCATGGACATCATTGGTCCAATTGATCCTCCATCCAATGGGAAATCATATATCCTTGTGTGCACTAATTACCTAACAAAATGGGTTGAAGTCAAAGCCATGAAGCATGCTCATGATCACAAAGTTAGAAAATTTCTATATGAAGAAATTTTTACTCACTATGGTGTACCCAAAAAACTAGTCATTAACCAAGGTGTGCAATTTACTTCTAATCTGATCTCAAAACTAATGAAACAATATAACATCAAGCACTAGAAATCAATTCCCTATCACCCTCAAACTAATCGATAAGCATAATTCACAAATTGGGAGATAGAGAACATCCTGACAAAAACAGTTCATTTGCACCGTAAAGATTGGAATAGCAGATTACCATTAGCTGTTTGGACCTATAGAACAACATGGAAGACTACTATAGGGTTCACACCATTTGAGCTCCTATATGGGAAAGTAGTAATGCTCCCCATTGAATTTGAACATAAAACTTTAAGAAATGCACTAGAGTTGGCTATTGAACTTCTTGCAGCACAGAGAGAATGTCTTCTACATCTTAACTCTTTGGATGAAATGTGCAAAGCTACTTTGGAACACACTAAAATTATACAAAAGCAAAGAAAAAAATGGCATGACTCCCACATTAGCAATAAACAAATTCAATTTGGTGACTAGGCACTACTATATGATTCCAGATTTAAAGATATGTTAGGCAAGCTGCAGACAAGATGGCTAGGTCCATATGAAATTAACCATGTCTTTGAAAATGGAGTTGTCCAAATAACTACCATTGATCTAGTGCCTTTTAAATTATTAGTCAATGGTCATAGACTCAAGTTATATAAATGGCCCCAAACAAAAGAGGACTTCTTGCAGCAATTTCAATGACCCAATTCAAATACACACTAGGTAACTCTTCCTACAGCAAAAGGTGCTAACCTTCTGCCTACAGCTCTTCAAACTAATTTCTTTGTGCATGCCCATAATAAAAACTTTATGCCCACATAAAGTTCCAAATTTCTCCATTCACTTTCTAATTTCTTCTTTTTCCACCTCATATCATTTCTTTACCTTCCACCACCTACCTTCTACATCATCATTTTCTAATGCTTTCAATAAACACCATAAGTTTGCTGACGAATGCTGCCACTATTGATGTGTATTTCACCACCTTTTGGTATGTGCGATGATCAATTAATAGGTATAAGCTTTTCAAATTATTATTCATTTATAGTACATAGATTTCGTTGCTTATATCTAATACTGCATTCTTTATATTATGGTAGCGTTATGCCGAATCCATACCGCGTACTAAGTTTGAGAAGTGTGGACACTTGTCCATATTTCGTAGGGGGCAAGAAAGGTTGCTAAAACCCAATGACATTCCTATTTATTTGTAATGATTTTTTTCCAAATCTTCATACTTCCTTTATTGATGGAATTCAATTGTCATAAGTACGCAAGTGTTTAGGTGTCGTTGTTGGAAATGATTGAAAAGATCATGAATGAAAAGAAATGGAACTGGTAAAGAATGTTTCAATCATTATTTTGTCATTGATGTCAAACTTGCTACTTGCAGGAATGACAATTGCTTAAGTGATCCAAATACTATCAATTGGTTGATTGACAAGGAGGTGGCAATCAATAAGATGTAACTAGAATACCTAGAGAAAGGTTGAAGTTATGATGTTGTAATAAAGTATAAGGATCAACTAAGCCATTGATGAAATTGTGTATTGATGACATACTCTAAGACACAGAGGATGGACACACTGAGACACATGATGTAAGGATTAACTAAGTTCTAGTTAGTGCCGAACAGATTCTCAGTTGAAGCTGAGCTAGTTCAACTTTAGTGAGTGTCGAGTGATCTTTAGGTACTAAGCAACCTTCAAGTGTCGAGTGAAGATCAAGTGTCGAGTGACTTCAAGTGTCGAGCAAGATACAAGTGCCAAGTGATATCTAAGTGCCAAGTGAATTTCAAGTGCCAAGTTTCACATAATTTCTTTAGGTGCTGAGCATTAGTAAATCAATGATGCCAAGTTGCTACATTATTTTGAAAAGTCGAAGATTCACCAAATCTGAGCCAACATGGTAGTTATCTAGAATTCTGTGAACTAGGTAGAAGATAAGAATGACGAGCTGGTGGCACAAAACACTATGTAAAACATTTTTGCCGAATGCTAATGGATTTATAATGAAGTTTCTAGATAGAAACAAGATATGGGACTGATACATTATATCCTACCTAATCCATTGAAACCCTAAAGTTGGAGAGGGAGATTCGAGTGGGAAATCAAGAACATAACTTCTTTATAAGGAGTTACAGGTTAGAGATCAAGTGTGCATGCTTGAGAGGGAGTTGGTCATAAGTGTGATCATGTAAAGAAGCCAAGAGGAGTAAGGACAAAGTATCAAGACTCTGAGTTGATCAAGTGACCATAGAATGCATTGATATAATGAGTGAAAGAACTCAAGGAGACAGATCTTGAAGGGTGAACAAGCTGTCAACACTGCAAAGGAGGAAAAGCCAAGCAAAGAAAAGAACTGAAGAGTGATTTGAAATCTGCACAGTTAGGGTTGCAATCTATATCAGGTCAAAACCCTTCTAATACTTTCTTACCATTGTATTAGCTATTGAAACCCTACATTGCTAGGTTAGCTTAACAGCTAGGTGGATAAGCCTCAGGAAAAGGATAAAGAGATCCCCAGGAGAAGGACAAAGAGATCCTTAGGAGAAGGATAAAGAGATCCTTAGGAGGAGGATAGGAGATCCTTAGAGAGGGATGAAAGATTCTTTTGAGAAGGTGACTAAAAATACCATGGACTTGGGTGAGCCTAACATCTCTATGTAGATCCTTTAATAGGGTGACATTCCAAGTTGAATGTTCTTAAATCCTTTAACAAGGTCACATTTAACAATGTCTTGTAGCCTTTAACAAGGCAGACCATCAGAAGTGGTTGAAATCAATGGCGCAGTTATTTTGTGGGCATCATCCCCACCCCAGTTTTACCTTCTTATTCCTGGAGGGTTTCTAGGTTATCAAATCCTTAGTGTTATGGTGTGATGCATATTTACTTTTCATGATTGTTTTCTGTTTAATTGCATGCCTGATAATTTCAGCTATGTGCCATTAAGGATTTGTAGAAAAAGTTGTATTGGACATCATTGGACCTTAGATAACTGATTCACCCCCCCTCTCAGTTATTCTAAATAATTCTAACAGTCATACCCTTTATTCTTGAATGATTCCTTATTGTCAGGCTGTGATGTGACCTGTATTTAAATTTCAAGTGATTTGAATCCCATTTTTGGATGATTTCCACACATCCATGATTTATCCTCATTAAAGCCATATTATTGCTCATAATGAATCATTATGAAATTAATTACTTGTTAAATGAAATGTGAAAATAGGTCTATAAAAAAATAACAAAAGAAGTATGAATTCATAAGGGGGAAATAGTGCAAGCAGTGCAGACAGTGAAAGTGTTAAGCAGAAACAGGTGGAAAATTGCAGCAATAAGAACTAGTGGAGCATATTGTTTTGCTCTCAGATGTAGAGGTAGTGAGGAGATTTAATGCATGTGGCTGGTTAGGGTATTTCTTAAGTTTAACTACACTTGATGAAGAAGTAGCCACAAAATTCACAAGGATGTTTGATGAGGGATAAGATTTTGTATGGGGTTTAACGATGGTTGCTACAAAAGAGTAAATAGCAGAAGTAACTGGGTTACTAGCAATAGGAGAACATTATACTAATATGCATGATGCAAGATTAGCTAGGGCTCAGTTTGTCATACCAACTGATCCTTAGTTGGATATTACCAAGCAAGGTTGTAAAAGGACATCTCTTCTAACGCTATACAATGAGCTAGCCATGCACATTATTAGGTACCTCACATGTAAAGGAAGATTTTCATATTTACTGCACATCATTTTAAATTGCTCAGTTTGTATAAGGCATAATTATCTAATAAATGTTCCCAATTTCTTGTACAATATGCTATGTATTAGTATTGAAGAAACCCAAAAGGGAAAGGAAAATTTTGTCACCCATCATGCCCTAATTAAATTACTCATATAAAAAATCACTTAGGGATGTCTCTCCCATGTCATGGGCAAAATTTGTCCAAGCTAAAACCCTACAACCCCAGCTGCCCTTGAATAGCCCAGTGAAGAGAATGTAGTTCCCACTGATGAACCTACTAAGTAGAGCACTCAAAATGCTAAAACTGAGAATGTACAAGAAAATGTGTCTCTAACTATTCAAGAAACTTAGAAACCTACCTCTAGCCAAGCAAAGAGAAAATGAAAATTGCAAGAAGAGATCTCTAATCAGGTAAAAGAAAAGCCAAACCCTACAGTCGTGAGCCAAAAGAGAACTAAGATGGGTCCTACAATAGTCACTCCTACAGAAAATACACCAAAAGGAAGAAGTAGGCAAAAGGTTGTGATACTAGAAGAAACCCCTATAAGAAGAAATCCTAGAATGAGAGGAAAATTTTCTAAAGAATCCACTTCATCCAAGCCATCTACCAAAGAATCCCCAGTACAAATTGTTCTTGATAACTACTCTCCTCACCCTGAAACTGCAAACATTCTTGAGAACCCTAATGAGGAATGTAGAGTTGAAGCTAATGAAAATCAAAATGATACCCTAGTAGGCCAACTAGGTACTTCAAGCTGTAAAGATGAAATAGCTCTTCAGCAGGTTTATCCAAACACTAGCTTAGTTCCCAGTAAATCAACATGGCTTATTAATTTTGTAGAACAGTTATGGAGGGAACAAAGAAAGAGGAAAATAAACTATGAAGATGACAGTGGTTCCATTACCCTACAAAAACTCCTTTTTCCAGTTGTTTGGAAAACATATGTTTGCTATGGCGTTATAGGAAGAGGAGAGGAAAAAGATGAAGAAATTCAATGTCCCAAGGTGAAGAAATTGTAGATTTGAAAGAGAAATTAGCAAATCAAAAACAAAGAATGGATCATGCCCTCAAATTGGTTGATCAAACACTTGCTTGCAGGCCGCCACCTCGGATTTATGCTATGTGTTTGAAGGAACAATTTCTTTTATTCCAACTTATACTAACCCTTAAGAATATAAATGAAAAATTCAAATCGACTCAGGAATTCTATGGTTTATACCAGAATTTGCCATCCTAGCAAAAAAAAAATCTCTATGAATTATATATGCACAATTTTATTATCCCATCAGAAACCCAATGGAATCCTTTACTCTATATAGGGGATATAAATCTGAGGGCTTTGATGTCCTACATGTATAATGAAGAAAACTATGATAGGCAACTGAATAGTTACAGAGACAAGGAAAGAATAAAGCTCTTACCATTAAGAGCTGAGAGCAGTAAACTAGAAGAAGTTCTTAGGGACTAGTTTAGATTAACTTATGGGGATAAGAACAAGGGAGTAAGGGATAGAGTCTTCACTACTAGAACCAAGGCCTATGTTGATTATGAGAACTTTCCCTACTTTTCCTTCCAGAGAACCATGGCTAGTGTTAGAAGTAGATGGGCTAGATTACCTGAGACACTTAAAAGGTCAGAGCCACATAGTCCCATCAACTTGGAGGCTGCCCTTCACCAAGCTCCAAAGTATATAGAGTTAGGGAAATGGGCTAGACCAGAACTATGGTGCCCACTCACTATGCAACCTCCAATGCTCATGTAACCTCTATATGAAATTAATGTTGACAAACTTGACAAGCTGTAGGAGGACAACAAAAGGGAGGTTTGGGAAAGAACACAAGGATTCTATTATACCTTCAAGAGTAGCAACAAAGGAAGGATTGAAGTTGGGGAATTCAAGTCACTAACTAGGAAATGCAATGCTTGAGGACAAGCATCAGTTTACCAGGGGGAAGATGATGAGGCTAATTATTGCCTCTATTTTATGTTAATTTTAAACACTTTGTTTAACACTCTATTTTATTTTCATCAAGACATTTGTGAACTTATGTTTACCTAAATCGATGATTAACCTATGGGTAGATAGTATGTCATCTTTTGCCAATATTATATATATAATGTAGTTTATATAACCATCAAAATGTGTGTCCTAATATTTGAATTTAATTTGATAATGCTTATTTTCAAATATCTCTATATTATAACTAACCTATTAGCAATGAAGCTAAAGATGATTGGAAGAATTCAAAGATGAATGTTGAAAACAGCCAATAGCATTCAAGGAGAAAAGATGTTGAGGTTTAGCCATAGTGGAAAAGTTATAACGGTACCAAAGGACACGGTTATGAGTATGAAAGAGCTATGAAGACTTTCTATATTCTCTACATTTATTATTATGTCAAAGTAGTTGTCCAAACTTTATTATTCTTGCCTTGAGCTGTTATCTTTTATTCCTACCTTAAGTTATTATCTTTCCTTCTTTTTCTCTTGCGGATTTATAGCTAGTTTGTTTTTTTCTATTTTGAAATACGTGTTGATCTTCTATTTATAGGGATCAGACCAATTGTGTTAGGGGTTAGAAGAAGAAAGTTTATGACAAGAAACTATTAACTCTTGCAGTGAGTTGTTTTTACAGTTCTATGTATTGTACCAATGTAATGAATTTTTGAAACGTAATGAAATAGTTCTTGGCTTACATTTTGTGCTAGTAGATTAGTAGAAGCCAACCAAGGGGGCCCACTTAGGAGGTGGATTAGATTAGAGTAGTGTAGATTTTTTTTTTTTAATTATCCTTAGTTTTGCAAGTAGAAGTTGTAAGTTCCTTCCTGTAGCATCATACTTTGTGAATGTTCTTGCAGCATCTATAAGAACAATTATAGTAGATGAACTGAGTTGGAATATATGTTAGCATTTCATTGCATTTCTAGTATTCATTTCAATAAAGAGTTAAGTTTTTTAGTTTCATGCAGCACTAGTGTAGGTTATTTCCTTTCATTTTACTTTCTTGTAGCATAAGCATAATGACTCATTAAGAGACCTAGTGCACATATTGTGCCAACTATTTCAAGTATATGTCCCTGGGTCGACAAGATTAAATGCACCTAATGGTGGGGAAAAATAATCCTTGGATTTAATACGCTATTCCTAAGCATGGCCTTGAGCATGATTATTATACACCTATTGTGAGGCGGACCAGAGATATTTTCCACAACAAGTCAAATTGTGAGAATTTTGGGTCTGCATGTCATTTCCTTACTTAGGGATTTTGAGGAATTCCTTTGTTTGTAGGGGCCAAAAAGAAATATTGGGATCATTTGATCAATAAATATAGAGGAAAAATAGAATCATGGATAAGGAAGTAGTTAATCTTGATGCTCAAGGTGGTTTTATAAACAATTCTAATCTACTCCAAATCATGCTTGAAAAATCATAAAACAATATAAGAATAACTTGTTAAAGTTAAGGGTGAGTGAGTAGCCGAGTTGGTGTGAAGGCGAGTCATGAGGCGTAGTGTTAGGCTAATGATCCCGGTGCTACGCATCAACTCTGGTTCGAGTCACACTAGGTTTACCACAAACCTTTTTATGCCAATAGTGGCATGTTGTGATGGTTAAGTTGTTGTGTTGTTATCATTGCCATCAAGGTTCAAATCTCATGGGGATGAGGTCCCCCGTTTATGGCCTCATTGGTTCATAGCTCCAGGTCAAAGCGTTTACCCCTCTTTAAAAAAAAAAAAAACTTGTTAAAGTTATGAGGAATCTCTTTAGGAGTTAATTTCATGACCAAATAAAATTCCCTTTGGTTGGATGGGATAAGTTGTGTCTTCCTAAGGAGGTTGGAGGCAACTAAATTCAATAAAACTTTCATGAACGAGGATGGGGCATGTACACCCAAGGATAACAAAAGTGGTCAAGATCTCAAGGAAAAAATACTTGAATTTATATGATTCAACAAGGACTTACATAATTCAAGATCCTATGTGTGGTTCTTTCATTTTGAAGTTTATTTTAGATTGTACATATATAATTACCAAGCACATAACTTAGGAGATTAGAAATGATGGTAGTGTGTACTTCTAGAATAAATCATGGGAGGAATACATAATACCTTAAAAAATGACTATCCAAGAGGTTTTCAAAAGGGAGAGATGTAGGCTCTGGGTTGATCAAGTTAATATCTATGTGAAAAATGGTATTATCAATAGATTCAAGAGATGGAAGTATTAGAATGATTGGAATAATTGAGAGGAAGGGAGGGTGAATTAGTTATCCTAAGGTCTAGATGTATCGATTCAACTTTGAACAACTTCAAACAACTTATTCAAAATCATAAATCCACTCAACCAATATAGCAATTCATCAGTAATCCAACTTATCAAATTATCACTTAGCTCTCTATCTAGTATGCCAAAGAACAAAGACATATAATAGTAAATAGCATGAAACATGAAAAAAACATTCACACATGTATGACACTAGGATTTAATGTGGAAACCAAATTTGGAAAAAAAAATGGCCAAGTAACATGCTACCACTTTTTACTCTTCTGAAGTGAGTTTGGTTAAGCCAATCATGTTAAAGATTACAAAATACATTGTTAGGTGTGACCATGTTAAAGGATTCAGTCACTCTATTAGGAGTGGCTTGGTTGAGGTCTTTATATTATTAGATTAGAATGTCACCTTGATTAAATATTTATAACATGACTATTAGGTCAACCTTGATTAAAGTATTTCACTACCACAATGGTTAAAAAGTAACCCCTAGGTTTGATCTAATAAATACAACTCACTTTGAAAATTCACATCTCTATTATGTTAGTGTAAATAATTATTATTTACACTTTACTTAAGTTTACTTAGGTTAAATGCATTATTTTATTATTTATTAGTTAGACACCTAGGAGTATGCATACTCATATGAGTTGTCTTTTTGACAACACAAGAGTTAGCAACTCATTTTAGCACATGTTGTCTACAACACTGGAGTTTGCATAATCAACTGAGTTGTCATGTAGACAACACAATTGTTTGCACTCTAATTAAGCACATGGTGTCTACAACATCTTTTTACATGACACACCTATGTAATCTTATCCTCTCATCATCACACAAAATCATGTGCTCAATGGAGGATAATCCACTCTTGGTGGACATGTGCTTAGTTGTGAGGCTTATCATTTTGCTAATTCCTAGTGATTCTAGAGGCCTTTATATACAGACACTTCTAATGTACTTGTACATCAATTCATTCTCATATTGTTATTATGATCATACATCATTTTGTCCATATTGTGCTTTGTTCTTGAGCTTCTTGATCTTGGCATCATTTTTCCTTTAGGAAAATTCTTATATATTCAGCTCATTTCATGGTTCATTGACTGGACTTCATCATATAATCCATCTATGATCTCCTTAGAAACCCTTCAAGAAATCACTCTCTACCAACTTCTCACTTTTCCTCTGCTACTCTCTTCTTCATAAGTTCTCCAAAAAAATTCCAATCAACAACCTTTAAACATCTCTTGTGCCTCCTTAAATAGGTAGCTTTGATCTTTTTGTGCTTAAACATCACCATAGATCTCAAGGTTTGATCTAATTCATTGAATATATCCATCATTTTGTCCTTCTTCTCCTTTCTCAAAACTTCTGGAAACTTCTCCTTAAATCCTCATCATAGATCACTTAACAAACTCAAATCATGCATTAAATACACCATCTCATAAATCTTCATCTTTCATTCATTTTGACCAATGTGTAAATTCAACTATGTCGGCCTCAAAGCTTGATTCTTTCACAAATTGTTAATTTTCTAACACTCTTTCATCACTATGTTCTTCAGCTCAGTCTCTATTATTTTGTCTCACTTGGCTTATATTGGCTCGCTTATCCTTTACTGTGCTCATTCACTTCTTCAAGTCTTTTCTACATCTTGTTCAACAATAACTGTCAATTGGCTAATACATGTTTGCTCAACTTATACTTAAGTTCTTTGATCTTTTTCTTCAACTTCTTCATTGACCTTGCAAAATTGTTACTCAATCAAGCTTAATGTTTCACTCAACTTCTTGCCTTCTCTTCTATACATCCACTTGATTGCCTTCTTTTCTTAAGACAATGATTAAACAACACATTATCTTGTCAAATACTAATTTATCAAGTTCCTAGTGTAATTCCATCATACTTACTCCTCTTTACTCAATAACTTCACTTGTTCACATTGTTATCTCTTCTTTTCAAATCTTGTTCATCAATCATAAGATATGACACTCTATACTATTATCAAATGTCTTACTAGTAAGGTTTGACATCAATGACAACATAACAATTATTCCAATTGTAGTTTCTAACAATCTTCTCTTTGGCATTCTTGGCAACACCTTTACTTACCATGCAAATGCAAAATACTTTCTCATGGATTTGTCACTAATAACTCCTTTAGTGTATTGCATCATATCTTCATTAATATCCTTAGTTTTATTTTGATTCTCATCCATGCACTCTCAGATATGCTCTATCAACTTTGCCTCTTTACACTTCTCCCTCTATGATACCAATTTTGATTCTTCATTGTAATACCAATTGTATTAGCTCCCTCTTTGATATGTCTCACACACATCTTCAGATATTCATCTTCTCAACATATTCTCCCTCTTTGACAACAATGTTAAAGACATCATCCACTTTATACACAAAATCCACTTTGTCGTTGTCTCGCTGATTTTGAAATAACATCACTCCCTCTTTAATCTTTTCCTTGTACCTTCATCTTCATACAATTATCCTTCTTTTCACATATTTAGGTAGCTCCTAAAGTGTGACCTCATGCATTAATCTGTAAGATATTTTGATCATAATAATTGCTGCAATGTTACATCTCTTCTCATCTTTCTTCAGATAAAGGAATGACCATTGACTTACCTTTTAGATACACAAATGCATTGTTAGGTAATGCCTTAGTGAATTTATCAACTATTTGTGTTCACATATTCCAGTCTTACTTCTTTGTCTTGCACTAATTCCATCAAGTAAAGATACTTAATGGAAATATGATTGGTCTTTGTGTGCATCACAAGATTCTTAGATTGTTCATAACACTTGTGTTGTCACAATATGTCACAATATATCACCACAGTTTCAGTAATATCTTCATTCATACCATCCAACAATTTCTTGATCCACACAATGTTTGGACAATTAACTGTTACATCAACATACTCAGCCTCTGTTGTGGATTGGGAAATATAATTTTCATGCTTGTCCATGAAATCAGCTTCTTGCCTGGAAAGAAAGCACCTCCACTTGTGCTCTTTTTGTCATCAATATTTCCATTTCAATCAACTTTTGTGTAAACTCTCAACTCAAATTTGTCATTCTTTGTATACCATAAACCATAGTCTTATGTACCTTTCAGATATCTCAATATCCTTTTCAGAGCCAACATGTGATTCTCCTTAGGATTAGAAAAATAATCTTGCAACAATACCAACAACTAATACAAAGTTAAATCTACTATGAACTGCTATGAACAACATATTGCAGTTTTTCAATCATTAACCTATACAATGTCTAATTTGCTTAATCATAATCATCATCCTTTGAAATTTTATGTCTAGTAGCCATGGGTGTTCCAATTGGTCTTGAATCTTCTATTCCAAAGGACTTCAATATCTCCTTGATATACTTAGATTATGTAATGTATATGCTTCCTTTCATATAATTCACTTGCAAAACAATAAAGAATTTAATCTCTCCAAGCATTGACATCTCAAATTGTTTCTTCATCTCATTAGTAAATGATTTGCACAACCAATCATGTCCTCCAAATATGATATCATCAACAAGTATTTCAACTAGAAATATCCTACTCTTAGATTCACTCTTCAAGTACAGATCGCTATTGTCATTAGTTCTTTAAAAAAAAAATCACCAAATAAGTTTGTAATCTTTCATAATATGCTCTAAGGGCTTGTTTCAAACCATACAATGCTTTGTGCAACTTACATACCATGTTCTTCTTGCTAGGGTCAAAAAATCCTCTAGGTTGTTCAATGTAGACTTATTCTTCCAAAATTTCATTTAGAAATGCATATTTTTGACATCCATTTTATATACCTTGAATCCTTTGTAAGAATCACATGCAAGTAATGTTCTTACTCCTTCCAACCTTGCAACTAGGTAAAATGTCTCTCCATAATTAATTCCTTCCTCTTGTGCATATCTGTTACACACCAATATTATTTTGTTCCTTTTGACTTCACTTTTCTCATTAAGTTTTTTTCTGAATACCCACTTGGTTCCAATCAAATTCTTATCCTTTGGCCTTGGTACTAATGTTTGTGTCTTGTTCTTCTTGGTTTGATCAATTTCATCATTCATTGCTTTGATATAATCTTCATTTTTTAGGGAATCATTCTTTAACTTGTTTCTTGTCATGAATCCTAAATATTTGTCTTCAATGATTTGATCTGGTGTATGGTTCCTTCTCACATATTTTGATAAAACATGTTAAAATCTTCTTTCTCCTTATGGTAATTCACTTGATCTAGGTTGCTCAACTTCTGCAAGTATCTCTTGTTGCAGCTCAACTTCCTCTGTCTGGTGTTTGGCCTCCTCTTTGTGTGAGTTGGCTCCTACAACCTAATGCTCAAAAGCTTGCTAAGGCTCAACAAATCTTGTTTATTGATGCTCGACAGTCTCCTTCTTAGGCTCAGGTAAGATACTTGGTTCTCCTTCATAGATGTAGACAAAAATTTTGTAATCTTCAAATTCCTTCTTGCATTCTTCTTTATTCTTTTGTACAAACTCATCAACTCTAACATTTTCACTATAATTTTGTTAGTAATAGAATTCAAACACTTGTATGCCTTGGTTTTAGTGAAATATCCTAAGAAAATACCTTCATCACTCTTTGCATCAAGTTTTACTTTCCTTGCATCTTTCAACATGTAATACATGCTTCCAAAAACTTTGAAATATTTGAAATTAGGTGCATAACTGTACCACAGTTCAAATGGGGTTTTTTTTGTACCTTTCTTGACTTGAACATGGTTCACTATATAAATAGCAGTACTTATAGCTTCTCTCGAGTACTTTTGTGAAACATTCTTTTCCATCATTAGTGTTCTTGCACAGTCCATGATTGATCTCTTCCTTCTTTTAGCTATTCCACTTTGTGGTGGAGTCTTGGGTGCTGACATTTTTCTTTTGATTCATTTTTCATTGTAGAATTTATTGAACTTATTGAATATTAATTCACCTCCTCTATCCAGTCTCAAGCACTTTAGACTCTTACCTATTTCCTTTTCAACTCTAGCCAAATACCACTTAAACATTTGAAATGCATCATATTTTTCTTTAAGAAATATCATGTTCATCATTCTAGAGAAATCATCAACAAATAGAATAAGTTACTTGTCACCATAATAGCTTTGCACTCCAATAGGACCACATAAATCAATATGAATCAACTCCAAAATATCATCAGAAGAATAGATATTTCTCTTGAAACTAGAATTTGTCATTTTCCCCATTTGACATTGTTTGCACATCACTTTATTAGTTTTTCTCAATCTTGGTAATCCTCTAACTCTTTCCATCTTACTAATGCTTACCAAATTATCAAAGTTCAGTTGACATAACTTCTTATGCCATAACCAAACATCTTCACATTGTGCAAATAGACATGTATTATTAGATACGTCTAGGTAGAACAAGTTACCTCTTGTTTTCTCTCCACTTCCAATCAGTTTGCCAATATCATCACAAAAAATTTCCTTCTTGTTTTGGAATTCAACTTAGTAGCCTAAATTGTTCAACTATACCATACTTAATAGATTATATTTCAATCCATCAACCCAATATGCATTATCACATCTAATCTTATTATTCAATATAATCGATCCTTTACCTTTCACAATCACCCATTTGATCCTCTTAATAAGAAGTAGAAGTCACATTTTTCCTCTTGCAATACACATCCTTTAATAAATCCATATGATTAGGATCATTGATCATGGGGTGGCATTCACGTAGGGGAAATGAATCTAAAAGAAAATCATTGTCAAAAGCTTTATTTTCACATTTCTCAATTATTTGATCATGAGACATTTATTTAAGGCCTAATGCTTTTGTAGTATGAGATTCCATATCAATATTTTCTTCTAACCCATGTGAATGAGATGATAAAGTATGGATTCCCCTATTTGATCCAATCAGCTTACCATCTTTTTCTATTTTAACCACTTCATGAGAAACTATCTCATTGGATGTGTATATGCAATTTGAAAATGGAAATGTTTGCAAAGATTATTCAATATTAGAATATCCATTGTCTAGATTATCATGACAATGATTAGGAGTATTGCTAACATGGAACTGATCAACCCTTTGGATAAAGATACTTTCATTATGAAAATGCGATGAAGTTGTGTCTCTCATCATCTCCTTATTACAAGAAATATTATGTCATCCCCATTATCTTCACTTTCATGCTCAAGATGACCTTCATTGTTACTCTCCATAGTTTGTAACCCTTTCAATGGAAAACTTCCTACTAACTTGGGATTATAAGCAATGTTTCCAATCTTGGCCTCATCTAGCACAGAATTACCATTAATCTTATTATGTAATGATGCATTAGGTAAAGATGTGATTGTGCTCATACTTTGAATTTTATTAACTTTTGTTCCATCTTCAATTACCAATGATGAATGAGCAGGAACATATCCTCCACACAAGAAGTCATCATGTGAAGCATTAAGGCACCAAGTAGGAATAAAAGTAGTATGAAATTCACCTTCGTCTACATTTCCTTCATCTACACTCAATGGTGTGTACTTTCTTAAGAAGCATATGATGTTTCTTTTTCAATCTCATTAGGATCAAGAGGATTGTAGGCTTTCTCCTGAGTTTAAAAAAAAATCACAATGATGTCCTTATATAATAGCAAGTCTTACAGACTCAATTTCTCGACATTCTTTCTGATTAGAAATAGAATACTCATCTTCTTTCATGCATGTAGATTTTGATAAAGATGATTTCTCCTTCTTATGAATATAATCAAATGGTTGGTCAAGTAGGAGAAGAGGAATACATGTATCATGAGAAAATTTAGCCTAATAGGGATGTGTATTCAAATTGGAACCATTATATAAAGGGTCCAACACTTCATGATAATCAATCACAAGAATTCCAAGAAGAGGATTTCACAAAGGGAGAATAAGATCAAGGTCGCATTATGAAGTTCTAATTTTGATACTTTAACTCTTTCAAAATGGAGTCATCAATGACATGCAATAGGTTGAAAAGTTGTTTGTGGAGTTAGAGATTTTTTATTAGGGATGGTTATTTGGACACATTCCCTTGTCCAAATATGTGAAGCATGCTAGGAATCTCAAAACTAGAATTCAAGGAGAGAGCTTGTATTTGAGTCCACGGGAACATGAGAGTTGCTACATGTTAGCTCGCCATGGTATTTATTTTCCTCGGGTAGTGAAAATATTTGCATTATTATACTTTGAGTCATTGGAGGTAGGAACATCTGCCTTGCACATAGTCTAGTTAGGAGTTTTTGTTGTGTGCTCCATTTTTGGCTTGTCAGTTTCTCTAGTTAGTCCCCTTTTTCATTTGCTTTTGGGTGACTCTATTGCCCTTTGATAAAACATTTTTCTTGTACCTCTAGGGTCACTCTATGTCCCTCACAATACTTCTCCCTAGTTAGAGCCAACTATTTCCTTGGCATTAAACCTGACCCACAATTTTAATTTTTTTATCATGTGCAACTTTGAGCCCTAAAACTATCATTCTCTTATCAATTTTAAATGTTTTATCATGTGCAACTTTGAGTCCTAAAACTATCATTCTCTTATCAATTTTATGATGATATTATGATTCCAAGGTCTTCAACTCATTCCTAGCTCTATCCAACACTTAGAATTTTTGAAATCTAACACCTGAGTCCCACACAGGTTAATGAAAGCTCTCAAAATGTGTGTTTTCAATCATAACACTAACCTTTAATCATTAAGAGGTTAAGAAATTGGAAAAAACACATGATTTAATTTGAATTCTCAACCTTCCTACCCAAAAAAGAAGTTAAGAAAAATACTTCAAACACGTGTTTTGAACACCAAACATTGACCTCCATAAACTAAAAAGGTTAAGTGGGAGATCTCAAACATGTTTTTTAGAGATAACTTTTAAACTCTTAACCAAAATCTTGAGTTTAATTAACCTCCTCCAAAAAACATAAAATGGAATTAATTATTAACCTAGAACGGAGTTAGTTGTGTGACAAAGCCTATAAATACAAGGCTAATTGTAATGTAAAAGGGGGATACTTTTTGGCAAAGGGGAAACTATGGAGAATTTTCTTTAGACACTTTTGGATTTTTATTATGTATAAGGTATCTTTGAATTTGTACATTGTAAAGATATAATAAAGAATGCATTTAGTTGTATGTCTCAATTGTGTTCAAAATATGATATTACTACATTTTTCATATGTCAATTTGGTAATCTCTTTACATGTTGTTGGAATCCATTAGTCTTTCTCATTTATGTAATTGGTTTGGCAATATACATTTCTTTCTTGGTATCTAGACAAGGATATATTATAATAACTTATATTTTTGTATGTCAAGGTTTGTTGTTCTTATTTCATCATCATTGCATTTGTTCCTAAACCCCTTTGTAATCATTATCATTTGTGAACCTCAACCAGTATTCATACGTCTACTTTTGGGGTTCATGTTACCCATTTTCCCTAGTTATATTTTGTTTCCTTTATGTACTTTTAGGTGAAAAGTACATAGAAATACAAATACATCCATCATGCGAGGGAGCTTCCCTTCTAAAACATAGAGGAAGATTGTAATCTAACAGTGATTAGTTGCAATCTCTCCAACTATTGGCACCGTTTTTACTATGCATAATGTGAATATGGTCAGTTTTAGAGAGAATCTCACAGTGAAAAATTTATTTACCAACATATATTTGGCAACTCTTTTGGGGATTGAGCAAGAAAGATTAACTAGTTGCCTGTGATGAAGCAAGATGGTGTTTCCCCATGAGAATGTGTTTCTAGTTCTCCAACTGAATCTTGGTTTCTAGGATATAGAAGAAGACATTATTTCATATTTGAACACTCTATCTTGGAGCTAAGATAAAGAACTCAATAATATCATCAGGTGAATCAAGTTCTAGAAGAAGAAGAAGAATTTGGGGAAATCTTATGAAGAGCTCCTATTGGTCAAAAGGTTGTGGTTGTTTAAAGAATAGTTGATATTCCAAGAAGGAACATGCAAAATCTTGGTCACATCCAAGGTCAAGTAAAAAATAATCAATAATCTGGCTGATAAAAGGTACCTTCCCTGGAATGAAGGATAGTGAATCTATTTGAATGGTTGAATATCGATGACTCTATCTGAAGGTGTGAATTCAAAATCATAGTTTGGTATAGAGGAAAAGTGAAAGTGATAGTAATGATGAATATTTTGCATGCTAGAAGAAGCAAGATCCTGATGAACCCATACAGGTGGATTTCTTGAAGAGTTTTTATGGTAGCTTGGAACTTGATCTAGAAAAGATCCATCCATCATTACTTCAAACTTTGCAAAAGATAGATGAAGAAGATGGTAAAGATAATAGACTTTTCTCTCACAAACCAAAATCATTGTCAGAAAGAAGTTCTACATGCGAACATAAAGAAGACATTTTTCAAAAGTATGATTCTTGTGAATCAAGATTGTATAATGGTGATCAAGAAATTAGTCCAACTCCTGCACTTTTTTGTCAATGGAATCATACTTCTAGTGATCCCAATCACAGTTAAATTTTTAAAAATCTTCTATGGAAATGCACACCTAGACTGTGACAAAGTACATCATTCGTTACTTCGCTCATTGCAAAAAATTAAGAAAGAAGACCAAGGTAATCATTATTTTTTTAACCACGCAACACCTACTGATCAAATTGTTGGAAAGGATTTATCAAAATATACGTGAATGAAAAAAGATGAGGATTCTATGTCTAATAAAAAAGAATGTCATGAAATTGAGTTTGTAAGACTTGCTATTGTATTAGGACATCATTGTGAAAAAAATTTAACTAAGGAGATAGCCTACAATCCTCTTGATCCCAATGAGATTGAAAAAGAAATATCATTTTCTTTTCAAGAAATTTCACAGCATATAATTAAATATGAAGGAAATGTAGATAAAGGTGAATTTCACACTTCTTTTTTTCCTACTTGGTGTCTTAATGCTTAAGATGATGAATTCTTGTGTGGGGAAGACATTCCTCTCATTTATCATTGGTCATTAAAGATGAAACACAAGTTGGTAAAATTCAAGGTATGAGAACAATCACATCTTCTCCTAATGTGTCACTAATTGATAAGATTCATGATGATTCTATGAAAGATGAGGCCAATATTGGAAACTTTTTTTATAATGTTGAGTTAGTAGGAAGTTTTCACTTGAAAGGGTTATAGACTATGGAGCATAACAATGAAGGTCATCTTGTGCATGAAAATGAAGATAATGGGGATCACATAAAATTTCTTGTAGAAATGAGATGATGAGACACAAATTTGTCATAATCTAATACGAAAAGTATTGGTATGGAAAGTATATTTATCCAAAGGGTTGATAAGTTCCATGAAAGTATTACTCATGATCATTGTCATGGTAGTCTAGACAATATATTTTCTAATAGTTAATTATCTTTTCAAACTTTTTCATTGTAGAATGAGATATACACATATGATGAGATAGTTTCTCATGAAGTGGTTAAGATAGAAGAAGATGATAAGGTGACTAGATTGAATAGGAGAGTACATACTTTATCGTCTCATTCACATGGATCAGAAGAAAATATTGAGATATAATCTCATACTATAAAATCATTAGGCCTTAAATAAATGTTTCATGATGATTGAGAAATGTGAAAACAAAGCTTTTGATAATGATTCTCTTTCAAATTCATTTCCCCTACATGAATGCCACCCTATGATCAATGCTCCTAATCATATGGATTTATTAGAGGATATGTACACCAACAGGTAAAATGTGATTTCTCCTTCTTATGAAGAGGATCAAGTGGGTGGTCAAGTAGGAGAAGAGGAATAAATGTATCATGAGAAAATTTAGTTTGATAGGGATGTGCATTCAGATTGGAACCATTATAAAGAGGGTCCAACCCCAATCACATTAATGGGAGAAAAAAGAGTTCCTGGTATCAAAAATAATTCTAGTGCTTCATGATGATCAATCACAAAAATTCCAAGAAGAGGATTTACCAAGAGGAGAAAAATATCAAGGTCACTTTATGAAGTTAGAAATTTTGATACTTCAACTCTTTCAAAATGGAGTCGTTGGACCAACGACATGTGATAGGAAGAAGAGTTATTTCTGAAGTCAGAGACTTTTGATGAGGCATGGTTATTTGGATACATTTCCTTGTCCAAAGATGTGGATCATGCTAGGAATCTTAAAATTAGAATTCAAGGAGTGATATTATATTTGAGTCTACATGAACCTTAGAGTTGCTACCTATTAGCTCACCATGGTATTTATTTTCATTAATCATTGAATAGATTTGCATGATTATACTTTGAGTCATTGGAGGTAGGGACACTTGCCTTGTACATAGTCTAGTTAGGAGTTTTTGTTGTGTGCTCCATTTTTAGCTTGTCAGTTTCTTTGGTTAGTCCCCTTTCTTGTTTCTTTTTGGGTGACTCTATTTCCCTTTGATAAAACATTGTTCTTGTACCTATGGGTTAACTCTGCATCCCTCATAGTCCTTTTCCCCAATTAGATCCAATTGATGCCCTAGAATTAAACCCCACCCAAACTTTTAAATTATTTATCATTTGCAAATTTGAGCCCTAAAGCTATCATTTTCCTATAAAATTTATGATGATATTGTGATTCCAAGGTCTTCATCTCATTCCCAACTCCACCCATTACTTTGATTTTTTGAAATCTGACACATGAGTCCCAAGTTATGACAGGTTAATGAAAGCTCTCAAAATGCACATTTTAAATTATAACATTAACCTTTAAACATTAAAAGATTAATGAATGGTGTCAAAACACATGATTTCATTCAAATTCTTAACCTCCCTACCCAAAAAAGGGCTTAAGAAAAACACTTCGAACACATGTTTTGAACACCAAATATTAACCTCCAAAAACTAAAAAGGTTAAGTGAGAGATCCAAAAAATGTGTTTTAGAGATAACTTTTAGTCTCTTAACCAAAATCTTGAGGTTAATTGACCTCCTCCAAAACACATAAAATGGAGTTAGTTATTAAATTGGAAGGGAGTTAATTGGGTGAAAAAACCTATAAATATAAGGCTAATTGTAATGTAAAAGGGGGAGCCTTTTTGGAAAAGGGGAAACTATGGAGAATTTTCTTTAGGGAATTTTGGATTTTATCAAATATAAAGTGTCTTTGAATTTTTACATCTTCAAAGATATAATGAAGAATTCATTTAGTCATATGTCTCAATTGTGTTCATGATTTGATATTACTATGTTTTCCATATGTATATTTGGTAACCTCTTTACATGTTGTTGGAATCCATTAGTCTTTCTCATTTATGTAACTGGTTTGGAAATATGCATTCCTTTCTTGTTATCTAGACAAGGATGTATTAGAATAACTTATATTTTTATATGTCAAGGTTTGTTTTTCTTATTTCATTATCATTGCATTTGGGCATAACCCCCTTTGTAATCATTTCCATTTGTGAATCTCAACCAGTATTCATATGTCTACTTTTGGGGTTCATGTTAACCATTTTCCCTAGTTCTATTTTGTTTCCTTTATGTACTTTTAGGTGAAAAGTACACATAAATACAAAAAAACCCATCATACAAGGGAGGTATCCCTTTCAAACATAGAGGAAGATTATAATCTAGTAGTGATCGGTTATAATCTCTCCAACTATTGGCACACTTGTCCCCATTCGTAGGGAAAATAGGATCAGTTTCAAAAAGAATCTCATAGTGAAAAATTTGTTTACCAACACTAAGCATGATGTAGAACTAGTACAAAGAAGGATCTTATTCTAAACTATTTGGAAGTTTGGAAGTAAATGTTGTAAATTTATTATGGATGGAGGTAGTACTAATAATCTTCATTCTATAGAGATGGTTAGGAACTTGGTTTGTAAAATTTGAAACATCTTACTCCTTATGGAATTAATTGGTTTCAAAATGATCATTAGGTGTAGGTTAGAGAATAATGCTTGTTTAATTTCAATATTGGACCTTTTAGGGATGAAATTTATGTGATGTAGTAGACATGAGTGCTTGTCATGTTTTACCCAGAAGACCTTGGAAATTTGATAGAGGATCTGTACATTATTTTATAAAGAATATTGTTATAGTTGAGAAAGATGGTAAGAAATTTGTTTCCATTCCTTTGAAGGATGACAAAGATGTCAAAGCAAAGATCCTGAGTGTTTTCAAGACTTTCAGTTTGAAGAAAGAAGAACCTATGGTTAAGGTTCCTACTAATCCTCTGGTTAAGAGTAAAGGTAAAGGAAAGAAAAATTATAATTAAATGAAGGAATACAATAGGTATGATTCATTTGATCTTGGAAGCATCAGTAGTATTAGATTTGAGATATTTTATGGCATAGTTGGTTGTAGTAGTGAGTTTGGACAGATTTTTATGTTGATTGATGAAGAGAATTTGTGGATGAAGAATGAGCATGGAATTTATGTTTTGAATTCTTTCAAATGTTCATAAGTTCTTATGGAACATCTTTTTGTCACCTTGGGTGTCTAACATAGGAGCATCCTTGGGGTGTTGCCAATCTTGCATCCCCAAAAAGATATTTATTGTTTTCTATTTTCCAGTTATTTGTCTAACAATTTATTTTGGTGAAATCTTGTTAGTATTTTCTAGATTCTACAAGCTTGGCTTCATATTGTGGACCTATCATGCAATATTATCCTAAGTGCACATAATTTAATGTTACAATTGGCAGAAGTTATGCTTCATCTTCTCGGGTGCTAATTTCCTATGTTGATCTTCATACGATGCTTGGTTTTAATACAATGAGGTTCTATATTAAGAGTTGGCCTATGCGCTCTTAGATATAGGTAGTTGGTTAATGTGTGGACCTATACTTGAGGCTACATAATGTTAATTCATGTATTATATATCCAGTTATTAATTATTTGGTAGTCAGGCCTATATTATAATGCACATTTCCTATTATTGGAGATTGTAAACTCTAAGCTAACTTGTGTGTCCTGGTGATTATATATGTAATGTCCTCAAGTCTTAGAATCATCATCATTCAATAGTAATTAAGTAGATACTTGGAGGAGGCTCAAGAGTAGTGAGTTTGGTATGTAATCTAGAATGTATTGGTCGTAATGGGGAAGACCTTATAGCTTGATATATTGCTATCATTTTGTATTTGAGTTGTGGACCCAAAAAATATTCAATGTTGTATAGGAAGATCTCTTGTTAATAAAGTGTGTTATTTGCAATTGCATCTTGGTATACTTATGTTCTATTATATTTTCTGGGGGTTTGGTCATCTCTTTTAGAGGTACACCTACCTTGTACTAGATCATCTTACAAATCCAATTTTGATTAAGTAAGAGTGCAATCTTTCAGACCATGCTCATGGTGTTTATTTTAGTCCATATAAAACTTTGTGTGACTTGTAGACTAACTTTTTGCCTTGTTCAAAAATAAAACCTTCAAGCTATTAAATATATACTTTCTCTTCCCATATTTCATTCAAAAATGTTGACATCACATCCATTTGATAAAATTTAAAAACCTTTGTAAGTTATATATGCTAGTAGTATCATAACTCCCTCCAATCTAAAAATTGGTACAAATGATTCTCCATAATCCAATCCTCCTTTTATGCATAAAATTTGCAAACAAATGTAGCCTTATTTCTTATGACTTCTCCATTTTCATTTAGCTTATTTCTAAAAACCCATTTTGTTCCTATAATATTTTTACCTTTAGGTCTAGGAACTAATGACCAAGTCTTATTCTTCTCAATTTGTTCCAATTCTTCATTCGTTGTGTATTTCTAATCTTTGTCTCTTAATTCATCATTTACCATCATGGGTTCCATCTATGATATTAGACATGTTGTATTCCTTTCTCTTAATTGACTTATGGTTAATACTCCTTCACTTTGTCTCCAATCATGTCTGATAAGTTGTGATTGATTTGCATACATCTTAGTGTGATAGGTCCCATATTCTAATTTTTCTCCTCATTTTGTCCTTATTGTGGTGTTTTCAGTTGATGTTCTATTCTTGGTTGAGTGTTATCAATTCTTGTGGTCAAATGTTGAATCTCTATCTTCTCCAGTTCAAAATATATCATCTCATTGTATTCTTTAGGCTTCTTGCTAATATTTTCTTCATTTTGTTCAGAGAATTCATATATCTTAACATTAGCACTTTCAACTATCTTATTGGTCTTTAAATTTAAACATTGGTATGCTTTCTTTTGGTTGAGTATCTTAGAAAATTTCCTTCTTCACTTTTATTATCAAACTTTCCACTTCTTTCATCCTTCTTAATATAGCACTTGCTTCCAAATATTCTGAAATGGACAACATTAAGTGTTCAACTATACTAGATCTCATAGGGTTTCTTCTTTACTTCTTTTCTAATTTTTACCCAATTAAACATATAGACTTATGTACTAATGGCTTCTCTCTAGAACTTGTATGATACTTTATTCTGACTTAACATTGTTCTTGTACATCCCACTATGGACATGTTTCTTTTTTCTACAATACCATTCTATTGGGGTGTTCTTGGTGTTGTCAACTATCTTTTAATTTCATTTTCCTCACAATATTCATTACACTCTTTAGATGTGAATTCACCTCCTTTATCTAATCTAAGACATTTCAAAGTTCTTCCTATTTATGTCTCCACTCTTGCCTTGTATCTTCTAAATGTGTCAAATACTTTTGATTTTTCCTTTAAGATCATTACATACACCTTCCTTGAATAGTCATCAAAAAATAATGTAAAGTATTTATCTCCATGATAGCTTTTAGGGCCTATGGGTCCACAAATATTTGTGTATACTAAATCCAAAATATGTTGGGTTGAATATTCTTTACTTGAAAAACTTGAACAAAACATCTTTCTAGACTGACACTCCTTACATACAATATTTTCTGGTTTGTTCACTATTGACATTCCTATTACACTCTTCTTTTTACTTTCATTCTCTAAATTTTCAAAGTTAACATGGCATAGTCTCTTATGACATAACTAACTTTCTTCTATTTTAGCAATTAGACAATGACCAATGTGGTGTTTAACTTGAAAATTTGTCATTTCTTTATTTATTGGTAGCGACCAATTTTCCATTATTTTTTGATATTGTACACTTTCCATTGCTAAACTCAAAATTAAAACCTTTTTTATTCAATTGAGAGACACTTAAAAGATTATAGTGCAAACCATCTGCCCAATAAACTTCATCACACATAATGCTATTGATTAGATTGATCGTACCTTTTCCTCTAATTACATAGGGTGTTCCATTTCCAAAATTGAATGAACGCCCATTTCACAACTCTGTTATTAGAAATTTATTCTTGTCTCAAGTCATATGGTGAGAGAAACCATTGCCAATGATCCAATTGCTATTTATGTTCATACTTGAGATTAATGTCTTCTCTTCTCTAATAACATGTTTTTCTGTAGAAGACTCTTGTTTTACAACAACAAAGACCATTTCCTCATCATTGTTATCTCCATTTGTATCATGTCCATTCTCTTCATCCTCATGTATGGAACACATTTTCTTTCCTTTTGGTTTTTTTTTTTTGCATTTGTTCACCTTGTCTTTGTTATAAATAGATAATACTAAGGGTGGGGAGGGGGGGGGGGGGGGGGGGGGGGGTAGGGCACGGGGGGTGAATCAATATTTTCAATCTTTTTGCCCACAACTGAATTTTATTAATTACTTTTCCACATGCATAAGAGAGAGAGAACCAATAGTGCAAAACAAAATAAACAACCATACAAGAGGAAAACTCATAACACCATATTTTGTTAACTAGGGAAACCCTGGCCAAGGGAAGACCCTGATGGGGATGGAACCCACAAAATGATTCACTAGATAAAGAATTTGGTTAAGGATATTGACCCTATTAGGAGTCTATGAAGAATGTATAGTGTCTCGAGTCCCTGTTAGGAGACTAGACCTTGTTAGAAGCCTCAACCTTATTAGGAGTTGCTTCAACTGTATTAGGAGTTGGTAAAATATATACAAATATGTGCAAGAAGATCCCATTGCCCTAACATGCAGCTATACAAATAAGTTCTTCAAGAGAATAGATATACATTAAAAACTGGATCACTTGATGTACTACGCAAATCTTTTGAATGTCAGTAACTGCACATAATTGGATTACTTGCTATACTTCACAATTCTTCTGATTTTATGTTCTTCACACAAAGAGTAACTATGCATATATCAAATTGCATCATATCTTGCATCACATATCATTACTTCACATGACATTCATTCATTCACATTACACACTAACTTCGCAAATGAAGTTCTTTACTTATACCAAACGTATTGGTAAATTCTTCCTTTGTCAGCTCACATATCATTCTTAGAGTCGGCTCATCAAGAAATAATAATTAAAACAATTATTCAAGTTGTTTAAAACATTTTGCTAGCATGCTCTGTTTTGCATTGTATCATCACTGCATCACTATTTCCTTCATAACTTGAACTCAGTTGATCGTATGGACATGCGCACTAGTATGCATCATCAGTACGATGTCATGCATCTTTGGTTAACTATGCAAGAGAATATTCCAAGGGAATATTCTGCTATCACCAAATCTTGTCATGTTGTTGTAACACTGTCTAATACTTAGACAATTTTCCTTTACAAATAATCATGACTAATTTGCAAAATAGATATGTTGCCATAAATGACAACCATATAACTTACCTTATTTGATTGATTGGTCATATTGCCAATAGTCTTCATTTTTCTCTTTCATTGGTTTGTTGGGGCACCTGTGTGCAAAATAACAGTGTTGCCTACAATTCCAACATGCAGTAGGACTCTTTCCTTTTAATATACCTTTTCCTTTAGGAAACCTTTTTGTGATCAAAGCTTCTATATCATCCATTTCTTTCTCTTTCACTGCTAGGCCTTCATACTCATCATTATCAACACATTTCCCTTTTCTAGGTTGTCCATCACTTATTGAATCCTGAAAAGAAATCTCACTAGTTGGTTGACAATTGTCATAATTACTTAGCTCAAACATTGTTATTCTATAGATAATAGAATCAATTGTAATCTTTATTTTATGATTGTCCTTAACTCGTGTATAGTGAAAACTCTAATTGCATATCTACTAGGTAAGGTTTTCAACATTTTTCTTACAACTTCACTCTCTTCAATTGTTCCTCCAACTCTTTTGATAGATGTAATGATCTCTTTTATTCTTATCCCATAATGAGAAATGGTATCATGATCATGCATATTCATAACATCTATCTTTCCTTTTGATCCTTCAACTTTCACTTCTAGAACATGTTCATTTCCACCATGCACTTCTAACAGTTTGTCCCACGTATACTTAATTGTTAGTAGATTTTGAATATCAACATACTTAGATTTCTTCAAAGCACTAGCCAACCCTATCATTATAGTTTTGTGGATTAGATTCTCTTTTTTCTTTGCCTCATCAGTTAGACTAAATGGTTCCACATATTCTATGGTAAGTTAATCCTCTACACTTTTTGAAAGTCCTGATAAGTGTAGTTTCATTTTGCTTGACCACATTTTGAAGTCATCTTCATACTTGTTAAACTTGGTTCATCCTTCCTATACATCTTGAGATATTTTCCCTAAGCAACAGAGCTTCCAAGTCAGGTACCTAAGCTTTGATGCAAATTGTAGGTATAGGATTGATTACTGAGAGTGGGGGGGAGTGAATCAATAATCACCAATGTTAACAACTTAACAACTTTAGTATTGTTACCAATAAGATTCAGTTCTACCTATAACAACATTATTGATTAAGTGTGCATTAATCATTCATCCATAATAATAAAACATTCACATAATATTAACTCCAATATTTATCTCATTGAAAGACGATTTGGGTGAAAACCACGATGTGAGATCAATGCTCACAAATACTTGTACTCTTCTAAAATACACTCTGATAGAAGACTACTCGGTCAAGGGTTACAAAAACCGCTGTTAGGTGTACCATGTTAAAGGATTTTCCTCTTGACCTATTAGAGTCTTTACTTTATTAGGAATAACCTTGTTAAAGTATTTTTAACACTCTAATATAAGAATGTTACCCTAATAAAGTTTTACAATAAATAGATTAGAGTCACCCTTTTAAGGGATTTCAACTATCACAATGGTAATAAAGTAAAAATAATAAAATGATATGTAGTTTGCAATGAATTTCTAAATTAGATTATTTAAATTTCCATAACACACTTACATGCCATTAACTATCCTCTATTCTCAACTACGATTGCAACCCACTTATTGTGCTATGCTCTAAGAATTATGTCCACTACTTCTACTCTTCTTCTTTCTCTGCCATAATATCTCCAGTCATAATACCTAACTCTTATTCTTTATTTCTTTAAGTAGAACATCAACTCATGAAAACCCTAAACCTAGATTCAATGATTATAATTCCATCATCTCATCTTTTTATTGTCGGTACCTTGTGTTGTCTCTTGTAGAAACTTCTTGAATAATCTTCTTTGCTTATTCTTCACATGTCATCTTGTTGTTCTTTCCAAACTTGAATACTAACCTTGACTTCCCATTCCTTGTTCCACTTGAATTTGATAAGATATTCATTAATCTGATAAGGTTCCTGATACCTTCCACTGATAAAACATAAAGCCTTCGATACTTCGATAAGCAATCCAATCACTAAAAGTGCTCCCCATTATTTGTTCCAGTTGTTACCCAATTAGTAAATCTCTCACTATCATTCCAATGTGCCCTTCTCTACTTCCTTTATAGTATGCTTTCTAATTATATGGTACCAAGATAAAATAATATGACACATATTTTGACATTAATGACAAACAATATAACTAAATATCATGCAATCCATAAGTTCCTCTTTTCATTGACAATTTGTATGATTAGTTATGCCAACATCAACAACTTCAAGTCTAGTTGCAATATGTCTCAACATGTCCATAGTATAATTATTTTCATTCCCTCTACCTCAAACCATTTTGATAATAGTTCCTACAAGAATTGTAACACTCTACAGTTATAGGTCAGAAACTTTGATTGTAACCCTACAACCAATCTAAAAATAGGATTCTCCATGATCCCAAACTTCACCAAGAAGGAAATCTTCACTTTAATACCACCTAACACAAGGCCAAGAGTGTCCAAAAGGGACACTCCAAGCTACCCTTGCTATATAGTTACACACAAAAACCAACCATATTGGAAAACCTACAATAAATCATATTGAATTCAATGCAATCATGATGAGATAATATTCTTTTAACATTCTAGACATAAGGCCTACCTAGTTGTATCCATATACATCCAATTTAAAATCTGTGAGCTTAGAATCTCGGGCTTAAAAATAAAAATCTTATCGTCTTCCTTCTACCTAACTTTATTCGGCCTATTCTAATCCTAGATATCAAATTATATAACCAACAAGACCATAAGTCAGTCTATTAGGCACATTATTACAAAAATATAGGTCCTGCCCCGAAGGAGAAATTAGTGACCTTATAATTAAGGAAAAAAACATTCATAGAGACAAATATAGGTCCACACATGATCCAAGAAGAGATTCCCAAGGTCATGGGAAAAAATGAAATTACACATATCCTCACGGAAGCCAAACCCACACATTACTTGAGTTGCCAAGAAAGAACATGTCATGATAAAAGAGAAAGGATAACTCCCACATATGATTAAATTAAGTTCTGTGAACATAGGACAAGGATCTAAAGAAGTCCACATTAAGTAGCCATTTGTGTGAAAAGAGAAAATATGAACAACAAGGGCCATTCCACAAACAACATATAGGAACAAATGAAAGGGAATCTTTTTGGTTGATGTAAGATTGAAAAGGAAC
Organism: Cupressus sempervirens; assembly: GCA_028749045.1. Classification (NCBI taxonomy): domain Eukaryota; kingdom Viridiplantae; phylum Streptophyta; class Pinopsida; order Cupressales; family Cupressaceae; genus Cupressus; species Cupressus sempervirens. The sequence goes on along the minus strand of CM053789.1, from coordinate 694,248,112 downwards.
CCAAGGTGATCCTATATCATTTTGGGAGGTACCTTGTTAGAGGATTTACAATATGCTTGCTACTGAAACATGCCTGATCGAGAGCTTACACATGATTACAATGGTAAGAAATCAATCAAAAATTGATCTAAAGTATATGGCACACATTGTCTTGTAGATATCTAGTGTGTACCATGAAGATGTCTTGATCTTCTCTCACTGTGTTGGAGTTCTCCATAATATATGTTGTATCACCTCTTCCCCTTTCTATTTTGTCTTGTTTGCAATGCACTAGTCTGCATTAGCTTGTCTGTTTCATTTTATTCTACTTCTACACCACACTTTTTCAATCCAATATCTCTCTTCATTTCATGCACATCATCTTCCCACTTGCTTCACTTCAATAATGAAGTTTGAAAACTATATATGCATCTTCAATCCTTTGGATATTGAAACCCTAAAATATCACACCCAAAGTTGATGCATTCAAAATTTGGATCACATGCTTGAGTTTTTCATGGAAAACATGTGACACCTACATTGGAGGGTCTAGACTTGTAGACATGCCAATCCTATACTACTCCTAGGTATAGCCTCTCTATCCTTCCTTATTTCTACAATTTCATCTAAACTTCAATCATGTCGTGGTATAGACCTTATCTCTCTATCATGTCATGTATCGATGTAGAGTCACCATGCTAACTATGACTTACTGCTTTTCTGTGTCCTCATTTTCACACTTGATTAGGTCGATGCAAATGTCTAATAGTGGTCGTGAGATGGTATACACATTACTTCTTCCTCTTTATTGATTGCCAATTAATGATAATACTTTGATGTGCTAAATATTAGCATCACTAATTATCTTTCTTTATGCCTTTGGGACTTGTAGGATCAACATCAATTATCTACCTGAAGTTTCATCTTCCCATCTTCCAAAGAATACCATATACAAAATTAAGGATGTACTCATCCTCTAGTCTTTCATTTTATTAAGGGATAAACTCTCCCTCAAGAATATTACATTATTGGGCCTCTTGAAAGGATTCTTCAACAACTTGCTTGTGCTCATGATGTTGGCTTTTCTACCCCATCAATTTTGTATCCTCTACCCTTGATGGAACAAGACTCTCATCTAGTACGACCTAGATGAGAAAACTAGACAAAGAACCATCCTATTGGGACTCCAAACTTTCATCCATTTCACCATCATTTACCTAAGTGTCAGGGCTTTCCTCTATCCTTTAACCACTTCTTCATTCTAATTTGAAGTACCTCATGTTGAGCTATTATTTTGCACGATGCTTAACGATAGGAATCCTTTCAAACTCCTCTCTTGAAGAGCTGATTTGGGATCAACTCCAAGGTTCTAGGCAATCTTGTGACCTACTGGAATCCGCTTAGTTAAAGATAAATGTGAGTGTTCACGAGGAGGCCTTTGCTAGTTTGTTAAACAATTCAGATAAGATTCTGAATTGGCTTGCTACTTCAAAAGAATAAACACACAAAAAGAAATATATTTTTGTATTTTTCTCTTTTTATGATGAATGCAACTATATGAATTCTTTATTTAACCAAGGGGTTAGTAAAGCAAATAATGAAGATAGGGTAACACGAAGTTTAAGCAAATAACATGAAAGTAAAATCCTAAAGGACATAAACCACAAAAATAATGCGTCAACAAGTTAAGCCTTCGAAAAGATTGGTGGGTAACCAATGAAAATAGAAGCAATGCTTCCTTATTTCCATTGATGCAATCATCGATGGGAATTCAATAATTGTAAGATGTTACACTTTTTATTAGATCGCAAGGTCACAAAAAGTGCACTTATGTTCAAGACAAAAAGCTATGCAGGAACAATATATATGATCTCTTCTTGAACTAAGTACATCAGCAAAATTTGTAAACCCATAGCAAACACTAGAATGAAAATATCACACAAATAGAATAACACAATAAAGCAATTGGCTCAATTACACTTCATGAACATACATTCACAAAATATAACACAGTTAGGCAATAATCGCTACACTCCAAATGTGAGCACCAATAGCATATATTATTGCATCAAAATAATGGCGGCCTAGAATACAAATTACATTCCTAAATTTATAAGAATTTTTCTCCTCAATTTATGTTGAGAGTGAGAGATCTCTTCATGCAAATATATGCTTAAAACTAATAAAACAAATCTATTTATGTACAAACTGACTCTCTAATTGGTGCTAAGTACGACTTCATCCATATTTACATCATTTCATGGATGCATGAGCCTTTACATGTCTTAAAAGAAAGAAAGCATGAGAAAATAAGAAAGAGCGAGACATCAGTCGATGTAGGAGTGTTTGGAAGTGCCAAAAATAAAAGCTCCATCTTCACTAGGCATCGGTTGGAGTTAAATTGCTGTCAGAATGTGTTTCTGATGCATGGAAAGCTCTAATTTTACAGTTGGCAGTTAACTATTAGTGCACCTTTGAATTCCTCTAAATCTTCCAAAACACTACTGAAAAAGTGCACCTGTGCACTTGGTGCACCTCAGAGGCTTGTTCAAAAAATACAAAATTTCACTAAGTGTCAAAATTGAAATTCTAGCTTATGGGTTTTGTTCCCCTTTATACCAAAGCTATGTTTAGGTATTTGCCCTTGAATTTCCCAATAATCTCAGTGACTTGAGCCGCATCTAGAAAATCTAAGGCTTCATATTTTTCTTTTACTTTCTACCTGTAGTTGCCCACCTTGATACAAGTCTCTGCAAAATCTTCGAGTTTTACATCTAATTCTAATAATGCCTCTTCTATTATGAATGATTGCCTAATGTCATCATCATTGCACCTTCCTCAAAAGTTTTTTGAAACTACTCAACTGCTACCTCTACTGGTATCAACTTTTCCCTAGAATCATCCTCAAAAATGTCTAAACATGCATCACTATAATGCCTCTCTACTTCCAAAATTTGCTCTTGGGTTTGATCCTTGAGCTTGAGAATCTCCACATGTAATGTCTTCATTACTTTATTTCCATCCTCAATTTTTTCTATCCAATCATTAATTTTATCTAATTCCTCTGTCGTATATACTTCCATCAACATTTGATACCTTTGGCCTTTAATTTCCTATAATGCCTGCAAATCCTTGCCCCAGGTATGTACTTCATCCATCAGACCAAAATTTTGATTCAAAATGGCGACTAGCCTATCTATATTATCTTACATATGGTGTAACAACTTCAGATTTCCTTGTATAATTTTACACCTCTCTCCTCAAAACTTTCTCACCATTGTGGACAAGCCTTCAAAAATGGATCCAACTGGCATGTACCCCTATCTCTTCTCTCGATTGTTGCGTTCAAGGTTTCCTAAGGGTTTGTGGGATCTAAGGGACCAACAACTTCACTTAAATATCCTTTTAGGATCTCATTTTGTCATCAAAGTGTCATTAATCCTGGCCCATCCTGTTCCAAGCTCTTGAATACTTCTTTAATCCTTGTTGTAACCATCAACTTAGCAGTATCCAAGGTAGGTTTCCTAGGCATAACCTCCCTAATCTGATAATCCCGTGGAGTCAATTCTTCAACATTTGAATGCAGAGAAGGGATAGCCACATGAGCAAATAAGTCCTGGCTTTGACCACTCATGATGAAGGCTAATGCCTGTGCATCTTTTGGGGGTGATTCAGGCTTCCTTAGGACTTCAATTAATTCCATCCTATCCTCTTCCTCTATAGTGAATTTTTGCTTCTTAGTTATTATTACTTATTTCCTTAGCCACCCTGGGATATGCTCCAATAGAGATTGTTAGGATAAACCACGGACAGAAATAAAAACTACATGCAAATATAACCAATAACAAAAATAATAGAACACAGAGAAATGAACACAAGGCACCAAGATTTAACGTGGTTCACCCAATCCCTGGGCTACGTCCACCAAACAGCAAGTCCGATCTTATTACAATCCAGTGATTACAACCTGATTACAATCCGTAATCCCTTACAGCTCAATACCGCCGCAAGAACCAATTTCGTATCACCACATATCAAAAATACCCAACCCTAAGCCCTTTTTATACAAGTATTAAACCGCTTTAGGGTTATAACATGTCGGCCATATGTCGGCCACTATTTATGAAGTATGTATAGTACTTTCCTGATCAGTCACCACAATCTAACAGAGATTTGCCTTTTGAGGATGATAGAGTCTACTCAACTATACTCTTTCCCTTATCTCCCCTTTCCAGAGTCCTCTCCTTTTGTATGAGATTTGAACCGAGAGTTTCTGTGTCCATAGAGTCCATAGTTCTTACCTTGGTGTCTTGGGAAGTTTGCTAAGGTTGTTCATTTATCTGCCCTTCCTCTGACATTTCCTTGGTAGATGCTTGTTGTGGCTCTTCCTCTTACTCTACCTGAACCTATTCTCCTTCGGTGCTTAGAGGAAGAGGGGTAATTGATCCCTTGTCTACACACAATGTGACTTGTAGTGGGGATGATGGAGCTACCTCAGGTCCTTGTAGCTCGGGTAGAAACTTACTCCAATCCTCCTACTGAGGTTGATTGGTTGGAGTGTCTCTTATCTTGTCCCCTACCAATTCAATACCCATGAGAATGATATCAAAATCTGACATCTAAAAGACATCAGTGCCCTCCACATCCTACTCATCTATCCACTATTGTATTTCATCTTTTGATGTTGTGGTCTGAATGGGTTGCTCAGGAATAGTTGGTGGTGTTTTTGTGGAGCTTCTTCTCCTTTCTGACTCTGTGGCTCTTGTGAGATGAGTCCTCCGATTCAAAGGTAAATTATCCTCTTCCTCCTCATCATCCTCTTCTTCTACTTCTTCTAGTATAGGTTTGGGGATTGATGGGAAAGGAATCACTTTCCTAATGACCTTTTGTCTCCTCTTTACTAGAGTCTTGACTTTTCTTTTCTTAGGAGTAGAGGGTGAGGCTTGTACCTCATGTTGGGGTGGAGACACCTCTTGTACTTCAGTTTCTACTTCTCCTTGACCCTATTTAGTTGGCAGCACTTGAGGATCATCTTGGGCTTGTGTGGCTTCCACATTCTTTGGCCCTTGTACATTTTCTTCTCCTTGCTATGGAGATGCATGAGTCGCTTCCTCTTCTGGTTCAACCCATTGAGGAGAAATTCTCTTCCTCTTTCCTTTACCCTTTTAAGCCCTATAATATCCAATTGGTCTATCGAGTTGGTGTACTGTCTTGGGTCTCACTAGCTACTAGGCTATAAATGTAGGCATAGTGATGTTAGCTCCTTGTCCTTTAGCTGGGCAGGCTTAGCATGGAAGACCACTATTTGAGGAATTGGATAAATTTTGAAAGGTCTCTTGATCCAATCCTTCATCAATTTGATGACGTGCCTCGCCCTGTGATTAATGTTTGAGTTCTCGTCTTTGTCAATCTTGGTATTCATGATGAGTCCATCACAATCTTATCTCTATTGAAAAAGGATCGAGAAGATCCTCTGTATATTGTTGCATGATCTTTAATGGGATCTTCACCTTCAAAGTACTCTCTACTAGATATACAATCATTCTACAATAATCCCTTATGTGGATATCATAGTCATCCTCTGCATTCATCCAATGGTCCTCAATCGCATCCTCATGTTGAAATGTCTTGCCAGCTAGATGTTGCAGTCTTTTGATGTTATCAAAATGGCCGTGGATAATTGTATTCTTCTAAGGGATATTGATCCCATTCACACTTAAAAGACAAAATATATTGTCTTCGCACCACACTAAAAGGTCCTATAGTAATAGGCCATATCCAACATATTTTGTGTTGCTTCCTGACTCTGTCATATGTGGACAAGAGTTGTTGAGCGATCTCCAGTGGAATAAGTCTATCACTGGGATACCTAGGAAGCTTCTTAGGGTTGATAGTTGTACCTTCTACCCTCAAATATGTAAATGTTCAAAACTGGATGTAGTAGGTTCCAACTTCTAATATTCATATCAGCTGCCTCTTCTGACATCCTTTTTGCATAATCCCCCTCTATGAATCAGATTATTGTGAATATAAAAGCATCATTCACAATGCTATATTTCTTGCTTTGCTCTGAAAGCTTCTTTTTTACCAGTTGATGATATACAATATAGGGCCATGCATTTGCATCCTACATGCGACCTTCTTATAAAGCCTTGGATTCTGTCGCCCTTGCAGCTAACAAGTACACCAAGTATGATGTCATGTAATTTTTTTTGTTATTCTTCACCGCCACTAGCTGCTCACCCAAGTTCTCACTAAGAATGGAAGCCCAATCAATCAACATCTTTATTGTCTTGATAGTCTCAATGAAATGGATTGTCCATAAGTTCAAATGTCCAGAAGCAAGCAAACCCATGACTCTGCTCAAGAGTATGATTGAATATCCAATATCCTCTTTGATGTAACCTCTTGTCATATCCACTTTGCCTATTTTTTACCCTAGAGGAGTCTTCTTGATGAGGTATGATGACTGAATAATTTCAGAAGCTTCATCCACATGTTCCCTGTACCATCTCTTGGCTTGGTGATAAGGAAATCTGATAAAATGATCTGCCCTTGGAAGATGGAACACCTTCTCTATATTGTTGGGTCGAAGATCTAGGATGATCTCTCCAGTTATGCTCTTCATGACCCTTTCTTTGGGAACATATTTCTTTGCTAGTGTCATGACCAATTCTAAGGACTACATTGAGGACTACACTAAAATTGGATGCGATGTTGCATTAACCAGTCCTGATTGGATCAAGGTGGATATCATTGAAGACCTTTTTGTGGGTTTATTGCACAATGTTAAGAATGCGCCTAAATCTGTATGACCCAATTCGGTGTCCTGAATCTCTGAATAGTCATCTTGAAATCGTGACTTGGTTGGAACACCTTGAAACTTGAATACTACGGGATTTGGTACCATCTTTGTTGCAAGGGAGGATGAAAAAGAAGCCATTGAATCTGCATAAAAAATGATGCCCATTAGTTTGGAGTTGAAGAAAAATGATTAAATCAAACCCTAAAACTGACACAAACAAAACCCTAAAAACCCAATTATTCAAAAACACCCAAAAACCTAACTTTAACCCTTAAATGCAAAAAAAATAAAGAAAAGGCACACCTAGCGCACCTGGTAGGTGCACCTTCTACTATTTATAAATGTGGGTTATGCAGTAATGCACCCCATGGGGTGCGCTGATGCACACCCTATATGGACTTAGGCAAATTTTTTAATGTTTTAATCATGCACAGTAGTGCACCTAATTAAGTGCACCATTGCGCACCTTAATTACAAGTTTTTTTTGCTTTGTTTTTTAGGTTTTTATGTTTTGAGAGTTAAAAGGTGCACAGTAGCACACCTTATTAGGTGTACTCCTGCGCACCTTTTTTGGAGTCTTCACATGGTTTTGTGTTTATTTGTGTAGGGAAAAAGTGGAGGGGGCACACCTACCAGGGTGCGGTGGTGTGCTCGAAGCTCAAAGCTTAGAAGAAATAAAGTGAAGGTGAGGGAGTGAGAAGGGTCCCTCGGTTATATAGCCTGCGATCCCAAGCACTCCTTGGTGTTGCACAATTGCGCTGCTATGCATCACCAAGGGTGATGCCCTTGCCTGAGTTCTTTGGTGCACTAGTGCACTTGATGAGGTGCACTTGTGTGCCTCTTTTTTGCAAAAAAGATTTGTACCCTCAAAATTTTGATTTTTCGAGATCTGTGTTTTAAAATCGGGATAATCTAAGTAGGACACTAGACAAAAAACCCTAGAAAAGACTTGAAACCCATACTAGGGATCTAGAAAGCCAAAAAATAAAGTAAGGGGTCCCCATTTCTAAGCAAAATGGGGTGTGCGTTGTGAAACCACAACACCTCCTCATTCAACAAGCTCTGGGGATAAATTATCTTTATCCGTATCTTTCAAAATCTCCTCTCGAGCCACACCTTGTTGAACAAGAGCCACAAGGTTTTCAACATTTTCTTCTTCCTTCTTAGTTTTTGAAAATCGCTCCCCTTGTTGGATTTCCTTGGCTACAACCTTATCGTCTTTCTTCTTCTCTTTCCAATTTCACTTTATTTTTGACTATTGAGTCTTGTTATTAGACTCTACTTTCTTATCCACCTAAAGCTAGTTCTTACCTCGTAACCCATCTTAGTGTAGACAAAGCACACAAAGGGGAGGGACTCAAACTCCACTTCCTACATTCATTTTCCCAACTTATCTAAGTAATGTTGATAACTAAAGGGAGATAATCAAACTAAAACATATTAAAATAGATTCTAGAAAACACCAATCTAGTCCTTGAGGTTGTCATATGATCTATAGACAACAAATCCCCAAAAGAGAAGGTCATCCCCTTAAACACCTCTTCATTCCAAAAGTCTAAAGGGAGGCTGGGAAGCTTAACCCAAATTTGACCTGAAACAATGAAGTTATCATTATCGTTCTATTTTAGACTCCATTTCCAAAAGGCCACTACCATTTTTCCACACATCCAAGGTCCCCCACATAGGACATAGTCCATATCTTCCTTATTTGAGAAAACATAGGTTAGACACCCTTTTGGTAAAGCTGCAGTATCCACTTGACCTTTGAGCTACCATTTCTTTCTAGAAAAAAATCTCACCTCAATATTCGATCTTGTCCCCATTAATATACCCACTAATGTTAGCTCCATAGTAGACACTAAGTGGCCAATCAACAAATTAGGGATAAAAAAATGAAAATTCACCTTTCGGTCAATTTGTCTTAACAACAATATCTAGGAAGGAAGGCTAACCCTAGAGTTTTGACCCCAAATAGAGCAGACCACCTCTTTGGCTCCTCCAAAAACCATTCATATTGGCATTCTCCATACGATCATGCTACACATTTCCTTTTTGAATCCCTCTATCAAGTAGGTCCCCAGGTGGATTGCCATCATTAGTATCCTCTACGATTAGAGCTCCATCTCCTAAACCTCGATGCGATGCCTGACCAATCACACCCATTCTTGTAGCATTCATACAATTCACAAACTTCTCACCAAGGTTAGCGTTCTCACTCGCTCTCTCCATTCAAAAAGACTATTATAATTTTGTTCCAATCATAAAACGTTGGAGATAATCAATCTACTAATTTGAAGAAGTTTTAAAGATCCATAGTTAGAACTTCATTTTCCACTAAAAAAGAAAGAGGTTGACGCACATGAAATTAATTAGACAATCAAGCCTTTCATTCCATAAAGGAATCACATTAGCTCCTATATCCTTTACAAATATAGTAGAGACATCTTTCAATTTCTTTGGTGCCCATAGTAGAAACCTCTCAAAGCAAGTTTATTGCCATTACTAATTTGAAAATAGAGAAGAAAAATGACATTTCTTAGCTAGGTTAAATCAAGACAATTGAAGTAGTAATAGGGACCACCTTGTAAACAATAAATAAGGAGTTCCATCTCCTGAACCTTGATGTGATGCCTGACCAACCACACTTGTACTTGTAGCATTCATATAGTTCACGAACTTCTCACCAGGGTTAAATTTCTCACTCGCTCTCTCCATTCGAAAAGACTATTATTATTTTGTTCCAATCATAAAATGTTGGAGATAATCAATCTAATGATTTGAAGAAGTTTTAAAGATCCATAGTTGGAACTTCATTTTCCACTAAGAAAGAAAGAGGTTGATGTACATGAAAGTAACTAGACAATTAAGCCTTTCATTCCATAAGGAATCACATTAGCTCCTACATCACTTACAAATATAGTAGAGACATCTTTCAATATCTTTGGTATCCATAGTAGAAACCTCTCAAAGTAAGCTTATCACCATTACTAATTTGAAAATGGAGAAGAAAAAATACATTTCTTAGTTAGTTTAAATCAAGACAATTGAAGTAGTAATAGGGACTGCCTCATAAAGAATAAACACACTTAATCTATATGAAGCCACTACCAGATGATCCCCATTTACAAGACATCTGTCATCTCCATTAGACTCTACTTCTAAAACCTTCCCACATTTTTCTTTTAAGATTGTCTACTTCTTATTTAAGTTTGATTATTATTTATTTATTTTATCATTTAATTGAGCATCTTAGCTTAGTTATTAGGGTTGTTATTTACTTCCCTGTATCAACCTAGAAGCAAAAATCTTATAGTCAACTTCCCCTCAAATACTCTTCCCCCAATTTTGCTTATATTTGTCTTAAATCCACACCATAACAATAAGGTCTCATGTTACCAGTTATCACATTTTTGTAGTGGACATTACTCAAATATCTTAAGAATATTTTGGGAGCCAATTTCTTGTGTTTTTTCTATTATAATTATTTTATATTATTAGGATGAAAAGCTTAAAAATAAATAATAATAGGAAGAAAGACACAATTTGTAGTCATATGATAAGTCATCCTCACATAACTTCAAACCCCTCTTTCCACAACTAAACTTACAAATTTCAAAATACTATTATTCTAAAATTGTAGAAGAAGTTTGCACATAAAAAATTACATGCTATCTTAACTACCTATGTTTATATTTTCAAATCTTATAAGATTGAAATAATTTTTTGATTAACACAAATATACAATTATAAACATTATGCAATTGAATTGTATCTAGTATAATTTTTTTTTTTTTCGATTGGTAAACGACCAAGGCCTTGATAATTTTATTAATATAAAGATAAATGTACATCAGCTATCTCCGTTCAAACGGGCACTGGTAGGAAAGAACGAAGAAGAAAACCTCTAGTCTAGCTTGGGACAAACGTCCTTTATTATTACATTTTAAAAGGGGCATACCCCATTCACCAATAATCACAACCTCTCATACCAAATAATATACAAGGATTGGGAATGAAGCCCAAATTGATTACATAATTTCGTTACATTTGATCATATGCTTTATCCAAATTCACGAAGATGTATCTTGTATAAAATTGTTTACAAGTTTTTCACCAAATCTAAGATAGAAACTTCTAAATCATTATAACACATCACAAACTACAACGTTTCATATAACTAATTACTCATATTTAAATATTTATGTTATCTAAATAATTTTTTGATTAACACTAATATTTAATTATAAGACATTAGATTTCAATTTAAATAATGTTTGAGATAAAATATAAAGTAAGCAAAATTATATGAAACAAGATTTTCATAAAGTTTGAGATAAAAATTCCCTTTATCATTGAAGGAATCACAATATATGACCCCCAACTTTGAGAAAGAACTCTCTCAAAATTTCAATAAAACTTAATTTAAATTCAAAACACTCAATTTTAAATTCTCCATTTAAATACTTTATTAAAGAAAGAAAAAAGGATAAACTAGGAAACGTGACATGTAAGTCTTTGTTAGGGTTTCGTGGAGATTAGAAGAGTTAAAAGGTGTAATCGAATAAACTCAAGTCAAATAGAATTCGTTGGTGAAACACTCCCGCTTGCCAACATTCAAAAAACACAAGTGCCCGGAAATATGTAAACGAAAAACAGAAAAGTCGCTATTAAATAAATCAAGACACAATGATGAGGTGCCATCTGGGCTGTCCAAGTCATTGAGAAGTTGATCTAGACCGTTCATACCTTAAAAACTTAAAAACCTGTGTACAAAGGAGGCGAAGGCTAAAAGTTTTGGGCAGAGTTTGTAGAGTAAATGCATCGTTTCTAGCCCTTCCATCAACATCACTTTTTTTCCTCTCTTTTGCTTCGCTGCATTCGATCTTACTTTGCCAGAGGTATGTGGAAAAAAAATCCTGTTTCTGTCAAAATATATATTTGGTAATGTTTTATAATGTAGTATCTGTTTATCTTATTTGATTCTGGGGCAGTGGGATTCTTTGTATTCATCAACCGATTAATGGGCTGTTTTTTAGTTGAATTTTGGGGCTCCAATGGGCAAGTTTGAGGTATGCAGGGTTTGGGTTTTAGGTTAATGTTGGTGCATTTCTGCCTGGGATTGTTTGGGAACAGATGACTGAGAAACGGGATTGCCCACTAGGTGACAAACATGCTTGTAAGGTTTTCTTCCTTGAACAAAAAGTTCTATTTGGTTGTGGTTTTGGGAGCGCACAGTAGAGGGTGTTTTGAAGGAGTCGGTTAGTGGATGTTGAGCGTACGGTAAAGGGGTTTTCGAAGTCGGCTATTGATTGTGGAGCGTACAGCAGAGGGTTTTTGAATGAGTCGATTATTGAATGTGGATGATTGTTTGAAATTGTAGGATTTTGCCGTTAATAGAAGTGGATTGGGATACAAAGGAGGTGTTTTTAGGGGATAGATTTGTGTTTGAAATACCGATTTTTAGTTTTTTTTTTAATTTATGTTTGGTACATGGTGCTAGGGTTCATTAGGGTTATTTATGTATGAAATACCGATTTTTAGTTTTTTATTTATTTATGTTTGGTTCGTTTATAGTTTTGATTTCCTGCCGATGAACTGCATCTGTTCTTTTTGTCTTGTCATAATTTCTTCCGCCATATCTGCTTTATTGAGTTATCATAATCTTTCGCTGGAAAATTTATGTTTGAGATCTTGCATGCATGAGAGAATAGCGAGTTTTTTCTTTTGTTATGTGTCATCAATATATGCAAGTGATTGAACTAATCTGTTTCTCAAGGGTTATATAGTAGATTTCTCTATCTATACAAAGTGCCCGGAACCGTAAGATCTCTGTGAAGCTGCATTTGGGCGTTTGTTTTTGTAGAGTATTATTGGTAATGCTTAGTTATTTTTTTTGTATGGTTGTTCTATATGACGTATACAGGGGTTTGGTTTATGATATTGAAATGCTTGGGGAATGATCTTTGTCACTAACAAACTGGATGAGCCTCAAAATCAGTAGTGATTTAGGATTTTTATAACCTAGATTCTAATTGATGTTGTAGGACTGCAAGGGAGATATGGCTATGGAGATAACCCAGATTCTTCTGAATGCCCAGTCGCCTGATGGAAATGTTCGTAAAGTGGCAGAAGAGAATTTAAGGCAGTTTCAGGAACAGAACCTGCCTGTTTTCTTTCTGTCTCTATCTGTTGAGCTTGCAAATAATGGTAAGCCACCAGAGACACGCAAGTTGGCTGGTCTGATCTTGAAAAATTCATTGGATGCAAAGGAAGCTGTCAGAAAAGAAGAGCTAATTCAGCGCTGGGTTTCCCTTGATCCTGCTGTGAAAGCTCAAATAAAGAATGCACTCTTGCAGACACTTTCATCGGCTATCCAAGATGCCAGACATACCTCTTCACAGGTTATTGCAAAGATCGCATCAATTGAAATACCCCGCCAGGAGTGGCCAGAGCTAGTACTTGTTTTGTTGAACAATATGAATAGTCACAGTGAAGCCACACTGAAGCAAGCAACCCTTGAAACTCTTGGGTATGTTTGTGAAGAGATATCATCTGATGTACTTGCACAAGATCAAGTGAACTCAATTCTTACAGCTGTTGTCCAGGGCATGAATACAACTGATGGCAACAATGATGTATGTCTTGCAGCAACACGAGCTTTGTATAATGCCCTTGATTTTGCCCAAACCAATTTCGAGAATGAAATGGAGAGGAGCTATATTATGCGTGTTGTTTGTGAAACAACATTGTCAGCAGATGTTCGCATACGACAAGCTGCATTTGAATGTCTTGTTTCAATTTCTTCGATATACTATGAGAAACTTGCACCTTACATGCAGGACATCTTTAGAATCACAGCTAAAGCGGTTAAAAGTGATGAAGAGCCTGTTGCTCTTCAGGCTATAGAGTTTTGGAGTTCAATTTGTGATGAAGAGATTGAAATCCAGGAGGAATACGGAGGGGACTTTACTGGAGATTCTGAGATTGTTCATTTCCATTTCATAAAACAAGCATTGCCCGCCCTTGTGCCTTTATTGTTGGAAACTTTAACAAAGCAGGAAGAAGACCAGGATTTAGAAGAAGGTTCATGGAATTTAGCTATGGCAGGGGGAACTTGCTTAGGTTTAGTTGCTCGGACTGTTGGTGATGATATAGTTCCTCTTGTCATGCCATATGTGCAAGAGAATATTTCAAAGCCTGATTGGCATTGCAGGGAGGCAGCTACCTATGCTTTTGGGTCTATTTTAGAAGGACCCTCCTTGGAGAAACTTGCACCACTAGTGAATATGGCGTTGAGTTTCATTCTCAATGCCATGAAGGATGAGAACAACCAAGTCAAAGATAGCACTGCTTGGACTCTAAGTAGGATTTTTGAGTTTTTGCATGGACCTACAGTCCAATCACCAATTATTACACCGGCTAATCTTCAGCCTATTATTGCAGTGTTGTTAGAAAGTATTAAAGATTCACCAAATGTTGCAGAAAAGGTCTGTGGTGCACTATATTTTCTTGCTCAGGGATATGAGCAGGCTGGTTCAAGCTCTCCTCTTTCTCCTTTTCTTGCTGATATAATTGGTGCTCTTCTTGCAACAGCAGAAAGAAAAGATGCTTCTGACTCTCGTCTCAGGACATCTGCATATGAGACCTTGAATGAAATTGTGAGGTGTTCTACCTCAGAAACTGCTAATATTATAATGCAATTGCTTCCTGTTATAATGAGTAAGCTGGCTCAAACCTTGGAACTTCAGATAGTGTCATCAGATGATAGGGAGAGACAGAGTGATCTCCAGGCATTATTGTGTGGAGTATTACAGGTAATAATACAGAAGTTGGGAGGTATGGATGGTACTAAATATGCTATTCAGCAATGTGCTGATCAAATGATGGCTCTATTTCTTCGAGTATTTGCCTGCAGAAGTGCAACAGTCCACGAGGAAGCTATGTTGGCAATAGGGGCTCTTGCCTATGCAACTGGTAGTGAATTTGCTAAGTACATGACAGAGTTATATAAGTATGTTGAAATGGGTCTACAAAATTTTGAAGAATATCAAGTCTGTGCAATTAGTGTTGGTGTGGTTGGGGATATTTGTCGTGCTTTAGATGAAAAGGTTCTTCCTTATTGTGATGGTATCATGACACAGCTTCTAAAAAATCTCTCTAGTGCCCAGCTTCACCGATCAGTGAAACCCCCAATATTTTCATGCTTTGGAGATATTGCTCTTGCTATTGATGGTAATTTTGAAAAGTATCTAAATTATGCCATGCCAATGCTTCAGGGAGCAGCGGAGCTTTCTGCCCGCTCAGTTGGCCAAGATGATGAAATGGTTGAATATAACAATCAATTGAGAAATGGCATTTTTGAAGCATACTCAGGAATTTTTCAAGGCTTCAAGAATACAAAGCCCGAGGTCATGATGCCATATGCAGGTCATGTTTTGCAGTTCATTGAGGCTGTTTTCGGAGATAAAGAGAGGTATAGTTGACTGCTTTTCTTGTGCGTATAATTTGAATTAGAAGTTTGGTTTTAAATAGCCTTCTCATGATATATATATATATTTGTTCCATTCTTTTATATTATTTCTTGCTCTTATTAATAAAGGTGATTGAATTGCCATAATCTAGGGGAAAAGTGGTTAAGCATAGCTAAACTTTAGTTGAAAGATTCACACACACACACACACACACATATTTGTTCCATTCTTTTATATTATTTCTTGCTCGTATGGAGAAAGGTGACTGAATTGCAATGATCTAGGGAAAAACTGGTTGATCTTCTTAATTAGTGACTATTAATAGTGGACCTTGAACCTTCAGTTGCACAGCCAAAACCAACTGCAAATTTTATCTGGTATAAGAAATGTAGAAAAATTAGTACACATGGTGTTATATTTAGTGCTGGTTGGTGAAACAAATTGGAGCTTCAGGAACTCATTAAATTTTTTATTACTAATGCTATTTAATTGATTTACCATTGTAATGTTGTCAGTGTTTTTCTAATGCACCAAGAGTCATTTGATCAACATTTTTACCAATTGTATTTTGTGGCCATGTTTCCACAAACATAAGCATACAATCAAATGCTTGCTATATTCAAAAAGCAAATGATGTTCTGAAAGATTGAGATGAAGTTTTCAGAACTACGACAATTAGCTTATTCTACACAAGCTGGTAAAAGGGATTCACTTATTTTTTTGTCGAAAAAAATGATGATATAAAAGTAACCCTATGATGTAATAGGGGGTTATTATTCTTTCAAGCTGTGACTGGAAGCTCAGTGTCATTCATCCGTGACAATATGGTTAATTGAAGTCCGATGATTTTGACAAACAAGGTGAAGTTTCAGTCAACATAGTTCAAGCCAGAGAAGCAAAAATTTCCAAAAAAACTTGATTATACAATTTTGGTATATCTCTCCTACAGATGATTGACCCCCCTCCCCCCCACCCAAAAAATAAGTAAATCCCATGTTCTTAAAAAATTGCTGACTCTCATTTTCAACAGGTTTTTTCTTCATTCAAATTTCATCTGAAACCTTTATCAAACTTCCGCCAACATGTGAAATGATGAAATAAATTATGAATCGGGCAGTTGTACAATATTTATAGGGCACAACTGAAAATACCTTCAGATTTTGTTATCTTTTGATTAACTAGTTTTTTCTACATTTTTAAAAAATCTTCTTTTTTTCCTCATTTAAATCCCAAAATTTTTAATTGTTTTGAACCTGATAAATAAAAACCAAGTTTTTTTCTTCCAAACCCAGTTTTTTCCCATAAGATTTGATATTGTAGCATATGCCAGCAGAAGAAAACCAGGTTATATAGGTGTGAGCTGCATGATCACAATTCACTAACTAGTGAGCTATGCATAGCAGAAAGTGTCTCCTTATCTCCGTGTTCTCTAATTTTGCATACATTTAATTTTAGAAGTCAATGTAAGATGACTTTAAGGTGGAAAATTTTGAGCGCTGGATATTTTCACGAGAATATGCCCAGATTTTTCAAGTTCGAGATTTTAACAAGAATTCAATTTCTTGAGGTTGCGTAGTTCCTTTTATCGTTTAATATTTATCCTATACTTAAGTTGTTTTCAAATCCAACTGGATTTTGTGATGTTTGTCGAGCATGTGCCCTCTTTCGCATGACTAATGGTTGCCAACTGATGTTTTTATGGTCTATTTGTTTTTTAGGGATGACACTGTTACAAAGGCTGCTGTTGGTGTATTGGGTGACCTTGCAGATACTCTTGGAAGCAATGCTGCACTTTTATTCCGGAATTCAAGTTTCTTCAAGGAGTTCCTTAACGAATGCATGATGTCTGAAGACAACCAAGTGAAAGAAACTGCATCTTGGGCTCAACAGACAATTGAACGTATTATATCAGCTTGAATCTGTTACACTGTTAATACATTGAAGTTTTTTTGTTCACTTGCCACTAGTATTGTTTAAAAAGGTGTTAACAGTCATACAGAATCATATGATGTCCTCATATGTCTGATTTTATTAAGATGTATTTCATTATGTCTCAAGTTCTGTTTACATGTAATATCTCTCTCTACAAGGAACACTATTGGTTTGCAATAGTGACGGGATTTTTCTGGTTCTTTTGCGCATCCACAAAAGTTGTGGTTTGGGACGCCATAGTTCAGAAGTCAGCAATCCATTTTGATTGTGATGGATAGCTTTTACTTTCCACTGGTAATTGCAGCCGTCTTGAGGTTGGACAATATATTATAATAGGTGTTTGAGGTTCTTGCTTTGAACCTGATATAAACATCTAATTGTTATCACGTCGAACTGGTCAAATTAAATAATCATCATTTTTTCTTCTTCACTTGAGGTCTTCTTGAGCCTTTATTTATCAGTTGTTCTTTATGGTTTAACTTTTCCAAATGGAGATGGGACTGTCACTAAAGAAGGGTTGCATGGGAAGTTTGTGTCTCGATAAGATTATGATATCGGATTCTCTACTCACTCGTGGCCTAAAATCTATAAATTTAGAATGCCAAATATTATGTGATTTGATTTAAAAAAAGATAAAGATCGTCTTTAATTTGAAGTGAACTTCGACCATGCAACTTTGTTTAGTTGGTATAAATAAAAATGGACACCAAATGAAAAGTTTTTCTATTTCTGCTAATCATATTTTTGGTTATCTTATAAAGCAACTATTGCCAATTTTTTTGAATATTGTAAAGCCTAAAACTTAAATCAGCAATGATAAGTCTACTTTATTTTTTAAGTGATGGGAAAAATATCCTACAATATGAACTTTGTATCCATACGGTGGGTCTTAATAAAACGCTGGCCGTATCCATTCCCATGCAAAAAAAAATTGTTGAATATATCTATTTGTTGTAGATGAACTTCGTATCCATACGGTGGTGGGTTTTCATAAAAGGTGGTACATATCCATTTCCATGCAATTCTGGATGAGACAATACTTTAGAGAGTTCTAGAGATATTTGTTGAACTGTGGCAGCGGGGAACTTTTGCATTAAACTTACCGATTAAGAATTTCAAACAGATGTATTCACCGACTGGATAAAATGATATCTATTTAGCCTTCTGTGGAGGGGAGTACATATAAATACTCTTAACATATATTTGTGCTATTCGAAGGAATTACATTTATACCTTTATCCTCGGCGTCTGTTAGGTTTCCAAAGTTAATAGTTTCTTGATCTCTGTCGGAGTACCAAAGTAATTTCGAATTTTGTTAGGTTCAAAATTATATATTCTGTTTTCTCCAGCTTTGTAATATGCTGATTTTTGATTTATATATTTGAGAAATCTTAAACTTTCAATTTATGTTGCTTTTATCATCCTAAAAGAGGTATAAATTTATTAAGACAAAAAGAGATACAAAAGGGAGAGTTCAGCGAGGAACTCTATTTTGATCAATAAGTCATCAAAATCACAAGACAGATCTAGGGGTAGCTGCCCCCATCCAAAATATTCCAATCCTGAACATGGTTATTAGTCCATTTGGCCAAACAATTAGCACTTTGTTCCAGTCCTGAGGAATGTAAGTAAAATTAACAAACTCTACAGACAAACATAAAGAAGAATTTGATTAACAATTGAAGCCAATTGGCAACTAACATATGCAAGTGCCTGTGAAATTAAGTGAGTTCACAACCACTTGGGAGTCATGCTCATAATCTTGTGCCATCCTCTCAAACAACATTGTTCTATTGCATATAAAATGGTGAGAGCCTCCATAAGATTGTTAACATGACAACTCTCATACAAAGAGAAAAGAATTGAACTTCTCCAGAGTTGCAACAAGCCACACACCCAATGCGAGTAGGACTTGGATTCCCTTGGGAAGAACCATTTGTGTTGACTTTCAAAAATTTGGGTGGAGGAGAGCAATAACCTTTATGATTAACCCGCCACATCCCTTGTCACCTAGGATGCTTGGGCACACTATGATACCATTAACTCACACCCACTAGAATCCCATTCTAAAGATGAAAATTGAGACAATTGCATACAACAAGATCACTAGGATCCAAGCCACCATCTAACTCACACTTAGCCTGAATAATTTCTTGAAGAGAGCATAAATCTTCCACCAAATATGCATTGCACCAATTCAGACATCTTGAAAGATTTGTTGATTACTTTTTGGCTAGATGTGCCAAACAATAAAAGGGCCAAGAATCCACACAACTTTATTTGGAGAAGACTAGTTGGGGGCACTCCTTAAGAGATCCCTAAACTCAAGCAAGTAGGAATCACGTTTACAAGAGCAACCTCAAGCACTCTACCAAAGGTGCCATAACTGGGTAGAAAAAGACCAATGGAAGAAAAGAAGGGATACACACTCTTCCCCATTCCTACAAAACACACAAAAAGAGGGGTTGTGAAATCCATGTTTACAAAGATTATCCCACATAAGACATCTATTATGAACCACCAACCACATGAAGAAATTACATTTGGACCAACAAAATTTTGTTCCAACCAAGGGACCTCAATATCTCTTGATACCCAACATAAATGGAATATTTACCAGACAGGGTACCACCCCAAGCCAAAACATTTGTCTCCAACACAAAACAACACTCCCTAGAGGCCAATTTGAAGAGTGCTTCCATCTAAAGCCAACAATAGGGCCCAAGTGATAAGGAGTCTTAGAATGAGCCACTTTATCCCATCTAACATCAAGAAAAGAATCACATAGAGTTTGAAGAAGAGGGTGCATGGATAAGATGGGAGGGTTGCCATCCCAAACATTTGATCAAAACAAAGCCTCAGAGCCTCCCTTACATATCCGAAAAAGGCCCTTCTTAACTAAATGAGTACTAGTGTTGAGAGTATGCCACACCATAGAGCCATGACCTTCAAGAGAAAGCGCAAAAATAGAACAAGGATCAACACCTTTGAAATACTTATGAGTAATTATATGGGCCCAAAGTTGATTTTACCTAGAGCACCATCCCCACTAAAGCTTGGCAGTCAAAGCTTGACTACTCAAGATGGCAGATGGGAGACCAAGACCACCCTCCTTCTTAAGTCTATAGACAGTCTCCTAGTTGATCAAACTCTATTTAGAGCTACACAAATTAATTCTTCAAAGGAATTGTCGAGAAAAGAGCATCATACTCCTTGAGAAAGTAAACATGAGCAATTTGAACCATGCTTCTATAAATAGGGAGAGCCAGATTAACAGATTGAAGAAGGGTAACACAAACAACAATAGAGAGCCATCTACGAGTCTAATTATTTATCTTTTCCCTAAGCTTGTTAATCAAATTTTGCTAGAAGAGCTATGGCTGCCTAGAAACAATGGTAGGGATGGCAAGATATGTCAAAGGGAGCGATCCAATATGAAACTGTAGGATATTAGCAATCCTTTGTTGAATAGGTTCAAGAGTGTTAAAGAAGTATATAGAAGATTTGTGTTCATTAACTTTCTGGCCAGGTGCCGCCAAATAAATATCCAAAGTATGTCAAAAGGCTTCAACTTCCTTGACCCAAGCAATTTTCGCAAGAGTAGAGTCATCGACAAATTGAAGGTGAGAAAGAGAAGGTAATCCATAGTCCCAATGCCACCCCTAAATTGAGTTTTGGGGCACCTAATACTTAATGAATCTACCCAAGCTCTCAACCATAATAATGAAAAGATAGGAAAAGAAGATCACCCTGGTGGAGACCCCTAGAAGCACCAAAGAAATGGAAAGGTTGGCCATTAAGAAGAAAAGAGAATGAGGCAGATGTAACATAGCTCATAGTCCAACTCACCCACTCTGGGCTAAAGCCAAAGGTAAAAATAATATTCTGTAGGATAATCCATTTAACTCTATCATAGGTCCTTGCCATATCCAACTTAATAAACATAGATTGCTCGCTAGAGCTAGCCATAGAGTGGATAACTTCCGTAGCAATAACCACACCATCTAAAATTTGTCTTCTTGCAACAAAACCTCCATGTTCATTTGAGCTAATAACAAGGAGCCACGTTTTAAGTCTTTCAACAACTAGCTTAGTAATTACTTTGTAAACCGCATTACATAGAGCAATACGTCTAAAAAACTCCAATTAATTAACCCCATATTTTTTTTCAGAATAAGAGCCAAGAAAATAGAATTCAATGTGTAAGAATTTGGTATAGCTCTAATACCATGTAAGAATTTGCCTAAGGCAATAATTCAACGCCAAGATCCAAAAACTCAATAGATAGCACAAGAGAGACAAATGATGATCAAATGAGAATGATGTCAGATGATTGAATATCAGATATTTGGATGAATACATTATAGAAGTTCCTTGTATATAAAGACAATTGATATGACTAGGAGTTAGTAAAGAGATAAGCATAACAACTAAGCACATGTCCACCAATAGTGGATTATCCTCCATTGTGCATGAATGTACCTGCAACAATGAGAGGATAAGAATACAAAGGTGTATCTCATAAAGAGATGTAGTAGACAACATGTGCTCAATTGGAGTACAAACTACTATATTGTCAACATGACAACTCATGTGAATATGGGAACTCCTAGGTGTCTGCATGACAACTAATATGCTAATGCATTAACCTAAGTAAACTTAAGTAAAGTACAAATAGTAAATACTTATTTACACCAACACCCCCCCTTAAGTGCAACTTTGGGGAATGCACTTAAGCTCACAAAAGCTAGATGATAATGCAAGATGGGTCTCAACTACTAGGCCATGTTAGGTACCCATGTACAATATGCAAGTGCAAATGATATGCAATGCAATCTCTCATAAAGTGGAGAAAGAAAGAAAACCTCATGGGAAAAACCCTCCCCCCAAAAGAGAGAAAAAATAAAGTAAGATACATGTATGGATGGAGTAATCAAGACCCCCTATTATGACATACATCATGCATATACAATAGAGAATCCCTCCATAAGAAGAAAATAAGGAGAAATGAAATCCCCCCCTTAGTGAATGATCTAAAGATGAGTGCTTGAAGACAAAAGAGAATCCAATGCCTACAAACAATGTTTCTCCCTTTAGGAAGAAGATACACCAAATACAAATGTAAGAAGGCTTCCCATTGTGGATAGGAAGATGGAAGAGGAATCCATATGAAGTATGTTGTCTTTGAAGTCTGAAGATGTGTCACCATGTCCTTGAATAATGAAGATATCACAAACCAATCAAAGATCAAGTCCAATAGAAGAAAGTAAAAACCAAGGAACCAATGGTAACTACTTCATAGAGGAATGTGGATCAAACTCCAAAGACCAAGATGCCTCCTCAAAAGAAGTAGGAAGAGAAGCAAAGTAACCCCCCCTCAATATAGAATCTACACCCATGAAATATGCTCCTAGATCAATGTAGAAGCTGCACCATGAAAAATGAATGATATCTCTCCCTTGAGGAAGAAATTGTGTCATGGGTGTACAAAATAATCCTCCCCAATCAATAGGAAGAACTCTCAGAATGTGATCTATCTTAGGAAATTGCATAGGAATCCGCAACACAAGAGTACGATCAACTATGCAATCTGACATCTCAAGTTAAGTTTGAGATTCATGTAAAGCAATGTCCAAAGACTAAAATGTCTTCTTTGAAGTGAAAGGGACCTCTTGCAAATGTTGTAAGAAAGTATCCACAATCATGTCAAACTCAAAAGAAAGATCAAGTGGAGAATCATGAGGGTTAGAGTGTTCTCTCACAACAACTAAAGAAGGATCATCCTCAATAAAAAGAAGATGCATACCATTAATAGTGTCTCTCATATCCTCAATGTAGGACTCCACAAAAAAACCTGCAATATCTATCAAGAAGTAATCCCAAGGAATTGAGTTTGGAAGACAATGAATATCTTGTTGCACTGAATCATGTGAATTCACAACTATGTAAATACAAGCATCATCAAGAGCAACAATAGATGCAATATCAATATAGGAGAATTAGTAGCTGCAACTGGAGGTAAAAGATCTTTTCAGAATGGAGGAAAATGTGGATCTCCATACATCTCCCAAAGATAGATCCAAATATCATAAAAATCAGTTGACTTCATGTCATCAAGTGAATCCATAACCTCCATATCCATATGTAGAAAGAGTGCACGAAAAATGATTCTAATAGTGTCACCATTGTATGAAAGTCCTTTCACATATGGCAATGCATTATTCTCACTAAGATAAGTGAGAACTAATTCACTCCATTGCTTATAGTTTTGTGTTGTCAAGATAATTAAATCTTCCTCATCCATGATGTACTAATCAATGCAACCACCCCTAAATAGATTTTTGGAACTTTATACTAAGTTTGTGTACAATTGCCACTTGTCAAAATGAACCAAAGTGGAACTTTGATTTTTGATATTTACAACTAAAAATATAAAGCTATATATGACTCAACAAGATAAGACACAAGACCTCTTAAGTATCTAATTAATTACAAGTACCAAAATAGGCGAAAAATGACCAAATGCTGAAAGTACTATGTCCACTCAAAATTAATCCAAATTGATACCAGTTCTGAAAAGTAGACAAAAAATGTGAACTTTAAAAAAAATAAGCACCTGAATATGTGTCCATATGAGCCTAAATGAAGCCTTTGAAGTTGTGAAAATCGAGATTGGAAATTTTTTGAAAAATTTGGGAACAAAGATCTCAAACAACTTGTACCAATGTGTAGATCACAAAATTCTACCCCAAAACAAAAAAAAATTGCTCGAAAAAAGGAGTCTGTATGGGGGAGATATTGCTGTTTGAAAATCACCTCTGTAATTATTTTTCCTGAATCGTCGTCATTGCACCTTCAAAAATAAAATGACTCTAGATTTCACCTCAGATATCTGATTTTGATGAAACAAAAGTCGATTTGGGGGTTTTTTGACCTTCTGAATATGATACCAATATCTGATTTGCACCAACAAGCTCCAACCTTGACCTGCGAAAAAAAATATCTCCAATGGCTATGCAATGAAACTCCTATGGCTCAGATACCATGTAAGAATTTGGTATAGCTTTGATACCATGTAAGAATTTTCCTAAGGCAATAATTCAATGCCATGATCAAGAAGCTCAGTGGATAGCACAAGAGAGACAAATGATGATCAAATGAGAATAGATATTAGATGATTGGATAAATACATTATAGAAGTGCCTTGTATATAAAGGCAAATGATATGACTAGGAGTCAACAAAGAGATAAGCATAACAACTAAGCACATGTCCACCAAGAGTGGATTATCCTTCGTTGTGCATGGATGTATGTGTAACAATGAGAGGATAAGAATACAAAGGTGTATCTTGTAAAGAGATGTAGTAGACAACATGTGCTCAATTGGAGTACAAACTACTATGTTGTCAACTGACAACTCATGTCAATATGCAAACTCGTAGGTGTCTACATGACAATTAATATACTAATGCATTAACCTAAGTAAACTTAAGTAAAGTGTAAATAGTAAATACTTATTTACACCAACACAATGCCCTAAGTATTTTCTTGCTAGAATATGGTTCCTTAACCAAGTTCAACAAATCCTAAATATTGATGTTCCAAAATTGCTGAAAGAATTCAATAAGAAAGCCATAAAGTCTAGGAGTTTTGCCCTTAGGCATACCAAACACCACCTCCTCCAACTTAGCCAAAGAGAGCAGTCACTAAAAAGGTCAAAAATCATTTGGATACCTAGGATGCTTATAAAAGAAATGCATCTTAAAGAAAAATCTCAATTGGTACCCATTCTTGCTACTCAAAAAGCATCATCTATTCATACTTTACCCAAATCTCCATGTATACAACCTTCATCCCCCCAATCCACTTTTAGTCCTTATGTTTCTTATCCTATATTTCCAATCCTCCATCTTCCAACTTTACTTTTAGTTGTTATATTTTTCTTCATCTATTTTTTCCTTAATCTCATCCAAAACCATCTTTCTCGCTACTTCATCACCTTTCAAGGTGTGTGCCAATGATGATCTTTCCAATTTCGTCATCCATTCACCCAAAAATGTTGTATCTTCCCATCCATTATCTACCAACTCCCACCCACCATTCCACTCATTTAATCCAATTATTTTCATGCTTCATAATCCACCCATCCTCCCAACATCTATGAGTATAACTTCATTAAAAAAGCAAAAAAGAAAAAAAGAAAGTAAAGAAAAATAAAGCGTCCACTAGTGAAAACTTGGAAATTCAAGCGCCTTAGGCAAGTACCATGATGAAAACTTAGCAAACAAGCGTCATGCATAATCCCTCCATCCAAATGCTCTACACATTTGGTGGCAAGTTCCAACACCCACCATACCCATCTCATCTCACCATATCAACATCTTATCCATTTCACCTTCTCCCTCCTTCAGATCTTGATAAAAAACAAATAAATAATAAAGGCCACCACCAGATGCATGCTTTTGGTCACCTCTTTGACATCCATTTCCCCATCACCAGCTCGTATCCTCCTATCCTTTATCCACCCATTCTTCCTTCTGTATACTTCCTCCACCAACCATAGTTATCTCGTATCTCCCTTGCTCATTCACCTTTCACATCCTCACTTCAATCTACCTTGCCATCCACTTGTTGACCAATATTCCATCTTATCACACCCCTCATAAGGCCTCCTCTTGAATAACATTTGATAGCTAGGAGCACTATATTCCTTGGAGACTGTTTCATGTCCATCTTTCCCTTTCTCTAGTCTAGTCCTCTTTCCACCTAGTCATCCCCAAAACTATTCTTCTCCTAATCCCTATCTTTTCACATTCCTCTACCCAAACCTTCTATCAGTTGTATCCTTTTCTTCCATCTTTCCATCACCTGGTACATCCCTTGTCATTAGTATCTAGCTCTAGGCTATCCCCATGTACCCTAATATCATCCATTCATATCCTAAAAACTCCTAGAAATCTACCATCAATTGCACCATCCCATTACACATTTTTCAACTCATCCAATCACCTTCTTAATTTCTGCCCAACCTTGTTACAAGCTTTGGTCACAATCCAGTCATCATCATTGGGATTCATCCTTCCCACTCCTTATATTAAAGTATATCTTTCCCTTATCCACCTTCATCTAATATCTCCTTATCTTGAGCTTTTCATCCATTGCCTCCTCATCTTGACCTTTTCATCCACTACCTCCCCATCCTAAGTTTTTCATCCAATTCCTCCTCATCCTAAGCTTTTAAATCACTATCTCCTTCTCCTGACCTTTTTCAATTGTCCTGTATCAGATCAATTCTGCTATCCTATCATATTGAGCTTTTGTGCAGTAATCCCTTGTAAATACT
Source organism: Cupressus sempervirens (assembly GCA_028749045.1). Lineage (NCBI taxonomy): Eukaryota > Viridiplantae > Streptophyta > Pinopsida > Cupressales > Cupressaceae > Cupressus > Cupressus sempervirens. The sequence goes on along the minus strand of CM053789.1, from coordinate 694,221,582 downwards.
TTGGTCCATAAATTGTATATTACTTAAGGGCCTATCCTTAGCTTAGTACCATTGTATATCTCTCACCTCTTCATGTCAGTTCCTCACCAAAAACAATATCCCTACCATCTACAGTTTCTACAAGGGCAACACAATCAATCTCCTATCCCCAAAATTGGCTTCACAATTTAGAAATCTTATTATAACCTTATCTTCTTCAAAGACTTGCCAATTTTGGATATTATCAAGGACTAAGGGTCTAGTTTGTACCTCCACTTTTGACAAACCAACAAAAGTTATACCATCAGGCTTGATAGAAATATTTTCCAATAGGTCTGCCATCTTATTATTATTTCTATTCTTCCATGTAATCCCAAAGGCATAAAAAATTTCTATCATGTCCTAGAAAACATTTCTATATTGCTGTAGCCTTTTATTTTTAGAAACATACACTTCCCTTTCTTGGGAAACAATCAATTCAAAATCTCCTATAACATGTAAACACTTTATGCCATGTTTATGAGCCAATCTCAACCCTAAGAGTAAAACCTCATATTCTGCTATATTATTTGTACATGGAAATTTCAAAGTAAATGATAACTAATAAGTGCAACCATTAGGAGAGATCAAAAGAATACCTACTACTGATCCTTCTTTGCAACAAGCTCCATCAAAATACATGATCCATAAGTCACCCTTCTTTGATCCTGATTCAACTTCTTTTACAATTGGTGACTTAATTTTCTCTTTATTTAATACTAACACTTCAGCCCTAAAAGCATTTACATTAGTGTTTACAGAACATCTCATATCATCTTCAATTTCTGGTTCAATCATGTAGACACTCGTAGGTTCCCTATTCACTTTCACTAACTTCTCATCAATCTAAAAAGTTGCATATGAAAGATCACATTGTAAACTTCCCCCATCACTGCACTTCATTTCCTAGACATTAACATGCCATATTGGGGTGGGATATCTACTACCAGTACACTCGTGGTTTGTTCCTTTTCAGGATAAGCAAGTAATTTATAAGGCATTGCATTTATTGTCCCCATGACAGTGACTTCTCTTTTGTCCATAGAACAACACCTACCCTAAGGAGTATCCACTTTCAATCCTAATTCCTTCATTACTTCAAAAGGCATTATTGTATTAGATGCTCAAGAGTCAATCATATAATTATTCAAAGTCTTTCCATTGACAATAATGTTTAAGAAGAAAGGATCCACACTTCCTAAACATTGATTTACTAAATCATCTAAATACATGGGTGGAATTTGAGACATAACAACCTCAGTTTCTAATTCCTTCTTAGGATCATTAGGGATTTGATTAGTATTACAATCATGATTAACCTTATTATGTACACCCTTGGCCCATGCTATGGCTTTGCTCTTATGCTCAGGTATTCTTAACAATTTTGATAAAGGAACTTTTACTGTGATTTATGACAATAATGAAAACATATCAATATGAGGAACAATTGAATTTCCAATAAACATACCTTTTATCTCCTTTTGCTTGTCAGATGAACTTGGAGTGATAAGTAGGAGATAATTTCCACAACAAGTAAAATTGTGATATTGCTATCAGGATTTAACTGTGTGATTTTTGAGTCAAACCCATTGACCCATGTTTCATGAGTAGTGATTCAACATGAATCCATATCTCATGAGAATAAATGGAACACTTAGCACTCATTGGATCTAGGTGATGCTCACAGGGGTGAAGCACCGAGACTTCTCGGGAGGTCACCCATCCTAGTACTACTCCAGCCTGAGTGTGCTTAACTACAAAGTTTCCTCCATGGTTAAACCCAAAGCTTGCAACCCCATTTGAAAAACCTTCACCAAGTTTTGTGCCTAATGAACCATTCATTAGAAAGCCCCTTAAGCTCGTCAATTGATAAGTAGGAGATAATTTCCACAGCAAGTCAAATTGTGATATTGCTATCAAGATTTAACTGTGTGATTTTTGAATCAAACTCATTGACCCATGTTTCATGAGTATTGATTCAAAATGAATCCATATCTCATGAGAATAAATGGAACACTTAGCACTCATTGGATCTAGGTGATGCTCACAGGGGTGAAGCACTGAGACTTCCTAGGAGGTCACCCATCCCAATACTACTCCAACCTGAGCGCACTTAACTACAGAGTTTCCTCCATGGTTAAACCCAAAGCTTGCAACCCCATTTGAAATACCTTCACCAAGTGTTGTGCCTTATGATAAATTCATTAGAAAGCCCCTTAAGCTCATCAATTGATAAGTATGAGATAATTTCCACAGCAAGTCAAATTGTGATATTGCTATCAGGATTTAACTGTGTGATTTTTGAGTCAAACTCATTGACCCATGTTTCATGAGGAGTGATTCAACATGAATCCATCTCTCATGAGAATAAATGGAACACTTAGCACTCATTGGATCTAGGTGATTCTCACAAGGGTGAAGCACCGAGACTTCTCAGGAGGTCACCCATCCCAGTACTACTCTAGCTTGAGCACACTTAACTACGATATTTTCTCCATGGTTAAACCCAAAGCTTGCAACCCCATTTGAAAAACCTTCACCAAGTGTTGTTCCTTATGAAACATTCATTAGAAATCCCCTTAGAAAGATCTAATGAGTGCTAAGTGTTCCATTTATTCTCATGAGAGATGGATTCATGTTGAATCACTGCTCATGAAACATGGGTCAATGAGTTTGACTCAAAAATCACACAGTTAAATCCTGATAGCAATATCACAATTTGAATTGATGTGGAAATTATCTCCTACTTATCAATTTATGAGATTAAGGGGTTTTTTTGCAAATGGGGTTGCAAGCTTTGGGTTTAACCATGGAGGAAACTCCGTAGTTAAGCGTACTCAGGCTGGAGTAGTACTGGGATGGGTGACCTCCTGGGAAGTCTCGGTGCTTCACCCCTATGAGCATCACCTAGATTCAATGGGTGCTAAGTGTTCTATTTATTATCATGAGAGATGGATTCATGTTGAATCACTACTCATGAAACATGGGTCAATGAGTTTTACTAAAAAATCACACAGTTAAATCTTGATAGCAATATCACAATTTGACTTGCTGTGGAAATTATCTCCTACTTATCAATTGATGAGCTAAAGGGGCTTTCTAATGAATGTTTCATAAGGCACAACACTTGGTGAAGGTTTTTCAAATGGGGTTGCAAGCTTTGGGTTTAACCATGGAGGAAATTTTGTAGTTAAGCGCGCTCAGGCTAGAGTAGTACTGGGATGGGTGACCTCTCGGGAAGTCCTGGTGCTTCACCCCTGTGAGCATCACCTAGATCCAATGAGTGCTAAGTGTTCCATTTATTCTCATGAGAGATGGATTCATGTTGAATCACTACTCATGAAACATGGGTCAATGAGTTTGACTCAAAAATCACATAGTTAAATCTTGATAGCGATATCACAATTTGACTTGCTGTGGAAATTATCTCCTACTTATCAATTGATGAGCTTAAGGGATTTCTAATGAACGGTTCATAAGGCACAACACTTGGTGAAGGTTTTTCAAATGGGGTTGCAAGCTTTGGGTTTAACTATGGAGGAAACTCCATAATTAAGTGCACTCAGGCTGGAGTAGTTTTGGGATGGGTGACCTCCTGGGAAGTCCCAGTGCTTCACCCCTGTGAGCATCACCTAGATCCAATGAGTGCTAAGTGTTCCATTTATTCTCATGAGATATGGATTCATGTTGAATCAATACTCGTGAAACATGGGTCAATGAGTTTGATTCAAAAATCACACAGTTAAATCTTGATAGCAATATCACAATTTGACTTGCTGTGGAAATTATCTCCTACTTATCAATTGATGAGCTTAAGGGGCTTTCTAATGAATGGTTCATTAGGCACAAAACTTGGTGAAGGTTTTGCAAATGGGGTTGCAAGCTTTGGGTTTAACCATGGAGGAAAATTTGTAGTTAAGCACACTCAGGCTGGAGTAGTACTGGGATGGGTGACCTCCTGAGAAGTCTCGGTGCTTCACCCCTGTGAGCATCACCTAGATCCAATGAGTTCTAAGTGTTCCATTTATTCTCATGAGAGATGGATTCATGCTGAATCACTACTCATGAAACATGGGTCAATGAGTTTGACTCAAAAATCACATAGTTAAATCCTAATAGCAATATCACAATTGAACTTGGAGTGTTCCGATTCTTCTGTTTCTCACTCACATTAGTGATCACTAATGATCCTTTTTTTTCAACTATCACTAGCCTAAAATTTAAGATATTTTTCAATATCCACTTTCTTGGCTTCCCATTTTTCATTTATGGTTTTAACCTTGATATTAATTTTATCCTTTGGCTCACTGATCTCTATTTTCTTTGGATTAGTCTTCTTGATAAAAATAACAAACACTTTATTTCCTTCAACCTTTTGTAACATACCTCTAGTCTGTACTTGAGCAATCGTGTTGGCAGTGATTTGATCAATTTCTTCTTTAGTAGGCATTCTTAAGATCCCTTCATTTTTTGATGACATCATATTACAATTTGTGTCCTCATTGTTAGTAAACAATTTTATCCTTCAGATAGAAATGCAAACAATGACTCAATATGCTTCAAAAGAAGAACAAAGTATACTAAAAACTGGTTAGATTATCATTTCATTCATAATTTTCCTCTCAATTGAGAGGAACAAGTCCCTCATAAAAGATATACAATGAATGTGACAAACTGATTATGTCTTTAACCTGAAGACACGAAGGGTTTTCTGACATTCATCCATCAATATGGAATAAATGTGATTTTCAGATTAACACCTAAAGAATGAGAAAAACTAAATGATAGCCTCAAGACCATTCATCAAGCCTTTCATAATAATAGAAGAAGGAATTAAATAATCTATTCAGTAGATGATAAGTTTATGAGCCAACTGATTCATAATCACACAAGTATCTGGCTTCCCATTTTTCATTTATGGTTTTAACCTTGATATTACTTTTATCCTTTGGCTCACTGATCTCTATTTTCTTTGGATCAGTCTTCTTGATAAAAATAACAGACACTTTATTTCCTTCAACCTTTTGTAACATACCTCTAGTCTGTACTTGAGCAACCATGTTGGCAGTGATTTGATCAATTTCTTCTTTAGTAGGCATTCTTAAGGTCCCTTCATTTTTTGATGACATCATATTACAATTTGTGTCCTCATTGTTAGTAAACAATTTTATCCTTCAGATAGAAATGCAAAAAATGACTCAATATGCTTCAAAAGAAGAACAAAGTATACTAACAAATGGTTAGATTATCATTTCATTCATAATCTTCCTCTCAATTGAGAGGTACAACTCCCTCATAAAAGATATACAATGAATGAGACAAACTGATTATGTCGTTAACTTGAAGACACGAAGGGTTTTCTGACATTCATCCATCAATATGGAATAAATGTGATTTTCAGATTAACACCTAAAGAATGAGAAAAACTAAATGATAGCCTCAAGACCATTCATCAAGCCTTTCATAATAATAGAAGAAGGAATTAAATAATCTATTCAGTAGATGATAAGTTTATGAACCAACTGATTCATAATCACACAAGTATCTGGCATAATAATGCATAACTTTATTCAAAATGGGAAGAAAAGACTGCATAATCCATTTCAACTAGGAAATATATACTCAGACCTCAAGATCTGACATAAATATGCTCCTCTTTATTTTGAAAACATAACAAAATAACCACAAGATTACTTGTCTCTGTCATTACAATCAGACTGCAAAAAAGGTAAATATGTTCTCTCTGTCTCCCTTTGTTACCATCAAATTGAAAAATTCCCCCCCCCACCCTTGTGGCAGCTATAAAACTCCCAAATTGGGAAGAAGAACCCCACCTTTGTTTTATCTCTTACATTAAATACCAATCACAAAAGCTCTCTCCATTTTCGTAACTGTTTCTTGAAAAATCTTTTCACTGGCTCTTTTAGTTACATATAACTGAATCCTCCTCCTCTTCAAGATTTCCATCAATGTTTACTTGGTGGCATATTTATTGGTTACTAAAGGTATTCTTGAAATTATTTCTTTCATCTCATATAATCCTCACTTCTTCTAGAAAGCCCATAATATCTATCATGTTTATCAATATTATGTTGTGAAAGTTTTTTTATTTTTAAAATTATTATTATTATTATTATTTTATGTAAACAAAGATGTAGGAACTTGTTATTTCTTTCATGACACATGTCACTCTTATAATGAGCCACCATTAATGAACTCTTGTCTGCCACTAACATGCTGTGTTTCATATTTAGATTTCTTGATCACTTTGTAGGCAAACTGTCAACATCTCCTTAGGTCCCGTGCATCATTGAGTGCTATGAAGAAAAACTCCATATGTCATCTTTGATTAATGATCATGCAATCATAACTACCTGCAGCTTAGAATTCTTTAACTTTCCATCCTTGCCTGATTCTATTGCCTCTCGGATGAATCATTTTCAAACATGATTAAGGAAAATTTTCATTATTAACATTTAGGGATACTCAAAATATGTTTGACCTATTTTCAATCATTTGAAACAATCCTGGTGACTTCCATTATGATCCAAAACCACAACCCTTTGTTATGCCATTATTCATATTGCTCTGATGTTTCATAGAACTTGTATGAATGTCAGCTATTGAGGTTTCTGTATTAGTTTGCGAAAACTCAGATTATATAGAACTTGCAAATAAAATGTCATGTGAGCCAGTGGATTAAATTTTTTTTGTCATTTCTTCAACTTTCTTCACTCCATCACTTATATGCAGCTTTTCATGGCTTGGGAATCTTATCAAGAGATTCACAAATTGTATTTGACTTCCTCCATTATTCTGATTTTACCTATGCAAATAGATCTTCAAGTGCTAAGAAAGGCATGATCGCAGGCTCTCCTTATTTGCATATAATGGGACTCAGATACATGGACAAATGACTTTATCCAATATTGGGGTGAAGCATGTGAAAAATATAACTATTTTAGTCACTGATTATTAATCTCCTATCGTAAACGATTATTAAATTGCTGAAAACAAATTTCTAGCTAATATTGAAAAATAACACAATTGCAACTTCACTTATATAATACGAAAAGAAATGAACAACACAATGAACACAATATTTTTGGACAAATTGTCCCTGGAAAAATCCCTAAGGGAAAACTAGTTCTATAGATGAGAAATTATATTAAACTTTCAGCAAATCAAGAGATACAAAATTCCTTGCCTCTCACTAGCAGAACTCTGACAACCTCCTAATTTCTCCCACTGATATTCCCCATTGCTATCCCCACGCTAACGTTGTGCCCTTGCTAACACTGCAAGACAATTTGTTATCACTGCAAAATGCTTCTCCAAAAATTGTATCTCCAAATGACCCAATGACCCCTTTTTATACTACCCTATTGGAAAAACCAACGACTGAGATTAAATCAAACCAACGGCTAAGATTAAGACAACTCGACAGCCAATAATAGAATTGGTTGCAAGGTGTCCAAAAGGGAATCACTAAAATTAGTAAATAATTATCCTTGCAATAACCATTTACTAATTCTTAGCAAGTGGACAAACAACTATCCAAACTACCCATAACTAATACTGCTATACATAGATAAGGATGAACAGCTGTCCAAGCTACCCATAAATACTACTGCTATTTTTGGGTCAGAAATAACAGCTGTCCAACTAATAATAATTAACAAAGCATGTAGTAAATGGCATCCACAAGCACGTATCAGGTGACATTGGTCATATTGGAAGTTTTCCTTTGCGTCCAACAATCACCAGTTATCTTGCTTTGATCTATCAAGAATATATGAGGCCTTGTGAGAATGATCTCGAGCGGTGATCCAACATTTTGGGAGTCATCTAGCATCTTAGACATTCTAACAAATAATTAGCATACAACTATTATAGGCTCATGGTCTTCAATAATCTTCTATGTCTCTTAGGATGGGAACCCGAAACCAATCTCGTATTCCCATGCTTTTGAACGATTCCTCTATATGTCTTGACACTAGCATATTGTAGAATCGAGCTTTGATAGTAGCATATATAACTCAGTACCAGGCTATTGTGCATCTTTATGTCTTGATTTCCAATGTCAGTATTGATAAGGCTCGATTCAAGTTTTTTAATCAAAAACTTCATGGTCTTAAATCCCATCATGACCCACCTATCCTTGGGACTCTTTTTTTTTGGTTCTCATCTCTTCCATTATCTTCTCTAGGCTAGGCAACCTTACACACTAAAATTATGTGAAATGGATGGTATGGGTTTGATTATGTATGCATGCCCAAACAGGTCCTTGACATTTTAAAAGGATTTGATTTCTTTCACACAAGTAAAATGTCATGGATCCTTCTTGACATTCATTCCTTTATAGGCCCGATCTCAAAATTCATAAAGGTGTACATTGAGAATCATGTTGAGTGATGTATAAACCCAAAAAAAAGGGTTGTCATTATTAGTAGACTTTTGTTGAAATGACGGGTATTTATGTAATTCTCTTAGCAATCTCCACAACCCGTGGCTCTCCATGTAGGTTGGACATCCATTCTTGTTCTTGATGGTAGAATTAATCAATCTTGGAATCTCAGTAGGTTATATAATCTTCATTAGTGTTTAATGAATACCCATAACATATTTCAAATGCCTAATGCCACTAGTGTGCATTCTGAGATAGAAGCCTAACTTCTTTTCATCCTTGAATCATTGAACTCTTGAGTCAACACTTGAACCTTAAAATTGAAGTCTAACTCTGACTACATGGATTTGAGCTTCGAGTATTAGGCTGAACATCTAAACTGACAAGTTCAAGTTCAAGACTTAAAACACTGAACTACTGAGATACCATTTATCTAGACATAGGATAGGTTTGAGATTTTGAATCTTGAAATAACTGAAACTGTGGAACTAATTCTCTAAATTTGAAGACGAACTTCCAACTAGGGGATTTGAGCATTTGATATGTGATCCGCATATTTGGACCTATTCATGTACTTCAGACTTTGATTCAATAGACTAAAGCTTTAACCCAAACTTGAAGTTGAACTTGAAATTGAAATTGAACTCAAACTTGAAGTTTTGAACTTGAAGGTTCAAGTTCGACATACTCCCACAACACTATCTTCTTCACAAGTCACAATTTATAAATCATCATTAGTAATTAAAACCAACCAATATTTTCCTCTACAGAGCTGACTTGGAAGTTTAGAATGCGGGTGCTAAAAGCACGATAACACTCATCATCTTCATCTGAGAAGATTTGTTGATGTACTGTATTATGGAATTGTCTTCTATCATGAACATCATTATCATCATCATCACATTTAGAAACATCATCATAATATGCTTCAACCATATTACATCCAACATCTTCAACACCACCCTCATAACTAGGCTGTTCATTTCTATCTTGATCAACAACAAAGGACAATGCAACAACACAATATTCCAATGCATGGAGTAACTAACAGATCATACACCACTGAAGGTCATCAACCATGTTGAGAGATTTTTTCTGTAAGGGATCAGGCATACTCTTTTCACCAGTATTTTTAGCAAGAGGAACAACAGGCTTCCCATCCTTCCATTGAGGTAAAGTGAAAATTTTGCATTCAATTCTACTTATTGTAATGGGTATTAAACTGAGGTTTCTCACCAATACTTTTCTTATTGGCATGATTTGCTAGTGGTTTGGATTTTTGAGTAGATATAAAACCTAATCCATTTTATCATCCTTGGGTTTCTTAGATACAACAATTTTCTCACCTTGTCTCCTATTACCCCTTGGATTGAATAAGTTTGGATCATCCCTTCTTCCTAACTTGCCAAATGCCTTTCTGTTATTCTCAATGTTGACAACCATCTTATAAGCACCTCTTAATGTTTTGGGATCCTTATCTTTGAGAGTATAAGCCATATTACTATCAAATGCATTGAAGGAAGTTGTAAGACACACATCTTCACCAACTCTTATCACTTGGAATAATGTGTACATCCCTTTCTAAAATCTTACATTGAATTCAGAGGTTGACTCATTTGGGTTCTTCTTTATATTATTGAAATCATTTAGCATAAAGCCAACATTGGTGTTGTCACCATACTGCTCCTTGGAAAGCTTCTCCAAATCATTCCATGAGCTAATACTATCATTAGGTAGTCTCCTAAACCAATCTCTGGTATCTTCTATCAATGAGTGAACAAATACCTTCATCACAACATCCTCATATTCTACCTCATAGTCATTAAGCATGTCAATGAACTTTCTAAGGTGCTCTTCACTAGTTATGACATTATTTCCTAAAAACTTGATGACTTTATCCCTCAAATCATTGGAAATAGGATGGGGGAAACTAGGTATGCCTACAAAAGACATTTTCTTATATTTCTCCATATAAATGGGTCTTCTGTAAAATCCTACAACATTTGAAGTACTTGCTCTAGTAGCTTGGGTTTGTATTGGGATTTGAGTTTGCTAGGATTGCTGAGCAACAGGTATTTGACTACTTGTTGAGGATGAAGAGGCAGGTGTTGACTAAGATAAAATTTGGCTAGTTACAACTGGTCCACATACATGAACAAAGGGTGTAGCTTATGAAGACTAGTTTGGCCAAGATGCTAAGGTAGAATTGGATTTGATAAAATGTATTTTCCTTCTGGTTTCTGTAGCTTGGGCTTCATTTTCAACCTTTTCAACTTCTTTGGCCAACTCTTCTCTTTCTTTCTTGGCTTTCTCTAAATCTAAATCAAATTTAGACATAACAAGACTTGTGGATTTTTTAGAAAGAACTTGGGGCTTATTAATCTGTATCCCTACAACCTTCTGCTTTCCTTTATCAAGATTTTCCATAGTTAGATCTATGAATTCAGGTTCAATAGGCTTATAGGGTTGGACTTGGGAAATAACAAGGCCTTCCTTCACTTTTAGAAGGTGTTCTTTTTCTTGAACCTTAGATCTCAAATTGTCAACATTTCCAAAAACATCGGAATGCAAGGTAGAAGATATTTCTTCTAACTTCCTATTTTGTTCTTTCAAGGCCTCCATTCTCCTAAGTAGGGTGCCTCTTTCAATGAGAGTATTCATAGTAATATGTTCCTTCTCCTTTTCCAAACATATGCATTTGAGTTCTTCCCTAATAATCTTTTTCCTAAGAATCCCCACTTCAGTAAGAAAATCATCATGATTTGTGGTTGTTGTTTCTAATTCTGTAGGGTCACTGAGATCAATAAGGTTTCTCTCAATGAAAGGAATATCGTGATGGTGAGATCTACTTAACTAAACACTTCTAGGTTCAAGGTGCTGATTTATTCCTCCTAAATCACTAGATCTAAAAGAAACATCCCCCATAGATGACACCATTTTGTCTTGGTAAGGATGATCTTCATGAAAAGGTGTAGTAAAAAGACCTCCTAAAAGCCTAGTACTCTTAGATTCAGAGCTATGGGACAAGACTTCTTTCTCAACTATATGCTGGAACTAAAAATTATCTCTAGATTTCCATGCATGACTAGTTTCCCCTTTCTTCTTAGGCCAATTCTTCTTAACACCCTTTGGTAACTATGTATACAAAGGGATATCTGGGTTTTCTCTTACATAGGCTCTTGTATTCTTCCTTCTATCATTCATTCCTCACTTTATTATGAACACTAGTTAGCAAAACCTAAGACTGAGTTGCCACCCACTAGGGGAAAAAACTTTTTGTAATGGCTAAAAGACAAGAAACTTCACGAGAATATATTCTTAATAAAAAATCTAATAGAGGGACCCAACCTAGATGATTTTAATATTTTATACTTTAGGAATGTAAACTCTATATGGAAAATAAGGCATGTGTAAGCATACCACACCTTACACAACTCTTGGGTAATGGGAATATTTCAAATTCTCAATGTTTGTCACTAAAAATGAACCAATACCCAAACACAGGCTCATAGAGTAAACAAGTATATGATTGCAGATATATGGCTTACATTAGAGATTCCAACATGTCAGATATGAGTTCTTCTCATAGGCTCCCCAACAAAGTTGCCATTTTGTTGGTGTTTTGAAACTATAGGTTGCAAAAACCCTGTACCAAAATGCAGAAGATAAATAAAAGCCTAAGGATTAGCTAGTTCCCATATTTAGCAAAAATTATCTCAAATCTAGACCAACTTCAACAAAGCACACAAGGGCTTTCTACTATTTAGGTTCTATAGGGCCAAGATAGGTGCACCTAGGGATTTAGGTGTAGATTATTCTTTAATTTTCTTCTCCAAATTTATTCACTAATATTCATCTTCTCATATTTATCCCTTATAGCAGATAAATGGTCAATAATCTTCTTGATATTGTAATCAACTTATGTGTTACAACAACTAACTATAAACTCCAAGAAAGCTATTAAAAAAAGAGAGTGACCGACAATTTAGTTCTTTACTGCAGAAATGGAAAATTGATTTTGATTTATATATGTATTGTTCAACCACATGACCATATCAATTTGCATCTGAATTAATGACTAGTGCCTTATCCATTATTATACAGAGTCAAACCAGTAACCCTAGATCTATTTAATTAACTTGCAATCAAACTTATCAATTGTTAACCCTAAATTTCATTCTTATGATATCCCTCCCATATATCTAGAAACCCTATCAATTCACAAAGAACTTAATTCCTTGATTCAAAAGCAATCACTAAAAATATTTACAACTCATCCAAGATGCATTAAATTGAAAGAACCTTGCTCATTTCAATCTCAAAATAATAGATACATAAAAATGGAGACAAAAATTAGAGACACAGATATGCAGAACTTCTTTTTTGTATTAATTTTCCTTGAAAACCATACATTAGTAGTATAAACTCAAAAATTAATCATTCAATGTTCATTGTATTCTCAGACTTGCAAAATTGAATACAACATATAATTGACACAAAATTTTGACCGACTGTAATAGAAAAAACATTAAAATTCTACAGACGTCGAACCTCTACTCCACATCTTGGAAATCCTTTTATAAGAAGGATTGCAACATGCTTCAGATGGGATGAAAGATGTCAAAATTTGATTCGAAAGTAAATGCAAAGATACTTTTTGATATTCTTGTTTTACAAAACATTCTTTCTATTTAGACAAAATTGGGGAAACAATTCTATAACTGGCATGTGGCACTTTCTGTAGGAGTCTTCAACATAATTCTATATGTATTCTAACTACCTATTGCTTTCTGTTGTCACAAAAGTTTTCACCCTTTTCCAAAGTTTTTACTTAAGGAAAACCTTGTGAAACATGGAAACAACCTCCAAGTTATGGGACTTGAACTATGAGGTTGAGTCTCTGGAGAAGGCTGGCTTCCTTTACTATCAGGGTGCACCTAACTACTCTTGGAGAGGAAAGGGGAGAAGGAATGCATAGAAACAAATCTGCCTATTCTAATCTAAGGGGGGTGATGCACCAAAAATAGAGTGTTTAAACCAATCTCTGACCATACATGCACTATTGAACCATCATGACACCAAAAAAATACACATCCAGACTTGCTTTAATCTAACAATCACATGCAGATCAAAAAACCCAAATGAATGAAACAAGGAAAGAGTGGATTCACTTATATACCATTCATAGGCCAAAATAGATACAATCATGCAAGATTGCAGATATCTACAATACACCAATGAGAGGCAAATAGTTCTTGCACTTCACATCAATGGCTGAAGGAGATAAGAATGTCATACAATTCAAAGGCAAAGGGGATTTACAGTGAAATTGTAGAGCAATATTAGAGAAAATAGAGAAGAGTCGACCTGAGAAGATAAAATATACAAAAATTGCCTTTATATCTTAGGCATAACTGAGATGTTCTCTAACTGAAGTTACTCCACAACCACTACCATTATATCTCTTTAGAGATTTGGCGAAAATCTGATCAGGGCATAGATTCAGATACAATGAAATCTGATATTTTGTTGAAACAGGGCCCTGACAGAAATGGTGCCATTAACCATTCTGACCAAGTAGGTGGATAAAATAGGGTTGTGGAGTGTTCTCCTGATATTTACTAGGTTCAACATTCATTCAAGAGTGGTTGGAATTGATCATGAGGATCAAATCGTGCAAGAAAACTTGATTTCCTTCATTTCTGGCTCATTAGTCATCAAAGTCAGCAGGTCAACTGAGCCTTACAACCAAAATGGGCCACGTGGGCCAATAGTCTTTTATTTTTTTGCCACCTCGCAAGGCCTTTTTGAGTTTGACCACCAAACCAACTAACTGTGCCACCTTCCCAACCTAATTGCAATGTCACATAATTGTCAACCTTAACTGCCAATGCTAATTGTAGTGTTATCTCCCCAATCCCACAAGGACACGTGTCCTTTAAGCACTTCCTCACATTGTTTAATTTTCTCCCATCTTCATATTACGAGAAAATGCGTATCGTTGATCTCTGTAAGATCAACGATCATGAAAGATCCTGCTTATACTGCACCTGTCCCTTAAAATTTTTGGGCCCATGAACCATTCAACATACACTTTAGCATGACCTGGCACCACCTTGGCATCACCTTGCAGCTTCATAATAACCTAACCCCACAAGGACATGTGACAACAAGGCTCTTCCCCGCATTCCTTAATCTGCTTGCATATTCATAATGCAAGGAAGCGCCAACCCTCGATCTCGTTGCATCGGATGGTGTACATAACTTGTACCCTTTGAACCTACTTGAATACCCTCTATGATGTCATTAGGACATTTTTCACCAGGGTGCTTGCCTGCATCGTCAGAAAGTCTGACAAAAGATAGAATGTGGGAAAGCGGGCGCCAATCAAAATGCCAGCTCACCTGATAGCTCTCCCCTTTGCAGCCCACACAAGAACATTTGCCTCACCTGCCATGCGCCACAAAGGGGCTTCCCTACATTATGTAAAGGTAGTGCATTTTGAGAATGTGGGAAAGTGCCCACCGTAGATCATGAAAGATCTGACGGTGCAAAAAGTTGCGGGCTAGTAGAAACAAATTAGGAAATAAAAGAAATACCATAAAGTTTTAACCATTTTATTTTTTATAATTCCAGGGTATTTAAATAATATTAAAGATGGGAAGCGGCCGTTGGGTGGGCTCAAGCGTTTGAATTTCAAATTTTTGGCAGGAGGCAAATATGGTTAACACTTTCCTTGCCTTTTTGATCTCTTCTACCTTCAGCTATATCTTTAACTTCTCAATCACTGTCCCCTAATGGTAAAGCCTTTATTCCTGTTATAACCTCCAAAATGGCTATGTTGGTATCCACATCAGGCCATGTGGCATTTCTGATACCATTTAATTATTTAAGACACTTATTCCATTTGGCATCAATTATAGCTTTAACTTCTATAGTTATCTTTGCCATCTCTGCTTCTAGCTTATACAACATATCTATTAAATAATAAATAACTACAACATCTACCTCACCATTGTAGTTGCCAAAAATATGGAATGATTCAAAATTTTGTCAAAGGAGAATGACCACTCTAGCCATTCTCTAACTCCTCCATCATCATCCAAAATGGTAAGTACAAAATTTGGTGTTCCTATGGTAATGGCTTTCATCTTATTTTGGATCAACTATAACTTGCCCACAAAGAAACCATTTAGTTGTTTTACCTTATTAACCAATTTTTTGACAATGATGATCATCACCTTTCCAAAATCTTTCTTCTATGTTAAAATTGGTACAAGATTATCAAAAAATTGGGTATAAGGACCTCATGTAGTGAATAGGGGAGACAAAAAGGCAATTGCCTCAGAACATTTGTACTTTGCCCCTTGTAAAACTAGAAAGTTGCTATGCACATTTTGTGAGACCGACTTTAAGCAATCTATCTTGTGAGTCAACAAGTTCTTGATAGTTTTGATTTCAATCTCCTTTCTAGACTCTAATTCCTCTTCATCTACTAACATAGCTTGTCATGTTATATCCTCTATTTTAGGTATATGGCCCTCTATCTGTATGCCCCTACCTTCAACCTTTGCAGTAGATTTGGTAGTATTTTTCAATGCTACCATTTCATTTTCTAGCTGGAGATTCTTTTGTTCTAGGACATATTTTTTCTTCATTTCATCTTCATATCGCCCCCTAGTCTTGATGTACCTTTCATAGGCTCCTTCCAATTACTATTCTAAGACATCAATTCTATTTTTCCCTAATAGTGATACTAAAGTTTACAATCAATAAATCTAGCTATTGGAAGTAGAATGCACATTCCAAAATGTTATTCCCCTTAGGGGATTCTTTGATCTCCATGAGAGTGGGCTTTTGATGTTCTAGAGCTAAACTCCATATTGCCATGGTCTGGGCATCACTATTATATCCATACCCTCTCAACTCTCCCTGTTAATCTCATCTTCAAATGAGATTGTCTTTTCCTGCCTCTTCATTAGATCCAACAAAATTAAGGAACTAATATCCCATCCTGGGAATATAATCATTCCACTTCTTTGGATTAGCTCTCTAGCCCCTTCTACAGTGAGGGTTTCACTAGAAGGATCATTCTCTTGTAGTTTTTTCACCATCTCAACAACTACCTCATTAGAGTCACTTGGTAACTACCTCATTAGAGTCACTTGGTTTCATCTGTAGAGAAAACTCATTCTGCTTCAATTAGAACAAAAAGATCTTTAATTCTTTAGTTTTGATGAAATTCTCATCACTCATGAATTTGTTGGCTTCAATGATTTTGTCATCAATCATTTGAGCCTATAGATATAGTGGCTTGAGGAATTAGGTAATTTCTCCTTACTATGTCAAAATATTGGCTATTCCTTGGTAAGATCTGTAAGGTTTTTTGTTGGGCCTTTTGTGGAATTTTCACCATTTTTTATTTCTTGCTCCTCTGCTGAGCCCATTCTGAACTTTCAGCTTGATCCTCATTACCATCACTGACCTCTATAGACCCATGATCCACCTTCTTTCTTATCTCTTCTGACGCTTGTGTTGATATGTCATCAAAGTTTTGAATACACTTGTCAAACCTAAACTAGTAGTCTACTTTAGGATAGAATCCTTGGAAGGATAGATCTACCTTTCTCATCTCTTGCTCAAAACTTAGGACATCTTTGTATTTGATCAATCTTTCTCTATACACATTCTCATCTAATTAGTCAAAAATGACATCCTCCTCCAATAAACACTTTTTTGGAGGTAAAGTATATCCCCTCATTTGCTTTAAAGCATTTTTGATTATATTGTAGTGGTCATATGTTCTTGCCGGCCCAGTTGGAAACTTATAGCCTCTTAGGAAAGCATTAGTTTCTTCTATGCCATTCTTCCCTATATCAAACTTTCCTACCTTGGTACATGTACACAAAAATGTTCTCTTTTTTATAGTTTAGCCTAGATATTCTCTATTTAATGAGATTACTTTCTAAAAGACTTGTATGAAACCTAGTCTCTTTGGGACATATTTTGATAGAATGTGAGGTGGCTGAGGGCATCCATAAATTTTGATGACAATATATTTCTCAAATAGAAAAAAACTTCCCTAGTCATGCCCTAATTATTTCCCCAAATCAAAACATAAATTGGCCTTAACCACCTTCCTAATACTTCTAGGTACCCTTTCATTAACAAGTCCTATCATTTTGAAGACAAGGTGCACAAATTCATTATAGAAAGAAATAACATTTGAATATGGATACAATCTTGGCCATACCTTTTTCCATCTTTGTACAACTAGCCTTTCTCCCTATTCCTTTGTACACTCAAAGAAGCTCTAATCAAAGAATTGTACATTTATGAATAGGATTAGATGCATGATCAAAGATTAATGATGGAACTTAAAGTTGTCCATTCTTCCCTCCTGTGCAACAATAATTTCATCATGGATCTTATTGATGATTAGGTCACAAAATCATATCCAACATTTGTGTTTGGGTCTTGTATATTCAAAGCCATGATGTAATGCTCACCAAGAGCATTCATGGTTCTATTTGAACCTAGGGCTTTGTTTAGACCAAAAATAGTGTTCTGCATGCATCTTTGAAAGAATTCTAGGGGCATAGGGTCTTCCACCTCCTTCTTCTTTGGAATTTCCCCTTTCTCTTTCTTGGACATTGAGATGTGCCTTGTCATTATTCTTCCCATGTAGAAGCTTTTCTAATTCTCAAAATTTTTATACAATTTGTATACAATTTGTCCATGTCAATGGGTAACAACATTGGACCTCCCAAATCAAAGACTTCTACAAATGTCTCCTTGTCTAGTGCCAAGAATATGATTCTATCTTTCTTGTGGAAGGACTTGCTGATTGGATTGTAGGACTTTATCAATGCCTTAACTAGTTCAACATCCACAAAGACCTCAGGCATAATTAGCTTTCCCAGGTTTCTAGTCCAAGGGTTCAAAATTAGAACATCCTCTATTATGTTTTTGTAGAAGAACCAAAATAATTCACTTCAATTCCTTTCAGGGACCTCCACATCTCTGGAAAACATGTAGGGATCTCTGAACACATGATCATGGTAGACTGTGCATTGGAAGAACCAGGTAGAATATGCATCCATTCATCTATGAATGGGATAGGGCATTTTTCTTTTGAAGTAGACTCAATCTGTGCTCTATTCACCTTCCTTCTATGCCATTTCTTCGGAATATCACAACAATCTTGAATTCTACTCTGCCAAAAATTCACTCAAATTTAATTTGCAACTCAAAATTTGCTCTAAAATCTCAAACACTTTTGCAACTCATAATAAAATCGCTGTTCTTTATAGAATTTATCTATTTTTGAAAAAGGGAGCATGGCATTAATAGCATTAAAGCTAGCATGCTTGAAATCCTATCAATCCTCAAAAAGATGGCAATAGCTTCACTTTTTCACTATTCATACTTCTAGCTCACATCTCCTTTTTCTAGCTTGAACATGGCCATTTAAAACTATTTTATGCTTTTAAAATTGAAGGTTGCAAAGTTGTGATTCCCCTTTATTTTCCACTTTGCCACAGTTTTCTACCTTTCTTTATTTCTAGCTATGACCATGTGAAAAAGGGTATCTTAACTATTTCATAGATTCATCACTTATTTTTCTAACTGCTAGATCAACCTTGCAATGTTGTGATTCATAGAAATCAATAGTTCACATCTTTATTTCTTTATTGATCATTTGAGCTTGTGAAATAATGATTTCTTTATTCTTTTCTTTACCACTTCCTCTTAATTATTTATCACTTCATTTTAATAACCACTACAAAGTGGTGAAGACCATCAAACTAACTATGTCACGTCTTCATGGCCCTTTAACCCTTTAACTTATTAATTGTAGTGACCTAGCGAAACAATTATTTGACATCTTATTGCAACATCACTGTTTACATTCTTAACTATCACTTTCGCATGCAAAGTAGAAAAACCTTTTAGGCTAACCTTTCTGCAACTTCTCTTCAGTTAAGGACTTAACATATTCATCTCTTGTGGTGCTATGATGACTACTTTATTGACCCTTTATTTTTTTTGCAACTTCACGACCCAAAAATTTAACTGCAACTCAGACCTTGCGACAATGCGATAGCTATTTCTTTTAACTATTAAATACTCTTTGCGGTCACAGCTCAAATTTTTTATTTATAGCTTAACCATGCAAAGCTATGATTATAAGCTTTCATCACTTTGCTACCTTGACCTTGTTAGTGTTTGAAAATGTTACCCATTTCCAATTACCCTGATGAGAACAAGATGCATCTAGGGGTAGCTAACTCCCATTATCAACACATCCATTCAGACACCAGGCCAACTATAAGGCCGTACTCCTTCTGCACTTCAGGCTCTGCAAAACCTAGGCGGGTAGACCTATAGATTCTTTATATGGTACCAGCTGTCAAAGCATACACTGAATCTATTATGAAGCAGATAAAAAACCCCTAAATCTTCTACACTCAACTAGGAATCACAAACATGAAATAGCTAAGAACATAACTCATGAAACTGGCAAGCTAAGTGCGGGTTAACATTGAATAGCTTTCAACATAAAAGGGAAAATTGATTTAATATGTTGATATCAGCAAGACCCAAGTATGAGCAACAGAACTTGATGATCCTATCTTTGACCAGTGCCTTATCTATTGGGCAATTAAATGAATCATAACCATACATCTCCTGGAATCCTTAGACATATCTCTACATCAAGATCCCTAATCTATCTTTCACCTTGTGAATAGACATCTGCTACAGAATGAATCTCATACTCAGAAAATCCTATCATGAAATCTGCAAACCCTGTGACAAATATCAAGCAATTACATGGTTCTTTGTTCCATAAGCAAGACATTTTAACCACATACATTTCAAAATGTAATGCAACCTAATTCATGCTCTTTGATCACAAATTAGAAGAAATAACAGAGCCATAATCAGGAGACAAGATTCAAACTGAACTACAAACTTTTGCTGCACTTTATCTGTTTTCCTTGAAATCAAATACATGAAATGTACAGAAAATAACTCGTAGATCACCTAACAGAAAAGAACTATCTACCTAAAACTTAAAATGCTGTTCAATACAAGAAGAAATGCTGAAGAATGGTTTCTCAGTGCAAAAACTGGAACCCCTACAATGGAAGCAAGAAAGAAAGATATAGAAGAGAAAGAATTCCTGGATCTGTTCTGAAGATGACAAGTGTCCACTTGAAATTCAATCTTCTGTAACTGAATAACTTCTTCCTTCCATCTCCCATTCTGATTTGATTTTGTTTCATCATTAATCTGTAACAAACTTGCAAAATATCCTTGCCTAATGATGAAAACCCTTTACTTGCCAAAATAGCTGACTTCCCCATGAAAAAGCTAGTGAAAATGAGTTTTTACTGAGTAAATCTGAACAAATTCAACCCTAACTGCATTTCCATTGCCTTCTATTGATATCCAGGTCACTATCTTGACAAAAAATCAAAACTGAACTTCATGGTTTGAAAATGGTTGCAATTCAGGTACCTGATAGAAAACCTTGTGTAGCTCAAACTGACTGATACCTGTGCAAAAACCAACTCCAAAATTGAAAAGTTCGTCTTCTCCCGATTCTGACGATATATAATATCGCCTATCTGGCCTCTCGAAAACCTCCAGAATCTTATTTCAAAAAAAGGTCCTCTGCTAGAAGGTTCATGCTTGCAACTTTGATTTTTTATAAAATTTTTAAAAAATCTAAAGTATAAACTTTAGAAAATTTCCCATTAAATTTTAAAACTTGACGTGGGCATTTCCAACAAAAATAATAATAAAATATTATTATTTTTAATTTTTCTATATTTCCCTCACCCGACCAAGCGCCACGTGTCACTTGCTGATTCGCTGATGGCATTACATGCGGGACCCACATAACACTTTAAACCTCGCCATATTTTGGGGTTTTCCAGTGACCTCGCTATCTCGCTAGCCGGATTTTTCAAGATTTTCCGGCTGGCGAAGTAGCGAGGCGCCGAATTCTTGAGTTTTTCGACTGCCTCATTCTGCTGACATCATTAGCTTTGACTTGCATTGACCGCCAAAATTTATTCATTTTGACCCGCAAGCCCCACACAAGGTTAAGCGCTGCCTTTAGAAGGCTTTGTCTCAAAGACACCTTATCTTCCGTGTTGAATAGTACTTAAAGACTTAAAATGTTTTCCCACGGGCCATGTGGGATTTTAGCATTCAAACTCTTTTAAATCCCCACCACTCTGCGACTTCAAATCTCTGTTCTTACCCTTATTCCTTCACATGGGTTCCTTTGAAGTCGTCTCTTGTTATAGATGTCACATCCGCTGCATTCTCATTAACGTGGGATATAGGCGAACATTCATTCTTAAAAATTTTTGCAGGCTCCCTCCCTTACTCGCAAACTGTGGCACCGATTAATGTGGAGACCCTACCTTATGCGTGAGGCTGTGAACTTGTATAGTATAAAACTGAAGATGAAACCCACCCCTCCATATGCGTGGGCTCTTCCAACATGACTTTCACCGCTTCCTTCATCTTTATGTGCAGTGGTTACCTTTAAACAATGCGTGATCTCCTTTTTAAGGGCGTGGAAGGCTCCTTGTTTGGCTTGCGTGGAGTTAACATGCTTCTTAATACATGAGTCTATTTCTGCTTTAGCTGGCTGCCTTCAGCCTTTTGACGCTGGCCGTCCTCTGCCTCTGTTCTCCTGCGTGAGAGCCTCTCCATATTATGAGAGCCTCTGCTTTGACAGTAAGGATGATGACAGTGTTTCGGTTGGTGGAGAAATTGAGTTAACAGCTGATCAGAGTCCTAGCGATGATGGCCACTGCAAAATCCCCATAGAAAATTGTGACGTGATTATTGAACATAATCATTTTTGCTTATGTTCTGCACATGCAGGATCAGATCTCAAAATCAGTGGCTATACTTCATCAGGCTCATATTAGTCTCCAATAAGTTCCGATTCAGATACACAGGTATGTTTTCTTAACCTCTTTGTTAGAGTAATTATTTGTTCTAACTTATTAATTAAATCACTTTGATTTAATTAATTAAGTTGCCTATTACTCTAGTTTTCTTAAGCTATCTTGTAGGTGCATATAATTAATATTTTATTAATTATATTGTGCAACCCTAGCTTTCTTAGGCTTTAGTTTCCCTTTTTGGGTTTCGTGATTCCTTTATAAGGATTCACCTCTTTGTATTTTATACATTCACTTATTGGATTATATGAGATATTGCTCTTTGCATGTCCATAAGATGGATCTGGCTTTTTGGCCTCCTTGATTTTTCCTTGCCTCTGTTCTTTGCTTCATCCATGTGACAGGTTGCATCTTCTTGCATTGTACTTATAGGCCCTCTTTCTCTAATTCCTCATACAGTGTCGATGACACGTGCCTTTACTTGTGTTTGTACCTCACTCTCAATGTGTTTGGCTCCTGTGTTGTAGGAGATTTTTGGCCCATTTTTTCAGCTGCCTGTCACCTCACCTGCCTTAAGGGGAGGTTATATTGCTGTTCTATGCTTCTTTGGTTGATGGTTCGTGCCTTCTATTTCCATGGAGGTTCCTTTGGCTGATGGTTCGTGCCTTCTATTTCCATGGAGGTTCTACAGATCAGCATTTTGACAGAGTTTTGCGGTTCTTCATGCTTCAATGATTCTCTTCTGATCTCTTTGTTCCTTCTTCTGGAACATTCTTCGCTATCTCTTTTTGAAGTAGGGTTTTTCCCATGTGGTTTTCTCTATTTCTCCTCTTTATAGAGATTTTGTTGTGATTGGGTACCTGATCTGGCCTTGTTGTCGGGACCCAATTCTCTTTCATAGCTGTGCTAGGTTAGCTTCCTCCCAAGCTTCGCTTAAGGGGGGGTGTTAGAGTAATTATTTGTTCTAACTTATTAATTAAATCACTTTGATTTAATTAATTAAGTTGCCTATTACTCTAGTTTTCTTAAGCTATCTTGTAGGTGCATATAATTAATATTTTATTAATTATATTGTGCAACCCTAGCTTTCTTAGGCTTTAGTTTCCCTTTTTGGGTTTCGTGATTCCTTTATAAGGATTCACCTCTTTGTATTTTATACATTCACTTATTGGATTATATGAGATATTGCTCTTTGCATGTCCATAAGATGGATCTGGCTTTTTGGCCTCCTTGATTTTTCCTTGCCTCTGTTCTTTGCTTCATCCATGTGACAGGTTTATGCATGCAAGTGTTCTTGGGAGATTAGTTTCTCACCTAATCTAACACTCTTAACCATGCCTCGTTATCTTTGTGGGTATGTGAGTCTGAACGTATTTGTTAAGTTTTATGTTTTTCATCTAATATCCAGGAACGGACAAGTAGAATAATTTTCAAGTTTTTTGGCAGAGATCCAAGTGATTTTCCCCAGATGTTGCGAACCCAGGTGAGCATTGTGATGTGGTGGAGTTGCTAATGAAAACCCTCTTTTCAACTGAATCACCTTTTTTCCAGTATCTCTTTCCATCTTATAATTGAGAACATATTAATATCCTTTTTCTTTTGTTGTCTGAAGCAGATATTTGAGTGGTTGTCCCACAGCCCATCAAACATGGAGAGATATATAAGGCCTGGTTGTGTGATACTCACTGTATTTGCATCCATGCCTTCAGTTGCATGGGATCAGGCATGTGCATTATCATAAGTTTTTGAAGCAATTAAAATTCCACATTTTTAGTGTGATGTTAATTTGAGGGAGATTGGGTATTGACTTCTATCTGTTTGTATTGAAGTTGAAAGGAGATTTGCAAGAACACATGAAATTGTTGCTTTTTAAGGATTGTAGTAATGATTTCTGGAAAAATGGACGAATAATAGTTCACGCTGAACAGCAATTGGCTTCGTTAAAAAATGGTATGCACCTGATCTTCTCGACAAAGATTTGATTTTGAATCCTTGGAAATATGTATCCCAAGTCTATGCCAATAGCAATGATAATTTCTCATTTCTATTGAAAACTTCGCTGCAGGCAAGATTCAGTTATGCAGATCTTGCAGGTCAAGAGATGCTCCTAAAATAGTTTCGGTCAGGCCTATTGCAGTAGTGGCTGGTGAAGAAACTAGGCTTATTCTCACAGGCTACAATTTGATGGTTCCTGGTACAAAGTAAGCTCTTGTTAAATTTTTAGGGATACATAATCAATAGATATTTCTAGAATTGAGATGTTTGATGCAGTGCTTATATTCATTTTGCGATATTGGATGCAGAATCCTTTGTGCTTATAGGGGAAAATATATTTCAGAAGAAGTTGTTC
This sequence comes from Cupressus sempervirens, assembly GCA_028749045.1. Taxonomy (NCBI): domain Eukaryota; kingdom Viridiplantae; phylum Streptophyta; class Pinopsida; order Cupressales; family Cupressaceae; genus Cupressus; species Cupressus sempervirens. The sequence continues at coordinate 694,196,873 of CM053789.1, read as the reverse complement.
CAGAAAATCATCAAGTGTGCAATGTCACTCCCATCAACAAGAATGCTCCAATTGAACATAAATTCTCAGGGGGACCAGAACAGGCTCTCAAACCTGACCCATTGATTCTTTGGTCCGCACTTTTGCAACATGTCAAAAATCATCTCATGATGAATTCAGGGTCAAAAGATATCGACTATCAAAATTGCCTTCTCAAAATACCTGCAAGTAAACATGTTAGAAAACAACAAACTGGGTTTGGATTTGGCTTGGAAAATTAGGCAAATGGGCACATGGGAAAACAAAAATTTGGGGCATTAAAACTCTGTCATGAGGTGAGTATGACTATGCAATTTTGGCTCATGACGAATAACTGGGCGCAAATGGCGGACGGTCAAAGTGGGCTACTCAAAATTTTGCAATTAGGAATAATGACTGAAAAGCGATTTTTGAAAACAGAATTGACCCAGAAAAGTGTGCATATGGATTAGTCATGATTTGAAACTGGGCACACTTAAAGTACTTTCAGTATGGAACACAGGAAAACCAACCATTCGATCACACCTATCACAGATCAGGAGATATGACGTCCCGAACAGGGGTTACAATCGATCTGCAATTACTGACACTAGTTAAAACTTATAAATTGCGTTTGGAATCACGCTTGAAAATTGACCAAACGGATTTGTCACGACTTAAAAAATGAAACATAAGAAGTCTCTGATGTCAACTATGCAATACAAAAGGAAATTTAGCATTTTAGTCAACTGGGTCAAAGTTATAGCACGTCAAACAGGGCTTCCCGGAAATGTGTGCAAAGTGAAAAAGCATGAAAACAACGACTAACCAACTTTGAGGGGTTCAAAACCTAGTCAAACGAATTTTTCATGACTTGAAAATTGAAACATATGTTCTCCATTATGGATACTAAACATCCCCAAAGTGGCAGGTCATGAGACATTTCTGGGTGTGAGATATTCATTTACAAACAAAGCCACCTGTCGCTGTTTGACACTTAGGGCAGAATTGTAAATTTGACAAATGCTTGAAACAGGACTTCGTCAAATGACTCAGAAACTCAATTTAACTTTATGAAACACTTAGGCAGGCTGAATATAGGGTGTTAGAAACATTAAACACCTTAGGGGTCTCAGATGGACAGCCGGGTACAACCAGGCACATGCATTTTAAAAGCGATTAAGGGCTTGATTTTTTCAATAGTGCTCAAAATTGACCATGCAATTTTTAGCGCCAACAGACCTTAAGTCAAACTTAACCTCTTGTGAAGTTGCGATGGCTTGAAATTTCACTGTCCCAGCTCTTTGTTGCTACTTCGCAACTTAAAATTTCTTAACTTCTTTTCCACCCACTATGTTGTGATAGCCATTTGAAGTTAAGTATTACCTTCCTCACAACCTTGCAACTTAAGATTTCAATTGATGATTAAACTTCACGATGGTGCAATGACCATATATCACTACTTTGCCACCTTAACCACAAATCACTCTTAACTATAGGTGATGAAGCGATAACCTTGAACTTAACTGGTGCCATTACCTTTTGCACCTTTGTGACTTAGATTTTAGAGTTTATCTAATTTCTTGTGATGGAGTGATAACTATTGAACTTTAACCTTTTCTTTGTTTCGCGGCCTCACAACCATAAAATTTAACTACAACTTTAACTTGGCAAAACTGCGATCATAAGCTTTCATTACTTTGCAACTGTAATCTCAAGTTAACCTTAACTACATGTGAGGTTGTGATGGTCCAAACTTTGATTGCCACAATTATCTCCCACACCTTTGCAACTTAAAATTCTTTAAGCCAAAATGAAGCCATGATCGTGCAATCTTTAATGAATCGCTCCTTCCCAACCCAAACCTAAAAGTTAGCATTAACATCTATGATGTCGCGATGATTGTGTCAATTACCATTTTGCTACTTTGTAGCTGCTAAAATGGTTAGATCTCAAACCAAAGCAACAAATTGATTGAAAGGATTTCATGACATTGCAACTTAAAAAACTTTTAAAGACATTGAATTATAATGTGAAAATGACGACTTTAGATATAAAATCGACGTACAACCATAGTTTTCATGTATCCCTATTTGATACTTTCATGTCAATTTATGAAAAATTCAACCAAACATAAGATATGACCATTGCCCTCAGGTTTTTTCATGAGGAAAAATAGATTTTCAGAAACCCTAGGTGACTAAAACAACTTTCTTCCTAATTTTCATAGGATATAACAAAATTATTTTGTTGGGTGAAAAATCTAGTAGAATATATAGTCCATTGATATAATTGAGAGGGGGGGGGGGGGGGGGGGGGTGGATCAGTTATTCAACTATTACCATAATCTTAACCAAATGAGTAATGTTAACTAAAACCACAACAAGAAACTCATACACAATTAACACCAAATATGTTAACTAGGGAAACCCTTGATCAGAGGGAAAATCCTGATGGTGATGGTACCCACAAGATGATGTAATAATATAAATATTCCTTATTAGAGGATATACCTTATTAGGAGTCTGTTAAAACATTCAGTACATATGAGTCCTTGTTAAAAGACTTTGAATCTCTGTTAGGAGATTCCAATCCTATTAGGAGTTGTAGAAGACAGTTGGACCCATTGCCCAAACAAATTCAAGGTTAAGATCAAAGAATCCATTGTCTAAATGATCTTTGTATTATTTATTGCAAAATAATAGAACTGAAATGTACTTCTTCCTCTATCTCTATCTTGTCCACCAGATTTATGCTCCTTCAGATCTTGTAACCAAATCTCATAATGCACATCCAATGATCCCTTCGATCACTTATATGCATTCAACAAGTATTCTGCTCCTTCTCGTACTAAACACTAATACTTCACATTCCACTTGATCCACTAATACAAGTTCAAATACAAATAAGTAAAACAACTTTCCTTTATACCTTATCTTCATATTAATTCCTTGAGTCGACCTTGAGGCATTCCCACTTAATTAAAATAAGATAATTAATTAATTCACAATTATAATATCACCGTTGGCTCACAGTCTATACAAAATTTCACATGTGTGAAACCACATCTTGTGCACACAATGGCATCACCACACAACTATCCTCTATCACCATGTAACTATACATCTCTTTATTACATCTTAGATGAAAGACAATGATAGATCATCAAAACTCTATTTTCCAATTCTCTATTTTTGCACTACTTCCAATAAATCAAGTGTAACTTTCGTACAACATTGACTTAGACTTAGTCCTCTTAATCACATCATCAAGATAACCTCAAGAACATGTCCTCTACTGTGCATCATCTAAAACTTCCTCGAATTTTATGCATCTTAAGATTACCGACTACTATTCTTCCAATCTTTATAGAATTATTGCTATGCTAACATCAATGAAAAATCTAGTCATGAATGCAACATATTAATGCTCTCTGATGCTTACGATACTCCCCTAATGTAGTATCATCAAAATTCATGGTAAAAATATCTCCCTTTGGTATTGATGGCAACACAGATGAAAAACATCTAAGTTCCAAGAATACCAAACTATACTCTTTTGCTGCTACTACTACTATCATCTTCTCAAATCCTCTTCATCAATCTAAAATTTTTTGGCTATCATTATGAGTTGTTTATGGTAAACAACTTCCAACTCTTTTCTAGTTGCATAGCTTTATATCCTTCTACATACTTTCATTCTATGCACTCTCATATTTTGATGTGCACTTATATGAATCTTTCTAAATCTCCTTAAAGAGATAACACTCCACCATTGACAACTCAGCATGTGCCTCTTTCATATTTTCTCTCCCCATGTGCCTAGGAGATGCTTTTCATGTACACATTCTCTCTCCCATTGACATCAATGTCAAAGGTATCAATACAAATACATAATTATACTTCTTCCAACTCTTTCAATTAGCTCAAGTATCCAAAGACAACATTTAATACAAAGTATAAAAATACCAAGAGTCCTCAATGACTCAATACATACCACTTACTCCCCCATACAAGAAGCATAAGCATTCGGTCTAGTCTAACCATAGTGCTCTATACCACCAGATTGATGCACTCCTTGCATCATCTACTCTAAAGTAGGTAGGGGCATAACCCCTAACATATCTCTTAGGTACTCAAAATTATCTTTAGGCAAAGGCTTCATAAAGATATCCGCAATATGATCTTTTGTGCTTACATACTCCAACCTTGTCTCTTTCCCTATTGCCTTCTCTCTCAAAACATGATACTTAATGGATATGTGCTTTGTCTTAGAATGCAATAATAGATTCTTAGACATACTTACTATACTTGTGTTATCATAGTAAATGATAATAGGTTCTATTAAGTCAATCCAAATATCCTTCAACATTTGTTTCATCCACATAACTTGATTATAGTTATTTGCTGCTGCAACATACCCTGCCTCAGTTGTACTCTAAGATATATAGTCTCATTTCTTGCTCAACCAAGAAACCAATCTTCCTCCAAGAAAGAATGATCCACTACTGGTGCTCTTTCTGTCATCCATACTGCCTACCCAATCTGCATCAATATATGCACACAAAGTAAAGTCACTTGATCTATCATACCAAATTCCATAATCAGATGCACCCTTCAAGTATTTGAATATCATTTTTACTGCTACATAATGATACTCTTTTGGATCAACTTGGAATCTTTCCACAATCCCAACTACATTTTCTATATCTGGTTTGATGTAAGTAAGATATTGCAATCCTCTAATCATAGATCTACTCTTCTTCTACTCAACTGCAGGTGTTTAATCTTTACTGGATAACTTGCAAACAATTATAATGGGTGTACCAACAATTTTGTAACTTTCCAAACCAAATATTTTCAACAAATCTTTTAGATACTTAGTTTGTGAAATAAATATCCCATCTTTGTTCTGTGCAATCTACAATCTTATGAAAAACTTCATTTCTCCTATAATGCTCATTTCAAATTCATTTTTCATTTCTTCAACAAACTTATCACTTTATTTATCATTTCCTCTAAATATTATGTCATCCACAAATATTACAATGATAAATAAACCATTATCAACTTTTCTCAAATAAAAATTACCATTTCTATACCTTTAATAAATCCAAGCTTAGACAAATACCTGTCTAATCTTGCATACCAGGTTCTAGGTGCTTGCTTCATACCATATAGTGCTTTCTTTAGTCTTCATACAAAATCTTTATCTTCTATTAGAGGAAATCCATCAGGTTGCTCAATGTAGACTTCTTCAAGTTCTCCATTTAGAAAAGCTGACTTGACATCCATTTGATGGACCTTGAAATTCTTGCTCACTACATAAGCTAAGAACATCCTTACTACTTCCATTCTTGCCACAGGTGCATATGTTTCTTCATAATCTACGTCTTCTTGCTGTGAGTAACATTTGCAAAAAAGTTTGGCCTTGTTTCTCACAACTTCTCCTTGCTCATTCATCTTATTTCTAAATACCCACTTGGTTCCTATAACATTTTTGTCTTTAGGTCTAGGAACTAATTCCCATGTCTCATTCTTCACAATCTGATCTAGTTCTTCTTTCATTTCTTGCATCTAGTGATTATGCTAACATGCCTCATCTATGCTCTTAGGTTACACTTAAGAAATTAGACATAATTCTTTATTCACTCTATTCCTTTTTATCACCCCTTTATCCTTACTCCCAATTATCTACTCCAGAAGATGATTCTTTGTCATGTTTTTGCTGAAAGTAGGAGTTAATATCTCAACTCTTATTTCTTCTTTAGGTTTAGATCTTTGATCTTCTCTATGCTCAATAGATATGTCATTATGCAAGTCATTGTTAGTCTTAAACAAAACTTCAACATTTTGTCTAACAATTCCAGAGTTATCCGCTTCTTCATCATTATCAATAATAGTTACCAAAGCTATCTCTTCTACTATGTTCTCTTCCCTAACCAATCCAAGTAACATCATAGTCATTCAAGAATCTTTCCATACTAGCTTTAAATTCTTCATATTCATCAAAAAGTGAACTCTTTCTAGTCTTTCTTACTCTCTTAGGACATCTAGATGAAAAATGACCAAACTCTTTACATGTCCAACAAACAAAAATTTCCATATCTTCTAGCTCTCTTTTCATAAGAAGATCAATACCTTCTTTGATCTCCATGTCTTCTTCGAATCTGGATCTATCTTTTCTTGTGCTTCTATCTAGAAACTCAATGCTCAATTCTATACACAATTCTAATCTCTCACTGAGAAGCTCCATCTTCTGGGTGTTGAAATTTCGTCCATTAGATTCATGACTATCTTTTCTGAAATAACTCACCATTGATCTCCCAAAGCTATTAAGATTTTCCTTCAAGGACTTGATGCTCTGATACCAATTGTTAGAATATATAGTCCACTGATATGACTAAACGGGTTGGGGGTAAATCAGTTATCCAAAAATTAGAAAAATCATTATCTTTAGATAATCTTTAACCAACTAAGTAATATTAATTGAAACCACAACAAGATATTCATACACAATTAACACTAGATATGTTAACTAGGGAAACCCTTGATCAAAGGGAAAACCATGGTGGGGATGGTACCGACAAGATGATGTACTAATATAAATATTCATTGTTAGAGGATATACCCTGTTAGGAGTCTGTTACAACATTTAGTACATATGAGTCCTTATTGGGAGATTCTAACCCTTTTAGGGTTCGTGCCAACCCTGTTAGGAGTTGTGGAAGATAGCTAGATCCACTGCCCAAACAACTTCAAAGTTAAGATCAAAGAACCCACTGGTCAAATGATCTTTGTATTATATCTTGCAGAATAATAGAACTGAAATGTACTTCTTCCTCTATCTTTGTCTTGTCAACTAGACTTCTTCTCCTTTACATCTTGTAACTAGATCTCATATTGCACATCCAATGATCCCTTGGATCACTTACACACATTCGACAAACATTCTTCTCCTTCTCGCACTGTGCACTAATACTTTGCATTCCACTTGATACTCTAATCCAAGTTCACATACATATAAGGAATTTTTTTTCTCTTATACCTTATCTTCATAATAATTCTTTAAGTTAGCCTTTAGGCTTTCCCAATTAATTAAAGTAAGATAGTTAATTAATTCACAATTATAATATCACTATCGGCTCATAGTCTATAAAAAAATTCACATGTGTGAAACCACATCTTGCACACATGCTAGCGTCACCACACAATTGTCCTCTATCACTGAGTACTTGTGCATCTCTTTATTACATCTCAGATGAAAGATAACAATAGATCATCAAAACTCTATTTTCCAATGCTCTATTTCTGCACCGCTTCTAGTAAATCAAGTGTAACTTCCATACAACATTGACTCAGACTTAGTCCTCTTAACCAAATCATTAGAACAACCTCAGGATGATATTCTCCACTATGCATCATCTAAAACTTCCTTATCTTCTGCACATCTTAAGAATACTGACTACTATTCTTCTAGTCTTTATATAATTACTGCTATGTTGACATCAATGACAAATCTAGTCATGCATGCAACATATCAATATTCTCCAATGCTAAGGATACTCCCCCAATGTAGTATCATCATCATTCATGTTAAAAAAATTAGGCAATCACCTAAATCCCATCACCACTTTAGATACCACTGATAGACACTTGTAGGATACAAATTTCCTCTTGTCTAATCTTGGTCTGCATGTCTCCTATCCTACTGATCTCTTTGGCAGAAGGTTCTTTTCTATCAATTTACCCTTCCTTTTGATATTGTATTTAAATTTTGGTTCTTGATTATCTTTTCCAAGCTATTTGGTTGTTCCCTCCTCAAGGTCACTACGATCTTTTATATCATGGTGTGTGACTGGGGCACCTTGAGAGCAAGGTCTTGATCGGGCTCTTTCTTTCTTTTTTTCTTGTACATTGGTCGGATATGACCCTTTTATATTATAAACATGTTATCACTTATGGTGACATGATGTACTTCAAAAATAACATTTTCTTATGGGTTACCCAGTATCGTTTCCACTATGCTTCCTCCAAGATTATGTGTGATGCTAGCGAAATCCTTGCATGTTTTTTTCAAGTTAGTCCTATGTAATATTGGTGCAAAGGAATTGATGTTCTTTGTAACCTTGGAATGTCTCTAATATTCCTATATCAGAATAAGTGCTCAACTACATTGTGGTGCTCCACTTTGGAACACCCCCACACTCAAGCTTCAATGGATTCCTTCACCCCTTTATTCCATATAAATCAAAAGCCATTTTTCAACATCTTATTCAAGCATCCAATCCAATCAGTCTAACAATTATGATCCAGCCACTCTATCAATCCCATAGCATCCACAATCCCCCACCTCCTTTCTCTCTCCTACCTCACTCCCTCCATCCCCAATCTAAGTTCTTAACACATGGTTATTCTTGTGTACATGATTTTTCTTTGTCTCATTTTCCCATAGTGAGAGTTTGAGTCCTTGTTAATCCTCTATTATCCAATATGAGTCCTATCTCTTGCCCCACATTTTTTTTTTTGAGAAGCCATTAGGCCTCATATTCTCTCCCTACTACCTTCTCAAGGGGGTATCACATAGTCTAGTCTCTCTTCTTTCTATTTGAGACTAGGGAAACTCTATTGCCTTAAAAATCTTCTTCATGTTTTTTATGTTCGAACTTCTTTGAAATAGTGTTGTCCCAACACTATGTCAAAGAGAGGCAAAATGTAGACACCTAAATCTAATTACATCACTAAGTAATCTTATTTAGTCATCTTCTAGGACATCATTGATTAATAATTTAATATTTAATTAGTCTAATGTCATCCCCTAGTTAATTAATTCATTTAATCAACTATATCCCAATTGATAAAATCGAATGACAAACCCAAAGTCAAATTATCAATTAAATCCCTATTCTCCTATTAAATAAAATAAATATATAAATATATGTAATTTAATTCCCAAAAATCCCCTTTGATTTAATAAATAATTTTAAATCAATTTCCAACCCCTAACTATCCCTAAATCCCTATCATTAGTTAAATCTGAACCATTCACCCATGCTAATCCCTCCTAGTCAAATAATTAACCCATCTCATAAGTGCTAGCCCAATTGCATCCTAATCCCATCCTAAGATAAGTCTAATCACTTCCCTAAGCATGCGCACAACTTTAACCAAGGATTAAGAAGTCCTAAGTGAAAGTAAAGTCAAAATTCTATCCTATCCTTCTTACATTCCTATCCAAAAGACTTAAAGGCTCTTACATGCCTTAATGGCTATTTAAAGCCTCTTAAATCCCTCTTCCACACTCCTTCTCCCTCATAACTCCCTTTGACTATCCACTTTGACCATCTCTTCACATCCAATCCCCTTGTGACACTTGTCACAAGGTAATGTATTTGAAGAAGCACAATCCATGTGCTTCTCCTTCTTTGCATCGTAGCCTTTCATCATCAAACCTCCATCTTTGCATCTTGTCCCTCCTTCTCACCACCACTTAGCCTATAAATTGGACCTTTCCCCTCTCACAAATCATCCACTTTTTATGCAAACTTATAATGCTCCACTAAACCACCAAAGTTATCCATTGCATCCTTACCATGTCAAAATCTAGTTACACCTCCATTGTTGAACCATTCATCCATCTTTATCCTTGATAAAAAATCCATCATTTGATGCTTGAAGCACACTTGAGCACACATCCACCATCATTTGGACACATCGAAACATCAAGGTTGCACTTGGGGAGCTTACCATTTTTGGTTTGCCTCCCTCTACATTGTTTCCTTTGTCTTATCATACGTATTGCTATTTAATATAGTTTGTGAATGTTAGATTAGTTTTGATGTTCTTTACACACTAATTTCATAGCATACAGATAGAAGTTCCTAAAATATAATGAGAGATTCTATACCATGAGATATTGGAAGAAATATTTAATAAATTGGGTCAAATTGGGTGCCTAAGAATCTTAGAACATGAATAAAAAATGGGGTTGTGCCACAATAATGGCAAGAGGATCCAATATCATCTTGACAATAGCTTAGATTTCTTTCTTGGATTTCAGAGACAATAGTGGGGCATTTTATACCCAATTCACTTGGAAAGTTAAATGATGTACTAAATGGTTACAAAATTTTAGTCCATCCTTAATCATTTCTATAACAATGCCTTACCTTGACTTGCTAGGTGTTTGGCCACTCTAGATGTACCAAAAAAGGCTTAACTATTTGGCAGTTCAGGCCTCCCTTATTATCTTTAGCCATATGTTATACATAAAATTGAATATAACTTTGTATGGTCCATCAATTGATAAATATTCCATGTTACTAAAACTCAAATTTGTTTGGAAGTCTCAGAGGCCTTTCATGTGCCTTATCTTTTTGTTGGGCTCTATTAGGGATAGCATACCAAAATTAGCCAACATTCTTCACTAATTGACATAGTTTTTAACCATCTAATCTATAACTTGTTCACCCTAGAGTGAAAGTCCAATAAATAAATCCAAATTTTTGTGTAATCTTATGATTTTGGACTATGGGATATTGACATTCACACTTCTGCACCCCTACACCAGGGAAAAGATAAAGAATCTTAAAATTCACATTCAAGATTTACATCATTTCCCACATTTTTGCACTCTTCTATGCATAAACAATAATTACAATCTAAATATTTTGTGATGTAAACTAAGGAAAACACAATGAGAAGCTCGAAAATATTGTAGGTTAGTTGTACATGTCAAAAGTGCTCTCTGCATTAGAGTTCTAGACTTTCAAAATATTTCCAAGAAATAAATTAAAAATCTAGCTTGTGGCTGCAAACTAGAATTCCATACCATTGGGTAATTTTTTGCATCTGATGCAATTTTACATGCACAAGAAAAAATTGGAATAGAATCTTCCATCACTTTATGGGCTACTTCACCATCACCAATTTTTATTGCTAGCAAACCTGGAAGAATTTATAAAATTCTTCTATGTCCTGAATTAGAAAATTTTGTTGAATAGAAATAGAGCTACTATGTAAAACATTTTCTAATTACAATAAGATCTAAAATAATTTACCTGCAACATGTGCAACAAGAGCCACCTTAGAAGAAAAACCTTTTTTCATTGATTTCATAAACATATCAAGCAAAGTTTCATTCCTACAAGAAAGCTAATGGTTTAGGTGAGTATCCAATTTACATAACAATTATCCATAATTTTACATGTGTAGTGTTTTTAAAGTCCATTGTAAATGCTTACAATGTTTTTGAAAATCACTTATTTGTAATGTTGTACTACTATAATTTTTAATATTTGCTCAATTTAACATTTTTCATCTATTTTGTCCAATTTTGATTATTGTAGACCCTTGTATGTCATGGCAAATAATAATTTTGGAAATGTTCATAAATATATCAATGGGCATAAAACATAGAAGTAGGAAGATTAGCCCACTAGTACATTTGGGCCCAAATTACGATGGTAGTCCATTGCAATTGCGATGGCCATCCGTCACCTAATTGAAAGTAGCACGAATTGGCCCCCAGTGGATGGGCATTAGACTTGACCACAAGCTAGTCCATTGTAATTGGGATGCCTAAAGCAGTCACAATTTAGAAAAAAGAGAGATGATGAGTACCTCTTCATGCTGTTGTAATTTGGATGATTGACTATTGCAGTTACAATGGCCAACATTTTTAGTCTGTCATCTTACTTGTGATGGAGTTTCTATAGGCCTAACAAGCATCTGTTAGATTAGATGTCACAATAGTGATGACATGCAACAACAATTCTATTTGAGTAATGGCCATCCAGGGGATGTCACCATCACAAGTGCGATGACAATGCTATAAGAGAAACAAATTTTTGTCGGGAAAGACATCATAATTGTGATGACTCACTACATTATAAAAATAAATTGGTAGTTTTGGTGTTCTATTGTTAGTTCTTGCCATGGTAGAGAACTCTAGAGGTGTAGGCATCCAGACATACCCTAAATCTCATTCTGACCTGTGAGCCAGAGGACAAGCTTTTACTCAACATTTTAATATATTTTAAAGCGTGATTGAAGTCATTAAACCAATATGGATCAGATTAGAGATTCAAACAATGCCTAACAACATTACATCAAAATTTTAAAAATAAAAGCATGACTTAAGTTTTAAGAAAAATAAGGACCACACTGGTGTAATGATCACATCATTTGGTTCACATTATCTACCACTTGAACATACAAGATTGCTCAAATAAGGCCAAAGATAACTTTAATACATTTTTTTCTAAATTAAACAACATATATATAATACATAGATCAACTCTTGAACAACTTGACTCTAGTTTCTTTGCTTCATTCAACTTATGAACAACTTGAATGGCAATGATAAGTACAAGTTATAGGCTAGAGAGCACAAGCAACTCCAATTTTATTAAATGCTAAACATAAAGGGAAAGGAAATTCACCTTCATAAAATCTTCTTGGATTATATAATCATGCTCTGCACGGATGGTTTCCATACTAGCTTTTGTACAAATGTTACAAAGATCTACTCTATTGAAGCCTTGATAAAAGTTGAAATAATCTCAGCTATATAGTAATTAATCAAACAACAATTACCAACTCGAGAACATACCAATGTAGTATAGAATAAAAACTCAAATATTTTGGATAAATTTCAAATTATCAAAGAAGCAGAAAAACACCTTGACAAGCTTTATAATAGCTTCATAATCTATGTCTTCGTGGTTTACAATCCCTACAACATGTATATTCAATACTTCCATTCTCGCTTGTTCACTTGGAAGTGGAATCTCAATCTTTCTATCCAAATGACTTGGTCTAAGTAGGGCTGGGTCCAGAACATTAGGATGATTTTTTTCCATGATCATTTTTACCTACATTTAATGTTAAAATTAACAATATTTTTAGGTCACAATGAAAAATACACTACCTTGAAGAATCTTAAAGAAGTTAAATAACATAGTTTCTTGTTTAATGTGATTGATTGACAATTACAACAACTTGAGCACCTTAAAACACAATACCTTTACTAATTGATCAAAACCATGTAGTTGGTTTGATGAAGGGTGCTCCCCTTAATATCATAAACTCATAAAAGAAACAAAGAAATAATGCATATTTCAGGAAAAAGTTGACTGTGTTTTAATACAAGAAACTAAAATTTCTAGTGCTAGTTTTGATAAAATAGTTAGCCATATCTAGCCTGGTGCTGAGTATCTTCATAGGGATGCTAATGGTGCCTTGGTAGGTATTGCTACTATGTGGAATCTAAATTCCATGAAGGAAACTGAGTTTTGGAAGGATAATTTTTTAATATTTATTGATTTCCATTCTAGCACTCATTGTTGGGGGCTGATCAATATCTATGCTTCTAACAAAAAATTAGGAAGGAAGGATATGCATGATGAATTGGCTAGGATTACTAAAACTATGAAGGATAACAAAATGATGTATATGGGTGATTTCAATACCCCCCTGTATCATTCAGAGAAACTGGGTGGAAACAGGGACTGCCTAGAAAGCTTGCAAGACCTTAATGATTTTATGAGCATAATGGATTTGATAGATGTGGAAATGAGAGGGAACCCATATACTTGGACTAATAACAGAAAGGGAAAGGACCTTATTCAGGTCAGATTGGATAGGTTACTGGTTACAGGGAATTGGAATAGACTTGGGAACTCTCATATTGAGAATCTTACTAGAACTGCTTCAGATCATTCCCCTATAATCTTCCTATGGGAGGATGGTTTGAAAACTGTGCTGAAACCTTTCAAATATGAAATTATGTGGCAGTCTCACCCAAAATTCAAAGAGCAAGTTCAAGATTGGTGGAATATTAGGATTGATGGTACTGCAATGTACAAACTGACCCAAAAACTTGACCACATAAGGAGGAATTGAAGAGTTGGGCTAAGGATTCATTTGGTGATCTATTCAAAACTAAGGGTGATGTAGAGGAAAAGCTTAAGAAAATCCAAGGGGAGATTGCTGAAGGGATCAACCTAGACTACACAACTTAGGAAGAGGAGTATAGAAAAAAGTGGAAGGATATTCTCTTGAGGGAGGAAATTTTTTGGAAACAAAGATCAAGAATTCAATAGCTTAAAGAAGGGGATAAGAATACTACTTTCTTTCATAGGTCAGCCTCTAACCATAAAAGAAGAAATACTATTGTTAGGCTAGACGGGGAAGGGTTTTTAAGGACTAGGAGGAGATGGGAAAACATGTGGTGGAATGCTTTAGCAATGCTTATGTCAAGGACAATAAGGCAGTGAATTTGGTGATCAGAAGAAGTTTGATTAATACAATTCCACAGGTTCTAGCAATGGAGGAGAACAAACATATTCTTGGCAATATTATGGAGGAGGAAGAGGTGAAATGTGCAGTGTTCTCTATGAAATCTTATAAGGCTTTGGGTGCAAATGGGTCCCCCCTATGTTCTTTCAACATTTCTGTGAGGTTGTTAAATCAGAATTGGTCTAGGCTACTAGAGATTTTTTTAGAATAGGTAAGATGTTAAAAAGGATCAATAAGACCTTTATTGCATTAGTGCCTAAAATCCCCACACCAATGTGCCTGCTAGATTTTAGACCCATTAGTTTATGTAACACTATTTATAACATATTTTCTAAAGTCTTGGTGAATAGAATAAAGCCTTTTTTGGAAAGAATAATTGGTAGTCCATAGAAAGGATTTGTTCTAGGAAGATAGATTCTAGATGTAGCTATAACCACACATGAGGTTATTCACTCAATGTAGAAAAACAAAAAGTCGGGGATGGCATTCAAATTGGATATCTCTAAGGCTTATGATAAGGTTAAGTGGGATTTCCTTTTTGAGGTGCTTGAAAGAGTGGGGTTTAAAAACAAAGTAATAAACCTAATCAAAGTGATGGTTGGAACAATCCAATATTCTATCCTTGTAAATGGTTCTCCTTGGGGCAACTTTGGGGCAGAGAAAGGAATAAGGCAAGGTGACCCACTCTCACCCTACCTCTTCATTATGATTGCTGAAGTTCTAGGGAGGTCTTTCTATAAACTTGTGAATACTAGTTGTGTTAAGGGGGTTAAGCTGGATACTACAGTAGATACTGAAGTCCTACAACAATTTGTTGATGAAACATTCCTTTTTAGAGAATCTTTAGTTATTGAGGCTCAAGCTTGGAAGACTATTCTACACAATTATGAAGAAAGCTCAGGTAAGCAAGAAATTTATCATAAGAGTAATATTTATTTCTTTAATACTGATGCCTCATTACAAAGGAGGATAAGAAATATTTTGGAATGTCAATCTACCAGCCTCCCGGATACTTACCTGGGATTACCACTAACCACTAAGGATGTGACTAATGAATTCTGGAATACGATAGTGGAGAGAATTTAGAGGAAACTTACAAGATGAAAAGGGAAGGTACTAAGAAATGCTAGAAAGCTACAGTTACTTTTAGTGGCTCTTCAGGGTATCCCCATTTATTTCCTATCCCTATTCAAAATTAACCAAAACATGGCGGAGAAGATTGAGAAGATACAAAGGAACTTCCTATGGTCAAAGATAGAGGAGAAAAATAAAGTGAGTCTAGTCAAGTGGGAGGAGGTGTGCAAACCAAAGAACAAGGGGGGATGGGAGTGAGAAGACTTTGAGACCTCAATAAGGCTCTACTTAGGAAGATTGGCTGGAGATTAGGGAAAGACAATACGGGTTGGGGTAAAATTATGAAAGCTAAATATCTATCAAATTCCCCTTTCAATTGGAATCTATATAATAATGACTTCCCATGAGGGTCTAAAATATGGATGAATATAGTCAGAAGTAGAGAATTTTTAAGGGGAGGGATAAGGTGGATTGTGGGAAATGGTTTTAGTATTAGATTCTAGGAAGACAAGTTGATGGGAGGGAAACCGCTTGTCTTTAGGAAATTTAGAAGGTTAATGGAGTTGCTTAAAGAAGATGTGGGAAGTAGAGTTGGAGATTAGATTGATCAGGGGAGGAAGTGGAGGAAACTTATCAAGGAAACTTACTCTCAAGAGGACATTCAATTTCTCAAGGAATAAGAAGAATTGATTGGGGAACATAGAATCCCTATACTTTTCCAAGAGAATACCATGGCTTGGGATTTAACTCCAAGTGGTAGTTTCACTATTAAATCAGCTTACATACACTTATGTAGCAAGGATCCCTATCTACAATTGTGAAGTAAGGTCTAGATTAGTAACCTAATTCGTAAAATTAATTTCTTTTGGTGGATAGCTCAACATGGCAAAAATTTAACATTGGACAATTTGAAAAAAAGAGGTTTTAATATTACTAACCATTGTTGTCTCTACAAGGAAAAGGAGGAAACCATAACTCATCTATTTCTAGAATGCTAGTTTGTCTTAGAGATATAGAGTAGGGTTTGGGAGAGATTTGGATTAAATTGGGTTATGAAAGACAATATTGGGATAATTTGTGGACAATTGGAGCTGTCCCTTTGCTCACCCTAGATTGAATTTGCTATGGAAGATGGTTCCACCATATGTGTGCTGGCATATATGGAAAGAAAGAAATAAAAAAATATTTAGGGAGGAGAATAAACTAGTGGAGGTGGTCTTTGGAATAATGGAGAAATTATTGAAGGAGAATCTAAGAGTGGCTAGATGTAAGATGCTAAAGGAGGAACCAAGTAGGCAAGAAGGCCTAATGGCTGAAAAATGGGGCTGTCATGAGGATTTTTTCCTATTTGATAACTCAAAAATAACAAAGAGACAGAAAATGAGATGGAGACCACCCACCCTTTCACATTTTAACTAGAGGAGGAATAGGAGTAGTGGGAGGAGTGCTGTGGGACAGGAATGGTGATGCACTATTGGTCTATGCTGGGAAAGTGGGAAATGGAAGCAATAATTTGGCTGAGGCAATGGCACTATTTTGGGGCCTTCAGTTGATTAGGGAAATGCAAATTAAGGAAATAACAATTTAGGGAGACTCCAAATTAATAATTGATATGGTCAATGGAGCCGCCGAACTAGGATGGAATTATTGAAATATCGTAATAGATATTAAGAAAATGTTAGAAGGGATGGAAAGTGTCCACCCGCAACACATTTACAGGGGGGGAATAAGGTGGCAGATGTGGTAGCTGCTGAGGGGTTTAAAACTATGGCAATCATGTACTAAAGGGACATGGTTGATCTCAATGATGATATTATGTCAACAATAACCAAGGAAAGAGGCAGGAATATTATTCAATTATGATTATTAAATTTAGAGTTAGGACCAAATTTGGCAATTTTGTGATGATGTCTGCTAAATTTAACAAAGCTCTATTGGGAATGAGGAGGTGTGGCAATACAAAAAGAGAGAGGAGTAAATGCAAATTAAGAGGGATGTCATTTCATAATAATGGAAACACATCATGGATTTTAAATTAAAACCCATTTAAAAATACCAAGGATATCATTTTTTAGACTATTAGAGATTTTTGGGGTGTGAAAATAATGATGCTATGTAATTATGAATTCCACAATAATTTCACATGGGATTTTGAAACTTATCAAGCACAAGTTTGGAATTTTTTTTGGTTTAGTGTTAAATGGTTTAAGGTGAATAGTAGTTGTAAAGATATCATAGAAGAGGAAGTTAAAATGCTCATTACTAAAGAAGGTGAGACAAAAATTGGCAGAATTGAGATGGGTGGGGACCTGAATAGGCTAGAGCCCACAAAGATTGAGAACTTCAAAGATAGGATGGCCACCTAGTTTCTATTGAAAGAAGGGGGTTTTTTTCCCTACATGCAGTCGATGGCAAGGTACGACGAGAATTGTGCCCTCCAATTTGTCAATGGGTGGAATGACAGAGAGGTCACCATCAATGGAATCACCTTCCAAGTGACTGAGGAAGTGATTGCCATGGCGACTAGCCTTTCAATGAGGGGGAAAAATGGAAAAAGGTCACTAAAACTACTGACAAGGCTAGCATGAGAAATTTCTTTGTAGAAGATGAGGAGTCAGTTTGATATAGAGGAGGGTTTAAAAGGGACAAGTTGCCAGCCCCATGGGACGATGTGTGGTTGGTTCTCATGAGGTATCTGACGCTAGAGGGTAGGTTCAACGAATGTTACTACTACCATTTCCCTTTGTTAAATCATTTTAGAAATAAGGATCTCATTTCTATCCTATTTTATCTTCTACATTCTCTTGAGGATATGGTAGCAAATATTAGGGAAAAGAGAAGTAAAGGGAAAAAATATACCATAATCCATCAAGGCCTAATTTTCTACCTCTACCAATTTCAACTTGCCCTGTGTTCCTCAAGGGTGGTGGTGGTTGACAACTAGCACCACCTCTAGAATTCACCCCTGAGCCTTAGTACGGGTACTAAAATTCATACCCCCCACCCCTCCCCTTGCTGGGAAAACAAGAAAAAGAAAAAAATTGATACAACTATGGAGTAAAAGGCTAACAAGAAGATAAAATTTGAAAAAACCATAGAGGTGGATGAAGAGGATTCAAAAGAGGAGGCCAGAGGTAAGGAAAGGAGGAGATCTAGAAGACTTTCCCAATCCTAGGCAAGGCATAAACAAAAATCCAATAGATTTAGGGTGAAGGAGGTTGAGGAGGAAAATTCAAAAAATAATAAAGGGAGGAGGAAGAAGGAGGTAAGGAGGAGGAGGAAAGAAGTATAAACTTGGAAGATAATTTTTTTGAGAATGTGTTGCCTGACTTTTAAGTCACCCATTTTTTTTGGCAATATTGGAGTCATATAGTCCTCAAGTCAGTTTCATGTCTAGGTCTAAGTCCTTCATAGGTAGGCCATCCTTGTCAGGTTTCCCTCTTTCTTGCCTTCTCATTCATAAGTTGGGTGGTTGGTTTAAGTGTCATCACGTTGGGTAGGTGATAGTTCCCGCTCGACAAGGATATCATGTTTTATTGATGATCTTCTCAGATAAAGGATATACAAGTCTTCCTTATTTCAGAGATTCATGGAGCAGTATGTGCAATCTGGAAAGACATTTGATTACTAAAGGCTCTATAAATTTGGAAGATCTCCAGATGAAGTCTTAGCTATAGTGCTTGATCTAGGATCTCATACATGTAAAGCTGGTTATGCAGGTGAAGATGCTCCAAAGGCAGTTTTTCCTTCCATTGTGGGATTCATTGAAGAAGCAAAAAATATCGATGCAGCCAAAGTTGAAGGTAATTTGGAGGCAATTTCAAATGTCAATGCAATTGTTCCAATGGATGCAGAGAGGTCCAAATCAAAACCAAAATTCTATGTTGGTTCTCAAGCTCTTGGGTACCGATGTGATTATATGGAGGTTATTCCAACATTGAAGAATGGGATTGTGGCTGACTGGGATGTCGTAGATAGTATATGGGATCATGCTCTTTGAGAGCGCTTGTGGATCGATCCCAAGGAGCATCCAATGTTGTTATTAGAGCCATCATCCAATTCACAAACTCAAAGAGAAAGAACAACACAGGTTATGTTTCAGAATCACAAGGTCCCTGCATTATTCTTAGCAAAAAATGCTGTGCTAACATCTTTTTGTTTGGGTCGTTCTACTGCTGTAGTCATTGATTGCAGTGGTGGACCGATAATTGTTGCTATAGTGCATGATGGTTATGTTATTCAAAAGGTTGTTGTGTCATCTCCAATTGATGGGGAGCTTTTAAATGAGTGCTTGATGAAGTCTCTGGAGAGTAAAGGGATCATGCTGAGGCCTTGATATTCATTCAAGAGGAAAGAGGTTCGATCGAGAGAATTTCAGATAATGGAGACTGACTTTCTTGATACTACTGAGAGCTATAAAAAAATACTCATAGATGACCATTGCAAGTGATATTAAAGAAGCTGTATGCCATGTACCAGATATAGCCTTTGATAAGAATGGATATGCTAACATCCCAACAACACCATATGAACTTCCTGATGGACAAATTATAGAAATTGGAGCTGAAAGATTCAAGATCCCTGATCTTTTGTTCAATCCATCTCTAATTCAGACATTACCTAATGTGGATAAGTTAGATACTTCTGGATATGCAGTCTATGGACTTCCACAGATGGTTATTGAAAGTATAAACAAGAGTGATGCGGATATACGTAGGGAATTGTTTAGTGCCATTCTTCTTGCAGGTGGCACAAAATCAATGCAAAAGATGAAGGAACGCTTGGCGAAGGACTTGGTGGAGGAAACACCAACAGCAACATGTGTCAACGTTCTTGCAAGTGGCAATACAACTAAACGAAGACACAACGTGCGAATTGAAGCCATGCATTGATTCTGTGGGCTCATATGAAATCATTACAAGAAACAACAGGTACAATGATGAATAAATAGAAGAGAAATTGCCTGGCGAGTTTTCAAATTTTGGCTCCTCCATTATTTTTGCGCACCAACAAAGGCAAAAACCCGCCAACAATTTTTTGGTATTATATGACTTGTTCTCAAAAATGAATCACATGAGTCCTTTTAGAATCACTTGAAGAATATTTTATCTTTAGGAAGCAAATTTTCAAATTTTTGCTTCAGGTGTTTGCAAATTTTTTGGTATTATATGACTTGTTCTCAAAAATGAATCACATGAGTCCCTTTAGCCCATAACCTTTTGTGAAGAAAGTAGTAAAATGGATACCTCCCCCATAACTATTTCATCCTCAGCCAAGGAAAATTCTAAGGTTTTTACTAATCCTAAGGTTTTGCAAGATAAAATCTAACTATTTCATAATTGGCCAAGGAAAATTCTAAGGTTTTTACTAATCCTAAGGTTTTGTAGGATAAAATCTAGGTCTAGAATACCAAGGAGGAAACGAGGAAGGAGGAAATGGAAATCGAGGAAGAGATCGAGGAGTAGGTGGAGTAGTATGCCAAGCTGGAAAAGAGGGTTAAAGTTTTAAAGGAAGGGTTCTTTACCTTCTCTAAATTTAACCTCAAAGTCACCCACGCTGCAGCCACCAGCATCCAACTGTTGGCATAGGAAAAGGAGGATACTGGAAGGGATATGGAGGACCATAAGCTGCTCTACAAATTCCTTGCTGATGACTAGTCTCAGATTCTACTAGCTGCGAAGGGGAAGGAGAAATTTTCTTTTAAAGATTTTTAGTTTAATGGGATCCTCCAATCCAAGACTTTTATGTTTATCTGTTGTTTTTGGATTTGCTGGTATCCAACTATAATTAAGACTTGGTGTTGGCCTGTTTTGCCAATAGTTATCTGGTTGAACTTTCGTAGTATTATATTTTTTGGACTTTTTAGTTTAGTTATTCCTAGTATTATGCTATTTAGTTTCTAGTTGAAGACTCTTTGGCTTTTCGATGTTTTAGATAGTTTTTAGCTTGCTAGTAATGTGCTGGTTACCAACTTTTTGCTTGTAAGGGCCAACCCCCTAGTTTTGGTTGCTTTATATTTCAAAAATAAAGAAACAATAACAAATGCAAGAACAAAATATTGACTTCTTATTTGTGCCATAAATGTGGTATTACAAAATTCACAAGTACAATATGCTAACCCACATGAGTGCCTTCATTACAATCATCTACAAGACAAGCTACAAACTACCACATAGAGTTGTCCTAGACAATGTTTGGGTCTTTCTTAAATAGGCAATCTTATGCCACTTGGGAAGATTCTAGACAATGAAACTTAATATCTAGGGCCGAAAGACCCTAACAATACATATAGAGTTGGCCAAATACATCTTTGACAATTATTTTAGATATTTTTCCTAGCCCAACTTTGGAAGGCCACAACTCTTGAACTGTTGCTCTGATTGGCTATTATAACCACTTTTTGAAAATGCCAACTCTTAACCTACCAACTTGAAATTGTGCAAGCACCCTTCTGTTGAGTTTTTGGACCTCATCCAGGCACTCTAAGGCCTCCAATGGTGAGCCTGAAGATTTTTCTGCAAATTTTTACACCAAAACTCTGCAATAACTTCTCTGATACTTAAGCTAGAACAATGCTATTTTTATGGGAGGCTTATAACTGTAATAGAACCCTCCTATAGAAAATGAGAACATTTTGAGCTCATATGACAAACTTACTAAAAATAGAAAGTTCCCATAAATAGTAACCACCTTGTCTACTAGTCCTTATTAAAATAGAAAAGATTGAAAATAAAATATTTTTTTGGATGATGTAAGATTGCTCTTACACCTAGGATGCTCCTACATTAGACACCCGAGGTAATTTGAGAAGTGACTCTATCACATCTCAAGTGTTCAGAGGAAAACCAAGATGGTTAACCTCCTCCTTTGCTAGCCATGATAAATCCTCAATTGGCCTCCCTTTCCATTTGACTAAATCTTTCTCATAAGTTTTGTTCCTAGTACTTTTTCCAACACAACTATCCAGTATCTCCTCAATCTCCTTTGTAGTTGAACTGGTTGCTGGAATACTCCACTATGCTTCTGCAACTTCATCGTCATCACCTCCTTCATAATACTATCAAATCTAAAATGTTAAATACTGGTGAAATATTCAATTCAGTAGACAACTCCACTTCATAAACATTTCTAGAATCATGCCTTTTCACTATCTTGCAAGGTCCAAACTTCTTCATCTTCAACTTATTATATGTACTCATTGGAAAATGCCTGTTTCTCAAATGAACCATGACTTCATCTCCAATCTAAAATTCCTTATACCCCCTTTTCACATCTACCTTAGCCTTATACTATGTATTCATCTTTATGATGTTCATCCTCACCTCCTCATGGATGTTCTTCAAATTTTGAGCAAAATCTTCTACTTCAACACTACTTAGCTTTCCTTTATCCAATTGCTATAATTCAGAAGCATTTCTAGGACTTCTCCCATATACAATATGGAATGGTGATTTACTAGTACTCTGATTGGAATAATTATTATATGCAAATTTTGCCTGTGGTAAAATCATATCCCATTCTTTTGGTTTATCTCCAACCAAGCATCTTAGCAAGTTTCCCAAAATGCAATTCGCAACTTCTATCTATCCATCAGTCTATGGATGGTGTGATGAACTGAACTTCAAATCTGTCTTCAACTTCTTCCACAATGTATGCTAGAAATACCCAAAAAATTTGGTATCTTGATCTGAAATTGTACTCTTTGGCAGACCATGTAGTCTCATGACTTCTTTGAAAAATAATTCTGCCACATGAACAACATCACTAGTCTTCTTGCAATGAATAAAAAGTGTCATCTTTGAGAACCTGTCAACCACCAAAAAAATAGAATCATGCCTGTGCTATGTCCTCAATAATCCAAGAACAAAATCCATGCTAACATCCTCTCATGGCTTCTTTGGTACAGGTAATGGCTGATAAAATCTTGTATTCTGCTTTACTCCTGCCATCTGACATACTCTGCAACACTGTACAAACTTTTTCACATCTTGCTACAACTATGGCCAATAATAATTCTCACCAACCAAACCAATGGTCTTATCTTTACCAAAATGTCCAACCAATCCTCCACTATGCTTCTCCATGATGACATTCTATCTCATTAAACTTTTGGGAATGCACAATTGGTTTCTTTTAAACAACATACTATCCCAGATCATGAAATCCAACCACTTTGTCCTGTCAAGTGTAATAGGTTCTGTACAATCTTTCCATGCTTCACCAAAATCAAGATCATCTAGATATAATGTACTAATTTCCTTGAACCCAACCACCTCTATCTACATTTTTGTCAGCAAAAGTTATCTTCTACTAAGAGCATCTGTGACTTTGTTAGACTTCCCACTCCTGTGTTTCAAAAAAAATGTGTAGCTCTACAAAAACTCAACCCACTTCAAATGCCTTTGGTTGAATTTTCCTTGAATATTTAAATATTGCAAAGTTTGATGATCAGTATACCAAAAAAACTCCTTAGGAAGAAGATAGTGTCTCCACTTCTTCAATGCTTGAACTATAGCATAAAATTCTTGATCATAAAAAAAATATTTTCTTTTTGCATCATTCAATTTATCATTAGAATAAATAATAGGTTCACCTTCTTGGCTCATAAAAATTCCTATTGTAGTACCACTAGCATCATATTATACTTGAAGCACCTTGTTAAAATTAGGAAGTGCTAAAACAAGCTACTCAATAACTTTCTATTTCAACAAATTAAAACTCTTATCTACTCCTATAGTCCACTTAAATTCTTTCCTATCCCCTCTCATTGTTTCAGTCAAAGGTCCACATTATACTACTAAAACCTCTTATGAACTTTCTATAAAAACTAGCTAGTCCATGAAAAGATCTTACCTCTACCACACTCCTTGAAGTAGGCCATTCAAGGATAGCCTTCACTTTATCTAGGTCCATTTTTAGATCTTCTACTGAGACTACAAATCCAAGGTACACCAACTCCTTTATTAAAAAACTACACTTCTTTAGGTTTATCAACAACTTTTCTTCCTTCAACTTATCAAACACCTCGTGAATATGGATCAAATGCTCCTCCAATGTCTTAATAAATATCAAAATATCATCTAGGTAAAAAATGACAAACTTACCTAGAAATTCCTTTAGTACCTCATTCATGAGTCACATGAAAGTGCTCAGTACATTGGTTAGCCCAAAAGGCATGACCAACCACTCCTACAGTCCTTCTTTGGTCTTGAAAGTAGTCTTCCACTCATCACCTTCTCTAATATGAATATGATGGTACCCACTCTTTAAATCTATCTTTGTGACATACTTAGCTCCACTCAAACAGTCCATAATATCATCCATCCTTGGAAATGGAAATCTATACTTGATTGTGATCTTGTTGATGGTGTGAGAATCTATGCACATCCTCCATTCTCCATTCTTCTTTTGTGCTAATACTACTAGTACAAAACATGGAATTAGACTCTCTCAAATCAACCGTTTATGAAATAACTCATGAACTTGTCTATTAAACTCTTCACTTTTTGCTAGTGTCATTCTATGCACTACCTTGTTTGGAAAACTAGTTCCTAGAACAAAATCCATTTGGTGAGTAATCTTCCTCATTGGGGGTAATCCATTAGGTACATTATCTGATACAATATCAAAAAACTCTCCCAACATATCTATAACTTTTGTAGGTAACTCCTCTACTTCTTCTTTACTATCTTTTTGAATTATAGCAAAACACATATGCTCATTCTTCATACCTTTGAGAAACTCTTTTCCATCAACAAAACATATTTTGGCAACACTAAATACCTTTTCTTCTTTCTCCTTCAATGAATTCAACTTATGTTTCACTCCATCCTTGGTCAGAGTGTAGCTATTTGCTTGCCCATCATGTAGAACATGCCTGCCAAACTACCATGGCCTACACAACAACATAACATATATCCATAGGTATGATATCAAAAAGTACCTCATCTTGGTAGCTTCCAATCTTGAACTTCACTGAGCACTACTCATTGACCATGACCTTGTGGTCATCTTGCACCCAAGAAATATGGTATGGATGTAGGTGTTTCTGCCTCTTCATCTTCAACTTGGTGACCATCATTTTTTACACTAGATTATTAGTACTTCTACCATCAATGATCACATCACAACACTTATTTTCAAATATGCACCTTGTATGAAACAAGCTCCTTATTTGATCAGGTTCATTCTCACCACTCAACATGACTCTTCTATTAACCAAGACTTCTTCTCTTTCAACATCTTTAGAATATGAGGATCTAGCATCTTCATCAACATGTGCAACTCTGGCTTTACCTTCTATTCTTTGATCTATCCTTCCTTGGCACTAGGTACATTCAAATGCTTTATGCCTTTCTTCTCTGCAATGAAAACATTTCCCACAAAAGCCTCCTCTTCCAAATCCTTATCCTCTACCTCTTCCTCTCTTATCTTTATTGTTTTGATCATGGAAACAATTGCAATTATTTCCCCTCTAGTTCTGATTGCTACTCCCAACCTCATCCTTGTTCTTTTGATCATCATTATGACCAACATAAGATCATTTTCCATATCTTCCATCATGACCTCTTCCACTATTCTTGTTGTCAAACTTGTTGTTTAGTTTTTCTTCAACTCTTAGGGAAAATTATTATGCCTCATCAATACTATTCATTCAAACTAGACTCAAGTCATCCTGAATGCTTGGACTTAACCCATTAAGATAACATGCAACATTCTCCTTAACAAATTTTGCATGGTTGATTCTAATGAAACCTTGGTAGAACTCTTTGGTATACTCTTGAAGATATTTTTTTGCTTACTTCAACCCTTGCATTTTCTTCAATAGATCAAGCTCATAATCCATGTGAATGAATTGTCACTTCAATTTAGCTATCATCCACTCCCATCTAGTAATTTTGTCCTTTCCCTTTCTATTTCACTCCAACTAAACCTCCTTCCACCAAATCTTCAGACACCCCTTCAGTTTTATTTTACAAACTTGACCCTATCAGGATCCTCAATATCTTCATACTCAAATACTCCACTAGTTCATTGATCCAATCAATCAACTCCTTTGGGTTATGATTTCCTAAAAATGTGGGAACTTCAAACTTAGGTCTTTTTTTAATCTTGGAGATGGCCCTAAAAATCCTTTCTTCCTTTGGGTTTAGAATTGTCTTTGCTTCAACATTTTCTTCTACTTCATCCTCATCCTCGCTTTCATCTCTTATAGGAAGATTTATTCCTCTATGTGTTTGTTCTTCCAATGCTTGCATTTTTCTTTGGAGGGCTCTAAAACCCTCTAGTGTAACACCTACAACTCTTCCACCATGCTCTCTTCGTCGAGGCATTTTTGTGCTTTTGCTAAAACCCTAGTGCAAACTGCCTCACAATTGGGGATCTATTTACATGCTCCACCCAAACCACGGTCTTGATGTGAACTGCCTCATAGTCGGTGATCTATCCACACACTCAAGAACTCTAGCTCTGATACCACTTGATGAAGGGTGCTCCCCTTAATACCATAAACTTGTAACAAAAACAAAGAAACAACAATAAATGCAAGAATAAAATATGGACTTATTATTTGTGCCGCAAATGCAGTATTATAGAATTCACAAGTATGATATGCTAACCCACATTGGCACCTTCATTACAATCATCTACAAGACAAGCTGTGAACTACCACTCAGAGCTATCCTAGACAATGTTTAGGCCTTTCTTAAATAGGTAATTTTGTGCCACTCAAGAAGATTCTAGACAATGAAACTTAATGCCTAGGGCCAACAGACCCTAACGATACATATATAGAATCGACCAAATACTTCTTTGACAATTATTTTAGATATTTCGAGTAGCACAACTTCGGAAGGCCATAACTTTTGAACCATTGCTCCAATTGGCTATTATAACCACTTTTTAGAAATGCTAGCTCCTGATCTACAAGTTTGAAACCACGCAAGTGCCCCACCATCAAGTTTTTGGACCTCATCCAAGCAATCCAAGGTCTCCAACGTTGAGCCTGAAGATTTTTCTACAAAAGTTTTCACTGAAAATCTGCAATAACTTCTCTGATACTTAAGCTAGAGAAATGCAATTTTTATGGTAGGCTTATAACTCTAAAATGAACCTTCCTATAGAAAATGAGAACATTCTGAGCTCATATGAAAAAATTACTAAAAATAGCAAGTTCCCATAAGCAGTAACCACCCTGTCTACTAGTCCTTATTAAAATATAAAAGACTAAAAATAAAATTATTTTTTTGGGTGATACAAGATAGCTCTTACACCCAGGATACTCTTGCATCATGGTTAAGAAATTCCATAAAAGTTCTTTGAATTTCTCGATCAACACTTGTTCCTTCACTAAAACAATGTCCATTGATTGCATCAATTTCATCCATAAATATGATGTGATGAACTAATGATTCAACATACACAATGTTTTGAAATAAAAAAAAACTACTATTAAATATAAATAAAATATTAGCATTTGCAATTATATTAACAAACAACAAAATTTAGTCTTTTGATCTGCAAATGAATAAGAACTCATACCCGGTGATCCCATGCATAACCAAACATTTCCCTAATCAATCTTGCAACTTCGCTGATATATTTATCTATTATAGCACTCAAAAAAAAGTATTACAAAAAGAAGGCATAAATCAAACATCAAGTCCAAGAAATAAGAAAGTTGGATTGCATAAAAGTAAGATGGATATCAAAAAATCTAAGCTATAACCTTAAGAAAATTGGCATCAATGTTACTAGCAATAGCTCTTAGTAATACTGTCTTTCCTACTCTAGGAGGGCCATATATAAGTACTCCCTAAAATTGGAGAAAAAACAATCAACCTCTATGAATGAATTCCAACAAGAACAAATAAAACATGCAAGTTAAACTTTACATAAACAAGTAATTACCATGATTAATTTGCATCCCACACAAATTTTACTTTAGGAGGTTTGATTCAAACCCTATGAAAGAGTTCAAGATTCATTAAAGGAATTTCAATAGACTCTCTTAGCTCCCTGATTTGATTTGCTAACCCTCCTACTGCTGAGTAGCTCACATTGCTGGGATCCTCATGTAGCATATTATAAACAACAGGGTCCACCTGCATCCAATATACACAAACAAAATGATTAGCCTTTTTCTAGAAAATCCCTTCAAATATTCTTATATAATTTGTGTTTATTAATAGCTTGATGATGTGAGATTCTGATGTTAGCTAACACACAAGGAAGAACCCTCATTATTATAAGTGTTTTCATGTCAAGAACAACACCTATGCCTATAGTGAGCCTATCTTTATCTACCTTATTCTAACACCTAACAACATATCTTGGCCCACTACTAGCTTTCACAATTACTGTACAAAGAAAAATTCATAATCCCAATATTAGAAAAACTAATTTACTTTAATAGTACAAGCATGAATAGTTAAATATTAATTTGTTCAAAATTAAATATCCACTAGAGATAGAATCCTAGATTCATAGGTGATACATATATTAGAATGATAGTGAAATAAAGGATGATCATACCACATCCACATTCCCCTATTGGAAAAATATGAGAAATGTAAGAATATTTAAATTGGATTTTTCAAAGTACCCTAAAAATTATGGAAACAATATTTCAAAATGGAAATAAAAAGGATCAAGGATAGGAGAAATAGATGCGAATGCATCCAAGTGGGGGATAAGGAACCTGGAAAATAGATATGAGCATATTTATTAAATTATATCTTTTTTCCACCTTTCAAACTATATTTATGCATTTGATTGCATGTTGAACATGTAAATATCATATAAAATAATGTATGATATTGATGCAAAATAATAAAGAGAAAACTATCTAATGGTCCTTTATTAATTTTCCAACTTTAGCCATGGCAAAACATGTCATTTTTACAATATTATATCAATCAATCACCTTTCCAAAAATATCTATGTATTTGATTGCATGTCAAATATGTAAATATCATGGATACTAAATGTGTGATATTGATATTAAGCAATCAAGGAAAAACTATCTAGTGGATCTTGATTACTTTTCTAATTGTAACCATGTTAAAACATGTCATACTTTCTAATTGTATCCATGCTAAACCATGTCATACTTACCATACTATATCATCCAGTCACCTTTCCAAAACTATTTAAATAGTTGATTGCACATAAAATATGTAAATGTCAGGACTATTGAGTCAAAAAATGACAATCAAGGGAAAACTATCTAATGGTGATTGACCAACTTTCTGAGTCTAACCATGTATGATAGTGAACCAAGTACAAATTTAAGGAAACTATTAAGTAATAAACCTATATGCTAGTATGTTTGTCTATGAACTTTGTCACCTTCAAAGAAAGATAAACTACCCATACACACCAGTACATAAAATAAAATGAGAAATTAAGCATGGAACTATATATTGCTCTATTATGGAAAAAATGTGTATCTACAAGACATAATTATACTTTAGTTATTATTTGGAAGTGATAATAAATGGAAAAGGTTACATGGAAAAGCTAAAAATTTAAAAGGTTACCTGTAATATTATTCAACATATCACCACACTCAAAAGAAATAATGAGAATAGTTCATGATAACATTGTGAAACAATAGAATGCACAAGCACATGAATTATGGTGTATTCATATACCTTAGAAGATTTGTTTTTCCCTTTAAGTCTACTACCTCCCAACATATCAAGTCAATTTGTATGACAAGATTCATTAAATTTTTTTTTAAAAATATCATGAATCAATGCATACTTTAGAATGATCAAATATCATTTGTTTCCACTATTCAAATTCTTCTTCATGTCTCCCAATTTGCAACAAAAGTTCTCAAATGAAATCATGCAATGAGAAAATGGAAAATATAACAATAAGAGGAGGAAAGCCTAGTGACTCATACCTTTTCCATCCTAGTGTCATAATTACTATGCAAGACAAGACATGAGAAACTGCCAATACAAAAATGAAGATATGTAGTTGATGGAGTCCATCTTGTGATATAAGAGGAACCTTCCCCTGCATCAAAATAAGAAAGGACAAGATCATTTAATTTTCTTTCCATTAGAAAAATAGCTCCATTTGATCTGAATATCCAAGAAAAAAATTCCACCTTTGAAGCATAATGACCAGTTGGAACCCCATTTGTTGTCAAGCTCTACCTTAATGGTGTTTCATGAGAAGCTATGAACATGAGCTTTCTATGTATTGAAAAAATTTTAGTCTCCTCAACACTACTATCAATTCTACAAGCAATTCAAAAGAAATAAAGCTAAATAACTTAATTATGTTATTTACATTGGATCACTCTTTCTAATATCTTTCTCTTATTTATATGATGAACCATACAACATGATCCAAGAATTTGATGCAAAAATAACAACATAATCAAATGTGATTACAGATTAAAAAAGAAGAAGAAGAATATCTTAGAGAGAAATAATTTGAGGCAATCTCATAGAAATCCATTCTTTCGAATACTTTATACACTGCAACTAAATTTCATAAATCAATGAGTTTGACTATAGCATCCTTCTGCATTGGCTGAAACCAAGAGATTCAGATAGTTAGTTGTCATGCAATCATAGGTTAATGTTGAGCTTCCCTTGGTTTCAAGAATAGTTTAATATTCTCTACTAATCAAAACCAACCACATGAAGGTGGAAGCTCATTTGCATACTTGATGGAGTATGCAAAATTCATCTAAAATTCCCTGTTAACATCTATATTCCCTGTTAACATCTAAAATTCATTCATTCTATTAATAAAATGTAACATTCATGAATTATCACATGATAACATTTATTAACACATAAGTTTCATTAGAACATCCACATTAACATTAAAAGATAAGATTCATTAGAAGATTCAATAGAACATAAATAAAACATCTAGACATAAATATTAGTCCTTATCAAATAAGTTACATATAAGGTCACATGAATCATTTTTTTTCTTTTTTTTGGTCCTTCCCTATATTTTTACAGAGGCATATCCATGTCATCATCGATATTTCTTCTCACTCATGGACATGCACTCGTTGTCCTTTGCAAAGGTGGGTCCTCTGCAATAACAAATAAAAGGGTTAAATTTTAAAAATTTGAGGCTTAATTTTTTAAAAAAGAACATTTTAGTGCTCTTTACCTTGTCCAACCACATCATCTTGCCTATTAGCTTGAACCTCAACATGCTTATCAGGAAAAACCTTTTCATCCCTTGCAATTGTAAGACAAGATGTTATTCTTCATCTATCTCATCATTAGGATCATTTTCATTGTCGACATTGTCACCACCACTATTCTGGTCATCATCATTATTCTCATCATCATCGTCATTGTCATCGTCATCATCATTGTCATCATCATCTTCATCATTATCATCTTGATTAGTAGAAGCATCATCATTGTGATCAGTAGAAGCATCATGATCATGATCAATAGCAACATCATTTACATTAGGAGCATCATTGACTAATTCTCAATCATGATCCACTTCTTCCTCTTCCTTAGTATCTTCTTCTTCCATTGCAGTATACTTTATTGGCCTTCCCCTTGATTCATGTCTTAAAAAAATGACCAACTTGGTTTATGTGGAACCTTTGAGTAAAGTACCTACTCACATTAGCTTGAAAGAACATAAGGCTCATCCCAAACTAGGTCAAAAAAACTTGTATTAATCATTGCAAATCCATTCTCATGCTCAATAATAGTTCTACCAAGATCATTTTAATTGGGTCATAGTCTCTACCATTTTACGATGAAGAGAACTAATTTGATTTTGATTCTTCTTGTCTTTAAGCCATTACAACTCTTGCAAGTACAATAATATTTTTCATCACCTTCTCTTTGAAAGTTAGATAACAATCTAGTGATTGTCTTCCTATTTTGATCAAATTCCTTGTATTATTTGACATGATCCTTCTTCATGAGAATAACCTATTCTTGTACCCTTATTGAGTTGGTTGTGTATATCTACAAAAATATTGGACATGTTGTACTTAATGTTTATATTTGCACATATGGTTTTGAAATAAAAATATGGTGTAATTAATGTGTATATCTGCAGAAATATTGGACATGTTGTACTTAATGTTTATATCTACACATATGTTTTTGAAAGAAAAATTTGGTGTAATTAATGTGTATATCTACAAAAATATTGGACATGTTGTACATAATGTTTATATCTGCACATATGGTTTTGAAAGAAAAATTTGGTGTAATTAATGTGTATATCTGCAAAAATATTGGACAAGTTGTACTTAATGTTTATATCTGCACATATGGTTTTGAAAGAAAAATTTGGTGTATTTATGCCTCTTCATTTTGATTTTGTTCAAGGGAAGCTTGTCAATGGTAATAGAAAACAAGAATGCATTTTCTAAGAGTTTACAATTGTTCAACAAAATTAATGTTTTACAAGAAAATGCACCTAAAGAACTATTAGCTCAGAAGCAAGAACATGGTGTTGAAATAGTACAAAAAGTGCTTGACATGAGAGGTCTACAAGTGAGGGTGTTGACCAATCTTGAAAACTTGAATGCTGAAATGAAAGCTATCGAGGATCAAACACCTATGCGAGAGTTACAACACGACGTGAAGTTGATTTTAGATATGGTAGAGGTAGATATTCATAAGTTTGATTAAAATTGAAGGAACAAGAGAGAGAGTTTGTGGCAATATACCAAAAGGAGAAGGAGAAACTTCAGAAAGAGATCGTATGACACAAACAACAACTAGAAAACATAGAGGATATTATGGGAGCTCTAGATAGAATCCAGGAAAGTGTTGCAATAAATAAGATTGCATGAAGAAAACCAAATCCCAAGGTAAATATTAGATCTACCTTGCTAACTCCTAATGGGTTGGGATAATATTATTTGTCCCCATCACATTCACTTTGATAGCCATGTTAGGGAGGTGATCTCACCTAGTTCATCCTAATGACTTTGAATTCCTTAATCACAATCCTTGGTGCTCAAATTAATGTCCAAGAAATTTGTACCTTAGGGCTCTATTTGATCATCATTTGAAAGGGCCTCAAAGTTGACCACAAAATGTCTCTCAATATGTTGTTCTTTACTTTCATTAGAGGGGGAATCCATATCTTGCTTACTTGGACATAAGGGTGACCTTTTCTTCTTTTGAGGTGGCCCCTTGTCCTCTATCCCTTCCTCTTCATTCCTCTTGTTTGTAACTCCTTGTCACTCCCTCCATTTTTCTTCTTATTTTTCCCTTCTTGTGTTCTTGAATATTTAGGGAGTTGTTCACATAATTTCTCATTTTGTTCTTCTACAAATTTCATTAGTTTAGATTTCAATGGAATTCATTTTTCCTTCAACTTAGCCATCTATTGGTTTATCCATGTGCAAGTGAATGGTGTTGAACATGAATCATTATTGTGTCAAAAATTTACCCTTGTTCAAACAATCTATAATAGGAATTACATTCTATTTTGCTGTGTCATGATCACCATGGAAATAGCATCAACATTTTCTTAAACTAGCATATCCTAATATCAATAATGCAATAAATTGGAGGGTATAGTAACTCAACTATATGAGATGCTTCTATAGTTGACCGCTACTTTCATTCATCCTAATTGTCAACATACTCTCTTGAAATTTTTGAGCTTATATTTGTTCTCTAATTATTTGTAGTCAAATAATGCTCTTTCCTGGTTTTGGCACAAGATCTTTAAATAAAACATACTTCTCACAAAATTCTTACCTTCCAATTTATTGCATTTAAGATATTAGTATTTTTCATGATCACCTTGGAATTTGTCATGTATTGCATCTAAATTTTCTTTACCATTTCTTAGAAGAGTGTTTCAAGGTTGGGAACCACTTCAACATTCTTTGCATGGTTTAGAGGTAATATTGTTGTGGCAGAGGCTCTTGCAAGGGAATGAGCCTCGTGATTATGACATTTACACAGAAGCATGACTTGCTTCTTCAATTTCTTTCACTTGACTCTTCACTGAAGTTATTCTTCCAATAGTGAGAATAGCTACTACAAATTCCTAGGAGCCAAGGGACCTTGAACCTATGCTACATTTTGTAGAGACATGTGAGAAGTTACTATTAGATTCAATACTTCATAACATTTTGGATCATATAGGATAACTAATTTAATAGCAGCAATAGATACTTGGGATCCTAATAGGGAGAGCATGCCAATACATGCATGGTTAGATTCTTGGCTTCCATTGTTGGGCCAATGTGGAGCCTTTATATCCAACCATTTTTTATAAGTTGGGGAATGCAATTCATGCCTGACATGCAAGTGATGCATCTACATATGCAATTTTATCACCTTGAAAAACTGTATTTGATCCTGCTTGCTAGGAACAACTGATTGTTCATTTCATTATACCTAATTTGATGATAGTTCTCCAAGAATTTGTAATCAACCTAACTAATCAGAAACTAGAGAAATTTAACTAGGTTATGGCTTGTTTCTTTCTAAAAATATATGCCATGATATGTTTTTGTATAATTTCTAGCAATCTCTGCCCATTTTTCATGGTTTGCATTATTTTTGTGTAGGATCTTGAGCTAAGTCACTTAGAACAGGTTGAGTGAGTTTTATTATTTTATTATTTGGATTCTAGAATATGTATGCATCTGGATCAATTTTTTAGTTGTGCTAAAAAGTAATAAGCATCTTCAAAAAGATCTCTCTCTCTATATATAAAGGCTACAAGTTGTGCAATTTGTCATGTATTGCATTTTCATTTGCTTTGCCATTTCTTATAAGAGTGTTTCAAGGTTGGGAACCACTTCAACATCCTTTGCATCATTTAGAGCTAATGTCATTATGGTAGAGGCTTCTGAAAGGGAATGAGCCTCATGATTATGGCATTTACATTGAAGTAGAACTTGCTTCTTCAACTCCTTTCACTCAACTCTTCACTGAAGTTATTCTTCCAACAGTGAGAATAACTACTACAAATTCCTAGGAGCCAAGGTACCTTGAACCTATGCTACATTTTATGGAGACATGGGAGAAGTTACTACCAGATTCAATACTTTATAACATTCTGGATCATAGAGGATGCCCAAATTAATAACAATAATATATACATGGGACCCTCACAGGGAGAGTGTGCCACTACATGCATGGTTACATCCTTGGCTTCCATTGTTGGGCCAATATATGGAGCCTTTATATCCAACCATTTATAATAATTTGGGGAATGCACTTTAAGCCTGGCATGTAAGTGATGCATCTACATATGCAATTTTATCACCTTGAAAAATTGTATTTGATCCTGCTGGCTGGGAACAACTAATTGTTCATTTTATTATACCTAATCTAATGATAGTTCTATAGGAATTTGTAATCAACCTAGCTAATCAACAACTAGACATATTTAACTAGGTTATGGCTTGTTTCTTTCTAAAAATATCTGCTATGATATATCTTTATAAGATTTCTTGGGAACTTTGCCCATTTTTTTTTGTGGTCTACATTATTTTTGTGTAGGATCTTGAGCTAAGTCACTTAGGATAGGTTGAGTGACTTTTATTGTTTTATTATTTGGATTCTAGAATATGTATGCAACTGGATCAAGCTTTCTAATGTGCAAATATATAATAAGAACCTCCAAAAAGATCTCTATGTATCTAAAAAGACTGGGTTATAACTTGTTTCTTTCTAAAAATATCTTAGATATGATATGTTTTTGTAAAATTTCTTGCAAACTTTGGCCATTTTTCATGGTGTGCATTATTTTTGTGCAAGATCTTGAGCTGAGTCACTTAGCATGGGTTGGGTGAGTTTTATTGTTTTATTATTTGGATTCTAGAATATGTATGCAACTAGATCAATTTTTTTGTTGTGCTAATATGTAATAAGAACCTTCAAAAAGATCTTCGTATATATATAAAGACTAGGTTATTGGTTGTTTCTTTCTAAAAATATCTGCTATGATATATTTTTGTAAAATTTCTTGTGAACTCTGCCCATTTTTTGTGATCTGCATTATTTTTGTGCAAGATCTTGAGGTAAGTCATTTAGCATAGGTTGAGTGCATTTTATTGTATTATTATTTGGATTTTGGAATATGTATGTAGCTGGATCAATTTTTCTATTGTGAGATAATATGTAATAAGAACCTTAAAAATATCTCTCTAAATATATAAAGAGATACATGTTTAGAAGGAAAAGAAAAGAACATTTACATAGGTACTTCTTCTTGCCCTTGAAGAAAACCACAGAGTAAGGGCACATAGATCACAAGGGTACAACATGGCAATTAAATCATAGAGCTGCAAGGGCATGACAATGAAATGAAAGGATCACAAGAGCACATCAATGAAATACACTGATCATAAGGGAATGACAACATTTACAACTCTTCATCCTTGTTTAGAGCTCTCCAACTCTTTCGCATGTAACTCTCCATAGTCAAAATAAATGGGGAATGATTTATGTTGTATAAGGGTATGACACGACAATGAAATCGTAGATTTGTAAGGGCATGATAATGAAATGCAGAGACCATAAGGGCATAATAATGAATGCACCAATCACAAGGGCATGACAATGTTCATAGCTCTTCACCCTCGTTTGGAGCTCTCCACCTTGTTTGCGTGCAAATCTCCATAATCAAAACAAATGGGGAATGTTTTATGTTGTATTTTATTTTCATTTTATTTATGCTCACACAGGTGTTGCATTTATGATGTCAACATTGGTATTGCGATGGTGTTGGGGACAACTACAAAAAAAAAACAAACATGAAAATAAGCACAAATTACACTGCCATCACAATTTGACTCCAAATATTGTAGCGGCCAAATAAAGACAAACACAAGAATCAAACAAGTGCCATATTTGATAAAGATGATATTCTTACTTACTTTCTGCAAATTCATACTGCAAATCATTCATGAAAGCATTGACAAAACCTTTTAGACCATTTTCTCTAGTTGACGCCCTGAAAAAAACCAATAAATCTTGTCAACAAGTTAATTATTCATTTCAGACATGAAAGCTCTAAATGCCTAATTAGCCACAATAAAACGATTTAAGTTAAAATATGATTTTGTAATGAACATTCAAGAATATCAAGTGTTGGCTAGAGAATAGACTATATTATTTTTAATCCCCTCAATTTAAGATGAGAAACTTAAAATCTTGATTAAACCCCACCCACTACAAAGGATAAGTACTAAAACTAGAATATATATTTCAATATCATGGCATTTGACATTAATATTTAGTTTACATTTAGCAGATGTGCACCATCATTGTACTTAGACACTCATTCCATATCAAAGTGTTCTGGTGCTAATGTTGCATATCATTAGAAAGTTCTTAGTCACCTATAAGCATAATAATTAATTAAAAAAGATGCACAATGTTGCAATACCAACATGAATGTGAAAGCCTAATGGGTCACAAAGACAACACTATCTTTGGTAAACACCACAACCAAAATTCTTTGATAGATACATATGGATACATAGGTGATGCATGATAATGGTTTGAAGCTTGGGACAAAACACAATATAAGAGCAAAGACATGGCACTCAAACCTTTTGTTGAAAACATAATTTAAGGAACAAATAATAGGGATGTGTTGTTTTGGATAGGAGGATTTTAAAACTTGTGTTGACCTTTTCATTTCCCTTTCTTCTTTTAGAGAAAATTTTGACCCTCATTTGATCATCTTGTTTTGGGAAACATAAATAAGTGATATTGAAAGACCCACTCAATTTTTAAAGCTTTTGGGTGTGTATTTTGTGATGTGAAGATAAATATTTTCAGCTTGTTTTAATGTGGGTTTTCAAACTACAATTTGGTGTGTGTGGTTTTTAGTGTGTTGATGATCATTCTTCATTATGGAATTTTGGAGTGAGATAGTGTGTGTTTGGCCTCAAATTCAACACCCTACAGTTTATTAACATATTTCGGAAGTGAGTATTTAGGGTGGCTGAAGCACAATTTATCACAACTCTTAGATCTCAATTTGCCTCTTGGTATTCATCTATTATGTTTTTGTTCTCAAGCCACCATATTCTAACCTATCACTTGTGGGTTTTAATGAGTGTTTGATTATATTATTCAAATTCTATTCTAGAGGGTTGTACACTTCCTCTTTGACACATACTATTTGGACATAAATTGCTACTAATGAAAACTTATTAAAGCTAGAATCTTTCTTAACATATATCACCAATGTAATAGAAATTATGATGTCTGATATAATATAATAAAAGTGTGATTTCAACTTGTAGCTGAGCGCTAATGTGATTTGTAATGATTTTTAGTATGAATTGATTTAAGAAATAATTATTCTCTTTATTGTAAAATTATTTCTATGGATGCAAAACCTATGGATAAATTTTGAAGTAAACAATCAACAAACTACTTGTTTGGCTCATATATTGCAACCACATACCACAACCAAAAAAAATTAGGGGTGGTCATTACCTTATTTTTATTAGAAAAAAGGATGTAAAACACCATTGAATAGTTTAACAAAAAAGCTCACTAGCATGCATGACTAAAGGCTATCATATGCCAACTAAAATAGTACAATTTCAATCCTAGAGTAATGCAAGATGTCACATCAAAAAACTCTAAGAGAATAAAATGAGATGCACTAAAGAAATAAACCATTTGGAACTTCATTGTAGAGGTTCATGTTCAATACCTTAGAAAGATGTGTTGCATGCTCAAACGTACACATGTTGAAGTAGGGTATGATGGCACCCAAGATTCTTGTCTTCATTTTTTATCTTGAAGAGAAGACATCATCACAAACACTAGGGATATGAAAATTTTAAGTGGCCAATAATTATTAGACAATGAGCATACACAATGAGAAGTAAAAAAACTATTATCATGAGTATAAAAATAACAAAAAAAATAAATATACATTCATTGATAGGAAAAAGTAAAGGCAGTGATGTGATCATTGAAGACAATAGCATTCACTATTATAGTAGTGATATTGCATGGTGATACAAAAGAAATGGTTGAAAAGATGATATAGAGAAAATAATCTCAATCAATTAAGGAAGTGCTCTTGATAGTAAGGGGGTCTATAATAGCTAAAATAATTCAATGAGATGGTCATCATGCAAATAAATAATAGAGAAGTGATTCATGAGTGCAACAATGACATTATTACAAGGTTTGTGATCAATCAAAACACATCACATACAATGCAAAAAAAAGCCAAAGAATGTTCAAACACATTGATTGTAATGGAGATATGTTTAGATGTTCCACTATTTGAAGGATGTTTAGACTATTTTAAAAGGTTTTCTATTTAAGAGACTATTCATGGAATAGAGACATCCATTATAACGATGAGATCATATCATCTATTTTAAAGAAAAGCATTTACTAATTTATGAGCATGTTAGGAGCAACTCTAGAATATTATAGTTGTATCAAGGTATTGCTACAATACAAAATGAAAATGATGCTATAAGATGGAATGATAGTTATGAGGCAGTGGTATCGTATATTGAGAGTCAAGAAATATAACAAGAAGTACATGAAGGTTTCCATTAAAGGGTAATGAAAGTCATGTTGTAAGCATGAACTCTGATGATATTCCTATGGGGGAGTATTGTAGATGTGTTACTATGATGATATGTTACATTCATGACTAATTTTGTCATTGATGTCAATGTAGCAATTTTCTATGGTAATTGATAGAAGAACAACAGAAAGATCAAGTTGGTATAGATGACTAGTTGAGTATTATAACTATCCAAGGTTATGGGAGATACTTCTGAGTATCTAGTAAATGCAATTAATGTCAGAAGAATAAATGATAAGTCTAGAAGAAGTTATGTAAGTTTTAGTAATGTCTGTTCTGAGATAGAGTTTATAGAGGTATATTCTAGTAAACTTATTATATCTCCTAGAAAAATTGTTATTCTAAGAATTGAGGTTGGGGATATGAAGAAGACATGTTGGTGATGATGTGGCTAAGATCACTCATCATAATATTTCTATTGACATATCAGTCAAGTTTATTATTAGTGACATACACTTAATCAGATTGAAAGTATCTACTGAGCTTATTGTATAGTTAATAGTGTTTCCAACCATTTCAGTTACCACCAAGTTCTACAATTGCTACTAAGTCCTTTGGAGAAATTCCAATGCATGCCAAGTAGGTACAGTTAATGCAAAGATCAATAGAGTAAACCAAGCATCTCAGTGTATGCTGAGTTTACCAGTGTAAACCAAGTAGTACAGTGCTTATCGAGTTCGTAGTTTATGTGATGTGAATCCTGTATTAATTGAGCTATTGAGTGTTAACCAAGTGATTCATTTTATACTGAGCTCAAGGAGATAGTGTTTACCATGTCATATAATGTAAACTAAGAGACTCAATTTATATGAGAAGTTTCACAGTATCTACTGAGTCACCAATGCAGACCAAGTTCAACACTACTTGAAAGTGATTAGTATGGATTGAGCTTCTACATCTACCGAGTACATGATGATGTTGAGCATTGAGAGTGGATGTTGAGTATCAGAACTTCACCAAGTCAGTCTTTAGAGCTCGAGTGTCTACATTTGAGCTGACTTTGTAATATTTATGAAAACTTGTATTGTGGCCATCTTTGTAATTATGTAATTGGATTGATATATATGTAATGTATTGTATCATATCCAAGTGTGATTGTGAATGCAATGTAATCAAATATAATAATAAAAGATCAGAAAAGAGTGAATTACAAACACTACAATAGTATAAGGAGCAAAAAATACATATCTATCACAACAAAGTGATTAGTACATAAAGGAATCTCATTTAGCAAAATAAGTTGCAGATCAGAGATCAGCTATTGCTTCATCCTAATAGGTGGATAGGTCAAATCCTTTAACAAAGTAGACCTAATAGTCTTTTGTAAATCTCTTTACTGAGTGCATACTTCAATGTATGTTTGTAAATCCTTTCACGAGGTGGACCTAGCAGCCCTTATTGCTCCTAATAGGGAAGATCATCACAAGTGATCAATGTAACCCTTAACAGGCCAACTTTATACTACAGTACAAAAGCTTGTGGGTATCATCCCCACCCTAGTTTTACTTTCTATTTGGAAGGTTTCTGAGTCACCAAATCTATGTGTCAAAGTGTTATGAATGCTTTGATATTTTTTAGTTTCTTATGTATGCAATTAGATCAGATTATATGAGAAGGATTAAATGCTAATTGGATAATTGAAGTTAAAAGTTTTATAGGGTTACTGGTTCACCCCTCCCCTCTTAGTAACCTAGCCTATCTAAATATTTCCAATAGCTGGTATCAAAGCATTGTGGTTCTCAGGAGAAAGTTTAACAACTTGAGAAAAGATAAGGGCCATGGAGATATTTAGACTTGACAAAGCTATTGATAATGAAAAGCTAGATTTGGAAATGGCTAATACCCAACTCAAGAAAACAAAGGAGCAGCTCTCCCAATTCGTGAAAACAAGAAAAGTATTTGCAATTCAAATGAATGAACATCTCTACATTGAAGAAAGGATTAAAGAACTTCATCCTGCAAGTAACTTAGATGAAGCAAATGATGCAATCAAAAAAATCCTAGAAAAGAATGGTTCCCTACAAGAAGAAGTGAGAAAGCTAAGAAGAGAGCAAGAAATTTAGTTAGCAGGCTATGTGAAGTCATGGAAGAAAAGAACAAGATAAAAGAAGAGATAGAAGGAAAAAATAATGAAATCTAACAACTATCCCTTTAGCAAGTAGACTTTATTATTTAGCTCACCAATGCAAATGAAGAAATCATGAGTCTAAGATTTGAAAGTGAAAGATTGAAGAATGATCTAAACTCTGAATGGAAAATCAATGAAAATATGATGAAATCCCAAGCAGAGATGAATCAATTAAATGAGGAAAACATGTATAGATAGAAAGGAAAAGTAGGAATTAGATATACAGAAGGAGAATCATCCAAGCAAGAATCTCAAAAGAATCAAAGATCTACTTGCAACCACTATGGTAAGATGGGTCATACCTCAAATAAATGTTGGAGCAATGGAAAAGAAAAATTCAATGGAAAGTACTACAATTGTAGTCAACATGGTCATAAGGCTAATGAATGTAAAGAGGAACCAAGATTTGAAGGTAAATGTCATAAATGTAAGAAACATTGACACAAGTCATCAGAATGCAAAACCAATTTATTGAATCCAACAAAATAAATTGTGAAAGCAATATTTGGTTGAGATTACAACACCTGGTATAGATGTCATTACTGTGGAGAATTTAGACACATTGGTATGAATTGTGTTAAATATCATATGAGGAAAAGAGATACTACTAAAAGATGTTTCACTTGTATAGAACTTGGTCATCTTTCTAAGAACTGGAAGAATACTAGTAGAATTGAAGATGAGAAGAAGGTAAAAGGTGATAACATCTAAAAACAAATGAGACAACAATGGGTTCCAAAGTCTACCAAGACTATAAGTCCAAGAAATGGTGATCAAGTCACTCAAGAATTGGGTGACTCTACCATTTCTACTTAAGTTCTCAAAGAAGAAACTAGGACTATGCTACCAAAGAAAACATTCAAAACAGTTCTAGATTGAAAAGATATAAGATCCATATCTGTATTTAAGATACAAAGGGATCACCAAGTAAAAGGGTACTAGTGTTTACAAAGTTACTTTCCTTATCAAGTGAGGTTGGGTCATAGAATCTACAAAGTAAGGTTTGGAGTAACTATATTCTATGTGGTTACTAAATGACAGAAGACTCTACCAAGCATGGTTAGGAGTAATGAAGATGCATATGCTTACCGAGTCATGAAGACTTCACCGAGTGTTTAATACAAAAAAGTAGATGATAGTCTATCAACATGATATCAATCACCTTTTGTACCAAGCATTTATGGAATTTTTTTGATAAAAGGCATGGAATCAAAGTCATTCTTGTTGTGAAATTCTTGAGAGCTATTGTCAAGTGTGATCTTCAGAGCATTCGAGTGATTTGAGAAAATTCTTAGCGAAAGATTTTGAATTCTCTCAAACCCTATTGAGTGAAGATGGCATCCAACAGTAGCAAGGAAAAGTGAGGATCAGATATGTTGGTTCATGGTGAATGGAAGGCATTGGACTTAAAGCTCACTCCTGCAATCATCGAAACTCTAGATGCAAGTAGAGCACAGTCTTAAATCCTTCCAAAGGTACTATTGATCAATGATATTCACACTCATTTTAAATGTGTTATTCAAGAGATTGGCACTTTGGAAATGGATGATGCCCTAGATAAACTATGTGTAAATGGAGTCTTGAAACCCAAGCACCAACACCTAGAAACTAAATGGTTGACTCACATCCCTAACATGCCCAATGAATTTGAGTAAAATGGATTAGGTTTATCCTTAGTCGGGTGCACAACGGGCAATTGTGGTTGGAGCAACCATATTGATCACAAAGAAGATGATCCATTGAATCATTGGTCTCCCAATACTGGCCAAAGCTAAAATGATTAAAACCCTAGGTCAGGTTAAACTAGAAAAGAAAACCCTAGCAGAATAGGATGACAAAGGAAAGAAGATTAGTAGTGTCACAGACATGGAGCTGAAATTCAGAATCCATACTATTGCACATAAGATTTATAGCTCAAGTAGGTTAAACAATGTATTATGCAAAGCAGTTGACCTTGCATACAAGGTAGTGAAGAATAATCCATCTTACGACCTTGCTAAGCTACTATTGAAACAATTCAACAAGAATATGGAAAGCATTAGGACATCAAAGAATAATCCATGTAAGTTTGGCCCCTATTAACATGTCCATTCTTTTATGTTCAAAAATTCTTCCCTTTAAAAGGCACTATTGTTTGGAGAAAAGATATGCCTCTACTTTATCAAATCAATGATTATATTGTTGAGATGGGTGAGAACTATAATAGTATCATGGACAACTACTTTGATGTATTCAAGGAAAAGATGAGCATTAGGTTTAGGATTCCCAAGAAGTTAGTT
The DNA here is from genome assembly GCA_028749045.1 of Cupressus sempervirens. Lineage (NCBI taxonomy): Eukaryota > Viridiplantae > Streptophyta > Pinopsida > Cupressales > Cupressaceae > Cupressus > Cupressus sempervirens. Next base: position 694,152,519 of record CM053789.1, on the reverse strand, counting down.
GAAGATTACAAAGATGATGTGTGTTTCATGGTGGACAGTGACAAAGTATACATTCAGGCAATTAGTCCTAGAATAGCACAGGTAAAACCTCTTGGATATGAGGTTAATATAGATGAAACCAAAGATATTATTGAGACACTTGTTAATGAGATAGTGGATCCTAAGGCAAGATATTTTGGTATCTATGATGAAGCAAAAGCTAGGATAGAACTTGAAATAAAGCTCCCTCAGGTGGTTAACAAAGGAAATAAAAGAATTACTAAACTGAAAACAAGTTCTACCCTTTTTTTGATCAAAGGAAAAGGTGAGGATGAGGAAGTAGAGGATGAGGAAGAACCTAAGGAAGAAGAATCATTAAAGAAGAAGGGCAAGGTAATTATCACCAAGCCACCAAATCCATCATAGTATTTACAAGAAGATCCTCCAAGAAGAAAGCTAACAAGAAAGGAGGAGACATTATTTTCAAAAAGCCTCCACCAACCTTCCAAGATAGATTGAAAGACCTAGAAGCTAGAGCCAATATAACAAAATTTAAGGCGTTAAAGAATGAGAGTAGAACACTTGAAGAGAAGAAGTAGATAAAAGATCTTGTGATGGACAAAATGGGTAAGTGGAAGTACTCACCTGATCAACTTGCTTCTCAGATTCCTAACATTTTGTTGGATAAGATCAAAGCCAAGATGAGAATTTTCCATGCAAACTGTCAAAGACATCTATGGGAAAACTCTGAGGTAGCTTATACTAAGCATATCATATGCATAAGTAAAAGAGTCACTAAAGAAAAATGAAGAAAAATTGACTCTAAAGTTTAATACTTGCTTGGTTTTGATGAAAGATATTGAAGATGTTGTAAGGAATGAAATAAACATTTGGAAAAATTTCTATCTTTTACATAAACCAAGTGATTTCCTTGTGAATGTAAAAGATGATGATGATGATGAAGATAAGGAGAAAGATGAAGAGGAAAATGTTGAAGAAGTAACTCATTTTGATAATGTAGATGATGAAGAGGAATAGGAGCAAGAGGCTACTGAGGAAGAAAAGAAAGATGAAGAGAAATTGATCTAATTAAGATAGTTGAAGTAGTTGTTACCTCACTTCCTCACTCTCCAAGCAAACCAGTGACAACATCAACCATAGAGATAACCCTAACAAGGCTGATTGTGACCATCGGTTACAATACAAATGTCCAATCACTCTTTGCTCCTATTTAGATCTAAACATCATTGACTAAAGTGACTTCCACTTCATCTACCAAGCTACAAACTCTTCCCTCTTTTACCAAGTTGGCTACATCAATTTTGAGCATAATATTTTTGGGCACATCAATTGTGAATACATCAATTTTGGATTCTTTAGGTATTTCTATTAGTATTCCTTCAATAAACTATGTAGTATCACTTTTTATAGCTAGTATTAGTATTTCTACAATTATTTCTATTGTTGGCACACAAGAAATAAGTGCAAGGACAGTTGAGACCAAGGCTCAACAAAGCACAAAATTATTTGGGAAAAGGAAAAGAGATGGAGGAAGATATAGATCTAGATGAGGAAATTGTAATCCCTAATTAGGATATTTCCAAGCTTACCCTTGACCAAATACAGACATTTGGTGAACTCCTCCAGAAGAAAGCCAAACAATAGAGATTAAGAGAGGAAAGGGACAAAGAATTCAAAATTATTGAAGATGCAAATAATATTTTGGCAGTGGCCATAAGCATTGAGGTTGATTCTTCACAACCAATTTTGTATAAGCTAGTAGAGGCAGTTCAAAAGTTCAATGATGATATTGATAGGTAGGATAAGCTAGTGCATAAGGTATAAAATAAGTTTGATGATAAAGTGTTGGAGCACATTGCTCAACAATTTGCAATTTATCAAGTAGAACTCTCTACAATCTTAGGCTCTCTAGAAAAATCTTGTACAAATGTATCATCACTTTTTGGTAAATTATGTGGCATTTCTTATTTTGCCAAGGAAATAAAGGACAAATTGTCCAAAATAGATGAAAACCTTAAGTTAAGCGCTCAACAGTTGCAACTTGACCCTAGATCAAGTTTTGCACACTTTAAGAAGATAAGATTCTTGACAGATATGAAAATAGAACTACTTAGAGAAGAAGCAAGGATACGATCTACATTGGTAGATATACAACATATGATTCTTCCCAACATGGATGCACTGCAGAAACACATTGCACATTCTAAAACTCTCATCCATAATGATAATTTCTCCATAGCAAACCATATGATAGAGTTGTCTGTAGAAGTACTAATTGCTCTACACAAAAGTAAGATTTTACAAGAAAAATGGAACAAGACCTTGGAAATCATTCTCAAGGTATATTGAGGATTTCTATCTCATTTTGGCATTAACATGTAAATATATAGAATAAATCTTTGGCATTAATGTCAAAAAGGGAGAGAAAGATATATGTATAAGGGGAGTATATATGATGAATAAGAAGATATGGACAAAGATGTAAAGAATATGGGGGAGAAAATACAATAAGTTGAAAATGTAATGGGCAAGAAAGATATGTACAATAAGTATCTGTTGTATATACCAAAACAATGTATAGTATACTGTATGAAGGAAGCTTACCATGTACATATATATATATATATACAAAATCAATTTTGAAGAATCTCAAAAATACTATACTCTACTGAGCTTTTATCACAAGGTGATGGATAAGTATTCAGGAAACTTTTTGAATTCAGTTTTGGCTGATAAGTGTTTTTGTCACTAATGCCAAAGGAGGAGATTGTTGACATATCAATCAAGTTTGTTATAAGTGACATACACTTAATCAAATTGTAAGTATCTACTAAGTTTATTGTACAATTAATAGTGTTTTCCAAGCATTTTAGTTACAATTGAGTTCTATAGTTGCTACTGAGTTCTTTGGACAAATTCCAGTGCATGCCAAGTAGTTATAGTTAATGCGAAGATCAATAGAGTAAACCAAGCATCTTAGTATATGCTGAGTTTACCAGTGTAAACCAAGTCGTACAATGCTTACCAAGTTTGCAATTCATGTGATGTGAATCTAGTGTTAACCAAGCTACTCATTGTTAACTAAGCGATTTAGTTTATATTAAGCTCAAGGAGATAGTGTTTATCAAGTGATATAATGTAAACCAAGAGACTCAGTTTATATGACAAGTTTCACAGTATCTACCAAGTCACCAATGTAGACCAAGTTCAAGACTACTTGAAAGTGATCAGTATGGATTAAGCTTCTACATCTACCAAGTGCATGATGAGGCCAAGCATTGAAAGTGGATGTCGAGTATCAGAACTTCACTAAGTTAGTCTTCAGAGTCCAAGTATCTACATTTGAGACAACTTTGTAATATTTGTGAAAACTTGTATTGTGGTCAAATTTGCAATTATTTAATTGGATTGATATATATGTAATGTCTTGTATCATATCCAAGTGTTATTATAAATGCAATGTAATCAAATATAATAAGAGAATAGTGAATTACAATGGCTACATTAGTATAAGAAGAAATAAAGACATATCTATCACAACAAGGTGATTAGTACATAAAGAAATCTCATTTAGAAAACCAAGTTGTAGATTAGAGATCAGCTACTACTTCATCCTAATAGCTCAATCAGTCAAATCCTTTAACAAGGTAGACCTAACAGTCTTATGTAAATCTCTTTACCGAGTTCATACTTAATTGTATGTTTGTAAATCCTTTCACAAGGTGGACCTAGCAGTCCTTATTACTCCTAATAGGGAAAATCATTAGAAGTGATCAATGTAAACCTTAACAAGCCAACTTTATACTACAATACAAAAGCTTGTGGGTGTCATCCTCACCCTAGTTTTACTTTCTATTTGGAAGGTTTTTGGGTCACCAAATCTATGTGTCAAAGTTTTATGAATGCTTTGATATTTTTAGTTTCTTATGCATGCAATTATATCAGATTATATGAGAAGGATTAAATGCTAATTGGATAATTGAAGTTAAAAAAGTTTTATAGGGTTACCAATTCACCCCTCCCCTCACACTAACCTAGCCTATCTAAATATTTCCAATAATTGAGTGTATAGAAAGATATTAAAGTTGTAAAGTGAAAGATTAATGTTATCACTAAGTGTAACATGTTCTTAATGTGGTCCTATAATGATTAATTGAGAAGGTCTAACAACTAACTTAGGGAATTGTTTTGAGGACTTGGTATAAAGGAAGGGTATTCTCCTTTATGAAGAATGTATGGAATTGTATGATTTTGACTGATGATAAGCAATAGTAAGAGCATAATGCAAAGTTGAGTAGAGTAGCACAGAAGTGAAGGAAACTTCATTTTCGAGGTTTTTCTGATTCGAGGTTTGATATTTGGATCTGAGGTTCATAACCTAGTCTACAAGGTCTGGCAGTGATTAGTTTGACTGATAGAATAAAGGAAAATAGAACATAATATTAAATTACTTGTTTGAGTAGTGAGCTCTTCTTGTAGTTGAAATTACATGTTTGGGTAGTGGGCTCATCTTGCATACATTGTACCACAACTCCTAACAGGGATTCAAGGTCTACTAATAGGGACTATATGTACTAAGTATTGTAATAGACTCCTAACAAGGTCCATCCTCTAACAAGGAATATTTATATTAGTACATCATCTTGTGGGTATCAATCCCACCAAGGTTTTCCCTGATCAGGGGTTTCCCTAGTCAACATATATGGTGTAATTGTCTATGTGCATCTTATTATGGTTGTTGTTTACTTTGGTTGAATGGTTCAGCATGTTTAAGGAAGATAAATATTTTAATTGTTGGACAACTTATTCACCCCCCCTCTTAGTTATCTTGGTAGATTGTTGTTTCTAATGATTGGCATAAGAGCATCAGGTCCTTAAAGATAAAATTTAACAAATTTGGGAGATGCATGGTGAGCATGTTTAGGAAAGATAGTCTAAAGTTTGATGGAACAAATTATGATAGCTAGAAGGAAAAGATGAAGACACATTTGTTGTGTATGGGTTTGGGATATTGGATCTTGAAAAAATTAGTGAAGATAATCATTGTTGAAAAGGATTTGGAAACTTGTACCGAGAAGAAAGAGATCTTTTTATGTGTGACATGAGAGCTAGAGAAGCAATATTGACTGCACTTCCTAAAATTGAATACAATAAGGTAAAATCACTTGCTACTTCACATTTGATTTGGAAAGCTTTGGAAAATAGTTCTGAAGGTGATGTACATTCTAAGAAGTTGAGGCTACAAAATTGGATTTGTGCATTTCAAGATGCTAAAATGATGAAAGATGAATCTATAAGAACATATATAGGCAAGATATCAAAAATTATTATAGGTATTAAATCTCAAGGAGGAACCAAAGAAGATGATGAGGTTATGTAGAAGATATTGAAGACTCTAATACAACCATTTAAGTCAGTAGTTCAAATCGTATAGTTTTTGATTAAGAAAAATAGGTTTTACAGGGATCCTGAAACCCAAAAGCTTTTACATATAAATGGGCATAAAAACAAAAACCCAATTCAAGTGAAGCTGTCTACATGAGACCAAAAGACAACAGACCCACAACTAGAAAGAAAAAGTCAATCAAAATAACTTAGAAAGAGATATAACAAAAATCCATGGGATCCATATAAGAAAATAGGCAAGACAAAAGTTTGGAAGGCTTCTATTGATCTGTCTATCCTTCAAGTTCCTGCATTGTCTTGGCCGCCTCGATGTCTCTTTGAGTTTTTGTAATTGTAGCCTCCTGCTTCTGATCATCCCGTTGACCTACTTGGTCCTTAATCTTCTCCTTGTTAGCATCAATCTACATGAGCTCACATGTGTCCTCTTCCTCCTGGACCCTCCCAAAACCATCCACTTTAAGGGATTCACTCATACTAATGATGTTCTCATTCAGAGTGGCTAAGGTGTCAATCATCTGGTTGGTGTGGTTTTGATAAAGGCCTCTAAACTCTACAGTCTCCTTTCCACCCTAGTGATGCAACCCACCTGGTCCCCCAGAGGAGCTTGTTCACTATTTTTGACTTGAAGATCCATCTGGCCAACTTTAGATTTTAATTCCTCAAGCTCGTGATAAATCCACTTGATTGAGCAGAAATTGTCAATCATGCAATTTTTCCCATTATTAAGTAGGTTGAGACTAGGTTCATGAGCATTATCAAAAATTACAATTAGGGTAGGGTTAATAAGCTACTACCAATTTATATTCCCCTCCCTATCCTCCTAGATATGTGGATTCATTTCCTCTCTTACTATCCCCATTTTGATCGTTTTAGCATTGAACCTCCTTAATGTCCTTCTCCTCTCTATTTTCACTTCCCCTCTGCTAACATCCACTAAAACCTCTAAATTCTTATGTCGAGGCCATGAGGGAGCAAGGGCCATGGGACATTGGGGGCTTTGGGTCTAAGGACTAGGGGTTTCAAGGGATTGCTTAAAGCTCCTCTCTGGGGTCAATTCCTCTGTAGCTTTCCTCTTTTTAGGATTTTTGGGTAGAATTTTAACTTCAACATCCTTATCCCCATTATTTGAGTCCATTTCATCTCCTTCCTTACAATAGTCACCCTCACCCTAGATTATGGGTTTAGGGTTTGAAATCCTAGGGCTCCTTCTATTGGGAATGTTACTCAAAGATGGAGAAACAACTTCTCCCTTTTTTTTTTTCTTTCCCAAAGAAGGGGTGCCTTCCCCTGCTTTCGAGTCTATGCTTTGAACATCTTTAGAGTCGATAGAAAAATTAGAGCTTCCAAAATCTTCTGAACCTCCCCCTGTGGTGCTAATGGCTTTTACCCTTGTTTGGGCTTTAAAGAATTCATACACAAGAAGTAATAAACCCTAATGGAGTGTAGGGTTTGCACTTGACTTCTTTTTAAAACCCTCAATATTCTTGTTGAGTGAAGAGAATAAATAGAAAGGAAAGGAAATTTTAATCCCATGCCAAAAATAATTCAATAAAATGAAATGGTGAGTCCTTACTCGATCGAAACTAGTGTCAAATGAGATAAAATCAATGACCGCATACATGATATACCACCATATCTTCTTAATAGAGTCCATTTCATAATAGGTTTCCACCTTCACCAGTCTCCTCATTTCTTCTACATCCTTACTGAAATCCTTGACAACACTGACCGAATTTTTTTTGTCCTTGAGGAAATTGAATCCCACATTGGGGATTTTAGTGACCTAGACAATTATGTTCACATTGAGCTGATGTGAGATACCATCAATTTTCACTTAGCCCACCTTCCATGAGTTTACAGTGATATTGGTCACCTCTTTATTGAAACCATGTAATTTCTCGATATACCTAGCAACACCCCCTTTCTCAACCCTTTTCCAAACCTTCATTCTACTCTTCCACTTCTCAACCTCCCCCATAAGCTCCCTCCTACTATGCTCTCCCACCATTTTTGTATAAATTACAAAGAAACAACTCACTTTCTCCTTCCATGTGCATTTTCTCTCTCTTTGTGAATTGCATGTAAACTTGTCTTTTGCATTAATAAGGGATAACACCCAAAAAGTGTGCTAGAGGTATGAAATGAAGTTATGATTGATTATCATCCTATAATTTTCATTAAGGCATTGGCATCTGAGATTTCTCACATAACTTAGCATTGTTAACTTAGGATTTGAAATGCACTTCCTTGGATACGCTTCATGTGTAAGATCTCATTCATGGCTTTCAGAAAGATATTGTTATAATTCCAACTCATGGCCATATTTCTTTTCACCGCTTCATTGGCAAACCAATCGGCCATAGGATTTTCCTCTCTATACACGTGTCCAATGTGTACCCTTTTTAATTTTCCCAAATCGGCATGGGTTTCCTCTATTATGTTTTGAATTGTCCATGATGGTAGCACAATACCTTTTAAATAATTAATGATGTTTAACGAGTCACCTTCAAGCCATAAGTTATTGATTCCAACCTTGAGAGCCAGTTTAACTATATGGTAGGCTACACCAACCTCAGCAAAATGGTTGGTCTAATTCCCAATGGGGTAGGAAAGAGCAAAAATTCCAATCCCATGGCTATTTCTAGTGATTCCTTTGCATCCAACTGGCCCTAGATTTCCTTTGGCCAAAACATCAAAATTGGCTTTGTGCCAGTCTTCCAGGGGGAAGACCACCTTGCATCCTATCTTTTTATCATCCTATCCTTCTTTCATTGCATTTGATTCCCCCCTTCCTCAAGGTTTTCCCCTTTCGTGACCGAGTAGTTTTCTCTAATAGCACCCTAGATTTTATCAACTAAGACAAAGGTAGGAGTGGCTCTTTCTTTGAAAATTCTATTATTCCTTTCCTTCCAGATACCCCAACAGAAGTGAGGAAGAGACTAGGAACTGATGATCTCATATTTTAGGCCTCTATGTAGGTTGTCCCATGAACTGTAGAAATCCACTATGGTGGCTAGTTTACACTAGAAAACTTTCCAATCCTTTGTTATAAGATCCCATACCTCTAAAGAGTAGGGGCAATGAATAAACAAATAATCAAGTGTCTCCAAGTTTTCCTTACATAGAATGCACTAATTTGGGATGTACTAGCCCCTTTTGATTAAGTTATCTAGGGTGAGGATTTTATCCTACATCATCAGCCAAAAAAATATATTAATTTTGGGAGTAAGGCCCGGAGTCCATACCTTAGCCCATACCGGTTTTTTCATTCTATTCCAGAGTGACAGGTATCCAAAAGCCACCAAATAAATCCCCATAGAGTTAGCACTCCAGATAAGTTCATCACCTTTTTTTTGAGGATGATAGAGTTGAGAATGTTCATTAAGGGTTTGAGATCTTGTGAAATTAAGGCCAAGTCAATCCAACCCTAATCAGTCCTGTAGTCACTAACTTTGCGGCCAAATCTCCTAATGCAAGTGTGAGCTCATCGTTCATAGATGGGATCATTAATAATAGGTCCTTGTATTAGCCAGTTATCCTACTAGAAGTGGATGCTATCCCCTCTCCCCACTTTCCAAACTGCCTTTGATTTTGCCAAGTGTTTAGCCTTGAGAATTCCATTCCAAATAAAAGAACCAACTGAAAACTCACCTTCTCCTAGCAAAGGCCTAACAGATGGTCTTCTCAGGTACTTTTCCACAATGGTATCCCTCCAATATCTAGTCCTATGGTAGATGTGCCATATCTATTTAATGAATAGGTCATTGTTAAGGTGCCTAATTTTCTTGATTCCTAACCCTCCAAAGCTTTTGGGGAGAAAGACCTTATCCCAAGCCACCAAGTGATATCTTTTATTATCTTCAAGGCCAAACCAGAGGAAATCTCTTTGGATTTTTTTCTATCCTATTAGAAAATTTGGCTAGAATCACAAAAAGACTTAGAGCATAAGTGAGAAGATTTTGCAAAGTGGACTTCACAAGGATACATTTTCCTGCCTGACTAAGTGTGGCCCCTTTCCAGCTAGCTAGCTTTTTATTAAATCTATCTAGAATTTCGTTCCAAAAAGAGTATGGAGGCTTCAAACCCAGGGGGAGCCCAAGATAGGTTGAAGGAAAGGAACCCACCCCACAAACTAGGATATGAGCAATCTGTTGGAAAATGAGAATGGAGTGACTGAGAGGGGAGGGGTGAATCAGTTACTCCAATAACTTTTCACACAAGTCCCTTAAGATGTCAAAGGAAAATACTCATTGCTGATATTCATATGATCAAACTGAAAACACAAGAAACAAGAAACAAGAGACACCAGTTTTAACGTGGAAACCCAATATGGGAAAAACCACCAATGTAACTAGTTACTGTTTTTCACTCTTCTGAAGTGAGCCCTGTTAGGAGCCAACCTTGTTAAAGGTTACAAAACACACTGTTAGGTGTGACCTTGTTAGAGGATTTGATCACCCTGCTAGGAGTGGCCTTGCTAGAGGTCTTTTAGAACAATTCAACTGAATTGCCACCTTGTTAGAGAATTTTACAAAAGGCTGTTAAACCCACTCTGTTAAGAGATTTGAAAACACTGTTACAATTGTTAGAAAGTAACAATGAGTGATCTAAAATAAATACAACTTATCTTTGCTGATACAGATCTCTGTTCTGTTCCTCTGGATCTTCTCTGATCAAATGCAACTCTGCATCTCTGATCCTTCAAAAATTTTCTCTGATCTTCCTTATAATTCGCATATTAGATATTCAATTATATCTGCTAGCTTTCTCACATTCATTCTTTTTCATATTTGAATTCGCAACTTGATCCTTCATATATACCTTTCAGATTATCAAGTCGGCTCAAATACAAGTTACAATTATAAATAATTGTGCTATAAGTCGGCTTTATACATTACATAAAGTAATTAATTTTAATTAATTAACCTTCGAGAAATCCTTCGCTGGCCGACTTAACTCGGTAAATACTGCACAGAAAATAATTCTTGCGTTAACCGACTGAGCTCGGTTAATACAGAGAATTTCGTGAAATCCTTCAGTCGCCGAGTGAACTCGGTAAACATCGATTTCTCCGACTTTCCTTTGATGACCGAGTGAGCTCGGTTAACACTGTCTGTTACTTTTCTTCGATGACCGAGTGATCTCGGTTAACACTGTCTGCTACTTTTCGTTGTCTGCTACTTTTCTTTGATGACCGAGTGATCTCGGTTAACACTGTCTGCTACTTTTCTTCGATGACCGAGTTAACTCGATAAATATTGACAACCTATCTCATATCCTTTGTTTACCGAGTGAGTTCGGTAAACACTGAACTTCCTTTGTTTACCTTGCAAGCTCGGTAAACTCTGTCAACAGCTGTACTTACCTTCAGAGCTCGATAGACTCTGTCTGATGACTGATATGACATTTTGTGTAACATCAAAGACAATCATGCAATTTTCAATTGTATCCAACAATCTCCCTCTTTGGCATTGATGGCAACACAACATGTCATAGCAGAATGAAATTTGAAATCAAGTCCTTATCAGCACAATGTGTCAACAAAACAATTTTCCTTCTAAGATGATAGACTCTCCCTCTTTTAGTAATCTCCCTCTGTGAAGGAATTTCATAAGAATTTTCTTTTTCACACAAATTTCAGAAAGATATGACAGTAAATCTCTCCCTCTTTGACAACAAATGCCAAAGACAATAGAACTAAAATGAATTGTAATGTACCTTTAGTACTGATTCATATGCAAAGCTTCCAGATTTGACTGCATCAACAGATAGATTTTCATTTTGGTATGCGTTGATGCATCACTAAAACTTGTTTTTAGTGAATTTTGGATAGGGGTGTAACCCCTAACTTACCTCTGAGATACAAGAATGCATCCTTAGGTAGTGGCTTTGTGAATATGTCAGCAATTTGTTCCTTTGAATTGACATATTCCAATCTGATCTCCTTGTCTTGTACCAATTCTCTGACAAAATGATATTTGATTGCAATATGCTTGATCTTAGAATGCATCACTGGATTCTTTGATATATTGATTGCACTAGTATTGTCACAGAACATAACAACTGGTTCTTTGATTTCCATCCTCATTCCTTGCAATAACTGCTTAAACCAAACAATATTTGAACAATTTACTACTGCAGCAACATACTCTGCCTCTGCTGTAGATTGGGATGTACAATTCTGCTTTTTGCTTGTCCAAGAAACCAATCTCTTTCCAAGAAAGAATGCTCCTCCACTTGTGCTTTTCCTGTCATCAAGGTTTCCTGCCCAATCAGCATCAGTAAATACTTTCAAATCCAAATAACCTCCAAATTTATACCATATCCCATAATCTTCAGTTCCTTTCAAATATCTCATTATTCTTTTGATTGCCATTATATGAGTTTCTCTTGGTTTTGCTGAAAATCTTGCTACAATACCGACTGCAAGGGCAATATCTGGCCTAGTATGTACTACATACTGCAACTTTCCAATTTGAATAAGATAGTTATGCAATCTTTCATACCATGCTCTAGGAGCTTGTTTTAGACTATATAGCGCCTTGTGTAATTTGCAGACCATGTCCTTCTTATCTGGATTAACAAAACCTTCAGGTTGTTCAATGTAAACTTCTTCATCCAGTATTCCATTGAGAAATGCTGACTTGACATCCATCTGATAAACTTTGAATCCTTTGTGAGCAGCATATGCAAGTAAGGTTCTTACACCTTCCAATCTTGCAACAGGAGAAAAGGTTTCTCCATAGTCTATACCTTCTTCTTGAGCATATCCTTTGCATACTAGTCTAGCTTTGTTTCTTGATACCTTGCCATCTTCATTTAGTTTATTTCTAAATACCCATTTTGTTCCAATCACATTCTTATCTTTGGGTCTAGATACAAGAGTCCATGTTTTATTTTTCTCTATCTGTTCTATTTCTTCATTCATAGCCTCAATCCAACTATCATTTGCCAATGCATCTTTGATATTTCTGGGTTCAAAATCAGCAAGTAAACAAGTGTCTTTTAACTTACTTCTTGTTAGAGTTCCTTCAGATTTGTCACCAATGATCTGATCTGGAGCATGATGCCTTCTGACATATTTAGCTAACACAGGTTCTTTACATCTTGAATGAGTTTCATTGTTGTCCCTTTGTATTTCAGATTCTTGCTGTTCTGGCTCGGTAGATTCAGACTCGGTAGATACTTGCTTGGTAGAGTCTGAAAGTGACTCGGATTCTTTTAGCTTGGTAAAAACTTCCTGTGTCTCGGTTTGAACTTCCTGCAACTCGGTCATTGATGACTTGGGAGTTGAGGATTCCTGATAAACTGGAGTACTTGGTATAGTATCAAGTTCAATGTAAATAAATCTTCTGTAGTCTTCAGGAACCTTCTTGCTTTCTTCTTCTGATTTCTCTGCAAACTCATCAACTTTCACATGTGCACTTTCTATGACCTTGTGAGTAGATAGATTTAAACATCTATATGCTTTGCTTTTACAAGAGTAACCTAGAAATATTCCTTCATCTCCTTTTACATCAAATTTACCTTTTCTAGATTCTTTCAGAATATAACATTTGCTTCCAAATACTTTCAGATAACTTACATTGGGTTTGTAGCCATACCATAATTCATAGGGAGTTTTGAATGAGTCTTTTTTTAGTTGTACTCGGTTCAAGGTATGAACTGCAGTGTTGATAGCTTCCTTCCAGTATTTGATAGCAATGTTCTTTTCAATCATTAGGGTCCTTGCACAATCCATAATGGATCTATTTCTTCTTTCAGCTATCCCATTTTGTTCTGGAGTTCCTGGTGCTGAGACTTGTCTTTTAATTCCTCTTTCAATGCAGAAGTTATTGAACTCATGTGAAATGAATTCACCACCTCTGTCTGACCTTAAGCATTTCAATCTTTTCCCTGTTTCTTTTTCTACTCTTGCCAAGTACCATTTGAATTTCTCAAAAGCTTCTGATTTATTCCTTAGGTACATAACAGTCATCATTCTTGAGTAATCATCAACAAAAAGAATGAAGAACTTTTCTCCAGTATAACTTTCAATTCCAATGGGTCCACATAAATCAGTATGCACAATTTCTAATATATCTTCAGACTGATAGCTTTTACTTTTGAAACTAGTCTTTCCCATTTTTCCAATCTGACAATTCTTGCATAAGCCGACCTCAGGTTTCTTTATATTAGGAATACCTCTTACCTTTTTGAATTTGCTTATCTTCACCAGATTATCAAAATTGACATGACACAACCTCTTATGCCATAACCAACTTTCTTCTATTTGAGCAATAAAACATGAGCATTCACCAAGTTCTAGGTAGAACAAGTTACCTTTAGTTTGTGTGCCAGATCCTATCAGCTTTCCTTGCTCATTCAACAGTCTTGCCTTTCCATGCATGAATTCCACCTTAAATCCAGTATTGAGTAACTGTGCCACACTTAGCAAGTTATGTTTAAGACCTTCAACCCAATAGGCATTGTTGCATATAAGTTCTTTGGTTAGAGAGATTCTTCCTCTTCCTTTTATGAAATGAGGTTCATTATTACCAAACCTTACACTGCCACCATCATACTCTTCAAACTGATCAAACTTAGTTTTATCATCAGTCATATGATGAGAGCAACCACTGTCTATAATCCATGTATCATTCATACTTATATGAGAGATAAGAGCCACTTTATCTTCCTCATCCCTATCAGAATCATCTTTCACAGCAATATAAACAATTTTATCTTCACTGTTATCAGAATCCTTAGAATTTTCAGCCATGAAACATGATTTCTTACCTTTGTTCTTGAATGATTTGTAATCTTTCTTTCTATTCCATTTATGACCCTTCTTTTCATCATTGTTCTGCTTGTTTGGGCACCTAGCTGCAATATGACCAATTTCTTCACATGAAAAACAGATTAGAGGAACTTTACCTTTATATTTTCCTCTGCTTCTGGAGTATTTCTTTGCCAGTAGAGCTTCAATTACTTCAAGATCACTGTCTGAACTTTGGTCTGATTCATCATTGCTTTCTGACTCTAATTTCTTTTTGCCTTTATCTTTGAGTGAAAGTTTGGCCTCAAATGCTGATTCAGTGTTTTTGGAAGCTGGAACATAGTTGTCAAAATTGTCTAATTCAAATGCGGTTAGTCTTCCAACTATAGCCTCCAAATTGATATTATGATTTGCTTCACACCTTCTTTCTTGAATTGCAGAAACTCTGATTGCATAGATGGGAAGCAAGGTTCTGAGAACTTTGCTTATAACCGTCTCTTCTTTGATATCACCTCCAGATGCCCTGATTGCACTGACACATGCTTTGATTCTATCAACATATTTTGCAATGTTTTCATCCTCTCTCATTCTCATTTGGTCAAATTGTCCTCTTAGACTTTCTGCTTTTGCTCTTTTCACATTGTCATCTCCTCCATAGATTTCTTTCAGCTTGTTCCACATGTCAAAAGCGGTTTGGCAATCCTTGATATCATCAAATTCTTCATAGCTTAGTGCAGATGCAATGTCAATCATCATATTGTTATGAGTCTTCTTTTCAGCAATATCATTGACAGATAATGTGCCGGAGGGTTCTTTGTATTTTTCATCAAGATATTTCAGTCCTGTATCACCAATAGTAGCCAAGTGAAGTTTCATCAATCCTTGCCATGCAGAGAAGTTATTTTTGTTGAGTCTTGGAATTTCTCTCTTCTAAGACATCTTGATCTTTGGCTTAGATCCTTAAAATCTTTTCCTGCAAGCACCAATATGCTCTGATACCAATTGTTGGAAAATGAGAATGGAGTGACTGAGAGGGGAGGGGTGAATCAGTTACTCCAATAACTTTTCACACAAGTCCCTTAAGATGTCAAAGGAAAATACTCATTGCTGATATTCATATGATCAAACTGAAAACACAAGAAACAAGAAACAAGAGACACCAGTTTTAACGTGGAAACCCAATATGGGAAAAACCACCAATGTAACTAGTTACTGTTTTTCACTCTTCTAAAGTGAGCCCTGTTAGGAGCCAACCTTGTTAAAGGTTACAAAACACACTGTTAGGTGCGACCTTGTTAGAGGATTTGATCACCCTGCTAGGAGTGGCCTTGCTAGAGGTCTTTTAGAACAATTCAACTGAATTGCCACCTTGTTAGAGGATTTTACAAAAGGCTGTTAAACCCACTTTGTTAAGAGATTTGAAAACACTGTTACAATTGTTAGAAAGTAACAATGAGTGATCTGAAATAAATACAACTTATCTTTGCTGATACAGATCTCTGTTCTGTTCCTCTGGATCTTCTCTGATCAAATGCAACTCTGCATCTCTGATCCTTCAAAAATTTTCTCTGATCTTCCTTATAATTCGCATATTAGATATTCAATTATATCTGCTAGCTTTCTCACATTCATTCTTTTTCATATTTGAATTCGCAACTTGATCCTTCATATATACCTTTCAGATTATCAAGTCGGCTCAAATACAAGTTACAATTATAAATAATTGTGCTATAAGTCGGCTTTATACATTACATAAAGTAATTAATTTTAATTACTTAACCTTCGAGAAATCCTTCGCTGGCCGACTTAACTCGGTAAATACTGCACAGAAAATAATTCTTGCGTTAACCGACTGAGCTCGGTTAATACAGAGAATTTCATGAAATCCTTCAGTCGCTGAGTGAACTCGGTAAACACCGATTTCTCCGACTTTCCTTTGATGACCGAGTGAGCTCGGTTAACATTGTCTGTTACTTTTCTTCGATGACCGAGTGATCTCGGTTAACACTGTCTGCTACTTTTTGTTGTCTGCTACTTTTCTTTGATGACCGAGTGATCTCGGTTAACACTGTCTGCTACTTTTCTTCGATGACCGAGTTAACTCGGTAAATATTGACAACCTATCTCATATCCTTTGTTTACCGAGTGAGTTCGGTAAACACTGAACTTCCTTTGTTTACCTTGCAAGCTCGGTAAACTCTGTCAACAGCTGTACTTACCTTCAGAGCTCGGTAGACTCTGTCTGATGACTGATATGACATTTTGTGTAACATCAAAGACAATCATGTAATTTTCAATTGTATCCAACACAATCTTCCTTTGTCACTCATCTAGAGTATTAACAAAGAAAATAGAGCTTTTTTTCTAGTTGATGATCTTTCCTTTCCCCTTAGATTAGATGTTGAGAACATTTTTTTAGAGCCTTGGCCTCCTAAACTGTGGCTTCCCCTCCCAAAATAATATCATCCACAAATTGCTGATGAGTGAAAGAAACATTACCAGATGATGTTTTGAGGCCTTGTAGAGATCTGTCCTATCTTTCCTCTAAATAGTTTGCCTATGCACTCAACAAGAATAATAAAAGGAATAGGGGAGATAGGATCACCTTGCCTAAGCCCCCTAGAGGGGAAGAAGAAATTTGAGGGAGAAAAATTGACCATAACAACAAGGGAAGGAGTAGAAACTAGTAGAAGGATAATTTTGCAAACTTGATAAACAAAACCAAAGGCCTAGAGAATAGCCTTGAGGAATCCCCAGTACACTCTGTCATATGCCTTTGACAGATCAAGTTTCAAAAGAAAGCCTTCCCTATTCCTAGCCTCCAAAGAATGAATAACTTTGTGAACCATCATGATAGAGTTCAGGATTTGTGTGCTAGGAACAAAGCCAATTTTTTGCGGGGAGATAATCAAAGGGAGAACCCTAAGGATATGAGATGTCAATAGTTTTGAAATAATTTTGTAGAAAGAGTTGCAAAGGTTGATGGGTCTAAATGGGTTCAATGAATCAACCCTTAGAGATTTAGGGATAAGCACTAAAAATGTGTCATTAAGTTCTTTCAGTAAACTCCTGGCTCCAAATAATTCTTGCACTACTTTCACCACATCCCCTTTAACCACCTCTGAGTAAATTTGAAAAAATAAGGTTTATAAACCATCTAGACCAAGAGCTTTATTAGTAGGGAGAGAGAATAAAGCATCATAAATTTTAGAGCTGGAAGGAATGGCCTTGAGCATGGCATTATGATGATCAAGGAGCAAAGTGGGGATAGATTCTAGCATCTCATCATGATCCTCTATAGAGAGTGAAGGGTCCTGAGAAAGGAGGGAAAAAAAGAAGAGGACAACCTCATCCACAATATCAAAATCCTTACTCAGAATAGACTATCCTTTTTTAACGTTGGAGATTTAGTTGGAAGCCTAATGTTTCAAAGTTGAAAGGTGGAAGAATTTGGTGTTCTGGTCCCCAGCTTTGAGCCAATTAATTCTGGATCTTTCTCCCTACTAATAATATTATGGATGTCAGTGAGAATCAAACTTTCCTTAAGCCCGTTCTGATCATTATACCCCTCCTATTGGATTAGGGCCTGAATGTATTGAAGTTGATAAAAAATCTCCTCCTTATGCTGGAAGATATGCCTGAAGTCTATTCTATTCCAAGACTTGACATTTATTTTAACATTCTTCAGTTTTTGGGCAATCCTGAACATAGTTGTACCTTCCATCTCAATATTCTACCAAAGAGAAACCTTAGCAAACAACTCTAGATGGAAGGTCAAACTGAAAAGAAAAACCTCACTTTGCGATGTTAGAGTTGATAGAAAGAGAAATAGGGGAGTGATCAGAACCAACTTTGGAAAGGAGAGAAAGTCTACACAAAGAGGATTGTAGCCAGGAAGGGGAGATAAGAACCCTATATAGGAAAAACTAGATGCACTCCATCCTTGTATGTGTATTAGACCAAGTGAATCTTCCTCCCAAGAGATCCATATCTAAAAAAGCTAGGCTATTAATAAAGTTAGAGAGATCCAACTTAATATATCAGTCTAGAGCCATTCCCCCAAGCTTTTCATCATTCAAGAGAGGAGTGTTGAAATCCCCCATTATGATACCTTTATTTAAATCCATTTTTTGAATGGAATCCAAAATCTTGTCCCAGAAATGCCTTCTGTCCCTTTTACCATTTGGGGCATAGGTGTTTAAAATGAACCAAGAATCATTGATATAATTGTGAAGAACTCTACAAAGAAGAGCATTACATTCATTAAAGATAGTAGACAGATGATAGGCCTTTTTTTTGTAAAGAGTGAGCACCCTTCTTGCAACACCCTTTGAGTTAGTGGCTTCACCATACATATTATTGCTAAAGGATAACTTACTAACCATCTCCTTCTTCATCTTGGTTTCTTGGATCAGCAAAAAGTTAGGTCTTTGGTCTCTTATCATGTTCCTAACTATTTCTTGTTTGTGATAGTTGTTGATATCTTGTACCAAAGATTTCAAAAAAGAGTCATTGCTTGGAAGACATGAAGTAGTTGAGAATGAACTTAGATAGTCCAGAGAATTGATTAGAATAAAGACAACTTTTAGTGCATTGAATATTCAACCTAATTTATCAAATAGCACAAGTGCTAGAGGAGATTTTGCTAGCAACACCAGATTTGAGGAAGACACACATATTGAAGGAGTACCCCTTCTAGTAAAAATAGAAAAGGGAGGTAAGAAAATCTTTAAACGTTGGACTTGTGATGAATATGGTCATTATGCATCTAAGTATCCTAAAAGAGAGAAAAATTATAAAGGAAATTACAAACCTAGAAAATATAGAGAGTGTTTGTATGAAAATGAAAAAAATGATTTTGATGAACAAGGATTAAGTTTTAGTGATGATGAAATTGGATTTGTGGTAATTAAACAAGACATTCGAGAAAAATTAGCTTTGGTGTCATAGGTTGAGAAGAAATCTAATTGGATAATTGATAGTGGTTGTTCACATAATATGACTAGTGATATGAACAAATTTGTTGACTTCAAAAGTTAGGATGGAGGCATTGTTAGAGTTGGAAACAATGTAGCATGCCAAGTTAAAGGTAGTGGATCTATAACTCTTGATGGTAAAACTAACACCAAGGATGTATATTTTGTTGATGTTTTAAAGCCCAATATTTTGAGTGTTGAACAACTAGTGGACAAAGGTTATTAGTTGTAGTTCATAGAGAAGACATGCACGATCAACGATAAAGATGGAATGATAATTGGAATAGGAACCAAATCTAGAGGTAATGTATTTTAGTTGAGTCCTACTAAAATGACATGTTTGGTTGCAAAGGTAGATGACAGTTGCTTATGGCATAAGAGATTTTGTCATATAAACTTTGACAGTATTGTGAAGACTAGTAGTATGTTTGCAGTTAGAGACTTGCCTAAGATTGTAAAGCCTACTAACACAATTTGCAAGGAATGTGTGTTGGAAAAGCATAACAGAACTTCCTTTCCTTGCAAGAAGTTTACCACTATAGAAAAATTGGAGATTATACACACAGACCTCAATGGTCCTACGAAGACTAAAGGATTCTATGGTGAAAGGTATTTTATGATTCTAGTTATAACTTTTCTAGAATGATGTGGGTTGGATTTCCTAAAGAGAAATTTGAGGCATTTGATAAATTTAAGATTTTCAAGAATAGAGTTGAGAATGAATCTAGTATAAATATTAAATGCTTAAGATCAAATAGAGGAGGAGAATTTACTTCAAATGGTTTAACACATTTTGTGAAGAAAATAGAATCAAAAGATAATTATCAGCTCCAAGAACCCCTGAACAGAATGACATTGTAGAGAGAAGGAATAGGTCAGTTACAAAAGCTACAAGAGCTATATTAGCTAAGAATGAAACATCCAAGACATTTTGGAGAGAAGATGTAAATACAATAGTCTACACTATGAATAGAGTGATAGTCAAGATAGACACAAATAAGTCTCCTTATGAACTATAGGGGTCACTCACCTACAGTTAAGTATTTCAAAATTTTTGGGACTAATTGTTATATCAAAAGAGATGATGATATTGGTAAGTTTGATACTAGATGTGATGAAGGTATATTTCTTGGTTATTCATTGAAAAACAAGGCTTATAGATGTTATAATCAAAGAACTAAGAGTATTATGTAAAGTGCAAATGTGATAATTGATGAGTGTAAGAATTTGGCTTAGGCCAAAATTCACCCAAGACCAAGGAACTCAAACACAAGCACAACAGTAGACCAAAGAGAGAGTATGATTAGAATGATGATATATTCATTCAATATGCAATATATGCCATATCAAAGTACACTAGTAGTGCCTGTATATAAAGGCTTCTAGAGAGCTTCTAGAATGCATAGAAGTCAACATCATGATAAGTCATATAACTAGGCACATGTCCACCAGATATGGGTTATCCTCTATTAAGCATGAAAGTAAGTGCAATGATTTGAGGATAAGCCTGCAATGGTGTATCACACAAATTAATGTTGTAGACATGTGCTTAAAAGGGAGTATGAATAACTATGTTGTCTACATGACAACTCAGTGAATGATGTAAACTCTAGTGTTGTAGACACCATGTGCTGAATTAAAGTTACATAACTCATGAGAGTACACAAACTCCTAAGTGTCTCACCTAAATAAATAATAAAATAATGCACATTAACCTAAGTAAACTTAAGTAAGTGTAAATAGTAAATATTTATTTACACCAACAACTCCCCCTGCGCCTTAAGTGCAACTTAGGGGAATGCCCTTAAGCTTACAAAATCTAGGATAGACACAAGATGGGTCCTAGCTACTAGGCCATGTTAGGTACTTATGTACATAATGAAATGAAATTTCTCATAAAGTGAAGAAAGAGGGAAAACCTCATGGGAAAAACCCTCCCCCAAAAAGAGAGATAAAAAACACATACGATGTATGGATGGATGGATTAACCAAGACCCCCCCATTATGACATACATCTAGTATATATATAAGATAAAAATGAGAAGAGGAAGAGAGACAAAATAGGCTTCCCCACCCCCCCCTGCGCCCCCCTAAAGAAAAATGCCTTCTAGTGACTACTTCGATGAAGAAGTTGATCCAAGACTGTAGAATGGTGTTCCTCCCCTTAGAAAGAAACAAGGCCAAGGGTACAAATGAGATGCTTCCACTATATGTGGAAAGAATCCCATGAATAAGTGATGTCTCTAAAACTTGTCACATCAACCTTTGATGATCAATCATGTAGAGAATAAACAAGAGGATCAGATGTAGAGAATGAACAAGAGGATCAGATGGAGCCCTCATGACAACTGAAGAAGGTGTTGCTGCATCAAGAAGAAGAGACAGATCATCAATACTATCCCCCAAATCCAAAATTGAAACTAGACCTGGAAGACTGGATGTATCTTATTGTGCTAGACCTATCACTATGGTGATGTATGCATGTGGAGTATATTGATGTAGTGACCTCTTGTTGCAACTGTCGATAGAACCCCACGTATCTAAATCTATTGAAGCACTATCACTAGTTTCACTATCAATTTCCACATGGTATGATGTGCAGAGAGGACTAGAGGACAAGCTGGGTGAACTCTCCAGAAAGTGTACATCCTTCTCCAAAAAAATCTAATGTGTCTCTAGATCCAATAGTCTATATGCCTTCACACTATCTTCATAACTAATGAAAGTACAAGGCTGAGGTGACTGTGCCTTACATCCCCTAGAAGATCTATTTTCCCATGTAGGACAACTGAAGACTCTAAAGTGTGTTACAATTGGTTTTTTGTCTCACCAAGCCTCAAAAGGAGTCTTTCCATCTAAGGATGGATGAGGAGTTCTATTTAGAATGTGAGTGGCACTATAGATTGCTTCAACTTCTAATGATGGATAGAGAGACTTGGCTTGAATCATGCAACTTGCCATAGACTTAAGAGTGTGGATCCTCAATGCTATAACATCTATCTTATGTGGATTGAATGCTAGTGAAGTTTGAAGATCAATTCCCTCAAGCCTACAAAAGTCTTTAAGTCTTCTATTCACATACATGCTTCCATTGTCCATTCGAAGAACTTTGATGGCTTTCCTCAATTTTTGTTCAACATGAGTCTTGAAGGCTAGAAACTTGTCCAACACTTCATTCTTACTGTGAAGAAAATAGATCCAAGTGTATCTTGAAAAGTCATCAATGAAGGTCAATATGTAGCGACCCTAACTGGCTACAAAAGAACCTGCTAATACCATGTGAACAATCTATAGAGCACGTGGTGCTGTGGAAGACTTCCCTTTCTATAACTTCCCTTCTAGATGTATATCCACTGAATCTATTGAACATTCACCATGGGAAAAGTTTATTTGAGGTAGACCTTTAACCATTTTGTTTGTGCAAAGTTACTAAAGATAGCAGAAGTCAAGATGACCAAACTGTCGATGCCATAATTGCATTGTTGAATTTGATTGAGATAACAAGGCCTTTAAAGGAGACTTGGGAAAAAAATGGGAGAAAGAGTACAAACTCTTGTTATGATTCACTTTCTCCACTGCAACCAATGAGTCATCTTTAAGACTATGCACGTGTACTAAGTCTGGAAGGAACTCAACTCTATGTCCATATTTGAGGTGAGTGATTTGGTAGATTGATAGGAGATTTGAACTTAGGTTTGGAACATAGAGAACATCTTGAAACTCTCCATCTTCCATTTCCAGATTTCCTTTTCCTTCAACTTCCATTTTTGTATCATCTTCGACAAAGATGTGTGGTAACTTTGATTGCTTCATTGAAGAAAAATCCTCCTTTGAAGAACCCATGTGATATGAGGCACTTGAGTCAAATATCCATTCCTTTGAAGAGTTTGAATTTTCCATGAGTGATTTCCCTTTGCCCTTTGAATCTAAAGAAGACCTTTTATCCTTATAAGCATTAGGCAATGGATCTTCTTAAGATAACACTCATGCTCTTCATGACCAAAATTCTTGCAATAGACACACTTTTTCTTCTCCTTATTGTTGTCCTCCTTCTTGTTTGAATTTGAGGAAGACTTGCCTTGTTGATTGAATTGTGGTGTTGACTTTTTTGTATCCTCTGATTTGTTCTTCCACTTCTTTTTCTTACCCTTTCCTTTATTTGAAGACTGTCCAGCTGAATTTTGAGAACCCTCATTGTTGGCCACCAATGCTTTAGACTTAGGTGATTTGAGAATCCCCATTGATTTCAAATTCTTTTCTTTGGTATCCAACATATCAACATATTCATCAAAAGTGACTTTCTTATAGGTAGACCCTAATGTAGTCTTTGAGGTGTTAAAAGAAGAAACAAATGTGGAATACTCTTATGGTAGCTTGTTATGTATGTGATAGATCAATCTGTCATCTTTAATAGAACTCCCACAATAAGTAATCTTTGTCCTTAATTCATTCATTTATTGATGAAATCCTTTATGGAATCAAATGACTTAGGATCTAAGGAGACAAGCTCATCTTCAATTTTGGAAACATTCTCTTCAAAAACTTTACCATATAGGCTTTCAAGGGTATCCCAAGTTTCCTTGGATCTAGAACACTTCTTAATTTGATACATGATCTTATCATCAAACCCCAAACATATATCACCTAGGGCTTTTCTATCCATTGCCACCCAAGCTAAAATATCAGTTGCTAATACCTTATCACCTGCTGATTTAGGAAGAGTACCATCTACATATTGAGAAACTCCATTGTGCATTAAATGATACCACATTTTGATGGACCATGTAGCATAGTTATGAGGAGTTAATTTTGGGAACTTGAAATTTTTCATAATGCAGGAAAATGAAAGAAAATTGCAGAAAAGAGAGAACACAACAACAAGAACACCCCCCCTTTTCACTAAATCAAGAATCCCCCCCAAAATATATACTTTTGGCACTTTATTAGTAGTGTGATTACAATGGCCACTTGCTAATTTTGGCCTTCATGGACTTCTGTTTTTTCTTGTTATGACCTCTTGATAGATAACAAATCTAGAACTTTACAATGTACTACAATTATGAAGCAATACAAAGCAAAGAAAGGCCCTATTGCTGAAAGTGACACTTTTGTCCACATAACCCTACAATCTAATTTTAGATTTGAAAAGTAGACAAAAATTAACACACTTTCAAAAAAAATGAAACCTATTTTTGACTCCAGATATGACCATACAGAGGGTTTAAAGTTGCAAAATGTAGGATTATTCAGGTACAGTTGCCAAAAAATGCAAATTCTGACAAATCCGTGCACCAAAACCAGAAAAAACTACACCACTAAAAAGTTTAGGAAATTCTACCCAATTTCAAAAAACTAACACCTAATTTGGAGTCTAAATGACTGAGATATGGCCTCCCAAAGTAAAACTACAAAATCAAAAATCAATCTGGAGAGGCGTTGCATCAGTAAAAGATGGGGTTAAATTTGACAGTCATACAACTATCATAACAATTCAAGTTTGGCTTGGTATGACAATCAGATGGCTATCGATTTAGGCTAGTAAATTGATGACCTCAGTACTCCCCACCCTATGATGATGTCAACATGAAATTAGATGTACAGATGATGATGTCATCATCCTACATGGCAGTATGAAATTGTACAGACTATACAAAATTTGATGACATGTAGGCTGCATGTACTATATGGATGCTGACTGTATAAGGTACAAACATAGAGTCAGATTGTATGGTTTGCTGAGGTGGCTTCTACATAAGTGCTAAGTTAGCACTTTGTCAGGAAGATGAGCTAGTGTATAGTGCTAATGCAGGCATGTGACTATGCAATGATTGGGCATATAGTCAAATGCTGACTGGGTTGATTGTACAAGCTGATGGGATAGGTCTACTATGCTGACTGTATAGGCATATTGGTGGCTAACTACACATGGCCCTATAAAATATCATCACATGTCACAGAGTAATTAATGATAGGGTATAGGCAAGTTGGTGTTGATTGGGATATGTAGTCCATGTGGCTTATAAAAGAGATCTGTGTGGCACAGTCTACTGAAGATGCGTCTCAAGGCACAGGGAGGTTGCCAAAAACTCCAAAATAGCGAGCGCTATTTCTTTTTAACTTCACTAGAATTTCTTGTTTTATCCCACATGCATGGGCTCAAAATATTTTGTTCTTTGTAAAAGCCAAAAATCATAGGAGTAAAGAAAATGGAACCCACCAGGAGTTTGGCAAGGTGTGGGCTAGAATTTGGTAGTAGGCTGATGGATATTGGTGGCTGAATCTAAGTCAGTTGGGGGTTCTCTGCATTTTCCAAACTAATGGTATGGCTTGACTACTAGTTTGTATGCAATATTATGCTCACTGATTAAAATACCCTGTAAAATTAATTAAATACTCTACAGAGCTGGGGTTTGACTACCTGGTTCTGCAAAAAAAAATTCTTTGACACAAAAAAAATTTCAAAAATATAGAGAAATTACAGAGATAAAAATAATGCAAATCCAAAAATTAAATAATCAGATCAATTAAATGACCATACTCAAATTGTAAATCAGGGCCTCTGGGTGCCGATTTGTAATATTTTTTGCCTCACGGTCGAATTAGCCCAACATAGGCAAATTTATAGTTGATCTTCATTGAATCAATGCTCTAGACACAATGGTGAGGTTAGATCTAGCTCCAGATGCTCCCAATTTTTGTGAATTCTCTGGATTCAAGTTGAGGTGCTAAAGCATGAATGGTCTCGAATGGCTATGTGTAGAGAATCTCCTTGAGCTCTAGTACCATGTAAGAATTTGGCTTAGGACAAAATTCACCCAAGACCAAGGAACTCAAACATAAGCACAATAGTAAACCAAAGAGTGAGTATGATCAAAATAATGATATATTCATTCAATATGCCATATATGCCATATCAGAGTACACTAGGAGTGCTTGCATATAAAGGCCTCTAGAGAGCTTCTAGAATGCATAGAAGTTAGCATCATGATAAGTCATATAACTAGGAACATATCCACCAGATATGGGTTATCCTCCATTAAGCATGGAAGTAAGTGCAATGATGTGAGGATAAGCCTACAATGGTGTATCACACAAATCAATGTTGTAGACAATATGTACTAAAAAGGGAGTGCGAATAACTATGTTGTCTACATGACAATTCAGTGAATGATGCAAACTCCAGTGTTGTAGACACCATGTGCTGAATTAGAGTTGCATAACTCATGAGAGTACACAAACTCCTAAGTGTCTCACCTAAATAAATAATAAAATAATGTACATTAACCTAAGTAAACTTAAGTAAGTGTAAATAGTAAATACTTATTTACACCAACAATGAGAAATTCAGGATACAAGAAAGAATAGTTTATTACAATTCAAATGATGATGTTGTTACTAAGCGAAGGAATGATGAAGTATTTCTTGAGACTAACAATAATTTATAGAATGAAGGAGATCCAAGGCAAGAACAAAGCTCAAAATCTTTAGTAGAGCCAAGAGTTGAGATAGCAACTCCTAGTTCAAGAAAGATTATGATAAAGAATCACCCATCTGAGTAGATCATCAGAAGCAAAGATAAAGGTGTGATGAAAATAAGAAGAGTTAATGAAGAACTATGTTTGATGTCAGAAGTTGAACCTAAGAATGTAGATGAAGCATGTAAAGATGATTATTGGAAACAAGCTATGAAAGAGGGATTAGATTAGATAGTAAAGAATGATACATGGGAATTGGTCCCTAGACTAGCAAAAAAGAATGTGATAGGAACCAAATGGGTATTCAGGAACAAGATGAATGAACATGTGGAAGTTGTAAGGGATAAAGAAAGATTAATATGTAAAGGTTACTTACAACAAGAAGGAATAGACTATGAGGAGACCTATGCTCTGGTGGCTAGAATAGAAGTAGTAAGATTATTCTTAGCCTATGTAGTACAAGAGAAATTCAAAGTGTATCAGATGGATCTTAAGTCAACATTTCTAAATGGAGAACTTGAAGAAGAAGTGTACATCGAGCAACATGAAAGTTATCCCTTGACAGATGACAAGGACATAGTATGTATATTAAAGAAAGCATTATATGGATTGAAGCAAGCACCTAGAACCTGGTATGCAAGGTTGGACAAGAATTTTTCAAAGCTTGGATATAGAAAAGGTATGGTAGACAATAATTTCTATTGAAAAGAAATTTATATGGTTTGATGATTTCGTAATATTTGTGGATGATATCATATTTGGAGGAAATGATAAGGAAAGTGAGAAGTCTATAGAAGAGATGAAGAAAGAATATTAAATGAGTATGATAGGAGAAATGAAATATTTTCTAGGATTACAAATTGTATAGAATAAAGAATGAATTTTTTTCTCAGGCTAAGTACTTGAAGGATTTACTAAAAATATTTGCTTTGGAAACATGCAAACCCATTGGAACACCTATGGTAATTGGACACAAGTTATCTACAAAGGAGGAGACAGCTACTATTGAGCAGAAGAAGTACAGATCTATGATTGGAGGATTGCAATATTTAACTCACAGAAGGCTAGATATAAAAAATAATTGGAATTGTTGCAAGATTCAAAGTTGATCCTAGAGAAGCACACTATGCAGCAGTCAAAAGGATATTTAGATATAGTATGATAGATCTAATGATCTTACTCTAAATTCCTATACTGATGTTGACTGGGCAAGTAGTATGGATGTCAGAAAGAGCACCAATGGCCGAGCCTTCTTTCTTGGAGGAATATTGGTTTCTTGGTTAAGGAAGAAGCAAGATTGCACATCTCAAAGTATAGTAGAAGCAAAATATTTTGTAGTAGAAATAAAATGTAATCAAGTTTTTTGGATGAAGCAGATGTTGAAGGATATAAGGATAGAAATCAGTGAACTATTGTCATACAATGTGACAACACAAGCATGGTAAATATGTCTAAGAATCTAGTGTTGCATTTGAGGACTAAGCACATTTCTATTAAGTATCACATGTTGAGAGAGAAAGTTGCAAAAAAGGAAATTAGATTGGAGTATGTGAGTACTAAAGAAAAAATTGCAAATATATTCACCAAGCCTCTTTCCAAAGAAACTTTTGAGTATTTGCAAGGCATGCTTGGGGTTATGCCCCTTCCTACATTAGAGTAGAAGATGAAAAAGTGCACCAATCGAGTGTAACAAAGTACCATTATTGTTTGGACTGAATGCTGATGCTTCCTATATGGGAGAGTATATGTGATGGACATAGTCATCTAGGAATCTTGTTGGATATTGTTTTGAATAGTGTCTTTTGACACTTGAGCTAAGTAAGAATCAATTGTTGTAGAGTTGGATGTAGTAAAGTTGGTTGTTGAAACCTTCAACATTGATGTCAACAAGGGAGAATTTTGGCATGAAAAATAATATGCATAACAGTTGAAGAAGTTTGATATGAGTAAAGTATGTTTGGAAGAAGTACATCATGGAATGATAGTTTGATAGAAAGAACATTGAGGTATATCAATGGGGGAGAATGATTGATGAAGAGGATTCAAAAATATGAACAGTCTTTTGTTGGTATTCTTGAAACTAGATGTTTTTCATCTATATTGCCATCAATGACAAAGGGGGAGATTGTTGCAAGCATGAATGCTGATGATATTCCTATGGGGAGTATTGTAGATGTCTTACTATGATGATATGTTACATTCATGACTGAGTTTGCCATTGATGTC
This sequence comes from Cupressus sempervirens, assembly GCA_028749045.1. Classification (NCBI taxonomy): domain Eukaryota; kingdom Viridiplantae; phylum Streptophyta; class Pinopsida; order Cupressales; family Cupressaceae; genus Cupressus; species Cupressus sempervirens. The sequence continues at coordinate 694,123,678 of CM053789.1, read as the reverse complement.
AACATAGAAATTTTTTGTGGTATTTGATAGAAGAACAACATAAAGATCAAGTTGGTAGGAATGACTAGTTGAGTATTATAACTATCTGAGGTTATCAGAGATACTTTTGAGTATCTAGTATATGTAGTTAATGTTGGAAGAAGAAATGAAAAGTTTGGAAAAATTTATGTAAGTTTTGGTAATGTCTCTTTTGAGATAGAGTTTAAAGAGGCATGTTTTGGTAAACTTGTTATATCTCCTAGTCAAATTGTTATTCTAAGAATTGAGGTTGAGGATATGAAGAAGACATGTTGGTGATGATGTGTCTAAGATCGCTCATCATAATATTGGATGTACAAAAAGATATTCAAGTTGCAAGGTGAAAGATAATGTTATCACTAAGTGTGACATATTCTTAATGTGGTCCTATAATGATTAATTGAGAAGGTCTAACAACCAACTCAAGGAATTGCTTTGAGAACTTGGTATAAAGGAAGGATATTTTCCTTTATCAAGAATGTATAAAATTGTATAATTTTGATTGATGATAAGTAGTAGTAAGAGAAGAATGCAAAGTTTAGTATAGTAGTGTGGAAGTGAAGGAAACTTAATTGCCAAGGTTTTGTTGAGTGATCCAATGTTTGATATTTGGATTTGAGGTTCATGACTAGTCTACAAAGTCTAACAATGATTAGTTCAATTAACAAAATAAAGAAAAGGAGAACATAATGGTAAATTACTTGTTTGAGTAGTGAACTCTTCTCTTTCGTTGAAATTGCATGTTTGGGCAGTGGGCTCATCTTGCATACATTGTAACACAACTCCTAACAGGGTTGGAATCTCCTAACAAGGATTCAAAGTCTCCTAATAGGGACTCTATGTACTAAGTGTTGTAATTGATGCCTAATAGGGTCCATCCTCTAACAAGGAATATTTATATTAGTAGATCATCTTATGGGTATCACTCCCATCGGGGTTTTCCCTCTTATCAAGGGTTTCCTTAGTCAACATATCTAGTGTAATTGTCTATCGACATCTTATTATAGTTTTTGTTTACTTTGGTTGAATGGTTAAGTTGGTTTAAAGAAGATATATGTTTTAATTGTTGGATAAAATGATTCACCCTGCCTCCCCCTCTCTCACTTATCTTGGTGGATTATTTTTTCTAACAAGTCATACCAGAAAAATGGATGTTTTGACATAGAATGTTTAGCAAACAAATTTAGTTTAGAATATGCTCCACAACACCTTCAAACATAGTATAGTATTTTGACAAGTATTTCTTACAACAACACAATTCAAGGGTATATATTTCCATAATCTAAAAACTAGAAAGCATTTACAACATACCATATAAGAATGCGTACAATAAATTATAAATGTAAATCTTGGAGACTATGAATCTTAATCAATAATGATTAATATGTATGATAGTCATGTTTGAATGTTTCAAGAGCTTTGTTAATATCAATTCTCAAATACAACAAAGAAACTACCATTACAAGTACCAACATCTTCAATGTATTTAGCAGCGATGTTGGAGTCTAGTTATGGATGTGGTAACACATCACCTATTCCATGAATGAAGAGATCCTAAGATCATATCCAATGATAAGAGAAAATTATTCTAGGAGCAAACCACAAACCATATTTATTAATTGTTCATGTCAGTTTTCTGATGATTTATATTTGATGTATGTTCTGTACTTATTGCAAGTCTAGAGAAAACTGGGCACATCAATATAGTGATTAATAGTGAGGATGGTCATCGAATTTAGAGATTCAAAGATGAATGGACTCAGATGCAAGGGTATAAAGATATCATGGCGATGATTTTCACAAACATCAACATTAGTATTTATGACTGCATGATAGCAAAGTAGCAGATTATCACATACCAGTTTGAAACATGACCTAAAAGATATCACTTTAACCTATAAATATTGTATTCTACATGGGAACAACCATTCAAGTATAGTAGGGCCAAAATATGTAGGAAAAACTATCTTCTAAATGGTAAAGAGAATATTGTTGTTTTAAAATTTGTTTGAATGAATGGTTTCATTGGTAAAATAAAGAAGATTAGTTTCTAGGTGGATTTGAGATAAATCCACTTCAATCCTTTGTCCATTCCACACAAAAACTATATAATTTGCATTCTCTGATGGCATGAAATCCTAATTTCTCTTGCACTCTTAATCCACTATTAAAAGTTTGTGACTGTGCTTGTTTAATTGAAACTCCAAATCAACTTCATAATCTATTAAATGGGCTTGAATTTTGGGAGCGTCTCTTGTAAACTTTTCCTATTCTAATTAGAAATAGATTCCATTGCCCATGATCCTCAGATTACCAATCTTATAGAATGAATAGTATCAAAGAAGCTAGATTGCTACAGGTAAGTTGACAATAAATTTTTGTGTTTGAAGGTTCCCATCTTTCTATTCATGAATAGTTTGATAGAATGCCTAAAAGAAATGTACTCTCTTGGACTCCAATCATCACCAAATATGTACAAGATTAGTCAAATATGAGTTTATTATTGGGTAACCTTAATTATTCCATTGTGAAATCTATAGTAGAAAGACATTATCACATTCTTTTTAAAATATTCTTTGGCCTAGTGTCTTTATCTAAAATCGAGTTCCTCATACTGACAAGATGCATACTCATGAGAGATAGTTTCACCTAAAGCTACAAATTACCTACAATCAAGCACCTCAAAATAACATTGTTTATCTTCATGAGCTACATCTACCTTAAGATTATCCAACTCCTTTGAATCAACCATCTCTTCCTACTAGTTCACTAAATGTTATTCATTTGTGCCCTTAGTAAGGAATCTATTAATCTTGTAGACCTAGAAAAATGCCATTTTGCCCTATACCTACATAGGGAGAGCTTTCAAGTGTAATACCCCACCAAGGAATCCAAAAGAGCTTACCTAAAGTTTTACTAATTTTTCCAAACATTTTTTTTGAAAGAAGAACATGTAGAACAATCATAAAGTAGTGGAAGCAATAACATACAATTATACATAAGCAAACATAACAGATTACATATCTTAAGGATCCCAAGATGTTGAATCACATTTAAATTTAAATAATACTAAGTCCAATAAATAACACATCCACATAAAATAATAACTACAAGTCCAATTTATTTAAATAATATACATTTGTTCCAAATTCCACTTGGCAATAAATTTAGAATGCACAATCATCCACTGTACATGTCATTGGGTATGAAAGGTTGAAAGAATATACATTTATAAAATAGATTACATCATCCCTTTTAGATCCATGAGAAAAGGCACAATACAATAAGAAAAATCATCCACCATATAAATATAACAATCCATCATAATACACAAAGATAGAATGAAAGGAAATGTAGAACAAGGAACTCTAGCCATGACATCTACAGACACATCTCAATGGTAAAAGTAAAAAGCACTACCACCCAACCTTGTGGTAGCCCAAAATGGTCCACTCCCACCGCGCTGAGGAGACAGTCTCTGTATGCACCCTAAAATAGTCACCTAGACTATGGGCCCCATTATTCAATTTATCAGATTTCCTAAATCAATGGTTTGCAATATTTTAATAAATCAATTCAAATCAATTTCTTTGATCAAATTGTAAATAATTTAATTATTTCAATATTTCCTAAGGTTTGATTATTTTATCGTAAATTTTATTTAATCAAAAGAAAACCTCTCTTTTAATTAAATAATTAACCCAAATTTAATTTGTTAAGAGAAAATCCCACTTTTAATTAAATTAAATATTTCCTATTTAATTAAAAGAACTTGCTCCCTTTTAATTAAATAAAATCCCACTTGAAAAAAGAAAAGAAAATAAATAAAAATTAAATAAATCTTTTTTTTTTTCCTCTACACTTAAATGCACATATCTCTTAGTGGGATTCCTTAATTTCCTCTTTCAAATTTCTTCTCAAACACTCCTCTTTTCTCATTGCTGGAATTTTGTCTCACATGGATCAAACTCTATTATTCCATATTGGTTGTGATAAGCCTCCCACCTACACATTTTCCTTTATAAGGAGGTCTCTCCTGCTCATTTTCATATATAGAGAGAGAGATATAGAGAGAGACATAGAGAAAGACATAGAGAAAAATATAGAGAGAAATATAGAGAGACATAGAGAAATATATAGATAGATATAGAGAAAATAGCTCATTGCTATAGTATTGATATGCTATAGGTTTACAGAGTGATCTTTGGAGAAGAAGATTGAGCCTTAGGGTTTGGATATTGGAGCTTCATTGCAACTTCTCTCTTCTTGTCTTATTCTCTCTTGCATCCATGGCTTCCATCATGAGGTTTCATCCTTGTATTTTCATATTATGTCATATTTTTTTTCATAGATTAATATTGCATTATTATTTCCTTTCATAGATTAGATTTCCTTTCTTGCATTACTTTGCATTGCCATCATTTAGATTAGCTTGCATCTTCATTTGCATTCATATTTTGATCATTGAATCTCTCATTTTATGGTGTACTTGCATGGGAACAAACTAGGTCAAACTGAGGGCCTCCATTATAAACCCTTGTACTCCATGAATAGAGAGCTATGAGTCACCATTCAAGACCTCATTCTTGAGCAATCTTGGATATAATGACTCATAGAAGTGCGTAAACATTTTAGCATACAGTCTCAAGTCCCAAATAGGATATGTTGATCTCAGATTGGTTTTGACAATTGAGTGTCAACACACTTAAGATATTTACTTAGTTTATGCCAAAATAGTAGTGCATGTTGAGTATAATATGTAAATACAAGACTGTGTTGAGTTGCAATGAGTGCCGAGTCACTCAAGTGCTGAGAAGATAGACCATGCTGAGTGATTCAAGTGTTGAGTAAATAGTAGATGCCAAGCAGTTCAGGTGTTGAGCCAAAAATAAAATTATAGTATGTGTCAAGCATTAGTAACTTCAAGTGTTGAGTAACATTGATTGGACATACTTGTTTTTGATTACACAAACAACTATGTAAACTATTTTCAAGCTAACATAAGGTTAGATTTTGATTCTTTAAAGATAAGGACGAATCTATTTGCATAATCCCTATGTGTTTACCTACAACCAATCAAAAAATAAGAAGGATTAAGCAACAATAAGGATGAATCTTTGTCATAGATTCATACCTAACCCTAAGTCTTCTAGTCTTCTTACGGAGGAAAAAACCCTAAATTTCATATGAGTGTGTAAAGGAATTGAAGGAGGAGAATAGAGAAGTTTGCATGCGTAAATAGAGCATTCATGGAGACTTAGAAGATATAGAGAGTGAATTGCAAAATTAGTTTGAGAAGAACAAAGGATAGAGGATATAACATTGACACATTAGATCAAAGAGGATCAAGAAGAAAATTGTACAGATTCGATCTTTAATTAGGAAACCAGAGCTAATCATAAGATCTATGCTGAAATGTCCTAACAGGTGATTTTAGTTAAATCTCCTAGGTAGTGGACATTCCAAGTGAATAACCAGAAGTCCTTTAGCTAGACACACTTCTAACAGGGTGTTGAAATCCTCTAACAAGGTGGGACTTAAGTCCTTGTGAGCATTTAATAGGGCATTCCTTTCATAGGGTAGATCATGTTTCATGGTCAAACCATTGTAACCTTAATTGGCTACACTTTATTGCTATAGTAGTGATGAATTGTGGGTGTCATCCCCACCCCAGTTGTACCTTCTCTTTTGGAGGGTTTCTGGGTAATCATATTTGGTGTCAAATGTATGATTGCTTATATGTTTACATGATTTAGATGTATGTACTTTACATGTTATTTTAGTTTATCTATTGAATGCATGAGATGGATGTGTAATAAAATTTTTTATGGGTTCATGTTTTAATTGCTGATTCACCCCCCTCTCAGAAGTATATGTTTCCCATTTGTAATTCCAACAATTGGTATTAGAGCTAAGTTCTTAGAAGAAGAAGCTTTGTAGCTTAGAAGAAATATCTTGAAATGGAAGTCCACAAATTAGGAAAGACCATTGAGAACTAGGATATTGAAATACATCTTATACTACATTAACTGAATGAAGCCAGAGATGCTTTGAAGAGTTCCCTGAAAAGAAGGAAAGAGATTGCTATAGAAAAAATACACACAATGCAAAGAGATTGACACCACCAAGTTATTTTCAAATGGAGGCCCAAGTGAATTTGATGCAAAAATTGCATATCCAATGGAAAAGAATAGAACACAAGCTGAAGAGATCAAAAATCTCAAGTTGGAGCAAGAATCACAAGCTATACTACTGTGTGAAGTGATTGAACAAAAGAATAAAGCTATAGAAGACAAGGCCATGGTTGAAGAAGACAAAAGAATCATGGCAAATAGATTGGAAGAGAAGTCAATAAAGCTATCTAGAATCTCAAACATGCAATTGGACACCTTAAGCCAAATGATGAATTCTCATCATGAGTTGAATGTCAAGGACATTGAGATAACTACATTAAAGTTTCAAAATGAACAACTGCAAAATGACCTAAAAAGAGAAAAGGAATTTGTTGAAAGTTTCAACAAGCCAAATGAAGCCATCAAGTACTTTTAAAAATTATTGGAATCCCCTAGATCCAATAGAGATACATCAGGATTGGGCTACATAAGCAATGAAGAAGGAGAATCATCCAAAGTTGCTAAGGAAAGGAACAACAAAGGTGAGAACTCCAAAACCACTTGTCATCATTGTGGAAAGAAAGGGAATACCTCTAATATGTGTAGGAGCAAGAATAAAAATTAGAATGCTAAGCCTAAGAACATGGTCCACTATAATAAGTGCAATAAACAAGGTCATCAGGCACATGAATGCAAAACTAGAATCATGCATGCACGAAGATTTGAAGGATACTGCTACAATTTTTAGAAGTATGGACATAGAGCTTTTGAATGTAGATTCAAGTCCACATGGTCATCAAGCAAGCCAACAAAGCTAAGTAGCTACATAAACTCTTATAACTAGGATTATAATACAAGATATAGCTATCACTTTTGTCAGGAATATGGACATCTACCTGAAAACTACATTAGGACTCACTTCAGTGGTAATTATAGGAGGTGGTTGAGTCAAACTACATGTTTTAGCTATTTAAAGACTAGTCACATCAATAAATATTGTCCAACTAGGTCCAAAGCACCAAATTGTGAATTTGATAAAGGTAAAGGCAAAGCAAATGTTGAACACATAAGGAATGAGATGGATAAAACATGGAAGAAGAAAGATGGTAGTAGTACATCAAATGAAGAAGGGATCAATTCACCTAATAGGTCAAGTGGTCACACTTCATCAAACTAAACAACAAAAGGTATGTGAAATTGATACTCAAAGTATTATACCATACATCAGTTCCAAAAGGAGTTAGTACTAAAAAGACTAAATTAGCATGAACAAAGATGCAAGATGTTGAATATTCAAGTTAAATCTTCAAGTTTTTCATGTTGTTGTTGAGCATGGAAATATTTCAATGGATGCCAAATGAAATGCTAGTTGATGCCAAGCTAGCAAATTGGCTAGTAGTTGTCGAGCTAGTAGTAGCTATTGAGTGAGGGAAATCTCTATAGATGCCGAGTGGAATAGAAATCATGTTGATGTTGAGTTTACAGCTGTACAAGCACCAAGCATTAAATGCAAAGTTTTGAAGGGTATATGGTCAATTTTCACCTATTTTTCATAATTACAAATTCAAGCAAGAGCAAGCAAAGAAAAGAGGTAATTCACAATCTAGTTTGAATCAAGCACTAGTTCATTGATTTTTTGAGGTATTCTTCATAAGCCGAGTTACACAGTTTAAAATTTGTTAAACCTTATTTTGACAAAATGGATTCTAGTTCAAAGAATGTGAAGGAGAAAGAAGTTTTTGATGTCCAATTAGTTGGTAATGAGGTCAAACAACCAAAATTTAAAGCCACCCCAAATATTTCTTATAAACAAGACTTGTCAGGTTCATTATCCATGATTCCACCTAAGGTCATATTGGTCCAAGATGTAAGAAAATGTCACAACTACAAAGTAGGAGGTATAGGTGATATAGAAATAAGGCAAGCTTATGATAAGTTGTGTGGAAATGACATTTTGAAGGAAGAATTTAATATTTTTGAGAGAAAGGGTTTGACCCGTGCCCTAGACCTTCCCACGGTATTCAAAACAGAATGGATCAAGATAGTGTTACGTATGATACACAATGGATGTCTATGGTTGGAAGGAGGACCAATCAATATTTCAAAGAGGATAATCCATAGGGTGACTAGTTTTCCAACCCTAGATCAGCCCAAGACTCTATGAAGTGACTCTAAAGACATAATTGAGAAAAACACAGGAGCTAAATGGAACAAGAGAGGAATGACAATTGATACCATCACTGATCCTCTACTTGACTTTGCAATTAGGGTTATTTCTCATAAGTTTTATCAGTCAAGTAGCTTAAATAGTGTGCCTTGCATTTTAGTTGATGTTGGCTATAAAATTATCAAGAAAGATCATACCTATGATCTTGTCGAGCTTCAATTACAAAAATTGATAGAAAATTTTGGAGCAATAAGAAAAACCAAGAGTGCACAATGTAAATGTGGATCAATACTTGTGTGCATATTTTTCTATGTACAGGATGAATTCCCATCTTTTGGAAAAATAGGCTGGAAGATAAAAAAAATTAGTGGCTGTACAAATCAATGAGTATATTGAGCAGATGGGTGAGAACTTTGAAATGGTTATGACAAGCTATTTTGAAGACTTCAAGAAGTCTATGAAGTAGAGGATGAGGATACCTATCTCTTTAGTTGAACAATACTACAGTGGCATATGTTTTCTTGTAGATATTGATTACACATACATACAGGTAGTAGTACCTAGGGTAAGAAGGCTAAAACTCGTAGGATATGAGATAAATGTTGATGAAACCTCAACTACCATCACTACACTCCTAGTAGAGGAGATTGATAAAAGTGCCAAGATATTTGGTAATTATGATGTTATGAAATCCAAAGTTGAAATGGAGTTAAAGATAGCTCTACATTGAAGAAGAAAGACAAATTGGTGAGAAAATTGAAGGCCAAATTTGGAGAAGGTGCAGGTGAAGAGGAAGAAGAAGATAATGAAGGGGATGAAGATGAAGAACATGAAAAAGCCCAAGAACCTCTTTCTTTGACCCAAGGAATGGGTGAGGACATTGAAGAAGAAGGTGTCAAGGAAGAGCAAACCAAGGAAGCACCAGTACAGGTAGAGCCAAAGAAAAGAAAGGCCAAAGCACAGCCTGTAACAAAGAAAAAGGCTATGAAGATTGCTAAGCCAAGCCTAGTAAAGTCAACAACACCAACAACTAGGGAAATCACAAGGGCCACCACACAAAAGGCCAAAGAAAAAGCCAAAGAGAAGACAAAGGCTACTAAACAAGAAGGGCTAGACTAGAAGAAGAAAAGAAGAAAATGCATTGCATAACTAGAGTTGATGATGAAAGTACATAATCTGAAGATACAAGCCAGTTTAGAGTGGTGCATCACACACAAAAATTTGATCTTGAAAATATTTGTGAGAATATTAAGAACAATGCAGATTTAATAGGTTTAAAAAATATTGATTTTGGGAAACTTAGTAGAGAAGAACAAAATTTGATTGAGGAATCAATATATGCAATGATGTCTAAATTCAAGAACACTCCACTTGAATTAGATAATACAATGGCTAAGGATTTGTATACTATTGTTGAAAATAAGTGGCATTATTGTTTAAACTCGAAGAAACAAATCAGAGAATCAACACTAGCCCAAGTGATGCCAAGATTGACAAAAGGACAAATTGTAAAAGCAAATAAGAAATATGGTGGACAGTTTGCACCAAAATACAGGGCATTTAGCATCCTTCAAAAAAATATGGAAGATGTTGTCAAGAAATCTACTCAAATGTGAAAATAATCTATGGATTGACAACTATTAAAGAAGGGGAAGAAGATCCATTTACAAGCAAAAACGATGGAGATGAAGATGAGGACAAGGAGGAAGAAACTAAAAAAGATAATAATGTTGTGGAGGAGACACAAAAGGAAAAAGATGACATGGCTACAGTTGAAAAGTAGTAGGAAGAACAGAGTGTGGAAGACACACAAATGCCTAGTATGAGCCCTCCACATGACACAAGCATGCCTGTAAAAACTATAACTGTTAAGGATGTTTCTGATGTCTCTATTCAGAACATCAATCCTTTAACTACAAAAGATCTAAAGAAGATTCTTGACCAATCCACACTACAAGCTAGATTGTGTGAATCTAGTATTGGTCAGCATTGATGAACTTCAAAAGATAGTAGCTAACATTATAAGGGATAAGATGAATACACAAGAACCACCTTTTGCCATCCCTTTAGCTACTAGTGCTCAACCTTCAATACAAACATTAGTAGATAAATCTATCAAGGTTGACACAAGTGTCAAAGAAAAAAAGTTGAGTAGGGGTAGACTACCAAATAAGAGGAAAAGGAAACCACAACAAAGAAAATAGGATAGAAAGACAAATTTGTACCTATAGCACAACTGCAAGGCGCAACTCAAATCATTGTAATTGATGGAAGTAGATCTAAAGAAATTAAGGACATACCAAAGGAGAAGGAACAAGAGGCCATTCAAGCATTGGTAGCATTGCCAACATCTGGCACTCCTAGAAAAGTCCTTCAAAAGCTGAGTACTAAAGTTGTACCATTGCAGATCTCAACACCAGGCTCAAGTTCCTCCAAGGTTTCTAAGGTAATTCACTATGGAGATGTAACTCTAGATGAAGAAATAGTGATACCTAAGTATGATTATGCAACCATAACATTAGAAGAGATAGGCATAATGCAACAAGCCTTGGAAAAGAAGAAAAATCAAGAAATACTCAGAAAGGAGTATAGATAGAGGCAAGCATTACAAGAAATCAAAGACATCTTCTTAGATGCATTCAACTTGCAAACATCCGAAGAATCAAAACCACTATTGGAATAGTTATTAGAAATTGTGGCGCAGGTAAACAATGAAGACTAGGACACTAATGCCAAACTTTTGGCATGGTCTAATAGGAAATTTCAAGGGAAAGTAAATGTCAAGATATCTAGTGAAATAGCATTGACGTAAGTTGAATTGGCTACAAATATTGAGAAAGTGAAGAAGGTACTTGAGAACATATTCTCATTGTACACCAAACTGTGTGGTCCCACACTCTTCACTTAAGAAACAAGCTATAAAATTATGAGTCTAGAGAGAAATTTAAAAGTCTTAGGTATGTAATTACCCCAGAACCTAGCTCAGAGTGAGAAGCATTTTCACTCATTGCTTCACTCACAAAGTCAATTAGCTATGTTAACAGTAGAAGAGGTTAATATAAAAGCTAAGTTGACTAATATCCAAACCTCCCTCACCCCCATATGGAGATACTCCATAAAGAACTAGCATATGCAGAAACCTTGTTGAAGAAAGATCCTAATCTTTCTACATTAGATGGACTAGTTTATCTTGCAGCAGAGATAGCAATCCAAATAAAGTCATTGGGTGTTGCATGTGACAATTGGCATGTTGCTCTGAAAATAATCATGGAAGTCCATAAATCCTTTTTGAACAAATACACCATAAGTGTATAAACCCTTTGACATAAGTGTGAAGAAGGGAGAGATACATAAAAAAGGGGGAGATAAATAAACAAGGGGGAGATAAAATAAGAAAGAAAGAAAGATTTTTAAAAAGAAAAGGGGAGACTAAGCTGAACAATGAAAGGGGGAGCAAACAAAGTTAACAAAGAAAGAACAAAAATAGAGCATATCAAATAAAGAGTATCAACACATTTGAAGTCAAAGAGTATCAGCAAGAGAAAAATCTACTCAAAAAGGAGAATAGATTTCGGATACAAAATAGGCATATTAACTCAGTGGGAGTTACAATTTTTTTGAGGCATATAGTCTATTACAAAATTTTGCAATTTTGAAGTTTTGTATATAAGACAAGTTGTGAATATATTATACTCAAGAAGATTAGATAATCATGTATAGTTAAGTGTTTTGGACACACATATCAAAGGGGGAGATTGTTGATCTCAGATTGGTTTTGACAATTGAGTGTCAAAATACTTAAGACATTTACTTAGTTTATGCCAAACTAGTAATGCATGCCGAGTATAATATGTAAACACAAGACTGTGCCAAATTGCAATGAGTGTTGAGTCACTCAAGTGTCAAGTAGATAGACCATGCTAAGTCATTCAAGTGCTGAGTAAATAGTAGATGCCGAGAAGTTCAAGTGTTGAGCAAGGAATATAATTATAGTATGTGCTAAGCATTAGTAACTTCAAGTGCCAAGTAACTCAAATTGGAAAAAATTGTTTGTGATTGCACAAATAACTATGTAAACCATTTTCAAGTTGACATAAGGTTAGATTTTGGTTCTTTAAAGATAAGGACAATCTATTTACATAATCCCTATGTGTTTACATACAGCCAATCAGAAAATAGGAAGGATTAAGCAACAATATAAATGAATCTCAGCCATAGATTCATACCTAACCCTAAGTCTTCTAATCTTCTTAAGGAGGATGAAACCCTAAACTTCATATGAATGTGTAAAGGAATTGAAAGAGGAGAATAGAGAAGTTTGCATGTGTAAATAGAGCATTCATGGAGGCTTAGAAGATATAGAGAGTGAATTGCATAATCGTTTTGAGAAGAACAAAGGATAGAGGATACACCATTGACACATTAGATCAGAGAGGATCAAGAAGAACACTATACATATCTGATCTTTAATTAGGAAACCAGAGCCAATCATAAGATCTATGCTGAAACATCCTAACAGGTGATTTTAGTTAAATCTCATAGGTGGAGTAGTCCTAACAAACTATTGTAAATTAACAGGGTGGCATTCCAAGTGAATGACCATAAGTCCTTTAGCCAGACACACTTCTGACAAGGTGTTGAAATCCTTTAGCAAGGTGGGAATTAACAGTCCTTGTGAGCCTTTAATGGGGTAGACCTTTCATAGGGTAGATCATGTTTCATGGTCAAACCATTGTAACCTTAATTGGCTACAATTTGTTGCTGCAGTAGTGAAGAATTGTGGGAGTCATCCCCGCCCTAGTTTTATCTTCTCTTTTGGAGGGTTTCTGGGTAATCATATTTGGTGTCAAATGTGTGATTGCTCATATGTTTACATGATTTAGATGTATGTGCTTTACATGTTATTTCAGTTTATCTATTGAATGCATGAGATGGATGTGTGGTGGAAAGTTTTATGGGTTCATGTTTTAACTGCTGATTCACCCCCCCCTTAGAAGTATATGTTTTCAATTTGTAATTCCAACAGATATCAATCCCAAAAATCATAAGTAATATCTATGACAAGTAAGTCCCTAAAAGTAATCTAACTCAAAAGTTCCAAGATAAAATGACATCTAGACCTAGAGGCAAACAAAGACACGTAGGGAATCTACTATGCGAGCAAGCAAGTGTCATTGTATGAATCAACTCTAGAGTTGCCATGGTATTCTAACTTGACCCTGACCCCCTAGTGATTTTATGTGGCACTAGTATCCTTTTGTACTAACAAGGCATACTAATGATGCATGGTCACAACCAAGCATCCTCTCTACTCCTATCCTAGTTTGTACTAGCACTCAAGGCATGGGTGAGGAAAGATAAAGACTCTTATTAGGTTCATTTTACTCTCATTTAGTCTAGTGTTTTCACTTATTAAATAACCTACAATGGGTTACCCTGGCAGGCACTTTGGGCTCTGGCCTCTATTGCAAGCCACTTCTTGACATTACATATAAATAACCTACCATAAGCTCATAAAAGTACAAATCAAATAATCATAGTTTTCACCACAGTCCTATACAAGTGACTAGAAAGCATTAAAAGAAAATTCATAATAACACCTTAGTTCTTTACAAGCAACTGGAAAGCATCCAAAAATAACTAATCGATGACTCAAAGGTTAAGTCAAATATGTCATAACATTCATCTTGTTATCACACAAGAACACTGAAAGCAATAATGAACAATATAATGAAACTCATCATAGAGCATACTAGAAACATTTCCATGGTTGATTTTAAAAGATCAAGATCAAAGCATCATCATAACATCGCAAACACAGAACTCCCAAGCCTTTGGTAAACATCCTAAGAATGGACAACACTCTAGTCAACCGAACCCAAAACATAAGACAACATACATTTAATAGTATATTTTCATAGTTTGGTTTGATTTTGAAGACACAGTCTGAGATAATAGTAAGGTTTAAGTCTTCGTTTCAATGTAAGTTTTTGAATATATGAGGTTTACATTTTACCCTTACAACTTAACCCATTTCCAGTATTTGAACATAAAGTACAAATGCCCTTATCTGATTACAATCAAATATTCTAAAATAAATTAAAGATAATTATTTATTAAATTATTAAAATAATAATTATTGATTATCTAATAAAACAATGACAAATTTATTACAAATCAAAATCATTAATAATAATAAAATCCATTTAAAACTTTATTAGATAATATTTATTATTAATTAAACTAAATTTAATTTAATTAATTAATAATTATTAAAACAAACTATATTGATATTCATTAATCATTAATTAAATTAACAAATAAAAATAATAACTATTAATAAAATTATTAATAAATAATAATTAAAATTAAATTTAATAAAATTTATAAACAATTTTTTTAAAAATTGCATATGTTCATGTGTTTTAGGCCTGCACGATTGACCTTCAATAACTGGCTGCTGCTGCAGTCATCCTGTGGTTGCAATAGCAGTTAAGGTACTATTGCTGCTGTCACAGTACTATTATGAACAACTACAGCAAAATTCATTGCCGGGTGGGGAGGTGGGGTGTGCAACCCCCCTCCCACCCAAAATTAATATTTTTTTTAAATTTTATTTTAACAAGATTTGTTTTAAAACAACCCCCCTCCCCCCCACAATTTAAATTTTTTAATATATATATATATAAACATTGCAAATATAGTCTGATAGGGAAACCCAGATAAACCAGTCAAATTTTTAATCTAAAATTGATTTCTTTTCGAAACTAATTTTGATTAAATAATGACTATTCAATTCATAGACAAGGGTTTCCTGATTTTCAATCCTCATGTACAAAAGAATTCGATATGAATAACAATAATTCACAATGAAAGATTGAAAGATTTATCACAACAAAATTTGGAAACATAGATTAACAAACACAATGTAGATAGGAATATTAAATTACATAATTCATTGGGTGAACAAAACAGGAGGCTCTACCTGGTTCTGATGCTAATACACAATCACCCGAAGCTTGTGAGAAAATTCTCTTCTCTCAAAACCTTCTCTCTGAAATATCCCTTCTCTGAAAATCCTAGTCCCTGCAAAAAGAACTCTCAATCTCTGATATGAAGTTCTCTCCTAAATTTAGGGCACTGATTGTGTGATAATGCGGCGGAACTCGTTGATCACAATCTTTTAACTCTTTATTAACTTTTTGGATAATCATGCACACTTTTTGCAATTAAAATATCTTTAATAAATTAATTTCTCTTTCTCTCTTTATTTAATTTTTGAAGCCTTATTTTTGATAAAATATTTATTAACTTAAGTAATAATAATATTTAGCATTTATTTAAAAATGATCTCCCAAATATATTATTATTAAATTAAATAAATATTATTACCCTCTAAAATTAGAACTATAATTTTCTCTTTAAATTAAAATTTTTTATTTAATTAATTTTTCAATTAATTAAATATAATTAAATATTAAAATTATCTTAATAATTTTCCATTAAATAAAATCACTAATTTAATATAGAAGGCACCATCCTATCAAATAATAATTCTAATAATAATAATATTTTAATGAAACAATCAAATGACATATCATTCTAATAATAATAATAATAAGCATTTATCCTACTAGGCTTAATTAAATATAATTAAATATTAAAATTATCTTAATTATTTTCCATTAAATTAAATCATTAATTAAGATTTTGAATTTGATTTAATTAACAAAAAATTCACCAAAGACCTACAAGATGAAATATGAAAACCCATCATAAAATACCACATACAAGATCAAACTCAAGGGTTAGAATCATGAATTTACGTCATATGACAAATTCAAAAGGTTAATCATCTTAGATACTTGTCCTAATTTCCTAGGACAATTGGTTTAAAGGTTAGGATTTGGACTCAAGAATTTATCTCCCCTCTCTTACCATTAAGATATTGTGATAGGGTACGCTCATCCTGGCAATTCAGGGATGTTGATACCCAGTACCTGCAATCTGCATAAAATCCATGCATGTACAAACACATATTTTCAAAACTAAATAGGCAATGATAGGAAGTGGTGCATCATGTAGATCCTGACTAGCAGGTGACTACGAATCCCTTGCTTAACCACATCAGAAATGTCATACATAAAGAAAATATACATGCACACCATACACATGCAAGTATGAGGTAAGTATCCATAGAAAACACGTATAAATAATTCATCTAACTAACATCATTAAATAACTAAAATCATTGTAAATCATCATCATCAAAGTATAATCATGCATACATGAATTAACCAGTACCAAAGTAGTCTCATCATATAATCAACTAAGTATGAAAACAATACCCAATAATTTGGAAAATAATTCTACTAATCATCAAGCATAAACATAAACTGGCCTAAAAAGAGTTCAACAATAAAATTGAAAAAGTTAACTAGGGGTAGGCACTACATCAAGTGCCATGGTTGTTGATTAGAGGTAAGTCTTATTCATTGTGAATTTTTTTATATAATCCATACCCTCACTTTAGCCTCAATGCAATCAACTGAATTATCTTTTCTTACTTCTAGGTTACCACTATAGCTCATTGATTCACCAATGGAATACCTTGGAAAGATAAAGAGACAAGACAACTTTGAACGAAAAAGTTGTGCACATTTATCTTTTAGAGATAATGGCATATAATATACTATTTCAAATATCCTCTTTACATTAGGGTTGGGTGTTAGTAGCTTCCCATTGTAACTTCCTATGCTTACATCAAGTTCTTAAACATTATATCAGTATGGCCCAAAAAAGGATAATTTTATTTATACTATTATATGGGTATATAGTTTATAATTATTGTTTAGGTTTATGGGAAGTTATCATGAATGACAGAGGATTTGTGATGCATACAAATTTCAAAAAGTGGTCATCTTAAGGTGACATTTATTACATATTATATATTACTCTATTAACTATTTTCTTTCAATTTGCACAACTAATTTAATATATATTCCTATTATAAATGTCTTGATCAATATCTATGAGAAAATGTACTAGTGACGCTTTCTACAAATAAAAATGCTATATAAATAAAAAATTATTAAGACCTACCAAGAAATTTAATAGACCTTATTAGTTATTGATTAAGTGACAAAAGATCACCTGAATAGTTATTAAGAGATTGGTAAGATCCATGATTTCAATAACTAATCTTATTTGTTAGTATGAAATTACTTGATCGTGTGTTACTACATGTTGGGAAAATAAAAGGAATTTTTTTATCTTCTATTTATTGAAGGGATTGCTTACACACCTCATAGATTCTTTCCCAACTATTAGATATTAAGTTTTTCATTCATTGTGCATGTCTTGGAATTGAAATTGACACCTCTTCTTATATTACAAAATCTATATTGCCTAAAACAATTATTTAGATTGACTCATTTTTTGTAAGTTCTATATTGCAACTATTAGATAATTGTCTTAAAATTAGTATGTGATCGGATGATCATCCTCTATTATGTACTTTATTCTACTTCATTTATATTTTTTTATTACTCACTCATCTTAAGCAATAGAACCCTACTATTTGACTGAATCTGTAATATATTATTACCTTGATATAACCTGGATCATTAGTAGTTTAGTAGGAATGGTCTTTTATATTATTGTGTAAAACATAAAACTTCTAAGATGGTGCAGATTTCTGGTTCATATCCTTGAAAATCTACCCCTTGAACAAGTTGCACTGTCGTTATGTGATGGAGTTATAACCTATAGTTCAATGAAGTAGTGTGTGATGATAGAGTCTGGCAAGAGATATGGATTAATAGGGTTGGGGGTATAGGCCACATTGGTGTGAAGATGGCCAAGATAATTGGGCATTACTTGACTGTTGTGAGTTCCTCTAATAACAAGATCAACTTGCTAGTCTTTATGCAACCAAAAAAATATCTGCAAAGGAAGTTTCTCATACTTATAATCACTCTTTAGGGTAAGACCATTGACATTCTCAAGGGATGTGTTGTTCTATTAGATAATTTAGAGAATACTACAAGAAGTGGGGGAAATAAGAATGGTCTTGCTCAACTCAGAAATTACACACTAGGAACTAATTGAAAGGTTACTTCTACCTAACATTTTGTGGAAAAATTTAGGTTGGTTTCTAACCCTACAAATTATGTTCATTAGCCTGATCTTTCATTTGGCATATCTTAATGTCCACAATTTTCATTTTTAAGTCAAGTGTTTGAGATGACTACAAAAAAGGAAAAACAATGCGACTGAAATACACATGAAAGAACTTAAAATATAAGGAAAGAGAAAGGAGTCATCATTGCCTTGTGGAATAATAGACTATGTAGCATCTGACCTATCAAGACATGTCTTATTATCTTTTGGGGAATGACAAAATGGAAATGCATGGTGTTAGTCAAAGGAACTAAGAAATGAAGGGTATGTACCCTATCTATAAAAAATGACTACCACTCATGCATTGTTCAATTACATTGTCATATTAGAACATAAGGGAAAAGTAAGGGAAACGTCACTATTGATGTCCTAGGCATGATAATACATTCATAAATTGTAGTCTTATTTCAAAACATAAAAACATCCATGTGTAACATCACAATCAAGAAAATAACATGACAATAGCAACAACATCTATAGTTATGGCATGAAATTTTGAAGAGGAAATGTTGTAGTTACTATCAACAATGAATGCTGAAAAAGAATGTTATTAGTGAATTAATAGATGATTTCCTGATGGAGTGTGTTTCATATTTAATTGTGGTCAATAAAATATTAGGGCCACATGTGTAGAAGAGGAATATTAATGTAGCACTATAAGTTAACAAAATAGGGCTTAACATCTTTTTTTTGAGTACATAAATGTTTTAGCTATTAAGGAGATAACCCTCATCCACTAACAATATCACAGCTGGAAACTAGTTGATTTGGTTGATGCAACTTAGTGTAGAACTTCAACTTTAAAGATTATAAATAAACAATGGTAACAGTGATAAGGATTAACAACACTTATGTGATATGAAAAAATACATTTCACTATTTGTGATATCAAACTTGATGATTTTGGGGACTTGTTCCAATGATTTTTTATTTTTATATCATATTTTTTATTTAAAATTTTGAGAAAGAAGAGTTTTTCTTTTAATGATGTACATAAGAGGTAACTCAAAGTTATTCATAGGGAAATCAAGGTCCTTCACAAGTTTGTTCAATGCAATTTCTATCAAAGATCTTTCCAAGCCAAATAATCCTTACAACAAGAGATGAAGGAATTTGTTAGTAAAGCACATTGACATGGTTCAGCCTCTAGCCATGATTAATCTAGGTATTTCTTGGGTAGTAAAAATGATAATTCCTTACACAATTACCATTTTCATTACAAATGACTAATGTCAATAGATTTACATGGGTTGTCTTTATAATATAGATAAAATAAAGGCTAGTAAAAAACTTTCAAAATGATATAGCTCAAAATGACTAGGTAGAGTATTTACACAAAATATGTTATTGACAAGTTAGTATACTTTCACTTGAAAAATGAGTGAAAAATATTTATCTTTCACGCTGTGTAGTTGGACGTGATTTGAATAAAAATAATAATTTTGGTAAAGTTATACATCATGTGAATACATTTAGGTTGGAAATGAGTTCCAATTTAACTAAACCAAGAGTCCCTAAAACACAAATCTCCTAGGTTTTATTGTCTTTGATTTAGTTGAACCCAATAGAGACACTCTGTACAAGCTTGAGAAGGCACAATAAATGAGGAGATCAGTTAACCAGGTAAAATTTTCAAGCAACATTGGTGCAAGAACACCTTGACCATCTCCACTGAATTTTGAGTCATTTTAGTATGTTTTAATTCATGATAGGATTAGTGAAATAGTTATTTTAGTTTCATGTAATTGTGTGTTCAATCAAGGTCATGTAGACCAAGGTCAATGATAAATCAAAGTTGGTCAATGCTAGTCAAAGGCCTTGAGGGGTATTAAAATTTCACGCAAGGTCACAAATGAATTAAAAATGTAATTTGTAAGCCTTTTGGACCTATATATGTGTTGAGCTGTTGTTATGCACAATGCTTAATGACAGGAATCCTTTTGAACTCCTCTCTTGAAAAGCTAATTTGGAATCAACTCCAAGGTTTTGGGCGATCTTGTGACCTACTAGAATCTGCTTAGTAGAAGATAAATGTGAGTGTTCATGAGGAGGCCTTTGCTGGTTTGAACCAATTTAATATCAAATGATCAATCTGCTTGATGTTTCAAAATTAACCACAAAAGAGATTTTTTTTGGTATTTTCTATTTTTTTAAATGAATGCAATCTAACAATGCAACTATATGAATTCCTAATTTTACCAAGGGTTAGCAAAGTAATAACAAAGATAGGGTAACAAGAAGTTTAAGCAAATGACTTGAAATGTAAATTTCTAATAGACATAAGCTACTAAAATAACATGTCTGCAAGTTAAGCCTTTGAAAAGATTGATAGGTAACCAATGAAAATAGGAGCACCACTACCTTAATTCCACTAATGCAATCTTCGATGGGAACTCAATAACCATAAGATGTTTCACTTTTCATCAAATTGCAAGGCCACAAAAAGTGCACTCATGCAGAACAAAAAGCTATGTAGGAATAATAGGCTGATCTCTTCTCCAAATAAGTACATTAACAGCATTTGTAAACATGTAGCAAACACTAGAATTAAAAAATCAATCAATCAAAATAACTTAATAAAACTATTGGCTCCATTACATTCCATGAACATACATTCACAAAATATAACACACTTAGGCAAGAATAACTACACTCCAAATGAGAGCACCAATAGCATATACTATTGCATCAAAATAATAGTGGCTTGGAATACATATTACATTCTTGAATTTATAAGAAATACTCTCCCCAATTTGTGTTGAGAGTGAGAGATCTCTTTATGAAAACATATGCTTCTAAACTAATAAAACAAATTTATTTATGTACAATTTTACTCTCTAACTGATGCTAAGTAGGATTCCACCCTTATTTATATTATTTAATTGGTGCATGAGCTTTACATGTCTCAAAATAAAGAAAGCATGAGAAAATAAGAAGAAAAAAGCCATTAGATGATGTAGGAGTCTCCGAAGATGCCAAAAATAGAAGCTCCATCTTCACTAGGTGTTTGTAGGAGTTAAACTGTCGTCATAATGCATTTCTAGTGCATGAAAAGCTCTAAATTTAGAACTGGTAGTCAACTATCAGTGCACTTTTGAAGAATCACACATTGGAAGAAGTGCACCTTGCACACTTGTGCACCTGTGCACCTTGGGAGAAATTTTGTACAAGGTGCTCAATTGACCAAAAAATCAAAGTTCTCAGTTTTCAAAATGGTTTCTAACTTTTTCTTAGATGAGGTCTGGGAGCACTTTAGTGTACTTATTTTGCCCTTTTTTGATGATTTATATCTTCTTTATATCCAAACATTTTGATAGATTTGAACTCTTTTTGCTTCTTCTATTTGAAATTCCAAGGCACACTTGTTGAATCTTATCATTAATAGTTGCATAAGATGAGGAACCTATTTTGGTTCATGTGTCAACCCTATGTATCTTTGATTTTTAGTGAAAATTTATTGATCCTTCCCTATCAGAGATGAGGTGATCCAGATTATCCAAAATGATCAAATGTTTGAAACTTTTTCATAGTTTTAACAATATTTTCTAGGCATTTTTAACTGGCTTTTTTAGAGGTCTTTTGACTAGGTTTTTCTGAGGAATTTTGCTATAAATTTCAAGTTTAAACTTTCATCGGTCCCTAAAACTAGGTAGCTGAAGGCTCATTGTTGTAGGGACTGAAATTAGATTTTAATTTCTTCTTTCCAACGGTGTAAATAGTTTTGAATTCCAAGCTCTAGGTCAAAAGTTATGATCTCAACAAGTTAAGGTTGCATTTTTTTACCTACATAAAGAAGAAAACATTAGTCCAAAGAGTTGAAAATCAAACCTTAAACAAACTCTAATTTCTCATAAATAAACCCAAAATGCAAAACTATGACAAAACTAGCAGAAAACCCTATTTTACACTCTGTAAGACAAAAATCTGGTGCACCTTGTGCACCTTTTCCCCTAAGAAAACCATCAAAAATTAAGGGTGTACACATAACACAGCTTGTGAGGTGCGCATGTCTGCACCATTTTCTTATACAAAGGGTTCTTAATTGTTCAAATAGGGTGCACACCAATGCACTTTATGGGGTGTGCACTTGTACACCCTTACACTGCACATAAATTATTCTTTTGTTACAAATGTGCACCTGCACACCATTATTGTGCTACTCTAGAGTTTTTTGTTTGAAAGGTGCGCATGTGTGTGCCTTGGGGAGGTGTGCACATCCACACCTTGTCTTAGTGTTTGGTGTGTACGTTCCAAAGCTTCAAAGGTATAGGTATGCAAATGTGCACCTTTAACTTAGTTTTTATTAGGTCCTTGTTAGGTTTTAGGTTGTTAGGTATGTGCACACCCTTTGGGGGTGCAAACCTACGCATGTGTGCGGGTGCATATCTCCAAAGGGACATAAGGGTAGACATAAACATTTAGTGTACTTGTGCACCATCAATAGGTGTGCATGTGTGCTAAGTGCGCATGTGCACTCTTAAGCACATAAACACTCTTTTTTCCCAAACTTTCCCAATTTTGACAGCTGGATTTTCTCAATTAAAGAACAAAGGCAGGACCCAGACTCTAGCTGGAGTTCCTAAAATGACCTAGGCCCTGGACTAGGGATTTGGGAGATAAAAAAATTTACTAGGGGGTCCTCATTCCTAGTAAAAATGGGGTGTGCGTTGTGAAACCACAACAATATGGTGCCAAATAGGAATGACTAGTTAGCAAAAGATGCAAATTATCAAAAATGTTGTTGACAACATTTTTGCAAAGTAACAGTTTTTGGAAGATGGAAGGTCAAACATCTTGTATGAAATCTTTGAGGGATTTAAAAGGTCATTCTATTACATAAAGGTGGGATTTCATGTAGATGAGATAGGGTATGCGATGTAGAGAAGAGAAGTCTAGGGTATGGTGTGGTGGTTTTGAATAATATAATCATTTTTTTTTGTGAAATCTACTTGTGTACTTGTATTTGAATGTAGTCTTGGTACTTCCTCCCTTACCTCATGGATATGATGGTTCTTAATCTTTCTACATAGTTTAATGAAGTCTATAATCAATGCTAATGTTAAATGTGTGCGTAGCCTCATGGATTTATTGTCAAGATCTAATTATTCACTAGTTAGACAGTAAATTGTATATATTTTTAGAGTGAAGTATCACAGTGACTTCATGCTCTCATGTGTGCAATTAGGGAAGATTTGGAGGTATTCCTTATTTTTTGATATTTCCCTCTCATGGGTTTACACCATAACCCTGATCCTTATAATGGAGTTGGCTAAGAATCTATAAGGTTAATGAAGTCTATAATCAATACTAATGTTAAATGTGTGCGTAGCCTCATGGATTTATTGTTAAGATCTCATTATTCACTAGTTAGATAGTAAATTGTATATATTTTTAGAGTGAAGTATCACAGTGACTTCATGCTCTCATGTGTGGAATTAGGGAAGATTTGGAGGTATTCCTTATTTTTTAATATTTCCCTCTCATGGGTTTACACCATAACCCTGATCCTTATAATGGAGTTGGCTAAGAATCTATAAGGTATCTGGTACTACATGAAGAATACACTGAACCAAAACTCAAGAAAACATGACAGAGGCTTGCTTTATAGTCTACATGCATGTTTGAATGTTTTAATTTATTCATGGGGTGTTGAAGAGCCAATTAGAAGAGTTGGGTAGGTGAGACAATGGAGATTTGAGGACAATTACTATAAACAACAATGAAACCCTCATTAGGCCAAGGGTTTGAAGGATAAACTATCTCCATTATGACTAGGAGCCCAATAATTGGAAGTTTTAAGGAAATTTATAAGGTAAACATGTTTCCAAGTTCATTTCTTCAAGTTCTTGAAATTTTTTGTGAGTTTAGAACTTGTTGTACCAATTAGGCCTATTAGCCCTCAACTAGGGCCTGGTGTTTGAGTGTCTTAATGGTGACTTGAGAATTTGTGATTTTAAAGTTTAATAGGATTCAATAATAGGTGTCTTAATCCTCCATTAGTTCAAGATTTTTTTTAAAGGAATTTCTGAGTTTTGATCTAAAACCCCAAAATAGGGCTACAAGGAAGATCCCCTTATTAGATTAGCTTGTTAGATTAGTGTATGGATCCCACTAAGGTGCATGAAACCTTATGAATGTTTGAAATCACATTGTTTGTGATTATTTAAGCCCCTTGGAATCATTTGGGGTGTGGAGTTTCTGAAAGATCCTGGAGGGTGTGAGGGAGTGGGGGATTTTGTGTAATGCCCCGCCAAGGGATCCAAAGAATTAACCTATAATTTCACTAAGTTTAGAAACAATTTTTTTTTTCCATGAAAGTAAATATCACATAAAAATTATGCACAATAACGGAAGCAATAACATTGTCCATCTGAAATTAAACATAACATAAATAACGGATTACATTCTTTAAGATCCCTTAACGTTGAATTACATACATGAATCCATCTAGTACAACATCCTCATGAAATAATAATGATAAGTCCAATGTTTATACATTACATTTCAAATGCTCATTCATCCACTGTACATGTCACAGGGTATGACAAGCCCAAAAGAATATACATACATAGAATAAGGTACATCATCCTATTCTAATCCATGATACATCAAAGTAGAGATAATCACATGATACAACATCATAGAGAACATATACATCCATCATAAAGATCAAACATAATAAACTAAGTGCATGGTTCCTCCCAACCATCAATAGCATCATTAGACCATCGTGGATCCTAGCCATCCTTCTGTGCGTAACATTTCAAATCACCAAAGAGATCATCGGTATTACATAGTAGGAATGTCACTCCTAATAAACACATCATCATATGTAGAAGTAATATAACATGCAAATAAAAGCATAAGATAACATCATCTAACATATGCTAATCATCAATGAAAAAGGATACATATCCACCATCATGAAGGATGCATTAGCCACGATGTCTCAATGAATCTCAAAATGGTAAGAGTGGAAAATACACTACCACCCGATTGCATGGTACCTAAGTGGTCCACTCCCACCATGCTAAGGAGATAATCTCAAGTCCCAAACAGGCTATCAAAATCACATAGCACATATCTCTATAAGTCCAAGAATCTTAAAAGTATACTAACTCAAAGGTTCCAAACACAAAATCTGACATCTTATTCCCAGAGGCACAATGACATGTAGGAACCTACTATGCAAGTGGGAACGTGTCATCGCAATTATCACGTACAAGTTACCCTGGTAGTTAGCTAAACTCCATTGGTCCATACTAATTTCATGCGGCCACTAGTATCCTCTCATACTGACGAGGCATACTACGGAATGCAAGGTCGCAACCATGCATCTCACTACTCCCATCCTAGCCTATACAAGCACTCAAGGCATGGGCAAGAACAAAACACTTATCTTTTTAGGTTCATTTAGTTAGTATTAGGTGTGAATGTTATTACTTATTAATCCAACTTACAATGAGTTACCCTGGCAGCCTCTTAGGGCCCCAACCCCCATTGCAAGTCACTTCCCATCACTACATGCAGATATCCTACCCTAATGCTCATGGACTCATAAATCTCAAAATCACAAAAGATAATCCATAAAAAAATTATCAAATATGCATAAAAGCATCAAATCTCCATGAGCAACATCCATAGAAAATCATGAACACAACAGCTCTCTATTGGCAACTGAAGTATCACTGATAATCAAATATCCAATGGTTCTCAATAACCAAAATATATCTCAATCAAGCTGATCGAAGACTCCAAAAATGGTTGAGTCAAACATGTCACATCATGACATTATCAAAATAAATCCACATAACAGTCCCATCATGGTGACTAGAAAAATAACCAAGGATAAATGATCGATGACCAAAATAATGGTTAAGTCAAGTGTCTCATACATAAGAATATCAACTATAACAATCAGTAATCACAATCAATAAATAGAGCATTCCATCACATAACCATGGTTGGGTTTATAAAGATCGAGATTAAAACATCATCATGTCACCACAATCACATAACCCCCAAGCCTCTGGTAGACGTCCTATATTGGTCAACACTAGTCAACCCAAAACCCAAAACAATAGCATAAAAAATACACAATGTAGACACATGTTTTGGTTTTACAACTTGAGTTTAAATGTAGAGATCTCAGTTTAAGTTTCCAAGTCTGAAGAATGAATGGAGGATACATTTGTTTGATACATCCCCCACCCAACTATCAATTCCTTATTTAGTAATTTAAAACTTTTAAATTATTAAATAGTTGAAAATTATTAAAGAGTCACCTTTATGGAAATAAACCATCAATATAAGCCATTGATCAAATAATAACTTAAATTATAAATAACACATTTACATATTACATATATATATATATTTAAGTATATACATACATACATACATACATACATATGTAAATACGTTTTCATAAAATCGAATTAACAATTTTGATTGACTTCATATGAGAATCGATTATACAAATGTTTTAACATAAACATTTTTTTTTTTTTTACATAACATATACATCAATTAAAATCCCCCCAACTCTTGTTGCGGTATGCAGTACCTATGGTCGCAGGCACTGCGCCGACAGCGGGTACGTAGTACCCCTGTCGCCGCAGACTTGCGATGGCAGGCCTCTGCCTTCTGCCAGCGCGGGGTACGAAACATGCCCACGACATATAATATATAAACTTTGTTCCATGCGATATAAATCGCGATGCGAATTAATAAATCTTCCACTGCGATTTAATCAATCGCTCAATTCGGTGCATTATACATACATACATACATACATACATACATACATACTTACATACATACATACATAGATATATATATATATATATATATATATATATATATATATATATATATATATATATATATATATATATGTATGTATATATGTATATGTATTCGAATTTTATGATAGATCCATAATAATGTATACATATGCATATATATATAAATATATATTTATATATATGTATATGTATGCAGATCTGAATATATAACCATGTATGTTTTTCACAAAGATTATATCTACAATTAAGAATAAGATATTTGCATTATAGAATGCATATAAAGTTCTCCAATTAAATTAATCTACCCACATTAAGAATGCATATAAATATGAAACTTCTTAGAAGACATATGGAAGACACGAAGAAGACAGGGAATGCATGATGCAAAAATTGCATAAGTAAAATCACAAGAATCTACCCAGATTCTGATGCTAAATTGCTCTTCCTCAGAAAATCTGCAGAGCAAGCTTCTCCCTTCTTCAGAATGCTTGAGTCCTCCAATGCCCCAATTGCACTCCAAACGCTATGTCTAAGCTTCTATGAATGCTTGAATATAAAGAGCTTTCAGGAAACATCAAGAATGCTTCTAGAAATAGCTGGAAGGTGTCACCAACTAAGCATGGGTCTTTTCCAACCTTCAAGATGAGCCTTAGGGTTGTAGACACCATGTGCTTAATTGATGCACTAACCCCCGTGTTGTTGACACATGAGAAATAGAGAAGTGCGTTAATTCCCATGCAAGCTTATAACTCCAATTCACTTTTTATATAATTTCTATTTAAATATTTATAACTTTCATTTTAACTTTATAACTTTTATTATTATTATTTATTTATTACTTTATTATTATTTTATTATTATTATTAATTTTAATTTCTAATTTTCTTTTATTTAATTCATTTTCCTCAATAATCCACATTTAATTAATTAAAATATCAAATAACATGATATTTTATATTAATCTTCTCAAATAATTAATTTATTAATTAAATCCATTTATTAAGACTTAATTAATAGAAAATTCACCATAGACCTCCAAGATAAAATATGAAAACCCATCATAGAGCAAATCACTCAAAATCAGTCTAAAAGGTTAAAAATCACGAATCATGTCATCCGACACATTCGGTGGGTAAAATATCTAGATACTTGTCCTACCTCACTAGGACAATTGGTTTAAAATTTTGGGATTTGGACTTGAGAATTTATCTCCCTTCTCTTATCATTGAGATAGTATAATAGGGTACGCTCATCTTGGCAATTCAGGGAAGTCGATACCCGGTACCTGCAACCTACAGAAAAACCATGCATGTACATACAATATATATAATGCTAAGCTAAATAGACAATGGCAAGAAGTGGTGCATCATGTAGATCCCGACTAAGCAGGTGACTATGACTCCCTTCCTTAACCACATCAGAAATGCCATAAAATAAGAAAACACGCACACCATACACATGCAAGTATGGGGTAAGTATCCATAATAAAACACATAAGATAATAAACCATCCATCTAATCATCAATAATAACTGAAAACAGTATAATGATCATCATGTATGCATGAAATGTAAAATCTAAATGATCTCATCATATAACCACTGAATCCATAACGTAATGTCTGATAGTGTCAAAATAATACCACTAATCTATCAACATAAAACTAGTCTATCATAGTCTGATGATAATAACAATGTCCAGAAAAGATGTGAACGAGGGTAGGCACTACATTTTGTGTGGTGAGAAGGGTAATCGTTTGGTGTTTGAGAAGATATAGGTAGATATATTAGGAAGAGATGAGTATGACATGAGGAAAAGGCCAACCACTTGGTCTCTAACCTTGTGGAAGTCCTAAGGGATTGATTGTGATATGCTTGGTAAGGTTTGGAAGAATCCATATTGAAGAGTTTATGATAAGAACATGATTAACACCCTACTACTTGCACCAAACATGTTGGGTATGCAAACTAAATAGTTTTGGAAAAGTGAAAGTCACATGACAATTTGATAGCAAATTGAAAAACAAACAATAGAACATAAGCCAGAGGAAAAAAAAAAATATGAGTCATGCTAATCACTGGCCCAATCTATTAATTTAGAAAAATATATATTAGATTCATTCTTGACTATGCATCACAATTACATGCAATATTTATGAAGGACATGTGAAGGTGGATTCTATAGATCACAATTAGGTGCAATATTAATGAAGGCAAAGTGATTGTGGGGTTTTTTTAGAAATTGGATGTGTATGTGGAGTCTATAGATACCAATTTGGTACAATATTAATGAAGGTGAGGTGACTGTGAGGGATTTTAGAAACTGGATGTGCAGTTTTGAATAGTTCTTGGTCAACAATTTGGTCTATGCAAACATTACAAGGAAGGAAAAGCTTGGATTAGAAAGCAGAGATGATGTGCATCTTCAAGAATATGTGGAACTTAACTCTCCAATGATAATAACCATGTCATTCTTGAAGTTTCACTTACATCTCCTTGTAATCACAAGAATATATGATCCACATAGGTACAAGTTGAAATCATGGGCACATGATATTTGTTCCTTATTTAGGATAACAATTAAGCCACCCAACCCATCACTGCCTATAATGTTTGAATGACATTTTGTTTCCACATGGTGACCATTCTTGGACATTTTGAAAACTCCATGACATGTAGCAACTACTTTCTAACCAAATGACTCTACCTTTGAACTATTTTATGATGACAATGAATTTTAAGAATTGAGGAAAAAGAAAGGGGAGTGGAGAAGTTAGCTTCCAAGAATTGGTTATGCTGATGTATCATCTTAAAATGGAAGCACTTCCATGTTAAGAGAATTTAACCCTCTTAGTAAGTGGTCTAGGGTCATGTCAAGCACCTTGATTGAGTCTTTGCATGGATTTGGCTATTTCCCCCTTGTTATGCTTTTCTCCCCTTGTTTCCAGCCCCTTTTCCACTTTCTTTTTACATTTTTCTATCATTATAGATTGAGATCCTGGGATTTGTGACCTTAGGGTCAAGGTCAATATTTTAGGTCAAGGTTGACCTCAACCTTGACCCTAGGTCCGAATTTCAAGTTCCATGATTTCCAAATTTTGGGTTTCTGAAAGAATTGTTTTCCCACTTCCGGGTCTGCTATTTTGGTCTCTAAAATAGTAAACTCTTAAATTGCATTTAATCTAGGTCCATTTCTAGGGGCTAAGGTTAATTGAGATTTAATTCTCCAATGTTAGTCTCTATCTAGAAGTTTGTGTCCTAGATCACTACATAAGGAAGCCTCCTCCTCTCATTCTCTCTAACACATGATATTAGATGATCTATTATTTTCTACCATCAAGAAAGATCAAGCAAGAATTCCATCAAGCATTTTCAAGGAAGCATCCAAGCCATTTTCTCTATTGGAGTGCTCTATTGAGGATCAAGGATTCAAGAATTCAAGCCTTTGAAGGGATTTGGTTCAAGCATTCAAGATTCATAATTCAAACCCTCAATCTATCTATCATGGTGGTGTGATCTTCCTTCAAGACCCTTTGTTCATCTTCAAGATCTATTCATTCTTCTCTCAAGGTGGATTTCAAGCATACAATCATGGAGGTTTTGATTTACATTTATGGTTTTTATTTACATTATTAAGTCCAAGATTTCATATCAATATACTTGTTTACATCTCAAATACAATTCTATTGAACATCATAGCTACATTGTTAGATTTACTTCTAATGCTTGCTAGCATTCTCTTTTTCAATTCCATTATTAAGGTTGATTCCAAACTGGGGTTTGACAAAGGTAGATCCCTTATCCAAACAACAAGACCCTTTTTCTTGTAGATATAGATACAACACAATAAATTAAAGTGCATATTTGGATACCCTTTTTGTTGAACTTGTAGAATCTGCGAACAAAATTTTTGTCAGAGCAGTGCAGGTCAAGGTTGACTTTTTGGTGTACAATTGTGTGTCGGGGTAAGATTATGCTCTGTTATCTAGGCCAAGGTTGACCTACCCTCAAAAGGACAATTTTTTTTGGGTTTTCTCCATCTTGACATTTCTAGTTCAAAGCAGGTTACAAAATTCCCCAAAACAATGTACAGACATCAGTAATCAACATTTTCTATATTTTCTCTACTTTGAGCTTAGTATTTGTCTTCTACTCATTCAAGGTTTCAAGTACTTACTTTCCATAGTAGATCATAGGATTTCCTCCTTTCTTCATATTCTCCATTTTTTTATTCATTTGTGCATTGATCACTTCCTCATGGTTAATCAACTTAGATCATTCCTTTTGAGAATTTTGGTTAAGGATAGATCCTATTGATGAGGCAATTTAATATCTCAATTTTGATATAGTTTTTATAGTTTTGGCTTAGTCTTTGTGTGCTTTGTCTAAAAACATTTCCAAAATATTTGTTTAAATATCTTGTGAACTTATGCCAGAGACAACTAGAACTTATTAAACCTATGGGTAGCATGCATGACATACTTTGCTTAATATTATACATAGAATGCAGTATTTCATATAAATATTTTAAGCTATGTTCTAATATCTAAATAAGAGTTGGAATGTTATCTTGCATATGTGTCCTGGACGTTTCTAACTTTCAGGAAGTAAAGAGTGGCACAAAAGGGTGGTGATTATTACATTAAAGGAAGAAGATGATGAAGACCGATCATGGCAAGGGAAGTGCAGTTCAGTTCCTACAGATAAGCTGCACTTGCAGAGGAGTTATTGTTCCAGAAAATCTAGGAAGACCCGACTTGCTATATTTCCTACGAGCTGTTGTTCTATTGCTTAATAATTATGTTATGGTTGATCTTCCGCCTTCTTTTCTGGCGATGTTTGTTCAAGACTTTTATACCATGTTTTTAATAAGCATCCAATCCTCTATATAAGGGATTTTTGGATCTTTTTAGAGGGATGGAAAATGAGAAAAAAAACAATGTTGGTTTAAGATTCAGAAGTTACTTTTTTTTCTATTTTTTTCTATTCTTCATGAATTATTTAGTTGACGTAATCAAAGAAGGACTTAAATGGGAGAGTGATTTTTGAATACTTATTGTGTTCTTAGTTAGTTGAATCCAACCAAGGGGGGGCACTTGGGAGGTGGAATATATTTAGGTATAGTAGATTCATTCCCTACAATTTCCTATTTTTAAGATAGATTTACTGTATTAGTCCAGCAATATTGTTACTGTGAAATTTCCTACAACACTTGTGGAAAATGATCATGGTGGATGTTTTGAGTTGTTAACTAGTTTAGAATTCATCTTCCAAATATTTCTATAGTTATTTGTTGTTAGTCCAAGTGTGTTTATCACTTTGTCACAGTAGTATAGATTCCTTTCATGCATTTTATTTTCTTACAACATAGGTGTTAATACTCTTAAAGGAACTTAGTGCACGTACTATGCTGACCCATTTCAAGTCTTACATCCTTGGGTTGACAATTCAAGTGTATTTCATGATGGAATAGGTAGTCTTCAGAATAGATATATAACCCTTAAGAAAGAAAATGGTGTGATTATCTTCATCTATTATGAAACCCTTACACCTATATTTTCCCTCATTTCATATTCCCCCCCTACACATTTTTACCTTTATACATTTTTGTGAACCTGAAAAGCTTACCCCTCTCTTTTGTGGAGTTAGATGCCCTAGTGTGTTTTGTGGTGTTTGATTTCCTTTTATATTATCTTGTTGGTGTTAGATTTGTCTTTTATATTAAATCTTGCATGATAATTAGATTTCTTGCATAGAGATTTCAAAAATACAAAAAAAATTACAAATTCTCTTTCAAAATACAAAACTATTTACATTCTTTCAAGCTTTTAGTGTTACTTTGTGTTCAACATATATGATTTTTGTTTTGAATACTTTGATGAGGCTTTTATTACAAACAAGGATAGATCCCAAAATGAGGTACTTGGAAGTGAGAATGCAAATTGTTTGAATAAGACCTCCATTGATCCTAATCCTATTTCATCTTCCTCTTCAATTGATTTGTACCATAGGGTGTGTGCACAATTATCTTCATGTTCACTATTTATAATATTGATGCACCTAGAATGTAATATCCTTAAAATTCTATTCAAGCTATAAAGGCCTCTAAGAAAGTCCTTTGTGATTGATCAAGGATTTAATCTCTTATGTGGTATCAAACCTTTAATTCAAGAAGTTCAAGATTTGGGATTCACTCCTCTTGTCACTAGTATGGACAAATGGTCAAAGTTTCAGGTCTTTTCATTCCATTTACAACATGTCCATGGCTTCTCAACTCACATATTTCCTAGGAAATGTCAATTGCACATCAGAAACAACCCTCTTATGGCTTCAACTTGATCTCAATGATTTTCAAGACACAAACTTACCTCCATGGATTTGCCTAAAAAATTTGCAGGGTTTAAGAACTTCCTTTAATTATGAAATGTGACTACTCATCTTTCAATTTTTATTATTATAACTCTTCTCAAAATATTTGTTCATAATGATACTTTAGAGCATAATGGTATACTCTAGCATATTATTTTAAATTATGTTTCCTTATTTAAAAAAATTCCCAGCCAAATATAAAATATTTAGTTCAAAACAAACCTATTTGAAATTTGAAATGTGTATATGTCAAATTAAGCATATGATAGATGCGAACCCTAGAAATGCAGGAAATTGTTATGATTATTATTATTCAATATTTAATAAACTTGTTTCATTGTTATTATTATTATTATCAATCAATAAATTTTATATTGCTTTTAAGAAATTTGATTCTTTTTGTTGCTCTAACCAATAATAAATCAGAGAATTCATATTTTAAAATTATTTAAAATAAATATTAAAAATTAACTATTGTATTTTGTTGTGGGATAATTTAATTCTGCATTCTTATTGGTCCATTGACTTGGTCAAATAAAATAAATACAAGAAAATCAAATAATAAGAATTAGCGAAGTGAACAAGTTATTTTACTTCAACACTATAAGCTTCAATTCAAAATACAAGACGGTAGGAATTAGATGCTTTGCGTCTTTGTTACTAGTAACGACCAAACCCCACATAGTTTGGTTTTAAGTACAATAAAGTACTTTACAAAAAGCTTCCCTCCTCTCTTTTAATCTATCTTAAGACATTTTAATAAGATATATACATACATATGTGTGCACACTATAAAAGTTATGCAATTTATATGTTAATAAATGTTATTTTCAATATGTATCACTTTGAGAATTCATATATATTTATAGTACTTACATTTAGTTTATATACATTTATACTACTTATATTTAGTTTTTTTAATCGGTAAAATACTTAAGTTCAAGAATTTTTTATTAATAAATTAAAAGGAAATACAACTCAAACTATGTTCAATGCAAATATTGGTAGGAAAGAACGTGCACTAAGAAAACTTTTTGTCTAAACTTACACTTAGTTATATTATACTAACTAATTTAAAATAATGCTAAACCTAATAAAAAAAATTAACCATCTCTTTTTGTTGGAGGTTTTAATATCATACACATGGACTCATTTTTGTCTCATTTTATAAGAGCATGAGACTAAGATAAAAATTATTTAATTGAGGGTTAGAGGCGACGAAATATTCATTCAACCAAATCATCTTAAAGCACACTCATGACCCTGTGCCTCATTAAATCAAGACTTTACAATTAGAAACATTATATCCCTAACGATCTCATTCAAAACTATTCAACTTAACCAACAAATAAAATGCCATTTGACTTTAATCATTTTTAGATAAAAAAATTAACCAAGATTACTAAAACTATTATTAGTTCCTATCATGCATATGGTAGTAACTATTGTCGAGGCTTCTAGCTTAACCAGTGATTAAACATTATCAGAACTAACAAATGGTAGTTCATATTTTCATTAATTCCTATCTGAAGTTATGTTATAGCTAACAAAAGTGCAAGATTTTTAAGTGTGTCATGTATTAGAATATTTCTTTGTTATTTGATTGGATTAGAAATGGTGAACAGAGATCATCATACAAAAATCAAAAATTCCAAAGTGAGAGAAGGCGCTTCTTGCTAGATCTTAGGCAGTGCATTGCAGAGGAGTGGATTCCAAGTTAGTGCTATGAAATCTACAAGTTGCAAGTACCAGATGGCATTCACTAAAGCCAACACCAAAGGCTTGTCTACATAATTACCTTTCCTCTTTTTGAAATTTCATAAGTGTAGACCTTTGCAAGATTTTGGTGGGTAGGTAGCATTTTCAAAGAAGTTCATGTGCCTAGTCTCTATTTTCACATTTTTCTACTTTTGAGCTTAAGAGTTTTTATGGAAGACAAGAATGAGAGCAACCTCATTTCAACATAGGAGGCTTTCTTGAAAGGGTCATATACAATTGACATTAGCCAAAATGATATTTTTGACACCTTCACTACCTATCTTAAACTGCACCAAATTAACAACATTATTATTCTTCATATTGTTAGAGCATATTACATCCCTATTGAAGGTAACTTTAATTTTTTATTTCTCTTTTTTCTTGCACATTTTTGAACTAGCTTTTTGAGAAGGTTTTATATTCCAAATAGGTAAAAGATGTGATTGCAGTGAATTATTTTCTTTTACATTTTCAAATTAAGTGTTTGTGTAGATTTTTTGCTCTAAACAAGTTAAATAATTACATGATCTTTAGGAAGGTTATATTTGAATGTTCTAATGTCATTGATGCTAACATCCGCTATTACCCTAACAATATTAGTAGAATTTTGGATTATTTTCTTTCCACCACACATTTGGCTATTTCTTTGATGAAATTGGTGTTGTTGTTGTACATGTTTGAGAGGATTATGAGGGATGAGTTTTAGCCAATTTTTGCCAACAAATTTCTTGCCTAAGAAAGACCATACATAGCTTTTATTTTTCTTCATCGAACATTACAATTTGGTAGTAGGTCAAGATAGAAATGATCAAATGTAATACTACATGATGAAACAACTCTCGAGTTTATCAAAAATCATATTCCTTTTAAAATTTCTTTATTTGGTCATTCAATACAATTAAATAAATTTTATTAAGTTGACACTAAATAAGGAAATGACATGGTGTGATTTTTAATCAAAACTTTTGGAAATAATTGATGCTTATGGATGACTAATTGATGATTATGGCTAGCTAAAGATCCCAAAGTTCTTTAGTGTATAGACTTGGAAATATTGATTCTTTCTATGAATCGCTTCTTTTAAATTATTATTTTTACCAATTTTATATTTAGGAAAATCACTGGATGAGTATTTTTTGGAAAGATGTTTGGAATATATTTACTATGTAAATGTTCTCTCTTTTGTGGATAAACAATAGGAAGTTTAACTTTTTGTATAACTTTAAATTTTAATTTTTTTCTCAAATTGTGTGTTTGGGTTTGGTTAATTGTGTTAAATGTGGTCAATGGGTTTCTCATGCAACAAAATTGTCCTCACAATCCCAAATTTTGTTTCTCCTTCTCCATGTTTAACCATTTTTTCCATAGTTTGGAGTTGTGTGTAATATAATTGTTAAGATACAACTTTTATGGTGAGCATGAACAATCCCTTCGAATTAGCTTTCTTTGGATTTCCAAGATGGGTGTGCATGAACATGATTTTGGTAGCAACAAATTTTTAAAAATATTTTGATATGGAAGTGAACAGATGAAGACCATATCACTACTACTAAAATCAATTCTACCTTAGTTTAGTTTATTTATGCATATATGTTTGACTTTCTTAATCTTGCATAAACTTAAGTTCAAAATTAAAACCAAAAAGCTTTCCACAAAATGACAAT
Source organism: Cupressus sempervirens (assembly GCA_028749045.1). Classification (NCBI taxonomy): domain Eukaryota; kingdom Viridiplantae; phylum Streptophyta; class Pinopsida; order Cupressales; family Cupressaceae; genus Cupressus; species Cupressus sempervirens. Next base: position 694,086,602 of record CM053789.1, on the reverse strand, counting down.
GGGGGAGGGAGTGCACATACTAGTTGCATCGATGTAATCAACCATGGTATCTATCTACTTCAATCCAAGACATTGTTTGAGTGCCTCCAATAATGTTCATTTTTTTGTGTTCATATCCCTTATCTTTCGTGAGTCCCATGTTTATACAAATTGGTTATTTGTCTTTTGGAGCTTTGTCCAAACCCAAATTGTTCTTCCAACCCTTGGTGAGAACTTGTCTTCCTGGTAGTTCTTTTTTTATTAGTCTTTATGTGAGTGTAAGAATTTTGAAGTATTCAATGAAGTTCAAACTATCTAATTTTCAAAAAGAGATGTCCAATTTTGGCCCCTTTTCTCTTGCTTATTTTATTTTATACTTTGAATCATGAGGTTCTAAGTAGTTTGCTTATGAATATTTTGATTCTTAACTAAGTTATATGACCATTAGTATAAATTTATATAGATCATTAAGATAATTGTACTAACATTCAAGGAATAATTAGGTATTAATAGGAATTAAAAGTTATCTTATTATCATCATATTTTAAATTATGTTCTTCTTGTAGATTCTTGAAGGTTCTTTTCCTTAAATAGATTATCATTGTCAATTATTATAGATTTACTATAGCAAATTTTTCATTATATTCTTCTCTTGTGCAAATTATTTGATTAATTGTGGCAATAGAATATTAACTTAACACTCCGAGGACAAACATTAGAATGTAATTTTTTGAATCAAAATGTCAAATTGTGAACCACATATCTCTCACTTAGTTGATTCTTTTTGTTAAATGTTTTAGGATTTTTAAGGTCATATTGAAACTACTATAATATATATTTGACATCATTTGAAGTAGATTTGGAGTTATCATGAAGTTTATGTTTCCACCAAATTTTCTTTTGAAGGCTACAAATTATTTTGCAGTGGTTTGATCAAGGACATATTAAAACTACTATAGAAAGGGTTTGAGGTATTTAGGAGAATATTTAAGAATCTTAATGTTAAATTGTTGTTTCCATGAAATTCACCCTCTAGACCACAACTCAATTTCCTATAGATTTTTTTAAAATGTGAGATCTACACCCAAGTAAGTGATAATACAAAAATTCTTCCATCATCATTAGGAATGTTTCTAGAGGAAAAAATAATATTTTTGCACATAGAAAAGCTCTACACAAGGATAATATAGCAATTAAAAGTATTGATCTTACAAATATCAAATCTAGATAAGAGTCATGTTTCAATATAATAATGTTCAAAACTAGGAAATACAACAAGAAAATAATAAGGAAACTAAATGTGATGTTAATCAAGTGACAAAAAAGGACAATCCAACTATTAATCCAATGAGCATATCCTCACAATGATCTAACGAGCCAATCTCTCATAATGAACACAACAAGGAATTCTCCCAAAGGGGTTTTGGAGCAATTTCCTCAAAACAGGAAATAAAAAAGTGAGAAGTGAGTAATGAAACTCTCTTTTACAGTATAAGCACTTTTATTAAAGTGACTTATAAATTATATTATTAAATCACTTGATAATCTAATTGGCCCCTTTTCCCAAATAAATTAGACAATTAGGGGCAACTGGAATTCAACTATGAAAAATTAGCCAATATATAAATTAAATTAAATGAATTATATCATTTTCCCCAAAATACTTAAATCAACATTTTAATTAACATTTTCAGTGACAATTGTAGAACCTAAATGCACATACATGCTCACAAGTCTAATCACATAATTTATTATGAATGTAGATTTACCAATTACCAAAGGGTTAACAATAACAAATATAAGAATATGTACCCATATAGTGATGACATTAGGTTAACATGAAAGATCAAAGTAACTATCTTGTGGTATCCATTATTAGGGATATAGGTACACACTCATATCCTAAATTTAGGGTGAAATTACTTGGTGCATGTTTAGTAAACAACAAGCACCAAGTGTGGATGCTCAATATATAAATAGCCAAAGCACATAAAGACACATAGTCATGTGAAGGAGAACTTGACAACATGTAGATCTCATAAGCAAGTGACTATGACTTTGTTCCCACTTCGTACTAGTACCAACGAGAAATCCACACACATTAGTGGTGCAATATAACATAACACCATATAATCACATGATAAAGCATTCAAATTAAATTATTTTACATCATTTGAGCATGTATTAATTGGAGGTAAAAGATAGATATCTACAACATAAAAACACATCATAAGTAGTCCATTAATATTCATTTGATAATACATAAACCCTAATCCATGTTTGAATATAAAATAAACTAAGTATCATCATAAAGTGTCATGTCGCATCACTAGCATCATTATGTAGATATGACAAATTGAATAGCAACATCATCTACCATCTAACATCTACGATAGTGGTAATCAAAATAATGTATAGTCATTAAAGTATCTCAATATGCAAATGTAATCCATAATCCCCAACCATAATATAAATAAATGATTTCCTAATTATTCTAATCATATATCAATGGAAATAACTAACTAAATTAGTCAACATGTATGACACAACACTTAGCCAATCCCAAGTAATCATCTTAAGCAATGACAATAGTCTCAAATATAAAATATGCTAGATAGCATCATAAGGAACCAACATAAAGATATGGCCAAAATACTACTAATAGCTTAATCAAACATATAAGTCAACAATAGTGCAAGAACTAGAATCAGGTGCAACAATCCAATGCACCTCACAGTGCAACCACTATTCATATCTCAAGGGTAACCATAGAATAACAATGTGATATCATATAAATCTAGGTAACAACTGACACAAACCTTAGTAAAACCATTAAATACATCGTAAGTCTCATAAGTTGGGCATAAAGCATAATCAATTTGTTGATACAATAAGATAAGTCAAATCACCCCAAGGGTGTAGACCACTCATGAGTCCCAACATGATCACTCGAAAGGCATGAACATCAGGGTCGCATCCATCTAGATGGCATACAAAAATCAAATAGGAGAGGCGCTATATAGCACCACATGTTTGGTTCCTTTTTAGAATCAAGGGATGAATTTCATTCAATTTTGAGAAATTTTAATCACTAATAACAACTTCAAAGTCACAACTATTGGTGTAATGTTGTTTAAATATTGGATATTAAGTCAACAAATGTGTGTATTGAATTAACAAATGCTATCACAACCATCATAATGAATGCAAGTATTGGGTCCTTTCCACTACTTTGAGATACATGATCATAATAGAATTTATGGGCACCTCAAAGTGGGTACAAAATGTAATGGTAAAATTTAAATGTCAATATCATTTTCCATTTATTTTTGTCCCTCTTTGATGTAATATACCCATATGTATACACATAGTTTTATGTAGCATGGTATTTCTTAAAATTGGACTCTTTCTCTAGTCTTCTTACTTATTTACATATATGCATATCACTATAAACCTAGACCCACCTTGTCCATTTGTACACTCTTAAACATTCACTTCGTATCAACCCACTTATTACACTTATATGTGTCTACCTTCATTATAAATATGGTATTGAATTTTGATTTTTATCTTATTTTTAAATAAGTTTACATGGACATAATTTGTGATTTCCACTTTGAAATTCAAGTTATGGTTTATTGTCACCCTTTGTCTTCTACATTTGACCGACTAACTATACACTTGACATTATTTGATGTTATATGCTAGTACTTAAATTCACTCAGTCTCATAATAAGATAATCATCAAGGAGTTCAACAATGATCAATTATATAGAGTAATTACCGAGGAAAGTCTTTTTAATTAAATGCAATGAAAAGAGAAGATTCAACATAATTAGGTGTATGCTTGTCATTTTTTGATCTTATCTATTTTTTGTGGTTAATTTGGGAGTGTTGTCCTCGATATGACTAATCAAGTATCCTTAACATATTTCTGAATTCCATCAAGTACCAAGTGATCAAGAAGAGCAAAATATATTAGGCAAAATTGTAGAGTAACATACCATTGATTGTTAGATTTTTTAATAGAACATGAATCTAATATGAACTTCCTAATAGTTCATTCAAAAAATTGCTATTTCTAAATATAGAAGTAAACATATTCTCAAATCTCATTTATTAACTCGTAATTCTATAAGTCAAACAAAATCTCATTACCTAGAATCATTTAATTTCTAAAAATTAAAAAAACTCATCTCATTGTTCTCAATTACCAACTCACTCTATATTCTATTGACTTGGACTAATTATACTTGTTTGTAACCTATTAAAAATCATTTATGTTATTTTCAATACTAAACTTCATGTGAACAAAGTTGACATTGGTTGGTAAATTTTGACTTTAAAACACTCAAGTAAACATCACCCTAGATAAGTTCTTTGTTTAAAACAATGTTACACTAATAAACCACAATAGAGCTTATATATTATAGTTTTATAGTTATTCTAACCAAAAAGTAGTCTTATTATTATAAATATATATTAAAAAAATCATAGTTTACTATTTATTATATTTATTTAATGAGTTTTATGTTGGAGAAAGAACAAATGGTATATTTGCTTATTCTTTTTTTGAAGTGTTGTGACGATAAATCAAAAAGATGAGTTGTGCTTTTGAGTTCGATTCAATTTTTTTAAGTCTAAAGTTTTTCTGTTTATTATGATTAGACATGAAAATACCTTCTTGCCACACTCCTTTTTGTATGAATGTTGTAGCAATTTCATTTTATCAATTCAAAATTAAATTGAGATATATTGGTAAGAATTAAAGACATTATTATGAAACATAAATATAAATAGTCAATTTTTATATTAATACTACTTATTTAATTTTAGCACTTTCTTTAAATTTTTATAACTTTTAATTACATTCATATTATTAAAGTGAAATAAAGTTACAAATTTAGATTTAAAAAGACAAGTAATCTTATAAATGAAGTGTCATTATTGATTGGATCATTTAACCTTAAAAAACCATAGTAACAATATTGGGCAAAAATCATTAATTTTGTCCCTTAACTTCCATTTTAATGAACAATAATTGTGAGTCTTCATTCTTGTCTCATCTAGAAAAAACGAGTACAAGTCTCTAGACATTGAGTGGAATATAAAAACATAAAGCAAAATTAGATGGTTTAGTAAAAGGCAGAAAATCTTACATTCCAAGACAAAAAGATGATTGACAATTAGCCTTCCCCACCCCATGTGCTAGTCATCACATTTTAGTGTCGTATTTGATCAATTTCTATAGTGCTCGTGATTAATATTTGTCCCCTCCAAAACTATTTTTTGGCTCTGATGTGCTTTCAATAATCATATCTCGCGCGCTTTGGCATTTCTAAGCTTGCCATCAATATCCCGCTAAAAATAATGTACTATTAAAATGTATGCTTTTGGAATAAAATGCTTTTTAAAACAATTTTGTACTATTAAAATTTATGCCCATCCTGGTTGATCTTTTTAATATTCAAGTCCACTTTTGTTTCGGAATATTTGTGTAGGTAATGTTTTAGAATATGTATGAGATGGTAAATGATATAATATTGAGTATTTTTATCATAATATCTTGTTTAGTTGTAGATGCATTCCTATAGACATTTTTAAAAATAGTTTGATTAGTATTGTATGTATAGTGTAGAGAATTTCATTTGGAATTGTTTTGAGATGAGTTTTTAAAAAGATGTATATAAATGAATTTTTTAAATTTAATTTCGTAGTATCTCTTTGTATTTATATTATATTAGTTTGAAATTTGTATTTCTCGCAGTTTCTTATATTTGATTTCTTAATACTCTTCTCTATTTATATGAATATTAGTTTGAGTCTTTTGAGATCTTCTCTATGCCAATGTATGTTTGGTAGAGAGAATGGTAACAAGCTTAAGTGACAAGATAAACTTCTTTAAATACACTACCAAATAACTGTACTCATATTTATTCAATCTACATTATTCATTTGTTTTGTATTCGTTGTCAAACTAAGCGAGAAGTGTAGATTGTAATATATAGATTCAAATATGAACCTAGATATAAAGAAAAATAAGTTTTCAACATTTTTTAATAAAATACTATGAGTTATATATAAGAGACAAGCCATAAAGTTTCTATTGTGGCAAAAGTTGGGAGAAAAGAGAAAAGAGGGACAGATCTCACCTCACCTATAATGCTTTGCGGAAAGTATTCCATGCTTTGGATGGTCACTGGATGCTCCATTGAAACCATTATTATACAACTAGCCTAATACTGTTGGTCTCCAAGATATATCAATAATCGAACTCCTATCTACCCTTCACATATATCTATTTAGGAAATACTACAAATATTAGAGGATACCTACCATTAGACTATATCACATTTTAATATGTTTAAAGAAAACTGGGTACAAAGAAAGGATGAAGATTCATTTTGAGACCCTTAAAATGCATCACATGGAAACCAAGCCTTTGATTTGTAGTTAATCCAACTAGTCTTTTATAGTTGAATACATAATCTTTTCCTTGGAGATCAACAAGAAAGTTCACACCATAAGAGTTTCAAAGAATAATACAAACAATGGCGAAAAATATACAATAAAGAAAGTGTCATGAGTGGACTATTCGAAGAAACTTAAGAACATACATAATCCAAAAGGAAGCTTTGATCATCTCATGGGTATTATGAGAAAAGTTACATCACTAAAATATAGAAACTATATATTCTGATGTTATTTATAAAAAATCTAGGGAAAGAGCAAGTGAAGAAAATAAATATTAGTACAATTCCTAATTTTAGCCCAACTGTATAATAACATCAAATTTGAAAATAAGTTACTTATCCATAGCTTGCTTTATGTCAAGAAGACAAATATTAAATGTTAGAAGTCTATGGTGACTTTGAACTGATAATTAAGCTTAATGACAATGTTTGAACATGAGAATTATCTTATGACCTTACACATTGCATGTGGGATTTTCTAGTCTTTTGATGTGTTGAAATTTTAAGAAAACTGACAAAAATGAATATAGAAGTAGACAAAATGACCTTAATAATATCACACTTTGATGCAAGGATTAACATGTTGGTAAGCGAAGATGACATCAAGCTTGTGATCAAACCTATCATGCATGATACAAATAAAGTTATTAGGAAAGGTGCCTCAAACTTGCATATCAATTTTGAGAACACAAATAAATTTGATTCAAATTATAAAACATGGAAGTGTATTTTTTAAGGCTCTAGATGTTGATTTTCACCCTAAAATGCCAACCTTGCTTTATAACATAAAAATTGCATACCTTTATTTTAATGTTCATTCTCATAGCATGTTTTAAGACTTATTTTACTCTTTCCATAGCCTTTTTCTCTCATGGTGCCAAGTTCATGCATGTCATCACCTCTTTTGTGTAAAATCAAATCTAAGCTTAATTAACCTTTATCATTCTTAATGATTAGTCTTTTCAAGACCTATAATTATCTATACTATTGATATGTACTAGCTACGTAATTGTTTAGCAACCAATTGTTGGTACATTACCTCCTACTACATGCTTAGGCTAGTAACAAATGTAATTAACTATTTGGACCTTAAGATATTCCATTAGAACCTCCTTTTATGGCCAAATTTTAAATATATCTAATAAATCGTTCAATGTATTAGCGCTCAAGCACTCTTTCCAAAAATGTGTAAAGATTTTTACAATTTGAACTCTTTCGACTTGACATCTTCATCTAAAATAGACCAAAAAAATTGTTACTCTCATGATGATCTTTTAACCATCATATAACTAGCTCGGTCTGTCATGACTTCTCCAACAAGTTGAGGTGACTTTGTTCTTGTTAATTTTTTAGTTATTTCTCTTACATTTTTTGTTTACTTACATTATTGTTAAATTTTTTGTTTTGTATTTGGAACTGTTTGACTTTCACTTTGCTAAATTACATACATGTACATACATTAGCTTGTCACTCCTTGTAGACACAAGAGTGACATTCATAGGTTACTATTTTAGGTTCTAGACACAAATATAACACATTCACATACAATTTACTATTTTCTCAGTCTTGTGTGGAGGTCGAAAGAAAAAACTAGGGGCTTGATCATTCTTGACAATATTCAAAGCACTCCTAACCATTTTTCTTATTCTTGGTATACATATATCGAAGACTTTAGCACTCATTGAGGTTTTTTCTCACTCTTTCATTTTTCTTATCATTTATACTTTATGTTTCAAAATAAATAGATTAAATTAGTTTTTCAATATTATTTTGCCCTCTTTGGTTTTCTCTTTAATATATTGTCCTTAGTTTCTATTGTAGAAAGGGAATTTGATTTTCTTATGAGCAATTTATGCTTGATAACTATTTTGGATGATAATCTAAGATCGTCTATGATAATACACAAAGACTACAACGTCACAAATGTTTTCATATTATGATACCATCCTTAGATTCAAGTTCCACTCCTTTGTGTCAAGATACCATCCTTAGATTCAAGCTCCACCCCTTTGTGTTAGGTTTTTTATTTTATGACATTTATAATTTATTTCATGTTTGTCATTTCAATATTTCTATTTCTTGTAATCTACAAATCTATATTGCATGTATGTTTTAATATTTTTTCTAATATAAATAAAGTAACATTAGATTCTAAGTAGCTCAATTTTTCATTATAAGTATATATTTGTACAACCATTTTAATGTCTTAGTATCTTACATACATAATCCAAGAATCACCTATCAATCATAAGCATTCATTCCATAGATATTCTAAATTAAGAGAAATAACACTACAATTCACATTATAAAAAATAAGATGTGAATGTGTCTTCTTCAATATTTGTTTATGACTATAAAGCTAGCTTAATCAAGGGTGATGACATAGGAAAACATAACCCTTGTGGTTTAACGATCTCTCCAAGGGGAATTTATAAATATCAAAAGTTGTTGTATGTTAGCCAATACCATAGAGCTAGTCGAATCAAGTCCCAAAGGTAGACAATTTATAAGAAGTCATTTCTATATAAAATAAGACAAAAAAGCACAATGTAGATTTGACTTGCAAAACATTATGCGACTATTTGAAACTTAATAAAGTAAATAGATTAAGAGTACTAACTTTCTATATTAGAACAACAAGAATGCAACATCAAATCTTATTTTCCATCAAAATTCTTATACATTTATATATAAATTATAATAAAATATTATTTATTATATTTTGTCATCTTAAAATTTAAAAAGGATGCCATAGCATAACATTAAATTGTTCATTATGATAGCTTTGGGACACTGTCAAAATTTGTTGTCAAAGTGACCTGCACAACGGTTACCATGCTCCAGTTGCTTCACTAGGAGAAAAAGGATGAGAGTATTGGTGTAATGCCCCGCCCAAAGATCCTTGGAAACAAGGATTCAAATCAAGCCAAGATTTTTTTTTTTTACAAGTATGAATGCACAAGACAACATCATAAAGGGATCACAAAGATCGCAACGGAAGACTTCAACACAATCTCGACAACCAACGAATCTCCAAACGCCACTACCAAACCGACACACCCAAACAAAACCAACAACCACCACAACAAGATGAGGGCACAAGAAAAGTCCACTCATCAACAAAACACCAAGCTGGGGTAAAATGCAGAATCCCAAAATTTGGCTAAGCCTGAAATCCTGAAGCCCTGAAAATTGGCTAAGTCTGGATTTCTGAAGCCCTGAAATTTCCTAGAATCCATAACTTATCTCTGAGAGGTCTGAAACCTATCTCAAACGATTTGTCGCATATATTAAAATATATCTTAAGTATAAGGAATTAAACGATATATTTTAAACCCCAAGACACTAAAACAGAAACACAAAAACTCGATTTCAAGAGAAACCAACAAAATTCAAAATGCAACAGCACAGAGTCGAAGAACGCCCAAAAGGGTATCCAAAATCACTCTCACAAAAATCGGATCACGAAGAAAAGTGCCCACTGATGGCACACGTAGATTTTTCACAAAAATCGTGCGACACTTTTACTAAGGGAGGGCGACACTTCTCCCTTACTGCGTGTGACACTTCTCAAGAAGGCGTGCGATACTGGAAAAGTATCGCACGACATTTCTCATAAAGCCGTGTGACACTCTTCCAGTGTCGTACGACACTTCTCCAGTAATGCGTGCGACACTTTATAGTATTGTACGACATTCTTTCTATGGGCGTGTGATACTTTCTCAGTGTCGCACAATGCTAAAAAAATGTCGCCCATAGAAAGTAAAAACACTTCCAAAACTCAAAAACAAGGAAAAATCGACAAAAGAACCTCCACACCGGGGAGTATCGGATCCACGAAGGCTCAAGGAATGAACACTCGAGTGCAAGAACAACACAGAACGAACAACATCGATCCAACAAAACTACAGCATCAAAGAACATACTGAAATAAACCTCGCAGAGAGCTGAACCAAAGCAACATCGCAATGTACAGAAATACATCTCAGGAACAAAACAACCAAACTAAGTACGCGGTTCCTCCCAACCGTCAATAGCATCATAAGACCATCGTGGATCCTAGCCATCCCCCGCGCGTAACATCCCAAGCCACCGACCAGATTGTCAGTACTGTCATAATAGGGACGTCACTACTAAAACATGCATAATAATAGCATAAGAAAATCTAACATGCTAGTGATAACGCATAAGATAATCCTACAATAGATAACATCACCTATCACATGCTAAACAATAGTAAGCAACAGATATACTACTAAAGCAAATCACATCATCTAATCATATGCTAAACCTCATAATAAGGGAATGTGCCAAATAAAATAACATCATCTAAACATGATATACAATCATCCCAATGAAAGCATAAATCACAAGAAAGCATACTCCGGAACCCGAAGTACCAAGTGAGGACATCCAGCAATGGTCGCACTAGGACAAAAGATCGTCTCTGTACACCAATCGCTAGCAGTGGTGAAGGTAGCTACGCCTTCCAACCACGTGGCACCCGTAGGTCCACACCCGCCGTGCTGATGGAGATAATGATCCAACCACAAACACACATAAAGCACAACATCCAAGGCTAACACTCACGCCAGACAATATGATGGCTGGAACCAAGAACCTAAGACAATGCAAGGAGTACAGGTCCTAGTCTGACACTCAAAAGGCTGCTATGTAGGGACTAACATCATGGAGAGTCGCTTGGCATCAAAAAGCCCAAGCTAGGACTTGCGCAGATTCAACATCCCTCAACAGAAAGGCTCTTGCACCCCAAACCTTTTTATTATCTTAAGTTTTATTACCAGTCACACATTTTATTTAATTATCACTTAATTAAAGCTTCCTTTGCCAACCCTCTGGGCACAATGATCACCGGGCTGCAAGGTAGAAGCCCCCTCCATATGCTACCCTACCCTACCCATGCTCATCCTACGACAAGTGCCTATGGGCATGCATACTCCCATCCCAACCCCAATGATCATAACTTCTGGCAAATCCACGGAAGATCGGGCCTCGCAAGTCACCCAACAAATGTACGTGTACGTACTCGTGTGTGGTGCACCACCATCATGAAGATCATAACACAAGGACAGGAATGAGAACACAATGCAAAGAAAACACCCAACTGAAAGCAACACGGGAAGGATAGATTCTACACAAATCCCAAAGCCAATAAAACCGTACATCATTAAATCACTCAATCGGCCTCAATCCGAGAGTATGGATTCTACACGAATCCCAATGATGAAACAAGACCAAACATCATGAACTCACTCAACCGGCCTCTATCCGAGAGTATGGATTCTACACGAATCCTAGCGTTCACGAAACAAAAGCAAAGGTCCAACAAAAACCATAACAAGTGTAAAATCACTCAACCGAACACAACGTCGGGAGTACAGATGCAACACGCATCCCAATGCAACATAAAAGTGCAAAAGTGGTCTGACTAATATCCAAACGGATCATCAAGGTCCATGACCCACATTGTGCCAAGAAAACTCGAGAAAACAGGGTGGCACACAAAACGAGGTAAAAACTCAAAAAATTGGAAAAATACAAAATTAAAACCCATTTGGCCTTTGGGTTCAAAAACCTCAAAAATCCAAAAATAAATGAAATCAGACACCGTATGCAAAAACGGCGTAAAATCCCAAACCCTCATCCCAAAAAAAGGAAAATGTTCATACCCACCCAACTGGGTAGAACTAACATATAGAAACAGAGGGGAACACTAGTTCTCAGCCTCCAAACAAACGGCTACCAAAAACAGAAGCTGAAACGGAGCAGAAACAATAAAACGGGAAAGCCCTACCTCACAGCCAAAAGAGCAAAACGGGAATATGAACCATAAAATAAATATCCCGCAGAAGAAGCTGAAAATCATGACAATCCAAGGTTTCCTCGAGCTGGATCCAACGAGCTCAACCTCGCGACGATCCCACGCCCGTAGCTCCCACAACGAACAAAACAGTAAATCCTCATGAAGAGGATTTTGGGTTTTACTCTCCAACTTTCCAATTTGAAAGTGAGAAGTCAGGAATTAAATTCCTTTTTGGATACTTATTCACTTTTCGGGTGAATAATCGATTAGGGCAAATAACCAGCCAACCTAGTTAAATCCCAAATCGACCCAAACGAAAACAGGCTATTCCTATAAATAGGAATTCATCTATGGCAAAGCTGCCAGAAATTAAAATAAATCAATTAAAAAGCCCAAAAACCTAAAAACACATAAATCTCCTAAACAACTTTCGCGACAAAGCGAAACTCTAAATGCACAGACACGCTTACTGGTCTAATCACATAATGCAAATGAGTTCGGATTTAATAATCACCGAAAGGTTTAAATTAAACATTTAATTAAGGATACGTCGACCATACAAGGACGACATTGGTAAAATATGAAAGGCTGAATCACTAACTCCATGTGCCACTGCTAGGGATATAAATCCTACACATTAAACAACACGATAAAGTGCAATTGCATATAATAACATAGCCGAAGCAATAAATGCATTAAATCACCTAATTTAACCATTTAATTAATTATACTAAAATAATCTATTTACATCACTCACGTTCGTAAAAGGCATAGCAACGCAAGAATGAAGTAAATTACCATAGCATTAAATCCATCACATAACAAAATTAGAGGTATGTCCAAATACCAGATAACTAGATAACATCATAAAACACACTGTCATCTCAAAATGGCATCATCATGCAATATGATTAACTGAATAGCATAGTAGTCTAATATCTATGATACTGGAATCAAAGAGTAACATCTGACCCTCGGGTCCTCTCAAATGTAAACATAACATGAGTAACAAATATCTCTCTAATCAGAAATGTAACAAGGTAAATGTCCGCAACACATAACCAAATAATCTCACATGAACAATCCATTCTACTTACTTAAGCATTTAATAATGATTGATTACTCTGCATTAAAAAGGCATTAAAAACACATAAGCGAACACAGTCATAAACATGACTAACCACTGCTACAGGAACCTAGTCTAGTGTAGCATGATAATAGTACACAGTGCAATCTCTGCACACATCTCAGGGTAATCACGGAACAACCTCATGATACCACATCGATCCTGGTAACCACTGGCACAAACCTCAGTGAACCAAAAATCACATCGTAATCTCAAAGATTAGTCAAAAGCATAATTAACGCAACTGATAAAGAAACATAAATCCAAACACCTCAACGGTGTAGACCACTCAGGGTCACAATCATGATCCATCACAACAAAAGATCATCAAGGTTGCATCCATCAGGACGACTTACAAAAGTCAAATGGGGGAGGCACTACAATTGGCTTGGAAGACTATGAGGGTTTATGGTTTTCTGGTTGATGATTGGGCCAAAGTCTTGCTGGCTAAGAAAGGAAAGGAGAAGGCTAAAGTTTAAACCTTTGCTTTATTTTTATTTTAACTGCTATACTTTGGTTCCGCATGACTATTCTAGTCAGTTACTCTTTAAGTTGGTTGTTAGTGGCCCTTATAAACTTTAATTACTCTTTTAAGTAGATATTATATGTTTGATTTAAGTAGGTATAGATGGGATAGGTTTATATTTGTTATCTGGATGAACAATAATCTACATGATAGTAATTTTGCTACTATGTTAGATGTGAACTTGTCTTGGATTACAAGTTCTAAGGGACTATGTTTTTTATGTTAGGGGATGGGGTTGTCAATGTGTTGGTAGCTTAGTTTCTGGTTATGTGTTGTGAATGGCTCTTCCATTGTTTTGTACTATAGGGCCAACCCCCTTGTTTTAGGCTGCCTTAATATAAAAAATATTAAATTATTCATTTACTAGTACTACTAGGTACTTTGGTGCTAACTTTCGTGGGTATAGGCTATAGTTCTATGACATGTTTATCATTTTTAGCTTTGTTCTAGCCTACTTCTGATATTTTCTTTTGTTAGTGTGTTGCATCTCTACACTCTTAGGTTGTTGTCTTGTTAAAGGTCAACAACATAGTTTTTGTTTGTTGATTAATATAAAAAATATTAAATTATTTATGTTGAAGTAGGACCCTGCATGCCTATACTTACATGAAATTAAAAAATGCAAATTAAGAAGAAGACCACTTGCATAAATATCTAGACTACTTAATTATACTTATGTGAAATGGAGAAATAATTTTATTCAATTATTTAATTTAATTTATTATATATAAAATAAAATATCAATTAATTATATTTTATTAGAACATATTCTTAGTTTCAAACATTCATATGAACAATTCAAAGAATTAAAAATGTAAATAATATATAAAAGTCAATATTCATTTGTCTAACATATCTCAAGTAAATAGTTTAATAAAATTATTAAAAAATTACTTTAAAAAAAAGAACAATCATCTACCTAACCTATATCATATAATAAATATATAAGATGTCTATTTTTTCTCCCAAAAACAACAAGTATTTATAAAATGATTTGAAGAAGGTTCTCCTCATTAACATGTTTAAGATCAATTTGTCTATCCAACTGACGACATATTGATGGGCATCTGTAGAGACTCTTCAGAGGTTTTCCTATGAAGAAACAATTTACTACTTTTATATATGGCATTCTTTTCATGATGCAAATAATTATTATAATTTCTTTGAAACAGTTTAAACTTTTGACATATAATTTTTACCAGAGTAATGATGAAACTCTCATCTGGAGGGAAAAATGAAAATTTCTATGAGTCGTGAAGGATGTCCACTAGTACTGCTGCTGTCATAATTCAATCCCATCAAACATCCATAAAAAGAAGGGAAAGGGCATAGAAAGGCAGTAGAAGATCCAGACTACATATATACAAGCGAATCCCAAAATGTGTGGAAGCAAAAGCATTGAGGTATTCTAGAGAAGTATAATGTATTTTGTAGATGAATGAGGTTTGAACTGAGAAAGATGCAGAAGATTGAAGTGAGAACATGGAGGTGGGGTTAAAAGAAAAGGCAAGTGGGCGGATTCCAACATTCCCCCATGAATTCCCCCATGAATGGTGGGCTGCAGAATTCTTATTCCTTGACTCGCTGAAAAAGGTGATACTTTCTGTTTTCTTTTGAATTCTTTTTAAATGCATTGACTTCCACAGCATTTGCTCCCAATCCCTGCATTATTTTCTCTTCGCTACTAGAATATACAGATCACAAGCTCAAGGATCTAGACTGGCTTGATTCTTGCATGATCTATATTCATTTTATTGGCATCTCGACTGTGAATCCATTTGGAGTTTCTTTTCGAATCCTTTTCTGTTGTGCTTTGGATTGCATCCCGTGAGTGTTACTGAGATCATTAAGAAAATCATGTTTTGAATTCCATTTGTGTTTGCGGGCACTGAATTCATCATGGGGAGGGGTCGGTGGTTCGCTTATCCCAAGTGAGTTTTCTAACTGATTCGGGTTTTTTCTTCCGTCATATTTATTGCAATGGAGGTGACTTTTATGCTTCTCGCCAGTATCACACACGTCCCTGAATTTAGGGTCATGAGGGCCTGTGAAACTGACAGAATAACTTAATGAGGAAAGCCTTTTAGGAGTTAGGAGCTTGCAGTACTTACAATTGTTTTTAGGATCAAGTAATGGCGATTTCTGTCAGTATTTAAGGTTAAATAATTGTAGTTGTAAGGAAAGATCCATGGCTTACGTGGGTTATCCAGGGGGAAATTATATCAGATTTTCATTGGGTGATAAACCCGATTAAGAACAGTTGGTAATAGGTAGCTGCTTTTCTCTGTGTTTTTTCTTGTGGGCCTCTTAATGTGCGTCGGAGAAGGTGTCAGTGCCTTGCCATTTTATGTACCTGATTGTTAGATTATGCTTTTGGGCGAATTCGACGCCATGAAATGTAAGAAAGTGTTCATGTTGTGTCGTGTTTCTCACTGACTGTACAACACTTCGGCCTTAAGTGAAAAGCTAACGGACTTCTGAAAATTTGGGCTCTAGAGCATAGAGATCCAAGGAACTTAATTTCAAGGTTTTTGATGTTTTTCATGGCTTCTGGGATTGTTTTCATAGTAGGCTATGAGTACAGGTCATGCCCATAGGCAGTTTCTCTTGGGTATTTTCTAATAGGGATTTTCTTCTTTATTGATCTGTACTGTGCAGGAAGAAGTCGAAAGGGAAGGAGTCTGCCCCAAATGTTGAGATAAGAATAAACTCAATGGAGAGCAAAAATAATGCTTCCGCTGAAGGTCAGTTGGATTTCAATGCCCCTCTAATGTCCGTTAGAAGGATTTCTGGCTCCCCAACAGAGACTGAAAAGGTAGATAGTAAGGTAAATGGTGGATCAGATTCAAGCAGCAAACCGATTCTTCCCGTCTATAGGTCAGATTTAAAGTCAGGCCCTCTGAGGGACCCTGGAACTGTGCCGTTTGTGTGGGAGCAAACTCCAGGGAGGCCCAAGGATGAACAACGGGCGAGAGCTAATTTTAATTGCCCTTCTCCTCGAGCTCCGCGGCTTCCGCCGGGGAGGATATTGTCAGCTAAACAATCAAATATCGATACCCCAGAACCACCGAAGGCGAAATCTGATAATGAGCAAAGAAATGGGGGATTTCCCAGCAAGCACACAAACAGGGCTTCGTCAAAGATTTCTGCCAATTCAAATGATGCATTTGCTTCAAGAAGGGCCTGCCCGGGCAAACCCTTGGAGAATGATTTGGACTCTGATGGCTGCGATGATTTCTCAGATGCGGTAGAAACTCTATCACAAACTGAATCTGCTGCTATTCCTTACAGTGTTAGCGTGGTGAGTGGCATGGAGGGTTACGATCTGAGGCAATCAGGGCGATCTGTTGATCCTCAGACTCGTAATTTCATGATGGACCGCTTTCTCCCTGCCGCAAAAGCCATGGCATCTGAGTCACCACAACAAAGCTCGAGAAGGCTGCCGACAAAGCCTGTCACCAGAGGGAGAGAAAGCAGGGGACCTTCTCCATTACAGTCCAGGCCATACCCAAGGAAACCCCGGACCAAAGAGAAAGAGACTGATGACATTGCAGTTTTCTCTTCCAAGGCATGTGGGTTATTTCCCCGACGCCTCAGAAGTGCTTTCAATTCAAGCCCCATTTCACAACTGAGTCGGATGAAGAAGAAGAAGCATTTCTCTCTCTCACCTGCTCTAAACAGACGCAATTCGCGCGGCCATTTGAGTGATGGAGACCCCTTGAGCGACAGTGATGGCGAGGTCTGTACCCATTTCTTTCTTCTTTCTATTCTGCATTGAAATGTAGGCATAATTGCAATTTTCATTTTCATCTTTTTGCTGCCATATACAGACCTGGGAAGAAATATATAGGCAAAAACTGGTGAATGGGAGTCAATCTACTTGTTACCTACGGAAGGGAAATGAAACACGAGCATTTTCTGCAAGTGCGTCCCCCGAAATAGGTATAATGAGCAGGATTTCATGCGGAAGTGATTCCCAAACGTTGAACAAATTTGGAACACCGAAATCAGGTGGAATTTCTCCTTACCGGAACGAACCATTCCGGTCTCCATTCAGTGAAGGCACGGGGTTTCTAGGTTTCCCTAAAGCAGATAAAGAAGATAACACCCCCGGTGTGGAATCAATGAGAAGATCCTGCAATTCTCTTAATGATATGGGACCAGAAGAAGATCTTTGCTTTTGGAAGAGCCCACCTCTTTTGAGGAATACTGCCAGAGCTGGTTCTGTTAGTCCAACCATTGAAAAAACCGTATATGTTGATCATGTACACAAGACAAGATCCTCAGTGTTAACCGGTTATTCAAATCACAAGGAGCTGGTGAAAGGAAGTGAATCAGATTTTGATGTTAATAGTAAACCAAAACATGATGATCCAGATAGCTGTCTAGTAGATTCTATGAAGATGTTAGTGGTAGCTAATGCGAGTGACAATATGAAATCCAAAAATCTTGAGCGATCTCTTAGTTTGGTGCCTGATCAGCCATATTGTTCAGACCAAACTGATGGATCTGACAACAAAGAACAGAGCATTGTGTTGGTAGAGAAAATCCAAGAGGTTCAGGTGAAGGAAGGGTGGCCTTTGGGCATTGCCAACAAGTCCAAGGAGTTGTCAGATGAAAAGAAATCTCTGGTTCCTGTGAATGTGAAACCTGGAAGTAGTGTTTCTGTTACTGGTTTGGCACCCCCAATGCAACCTCCATTACCCAAGTCTCCTTCTGAATCATGGCTTTGGCGCGCCATGCCTAGGACGCCCTCACCAAGTTCACCATCACAACGGTATTCAAGACTTGGAAGTCCTCTAAGAAAGCAGCAACAGCAAGGCCCAAAAGCATCAGTTGCTGATCCAAAGTGGGAAACTATTGTGAAGTCAGCGTATGCACAACCAGGCCATTTGCGGTTTTCAGAGGTACATTGCAAGATCTCGTCTGAAATTTTCAGTTCTAGATGCCATAGATTCTTTTTCTTGCCTGAAAATTATACATAACCTACAGTAAAAGACATAAATTTCTACAATCCATGCGTATGTATAATTCGTTTCTGGATTTGATTTTTTGCATCAACGTGTGATCCATCATCAGGATGAAGAGAGCAAACAGAATGATGGATCACCACACTTTGTGATCCATTCATCAATCTGTTTCTGTGATCCATTTATCATTCTGTTTACTCTTTTCATCCTGAATGTGATGGATCGCAGAGTGTGATCCGAAAGTTGATGTAAAAATCAAATACAATCAAATCAAAAAACAAATTATACATGACCTATATTGTTTAGGTCCCTAACTATTCTTCAGATTCCTGAAGCACTGCATTTAACACAAACACACTAACAGTAGAATCATGAATAATATCTTGCTTTTTTCTATGCTTTCAGGAGTTAAATTACAATGCATCTCCTGGCAGTTTCCGCAGAGGGGGATCCTAATCTTGAGCTACCGATTCATTATTCAAAGGCAGGTATAGGCGGATTGCTATCGAGATCACTATTCTGGTGATCATGAAGACCAAAATAGCTGACATTTTTAGCGAGGAGTGAATTTGTTAGCTTTCAATAGGAAGAAATGTCCAGCTAGAATTGTAAGTTCTTAAATAATAAAGGTATATCCACAATAAGGATGTGGCAAATTTGTTCTCGTACTCTGAACATTTAATAACTTGGGTAGATCGTATACGACTAAGCATGTCTTTTTTATTGAGGTTTTTGTAAAGGAAAGTGCTACTTCAGAGTTGATCATACATGACTAAGAATGTCTTTTTAGGTGAGGCTATTTAAAGGAAAATGCAACTTCATAGTTGATCATACACGATTAAGTGTCTTTTTAGGTGAGGTTTTGTAAAGGAAAATGCTTATTCTTTGGAGCAAAGCTTCCATGTCTGTTCCATGGCATTCTTTGTTATGAGAATCCTGAACAGGAAAAGCTTTCTGTTGTGGGAAGAGTGTTGATGTAGATTTCTCAAATATCTATTATTAATTTTTAATATGCCAAATTATCATGTACGATATCTTATGTTTTACTTGGTACTTGCATACAAGAGCAAAACACATCACTTCTCTACCTTAAGAGAACTGTATTTCTATATACAGACATTTTAAAAGAGAACGCAGAAATGGTTTTCTAAAGAAGGGGTGCAGATTATTGTCAGCAAAGCACAATTCTTTTCATGATGTAAATCTAGACTAATTAAGTGCGTGCATACAATTGAACCATAGATTAATTAAAGTAGGTGGTATAGTTATAGATTAATTAACTAGAAAATAATGATGAAAAGATAGGGGTATGGATATTGAAGAAAATTGATGTTATTGGTGTGTTGGCTATAGAGAACTTTGCATAGCCTTGATATCTTTCCTAGGACAATCTCATTCCTTGGGATCAATCTTGGCCCAACAAGTCAAACCTTGGCGTGAGATTTGAATTTGAGTGAATGCATATTTTTATTCTTCTACTCGTTGGTCTATACGAATACTTGTTATGGATATTGAAGACAACACACTTCCATTAATATATGTCCTAGATGATCATGAAGTAGATTTTAATGTTCTAAATTCAAATGTTCAAACAAAAGGATGTTTGGATAAAGTAATATATATTTAAATATTCAACTTATAACTACTAAATATCAAGACATGATTAATACCATTACACAACCATTGTCTCATAAGGTTGACCCAAGACAATCAATGTAGAATATTGAGGCAACAATTATATGTATGGAAATGTGGATTGATGATATGATGAATGTGCGAGAATAAAAACATAAAATATTGGGATAAGTTCAAATGTATGGAAATGCTTGAAGGTGACGATAAGGATGGGTTTGGTTGTTGGAATTCAATTGGAATAGGAATGGAAAATTAGAATTTGTTTTTAATTCTTTGTTTGGTTTGTCAAATCAAAATTGGGAAAAGGAATGCGTATTCCCATTTTGGCCCCAATATGAGCATTTTTCCATTTTAAAAAATACATTTTATTGGAATTGCTATTCCTATTCCCATTTTGACTTTCTTGTTTGATAATGTTTTCAAATCCATTTCATTTTGACTTCCTACTGAAGCTCCTCAAGATCAGAGATCATTGCCCATTTTCAAACTTATGATACTGAAGAATAAAATTCAAGATCTGTAAGCAGGCTTTTTTACTAAAAGGTTATGTCCTACCCAATTTGATGTTTTGCAGAGGTTTGGGTACTACAATTCCAAACATTCGGTACTTTCCACTACTACATTTGGGCTCAAATTATGATGGCCACTTGTCACCCAAGAGACAGTATCACAAATTGGTTCTCGTTAGACGACCGCCAAACTTTTTTTGTTGCAAATTACGACGACAAGGGCGTCCATCGCAATTGTGATGGATAAAGTTGTTGTAACTTGGAAGAAAGCAAGGGCAAGAGTTCATCTTCACTTCGTCACAACTGTGACAGTAGATCGTCACAAATACGACGACTTAGGCTTTTAGTCTATCGTCCCAATTGTGACGACTGTGCGACAACGGTGCTGTGGGAGCGATGACTATTCGTCAGAACAGTTTGTTGCAATTGCGATGGGTATGTGACAACAATGTTGTAGGAGCGATGACTATCCATTGGAACAAGCCATCACAATTGTGACAGCTTGCTGAATTATTAAAAAAAAAAAAATTGGCAGCAAATGTTGTATAAGTATTCCCAGATTCCCCATGAGGACATCACAAAGAGGCTCAAATTCAGCTATAATGCTCTAGGGAAGCAAGAGAAGGAGATGTTCTTGGATGCAACATGTTTCTTCATTGGAGAAAGAAGAAATGCGGCCATTGCAACATGGGATGCTAAGTTTTATGGAACACTTGAGTGGGGAACTCTTTTCAACAGATGTCTTGTTGAGGAGGACGAATATGGTTGGATAAGAATGCATGATCACTTGAAGGGCATGGGGAGGGACATTGCAAATGGACAACTGCCATACCGCCTTTGGTCTCCAAAGCAAGTTATCGAGGTGAATCAATGCCTTCTTGTATGGATTTATTAGTCATGGCATGGTTTCACCTTTGGTCTTGAGATATTCCTCCTCAACAGGTGAAGTCAATGCCTTTTTTTTATGGCTTTAATAATCATGGATAAGGCACCCAACTTCTCCAGTTATAATGATCTCTAAAATATTTCTTTTGTTTACTTTGATAATTCAGGAAGCAATACAAGTCTGAGGAATAACAATAGATTCACATAGTAAGTTGTCATGCAATCATAGGTTAATGTTGAGCTTCACTTGGTTTTGAGAATAGTTTGATATTTTTTACTAATTAGGGCCAACCATGTGAAGGTGGAAGCTCATTTGGCCCACCCCCCCTAACATTTAAATTTCCCAGTAACATTTAAAATCTTTAAGAAATGATCAATCTTTAAAGTGCCTGGAATGTCCTCATCACCTCCTGCTACTCTCAGGGGAAGTCCATCTTCATTGCTCACGAGAAATTCATCACAATTCTTTAGTGATTCTCATACATCTAACACGGGTGCATCCGAGAATGCCCTCATCGTGTCTTGCATATACTAAATCCAATATTACAAAATGCCCCCTAAGAAATAATAGTTAAAGTGAAATAAACACATGAAAAATGAGAGAGCAAAAGAGGAATCTACTTACCAATAGGCGTTGCCATCGCATCTATGGCCATGCTATGTGTTGAGTGAGTTTTATTGTTTTATTGTTGTGCCAAGATCTCTTTGTTTATATACACACATACATAAATACATAGACACACACATATTTGTGTGTATGTGTGTACACACACACACACACACACATATATATATATACATACATACATACATATATAGAGATCACAAGGGCACGACAACAAAATCCTAGATCTCCACAATCCACAAGATCTCTTTGTATATATACATACATACCTACATAGACACACAAATATATGCGTGTATGTATATACACACACACACACACATACATATATACACACACATTATGTATGCATGTATGCATATATATAGAGAGATATTTTTTAAGGTGCTTATTATATCTTAGTACAACAAAAAATTGATCCAGCTACATACATATTCCAGAATCCAAATAATAAAACAATAAAACTCACTAAATCCATGCTAAGTGACTTACCTCAAAATCCTTTACACAAATAATGCAGAGTTAATGGGCAATATTTTTATATATATAATGTATGAATGTAGGGGAAATATAATGCCCATTAATAATGACATTAACTCACTCTACCCATTTTTCCTGGTCTATATATAGATAGATAGATAGATACATACATACATCTACATCCTTTGCGTGGTTTAGAGGTAATGTCATTGTGGCAGAGGCTTCTGCAAGGGAATGCACCTCATGATTATGGCATTTACATAGAAGCAAAACTTGCTTCTTCAACTCCTTACACTCAACTCTTCAGTAAAGTTATTCTTCTAGTAGTGAGAATGGTTGCTACAAATTCCTGGGAGCCAAGGGACCCTAAACCTATGCTACAATTTTTGGAGACATGGGAGAAGTTACTACCGACTTCAGTACTTCATAACATTCTGGATCATATAATAATGCCCAAATTAACAAGAGCAATAGATAATTGGGATCCTTGCATGGAGAGTGTGCCAATGCAGGCATGGTTACATCCTTGGCTTCCATTGTTGGGCTAGCATATGGAGTCTTTATATCCAATCATTCCTTATAAATTGGGGAATACACTTCATGCCTGGCATGCAAGTGATGCATCTGCATATGCAATTTTATCACCTTGGAAAATTGTATTTGATCTTGCTAGCTAGGAACAACTGATTGTTCGTTTTATTGTACCTAATCCAATAGTAGTTCTACAAGAATTTGTAATGAACCTAGCTAATCAGTAACTAGACCAATTTAATCGGGTTATGGCTTGTTTCTTTCTAAAGATATCTGCTATGATATGTTTTTGTAAAATTTCTTGCGAACTTTGCCCATTTTTCCTTGTTTGAATTCATTTTTGTGCAAGACTACCCATATCACACGTAGGCACATTAAACTTGGATCGAGTAAGGGAATCAAGTTGTTGCAAGGAAGAAACAATTTGAGCAATACTAATGATAGTGGAATCAATAGAGGAAATAGGTGACAATGACACATTCAACACACTAGGAAGAGTGTAAAAATTAGCTGGAATAGAAGGTGCTACAGGTGGGACATTAGGAACCATAGTAGGAGGATTATGATAAATGTAAGGAACACTATTGTATGAAGGTTGCGAGATAGGAAATGAAACAAGTGGAACACTCACAGGTAGAGAAGAAATAGTAAGATACTAATAGGAGGATTAAATGGTTGAATATAAGTAGTCACAATAGGAGTAACATAAGAAGGAATGCTAGAGATAGATTTGGAAAGAGAGAAGGTAGGTTCAACACTAGTGATACATGGAGCCATTCCTATTTCAAATGCGGCTTGAGTTGAAGGCTTAACGTGAGTGTGGACAAGGTGAGTAAGACCACACAAAAGATCCATATCCATCATTACAGATCACTTTCTTAAGAGCATCAAAATCAACCATAGTATCGGTATTGTGATTCTCTTGAAGAAGTTAATCATGAATTTTATCAATCTCAACAAAAAATTTATGAACTTGTTCAGGAGGAACCCTTAAAACCTCATCCTCATCATTAGATGAATGAGAAGAGTCATGCTCCATAGAAGGATTAGGGTCATGAGAAATCATAGGATCGCTAAGGTTCCTAAAGAGAGGAGAAGAGGAATCTTGATCAAAGTTAGCCATGAGTTTATGAATTCTCCTAAGGGGATACTATAAGTAGGGCTTAAGGTAATATAACCCAAGGATGCAAGATTGTCAATAGCCCAAGGATGCACCTACATTAGGCACCAAAGGTTTCAAAAAAAAGATGTTCCATAAGGACTTATTAACATATGAAGAAATTCAAAACATGAATCCCATGTGCATTCTTAATCCACAAATCCTCTTCATCAATCATCCTAGAAGTTTTTCCAAACTTACTACTACAACCAACTATATCATCAAAAATATCAGCTCGTCTCTTGCTATTGCAATTACTAGGATCAAATGAATCATACTTGTTGCAAGCCTTCATCTGATTAGAAATTTTCTTTCTTCTTCCTCTGCTCTTAATCACAAGATCAGATAATTGTCTTTCAACAGTAGGCTCAACCACAGGTTTTTCTATCTTTAAACTGAAAGTCTTAAAGACACTTAAGTTCACTATTACATTTGAGGTCAAATTGCAACGATAGGGTAATTTGTGGATTTTTATGTTTTTTTTGCAACTATCCTTGATGCCATCACAATACTAAAATTTGCGTTGCAATTGAGACACTCGTGTGAGTATTAAAAAAGAAGAAGAAAACTCGACATAAATCATTCCCCATTTGTTTTGATTGATTGTGGAGAGCTGCACACGAAAGAGGGTAGAGAGCTCCGAACGAGGGTGGAGAGCTCTGAATGTTGGTGGAGATCTTTGAGCTCTAAATTGTTGGTGGAGATTTCATTGTTGTGCTTTTGTGATCACTACATTTCATTGCCGTGCCCTTATGATCTTTGCATTTCATTATCGTGCCCTTGGTGGAGATTAGTGGAGATCTAGGATTTCATTGTCGTGCCCTTATGATGATTGGATTTCATTGTTGTGCCCTTGTGATATCTACATTTCATTATTGTGCCCTTGTGATCTCCATGCCCTTGCTCTACAATTTCGTTGCCACGCTGTGCCTTTGTGATCTCTGTGTTCTTTCTCTACGATTTTCTTCAAGGGGAGAAGATGTACCGATGTAAATGTTCTTTTCATTTCCTTCTAAACATGTATCTCTTTATATTTCCTCCAACATGTGATTAGAGAAGCTTCTCTTTATGTATATGTATGTGTATATATACATACACACACATATGTGTGTGTCTATACATACATACATAGACACACATATGTGTGTGTCTATACATACATACATAGACACACACGTGTGTATATCTATGTATATTTACACACATATATACATGTATATATATGTATATACATACATATACAGAGATTATAGTGGCATGAAAATGAGATACAAAGATCACAAGGTCATGGCAACGAAATGTAGTGATCACAAGGGCATGACAACGAAATCTTAGATCTCCACAATCCACAAGATCTCTCTCTCTATATATATACATACATACATACATGCATAGACATACAAATATGTATGTATATATACACACATATACATATACATATATACATATATATATGCAATTTTATCACCTTGGAAAACCATATTTGATCCTGCTAGCTGGGAACAACTTATTGTTCTTTTTATTGTATCTAATCTAACGATAGTTCCACAGGGATTTGTAATAAACCCAGCTAATCAACAACTAGACTTATTTAACTGGGTTATGGCTTGTTTCTTTTTAAAAATATTTGCTATGATATGTTTTTGTAAAATTTCTTGCAAACTCTGCCCATTTTTCCTGGTCTTCATTATTTTTGTAGGATTTTGAAGTAAGTCACTTAGAATGGGTTGAGCGAGTTTTATTGTTTTATTATTTGGATTTTGCAATATGCACGCAACTAGATCAATTTTTCTATTGTGTTAAGATGTAATAAGCACCTTCAAAAATATCTCTCTGTATATATACATACATACATAGACACACACATATGTATATATACATACATATACATAAAGAGAAGCTTTTCTATATATACTTATGTGTGTGTGTGTATGTATATATACACATACATATATATAAAGAGAAGCTTCTTTATTCACCTGCCAAGGGAAATATAAAGAGATGTTGAAAGTGATTAGATTTCTTACAAACTTGACTATGAATGTCTTTTCTATTTTCAGAACATAATTATTAGTAATCTCTGCTCTTTATATTTGAAGTTACTAAACACCAAAGGCAAGGCATTTATTGATTTCGACTCTCTTGGTTGTTCAGTTGGGTATAAGTATTGTTTCAATAGACACAAAGCCAAAAAAATGTCAATAGAGGACATGTATCATGTCCACTTGATGTAGAGTGCACAACTAGAAAGGTGTAAATGGGATTTCCCACTCTAACATCAAATCAACAAGTTACCAAATCCCCAACCCTCTCATAAGGTCATAACGAGTTCAAATCCTCCAAATGCTGAAGAAAACAAGACTACCAAATTCTTCAAGCACCCATGGTCTAAGGATCAAATTCATCCAAATAATGGCTTCAGGACCTAATCCCCACTACTAGGCCAACATGAGGGAAAAAAATGGTTTGCTCCAATGGTTCCAAGGCATAAAATGGACTTAGGACATCCACATAACACAAAATACATCACTAGTTTAATCCCTACACTTCCACAATGTATCAAACCCGAATTCACCTAGTAGCACTATTGGGCCTCCTTAAGAGGTTTTTGGTGTCTAACTTCCAAAAGTCCCAAAAAAACCTTTAAAAAAATTAGGGTTATAGATACTCTTTTTAGAGTTATATCCAATCCCAAAGCACCAGGACTCAGTTCCACTCTAGTACTCCCTTTCCTTCACTAAGCAACACAGTCCTAATCGACCTAATTAGGATTGGTATACAAAGAAACTGTGGGAAAGCGGGGTCATAGAAACACACCCAACACTCAAAAATGTCTATTCACCTTCCTCCAACTTCCTTCCAAACACTCAACCTTCCAATAGGTCTCCTTCTCATGTTATACTCCAAACAACACACTCACAAGGTCAAATCCTCATAAGCCCTTGACCTAGGTTTGGTTAGGAAAAATAGAAAAACACATTGCCCAGTCTTGAAATCATGGAATCACTAAGAGGACCCATCTAACTATCATGCACCAAGAGGCCATTAAAAACCAACTATGGGAGTCACAACTATGGGACCATCTTTGAAGCTTGCACAAAATTGTTGTCCTACAAACCCTCTTGTACAAAAAATGGAATAACTTGAACAAAACTCCACACAAAATGATGAAACCAAAAGAAATGGAAAGGTAAGACAAAAATATTCTTCAATTTTTTTTTGGATACAATTGATTAATTGTGTATTTTCTTTTATGTTACACAAATGTCATATCAATTAGTGCATGCTGAGCTCACTTAGGCGGTGAAGACAGTTTTATGTGTCTACCAAGCATTCCTATTTAGAAGGTAGTGTTTACTGAGTTCACTCGAGCATCGAAGGAAAGTCTGCAGAAGATGAGTGTTAACTGAGCTCACTCAGTTGCCAAAGAATCTATGTGAGTTTGCAGTGTTAACTGAGCTTTTGTTGGTTAACACAGGAAATCATTTCTAATTTAATTTCTACCGAGCTGGGTCGGCTAATGAAGGATTTTCTTATTTTTGGCACATTAATCTCTATTGATTTATCTATTGGTTCTAGCCAACTAAGGTGATGAATATTAATTATTCTAAGTTGTATATGAGCTGACTTGACAATATGAAAGATATAAATACAAGGTCAAGTTGTGGATTCAAAGTGTAAGAGTGTGAAGATGTGATGAATGTATTGAAGATTTAATGATGAAGAGAGGAAGCGAATTTGAAGGATAAGCAGAATATCCTTGTGGAGTAGAAAGCTATATTCGATCAGGAAGGATCAAGTATAAGCCAAAACAGAGATTTGTAATCAGCAATTCAGTTGCATTCAAATCAAGTCATCTCATTGTTACTCTCTAACCATTATAGCAGTGATCAAAATCTCCTAACAGAGTTGGCTTAATAGCTATTTGTAAATCTTCTAACAAGGTAACAGTTCTATTGAACTATCTCAAGACCTCTAACAAGGCCACTTCTAATAGGGTGATTAAATCCTCTAACAAGATCACACCTAACAGTGTGTTTTGTAACCTTTAACAAGGTTGGCTCCTAAGAAGGCTCACTTCAGAAGAGTGAAAACAATAACTAGTTGCAGTTGATGGTTTTACCAAATTGGGTTTCCATGTTAAATATTGGTGTCAAATGTGTTCATGCTATTTTTTAAATGTGTTTGCAACTAAGTTAAAGTAATGACAATCACAGATAACATCTAAAATATTTTCATGCTAATACTTAACGAGCATAATCAGTTATTATCGAGTTACAACATTTCATGTATGTTTGTTGAGCATCAATAGTATTAAGTTCTCTGAGTTTATTTTGTACTGACATCTAAGGGATTTGGGATTTATTTTAGTGGTAGCTGATTCACCCCTCCCCTCTTAGTTACTCCTCTTGTATTTCCAACAATTGTTATCAGAGCTTTTGGTGATTGTAGAGAAGGTTTCAAGGACCTAAGCTAAAGATCGGGATGTCTTACAGAAGAGAGATTCCCAAGCTGAACAAAGACAATTTTGTAGCATGGAAAGGACTTATGAAGTTACACTTGGCTACCATCAGTGACTCATGATGCAAACATCTTGATACTAAATACAAGAGTCCCACTAGAACATTATCAGTTGAAGATATTGTTGAAAAGAAGAATCATAACATCATGATAATTGATATTGCATTTGCTCTTAGTTATGTTAAATTTGATGAAGTTAAAGATTGCAAAATAGCTCATGACATGTGGATCAAACTAAAAGATATCTATGGAGGAGATGACAATGTAAGGAGAGCTAAGGCTGAAAGTCTTAGAGGTCATTTTGATCACATGAAAAAGAGAGAAGATGAGAACATTGAAAAATATGTGGAAAGAATCAAAGCAAGTGTAAGTGCAATCAAAGTATCTGGAGGAGACATTGAAGATAAAACAATTGTAAGCAAGGTACTTAGAACTCTTCTTCCTATTTATGCAATTGGAGTATCTGCTATTCAAGAGATGAGATGTGATCCAAACAATAAAATATCTTTGGATGCTCTAGTTGGAAGATTGACTACTTTTGAGTTAGATAACTTTGATAACTATGTTCCTAGCTCAAAAGTTATTGAGTCTAGATTTGAAGCTAAAATTTCAATCAAGAAAAATGTTAAGAAATCAAAGTTTAGTCAATCAAGAAGCGAAGAAGAAGAATCAGAAGAAAGTTTAAACAATGATCTTAAAGTTGTTGAAGCCCTACTTGCAAGAAAGTATTCCAAAGGTAGAGGAAAGTACAAAGGAAAAGTTCCTCTAATATGCTTTTCTTGTGAAGAAGTTGGTCGCATTGCTGCTAGGTGTCCAAACAAAGAAGTCAAAGATGTAAAGAAAAGAAATAAGCACAAAAGCAAGAAGGATTCCAGGAACTAAAAGAACTATAAGGATAAGGTAATAAAGCTTGTTTTATAGCTAAAGATTCTGACAACAATGAAGATGAAATAGTATATATTGTTGTAAAGGACGAATCTGATGATGAAGGAGACAAGATGACACTTTTCTCTCATGTTAGCAAAAATGATATATGGATTATTGATAGTGGATGTTCACATCATATGACTAGAGATAAAACAAAATTTGAGCACATGGAATATTATGATGGAGGTGGTGTGAGATTTGGAAACAATGAACCTTGTAACATAAAAGGAAAAGGATGTATTTCATTGAGTAAAGAACTTGTATGTGGCTATGCTTATTGAGTTGAAGGACTAAAGCATAATCTATTGAGTGTGGCACAATTGAATAACATTGGATTCAAGGTAGAATTCATGTATAGACAGGCCAAACTATTGGATGGAAAAAGAAATTTGGTTGGATCTAGCAAACAAACAAAAGGTAATCTATTTTATCTTGATCTCAATGATTGTTCATGTTTTATTGATCAAGTAGAAGAACGTTAGTTATGGCACAAAAGGCTATGTCATGTAAACTTTGATATTCTGGTTAAGATAAGCAAACATATAAGAGTAAGAGGTATTCCTAGTTTGAAGAAACCTGATATGGGTTTATGCAATAATTGCCAAATTGGTAAGATGGGAAAGAATAGTTGAAGAAGTCTTAGAGATTGTTCATATTGACTTATGTGGACCTATTGGAATAGAGAGTTATAGTGAAGAAATTTTTTTCATTCTTTTTGTTGATGATTATTCTAGAATGATGACTGTAATGTACTTGAAAGAAAAATCTGAAGCTTTTCAAAAATTCAAGTGGTATCTGGCAAGAGTAGAAAAAGAAACTGGAAAGAGATTGAAATGTTCAAGATTAGATAGAGGTGGTAAATTCATCTCCAATGAATTCAATAATTTTTGCATTGAAAGAGGAACTAAAAGACAAGTGTCAACCCTTGGTACACCACAATAGAATGGTATAGCTGAAAGAAGAAACAAATTCATCATAGATTGTGCAAGGACATGGATGATAGAAAAGAATGTTGCTATCAAATACTAGAAGGAAACTATCAGCACTACAATTCATATTGTGATATGAATATCAGGATTTAACTGTGTGATTTTGAGTCAAACTCGATGACCCATGTTTCATGAGTAGTGATTCAACATGAATCCATCTCTCATGAGAATAAATGGAACACTTAGCACTCATTGGATCTAGGTGATGCTCATAGGGGTGAAGCACCGGGACTTCCTAGGAGGTCACCCATCTCAGTACTACTCCAACCTAAGCGCGCTTAACTACGAAGTTTCCTCCATAGTTAAACCCAAAGCTTGCAACCCCATTTGCAAAACCTTCACCAAGTGTTGTGCCTTATGAAACATTCATTAGAAATCCCCTTAAGCTCATAAATTGATAAGTATGAGATAATTTCCATAGCAAGTCAAATTATGATATGAATATCAGGATTTAACTGTGTGATTTTGAGTCAAACTCGATGACCCATGTTTCATGAGTAGTGATTCAACATGAATCCATCTCTCATGAGAATAAATGGAGCACTTAGCACTCATTGGATCTAGGTGATGCTCACAGGGGTGAAGCACCAGGACTTCCCGGGAGGTCACCCATCCCAGTACTACTCCAGCTTGAGTGTGCTTCACTACGGAGTTTCCTCCATAGTTAAACCCAAAGCTTGCAACCCCATTCGCAAAACCTTCACCAAGTGTTGTGCCTTATGAACCATTCATTAGAAAGCCCCTTAAGCTCATCAATTGATGAGTAGGAGATAATTTCCACAACAAGTCAAATTGTGATATGAATATTAGGATTTAACTGTGTGATTTTGAGTCAAACTCGATGACCCATGTTTCATGAGTAGTGATTCAACATGAATCCATCTCTCATGATAATAAATGGAACACTTAGCACTCATTAGATCTAGGTGATGCTCACAGGGGTGAAGCACCAGGACTTCCCGGGAGGTCGCCCATCCCAGTACTACTCCATCCTGAGCGCGCTTAACTACGAAGTTTCCTCCATAGTACTGGGATGGGTGACCTCTCGGGAAGTCCTGGTGCTTCAACCCTATGAGCATCACCTAGATCCAATGAGTGCTAAGTGTTCCATTTATTCTCATGAGAGATGGATTCATGTTGAATCACCAGTCATGAAACATGGGTCATCGAGTTTGACTCAAAATCACATAGTTAAATCCTGATATTCATATCACAATTTGACTTGCTATGGAAATTATCTCCTACTTACTACAATTCATACCTTGAACAAAATATAGTTGAAGAAAGATTGAAACAAAACTCCTTATCAACTATGGGATGGCCACAAACCTAATGTAAGTTACTTGAAAGTATTTGGCAACAAATGTTATATCTTGAAAGAATCTAGAAAAGAAAAATTTGATGTAAAAGTGATGAAGTCATATTTCTAGGATACTCCTGCAGAAGTAAAGTATACAAATATTTGAATTTTTCTACTCATAAAATCATAGAAAGTGCACATGTTAGAATTGATGAGTTTGCAAAAAAGAGTGAAGAAGAAAGCAACAAGGAGCCAGAGGATTATGGAAGATTTTTTTACCATGAACCTGATACCCTACCAATTCTATCTGAAAGAAAGGGTGCTTCACCTCCCGAGTCCCCAAAATCACCAAGAGTTATCGAGTTGAAGATAGTGCAACTTGAGTCTTAGTCTGTAGGACTCGAGTCATAGTCAGAGGCTACTGAGCTAGTTCAAACCGAGTCTGATGGACCCGAGTCAGAAATAGAAGGATTCAAGCTTGAAATTGAAATTCATGATGAAGACAGTGGAACTCATTCAAAGCCTATAGAGCCTGTGTTAGCAAGATATGTCAAAAGGCATCATGCACCTGATTAGATCATTGAAGACAAATCTGATGGAACAATGACAAGGAACAAATTGAAAGGTACATGTTTAATTGTTGAATTTGAACCTAGAAATGTTAAAGATGCATTGGAAAATGAAAGTTGGGTTGAAGAAATGAATGAAGAAATAGAATAGATTAAGAAGAACAAAGCTTGGACTCTTATTCCTAGACCTAAGGATAAAAATGTAATTGGCACAAAGTGGGTGTTTAGAAATAAGCTAAATGAAGATGGAGAAGTTTCCAAAAACAAAGCAAGATTGGAGGCTATTCTCAAGAAGAAGGTATTGATTGTGATGAAAATTTTTCTCTTGTTGCAAGATTAGAATGTGTTAGAACTTACTAGCATATGCAACACATGGAGGATTAAGTATATCAAATGGATGTTAAATCTACATTCTTGATGAGGAAGTCTACATTGAACAACCAGAAAGTTTTATAGATCTTAGTAAAGGAGATATGGTTTGAAAATTACACAAAGCATTATATGGTCTCAAGCAAGCTCCCAAAGCTTAGTATGAAAGACTACATAACTATTTGGTACAGATTGGTTTTGAAAGAAGAAATGATAACAACAGTCTATATATCATGGAAGGATTAGAAAAGAGGATTGTGTTGGCATAAATATTTGTTGATGATACTCTATTTATAGGAAATGATGACTTGTGCAAAACATTTTCAAAAGAAATGAGTAAAGAATTTGAGATGTCCATGTTTGGAGAGATAAAATTCTTTGTTGGATTGTAGATACAACAGAATAAAAATGGTATCTACATCACTCAATCTAAGTATACCAAAGAAATACTAAAGAATTTTGGAATGGAAGATTCAAGACTAGTTGGAACCCCTATGTCTACAAGACATAAGCTTTACAAGAATGATGATTCCAAAGAGGTAGATCAGACCACATACAAATCAATAATTGAAAAATTGTAGTATGTAGTACATACAAGGCTTGATATTGCTCTAGCAGTTGGTATGGTGGAAATATTCTTAGAAAATCCCTAAGAAAATCACATAATGGCAATCAATGAGATATCTAAAAGGTACTGAAGACTATGGCTTATGGTACAAACTTAGAGGCAATTTAAACTTGAAGGTGTTTACTAATGCTAATTGTACAAGAAGTATTAATGATAAGAAAAGCAGTAGTGGTGGAGCATTCTTTCTTGAAAAAAGACTAGTGCCTTGGACAAGCAAGAAGCAAAATTGTACATCTCAATCCATAGCTGAGGCAGAATATGTGGCTACAACAGTTAATTGCTCAAACATTATTTGGTTCAAGCAACTGTTGTCAGGTATGAAGATAGAAATCAAAGATCTAGTAGTCATATACTGTGATAACACCAATGCAATCAACATATCAAAGAACCCTGTGATGCATTCCAAAAAAAAACGCATTGCTATAAAATATCACTTCTTAAGAGAATTGGTATAGGACAAATAAGTCAGATTGGAATATGTTAATACAAAAGAATAAATTGCAGACATATTCACCAAGCCATTACCTAAGGATGCATTTTTGCATCTAATAAGTAAGCTAGGGGTCATTCCCCTATTTGAAGCTCACTAAATAAAGTTTAATGATGCATCAACCAAAGTATATTGAAGATCAATCAATTGGTACAAAATTGGCAAGGGCACATTGCAAATGAATTAGTGCTTAAGGTACATTGGCATTGAGAGGATTGTTATCTTTGGCATGTGTTGTCAAAGAGGGAGAAGCTATATTGTCATATCTCATAAGAAATTTCTCTAAGAGGGAGAAGTTTGAGAATTTTTCTATCATAAAAACTTTATGAAGAGATGTCAAAGAGGAAGATTGAACTTCGCAAGAAATTGTTGTAGACATAAGTTTTCTAACAAAGGGAGAAAATTGAAGGCAGAAGGAGCTCACATTGATAGAAGGAGTTCTCATGGATGAGAATCAGAATGAAGCTAAGGATATGTTCCTTAATTTATTCTTGTTCTAAAATTTCATTATGTTATGACATGTTGTGTTGCCATCAATGCCAAAGAGGGAGATTTTTGGATACAACTGATTAATTGTGTATTGTCTTTGATGTTACACAAATGTCATATCATTGGTAGTTAGTGCATGTCGAACTCACTCAAGCAGTGAAGACAATTTTCTATGTCTACCAAGCATTCTTGTTCAGAAGTCAGTGTTTATTGAGTTCACTCGGGCGTCAAAGGAAAGTTTGCAGAAGATGAGTGTTAACCGAGCTCACTCAATTAATGAAGGAAAGTTGGATGGAACCAGTGCTAACCGAGCTCACTCAGTTGCCAAAGGATCTATGCAATTTGCAATGTTAACCAAGCTTTTGTTGGTAAACATAAGAAATCTCTTCTGAGTTAGTTTCTACCAAGCTGGGTCGGCTAACGAAGGATTTTCTTATTTTGGCACATTAAGCTCTATTGATTTATCTATTAGTTCTAGCTAACTAAGGTGATGACTATTAATTATTCTAAGATGTATATGAGCTGACTTGAAAATATGAAAGATATAAGTATGAGGTCAAGTTGTGGATTCAAAGTGTAAGAGTGTGAAGATGTGATGAATGTATTGAAGATTTAATGATGAAGAGAGGAAGCAAATTTGAAGGATAAGCAGAATATCCCTATGGAGTAGAAAAGCTATATTTGATCAAGAAGAATCAAGTATAAGCTAGAACATAGATCTGTAATTAGAAATTCAGTTGCATTCAAATCAAATTATCTCATTATTACTCTTTAACCATTGTAGCAGTGATCTAAATCTCCTAACAGAGTTGGCTTAACAGCTATTTGTAAATCCTCCAACAAGCTGGCAGTTCTATTGAATCATCTCAAGACCTCTAAAAATTCCACTCCTGATAGGGTGATTAAATCCTCTAACAAGGTCACACCTAACAGTGTGTTTTGTAACATTTAATAGAGTTGACTCCTAACAGGGCTCACTTCAGAGTGCAAATAGTAACTAGTTGCAATTGGAGGTTTTCCCAAATTGGGTTTCCACGTTAAATACTAGTATCAAATGTGTTCATGCTATTTTCTTTATGTGTTTGCAACTAAGTTAAAGTAATGACAATCACAGATAACATCTAAAATATTTTCATGTTAATACTTACCGAGCATAATAAGTTCTTACCTGAGTTATACCATTTCATGTATGTTTGTCAAGCATCAATAGTATTTAGTTCTCTGAGTTTATTTTGTACTGACATTTAAGGGATTTGGAATTTATTTTAGTGGTAACTGATTCACCCCTACCCTCTTAGTTACTCTTCTTATATTTCCAACAACAATCATATGCCTGCCAATCCATACAGTACAAAAAACGTACAAGAAACAAGTAAAATTGCTTCAAAATTGAAAAATCTCTTATTGCAACTTCTCCCAATCCGTACAACCCGCCCTTTGTGACATCACAAATGAGGTATATATCCTTCCTAAATCCATCCCAATGGTTACAACTATTGTTTGAATAGTTACAACTCCTTTTCAACTAAGTTGCATTTTTTAGTAACTTTACAATTTTGCAAATTAGTAATTTTGCTAAAAAGTCCAAACTTTTGCAATTTTCACAAATTTTCAATTCTGAGACTTGGAAAAGGTGCCAACTTATTCAAAAACAATTAAAAACACCTAATCCTAGGCTATCTTAACCAAAAACTCAATAAGACCCAATTTTTCCCAACTAGCAACTTTGGCTTATAACTTGCCCAAATTGACCTAGGCATACATGAAGGTGTCTTTTCATTACAACCATGGATTTTTCATCCAAGACTTATTTATCATACTCTGATCAGGTGAGAAACCAAAACATTAAACCAAAATCCACAATAGTGCCTTGGTGCTCTGCACCACCACTTATGACATGATTGTTGATATAAACAATTATTAACCTTATACTAATTATTTTAGTTAATGCCTAACCAAACATGATTTATATTAAGTCGTTGATCTGTATAAAGATAAACATATCACCTGATTGATCCTATAATGACTTAATGTGAATGCATCTAATTATTACCTGGATGATATTATGCATGAGATCTTTACTCAATCACCAAGAGATAATATAATCTGTAAGTACAATTTTTTACATACTTAGTTTTGTATGAATAGTTTCAATTAAATGCAAGGATACTTTCTTGTGTGAATTCAAGACATGAATGATTAATTTAATTAAGCACAAGTACTATGCAAGTGTGTATGTATGCATGTAAAGTGAACTAATATACATACATACATGCACATATGCATATAATCATCATAATTGATTATCCTTGGATCTGACGAAAGCTATTATATATCAATAATAAATACATGTTTAGAAGGAAAAAAAAAGAACATTTAGATAGGTACCTCTTATCCCCTTGAAGAAAATCATAGAGCAAGGGCATAGATATCACAAGGGCACAACAAGACAACAAAATTCAGTGATCATAAGGGAACAACAACAAAATCTTAGATCTCTACCAATGTTTAGAGCTCTCCACCCTATTTTGCACACAACTCTCCACAATCGATCAAAACAAATAGGGAATGATTAATGTTGTGTTTTTGTTTGTTTATAATCCATAATACACAATCCACAAGATCTATTTGTATACATACATATATACATAGACACATAGTTATGTGTATATGTATGTATACACACACACACACACATACATACATGAAAACAATAATGCACTTTCTAAGAGTTTATAGTTGTTCAAAAAAATTAATGTTTCACAAGAAAATGCATCTGAAGAATTGATAACTTAGAAGCAAGAACATGGTGTTGAAATAGTACAAAATGTGCTTGACATGAGAGGTCCACAAGTGAGGGTGTTGATCAATCTTGAAAACTTGAATGCTGAAAAGAAAGCTATCAATAATCAAACACCTATCCTAGAGTCACAACACAATGTGAAGTTGATTTTATATATGGTAGAGGCAGATATTCAAAAGTTTTATAATCAAAATTTAAGGCATGAGAGAGAAGGATAAGGAGCAACTTTAGAAAGAGACTACACGACAAAAACAACAACAAGAAAACATAGAGGATATTATGGGAGCCACAAGATAGAATCCAGGAAAGTGTTGTGGTAGGTACTATGACATTGGAATCACTTGCAAGTGTCTTTGAGAATTTATAGTCCAAATATCATGAGGACTACAAGTTGTTCAATTTGTCATGTATTGCATCTGCATTTTCTTATAAGAGTGTTTCAAGTATTGGCACAGTCTCCCTGATATGATCCCAAGTATCAAAATCTTATAAGGGTGTTTCAAGTTTGGGAACCACTTCCACATCCTTTGCATGGTTTAAAGGTAATGTCATTATGGCAGAGGCTTCTGCAAGGGAACGAGCCTCATGATTATGACATTTACATAGATGCAAAACGTGCTTCTTCAACTCCTTACACTCAACTCTTCACTGAATTTATTCTTCCAACAATGAGAATAGGTGCTACAAGTTCCTAGGAGCCAAGGGTCCCTGAACCTATGCTACATTTTATGGAGATATGGGATAAGTTACTACCATCTTTACTACCATGGAGAGTGTACCAATGCATGCATGGCTACATCCTTGGCTTCCATTGTTAGGATAGTGTATGGAGCCTTTATATCCAACCATTTGTTATAAATTGGAGAATGTGCTTCATGCCTAGCATGCAAGTGATGCATCTGCATATGCAATTTTATCACCTTGGAAATATGTATTTGATCTTGCTAGCTAGGAACAACTGATTGTTCATTTTATTATACCTAATCTAATGACATTTCTACAAGAATTTGTAATCAACATAGCTAATCAACAACTAGACCCATTTAACTGGGTTATGGCTAGTTTCTTTTTAAAAAATCTGCTATGATATGTTTTCGTAAAATTTTTGGCAAAATTTTCCCATTTTTCCTGGTTTGCATTATTCTTGTGCAAGATCTTGAGGTAACGCTTAGCATGGGTTGAGTGAGTTTTATTGTTTTATTATTTGGATTCTGGAATATGTATGCAGCTAGATCATTTCTTCTATTGTGCTAAGATGTAATTATTGGAAATAATCAAGACTAGCTAGGTTACTGAGAGGGGAGGGGTGAACCAATAACATAAAAGATTTTAACAAATTCAGCACTTAACAACATAATCCATTCACCATTGATTGATCTAATCTACTGCATGCATGAGAAACTGAAAGATAAACATTCATGGCACATGAACACAATATTTGGTGACCCAAAAACCTTCCAATAAGAAAGTGAAACTAAGGTGGGGATGATACCCACAAAAATTCAATACTGCAATATAAAGTTGGCCTATTAAAGCTTACAATGATCACTTCTGAAGATCTATCTTGTTAGGAGCAATTAGGAATGCTAGATCCACCTTGTTAGAGGTTTTACAAACATACACTGAAGTATGCACTCGATTAAGAGATTTAAAGAAAAGATTGTTAAGTCTACCCTATTAAAGGATTTGAATCTGATTCACCTGTTAGGATGAAATAGTAGATTTGACTTGCAACTGAATTACTAATTAGATCCTTGAAATACTGATCACCTCTTTATGATAGATAAAACTTTGCTGCTCCTGATTTGACCTTGTTGTTTGTCTTTCTCTGTTGCTGATTCACATTCGTATTCACTCTTCTCAAAACATTACTTCATCATCATGCTTGGGTATGATACAATACATTACATATATACCATCCCAATTCTCATAATTACAAGGTTGGCTAAAATACAAGTTAACACAAATATTATTGAGTTGGCCCAAAAGTAGAAATTAGGTTTCTATAAGCTAACTTAATGACCTTCTAATACTCATCACCCATTGCATTGCTCAACATTGTCATGCATTCGGTAGAAGTAGAGGCTTAGTCCATACTAATCACTCAAGATAGCTTTGAACTCGGTGAACATTGGAGACTCGGTAGGTATCGTGTCACTCGGTAAGAACTGAATACCATGTTTACCTTGCTTGCACTTGGTAAACACTACTCATCCCATCACTCAGTTAACACTGGCTTCACATCAAAAGAACTGATGACTTAGTAGACATTGTGAAGCTTGGTAACAACTAGACTACTCGGTTATAACTGCTGGA
The DNA here is from genome assembly GCA_028749045.1 of Cupressus sempervirens. Taxonomy (NCBI): domain Eukaryota; kingdom Viridiplantae; phylum Streptophyta; class Pinopsida; order Cupressales; family Cupressaceae; genus Cupressus; species Cupressus sempervirens. The sequence goes on along the minus strand of CM053789.1, from coordinate 694,046,479 downwards.
CTTTACACTGCCTATTTTCACTCGGTAACCTCTGGAATGCTCAGTGTGAATTGTTGAACTGCTAAACTCACTTGGAAACCACTGAATGCTTAGTAAACACTAGAGACTGAATGATGAACTTGGTAACCATATAGAATTATGAATAAGTGTTGTCACTAATGACAAACTTAACTTAATGCCAACAATCTCTCCCTTTGACATTAGTGACAAAAATACTTATTAGCCAAAACTTGTGTATAGTGAGATGCTGATTTTGATTTTTGATTTTTCAAAATTTGTCTTTGTAATTCTACTGTATATACATTTGCACATATCTCCCCCATACAATGTACATATCATAACATAATATCATGTAGAGTGTATATACAAATATTTCTTCTTCTTAATTTCTCCCCTTTTATTATTATGCAAAAGTCTCTCCTTTTATTCTGTACATATATCTCTCCACAAATATCTCTTTCTCCCCCTTTTTGACAATAATGCCAAACATTTATACACAACATACTTATATAGAGACACTAAAACGTGAGAGAAATTTAGAATGTACCTTGAGAATAAGAGCTAATGTCTTATCCTAGTTTTCTTGCAAAATTTTGCAGGTTTGAAGTGCAACTTGTATTTTTGCTGAGAGTTCTATCATATGATCTGCAGTTGAAAAATTGTTATCATGGATCAATGTTTTTTAATAATAAAGATGCTTCTACATTGTGTCCATGATTGGAAGGATCATGTTTTGGATTTCTATTAGTGTAGACCAGATCATGTTTGATAGGAATTTGACCCTTATGTGATGTGTTGAGCTTGAGCTGGGGTCAAGCTGCAACTTTTGAGCACTAGCCTTCAGATCCTCATCTATCTTATTCAATTTTCCCTTTATCTCCTTTGTATACTTAGTAACATCACATAGCTTGGAAAAAAGAGATGTTGCATTTGTGAAAGAATTTTCAAGATTAGCCAAAATCTGATGAATAGCAATATGCTAAGCAATGTGCTCAAACACTTTATTGTCAAACTTTTTCTCAGCTTTTTCTATCAACTTTTCTTGGCTAGTAGAGTCCTCATTGAATTTATTTACTACTTCCTCTAATTGTAACAAAATATGTTGAGATGAATCAACATCCACATCTATAGCCTCTATCAAGATATTCTTTGTGTAGAACACGAATTTTAGTGTGCAAAGAACATTAACATTAAAGCAAACATTCACAAACTAAAACTATATTCACATATGAGATTAGACAAAGGAAACAATTTAGAAATGCAAACCCCCAAAAAAAAAAGAACACTCCATGCTTCCTTGATTTTGTAGACATGTCCTTTGATGATGGATGTATGCTCAAATGCTCAAAGTTGCTTCAATGGTGGAGATGGGTAATGACAAATTGGTAGCTTTGTGAGCTCTCAATTTGGCATTATAAGGGTATGGGTATGGCTTTTGGCTCTCAAAAGGGCATGGTAACTTTAACTCAAAGATTGTTGATGAAATGGCTTGGGATGGGATTCAATTTATAGGCTAAGGGGTAGAGGGATGGAGGGCTTAGATGCAAGGATGGATGAAGGCTTAAGGAGGGCTAGGATGCACTCAAAGGAGAGCACATGGATTGTGCTTGTTTAGCACCAATGGGAAGGTGACACTTGTCACAAGGAGGATGAGTGTGAGAGGGTAGGGTAAAGGGTTGGTTAAAGGCATGATGAGTGGGGTTGAGTATGTAAGAGGGATGTAAGAGGAATGAGTGTGGAAGAGGGAAGAGTGTGGAAGATGGGTGTAAGAGTCATGAGTGGGCTTGTAAGAGTCTTTTATGTTTTGTAAGAGCACTCATGACTTAGTGGTTGGGCTTTTTGAGGGGAGACTTTGGTTTGGATTAGGAAAGTCTTAAACTTTTTAAAGGAATGTGACAACATTAGGGGGTGGATTAGGTTTGGGTTTAGGATTAGATTAGGGATGTTAGAGATGTACAAGTGGATGGCATTAATGAGGGTGGGTGAGTTAGTGGCTAAGCTTGGTTAGTATGGGTGGATGGGGTGGATTAGGCTAAATGGAGGATTAGAGATAGGTTAGGGGTTTTTGAATTTGAGGATTTCATTTATCAAATAGATTTATTTAATAAATGGGGATTTTTGGAATTAGATAGGAGAAAAGGATTTAATTGATAAATAATAGATTATTTGATTTATCAATTAGGACTGTAGATGATTAATTAAATTAATCAACTAGGGGATGACAAAGGATTAATTAAATAGAAATTTAATTAATAATGCCTTTTTAGATAACTAAATAGGATTACTAAAATAGTTTAATCAAATTTAGGTGTCTACATTTTGCCCCTCTTTGACATAGTGTTGAGACAACACTATTTCAAAGAAGTTCGAATGAAGACGACATGAAGAAGATGTTTTAGCAACAAGGTTTCCCCAGTCTCGGATAAGAAGAGGAGATACTAGACTTAGATGATGCCCCCTCAAGAAGGTGGCGGGGAGAGAAATGAGGCTCGACGACTTCTTGAAAAGTACAAGAAATTGAGATGAGCTGAGACGCAGGTTGGCAAAGAGAAGGGGCTGAATTAGCTCAAACTCTCACTACGGGAGAATGATAAAGGGAAATTAGAGGCACAATAGTAAAGCAAGCTTAAGACTTTCCAGGATTGGGGGGGGGAGATGGAGGAGCAGAGCGCTATAAAAGGAATCCATGGTAGGGAGATGGATGATAGAATGATAAAGCTAATGCAACAGGATTTCAAAGAGTCAGATTGGCGAAAGATGGGTTTCAGAGATCCCTAGGACTAGGATTGTGGATCTCGAAAGATGAGGCTTGGTGGATTGATTTGATTGGTGGATCCCTAAGACTAGGATTGTGGATCCCTAAAGCTAAGCGTGAGGAGTGATTCAAAGAGATACTGATGCATAAGCTGGGGTAGGAGCGACAGATGTAGGATATGGATGGGGGATAATTGAGATGAAGGGAATCCATTGAAGCTTTTTGAGCGGGGGGATACTTCAAAGAGAAGTACCACCATGTAGTTGAGCACTAGATTTGCTATAGGACTGTTGGTTAATTGCCAGGGTTACCAAGAACATCAAGGCCTTTTTACCAACCATCCAGAGGACTAACGAACTTGACTCAAAACAAACACGCAAGGATTGCCCCAGTATCACACATGAATCTGAGAGGAAGCAGCGTGGAAATGACACTAGGTAACCCACAAGCAGAAAAAGAAAACAAGCAAAAGACCTGATCAAGACCTTACGCTCTGATTGCCCCATTCGCAGCATACCATGATATGGAAGATCGTGGCAACCTTGAGGAGGGAACAAGGAGATTGCTTGGAAAAGATACTTCAAGACCCAAAAGGGAAGATTCTGAATCAAAAGAAAGTGAAAATCCAAAAGAGAACCGTTTGCCAACGAGATGGGTAGGATGAGGTACTAACGGACCAAGATCAGACATGAGGAAAGCTATATCCTACAAGGATATATCGGAGAGCACCTAAGCTGGTAGATTTTGGATGAGTGATGCGTTTGGCAAGCTGAACTAAGAAGGATAACACTTTGGTGACAGGAGATCTAGCTAAAGGATGCATTGGAATAGCTAACCAAGGTGTGCGATGTGTGCAAGATGTTGATCAAGGACAAACTGACACAGACACTGGATAGATACAATGGTACTAAGATAAAGAGGATGTACAAGCTGACGGACCAAGATATTTACAGACCAAGATAGTTACAAGCAGGCAAAAGCTCAGGATGATAGGATAGCGGGATGGTTCGATGCTGTGCAAGATGTGAAAGCTAAGGATGGGGTGATAGAAAAAGATATGGATTTGGGGAGGATGCATCCCAATGATGATGAGAGATTTTGTGACCAAGGATAGCTGGAGGAGCAAGATGAGATGGCTAGATAGGATGGTAGATAGCTAGGATTATGATGGATATAAAGAGATGACATTAGGTTTTGCATGAGGATAGCCTAGAGCTAGATACCAATGACAAGGGAGGATGGACAAGACAAGATCTCCAAGGAATACAATGCCCCTAGTCAGAAGATGACATGTGGAAGAAGGTCTTACAATGGATGCGATAGGATTGAAGCTAGGATGGAAAAGCTGGAGGCGCTAGGGAGATGGATGATAGCTAGGATGGTTGGCTGAAGCTGCAGGAGATAAGTGGATGGTGATAGATAGAAGATGGAGGATGGATGATATGTGGATAGATTGGAAGATGGAGTTGGATGTCAAGAGATGACCAAAAGCATGAGGATGATAGGCTAAGCTGGGGATGGCTGGATTACGTATGATGCTTGTTTGCCAAGTTTTCATCATGGTACTTGTCCAAGGCGCTTGAATTGCCAAGTTTTCACCAGTGGATGATTTCTTTTTCTTTTTCTTTTTTGAATTTTTGACTTTGGACTTAGCTGGAATGATTTTGGATTTCTTCAGCTATTTTTGGCTTTTTCTTTGGGACTTTTCACTAGCTAATTGGAATGTTCATTTTTGTTGCTAGGATGTTGGTACACTGGATGTGTGATTTATGCAATAGATTGGATTAGATGGGATTGATGGTAGGAGATGGAGGGATAAAAAGGATGGAAAGGAGTATGAGATGGAGATGCTTGCAGGATCAACATTGGCACATGTTGGGACAGGTCTGAAAAGAGCATATGGGGGATAGATGGTAGATGTGGGCTTGATGGTGGATTTGTGGAAGCACGCTTGGGGATATAGGCACCCAAGATGGAGTTAGAAGATGGGAGACATGAGTCACTGGATGGAGGATTAGCAATGGTGGATGCCATTATGCATTGGGTTTCAACTTTTTTCTTTGGGATCCACATGGTTTTGGATTTTCTTTTCATAGGATTTTGCATTGTTTTGCATTTTTTGATTGGATTTTTCCTTTTTGGAGTATGTCTTTTAAAATAGACATATGATTGCCTAGGGTGTGGATTTTTAGCTTTATGCATTTTGAAGTTGGTATTTACATTGCTGTGGTAAGCTTTGGGAAGATGGTTAGGAGAAGCTTTGTGAGATGGAGAGGATATGGAAGAGCATGAAGGGGGATGATGATGGATGATGTGCCCTATTATGTGCCTTTTTTGACCTTGCATAGGAACGGATGGAATAGGATTTTTATGACGACTGATAGGAGGATGGAGGATGGTAGATTTTGGGACATAGGGACCCAAAATGGATTTAGCAGATGAAGGGGGGATATGGTAGGTTGTTTTGGGCTGCAAAGATGGTGGAGGGGGGATGACATAAGCTTTCTTGAAGGAGTGATGGGAGGCTGGCATGGTGGGCCTAGAGATAGGCTTGATTTGGGGGTGTGGTGTACCAATACTTTTAGATGGTGAGCCTTTGGATACATATCCAAGACCATGAAATCCTGGATTCTTTTGTGCAATAATAGGCTTTCTGATTCCTTGCTCTTGTGGTCCTAAACCTTGACCTTGATAATGCCATTGATTGAGCATTTGAACTAGCTGAGGATACTTTTTGCTTGCAGAAAATGGTGGAAGTGCTATCTCAGATGTACTGTGATTGGGAGATACTGTTCTTAATTCTTCTGCTGAGAGGAGGCCACCATGGATGAATGTAAGTGAACCAAGAGGATAGATTATAGATGGTGGAATAGCTTGGATAGGTGGTAAGATGGAATCATGGAGCGGAGGAGATGGTAGGATAAGATCTTGATTTAGTTGATGGGACGAAGAGATATTCTGCAGTAGAGGAGGTATGGCTTGAGGTTTTGGAGATGGAGGGGATGGTGACTGCGCTATGGATGGAAGACATGATACAATGATATCTTCATTTATGCTTTGGGGGATGTCAACATGCTTTTGGATAGGATCTTGATAGGATTGGATTGGGATGGATGGTGCGATAGGAGGTGAAGGGATGGATTCTTCAAAGGCAGTAGATGGATAGATGGGAGATTCAGTAGTGGAGATGGGTGAGTAGAAGATGGATGGATAAGGGTCATCACGAGAGATTTGGGAAATGCTTGGAGGGGATTTGGATAGGATTTGGAGGGATTTGACAGGTGGTGGGATTTCGATGCTTGTGGGAAGTGGAAGGATTTTAAGCAATTTGATGGATGGTATGGGGATGATAGCAATGGGAGATGGAGGTGATATTATAGATGGGGAAGCTTCATCACTGACTACTTCACATGGTTGGATTAGTTGACATGGCTTACTGACTGCTGGAGGCTACTTTTCTTGTATTTCTTCTAGGAGATTCCTCGGAGAATCGTGTGTTGGAAGTGGAGGTGGATTAACAAGAATAGCTAGTGTGATGGGGGTGGAAGATTGGAAGCTTGGTTGATTGGGTGATGGAGGAGAAGCTGGGATATCAGATGGCATGACCAGATAGTTTGGAATAACTCTTGGATTTTGGGGGATGGTTGGTGGAATGTTTCTAAGGCTCTCGAGATACCCTTCATAGTCAACAAGATCTTCATCATTATTGGAATAGGAGGTAGCAGGAGCAAGGACAATACGATCGAATATATCATGATATGATTGGTACTTCATGCTTTGACGATGAGTTTGATGGGGATGGGGTCTTGCATATGGATGAACACGGAAGCTCATGATTGGATTTGGATTTAAGCTCAGATTTTGGATTGGATGATGAAAGATTTCCTAGGGAGAGTCAAAGCTGTATGACAGACCTAAGGAGGATTGGCTGGAGATTTTTGGCTTTCTTGTGGATGGAAGACTTCAAGGGAAATGTTGTCAAAAAGTGAGAGTTTTGCTTTCCTATGTGCAGGATTGGTGGAGATTGTGTCAACTTGAGGATAGACTAATGATCCTATGGGCATGACATGAGATTGACCACTTGTGGATCCCAACCTTTAGCTCAAGGTGATGAGGGATACAAGTGACAAAGTTGGATTACCCTAGACAATGCTTTGTCAAAGGGATAACCTTGGTGAGATTGGTTGATTGGTAGGATTGATTGGATAGCCAAATTCTGGCAGAGTAACAACAACTCTCTAAAGGCTTGGGTGTGATTTTGGATTGGGTTGCTAGCTGGCTGGGGGGGGGGGGGGATGATTTGGATGGACTTTGGATTTGGGATTGTTCTAAAGCAAAGAACTAAGGGTGCTTGGATGATCTTCTGATGAGGCAGTGACTACGCTAAGTATGCCTTGAGCTGGGAGATTTCTGCTTTTCTGGGATTTTGACCAAAGTTGGAAAACATTCATTCAAAGGCTATGAACAAACAAGCAGACAAAATTTTGGAGCAAGCACGTCAAACACACCAACATCCTAGGAAGCTTTCTACAAGGATGAAATTTGGTTTAGCTAGGAAGTCCTCGATATACACAAGGTATGTGAGGTCCATATTTGTAGATGAAATCAAAAGGATGTCACACAGCTGAGAGGAGCGGTAACCCACTTCTCCTCTTTCACTTCTCAAGGGTATAAAGTTCCTTGAGGCTTAGCCCGAGTGACAAAATTTTGATCCCAAGAGAGGTGTCTTTCGATTCACCTCCCGATTTTTATACTGCGCCGGAACGCTGGAGTTGAGGTCATCCCAAAGGGTGATGAAATCCCCAAGCATGCCTCCTAAAAAAGAAAACAAGGTTTTGGATCCTAATTTTATGCACCCAAGATGGCCTCAAAAGACGACAAGGGGAGAGAAGACTTGGATGACCTTGGGCTAAAAAGCAGAGTTCTTTTCCAATTGATGACTTAGATTTTGTAAGCTATAATTGAAGACACTCGTGATTATGGCATACAATGTTCATTCCAACTTGACAGCGTCGTCAACATAATAGAAATCGAGAATTCGTCAATGTAAGAAATGCGAGCGTCATTGAGATGCGTCAAAACCATGTAATGTTCATTGATTGTTAGGCATTCAAGATTGTGTTAGAGTGTTTTAAGCCCAAATTGGAAGTGTGAGATATTGCAATGGTTAATTGATCCTTGGCATTCAAGATTGGAATTGTTTGTTTTAAGCATACATTCCAAGAAAGATTGATTTTAAACCATTGCATTCAAGAGTGTGTTTTGAGAAACATTCATTCAAATGAAAGATGTGTTTAAATATTCAAGTTCATTCTAAAAAAAACTTGCAAAAAAAATGATTAGGTTAGTAGGATGCTCCAACCTGCAATAGCTACAAAAGAAAGTCAAGTTGATTAGTAATCCCAAAAATCTCAAAATTTGAAGCTTAACTATGAGAAATTTTTTTTTAACTTTTTTTGTTCTTTTTGATATGCGTACAAATGCTTAGAATGGTCTGTTTCCTACGGAACCACTAAAAGTCAAATTTTTATTTATACTCTTTTAAAAAAAAAAAAAAAAAAAAGATTTTTAGTGATTTTTGGTGTTTTTAAACATATAGGTTCATTTGTTAGATTTTTGAAGGCATGCAAAGACAATGAATTGGACAAGACAGCCAAAAACTAGGCAACAAAATCTTGGAAAGCAATACAACAGGTGGCGACGCCAATATGCGCAGACGTTAATCTGCACAGACGACAGTCTGATGAAGAAAGTAGCTGGCGGCATCGGAGACGACAGTTGGTGGATTACGATAGTGGAGACGACAATTTGATAGGCAGAGACGCCAAAATTCATAGATGACAGTTGAGCTTGCGCAGGCGACGATTGTGCAGGTGTAGACGACGGTTTTGCAGGCGCAAACGACAGTTGTGCAGGCGCAGACGACAGCTTATCTTTCACAGACGATGATTGAGCTTGCGGAGATGATGATTGAGTTTGCATAGACGACATTTTGCAGAGACGATAGGCAGAGACGCTAAACTGCGAAGACGACAGGCGGAGACGCCAATCTGCGCAGACGACACTACGCAACGTGAACCGACGAGTGCGGGTTTTTTCCAGATTTTTTTATTTTTCTTGGTTGTTTTTGAATTTTTTGAGGGTATTCTTCTCTTTAGTGCGTCCTTCAACCTGCAAAAAAAAAAAAAAAAACACCCTACAACACACTCAAACAACAACAATCATTAAATGGTTAGAAAAAATAACATATAGATCAAAATGGATGATTAAATGACCCATAGCGGGGTCCCACCGGGCATGCCAAAATGTAGAACATGAATTTTAGTGTGCAAAGAACATTAACATTAAAGGAAACATTCAAAAACTAAAACTATATTCACATATGAGATTAGACAAAGGAAACAATTTAGAAATGCAAACCCAAAAAAAAAAAAGAACACTCCATGCTTCCTTGATTTTGTAGACGTGTCCTTTGATGATGGATGTATGCTCAAATGCTCAAAGTTGCTTCAATGGTGGAGATGGGTAATGGCAAATTGGTAGCTTTGTGAGCTCTCAATTTGGCATTATAAGGGTATGGGTATGGCTTTTGGCTCTCAAAAGGTCATGGTAACTTTAGCTCAAATATTGTTGATGAAATGGCTTGGGATGGGATTCAATTTATAGGCTAAGGGGTAGAGGGATGGAGGGCTTAGATGCAAGGATGGATGAAGGCTTAAGGAGGGCTAGGATGCACTCAAAGGAGAGCACATGGATTGTGCTTGTTTAGCACCAATGGGAAGGTGACACTTGTCACAAGGAGGATGAGTGTGAGAGGGTAGGGTAAAGGGTTGGTTAAAGGCATGATGAGTGGGGTTGAGTATGTAAGAGGGATGTAAGAGGAATGAGTGTGGAAGAGGGAAGAGTGTGGAAGATGGGTGTAAGAGTCATGAGTGGGCTTGTAAGAGTCTTTTATGTTTTGTAAGAGCACTCATGACTTAGTGGTTGGGCTTTTTGAGGGGAGACTTTGGTTTGGATTAGGAAAGTCTTAAACTTGTTTAAGGAATGTGACAACATTAGGGGGTGGATTAGGCTTGGGTTTAGGATTAGATTAGAGATGTTAGAGATGTACAAGTGGATGGCATTAATGAGGGTGGGTGAGTTAGTGGCTAAGCTTGGTTAGTATGGGTGGATGGGGTGGATTAGGCTAAATGGAGGATTAGAGATAGGTTAGGGGTTTTTGAATTTGAGGATTTCATTTATCAAATAGATTTATTTAATAAGTGGGGATTTTTGGAATTAGATAGGAGAAAAGGATTTAATTGATAAATAATAGATTCTTTGATTTATCAATTAGGACTATAGATGATTAATTAAATTAATCAACTAGAGGATGACAAAGGATTAATTAAATAGAAATTTAATTAATAATGCCTTTTTAGATAACTAAATAGGATCACTAAAATAGTGTAATCAAATTTAGGTGTCTACACTTTGCACTTTCTATGATTCAAAATTCTCTGTCCCTTTCTTCTCTTAACTACTTTTGTCCGGCCTTCTGTTCAAGAAGCTAGTTGACCAATCTCATTTGTTCCATAAGAGCATTATTAAAATCCAACTTGGGTATCTCAATTTTTTTGTCCAAACCAATATCTTCATCAATTTCTTTTCCACTAGTCAGAAGTTTAAGTGGTGTCTTTGGTTCAACTTCTGACAATACTGCTTTGGACTTTGAAATAGAAATAATGGTAGAAACAATAGGGCTTGCAGTTAAAACTTGTATAGGGCCTACTGAAGGAATGCTAACTAGAGCACTAGAAGAATCCAAAATTGATGTACTTCCCAAAATTGAATTAATTACAGGTGGAACACTAATAAAATTATTTACAATGGGAGCACTTACAAGAATATGCAAAATTGAAACAGGAAAAACTGTAGAACTGGATGTTGTACTTACTGCTGATGTTCCTAATTCGAGAACTGATGAAGAAGAGGGATCCAGCTTAGTGGATGAGATGGTAGAAACTTCCATTAGTGATACCTCGAGCTAAGAGGGAGCAAAGAGTGATTGAGTAGATGATGTATCTATTGTGGTTACAATCACACTTGCTAAAGCTGTCTCCATGCCAGATGATGTAGTAGTTTTTGGTGGGGAGTGAGAAAGGGAGGCTATAACTTCTATAGCTATCCTAACTGGATCATTTTCTTCTTCTCCTTCTTCTTCCCTATCTTCCTCTTTAGCTTCATCCTCTTTCTCTTCTTCACCATCCTTCATCATTGCTTGATAATCCTCAGCATCAATAGTGACACAACGTGTATTATCTTCTTCATTATGTTCATCCTTGTCACTATCATCATCATCATTGATTTCCACTAGATTTTCACTAGGTTTGTTCATATGATAAAAAAATTTCCACATGGATGTAACATCCTTGACTACATGCTCAATATCTTTCACCAAAATCAAACAAGTATGAAATTTGATCATCATCTTATCTTCATTTTTCTTCATTGCTTCCTTAACCTTAGCATTGGTAAGACTCGGTAGCAACTATCTCAAAGATTTCTCATATATATCCTTTGTAATTTGCATAGCTGATTCCCATCTATGTTATAACCTTGCTAATAACTCATTGGAAATCTGAGGGGCAATTTGATCTGGGGAATATTTCCATTTTCTCATCTTTGTCAGTACTAGCTCCTCAATCTGCATCTTCTCTGCATCAATTTTGGTTTCATAATTTAAAGCTTTGAAATTTGTAATACCTGCACCTTCTTCTAATTGCTTCAATTTTTCTTGGAAGGTGAGAGGGGGCTTACTGAACACAACTTCACTATCTCCTTTCTTCTTGGATCTCCTGGAAAATATAGTTGCAGAGGCCTTGGGTGGCTTGGTGATAATCACCCTGCCTTTCTTTCTTATAGGCTCTTCCTCCTTTTCTAATTCTTGTTCTTCATCCTTAGATTCTTCCTCATCTTCATCTTTTCCCTTGGTAAGCATAAGAGGGGCACTTATAGTTTTTAGTTTTGAAATCCTCCTCTTACCTTTGTTCATTACTTGTGGAAGCTTAATTTCTAGCTCTATTCTAGCCTTAGCTTCATCATAAGTTCCAAAGATAGGTACCTTTGGATCCATAGGCTCATTCACCAGGGCTTCAATTATCTCCTTTGTTTCATCAATATTAACCTCATATGGAAGAGGTTTCACCCATACTATTCTAGGCCTAACTGCCTGAATGTACACTCTGTCACAGTCAACCATGAAACAAACATCATCCTTGTAGTCTTCAACTAATTTTGGTGGAATCCGGAACCTGTTATTCATCTTCTCCTTAAAGACTTTAAAATAGTTGTCCATTATACTATCAAAATTCTCACCCATTTCTGCAATAAACTCATTAATTTGGTACAAGATTAGAGTGTCCTTTCTCCATACCACTGATCCTTTGGAGGGGAAAAACTTTTGAACATAAAAGAACAAACAAGTTAACAAAGAACCAAATTTACATGGGTTATTCTTGGAGTTTTTGATGCTTTCCATGTTCTTATTCAATTGTTTCAACATTAAATCTACTAAATCAAATTCCAAATTTTTCTTAACAACTTTGTATGCTAGGTCCACAACCTCACATGACACACTATTTAGTCAATTAGAGCTATATATATTATGCACAATGATATGAATACCAAACTTGAGTTCCACATCAAATACATTACTAATTTTTAATTCTCTTCCATCCCACTCAGCTAGGGTTTTCTTTTGAAGCTCATCCTAACCTAGGGTTTTGGTAACTTTGACCTTGTTAAGTATAGAGAGACCCATAATTCTATGAATCATTTTCTTCATTACCAAGACTAGTTGCTCTAACCACAACTGGCCATTATGCACACGGTTCAAAATATACCTAATCTATTTTATTTGGAAGTTTCTTGGTAGGTACAAAATGGGGGTTAAGCCTTTCTCCTCTAGATGTTTATGCTCATGCTTAAGGGTTCCATCCACACAAAGTTAACCTAGGGCACTATCCATTTCTAGGGTTCCAATTTCTTGCATAGTACATTTGAAATGAGTACAAATATCATTTATGAGGAGTACCTTTGGTGGAATTTGTGACTAGGCTCCATTAGGGTTGAGTGATTTTGTAATTGCTGGTACCAATTTGAAATTTGGAGCCTTCCATTCGACACCTTGCACCAACATCTCTGATCCTTTCTTTGTCTTGCTGCTACTACTGGTGGATGCCATGATCACTCGATAAGATGAGAAAAAAATTCTTTAAAAATTTCACTGCAAACTCTACACAAGATCGCTTGAATGCTTTGCAAATAGCTCTACTCTGGATATACTAAATTCACAATGAAAATGAAGTCAAAATTCTGCCTTTTTGATGAAAATTTTCCATTAATGCTTGTTACGATGAGAGCCATAATGATATAGTGCTTGACAGGCTATTATCCACTATCTATGTAGATTGCTCGGTATAAATTTGTAACTCGATGACCAAACAAAACTTTGTTACTCCCAACCTTACTCAGTATGATCTAGCCTTGCTCGATAAATACTGATGCTAAACTTCTGTGATCCCTCTATATCTAAAATAATAATTTGGATCTTTTGCTTTCTTTCATTGGAACTGTTTAAGATGTGACTTAAAAATACAGTTCAAGTTCTTCCTTAAGAACTTAATTGGAAATGGTGGAGTCACCCACTTCTTGAGTGACATGACCATCATCACTTGAACTGGCCTACTCAGTAGATTTGGGAATCCACTATTGTCTCATCTGCTTCCTCATGTTATCAACTTTTTCTTTCTTTTCATCTTCAACTCTACCTATATTCATGCAATTCTTAGCTATATGACCAAGTTCACTGCATGTGTAACATCTTATTGTAGTATCCTTTCTTCTCAGGTGATGCCTTGCATAGTTTATGCCAATATGTTCATATTCTCAATCATAATGAAATCTACACCAAGTATTGTAGTCCCAACCAAATATTTCCTTTACAAAATTTTCAGCTAGATTGAATGGTTTAGATCTGCACTCAGATGCCTTATGACCTTGTTTCTTGCATTTGTGGTATTTGCCTTCACACTTTGGTTTCTCCTTGCATTCATTAGCTTTATGACCATGTTGACTGCAATTGTAGCATTTTCCATTGAAGTTTTCCTTTCCATTGCTCTAAAATTTGTTTGATGTATGACCTATCTTACCACAATGATTGCAAGTAGGTCTTTGATTCCTTTGAGCACCTTGTTTGGAGGATTCACCTTCTTTCTTTGTATCCAAGTCTTGCTTTGCCCTTTTGTCTATAAAGATTCTGCTCACTTTGCTGATTCAATTAATCCATGTTTGCTTGGGATTTCATTATTCTTTCATTGAGTCGCTTCTCAGAATTTGGATCAACTTTCAATATTTCATTGATTTATCTTTTAGTGCTTAAATCATTCCTTAACCTTTCATTTTCAGATCTCAGACTCATGATTTCCTCATTTGCATTTGAGAGCTAATTGATAAGACTTTCTTGCTAAAGGGATTGATTTTGGGTTTCATTTTTCCTTGCCTCCAAGTCTTCACTTGCCTTATTTCTTTGTTCCAAAATTTCACACAATCTTATTGACTGAATTTCATGTTCTCTTTTCAATTTTCTTACCTCTTCTTGCAGGGAGCCATTCTTTTCTAGGAGTTCTTTGATTGCCTCATTTTCTTCATCTAAACTGCTTGAAGGGAAAAAGTCTTCAATCTTTTCTTCAACATATTGGTTGTCATTCATCTATTTTGCAAGTTCCTTTCTTCTTTTTAGGGATTGAGAAAGATGGTCTTTTTCTTCCTTGGGTTGAGCTATGGCCATCTCCAGATCTAGCTTCTCATTGTCAATAGCTTTGTCAAGTCTGAATATCTCCATTGTCCTTGATCTTTGTTCAATTTGTCAAACTTTTTCCTGAGAACCATAAAGCTCTGATACCAATTGTTTGAACTAATCAAGACTAGCTAGGTTACTGAGAGGGGAGGGGTGAATTAGTAACCTCAAAACTTTTAAAAAATTTAGTACTTAACAACATAATCCATTCGCCATTAATTGATCTAATCTATGCATGCATGAGAAACTGAAAGATAAACATTCATGTCACATAAACACAATATTTGGTGACCTAGAAACCTTCCAATAAGAAAGTAAAACTACGTTGGGGATGATACCCACAAAACTTCAATACTGTAGTATAAAATTGGCTTGTTAAAGCTTACAATGATCACTTTTGATGATCTACCCTATTAGGAGCAATTAGGACTACTAGGTCCACCTTATTAGAGGTTTACAAACATACAATGAAGTATGCACTCGGTTAAGAGATTTAAAGAAAAGACTATTAAGTCTACCCTGCTAAAGGATTTGAATCTGATTCACCTATTAGGATGAAACAATAGATCTGAGTTACAACTGAATTGCTAATTAGATCCTTGAAATACTGATCACCTCTTTATGATAGACAAAACTTTACTGCTCTTGATTTGACCTTGTTGTCTACCTTTCTCTGCTGCTGATTCACATTTGCATTCACTCTTCTCAAAACATTACTTCATCATCATACTTGGGTATGATACAATGCATTACATATATACCACCCCAATTGTCATAATTACAAGGTCAGCTAAAATGCAAGTTAACACAAATATTACTAAGTTGGCCCAAATGTAGAAACTCGAGTTTTGTAAGCTGACTTGGTGACCTTCTAATACTTGGCATCCACTACATTACTCGACATTGTCATGCATTCGGTAGAAGTAGAGGGTCGGTGCATACTAATCACTCAATGTAGCTTTGAACTTGATGAACATTGGAGACTTGGTAGGTATCATGTCACTTAGTAAGAACTGAATACCATGTTTACCTTGCTTGCACTCGATAAAAACTACTCATCCCATCACTCAATTAACACAGACTTCACATCACAAGAACTGATGACTCAATAGACACTGTGAAGCTCGGTAACAACTAGACTGCTTGGTGATAATTGCTAGACTTCACACTACCTGTTTTCACTTGGTAACCTCTAGAATGCTTGGTGTGAATTGCTAAACTACTGAACTCACTTGGAAACCACTGAATGCTCCATAAACACTAGAGACTCAATGATGAACTCGATAACCATATAGAATTATGAATAAGTATTGTCACTAATGAAAAACATAACTTAATGCCAACATTAATGAAAAACTTAAAAAGATCTCTATGATATACATGTCTAGAAGGAAATATAAAGAGATACATGTTTAGAAGGAAAAGAAAAGAACATTTACATAGCCCTTGAAGAAAATCACAGAGCAAGAACACAGGGATCACAAGGGCATGACATGATAATAAAATTGCAAAGAAAGGGCATGAAGATCACAAGGGCATGATATGACAATGAAATCATAGAGCAAGGTCACAAAAAATGAAATTCAGAGATCACAAGGGCACAATAATGAAATCACAAAGAAAGAGCATGACAAAAAAATAAATAGATCACAAGGGCATGAAAACATTCAAAGCTCTCCACCTTCATTCAGAGCTCTCCACACTCTTTTGTGCACAACTCTCCACAATTAAAAAAAGGGTAATGATTTATGTTGTGTTTTCATTGTTTTTTGTTTATACTCACGTGAGCATCACAATTATGATGCTAACATCGGTATTGCGATGATGTTGGGGACAATTGCAAAAAGAAATGAAAATCACCACAAATTACACTACCATCACAAATTTCCATCTCAATTTTACTACAAACGTTGTAGTGTTCAAAGGCATGTAGTGTTGCTCAATGTATGTTTAAGATGATCAAGATCCCCTATGGTGCAGGACCACCTAGAGAATGGGTCAACTCTAGTAAAATTTTTGGCTTGTAGTGGTTTTAGCCAATCCATAGTTGAATAAGGGGTGGTTTATAATACCAAGAGTGTGTTTGGTTAGGTTAGAAGACCCAGAGATCATGGGTGCTTAGTAGTTTAAGGAGTTGAAAATACTAAGCTTGCAATTGCACAAGTTGTTCACTTAGGGTTAAGAGGGTCAAAGGTTGAATTTTCTCTCAAATGAAGTAGAATAGTTGTCAAAATCAATTTAAATGTAGGTTTGAAACAAAATTGACACATTGGAAGTGGGTTTGAGTCTAGAGGGAGTCAAAATAATTTTTTTGTAAAAATTGCTCATGACAACTTTGCAACTTTGCAAAGTTCTCATGACAACATTGATAACAAAGTAGAAACTTTGCAAAAATAAGTTAGAAGGTATTTCTAAAAACTTCCACATGTCTAGGAAGACTATATTAGTCTATGTCATGCCCAAAATAAGGTTTGGAGTTCATATTGTATGGAATTACAATTGATAGTTGCGAGCAATTCAAGGAATTTGAGCACAGTCTAGATGCAAGCCACTCTTCCAAACCATAATGGATTGAGTTGGTGAAATTTGATGCATGTTTAGTTAGACATTTCTTACTAAATTTTGAATGTGCCTTTGATTTTTCAAGTTGGAACAATCACATAAGAATTTTGTAAATTTCTTGAAGTTGACATGTTGTTGGTCTGTACAAAGCAAGTTAGCAAGACATTTCTCTAACCTGACTTCCAATGGTTGAACTTATATGGCCACTTGGAATCAAGTAAAATTATAAATACTTTGTAAATATGTGTTTTTGGGTCATTTTGACAAGGTTTTATATTTTTCCCACCAAGCCTGAGGCGATCCCTAGTGTGCTCAACAAGGTGTTTTGGTGTTTGTGAGTTGAAAAAGATGGCAAATCTTGATTGGTGTGTACCTATCAAGTTTATGTGAGTGAGAATATGATTCTGAAGGTCCTTAGGATTGGATTTGAGGAGTTGAATCCATTTAATAAGTCAATGCTTCAAAAACTACACTAAATGTTACAAGACCCTAGAAATCCCTAAAAATGGGGCTATTTGGAAATTGTGATGTGCAAATGGGTTGGTGGATTGAAACTAGATGAATGTGAAAGGTCTTCCAAAAGGGTATTTGGATCCTAAGTTAGTTTGGGGGCTTATTCAAAAGTGTGTGGAGATATGGCTCAAATTCCCTAACAAGAGACCTAATTAGAGGCTAAAGGGCTACTAGGCCTAAAAGGAGTTTTCAAGAGATCAGTAAGGGAGATATGAATATGACCACCAAGACAACCCTAAAACCCATAGAATGGGAAAGTAAATAATCCTACACATGCCTACTTGACTAGGGAGGAGCCCTAGGTGATTGAATGGGAGATTAGACACCAAGGAGCTATTGTGGTCTCACAATGCACGCCTCATTTCCCTTAGAAATGGGGACCCCATAGTAAATTTTTTCCTACCAAGCTCCTAGTCTATAGTCTAGGTCACTTTTGGACTCCCCCAGGAGCCTAGGTCAAGCCTAACTATTTTACTGGGAGGTCTGGAGAATTAGAAACAAGAGAACAAGTGATTTTTTGTGCTTAAAAGTGCTTTAAGTGAGCACTAGCACACTTGCACATGTGTGCTCAGTGTGCAAGTGTGCACTACATCTCAGATGCACACATGAGCACCTATGCATGTACACACCTCTAGAGGGTACACACTGGGCTCAGGGTCTATATAAGACCCCATACCCCCTTTTCACTCTTACTTCCAAGTGTGCAACCCCATCACACTCCACTCTCCTACACACATGTTAACAAAGGTCAAAATTATCCTATGAAGATGCACCCATGCACACCTCCACAAGGTGTGCATGTGCACACCTTCCAACCTATTAAAGAACAAAACTTTAACTTCCAAGCACTATGAAGGTGTGCACATGCACACCTCCACAAGGTGCATATAACTTCACAAGATGAAAAAAGATAGTAAAAAAAAATGATTTCAAAGACTTTAGGGCCCATGAAGGTACGCACATGTGCACCTCCACAAGGTACACATTTGCACACCTTTGTGCGCATTTAGCTAAGATTGAAGTCTCCTCCCCCCACTTTGTACTGTGTAGCAGTGCATGTGCTCACCTCACATAGTTGTGCATGCATGTAATTGCACATAAATGACTATCCAAAGGCTAGAATAGTACACCTATGCACCTGTATGGGTACGCTAGGTGTGCTAAACTACATTTTAGGGGATTTGACTACTTTTTGTTAAATTTTAACTAGTTTTGGAGTTAAGTAGAATTTGTTTTAGGTCAAGATTTAACCTTTCGACTAATGTTTGTTTCTCTTGTGTAGATAAGATGGAATCATCATCCTCTTCAATGATGGAAAAGATGATCTTGAAACTAATCACATTTAAATATCAAGGGGCACTAAGGAAATCAAGGTTTCAAGATGGGTATGCCGATATCAAAGATACAAAACTTAGAAATATAGACTGGAGTGTGTTCCTCATAATCTACAACAAACCTAAAGAGAGGTCTGCAATGGTGTCAGCACTCATCCAATCAAGCCTTTTCAATGTGGTATAAATCTAACATTAGTTCAATCCTCTGAACTGATAATGACCCTTATAGAATACTATGTGACTAAAGAGAAGGTCATTAAAAGCATTATAGGGGAGATAGTCCTAGACCTCTAACCTAAGAACATAGAGAAGGTATTTCACCTTCCCAGGGTAGACCAGAATTTATGAATAACATATGATAGAGTAGAACAATGGTACAAGGAAAATGAGAAGGCATCAAAGGAAATAGTTCAATCCTCCTTCCTAATTGACAAAACACTAGTCGATCACTGAGTAGGAAAAGTTGACATGAAAAGGGTTATATGAAGGATGATATTGGGTATGTGATCATGCTATTGAATAGAGTTATGGGACTCTTAGCAGTAGGTTACCTTCAAACCTGGATGGTCCACTTCATTGAGACCATCAAAATGGAAAAAATGCCAATTGATTGGGCTACCATCCTAAGTGACAACTTGGATGAGCAACTAGTAGCCATCAAAGTTGACCCGCACTTCTATATGACATCATATATAATGTATTTGCTGGTGGAAAGAATAGCAAACCTTCCAAGCCTCTACATAAAGGGAAGCATGTAGGGTACAAATTCTTAGCCTTTTGTGGTATATCCAGAATTGGTGAAGAGGAAACTCCTACTTTAAAGTGTGGAATATAGAGTGGTGAATGATGGTTTCATCTTTGCAATCATCAAGTTCATTGAAGGTGATTATGCCAAAAGAATGTCAATAGAGGCAACAACCAACATCACAAAAATCTGCACCTGTTACATTCATTTAAAGTCATTCACCTATCTTAGGGTAGCTAGTACTTTACTGTGCCCAAAGAATCTCCCAAGATACCCATCTAATAGGTTCATCCTGTTGAAGATTCCATGCCAATTCACTTTTGCACACAATAGAGTGAGAAGACAACATAAGAAGACATGGGTCTGGCCCATCACAATTGGTGCATTCAAGGTGAAACAAAAGCAAGATATTCTCACCTTCAGTTCTAAGTGGGATCAATATCCCTTGGAATAATACAACTCCCTTTGCCCATACTTTGACAATATTGGCATGGTACATCGCCTAGAAGGGAAATAATTTGTACTTGAAGATGCATTGGAGAACCATTGGATGAACGCTGGAGATGACTACAATGTCTGTAAAAGGGAATATTGTAGGATGATTCTATATTTAGCAGAAAAGGTACTGAAGATAAAGATCCCTCTTAAGGGTATTGAAAAGGACATTGAAGATGTCATGGATCCATTATACAATAGGGATAACATTTATGACTAACTTATAGTGAATGCTGAAATAGGGAGGGATGAGAATATTGATATAAATCATTGGGCTAGGCACATAACCGAATTGACAAAGGAATGGACCAACAATCCATTTATGTTGGATATAGTTTCATGAACCATACCCCTACAAGCTATAACATAGCCACTTAAAGGTAAAGGTGCAAAAATCATAGTACCAACCTTTCCCGCTCAATCTCCAGTAAGGCCAAAAATGGTACACCAATATGAGCAAGAGATTGAGTACTTTGAAGTTGATAGGGGCATGAAAAGGAAGAGAATATCTTCTAAGGAAAGGGAGAAAAAAACTCAAGCTCAAGAGTAGCAAGAATGGGTACAACCTCAATAAGTTGAGCCTCAAGCCAAGCCTACACAAGAGCCAATCCAGGAACCACAAGCATCTCCATAGCTAGAACTAGAGAAAGAACAAGTAGAAGAGTAGAGGGTGCCATTAGTAGAAACTCAAGAGGAAGAAGCCTCCCCCTCTACTCCAAAAAAGGCAAGAGCTAAATCAACTATGGCAAGAAAATAGAGAAGGAGACTAAAGAAGAAAAACACTTCATCACCACAAGTTCCTAAGACCATCTTGGAAGTAGAGGATGAAGAACAAGGGGAGAAAATTTAATTTGTCCCCTTAAGCCAATGAACCATCTTGGATAGGGCCACAAAGGAAGAAAGGAGAAGAAGCTCCATAGTGACACCTCCATCTACTCCAAGGGAGCCTATTCAGGTATCAAAATTAGAAGATGAGAAACAAAAAAGGATAGATAATATGGAAGGTCAAGAAACTAATGCATTTGACCTCTTTGAATTTGAATTGGTGCCAATGGCCATTGAGATGGTAGGAGAGAAAATAAGAGATACTCCCATGAGTGAACCTTTAGGAGAGGACTGGAATCAATTACTGCCTCTACCTCAAGGACCTCTAGGCATTCCAACACCACCATCTTAGGATTTGACATTTTGGGACAAAGGTTCAGTGACTCCACTTCACGAGCCTACACAAGAAGAAGAACAAGTGATTGAGGAAGGGGAGCCCCAATAGCTGCATGCCAATGAAGTATTTGAGGAAGTGAAAATACTTGAAGAGCCTCAACACAATCTTCAATGTATAGAGGCTAGGACCTTAGCCCAACTAGATAAAGAAACTCAAACTAAAGATCTTTCTTGATAGGAGAAGACTCTAGAGAGGATTGATAAGGGAAAGAAGCTTATAGTTGGAGCAACCTCTTTAGCCAAGTACATGTGTCACATGTTAGGATTTAACTACAAATAGAAATAACAATTACATGCAAATATAAACAATATCATAAAATAATGGATCACATAGAAAAGAACTCAAGACACCAAGATTTAATGTGGTTCACCCAATCCTTGGGCCATGTCCACCAAACATCAAGTCCAATATTAATACGATCCAATGATTACAACCTAATTACAATTTGTAATCCTTTACAACTCAATATCGCCACAAGAACCAATTTTTGCATCACTCTTTATGAAACAATCCCTAACCCTAAGCCCTTTTATACAAGTATTTTTGCCACTTTAGGGTTAAAATTAGTTACAACATGTCAGCCATAAATTGGTGAATATAAACAATAGCCAATTGGGGTAAAAGTACAAAGTTGTGTCACCTTTCAAGCTAACTTATTTGAATGACTAAGTTTGAGTATTTCTATCTAATTTTTTTTTTTTTTAAACATATGATCTTGATAAAATTATTCTAGCTAAGTTATATATGGTTTCACACTTTTCCAATTGGAAATGTCTATTAAATGCATGTTTTATACTAGTTAGTATCCAATTACTAAAAAAATACAATTATTTCAAAAAATTGACATTTCAATAACTCTTACTATTTATTATGATTTTTTTAATAACATATAGACACCATTTTATAGTGCTCAAAGTCAAGAATATTCTCATATAGAGTTCATAGTGTTTTAATTAGATATATTATATTGTAATTAGAAAATTCTACAAGTATGTATTTAACACTCAAGAAGATGTCAATTTTGAGAAAAGAAAAAATATTAAATAATATAAAAAATTTAAAAATTATATGATGTTCTAGAGGAGAGAGTCCTTTTCCAGAATCTATAATTTTTATTTTGGTTGGAATAGATTTATTTTGAAAAATGTGGTGGGAGATAAAAACTTATCGATTTGAATAAGTTGAAATTTGAATCGTTATAAAAGAGAAAATACAAGTCTAAAGCCCATTTTTATTTTTGATTGTTCTAGCTACATATATTATTGATAACATAATCTAAGATCAAATGGAAATAAGTTTATTTCTACATAGTTTTGTGGTGGGAACTAGACCCCTAATTTTGAGCATTTTTCAGTAACTAAAATTTATCTTTAAAAAATAGAAAAATATATAATTTCTTATTCCAAATAATAATTAAAAATTATAATCCTAAAATTCATCCATTTTTACACATTTCATTAGTTTACTTCATTTTAAAATTCTAAATAATAATACAAATTTTATGTCATTGAATGTGAACAACACTTTTGTTAACCTTTTTCTTTATAAAAGGGTGACACAAGTTTGTGCTTTTATGCATTGGCAAATAGTAGCCCAAATTTTTTTTTTAGGGTGATACCTTGAACCCCAAAGAATTTATGAAGTACGTGCAGTACTTCCCTGATCAATCACCACAAATGAACATCCCATGGGCACCACACCAACATTATTGAAGAGGGAGGTTATGTTTTTCCAAAAGAGGTAGCTAGACCTAACAACCAAGGAGGGAATTAAGGAATTAGTAAAAGAAATCAAGAAGCCTGAGCCACCTACAGGTGATGCACAAACTCTAGTCTTCATAATGAAGAACCAAGATTAGGAATTTCTTACACATATAGTCATTCGTACTCCACACACTGACATTGAACAATTGACTCCTAAAGACTACCAAATCAAGGAGGTCATGTTGGAAAGACCCATGGTAGAAATAGCCAAAGTGATGATCACTATGGGTATGAAAGAGGTGTTCAGGCATATGGATTGGGATAAGTTAGAGGTGATAGCATTATGGAAGAAAAATGAGCTATTAAGAGGCTATCTGCATGAATTTATGGGCCCAATCGACTTGGAAAATCTAAAGATTACTCTTGCAGCGGCATTAGAGAAAAGAGGAACAAGGGAAACACAACTAGATCCATTTTTGGAAGCATGTCAGCAATGGCATGACAATTTTAAGGAGAAAGGTGTATAGATAATATAGGGTAATTTGAACCTATTGCACAACATCCAATATGGTGCTAACAAGTTGGTTTCCATAGTGAAACAAGATTTTGGGCTAATGGATGAAGTTAATACTTGGGAAAATGACCTATTGGCTCTAAAATCAATCACAGGTCAAAGGTATTGAATGCTGATGGAAGTATTACTGCTGAGGAGCTAGACAAGCTCAATGACTAGATTGAGAATATATCAGCTGGCAATAAAGTAATGGAAGGATTACACATAAAGTTCTAGAGGCTGAAGGATCAAACTCAAGAGAATTTTTTGGAAGCAATGAGGTACTACAATGCTGCTTGTCTTTAGATTTTTGAAGATGAGGCTAAGACAAAGATTATTTTGACACAATCACTAGTCCAACAATTTTGAAGAGCATTTGAGGATGCTTCATTAGACAAAGACATAAGATAAGCATTCAAGACTAAAAAGGTATTGTTGGAGCTGGACACAAATCTTGAAAATTTTGTGGAAACTCAGATTGAAGTTAGTAATTATTGAAAATCAGTAAAGGATAAATATTGATCTTTAGATTTTCCAGAGGCTATCCAAGTGCTAGAAATAATAGAGAATTTTAAGAGAAAACATCCAAAAATCATTTTGGTGTAAATAGTGAAAAAACCTAGATGTTGGAAATTTAGTTTTGACACTTAGAAGAATTTTTGATTGTTGGAACCTGTCATGTAGGTGCACAAGTGCATTTTTCATAGAGGTGCACCAACAATTTGAGTAAGAAGAAGTGCATCAACAGTTAACTGCAAGTTCCTAATTTTAAGCATTCCATGCATTGGAAACACATTTTGACAGTAGTTCAACTCCTAGAAACACCTAGAGAAGGCCAAGCTTCCATTTTTAGAGCTTCTAGAGACTTCCAGAGCATCTTACAATTACATTCTTCTTATCTTCTCATTCTTTTATTCTTTTGTGTCATGTAAAGGCTCATGCACACATTAATGAATATAAATAGGGGTGGAGACCTACTTAGCACCATTTAGAGAGTCAATTTGTATATAATTAAATTTATTTTATTAGTTTTTATTATGAGTTTCATTTTAAGAACTCTCTCTCATAACATAAAGAGAGGAGATGATTTCATATAAAAACATGGGTGTAATATGTACTCCAGGTCATTATTTTGATGTAATAACATATGCTATTGGTGCTCTCATTCTGAGTGTAGTTATTCTTGTCAGAGTGTGTTGTTTTTGTGAATGCATTGTTATAATTGTGTGACCTTTTAGTTCTAGTGTTTGCCTCATGTTAATGAATTCCACTGACTTAACAAAATGGAGAAAAGGTCACCTATCATTCTTGTAGTGTCTTGTCTCACTTGAGTGTACTTTCCATGGCCTTATGATTTGATGAAACATGAAACATCTTTTGGTTATTATTGAGTTCACATCGATAATTGCATTAGTGGAATTGAGGAAGAATTGCTCCTATTTTCATTGGTTTCCTACTTGATCTATTTGACAATTTAATTCGTAGATGTGTTATTACAATGGTTTATGTCTATTAGAAATTTCCCTTCCAAGTTATTTTCTTTAACCTCTTGTTACCTTGTCTTTGTTATTTTCTTTTCTAATGCTCATTTAAAATAAGAATTCATATAGTTGCATCAATAAATTACATTCATCATAAAATAAAAATACCAAACATATATCTCTTTTGTGGTTACTTTTTAAAGCAATATCAGGTCAAACACATTACCCAAAATTGTTCACAACTAGTAAAGGCCTCCTCATGAACATGCACATTTATCTTCAATTGAGTAGATTTCATTAGGTCACAAGATCACCCAGAACCTTGGAATTGATCCTTGATTAACTTTTCAAGGGAGTTTGAAAGGATTCATACCATTCAACATTGTGCAAAATGATAGCTTAACAGAATTGATGCTAGAAGTAGAGCTCACAAACCTTTTAGATAAGAAAAAAATAACTTGTTTGAAATTTTGTAGTTTTTAAAAGTTTAGAAATTTTTGTTTGACACTATAAAAAGGTGCATTGGTATGCTATTTTGAAAGAGTGCACCTTTGCAAAAGTACACTTTTCTAGGATTGATGCAAACTAGAAGATCCTAATCCCCCATCTCCATTTCAACAAGCTTCAAGATCTTCACCTAGGGAACATGAGTTCTTAGAACTTAGTCATTTTTGCAAGCCTCATAGTGATAAAGGATTACCAAGAATTCAACCACTTCCATTTCAAATTTCATCATTTCTTTTAGTTCCACCTCCAAATCAACCTCCACTTATCATTCCACCAAATCCTCCATCGATGGCCTTGATTTCTAATGCAGTAGATTCACCAATTAACTTGCAAGGTGTACTTAATGACCTTCCCAAGAATCTTGAGAAATTCTACCCAAGGTTCATCTATGGAGAAACACAAATAACTAAGGACCGTATTAAGGTATTCAAAGAAATATGCAATCGAAAATAGGTTCAAGAAGAGAATGTGGTCCTTCGTTTATTCCCATACTCATTAGTAGAAGTTGCCTTTAACTGGTACATGAATTTGCCACCAAGACATATCCAGAATTGGGCTACCTTTGAAAAATTGTTCCTTGAGAAATTTTAAACATTTGTCAACCCAACTATGATACATCATCAGTTTCTATCAATCAAGAGGGGTCCAATGGAAAACATTTCTCATTTCAATCATCAATTTCACATGGCTTACCACAAGTTGGAAACACCCTACACCATAATAGTTGAAGCTACAATCCAGATTTATTTAAATGCTATGGGCCATCCCACGACTATTTTCCTAAGAATACTGCCTATTGAAGACATCAATACATTGGGAAAAGTTTTCTTAGAAACAATTACATTTACTAGACAAGCCAATCCTAACAGAGGAGGATTGATGGTCCTAACCCAAGCTACTATAATAGTATTGACATATCCTACTAGAGCACAATTGATGCCTAGTCAATTCATTCCAATGAATCTAATTCCACTACAATATGCATGAGTTGTACCAGTTCCAACCATAACTTATCTAGGATATGTACCTCCAAAAGATGCTTTCTTTGAGCAGAAGACAACCACATCCACTGAAGTAGGAAATAATGCTTCATATAAGATTGGCCAAATGAAGAAGAGCATGTCTCAAATTACTAAAAAATTGTCCCTAGTTGATTAATTTAATTAATCATCTATAGTCCTAATTGATAAATCAAATAATCTATTATTTATCAATTAAATCCTATTCTTCTATCTAATTCCAAAAATCCCCATTTATTAAATAAATCTATTTGATAAATGAAATCCTCAAATTCAAAAACCCCTAACCTATCCCTAATCCTCCATTTAGCCTAATCCACCCCATCCACCCATACTAACCAAGCTTAGCCACTAACTCACCCACCCTCATTAATGCCATCCACTTGCACATCTCTAACATCTCTAATCTAATCCTAAACCCAAGCCTAATCCACCCCCTAATGTTGTCACATTCCTTTAAAAAGTTTAAGACTTTCCTAATCCAAACCAAAGTCTCCCCTCAAAAAGCCCAACCACTAAGTCATGAGTGCTCTTACAAACCATAAAAGACTCTTACAAGCCCACTCATGACTCTTACACCCATCTTCCACACTCTTCCCTCTTCCACACTCATTCCTCTTACATCCCTCTTACATACTCAACCCCACTCATCATGCCTTTAACCAACCCTTTACCCTACCCTCTCACACTCATCCTCCTTGTGACAAGTGTCACCTTCTCATTGGTGCTAAAAAAGCACAATCCATGTGCTCTCCTTTGAGTGCATCCTAGCCCTCCTTAAGCCTTCATCCATCCTTGCATCTAAGCCCTCCAACCCTCTACCCCTTAGCCTATAAATTGAATCCCATCCCAAGCCATTTCATCAACAATCTTTGAGCTAAAGTTACCATGCCCTTTTGAGAGCCAAAAGCCATACCCATACCCTTATAATGCCAAATTGAGAGCTCACAAAGCTACCAATTTGCTATTATCCATCTCTACCATCGAAGCAACTTTGAGCATTTGAGCATACATCCACATCAAAGGACACATCTACAAAATCAAGGAAGCATGGAGTTTTTCCTTTTTTGGGTTTGCATTCTCTAATTGTTTCTTTTGTCTAATCTCATATGTGAATATAGTTTTAGTTTTTGAATGTTTGCTTTAATGTTAATGTTCTTTGCACACTAGGATTCTTGTTCTAAATTTTGGCACGCCTGGTGGGACCCCACTATGGGTCATTTAATCATCTATTTTCATCTATATGTCATTTTTTCTAACCATCTAATATTTGTTGTTGTTTGAGTGTGTTGTAGGGTGTTTTGCTTATTTTTGCAGGTTAAAGAACACACTTAGGAAGAAGAAATACCATCTAAAAATCCAAAAATAGCAAAAAATTTAAAAAATTCTGAAAAAAATTCGCGTTTTTCAACTTTTTTCCCGCAGTGTCATCTCTGCAGTTTTGGCGTCTGCGCCTGCAAACTATCGTCTCCGTCGGCTACTTTGTTGTCTACGCAACCAAATCGACGTCTTTACATTTTGGCATCTCCGCTTGGTTTTCTGTTGTCGGCGCTGCCACCAGATTGTCGTCTGCGCATCCTCAACCGTCATCTTCGTAGATCTGCGTCTCCAAATCGTCGTCTGTGAAAATCCGCATCTGCGCAAATCAACATCTCTGCTTGTCACCTATTTTCTGTGTCGCAAATCTGTTCTGTCGTCTTCGAATACTAGCGTCTCTGTATTTTAGCGTCTTCGTATTTTGGTGTCTCCGCTTGATAGACTGTCGTCTCTGCCTACTTATGTTGCATTTCTATTTTAAAATCTTTATTTCTGCACTTTGCAGCTTAAAAAAAAAAAAAAAAAAAAGAGTATAAATCAAAATTTGACTTTTAGTGGTTCCGTAGGATTTAGACCATTTTAAGCATTTTTACGCGTAGAAAAAATAGCAAAAAAAGTTAAATTTTTTTTTCCCATAGTTAAGCTCTCATTTTTGAAGATTTTGGCTAACTAACTAAATTGCTTTTTTTTTGTCTCATTGCAGGTTGGAGCACATATGGAACCACTAACCATGTTTCTTGCAGGTTTTCATGTTGCTAAAAAATGAACTTGAATGGTTAACCATTTGTCTTTGAATTCATGTTGCTAAAAAATGAACTTGAATGCTTAACCATTTGTCTTTGAATGCATGTTGCTAAAAAATGAACTTGAATGGTTAAACACATTTTCCATTGAATGAATGTTGCTCAAAACACACTCTTGAATGCCATGGATTAAAATCAACTTTCTTTGGAATGCATGCTTAAAAGAACATATCCAATCTTGAATGCCAAGGATCAATTAACCATTGCAATATCAAACACTTCATTTGGAGCTTTTAAAATTGAACAAAACAAATCTCTTTTCCACATGCAATTTAGGTAAAGTTTGATTTTTGGACATTTAAGAAAATTTATTAAGTTAAAATACAAATTTACAAAAATCAATTTGAGTAGTTCCTTGGACTCACCTCTTTTCTAACCACCCATCAAATATTAACCATTGGTTGCAATCTCAGTGCCATTTATGGAGATGGGTCTACTTGAAAAAGGCGTTAAATGTTCCACAATCTAACTCACTCACTTGGCCTTTGAACGTTTGCTTTAACTTTATCAAAATTCTTAAATGGCCAAAACTCTAGATTAAATCGATCACACTTCAAGTTTGGGCACTAAAATTGAACAACAACTGACGTGGAGAGCCTTCGGGCACACGCTTGAAATCGAATCTCACACACTTTTGTTTTGGGCTTAAAACAAACTCACACTCAATCTTGAATGCCTTAAAGAAAATTAATTGATACTTGACGTGGAGGGCCTCCAGGCGCGCGAGTTTTCTTTTGTTGACCCTAACTCTTCTTATTGTTTGCATTTTTCAATTGATTTACTTTTGTTGGTGCTTCAAGTTGGAATTGAACATTGTCTCTTAAACATGAGTGCTTGCAAAGTCTAGATTAGCACACATAAGAGTCAGTTGGTAAAAGAACAAGCGTGTTTTTTAGCCCAAGGTCATCCAAGTCTTCTCTCCCCTTGTCGTCTTTCGAGGCCATCTTGGGTGCATAAGATTAGGATCCAAAACCTTGTTTCTTTTTAAGAGGCCTGCTTGGAGATTTCATCACCCCTTGGACGACCTCAACTCCAGCGTTCCAGCGGAGTATAAGAATCGGGAGGTGAATCGAAAGACACCTCTCTTGGGATCAAGATTTTGTCATTCGGGCTAAGCCTCAAGGAACTTTATACCCTTGAGAAGTGAAAGAGGAGAAGTGGGTTACCACTCCTCTCGGCTGTGTGACATCCTTTTGGTCTCATCTACAGATTTGGGCCTCACATACCTTGCATATATCGAAGACTCCCTAGCTAAACCAACTATCAGCCTTGCAGAAAACCATCTAGGATGTTAGTGTGTTTGGAGTGACTGATTGAAACATTTGTAGAACATACACACTCCTCGGCGCAAGTATCACATTTTGAGAACCACAAACTTCTATCTGGGTGTTCCTATCTATTGCTTGTTTTTATTTCACTTGTTGAATGAATGTTTGCCAAACTTGGTCAATCCTAGCTTAGGGCACACTTAGCGTAGTCACTGCCTATTTTAGAAGATTGAACAAGTTGAAGCAAAACAACTAGAATCTCTCAAAGCCAAGCAAATTCAAGAATTTATGTCGGAACAACCCAAACCCAAACAAAAATTTCACAAGGTCAAACTCAAGCCATCTCTAGCATACCAAGAACTTTCAGCCAAGAGAAAAGAAATAACACCAAGCCCATGAATTGCCAAACTCCACAAAGCAGAGGACAAAGCTACCGACGAAGAACTTCAAGAGGCCTGGTTAGAGCGTACCATCAAATTTAGCCAACGTCCAGGAGTTAATCCTGCTTATGCCTTACCAACTAGGCATGATTTCTATGATTAGACACCCTTGTTTCTCCACATCTTCTTGGATAAGCTTCACTTTAGAGTCATCTTTGTAGAAAAGCCAGCCATCTTAGGTTATCCCCTTAAGCATTATTAGCTCATCCATCTCATTTAGAATCAAACCATCTAGCCAACAATCGAAAATCTGCACATCTAAGCTTTCAAAATTGTTGTCACCTTGCTAAAAGTTTGCCATTCCTAAAATCTTCCAAATCCACCAATCTCACCAAGGTTATCCCTTTGACAGAGCTTTGTCTAGGGTAATCTAGCTTTGTCACTTGTTATCCCTCATCACCTTGAGCTAAAGGTTGGGATTTGCAAGTGGTCAATCTTGTGTTCTTCCTAAAGGATCATCAGTCTATCGTTAAGTTGACACAATCACCACCAAGCTTGCACATAGGAAAGCAGACCTTTTGTGCTTTGACAACATATCTTTGAAGTTAGAATCCCCAACCCAATCCTCCTTAGGTTTTTTCATATAGCTTTGCCTCAACCTAGAAAATCATTTGCATAGAAAAGCCTTCCTCCTTTTGCATCCATCAGCATTATTGCATCTCATCCCTACGAGCATTTTTCATGCCACCCGTCACTCGCTTAGCTAAGAAGAAAGAAACAATGGAGCCCTATCATTTGGATCGAACAACCTCGCCCCCCTTGAGCACTCAGCCATCCTTCAGCCTAGAGCAAGCTATGCCATCACCTACTAACATTGAAGCTTTCATGAACCAACCAGGAAATGCAGTATTGGTAAACGCCATTATAGACAAAAACAAAGAGACAATCATGGCTAATTTTCGAAGGGACAATGTAGGAACCTTTGACTTTGGAAGACCCCCTCCATTATCAGATCCATCTCACCCATTTTTTGGGCAGCTTCCACCACCCATAGGCTCTTATGATCCAAATTATCCTCAATATATGCCAAAAGAAGAGCCTCCAGCCAATCGATATGACCCAACAGACCCAAACATACCATCATCCACCCAAGTTGAAATCTCCATGCCGCAAGCCAACCTAGCCACCACCACTCCATCCTTGGTTCATACCTCTCCACTCCAAACCCCCTTTACCCAAAACACCTCACCATTCACCCCCTTCACTATTGTTGCTGCTACTACTCCCCAACCCAGCCTTCCAAATCCACCCATTTCCCAAATCAGTGCTAGCATCTTTGGCCAACCTCAGCAACATACAACAGGGATGCCACCTATAGGGCCAAGTAATCTACCTTTCATCACCCCCAGCTTGTTCACCACAGCCCAAAGCACAATCCCATCATTTCCATTAGGTCTTGGGAGCTCAATACCACCAGCCACAAATCCACAAGCTACTACCTTCACTCCACAAAGCTATCAAATCCCACAAGCTACTTCCAATCTTCTACCAAGCTCCCAAGTGACCCTAGCTCTCGCCACCATTCTACCAAGCTCCCAAGTGACCCCAACTCTCGCCACCACTCTACCAAGCTTCCAAATCCAGCCAACAAGCTATCAAACCCCATCAGTTCCATTCCCAAGCTTTCAATTCCCACCACCTCCACCACCAACTAATCCATTACCTCCAATTACCAACTACTTTTCAATGCCACTTCTAGGAGGTAATCCACCACCCCAGCCAACCACCAATTATTTGCAGATACCATCCCAAATGGGGGCACAACCCACATATATTGGTCAAACCCCACAAGCCCCCCGATCCTTTCCCCAAGCCTCACAACCATCTTATACCTTATCTCCACAAAGAAATCCATTTATCCCACAGCCAGCTTATGTTCCTGAATCCCAACCTCAAATCCCATATCAACAGCAAGCCTCGCAGCACATGCAGCAATATGCGCCACCTCCCCCTCAATAACCCATCATCCACCATGCAGCTGCCTAAACAATATACAATCCCTATCAGCAAATCCCTCACAACCATCCATATTTAGTGGCCCCATCTAGAACATACCTACCTCAAGGCACTCCTACATTGGGGCACCCCAGCCATCACCTATCAATTTAGAATGGGAGCAAATGAAGACAGCTCTGAAAGCCATCCAAGAAGGGAATGATCCAAAGACATTCAAGTCTGAGAATGTGTGTCCTTACCCATTTGATAGAGCCATTACCACGACACCATTTCCCAAACACTTTGAGGTACCCAAATTTGACAAATTCAGAGGAAAAGGAGACCCTGTCACACATATCAAAGAATTTTAAATGTATTGCCAGGACGTGGCATACAATGATGTCTTCCTCTTGCGCCTTTTTTCCAAAAGCTTGGCTGGACCAGCTCTTGAATGGTTTTATAGAATCCCCTATGGCACAATTAAAAACTTTGCTGAATTATCTGAGGCATTTGTAGCCCAATATGCCCATCTTGTTGAAACAGAGCTATCAATAGTTGATCTTGTCCACACCAAGCAAAAAGGTGGAGAAAGCCTTGCCGAATACCTGCAAAGATGGCAAACCCTTACCACCCGCATATCCTGCACCTTGGCAGAATGCCATGTGGTGAAAATGTTTATTGATAATGCACATCCCAGCTTGGCTCACCACATGACCATGAACTGTTTGCAGACCTATAAGGATATCAAAGAGAAAGGAATGATCCTTGAGCAAGGACTCATCAAAGATGGTGTGGTCAAGATTTACAAAGAGGCCAACCAAAATCAATCACATTCCAATGATAGGTCTAGGTATTGGAGCAAAAACAAGCATGTTGCAACAGATGGGGTTACTGACACCAGACATGTGAATATTGTTGGTCCTTCTCAAAACCAGTCTAACCCACCATATCAAACAAACAACCAACAAGCTATCAATTACCAACAACGAAATAACCAAAGCTATCAAAACCACAATACAAGACCCAACTTTCAAGGGTCTAACAATCAAGCTAATGCCATCAATTTAGCTGCAGGGTAAAAGCCCAGATTCCAACCTGCACCTAGAAACTATACACCCCTTGGTGAGCCATTGGATGTTATTTTTGAGAAATTGGCTAAGGAAAACCTCATCAAATTTCCTCCTACCCAGCAAATTGATCCAAGCCAATCCAAAGCTGCATGGTACAAGGAAAATGAGTATTGCAAGTTCCATAGGGTAAACGGTCACACCACCCTCAGATGCATGAAACTGAAAGACTATGTGCAGGACCTCATTGATTGGAAGGAAATCACTGTTGGTGCCCAAACCTCTCCCAATGCAGGCTTATAGATTTATCAAAATGCTTTTCCTCCACACAACAACCAAAATCCTAGAAAAGCATCTATCCAAAACAACACCAACAACCGCCAGCCAAACCAACAGCATGGGAAGAACAATGACCACACTTCATCCTATATAGACTATGGTAGCCTTATAGGTTGTATATCTGAGAAATAGCCTTCTGTCAATGTTATCAATATCCGAGGACCAGACAATGAGTGTGCGGTCACCACTCGAAGAGCGCGATTTAACATCGCAGGCCCACTAGTTTTATTAGCACCATCAACTCCATCAAAAAGCCGGTACAATATCTTGGAACACCTTGGGAACATGCCAGCCCAAATCTCCATTTTAGACCTTCTCCACACTAGTCCTATGTACAAAGACATCCTTGACAGTGCTCTCATAGAATCCCGTGTCCCTTCTGATATCAATACTACTAATTTTTGTAATCTTGTTGGACACCTTTCATTCTCATGTGCCCTATCTTTCAAACCCACCGACATACTCGCGGTTGAGCCAGATCACACCCTTCCGCTTCGCATAGCCATCATGGTATCCAATTTTGTCATGAAAAGAGTAATGATAGATAATGGATCAGCCTTGAACATTTGCACCCTAAAATTCATAAAACAAGCTGGGTATACTGAGGCAGATATGATCAATGAGGTTATCACCATCAAAGCTTATGACAACTTGGAAAGGACCACAGAAGGGACTATTTTGCTACCAATCAAGGTTGGGCCGGTCAACCAAGAGATAGTTTTCCATGTTGTTGATCTAAACCTACCATTTAACATCCTCCTCGGTCGCCCATGGATTCATGCTATGAAGGCCATTCCATCCACCTACCATCAGTGCATCAAATTTCCGCATCAAGGCACTGAGGTAACCATCCACGCTGATCCAGAACCCTTTGCTTACTGCAATGCAGTTGAAGCTTCATATACAAACCATTTCCCTAGAATAGACATCAGCACAGCCATCGCCAGCTCATCCCACACTTGTAATGATGCAGAAACCATCCTCGCCTCCACCCTATCTACTGTAAAGATCAACAACAAAGGTTGTGGAGAATATAGTCTATCAGATGCATTTGCTGTCGGAGCAATCCCACTTGATCCACATACCCATGGACGGCCAACATATCACAAAGCTAAGGAGATTCCACCTCCTCGATACAAATGGTTTTGCCCAACCACCTTTGTGTCCTCAAAAATGCCTCTTCATGAGGAGCTCACTCCAGATATCAACAATTGGTTACATAAGGATGCACCTCCAAGAAATCAAGCACGCCTTGATCACTTCAGCCAGAAGTATACCCAACAACATAAGCTCATCACTAAAAAATGGAACTATCAAGGAGGTGGACTAGGACCAGAAGAAAGGGGCATGTAATGTCCCATCGAAGCACATAATTGGGAAACGAAGTCAGGTCTTGGCTTTGGCATACCCACAACTGGGGGCACCAACGAGAATGGTCACGCTTTTTTGAACATTCACCGCAACCTTGTCAAAATCAAAGACATTCTTGAGGAAGTTGAAAAGAGAGCCTACGACAATATCCCAGACCAAATCTTCCTAGGAGACTCTGTTCTCCGAGAACTATCCATCCATCTCATTGACCTACCACTCGCTCATCCACAAATCATAGATTGGGACCAACCAAGTGTTATACATATTGATGAGTTCGCATCAGAGGAAGCGCTTCTAAGATTCATGGGAGCCAAAAATCCTCATAAGAAGACAAAGTCAGATTCTGCCTACATCTACAAGCTAGATCCCAAGGGGTATTTTGGAGAAAATCCCCAACCTAGTTTCGATACACCCAAAACTGAAACTAAGGTAAATCTGGGACTAGCTAAGGCAGCGAAGAGAACCCCTCAACAAGAAAATCTAAAGCCAAAAGAAGAACATGAGGATTTAGTATTGCCTCCTCTAATAGAGGATACTAGAGAAGTCAACATTGGTTCTTCAGAGATCCCTAGAATTCTTCACATTGCTGCATCCCTATCACAAGACCAAGCTAACCTCCTCTTTGAGGTTTTATGAGAGAACATTGGCCAATTTGCATGGTCATATCAGGACATGCCAGGACTTGATCCAAAGCTTGTAGTTCATCATCTTGCAGTCGATCCAAAGATCAAGCTCGTCAGACAAAAGCTTAGAAAAATGCACCCCAAGGTGGCATTACTAGTCAAAGCTGAACTAGAAAGAATGTTAGCTGCTAAGGTTATCCGACCTATCGACTACTCAGAATGGATCTCCAACATGGTCCCTGTCACTAAGCCTTTTGGTGACATCAGAATTTGCACTGATTTTAGAGATCTTAACAAAGCTTGTCCAAAGGATGATTTTCCCTTGCCCAACATAGATATGATTGTAGATCTTATAGCTGGACATGAAATTCTGTCCCTTATGGATGGATTTTCTGGGTATAATCAGATCAAGATTGCAGAAGAGGACTAGCATAAGACAACATTCACTACCCCTTAGGGAACCTTTTGCTACACCATGATGCCTTTTGGCCTAAAGAATGCTGGGGCTACCTATCAAAGAGCTATGACAATCATTTTCCATGATCTTATCAATAGCATTTTGGAAGATTATGTGGATGATATCCTAGTCAAATCTCACACCTTCATGAATCATCTTGCTGACCTAGAAAAATTCTTTGATAGGTTGGCCCAATATCATCTCATGCTAAATCCCAAGAAGTGTGTCTTTGGGGTCACATCTGGCAAGCTTCTAGGCTTCATAGTTTCTAAACGGGGTATAGAGATCGACCCCAAAAAGGTCAAGGCTATCTTAGACATGCCTCCTCCCCAGACACTGTGACAGCTTCGCTCTCTTCAGGGAAAACTTCAATCTGTCTGGTGCTTCATCTCCCAACTTGCAAATAAGTGTACACCATTTTCACACTTGCTAAAGAAAAATGAGAACTTCAAGTGGGATCTTTTATGTCAGTGCAGCTTCGATCAGCTCAAGCAGTATCTCACCAATCCCCCTATCTTGGTTCCACCAGTTCCTGGTCATCCCTTGATCTTGTATATATCAGCAACACCTACTGCTCTAGGGGCACTTCTAGCACAACATGATGATTATAGCAGAGAGAGAGCCATCTACTATATTAGTAGAACCCTAGTTGGTTATGAACTCAATTACACTCCTATGGAAAAAGCTTGTTTGGCAGTTGTTTTCTCAACTCAAAAGCTTCACCACTACATGCTAAGTCATACCATCCAACTAGTCTCCAAGATTGACCCTCTCAAGTATATGCTCTCCAGAACAACACTTATAGGCCGTTTGGCCAAATGGGTTATGCTACTAAGTGAGTTTGACATCCAGTATGTGGACAGAAAGGCAATCAAAGGGCAAGCTATAGCAGATCACCTAGCTGATGCACCTCTAGTAGATGCATATCCTTTGCTCATAGAATTCCCAGATGAGCATATCTACCTAATTGAAGAACAACCCTCATGGAAGCTTTATTTTGATGGCTCATACACATCTCATGGATCAGGGGCAGGAATATTATTAGTTACACCTCAAGGAGATTATATTCCAAAAGCCTTCAAGCTACAATTCCCCAGCACCAACAATATAGCAGAATATGAAGCTCTTGTAGCAGGGTTAAAGATAGCTACTGAATGGAATATCACCGAGTTAGAAATATTTGGCAATTCCTAGCTCATCATCAAACAAGTCTTAAATGAATATCAAACCAAAGATGAAAAGCTATTACCCTACAAAGAGCTAGTTGATCAGCTGACCCAACATTTTACAAAGCTTTAGTTTACACAAGTGCCTCGAATGTAGAACAAGGCAGCAGATGCCATGGCCACTATCGGCTCGCTCTTGGAAATTCCCCAAGAAGCTATGCAATATGAGTTTTTAGTTGAGCAGCTCCTCACACCTGCCTATGCGAATGAGAATTCAAACTGTGTTTGTATCTTGGTTGGTCCCCAATCCCCTTGGTAAAATGAAATTCACGCTTACCTTAACGATGGTATCATATCCCCTCACCTCAAACGTACCCAATGCTAGAACCTCATCCAAAAATCATCCCACTATGTTATCATAGCCAATACCCTATATTGTCGAGGTTATCACGATACTCTCTCTCAATGTTTAGATGAAAATGAGGCCGCGATGGCATTATAAGAAGTACATTTTGGACTTTGTGGTGCCCACACGAGTGGTATTGTCCTAGCATGACAAATCCTTAGAGCAGGCTACTATTGGCCTAC
Organism: Cupressus sempervirens; assembly: GCA_028749045.1. Lineage (NCBI taxonomy): Eukaryota > Viridiplantae > Streptophyta > Pinopsida > Cupressales > Cupressaceae > Cupressus > Cupressus sempervirens. The sequence goes on along the minus strand of CM053789.1, from coordinate 694,008,377 downwards.
CATTGAAGAAGACTCTTGTGACTTTGTTAGAAAGTGTCTCCCATGTCAGCATCATGCAAATCTTGTGCATGCTCCAGCACCAGATCTACAGCCTATTGCACCACCTTGGCCTTTCGCTTGTTGGGGCTTTGATCTAGTTGGAACTATCACCCCTCTCTCATCTGATGGACATAAATGGATAATAACAGCTACAAACTATTTCACTAAGTGGGTGGAAGTAGTCCCCCTAGTCTCAACTACAGGAGTTCAAGTCTCCAAGTTCATCTTGTACCACATTGTTTGCCGCTTCGGCATCCCATCCACCATCTTCACTGACCATGGAGGTAACTTTGAAAATCTCAACATGGAAGAATTATGCACTTCCCTCTGCATCCATCACCGCTTTTCTAGCCCATATTTCCCACAAGGTAATGGCCAGGCAGAGGCAACTAATAAAACCCTCCTCAAAATCCTAAAGAAAGTTGTCAATGATTCCGGCCGTGATTGGCACCTTCAAATAAATCCGGCTCTATGGGCCTATCAAACTTCCTTCCGTACATCCACAGGCACAACTCCATACTCCCTAGTCTATGGTGCCGAAGTGGTATTACCTATAGAAGTTGAACTTCCCTCACTACGCATATCTTTGCGAGGGCAAATCTCAGATGAAGAATACAGAGTAGCTCGACTCACCCAGCTAGATCTCTTAGACGAGAAGAGACAAAAAGCCTATGACCATCTCACAGTCTACCAAACTCGTCTCAAAAGGAATTTCAACAAGAAGGTGCTCCCACGACACTTTCAGCCAGGTGATATGGTCCTCAAAGAAAATATGAAAGTCCAAGCAGATCGAGAAAAGAAAGGAAAGTTTGAACCTACATGGCTTGGTCCCTATGTGGTTACTGCCTGTTTTGGCTCTAGAGCCTATCAATTATCTACACCAGAAGGAGAACTCTTGAATGATCCCACTAACATCATTCATCTCAAGAAGTTCTATGCTTGAAGATCCTTGGTATACCCAGCTTTTGAAGAAATACAAAAAAATAGTAAAGAAAAATAAGCGTCCAATGGTGAAAACTTGGCAATTCAAGCGCCTTAGATAGTTACCTTGGTGAAAACCTGGTAATTTAGGCACCTTGTGTACTAAAGAATAATCCATTATCTATCACTATCCTATCCCTCATCCATCCACCCACCATCCCATAAAACACCTGCTTGTTCCCTTGGTGTTCCAATCAAATATCCAAAATCTGATGGAGCTTGTCAATACCTCCTGTACAACTTGTAAATCTTGTACCAAAGCTTGTATTATACCTTGTAAATCTTGTACCATACCTTGTATATATCCAAATCTTGTCCAAAGCTTGTACCATATTCCAGCTTGTAAATAATCTTGTATCCTAGCCTGTATCCTATCACATGCACACACAGAATCCCATTTTCCTTAAGCTTTTCAAAAACCATCTACCTATCCACCTATCAACTATTATAGACATCCCATCCTTCACAAACATTCCATCTCACAAAAAAAACCAAAACATGAACAAACTTGTACATTTGTAACATATCTTGGTCCGTCAGCTTGTATATCCTCTTTAGCTTAGTACCATTGTATTTATCCAGCGTTCATGTCAGTTTGTCCTTGATCAACATCTTGCACACATCTCACACCTTGGCACACCTTGGTTAGCTATTCCAATACATCCTTTAGTTAGATCTCCTATCACCAAAGTGTTATCCTTCTTAGTTCAGCTTGCCAGACGCATCACTCATCCCAATCCATTAGCTTAGGTGCTCTCTGATAGGTCCTTGCAGGATATAGCTTTCCTCATGTCTGATCTTGGTCCGTTAGTACCTCGTCCTACCCATATCATTGGCAAATAGTTCTCTTTTGGATTTTTACTTTCTTTTGATTTGGAATCTTCCCTTTTGGGTCTTGAAGTATCTTTTCCAAGCAATCTCCTTGTTCCCTCCTCAAGGTTGCCACGATCTTCCATATCATGGTATGCTGCGAATGGGGCAATCAGAGCGTAAGGTTTTGATTAGGTCTTTTGCTTGTTTTCTTTTTCTGCTTGTGGGTTACCTAGTGTCGTTTCCACGCTGCTTCCTCTGGGATTCATGTGTGATATTGGGGCAATCCTTGTGTGTTTGTTTTGAGTCAGTTCATCAGTCCTCTGGACGGTTGGTAAAAAGGCCTTGATGTTCTTGGTAACCCTGGCAATTAACCAACAGTCCTATAGAAAATCTAGTGCTCAACTACATGGTGGTACTTCTCTTTGAAGTATCCCCTCGCTCGAAAAGCTTCAATGGATTCCCTTCATCTCCATTATCCCCCATCCATATCCAACACCTATCCTAGCTTATGCATCAATATCTCTTTGAATCACTCCTCACGCTTAGCTTTAGGGATCCACAATCCTAGTCTTAGGGATCCACCAATCAAATCAATCCACCAAGCCTCATCTTTCGAGATCCACAATCCTAGTCCTAGGGATCTCCGAAACCCATCTTCTGCCAATCTGACTCTTTGAAATCTTTTTGCATCAGCTTTATCATTCTATCATCCATCTCCCTACCATGGATTCCTTTTATAGCGCTCCGCTCCTCCTCCCCCCCCCCCAATCCTAGAAAGTCTTAAGCTTGTTTCCTCTTGTGCATCTGATAGCCCTTTATCATTCTCCTGTAGTGAGAGTTTGAGCTAATTCAGCCCCTTCTCTTTTCCAATCTGTCTCTTAGCTCATCTCAAATTCTTGTACTTTTCAAGAAGTTGTCGAGCCTCATTTCTCTACCCGCCACCTTCTTGAGGGGGCATCATCTAAGTCTAGTCTCTCCTCTTCTTATCCGAGACTGGGGCAACGTTGTTGCTAAAAAATCTTCTTCGTGTCGTCTTCATTCGAACTTCTTTGAAATAGTGTTGTCTCAACACTATGTCAAAGAGAGGCAAAATGTAGACACCTAAATTTGATTACACTGCTTTGGTAATCTAATTTAGCCATCTCTAAAGGCATCATTAATTAAATTCTTATTTAATTAATCCTTTGCCATCCCTAGTTGATTAATTTAATTAATCATCTATAGTCCTAATTGATAAATCAAATAATCTATTATTTATCAATTAAATCCTATTCTTCTATCTAATTCCAAAAATCCCCATTTATTAAATAAATCTATTTGATAAATAAAATCCTCAAATTCAAAAACCCCTAACCTATCCCTAATCCTCCATTTAGCCTAATCCACCCCATCCACCCATACTAACCAAGCTTAGCCACTAACTCACCCACCCTCATTAATGCCATCCACTTGCACACCTCTAACATCTCTAATCTAATCCTAAACCCAAGCCTAATTCACCCCCTAATGTTGTCACATTCCTTAAACAAGTTTAAGACTTTCCTAATCCAAACCAAAGTCTCCCTCAAAAAGCCCAACCACTAAGTCATGAGTGCTCTTACAAACCATAAAAGACTCTTACAAGCCCACTCATGACTCTTACACCCATCTTCCACACTCTTCCCTCTTTCACACTCATTCCTCTTACATCCCTCTTACATACTCAACCCCACTCATCATGCCTTTAACCAACCCTTTACCCTACCCTCTCACACTCATCCTCCTTGTGACAAGTGTCACCTTCTCATTGGTGCTAAACAAGCACAATCCATGTTCTCTCCTTTGAGTGTATCCTAGCCCTTCTTAAGCCTTCATCCATCCTTGCATCTAAGCCCTCCAGCCCTCTACCCCTTAGCCTATAAATTGAATCCCATCCCAAGCCATTTCATCAACAATCTTTGAGCTAAAGTTACCATGCCCTTTTGAGAGCCAAAAGCCATACCCATACCCTTATAATGCCAAATTGAGAGCTCACAAAGCTACCAATTTGCTATTATCCATCTCTACCATCGAAGCAACTTTGAGCATTTGAGCATACATCCACATCAAAGGACACATCTACAAAATCAAGGAAGCATGGAGTTTTTCCTTTTTTGGGTTTGCATTCTCTAATTGTTTCTTTTGTCTAATCTCATATGTGAATATAGTTTTAGTTTGTGAATGTTTTCTTTAATGTTAATGTTCTTTGCACACTAGGATTCTTGTTCTACACCTATCACCTCACCCTTCTCTACATTAGGGGGGTTCTTTTATTGTTTCTCATGCTTCCTTGGTTGAATTGATCAACTCTTTAGGCTTTGGTGTTTCATGCCATCTATATTTTCAAGTTTAGTTGTTTGCCTATTTTTGCCTCCTGATTTGATGTAGATTATAGTCTTCTCTACCTGGTTAGGTTCTATTTCAGAGGGGGTTCTATAGATCAATAGTTTATTTTTGACAGAGTTTGTAGCTTCTACATGCTTCAGTGGTCTTCTACATGATCATCTTTGTTCCTATCTCCTTGAATATTCCCTAGTTTGGGGGCTTCTTTAGTCCTTCACTAGTTCTTTTCAAAAAAAATTCCATCTCTTTTTGGAGTAGGGTTTTTCTCATGTGGTTTTCTCTATTTATCCTCTTTATAGAGATTTGGTTGTGCTTGTGTACCTCATCATGCCTTTGTTGCCGAGACCCAAATTTACTTTCAGCAGTAGTTTCTAGGTTTTTAGCTACTCCCTAAGTTTATCCTAAGGGGGGGTGTTAGAGTAATAAGATATTTCCTTATTAATTAAATTATTTTGATTTAATTAAATCACTTATTATCTCTAGTTTACTTAAGCTAAACTTTAGGTGTATAATAATTAATTCTTTTATTAATTATTATCATGCAACCTAACTTTTTTCCTATTAGGGATTTGATCTCCTTTTATAAGGATTGATGTATTTGTAATTTATTCATTCAGTTTTGATTATAGCAATATATTTTTTGCTCATCAAGAATGTCTCATGTATGGATCTAGAAATTTCTATCTCCATAGCTTTTTGCTTCTCTCTTCTATAACAGGTGTTTGCGTGCAAGTGATTCTCTGGAGCTATGGGGTTGATTGTTCATCAACTTCAATAGTCGCAAGGGAAGAAAAATAACTTTTAGAGAATGAAAAAAGTGCCTTACAACATCAACTATGGTCAAAATTACAATAAGAATTTTAGCAGAAATAATAATTATAGGAAATAACAATGCAAGGAATAATTTCAATTCTCTAGATCACAACAACGATTTCCAAAGAAAAAATCAACAATGGAACACCTATCCAAACAATGAAAGCATCCTTGCAAATAAAAATAATAACACTCAATTTATAGACATCAATCAATATGAAAACAATCAAAATATAGCCAATGATGACGACTCATATTCCAATGGAAATCAAGAAGTGAACCAAAATTTACAAGGCAATAATAATGAGTCCCCTATGTAGTTCAATAATATACTATTGGAATCTTATGATTATCCACAAAATTTAGGGATGAAAGAAAAAGTCAGTGAAAAATTTACTTTTCCATTTAGTCAAGAATCAGATCCTCAACCAAAAGAGGTGCTTGTTTTTCAAAATGACAATCAGAATACTTACAATTTGTAGAACTGAAGGGAACCCATGACTGATGGGATTCCTCCGACTTTACAACCAACACCTCCATATCCAAGGGTTAATAACAATCTAGTACCTAACAGATCATCCTTGTTAGAGTAAATTATTTATTACTCTAGGTGCTTTAGCTCTTTTAGGTGCATTTAATTAATATTTTATATTAATTATATTGTGCAAAACTAGCTTTCTTTCCTTTAGGGTTTCGTTCACCTTAAAAGGTTGAAATTTTGTATTTTTTTTTCATAACTTAGAATAAATTTTCACTCTCACATTTTTTGAGAACTTCTAAGCTATGCTTTTTCATTTTCTAGCTTCTCTTCATTGCAGGATATTTGCATGCAGGTGTTCTTGAGGATTTGTGAAGTTGGATTTTTCTGACAATAGGAACAAGAAGGAGTCTCAGTATTCTTTTTCTCCTTCTTCTTAGAAGAAGAGGATGGATCAGTAGAGTGCTGAGAAGAGGAATCGAATATCTACTTTGGCTTCTGCTCCTATGTATTCTTGGCAAGTAATGCCTGTGATGGTGAACCTGTAAGTGAATCCATCTGAGTGAGCATACTTCTTCTCTTTCGCGAGAACATCATGTGGTGCAGTCAAGACACGTGAACCTTTGTATTTTTTTTGAGATCACCACACCTCATTGTGTTGAAGTCTTTTCTTCTTCAACTTTTCCAGACTCTCCAGCTCCACTCATTGAGCCTTCAAGAGCACTTGTTATGGATTCCATAGAGGACGTTCATCTCCTCTTTCATGATAGTGTCAGCACACCTGCTTTGGGGATTCCTTTTCAAGATCCTCATGTCTACTCCTTTGAGCATCAGTTAGGCCTTCCTGTCATTCAGTGGTTTCCTTGTTTTGTGCCCTTGTTTCTTTCACATTAGAGCTCCATTGGTTCATTTATTTCTACAAGGACTTCATCATTTTGGGGGGGCTTTGTTGTCTCATCTCTCTCTCATGGTTATGGTTTTGAGAGAGTCTCTTGAGTCATACATTTTTTATTATTTTTTTCAGCATGTTTGTTCTATCTCTTTTTGGAGAGGGGTTTTTCCCACTGGGTTTTCTCCTTTGTCTCTGGTTCACAGAGGTTTCCTTGTATTGGGTACTTAATCAGGCCTTGTTGTCGGGACCCATTTTTCTTGCTTTCATAGCTTTTCTAGGTTAGCTTCCTCCTAAGCTTCACTTAAGGGGGGGTGTTAGAGTAAATTATTTATTACTCTAGGTGCTTTAGCTCTCTTAGGTGCATATAATTAATATTTTATATCAATTATATTGTGCAAACCTAGCTTTCTTTCCTTTAGGGTTTCATTCACCTTAAAGGGTTGAACTTTTGTATTTTTTTTCATAACTTAGAATACATTTTCACTCTCACATTTTTTAAGAACTTCTAAGCTTTGCTTTTTCATTTTCTAGCTTCTCTTCATTGCAGGACATTTGCATGCAGGTGTTCTTGAGGATCTATGAAGTTGGATTTCTCAACTTCTACAATCCTATGTTGGACAAAAAAAAAAAAACCAAGAAAATGTGCCTGTAATCCTCAAGAATCCTACTTGGTCAACTAAAATGTACAATGCATTGGAAGATTTAAAAATAATTAAGGCCAATATATTGTTATTTGACATGCTACAAAATTTTCCTAATCAAAGGGACACCGTGATAAAGACTCTTAATCATACAAAGGAAATGCCTAGCACAGGTCCTTAAAAGATAGTATCACAACAAGTGAAGAAAACTGCATCAATTGGAGCATCTTGCAACATCATGCCACTTTTGTTAGCTCAGAGGTTAGGAGTTACCCCTCAACCTACAAATTGAATAGTGATTCAACTTGACAAGACAAAAGTAAAAGTTATTGGGGCATTAAAAGATGTTCGAATACAGTTGACTATAGACCCCAAAATTCAAGACATCATAGATATACATGTGGTGGAGATCCTAGAAACATATAAATTATTACTAAGTAGAGAATGGAAAAAATGCTTTAGAGGATGGTTCTCAATTGATTTTACTAAACTATAGCTACCTTGGAAAGGACTAAATAATTAGATCAAGATCAATGTTGAGTCAAAACTAAAGATGATGATCATAGAATACAATATACCAAATGAGGTAGCATTTTTTGAAGTTAGTTTAGGTTCCTACAAAGTGATGGCCCTTGATATAACTTTAGCCAAGAGACCAAACTATCTTAATAAAGAATCTATGATCCCTACCACAAAAGAAGAGGTCATGACTCAATTCATTGATAGCATGGTTACAAACTTATAATGTTTAGGTGAAGAAGTAGACACAAATGTTTGCTTCTTCCAAGATTTTTTCGGCTACACAAAGTAAGTCATTCAGAATTTGAGTGCTCACATTTCCAAGAAGCAATCACTTGGGTACTGACTCAAATAATGCAATTTAAAAATGGTGAAACTCCAAGGGAGATACAAGAGAAAAATTCAAGTTCCACGTACATATCTAAAGTCATGAACAAAGTTGAAGAAGAAAAAGAAGATTTTAATACATCATATAGTGACACCTCTTTAGATAGTGGGGGTTTATCTTCTCCTCCACCAGAGATGATGAAAGTCCTAAGGAGAAGATATTTTGTAAAAGGTTAAGGTTAGACCTCAGTAGTTGTTCATCCTAAGCCAAAATTTGATAAAATCATAGGATTGATTAGGGATATTCAAGATCAAAAAGAAAAACAAGTAACCCAAATATTAAAGGTAAATAATAGAAACTCACCAAGTCCACCACGTAGAAGATTACAATGGATCTCAAAGAAACAATCTTTCAAAGTTCAAGTGAAAGAAAAGATTCAGATGAATAAACACAAGTCCAAAAAGTCCAAATAACAACTAATTTGTACCCTCATGTTTGACGGTTCTAAATGAAAATTAGGAGCTGGTGTAGGTATTGAATTAATTAATCCCAAAGGTAGGTCTTTTTATGCATCATATCACTTAAAATTTAGATTTACTAACAATGTTGTAGAGTATGGAGCCTTGATTCATAGACTTCTCTTTGCATTAGAGAAAGATGTCAAAGCTCTTATAATTGAAGGAGGCTCTTAGTTGGTTATTAGACCGGTGAAATCAATTTATTCTTGCAATGATAGAAGATTACCTGCATACCAAAAAAGAGTTTGGGACTTATTGGAATATTTTGAGGCCTTGAACATAAGGTCCATTCTGAAGAAGAAGAACATGGTATCTGATGCCCTTTCTAAGTCCAAAAAGTCCAAATAAAAAATAATTTGGACCCTCATGTTTGATGGCTCTAAAGGAAAATTAGGAGTTGGTGTAGGTATTGAATTAATTAATCCCAAAGATAGGTATTTTTATGCATCATATCACTTACAATTTAGATGTACTAACAATTTTGTAGAGTATGGAGCCTTGATTCATAGACTTCACTTCACATTAGAGAAAGATGTCAAAGCTCTCATAATTGAAGGAGGCTCTCAGTTGGTTATTAGACCAGTGAAATCAATTTATTCTTGCAATGATAGAATATTACTTGCATACCAAAAAAGAGTTTGGGACTTATTGGAAGATTTTGAGGCCTTGAACATAAGGTCCATTCTAAAGAAGAAGAACATGGTATTTGATGCCCTTTCTATTTCAGAAAGTGCATTACAACCTACTGAAAGAATGAAACTAAAGATGTTTTCAGTTTTATTGGTTGCTACCCCATCTATTCTGGACAACATTATGAACTTCCAAGTCTTCCAAGATGACCAACATATTATCAAGTTCATTATGTGCAATGGTCTTTCCAAAGGACAAGAAAATGATGATATCCCTAATGCTAAACTTGAGGATGATGAGCTAGAGGATAAATATGTGATTATAAATTTGAAGACCAATACTATTCCTAAGGGGATGGTAGAGTTGGAATGTATCTTTGATCTAGATGAATCAACATATAGTAAAGGAACTATTGACGAAAAGGAGATTGAAGAATGTGATTCATATAATCTAGGTACGTAAGAAGATCCTAAGATGGTGAGAATTGGAAAGGAATGTAACCCTCAAGAATGAGAAAGTATGCTTTAATTACTTATAAAATACAAATATGTCATAGCATGGAGTTATGAGGAACTCAAGATATACAAACCTAAAATCATCATTCATGACATTCCATTGAAGCCTAATGCCAAACCTTTTCATCAAATATAGAGATAAATGATTCCCATAATTAAGCCTTTGATAATGAAAGTATTCTAAAAGTTACTTGATTCAAAAATTATCTTCCCAATCCAAAATTCAATGTGGGTTTCTAACTTGGTTATAGTAAGGAAAAAGACTGGAGAAATTTAACTTTGTTTGGATTTTTGCAATTCTATCCTAGCTTCCCAGAAGGATAACTAACCTTTTCCCTCGCTTGATGAAGTATTGTAAAATGTGAATGGATCTAAAATGATGTCTTTTCTTGATGGATATTCAAGATATAACCAAGTGATGGTTGATGAAGAAGATAAGTTGAAGACTAAATTTACAACAAAATGGGGAACTTTTGCATACAAAAGAATTCCTTTTGAATTAATCAACATAGGAGATACCTTTCAAAAAGAAATGGTGGAAGCATTCAAAGGGATAATAAACAAATGTATAGTTATCTATATGGATGACTTAACCATCTTTTTGAAATATTAGAGTACTTGTATTGCTGATTTGAGACAAGTATTCAACCGATGTCAAAGGTATGGTATATCACTTAATCCTAAGAAGTGTTCATTCAGGGTCACAAAAGGAAAGCTTCTAGGTCATATTATTTATGAAGTTGGAATATCCATTGATCCTAAAAGGATAATTCAAAAATTATTAATCTCTCACCTCCTCATAGTCATAAAGAGCTGAAATCTTTCTTTGGGAAGAACAATTTTGTGTATAAATTTATTAATAGATTTGCTTAGATAGTATGCCCTCTTAATGACTTTCTAAAAAAGGGAGCAAAAACTGAATGGGTTCCTGAAATAAAGAAATCATTTGAAGACATCAAAGAAGCTATATCCATAGCTCCCATATTGGTAAGTCCATATTATGACTTGCCTTAACAAATTTACTCCTTTGCTTCACAATATTCATGTGCCGAGATTCTCACTCAAAATAAAGACAAAGAGGATGAAAGATCTATTGAATTAATGAGTTATCCTCTAAAGAATGTTGAATTAAAATATTCAAATTTTGACAAACAATCCTTCTTTCCAATAAAGGTATTCAAGAAATCTCATCATTACATACTCAGGAGGAAGGTATATGCAATTGTGCTAGATCCTGCAGTCAAAACATTACTGATGCAAAATGAGTTAGGTGAAAGATGAGGAAAATGGATGGCTATGTTACAAGAGTTTGATTTAGAGATTCAACCAGTGAAGCTAGTGATAGAACAATGACTAAATAATATGATAGTTGATGATGAGATCGATGCAGACAATAAAATCAAATTCAATGAAGAAATCAAAAAAAGATCATAGTGTCTTGAGTGGATATTGATCAAGGAATAATCATAGGTGTATGGTATTTGTCTAATATTTTTTATAGAATCAATACCCTAACTATTTGAATAGTTCCCAACGTAGAGGACTCAAGATGAAATGTGAATCCTATATGTGTCGAGATAGAAAACTTTAGAAAAGAAAATACGAGGGAGTTTATTCGAAGTGTTTGGGATGAAGAGAAGCGAATGAGGTCTTGGAACAACATCATGATAAGTATGACACAAGACACAAATCAGAAGAGGCTACAACTCAAATGATTTTGAGATCAGGTTACTTCTGGCCTACCATCTTCAAGGATACATTTGAACATGTACATTATTTCCATATTTATTAGACAAGTGCCAATACAAAGAGACATCTAGCTATGCCACTACAACCAGTATTTGAGGTATGCCCTTTTGCTAAGTGGGGGCTAGAATTTAGAGGACTAGTAAACCCAACATCATCTAAAGGACATATGTTCATTCTCATAACTGTAGACTATTGTATGTGCTAGACATAAGTTGAAACTTTTCAAAATTGTACAAAAAAAGTGGTTATTGATTTCTTGGAAGGACACATGGGTAAAAGCACAAACCTGTGTCACCCTTTTATAAAGGAAAAGGATGTCAAAACTTATACTGTTCAAATTTAATGGTAGAAAAGGAACATTTGTGTTTAGAATTTGAAGATGATGTAAACTAATGAAATGTGTAAAATTGGATGAAGTTTATGCCTGTAATTTTTAATTTTTTAATTGATCAAAATTTTATCATTTTTTAAAATTTTAAAGTCTATTTTTTATTTATTTTTAAATGCTAAAAATATAGAGTTTCGTTCCCACCAAACAACTATATGCAAATGATCATATTTTGGTCCAATTTTGAACTATGTTATAGTTGACATGTATACCTAGTGGACAAAAGAAAATTGATTTTGGCCTTATATGTTTCAAGTTATAAGTGTTCAAAGTTGAACTTATCAGAAATTGATAGTTTTTTTTCCCGCCAAACTTTTTCTATCAAATCTACTTATTTTTTTAAAACAAATTACATATTCTTGAAGGCGACTCTCTCCTCTAGAGGTACACATAAAGTTTTTATTTTTTGAACATGATTTACTATTTTTGTACCTTTTTTGAATAGACATCTTGTTGAATCTTAAAAGACCTACTTGTAATATTTTATAAATATAACATATTTTAAATAATCAAAATACTACAAAATTTATATGACCATAATCTTGACTCCAAGATCTACAAAAAGGTATTTTTCATTTTTGGAAAACTTCAATTTGGATGGAGAAATTAGTATTCAAAGTGAAAAAATTTCAGAAAATGCATCTTTTAATTGTGTGGCTACCACTTAGGATGCCACATAGGTAGTTGCGGCCAAAAAGGTTATAGCCTTTCGGCTGTAACCCCCGTCAGCCCAAAAAACTGCTAGCGGTTACATTGGTGGTTATATATATAAAATAATTATATTTAAATTTAAATTTATAATTTAAATTATGCACAATGAATTGTGAAATTTAAAGGAGCATTTTCAAAAATAAATATTTTTTGAAGCTATTTTTATCAATTGTTTCCTGGAGTTTAACGACAATTACAAAGGATCATTAATAAGGTTTTTTTTTTTCACCTAGTTATTTTATGTACTCTATATTGAAGTATTGAAATATATTTCTAGTGGAATCTAAATTAAAATATTTTCCTCTAGGTCAAAGTATTGAATGGGTAATAAAAAGGCCAGATCAAGGAAACATGATAGAATAAGAGATGACAAAGTGAAAGGTCATACAAAACATAATCAAAACCAACCTACTAAAGTTAATGAAGAAGATGAGATTCATGAAGAGGACAAGATTCATGAAGAGGATGAGATTCATGAAGATGAACAAATTGGTGGTTCTAATGATAGAAACATATTATTAGGAGTAGGAAATTTGATGGATTTGGATGAGGACCTACTTTTTAGTCAAATTCCACCTACAAAAATGGTAAAAGGGAACACTATTAAAAAGCATTTCCAAAAGATGTGGGATGAATATTTCAAAAAAAAAAGTACATTTGGAAAGGCACAATTATTTGTCAAGTTATTTAGGAGAAAATATATGAGGTTTGTTTTGGAGTTGTTGTGTGTTGATAATAGGAAAAACCATGGGCATAATGTTAATAAAACAATAGTTGAAAATTTGAAAACTGCTTATAAAAAAATTGACAACACAACTCAATGAGGCAATTTGAGCACTGCACGTAGAGCATTGATGACTACTATATCTAGTAGAAAGTTGACACATAGAAAAAAAGTACATGCAATTTATGATTTACTACATATATCTAGAAGAACTATTCAAAGATACATTAGGAGGAGAAATATGCTAGATGAAAACATTGACAATAATTGGGTGAATATGTGCAGAGTTCCTCGAAAAGATGAAATTTTTGAAGATGTAAGAAGATAGGTTATTGAATTTTGGACCACATCATCTTGTGTTTCTTCAAATAGACATGATACTATACAAATTAAAGATTAAGAGATAGGGGCTAAAATTGAACATCCAAAAAATTTTATAGATATAACATAAAGTGAATTATTTCAAACATTCAAGAAAGAACTTCCAAATGTGAAAATATGTCAGAGAATGTTTGAGAGTTTGTGTCCTTTCTTTGTACGCATAAATAAGATATGTGAAACTTGTTGTTGTCAAAACCATGTTGAATTTGGTCTACGCTTGCAATAATATAGAACAATTATGCCAGTACTTGATCCAAATTTGGTCATCCCTAGCAATATATCACAATTTTTGAAGTCTATATTATGTGAAAAATTAGAAGATTTAGATGAGTTCAAACTACAATGCATCATAAATCAATGCCCAGATTGTGGAGATTTATCTAAATTTCCATTGTAGAATGAGAATATTGATGAATCGACACCAATTTCATGGATGAGACATACCAAAATAAGACAGGAGCTAAATCCAAAAAAAATGTATTGAAGGAGAGTGAATTGCAGTATGATGAGTTTATGAACTATAAGTTTTGTCCATTGATATATCCACATATCCAACATTGTCATGGTGCACAATGGCAAGTTAAACAATTTCATGATTCAAAAAATTTTTTTCCACCTGGTTGTATTCTTTCAATTGTAGATTTTTGAGAGAACTCTACATTTTCACCTCAAATAGAGTTTCAAGGGCAATATTTTCATTCTAAAAAAGTTGCAATATTTGTGCAAGTGACTTATAGACATGCACAATTTGAGGTGGATGAGATAGAAAGTTCAGAAAAAAATGAACACATTATTATCAGGGAGGTTCATTTCTATATTAGCAATGATAGAGTTCATGATAGGAGCTATGTTGCTCATTGTTTTGCAATGTTCTCTGAAGATCTTAGAAATTGTGGAACAAATGTTTCAAAGTAATGGATCTAGTCCGATGGTTGTGCATGTTAGTGTATGTATACATGTACATTTTTTATTTAACTTTAAATGTAAAACTTATATTGATTTGTACACGTATTTCAATTTGATTTATATAATTATTTTAAATCTCATTTCATGAACTCACGAGATAATTTAAATTTGCAAAATCATTTAATTGGTTATCCATGCAACATGCTAGAAGAAATGTTAAGTTTTTGTGGAACTTTTTTGAAAGTGGACATGGAAAAGGGGAGTACAATAGAGTAGAAGCATGTATAAAGTGTTCACTTCGACAACATGAACTTGTAGGTACATATTGTTGACATATCAGTCAAGTTTGTTATTAGTGACACACACTTACTTAGACTGTATATAGCTACCAAGCTCATTGTATAGTTCACAGTGTTTGCCATGTATTTCAGTTGTCACCAAGTTCTACAGTTGCTACCGAGTCCTTTGGAAAAATCTAAGTGTTTATTGAGTAGTCATAGTTACAATGAAGATCAATACTATGCATCTCAGTGTATGTCGAGTTTACCAATGCAAGCTGAGCTATGTAGTGTTCACCAAATTTGTAGTGTATGTGATGTGAGTACAGTGTTAACCAAGCTTCCTAGTGTTAACCAAGTTACTCAGTTTATACTAAGCTCAAGGTGACAGTGTTTACCAAGTCATACAGTGCAAATCAAGAGATTCAATTTATATGAAAAAGTTTCATAGTATTTACCAAGTCACCAATGAAGACCGAGTTCAAGACTACTTCGAAATGATCAGTATGGACCAAGCTTCTACGTCTACCAAGTGCATGATGATGTTGAGCATTGACAGTGGATGTTGACTATCAGAACCTCACTAAGTCAGTCTTCATAACCCAAATGTCTTCATGTGGGCCGACTTTGTAATATTTGTGGTAACTTGTATTGTGGCTAACTTTGTAATTTTTATAATTGGATTAATATATATGTAATGCATTGTATCATATACAAAGCATGAGTATGTATGAATGGGCATGAGAATATGAAGATGTAAATGTGAACAAAATATGAGAAAAGTAGGAGTGAATTACAAAGGCTACAGTAGTATAAGGAGTAGCAAAGCCATATCTATCATAGCAAGGTGATCAGTACTTAAAGGAATCTCATTCAGAAAACCAAGTTGTAAATTAGAGATCATCTACTATTTCATCCTAATAGGTGGATCGGTCAAATCCTTTCACAAGGTAGACCTAATAGTCTTTTGTAAATCTCTTTACTAAGTGTATACTTAATTATATGTATGTAAATCCTTTCACAAGGTGGACCTAGTAGTCCTTATTGCTCCTAATAGGGTAGATCATCAGAACTCATCAATGTAAGCTTTAACAGGCTAACTTTATACTACAGTACTAAAGTTGTGGGTATCATCCCCACCCTAGTTTTAGTTTCTATTTGAAAGGTTTCTGGGTCACCAAATCTTTGTGTCACAGTGTTATGAATGCTTTCATGTTTTCAGTTTCTTATGCATGCAATTATATCAAATTATATGTAATGGATTATATGCTAATTGAATGGTTGGATTAAGAGTCAAATTTTTTGAAGTTTTGGAAGTTACTAATTCACCCCTCCCCTCTTAGTAACTTAGCTTAGTCTTGAATATTTTCAACAATTGGTATCAAAAACTTTTTGGTTCTCAAGAGAAAGCTTAATAGCTTGAGAAAAGATCAAGGCTATGGAGATATTTAGACTTGACAAAGCTATTGATAATGAGAAGCTAGACTTAGAAATGGCCATTGCTCAACTCAAGAAAGCAAAGGAGCAACTCTCTCAATCCTTGAAAAGAAGAAAAGAACTTTCAATTCAAATGAATGATCTTCTCTATGTTGAAAAAAGAATTGAAAACCTTCATTCAAGAAATTTAGATGAAGCTAATGAAGCAATCAAAGAACTCCTAGAAAAGAATGGTTCCCTACAAGAAGAAGTAAGAAAACTAAGAAGAGAACAAGAAATTCAGTTAGTAAGGTTATGTGAAGTCAAGGAACAAAGAAACAAGATAAAAGAAGAGATAGATGGAAGGAACAATGAAATCCAAAACCAATCCCTTCAGTAAGTAGACCTTATTGATAAGCTCTCCAATGCAAATGAGGAAATCATGAGCCTAAGATTCAAAAATGAAAGAATGACGAATGATCTAAACTCTGAAAGGCAAATCAATGAAAGAATGAAAAATGATCTAAAATTTGAAAGATAAATCAATGAAAGATTAATGAATGATCTAAACTCTAAGAAGAAAATCAATGAAAGGATGATGAAATCTCAAGTAGACATGAATCAATTGAATGAGAAAAACCTCTATAGGAAAAAAGGAAAAGCATGAATTGGATATATAGAAGAAGGAGAATCATCTAAGTAAGGAGGTCAAAAGAACCAAAGACCTACTTGCAATCACTGTAGTAAGATAGGTCATACATCAAAAAAATACTAGAGTAATGGAAAAGAAAAATTCAATGGAAAATGATACAATTGCAATCAACATGGTCATAGGGCTAATGAATGCAAAGAGGAACCAAGATTTGAAAGCAAATATCACAAATGCAAGAAACATGGACACAATTCATTAGAATGAAAAACCAAGGTATTGAATCCAACAAAACAAATTGTGAAAGCAATATTTGGATGAGACTATAACACCTGGTGCAAATGTCATTACTGTGGAGAATTTGGGCACATTGGAATAAATTGTGTAAAACATCATTTGAGGAAAAGAAACACTACCAAAAGATGTTTTATTTTTATAGAAATTGGTCATCTTGCCAAGAATTGCATGAATACTAGTATAATTGAAGATGAGAAAAAGGCAATAGATGATAACATCCAAAATAAAATTAGACAATAATGTTAAGCCATAAAATATCAATAATCAGGGATATGAAAAAAAGTATATGTTGTTTTGTATGGCTCAAAAAAAAAATGAGACAATAATGGGTTCCTAAGTATACCGAGGATACAAGTCCAAGCAATGATCAAGTCACTCAAGAACTGGGTGACTCTATCATTTTTGCTTAAGTTCTAATAGGAGAAACTGGAACTATGCCATCAAAGAAGACATCCAAAATAGTTCTATATTGAAATCTATATTGAAAGAGAAAAATGATCCAAATCAGTATCCATATACAAATAGATCATCGAGCACAAGTTTCTACCAAGTTATCTTCTCTACAAAGCGAGGTTGGGTCACAGACTTTACCAAGCAAGGTTAGCGTGATAAAGATGTTCATGGTTACCGAGTCACGAAGACTTTAATGGGTGTTCAATGCAAGTGTAGTGGATGATAGTTTGTCAATATGATGTCATTCAATCTACCTCTGTACTAAGCATTTAAGGCAAAAATTTAACAAAAAGAATGAATTCGAAGTCATTTTCTATCATGAAATTTTGAGTGCTATTGTGAAAGTGTGACCTTCAGAGCTTCCAAGCGATTTGAGTGAATTTCTAGTGAAAGTTTCAAATTCCTTCAAACCCTATTGAGTGAAGATGACATCTAACAATAAAAAGGTCAAGAGAGGATCTAAAATGTTGATTCATGGAGTGGAGTGGAAAGCACCTGATTTCAAGCTCACTCTTGTGATCACCGAAACCCTAGATCTGAGTGGAGCTCAATCTCAAATCCCTCCAAAGGTACTTCTGGTTAATGATATTCACGCTCATTTCAAATGTGTTATTCAAGAAATTTATACATTGGAAATGGATGATGCCCTAGGTCAATGTGTGTTCATGGAGTCTTGAAACCTGAGCACCAACATTTGGAAACCAAAGGGTTAACTCATATCCCTCACATGCCCCATGAATTTCAAATCAAATGGATTAGGTTTATCCTAAGTCAGGTGCATAATGGTCAGTTATGGTTGGAGAAACCAGTGTTGATCACAAAGAAGATGATTCACCAAATCATTGGCCTCCAATGCTAGCCAAGGCCAAAATGACAAAAACCCTAGCAGAATGTGATTGCAGAGGAATGAAAATTAGTAATGTTTTTGATATTGAACTAAAGTTTGGCATTCACGTTATTGCACATAAGATCTATAGCTCTTATAGGTTAAACAATGTGTCATGTGAGGCTGTAGACTTGGCATACAAGGTGGTAAAGAACAATTTGTCATTTGACCTCACCAAGCTATTGCTGAGACAGTTCAACAAGAACATGGAAAGCATAAGAACTTCAAAGAATAACCCATGTAAGTTTGGTTCCTTGTTGACTTGTCTATTATTTTATGTTAAAAAATTCTTTCCTTATAAAGGCACTATAGTATGGAGAAAAGATGTACCTATGCTTTATTAGATAAATGAGTATATTGCAAAAATGGGTGAAAATTATAATAGTTTCATGGATAATAATTTTGATGTATTCAAAGAGAAAATGAATAATAGGTTCTGAATCCCTAAGAAACTAGTTGAAGATTATAAGGATGATATATGTTTCATGGTGGATTGTGACAAAGTTTACATTCAAGTAGTCAAGCCTAGAATTGCATGTGTAAAAACTCTGGGTTATGAGGTCAATATTGATGAAACAAAAGATATCATTGAAGCACTTGTCAATGACCTAGTTGATCCTAAGGCTGCATATTTTGGAACATATGATGAAGCAAAACCCATGATTGAACTTGAGATAAAACTTTCTCATGTGGTAAACAAAGGGAAGAAAAGAATTGTAAAATTGAAATCTAGTTCAACTCTTTTGTTAATTGAGGGAAAAGGAGAAGATGAGGAAGTAGAGGATGTAGAAGAAAAGGAGGCAAAATCTGAAGAAGAAGAGCCATTAAAGAAGAAAGGTAAGGTAATTATTACCAAGCCAACTAAGCCATCCATTATAGTTTTCACAAGGAGATCTTCAAGGAAGAAGTCTAATAAGGAAGGAGAAGATATTATATTTAGAAAACCTCCACCCACCTTCCAAGATAGATTAAAATTTTTGGAATTTGGAGAAGGAATAACAAATTTCAAATCATTAAAATTTGAGATTAGGACACTAGAGGAGTAGAAGCAGATTGAAGACATGGTGATGAACAAGATGAGAAAATGGAAATACTCACCAAATCAGCTTGCCTCTCAAGTTCCTAGTGAGTTATTGAAAAAGATAAAGCCAAGAGAGGATTTTGCAATGCAAACTATCAAATACATATATGGGCAAACCTTGAGGTAGCTATTACCGAGCATATCAAATGCTAAGGTAAAAGAGTCATTAAAGAAAAATGAAGATAAATTGACTCTAAAGTTTAATACTTTTCTAGTTTTGATCAAGGATATTGAGCATGTTGTTAGGAATGCAACAAACACTTGGAAGAATGTTTATTTGTTACATAAGCCAAGTAATTTTCTAGTCAATGTTAAAGATGGTGATGATGAAGAAGATAAGGAGAAAGATGAAGAAGAGAATGTTGAAGAAGTAACTCATTTTGACAATGAAGAAGATGAAGAGGATTAAGGACAAGAGGCTACCAAGGAAGAAATGCTAGATGATGAGCAGACTAATCTAGTCAAGATAGTTGTAGCAGTAATTGTCTCACTTCCTCACTTTCTAAGCAAATTAGTAACCACATCAAGCACATAGATAGCCCCAAAAAGTTTGATTGTGACCACCAATGCCAATCCAATTGTCCAATCACTCTTTGCTCCTACTCAATTTAGCGCATCACTGATAGAAGTGTCTTCCACTTCATCTACCAAGCTACATATTCCTCCATCTCCCAAGTTGAGTACTTCAGTGTTGAGCACTTCAGTTTTGATTTCTCCACTTTTGAGTGCTTCAATTTTGAGCACACCAATTTTGGGTTCTTCAAGTATTTCTATAAATATTCCTTTAGTAATTACAATATCAGTTTTCATAGCTAGTCCTAGCATATCTACAATTGTTTCTATTCTGGGTACAAAAGTAATAAGTGTAAAGACAATTGAGCCCAAGTATCAACCTAGCAAAAAAAAATTGATTAAAGATAAAGGGCTAGAGGAAGATATTGATTTAGATGAGGAAATTGTTATCCCTAATACCTTAGACTAAATGCAATTATTTGGTGAAATCCTCCAGAAAAAGGCCAAACAACAGAAACTAAGAGAGGAGAGAGATAAGGAATTTAAGATAATTGATGATGCAAATAATATTTTGGCAAAGGCCATAGGCATATAGGTTGAATCTTCTCAGCCAATTTTGTATCAGTTAGCAAAAGCAGTGCCAAAATTCAATGAAGATACCGAGGGACAAGAAAAGCTAGTGCAAAATACAAAGAAGAAATTTGAAAATAAAGTGCTGGAGCACATTGCTCAGCAAATAGTCATTCATCAAGTAGAACTTTCTACTATTTTGGGAAATTTAGAAGCATCTTGTACAAATGTGTCATCACTTTTTGGTAAGCTTTGTGATGTTTTTGTATTCACAAAAGAAATAAAGGACAAATTTTCCAAAATAGATGAAGATTTGAAAGCTAGTGCTCAACAACTACAACTTGACCCTAGTTCAAGCTATGTACATTTTCAAAGGATGAGGTTTTTGTCAGATATGCAAGCAGAACTGCTTAGAGAAGAAGTAAGAATTAGATACACATTGATTGGTATTCAAAATATGATTCTTCCCATCATGAATGCTTTACAAAAAAATATTGTACATTCAAAAGCTCTCATCCATGACAATAATTTTTCCATTGCAGATCACATGATAGAACTATCAACAGAGTCCAAGTTGCACTTCACACATGCAAGATTTTGCAAGACAACTGGGATAACACCTTCGTGATTATTCTCAAGGTACATTCAAAATTTTTATCACATTTTGGTGTTACTATGTAAATAAATAGAATAAATCTTTTGCATTAATGCCAAAAAGGGGGAGAAAGACATCTAGTATGGGGGAGAACATGCAAAGAAAGACATATGGTATGGGGGAGAACATGTATAGTATGTGGAGTAAGACATGTATAGAGAGATATGATACTCTATCAAGCTAGTATTACAAGGTGAAGGTATTCAAGAAACTTTTTGATTTTAGTTTTGATTGATAAGTGTTTTTTTCAATAATGCCAAAGGGGGAGATTGTTGACATATTAGTCAAGTTTGTTATTAGTGACACACACTTATTCAGATTATATATAGCTACCAAGCTCATTGTACAGTTCACAGTGTTTGCCATGTATTCTAGTTGTCACCAAGTTATACAGTTGCTACCAAGTCCTTTGGAAAAATCTCAGTGGTTACCAAGCAGTCACAGTTATAGTGAAGATCAACAGTGTAAACTATGCATCTCAATGTATCCCAAGTTTACCAGTGCAAGCTGAGCTATGTAGTGTTCACTGAGTTCATAGTGTATGTGATGTGAGTCTAGTGTAAACCAAGCTTCCTAGTGTTAACCAAGTGACTCAATTTATACTGAGCTCAAGGTGACAGTGTTTACCGAGTCATATAGTGAAAATCAAGAGACTCGGCTTATATGACAAAGTTTCACAGTATTCACTGAGTCACCAATGTAGACCAAGTTCAAGACTACTTGGAAGTGATCAGTATGGACCGAGCTTCCACGTCTACCAGGTGCATGATGATGCCAAGCATTGACAGTGGATGCCGAGTATCAAAACCTCATCGAGTTAGTCTTTAGAACTTGAATGTCTACATGTGGGCCGACTTTGTAATATTTGTGGTAACTTGTATTGTGGCCGACTTTGTAATTTGTATAATTGGATTGATATTTATGTAATGCATTGTATCATATCCAAATCATGAGTATGTATGAATGGGCATGAGAATATGAAGATGTAAATGCAAACAAAATTAAAAAAAAGTAGAAGGAGTGAGGCTACAATAGTATAAGGAGTAGCAAAGCCATATCTATCACAGCAAGGTGATCAGTACTTAAAGGAATCTCATTCAGTAAACCAAGTTGTAGATCATAGATCATGTACTGTTTCATCCTAATAAGCAGATCAATCAAATTCTTTCACAAGGTAGATCGAATAGTCTTTTGTAAATCTCTTTACTAAGTGCATACTTAATTATATGTATGTAAATCCTTTCACAAGGTGGACCTAGCAGTCCTTATTTCTCCTAACAGGGTAGATCATCAAAACTCATCAATGTGAGCTTTAACAAGCCAACTTTATACTACAATACTAAAGTTGTGGGTATCATCCCGACCCCAATTTTACTTTCTATTTGGAAGGTTTCTAGGTCACCAAATCTTTGTGTCATAGTGTTATGAATGCTTTCATATTTTCAATTTCTTATGCATGCAATTAGATTAGATTATACGTAATGGATTATATGCTAATTTAATGGTTGGATTAAGAGTTGAAATTGTTGAAGTTTTAGAAGTTATATATTCATCCCTTTCCTCTCAGTAACTTAGCTTAGTCTTGAATATTTCCACCACATATGTAAATACATTTAGTGTGTTCTTGATCTACACACACACACACACACACACACACACACACACACACACACACACACAAAAAAAAAAAAAAAAAAAATTAATGTATTTTAAATTATATATGTGCATGTGCATGTTACTAAAGGTAATAGGATAAATAGTGCACAAGAAATTGTTGAATGGTGCAAAGATCATTTTGCGACTCGAGATACTAAAAACAATAAGTGCTATTTTTGGGAAGTGAAAGGTACAAGTATTAAATATATTTATTTATTTGATATAATACATGTATATGTGTACATATTCTTATAATTCAAGTTTTTAATGAAATTATATGTATTTGTAACAAATATAGATCGATCTAATCCTTACAATTGTCAAATGATTTCTAGTATTAGAAGTTTACATCAAGTGGTGACTATAGGGCACCACAAACCCCTAGTGATTAAAGTACAAGAGAAATCATGTTTTTGTGATGATTGCATGAAGGAAAATCCAATGAGTGTATGTGAAAATATTGTAAGTGGATATGTTTCACGTTGGGATTTGAAGGACATAGTCAGAAAGCCTCCTTTTGAACATGCTAACATTGACATTGACATTCATGATCCTATATATTCAATTGGTTATGAGCATGTTTTTGATTTAGTTATGCCAAGTTTGTGGCATATGTACATATATATGACACACATGTATGTTCATTAAATTTTTTACTGTATAAACACATCTATTTTTATGTACATTGTAGGAGATATTTTTGCTATCCAAGCCTTAGTAGATAATGTAGAAAATTTAGACTATTATCTTCTTAGATGCACAAAAGCAAAACACAAGTTGCTAGAAGGAACTATAGATGCTGATGGATAGTCATATCCAATTAGATCAGATGTTGTTGAAGGAACATATTATCAATAAATCAGGATAATTGACAGTGGTATTGAATTTATTGAATACATGCTTGGAGAAAAGGTTTTACAATACGGTAACCATGTTGTAGTGACAAAGTTGCAATTCGACACAATACCAAGAAGAGGACATCATGGAAATCAAAAGTGGAAACTACCTATTGAAGAAAATGGAAATGTTCTAGAGATAATTAAAAATAGAGAGGATCCTAAAAATACAATGTTTGTGGAGCTCTAGTTCAGAGCTATTTGTACTTATTTTCTATTTACAACTCTCATACTTTCATATTTACTAGTTACATACATATCATTTGGATATATATTTTATAAATTTATATACATTTAATCATGGATCTTGGATATATGGTATAAATTATCAACATTCATGTATTGTTATTAATATTTTGTGTAAATGCACTCTTAAAATTGATTCTATAACACGTATTACATTCTTTATGTTTGTACATGTATTCTTTGTGTTCTTATATGTATTAAATTTAGTGATGTTCCATGTATTGTTATTTATATTTTGTCTACAGTTTCATGTATATATATGTACATACATCCCATTAGGACTTCCACTTAGGACCTCTCCTTAAGACTTCCCCTTAACCCCTTAAGACATCCCATTCTACGAGTTCCCCTTAAGACATCCCCTTAGGACCTCCTCTTAAGACAACCCCTTAAGAAATCCTATTAGGAAAGACCCTTTACTAATTAAATGCACTCTTAAAATTGATTCTATAGCACATATTACATTCTTTATGTTCATACATGTATTCTTTGTGTTCTTATATGTATTAAATTTAGTGATGAACATGTATTGTTATTTATATTTTTTGTATAGATTCATGTATATATATGTACATAAATTCCATTAAGACTTCCCCTTAGGACCTCCCATTAAGACTTCCCCTTAAGAAAACCCCTTAAGACATCACATTCTAGGAGTTCCCCTTATGACCTCCCATTAAGACTTCCCCTAAAGGACCTCCCCTTAAGACAACCCCTTAAGACATCCTATTAGGACAACCCCTTTACTGATTAAATGCACTCTTAAAATTGATTCTATAGCACATATTACATTCTTTATGTTCGTAAATGTATTCTTTGTTTTCTTGTATGTATTAAATTTAGTGATGAACATGTATCGTTATTTATATTTTGTGTGTGGTTTCATATGTGTGTGTGTGTGTGTGTGTGTGTGTGTACATACATCCCATTAGTACTTCCCCTTAGGACCTCCCCTTAAGGCTTCCCCTTAAGACATCCCATTCTAGGAGTTCCCCTTATGACCTCCCCTTAAGACTCCCTCTTAGGACCTCCCCTTAAGACAACCCCTTAAGATATCCTATTAGGACAACCCCTTTACTGAATAAATGCACTCTTAAAATTGATTCTATAGCACATATTACATTCTTTATGTTCGTATGTATTCTTTGTGTTGTTATATATATATATTAAATTTAGTGACTAAATGTTGTAGTTCACATCATTTATTCTTTACTAGTACTCTTTATGTTCTTAAGTACGTATTAAATTTATTCATTAAATGTCAACATAACACATGTACAAAATAACACATGATCTATGAAATAAAAATATGAATATTGAAAACATACATACATTCAACATGAACATAATATGTACATCTATAAAATAACACATCTATGAAATAATGTACACCCATGTAAAATGTATCCAAAATACCATTTAAAATGTCTCCAGAATATCACATCAAATGTGTCTAAAATACCATGTATCAAATGTTTCTGAAATAACATGTATCCATATAAAAGTATCTGAAATGACATACATACATACACACATATATACAATCATGCATGCATGCATGTATGTATGTATGTATATAATGTCCCAACATCAATGAAATAGACATGTAAAATAAGATCAACCACATCCCCCTCCTGATCCATGACCCCAAAAGGCTCTATGATCTGGGTCTGAACCCTATGTCAAATGAAAGAAATTTGTAATTTAATTATAAAATTATATGTATACATACATGTATTATATAATATGTACATATATATCTATCTGAAAATATATAATAAAAAATACATAACATACTTGTGACTCATGTCGTGTAGGATCTGTTGGAGTCTAAAGATCTCCAAAACACAACATACTATCACTAAGACCCTATAGAACACACATGTATGTACACAAGTTAAATTGAATCAAAATTGAATATATGTATGTCTCTTTAAGTACATATATAAAAGTTCAAGTACGCTAAACAAGTATACTTGTGTAAATTATAGCAACAAATAAATTTAAACATATAAATTTATATTTACCATAGCATCATGTAGTGCTCTGCCAATCTAAATGATATCTGAATCATGTAGTGATAGAGTAGCTTGGTCCAGGTCAATTGTCTCATCTGAAATCATAGTGGTAAATATACCTTGTCATACTGTAGGGGCCTGAGTATAGGAGGGTGTTGTAGGAGGTGGAGGGATAGGTGTTGTAGGGCCCTATGTAGGAGTAGGTGCTACAAAATCTTGAATAGGTGTGGGGACAAGTGTTGTAAGGCCCTCTATAGGAGTAGGTGTTGTAGAATATGTAGGGATATCCTCTTATCTCTATGAGGGCTGTGATCCTACTTTGCATGAGAGAATATGGTTGATGTGTCCACCAATGTCATAAAGAGGAATTCCTGTGACTGTTGATAATGCCTGATATGAACCGAGAAGATCAAATGCTAAATAGGATACCATACGATGCAATTCATCCACATCTAATATAGCAAAAACTTCTAGTGGAGATGGTATATCTTCTATCTCATACACATCATCAACTCCTATGCTAGAGGATGCAACTGTCAAAATAGTACCACGAGATCATAACATATATCTGCCACATCGATCTAAAGACATCTCTTGTAATTGCATAGCAAATGTGGCAATGCTAGAATATATCTGAGTCCTAACTGTATCATTGGGAATAGTCATACCTGCAACAACCATCTATGGAGCTCTCGGCATGACCAAAAGGTTTGGACCCATTATTGCATGTTTATTAATAGGTGTAGGGGTGTCCGTAGGTCTAAATCTCTCTGACAATCTACTGAGGGCCTGTCCAACATGACCTAGAAAATCTATATAATCGACATCATGATGTAAATGAAATTTTGCAAGCAATTGTTTGTAGAAATAAAGAGAAAACTCATCCTTTTGTGGCCACCTTTGATGCTCAACTAACCACCAAGGATATATAAATGGTGCAACAAGCTGATCTATAAATTTTGGAGCTAAATAACCTCTAATCCTAGGCCTATCTATATAAAATGGAAACATGCTCTTCACCATAATGGTGGAGACCTCTCCATCAATCTTCATATACTTCACAGTGCTAGTGACACTATGAAAAAGGGAAGAGGAAAAAGTCTTAATATTGATATCATCAAATGGGTTGTACATCTCTATCATCTCAATCATATGGCATAACTCATCTCTCATAGAAATAATATTCTCCTTATTAGGGAGAGTGGTAGAAGCCAAAAGTGTAGAATATAGATACTCTATAGCATGAGATAACCTAGCAACTATATCTCTAAATAGATGCTATCTCTCCTTAGAGGATGATATTGGTCTACATGTTGTGCTTGACTCAGCACTACAACCCCCTCCCTAAACACTAGCCTCCCTCGAGGATGTAGATGCACTACTAGATGTCATAATGGTATATGCAAAGTTAAGATATGTGTGTGTGTGTGTGTGTGTGTGTACATATAAAACTGAAAGTTATTTATTTAATTTAAAACATGTATGTACAAAGTTGAATGTGACTAAAAAATATAGATCATTTTAATTCAACACACATTTTAAATTTATATATTGAAACTTGATGCATCTAGCTCATGTATGTGAAAAAAAAATTTGCACATGTTATTAAATAGTACATAGGTTTACTATGTTAATGTTTTCTAAAATGTAACTAATTCTTAGCTATCTTGAGGTCTTAACAGGTTTTCAAAGTTTCATGTACATGCATGTTATTATAGTTTCCAAGTTTTCTAAGTTTGAAATTGGTTAAATTTTAAGTTTTCAAGTTTGAACAATAGGAACTTGTTATAGTTTAGTTAGATACCTAATGTTTCAAGTTACATGTTACTTATCTATATAGGTTTATACTATGCTAATGTTTTCTCAAATGTAATTACTTTAGTTATCTACGTCTCAACTTGAATTTTCTATGTTTGATGTAAAATCTACATTTATGATTAAATAGATATTTAATTAAAATATTCTATATAGTTCTTTAAATCTAATATTTTGATCTAACTATATAAAAAAATTAACTAGTCTAAATAATCAACTATTAAAACACTTTAAATATAATTAATTTAATTAATAAAACACTTAAAATATAATTAATTTAATTACTAAAACACTTAAAAGATAATTAATTTAACTAATGCTAACATGTAATAACTAAAAAACAAAAAAAACCACTTATCGATTACAGTTGAAACACTCTAAACCACTCTCAAAATCGTAATAGTATGTAAATGACACTCGACAAGTGATTTTCACATTTTATTATTCTAGGAGGCTTACGGACAAAAATATTTCAGCCGAAATGGTTCTGATCAAAACCCCAATGATCATGTAGGCACGCAAAAGCACCATGATTGTATAGCCAAAGGGTTTACAACTAAAACCCTTTTGGTCATAACTGTTTTAGGCGTAAACCCCCAAGATATCCCAAAAGGTGACACAGGTTTGTGCTTTTACCCACATTGTCACAAGGTTTGGTATGTCATTCTTCCTTGTATGCCATAATGGGTCTTTGTGTCAATCTTCCTTACTCAATGGGCATTAGACAATCAGGCCATAATCAATTTCTCATCTAATTATTATCCCCAAGGGAATGGTGTGGCTGAGTCCACTAGTAAGAACTTGATCATAGTGATAAAGAAATTGCACACTCAGCTAAAATATGCATTATGGATGGACAAAGTCAGGATTAAAAATACGTTGGGGACATCTCCATATTTAATCATCTACGGAAAATAACTAGTATTCTTGTTCAATCTTAGGATTCTAGTTTTAAAATTCATGAGAGGGTATGCTGAAGATGCTGATAGAGTTCAGATCAGATTAATGAATCTCTTAGAGTTGGACAAGAAATGGACAGTAGCTTTAGAGCATATGGTGAAACATCAAGCTATCATCAAATGGTGTTTTGACAAGTGGGTTGCAATCAAATCTTTTAGATCTTTGACCTTGTTCTCCAATGGGACAAGGTGAAAGAAAAGCCAAGTAGGCATGCCAAGTTCCAATGCTTATGGATTGGACCTTATCAAATTACAAAGATTTTGGAAGAAAACTCTTTTAGCATAAGATCTCTACAAGGAGAATTGGTTCCATTGCCAATCAATAGCCAATTTTTGAAACATTACTTTGAGGCCTAAAAGCATAAATTTTTTAAAAAAATTCTACAAGTATGTTTACTTTATGCACATGTGTTTGTTTTCAATTGTGTGTTTACTTTTAGTTGTGTGTTTTCTTTAAAAGTTGTGTCTGCCTTTTCTTGTCAGTCCAGGGGTTAGGTGCAATCAAGAATTTTTCTTGACGCATCTAATAGATCACTCTTTTTGGTTTTGATTTAAGGGAAGAGGTATTTCTTGTCAAAGAATTCAAATGATTTTGCTTCTTGTACCAATTGAAAAAAGATATGACTTGCAGTTGTAAAGTACTTTTAGTGTTAAAATTAGATTGCAGATTGATAGCTCTCAACACTTTACAAGTTTAAGGATTGACTATCTTGGTGTTTTTCAAATCTAGGATGACAGTAGTGAGGGATTATCAAAACTTGTTGGTTCAAAAAAAGGGTCTCTTCAACAAACTACTAAGATTACAATTTGGTGTGAGAGTTTCCCAAGAGTTCTATGAAAGAGGAATGCAAGAGTTATCAAACTAAAGAAAAAAATTGGAAAATTACACCAATGCCTTGGCCACATAGTCTAAGCATGGTCAGGGTATAGAAGAAAGGGAAAAAAAATAGAATTACAAATGGTGTAGATAAAGATTCTAGAAGATCCTAAAAGGTAGTCAGACAAAAGGGATATGCACTCCAAAATGGATATCCATCAAATATACAAAATCTTCAAGGAAGAATCAAATGGAAACATGAAAGCTCTATGAAGTAAATCAAAAGTGATTACCAAGGATTCCAAATAAAACAATTGATAACTTGTCAAGAGCCCTCATAATGGATTCTCTCATTTGGTTAGACAATGATTGATAAACAGATTTTATGAGGAATCCCAATGAATGCACTAGTGGAGCCAAAGATTTTCTACGAGTTGCTAGATACTTATGATGGACTACAACTCAAGACATCAAATGAATTTAATACAATAAGCACACATTGAGCTTGAAGATTCAAGGTTCTAAAGTTTTGACTATCAAGGAACTTGAAAGCTGCTTAAAGTGTTTAGAATTCAGTTGTCATTCGACACATGTCAGAAGAATGCTTGTTGATGAAGAAATGCCTTTGCTAATTCTTCCTTTTTTTTGGGGTTATTTATTGTGGTCTCACAAAAAATGCCCCATTTCTCCTAGAAATAAGGACCCCCTAGTAAATTTTTGCCTCCTAGGTTCCTAGTTCAAAATTTGGGTCAGTTTTGGACTCCCCCAGGAGTCTAGGTCAAACCCTAGTATCTGACTAGGAGGTCTAGAGAATCAAACACATGAGAAAAAGTGAGTTTTTGTGCTTAAAAGTTATTTAAGTACATGTTATCACACTTGTGTACATGTGCATGTGTTCTCAGTGTGCAAGTGTGCATTGTATCTCCTTCCAAAAGTGCACACCTACGCATGTCTACACCTCTAAAGGGTACACAACTACAAAGTTGGACACCCACAGAGGTACACGTTGGGCCCAGGGTCTATATAAGGCCCTAAACCCCCTTCTCACTCTCACTTGCTCTTAGCTCCCTGATGTAGAGAAGACATAAAAAGTGTGCTTTATGGGCCTTCCATAAAATTTCAAGTTATAGAGCCAGCTCCACTCTAACGGTCCTTAACCCTTACTATGTTCACAGACCTAATAGGCCTAATTAGGCTTGGATTACAAAGAAAGTGCTAAGGAATGGGTACATATAATCAATCAAAACTTGAAATTTATTATCTCAATCATTACTTAGGTAGGGATTCACATTGATAATCTTTTCCAACCATTCAAATGAATGCAAGAATGTTGCAACTTTTAAGAGCAATTTCTCAACGAGGGTAGAATTTAAAACCCTCAATCAGTCATTAATAAATTACATAAATGAAAGAATTAAACCAATAATTTTTGTAATATTCAATAACACTGAGTTAAAAACATTTTCTCCAAGTTATAGCCAAAATCAAACAAGGAAATAAAAGTTATTGCAATTTCCTCAAAATTGTTCATATTACAACAAAATTTGACCAGTCTTCACCGAAACGGTCATAAATTATTTCAAACATAATGAAAATAGTCCAAAAACTAAATCAAAGATAACTCATATAACTTTCTAAAAATATATGTTACAGGTCTATATCATTCAAAATAAGTTTGTATCAACCAAAATATTAGAGAAATTGTAGGGAAAAAAAACTAGAAAATTGAAATATACAACCTCAAAATAAGTTTTCTTCCACTCCAAATCCTTCCTCCAACTTCTCCAACTGAAAATTTCATGTTTTGGAGACAAAATATATAAAATTTTAAATCACAATAAACTCTCCAACTGACCTACAACTCCCCATTAAGATATTTAAATTGAGTTTTAAAAAGTTATGACAAGTTGTAAAAGTTGTTATTACAATTTTGGCAACTTTTACAATTATTATCCAAATGACTTAAAACTTTCCATAAACCCTTAAAATATGATTAAAATGAATTCAAAACTCAAATTAAACCATTTCCACTCTACTTTGATACATTTGAGTGGTTTCACTATACTTAACATTTTTAGGACATCATATTATCACTGTGATTTAAATGACTTTTATAACCTTACAAAATAATTTCAATGAACTCCAAATGGTATTTAGGTCCTTACACAACATTGAAACCATATTAAATACAATTTAAACTATGAATTTATCCATGAAACATCCAATAAATAGGTGCTCCTACACCATACTCCCCAACTTTGAAATATTTCCAAGTCCTCTTGGAAGTTTCAAAGATCTCTTCATCTTCACTTTTGGTCTTTCAATCCTTTTGCTTGAGAATAAGAACCTATGAAGAACAAATTTATGTCCTCCCCAATCTGATTTATTCATCACCTACATTGAAATAAACATTAAAAAAAAATCGTGGGTAAAAATCAATTGATTAATATCAAACTTTATTACAAAATTTGCATCTTTCTTCTCAAATCTTCTTTTTTACCATCATTCTCATCATAAATATGATCAACCTCTACTATTTGTTCATTATTATCCTTTATATCTTAAAATAATTCAACATAATCATTTTCAGCAATGCTCATCTTCATGGATTCTTCAATTTGTTCAACTTTCTTATTAGATTCAATCAACTCTTCCTCTTTTGTTTCTTCTATCCTTATTTCTCTTTTTTCTTAAGTTCAATCTCTTTTTCCACATATTTTTCAACTTCACAAACCTCTAAAGAATTAAATTCTTCATCTCCTTCACCATTCACAATTTTTTGCTTTGGGATTTTAAGAATTGCCTCCAACTTCTTTGTATTCTCCAACTTCTTTGTATTCTCCTTTACTTCTTTTTTCAATCTTTCTATCTCCTCTTGTATTTTCTTTTTTTCTTACTTCTTACTCTTTTGTGAATCCATACCTTAAATATTACCATGCATCAATTTCATAAATAAATCCATTTTCAAGCTAGTCTCTTTTACCTTTCTTCCTCTTGTCTTTGACACGTCTCCTTAGGCCTTTCTCATCTTTTTTTTCTTGGCCTAGTCTCTTGGTATCCAGGTTCCCTCTTCAACCTATAAAAAATAAAAACACAAGACAAAAATATCTTTTTCCCAAAAATTTTGGGCTATGATACCATTTGATGTAGAGAGCACATCAAAAGTGTTCTTTATGGGCCTTCCAAAAAAATTGAAGTTATAGAACCAACTCCACTTGAACACTCCTTAACCCTTACAATGTTCATAGACCTAATAGGTCTAATTATGGTTGGATTAAAAATTAGGTACTAAGGAATGGGTACATAGAATCAATCAAAAAACTCAAATATATTATTTAAATCAATACTTAGGTAGGTGTTGGTCTTGTTTTCACTTTAGGTTTATCTAAATATATCTCTAAGTGAATGTTCTAGGTTCCTTTTGTGAAAATTAAGGTTTGGTGTTTTTAAAAAAAATGTTAACCCTAGAAGAACCCTAATTTCTATTTCACTAAGTGTTGCCCTAGGAAGCCTTGTTTTATGTTTGCTTAGTATGCCCTTTCAAAAAAAGGAGTGCATGAGAAAAATCTTTTAAAATACCTTTTTTTATTACTTCCCAGGCACCCTTAAAAAATTTTGTTACATTTTCTAGTGTTTCCTAAGTCTTTGAAATAATTCCTTAACCAAAGTTTCCATTTTAATTTTCCACAGGCTCATGTTTTTATTTGAAAGAGTGATCAAGTAATGATAACCCTTGATCTTCTCAAGATCAAGGGTTGTCACTTTGTCACCATGAGAAATAACATGTTACTTATTGCTAGTGACATAGCAACCAAGCCTGCGAGACCCAGTCAATGAAGAAACAAGGTTTCAAAATGAATGACCCATACCGTTAGATCTTTCCATGATCGACGGTGGTCGCTTTGTCACCATGGGAAGTTGCATGAACTTTATCCTTGGTGACATAGTGACCGCCTACAAAAAGAAATACCATGGAACCAAACTTTGAAGATGACATCATAATTTTCATGTCATTAATAACCTTATTAGCATGTTAGGATGAAAAAATGTCAGATGCCATGGAGGATTCACACTGAAGGAAATGTACTATTGATCTGCATTGTCAGATCTCCTCAAGCTTGTTGCCATGGGAAGTTGCATGAACTTTATCCATGACGACATAGAAACCAAGAGGAAATACAGTAGACCCAAATTGAGTACAATGAAATAATCATAAAGTTTCTATCATCCAATGCTAGGATCATCAATGATGGTCGCTATGTTGGCAATGAGAGTTGCTCAACTTTTACCCTTGGCAACATAGCAAGAGCATTAACATGTGTCCAGAGGCACAAGTAGGTCCAATGTAAGTTTCCAGTAATGAAATAAGAGACTTATGTGGAAGGTTTCAACTAGATTGACCACCAACTTGGAGGGTTGAAGTCGAGTCATTAAAGGTTTTATTCCTTAATCATCAAATTTTTCAAAAATTGATGGCTTGTTTTCAAAATTGAAAGGTGGTGCCACTCTATTTCTTTGTGATCCATTTATGAGAATTAAAACTCCTCGTGCAGAGTAAAACTAGGGATATAGTGCAGAACTTAGAGATTTTCTAAGAGCTAGAACTTGTCGAAGAGCTATTTTCTACCTGATTGAATTGTGAAGATTTTCTCTACTAGTGATCCATTGTAGAATTTAGAAAGAAGAAAACAAAGAGCCAAGTAAGTATCTCAGTCTGTATATCATTCAAGTAATTCTAGTTTTTCTATGTCATTATCAAATATGCCACCAAAAAAGGGTTTCTTGGGAAATTAGAATATGCCAATAGAAATATACATGATGATTTCCTCAAATAATTGAGTGAATCCACAAATGAGTCAGCCCAAATTAAGAAGATAGTGTCTATAAACCATAGGCCTCAGATTGCAAATGATTTGTATGATAAAGGAAATTGGACTAGGGATAATGTAACATTTAAAATAGGGCTCCAGTTTTCTAAGAATTGGTTCTCAAAGAGGAAACTGTTTGCCCCCCATGAGAATATTTGGAACTTTGATTTAGGAAAGCTAGTAGTCCCTAGGGGATTTTCATGGATTCAAATCTTCTCACAACTATAACCCTAAATTATGACCTAGTAGCCAAGATGGTGAGGAGAGTAGATGGGAAGTGTTTTATAAAAATCACTCCATAAGAGATTCGAGAGGTTTTTGGGTTGGAGCCAATCACAACCATGAGATCATTGACTTTCAAGGAATGGAAAAAAAAATACTTTTCTTGAAAAGATCAAGTTAGATAAGGTGCATTGAGAGGAAACTTGGCTATAATTGGCAATTTGGCCTTTGTCACAACATCAACTAAAGAGCCTTTTAAGAAGAAATTTTTCAATACTAGGGCCATTGATATTTACATGACTTTATGTAGGGTTTTTGGTGAGGATGAACAAGATTTTATGCCAATAAAGTTCATGTATATGATGACATTGATCTCTTCTTTTGGTGTGGATATAATTTTTGTTTTTGCATCCATTTTAGTAGAGGAAATTCATGCAGGCCTAATTGGAATTGCAAAGAGAAAAGTTGAGAAAACATTTGGCCGTTATTTATTATTGATGCATATGTTCCTATTTAAAGGGGTTACTTACTTCGAAAAAGAAATGAAATTAAATAGATATTATGAGAGAGGCTTTTCTAGTCTAGTTATGGAGTGTAGATATGACTTGGGATGTAGAAGAGGCTAGCTTTTTGAGATTTGACAAATACTTCACATCTAGGTTGAGGAGCCTCATATTAAGTGGCCTATGGATAAACCTACTAGTTTAAAGGTTTCCAATTACTAGGCAGATATCATACCATACCTCATGTCTCTAGTTTTTAGAGTGTATGGATTCCAAGGGACTCCCCATCTACTTCCTTATGAAGTACCCTTAAAGGTGGGAATAGCTAAAATGCTATGGCAGATAGGTGAATTGGAGGAAGCACAATTTTCCCATCTTGCACAGTGGCTCACTAGTTCATTATTACAAATGGTGGTTGGTTGTATTTGTATAAATTTTTAGATCAATACAAGATGACTATTTCTCATGATCACTTCAATGATAATGAAGGATTTTTTGATATATTTAGATAGAGGGCCAAAACTCATGCAAAGAAACATCAACCTTACTTCCCTAAAGACATAATTAGAAATGAATTTTCTGTCCAAGAACAAGAGATTAAGAAGGATAAGTGGAGATTTTACTCAAGGGTTTTAGAATTTATTAATTGTTTTGATAAGGATTATACGTCTTTGAAAGATGCCAAGACAAAGGCAGATAAAATAAATAAGTTGATGATCACTTTTATAGCGATCATGGAGGCTATGAATGAAAAGAAATTATTCTTTATTAATTATTTTCTTGATAAGGCTTGAGAGGTCATGAAAAAATTATCTTTTACCCTTGTAGTAGGATCAGGGCAGCTTGTTATTCAAAGTAGACCTAGCTACAATATCATTCAAAATAAAAGGTCTACAATTGACAAAGGTAAACAAATAGTTGGGTTAACTAGTACTATTATGGAGGAAAGGCCCGATGAACCAATGCCTAGGAGGAAAAGATAGAAGAGAGATAGGTGCCCCAGATAGAAGAGTACTCACCCACTTAGTCCCCACTACATATAGGAGATGAATAGCTCACTAAGGAGAAAATGGAGCAATTGGGATCCCAAGGGGGAGCCTTTATTAGTACTACATAATTAGAAGAGGGGAATCCTCAAGAACCTCCCATGCCAAGCCTTGAGTTAACTATTGTTGATTATAGAGGAAGGGAGTTGGACCTTGTCATGGAAAAAGCAAGTCATGAATTTATTTTTGATAATAACTTTATTAAATCAAGAGCTTTTTATCAATTTTCATGGAGGGCCAATATTGGATTATTTGAGGAAAGGTGTAACAAGATGAAAGTAGAGCATCCTAATATGGAAGAGGAAACTCTACAAGATCAAATAAAAGAGGAAATGATGCAAGGTTTAAGAGCTTGACCCCTAAAGAGGGAAGAAAAATGATAAAATCATCTGGGGTCTTACTTCTACCAAATTGGGACATTGTAGATGCAGTAGTTTTTAACTCTATTACTAAAAAGTTGAATGCAGATGGAAAGTGAAAAAGGAGCTGAAAGGTGCCAAATTCAATGAAGATCATGTTGCATTAGTTATTTGGTCTATGAGAAAAGGATCTAGAGCTAGCTCCTCTCAACTCGATGATACTAATTTGATAAGAAATTTGATTGTAAAATGGGTGTAGGATACTCCAAGTGAAGAGGTTGGAGAGCTAAATGTTGGAACAACCAACCTCACCCTAGCCACAACCTTGAGGGAAAAAAAAGGAAAGATTAGAACTACAAGAAAAATGTGAAAAAGTTCTAGTTTCTTATAATAAAGAAGTACAAAAGAGGATAGAACTTGAGAATAATTTGATGGGGCACCAAGGATAGTCTAGCATGCCAAGAATCACTTATCCTCATCCACTAGTGGAGCCTTTTAAATCCACTCCTCTTATTGTAATTCTAGACACATCACAAAGGACTCAATATTATACTGCTAAGGATTTTGAAGAAGAAAAGAGCAAACTATGGGCATTACATGTAGAACTAGATATCCAATATGAGGATAGATTAAGGAAAGCAATTATGTATTTGGTTGATAAGATTAGTTGGCCAACATTCTATGAACAATTTGACAAAAATAATAAACATATGGAATGCGCTAAAGGAAAATAAGGAGGTTTTGAAGCCAATTGTCAATAAATGGAACAAAAGGGATAAATATGTCACTCTTCTATGTTTTTTAGTTATCACTCTATCTTGTGAGTATATAGAAAAGACTTATGACTTGACTAATGATCTCTCCAAGTTTGATGATAACAGAACTGCATTACAAAGGAGAATAATTAATTATCTTGCAAAATATAAGAGTAAAAAATTTAGACTCTTCCCCCATGCCCTGGATAAAAAGGATAAAACAAAAAATGAAGAAGAGTGGGCCCAGGAATTGGATGACCTATTATGTCTTAGGATGAATAAAGTCATAAATGAGAAGGGAAATGCATGGTGGGAAAATACAATTGAAGAAGTTGTAAAAGTGCAATTATTTTATGATTCTTTAAGAGAAGATTTTATTGAAATAGATAAATTGGGAGATTATGCGATGAAGAAGCAACATGATATTCTAAATTTTAATTAGCCAAATGACACACTTTTTCACAAGTGGATGGCAGATTTTGTACATGCAAAGTAATTGGAACTGGGTGAAACCGATGATGATGAAATGGAGTAGGATGATTTGCAAGCAACTGATACATAGGTAAAAGCTGAAGAAGACAAAGGAACACAATCACCTATAGTAACAAGCATAGAGGTCCAAACTAATGACTTGGTAGTAGGAGAATTAGATGTAACTATTATTTTGTTAGTGCATGATCACATGGATAGAGAGCCTCAAGTTGAAGTAAGTCTACAAACATCAGAACTAGGTCCATCATAAGCAAGTCCATTGATTACATCTTCTGAGGAACAAAAATAACATTAAAGCCAATCATGAAACTCCTCAGCAACAAAAAAGTGCAGTAGAAGTGGTTCCACAAGAGAATATTCATGATCAAAAACATTCTATTGTACCAAATTTTATCTTTTATGACAATAAGCTTGTAAACATCTTTCTATCTTAAGGACAACTATCAGTACTCTCTAAGCCTAAAGCTTATTGCATCTCACATTATATAAGTGAGATCACAAGGCTAGAGAGGAGGTCCAAACTATTGTATAACTTTTTGTTTTGCTAGTTTTATTTCGGTCCATTTTTGTTGATGCCAGATTTTTGATGTATTTTTTTTGCAATCTTGAGAATACATTAATTTTCCAAGATCATGGTGTCTTATCTTGAGTTGTTTTGAGTTTTATTCCAATGTTACATAATTTTCAAAGAGGATTAATACAAAGATGAACTGTCCCCATATATTTTTCTCTAAATCTTGTCTCCATTGTTATTGACTAGTTATTTTGAGATTACATGGGCAAACCTTGTTCAGTTTAATGCAACTAGGATAGGTTGTATGTCAATTCACTATTGCTTTTGATTCAATGAATTAAGTAAATGCTTTAGTGAAATGATATGATCTCCAAGAAGTAATAAGGATATGCATAAGAATGGATTTTAGGGAGAATTGTTGATGATATTGATTGTAATGCAATCAATTAGGTCAAGAAATTGGATAGTCTCTAAATCCCAATGGATGAGGAATTGATCAATTATTTCAGTTTTCATATGAAGATATTATAGATAGACATCAAGAAAAATCTTAAAATCAAAATAATTTTTACTTTAAATGTATGAAGAGTATCATAGCTGGTCAATACTTGTTTGCATTTAATCTATGTGTTTTAGTTAGTTTTTGTTACCTAGAATTACTTGTAAATCTAAGAGGAACTATGACCATTCTACTATAGTGGATGAGTATTGTAATAGAATGTTATTGGATGAATGAAATGTGGAAATAATATCATACTTTAAATCTCTTTGTCCCTCAGGTGCACCTTCCTTAGTTTTGTAGAGCCAAAAGAGTAGAAAATCTTTATGATTTTGTTGAAGTTGGGTCCAAATTGGAAGACCATCTA
This sequence comes from Cupressus sempervirens, assembly GCA_028749045.1. Taxonomy (NCBI): domain Eukaryota; kingdom Viridiplantae; phylum Streptophyta; class Pinopsida; order Cupressales; family Cupressaceae; genus Cupressus; species Cupressus sempervirens. The sequence continues at coordinate 693,969,160 of CM053789.1, read as the reverse complement.
GTTGATCATTGGAAGTAGCTAATCCTTAGGTTATTTTGATCTTCACCATCTTGGTGTCTAGTATCATTTTACTTGGTAGTGTAAAAAACACCAACAATAGGGATTCACATTTATAATATTTTCCAAACATTCAAATGAATGCAAGAATGTGCAACTTTTAAGAACAATTTCTCAACAAGGGTAGAACTTAAAACCCTCAATCAATCATTAATAACTTCTATAAATGAAAGAATTAAACTAATAATTTTTGTGATATTCAATAGTACTAAGTTAAAAACATTTTCTCCAATTTATAGTCAAATACAAGAAAGGAAAAAAAAGTTATTGCAATTTACTCAAAAATGTTCATATTATGACAAAATATAACTAGTCTTCACCAAAACGGTCATAACTTCTTCCAAATGTAATGAAAATTGTCCAACCCAAAACCAAATAAAAGATAACTCAAATATTCTTCTAAAAATATTTTTTACAGGTCTATATCATTCAAAATGAGTTTGCATCAACCAAAACATCAAATGAAATATAGGAAAAATAACCAGAAAACTAAAATATAAAACTTCAAAATAAGTTTTCTTCCATTCCAAATCCTTCCTCCAACTTCTCCAAATTAAAAATCATGTTTTGGAGGCCAAATATATATAATTTTGAATCAAAATAAACTCTCCAACAACCTACCACTCTACTTTGATACATTTGAGTGGTTTTACCATGCTTAACATTTTTAGGACATCATAGATCATTGTGATTTTAATGGCTTTTATACCCTTACAAAATAATTTCAATGAACACCAAATGTTATTTAGGTCTTGTTGCCCAATTTTTAGTTCCATTCCCTTTTTCTCTAAGTTGCAGTCAATTCAATGTCATGTATTGAGTCTAAGTCTAGATTACCTCTAGGAAGATCTTCCTCTCATCTACCCATCAAGTGAACCATGCAGGAAATCATGCAAGAAAAGCACTAGTCAAAGAGGTGATTAGGGTTTTGGGGGGTCTATTTATGAGTTCCTCTAATGAGAAGGAGGTCTAGAACTCTATTGATTCATTGTTCCATATTCAGAAGCATGTTGGAGGTGAAGATTCACATTGGTCTACAGTTTAATGGTGAACACCTTGGTCAAAGGTAGTAAGAGTAAGTGTGGAAATCTAATCAATGACATAGACTACATCCAAATCACCATGTCATGCAAAGAAAAGTCAAGAAGAAAAAGCAAGTACATGATTGGTTGTTGGAAAGTCAAAATGTGCCATTTGGAATTTGGGCCCTCATGATCATGATCATTGATCAAGATTAAGATCAATAATGCATCTTTATTTTTGAGAGTTTCCTTGCAAGTACACACCCATTTCAAAAAAATCCTAAAATAGCACCACATGTTGTCACATGTCAGAAGTGAAGGTAGGTACAAGATGTTATGAAATAATGATAGGTGGCAAGTTTTACCATAATCAATGGTCTCCCAGGGAAAAGTAAAGGAAAGACATCACACCAAAGGGTTTAAGCCCAAAAAATAATTAAAAAGTGATGCATGTCAGGAGAAGGTAAAGGCATTTTCTTTGTCAACACATGAAGACTTAATCATGATCGTCCATCAAGGAATAAGAAAAGATATATCAATGATGGTAATTTAAACTTGAGTGTCTATTAGAATATGAAGATGCAGTTAATGGAACAAAAGGAAGATTAAATGTTTCTAAGGGAAATCCAAGGATTGCAAAGGCAATGGGTGGTGTTGAGTATCGATGAGGAAGGTCAACCACCAAGATCATACCAGAAATATCATGCAACACTTCATTATCAACCTTATCTTTATAGTTTCTTCTTCTCTCTCTGATGTATGATTATGTAATAGGTGACTATTTGTCTATCCTATTCTGAATGGTTCAAGTGCTTTGGAATGTAATAATGAATTGTAATGGCCATGTATCAAAAGGCTTATAAATGTAACTTTCATAGTTAATTCAAAGTTCAACAATTTTATGCAACTTCTCTCCATATTTCTAGATGTTGAGTGAGAATTGAGAGGTTGTATGAAATGGAGGGTTTGATTGATATCTACAACTAGATCTTGTGTGGTCTTAATTCTATTTGAGATTAACATTTCTAATGTTATGTTTATTGTCTCCTCTGGCTAAGCTAACCATGCTTAGTAAAGTAGTCTCTATGGGATTGTAGGAAAGATGTATTTAAAACTAATGATATCTTACTAGATTCCACTTTAGTGGAGGGTTATCAATCAATATGGATTCCATTTTATCTTTATTGTGCATCTCTTCTCTTTCCCTAGATTGCATTTCATTAGGTCCAATTTTAGAAGTAAGAGTAGATGTTAGAGAGTTTCACGGTGATTTGTGATAGCTATTCTACTAGTTGTCATAGGATACCCAAGTCTTATCTTGACTAGGTTGTTTGTGTTTGCTAAAAATGTGTTTTATCCTCTTCTTCAAGCTCAATTTAAGAGAATACCCTCATCCCAATGATCTATTAAAGAAATAGTTCATTATATATCTTACATATAAGGGAGTTGTAGCTTATAATTCAAAGGGCAGTAATATAACACATACACTGACCCATTTTTTGGTGACATCCTTTTGTTTCCTCAAATTTTGGGCATTTAGAGTCAAGGTAAAGCCTAGTTAGCAAGAGGGACCAACAATTAACCAACAATTATTGGTGACTCTACTAGGGATTGGAATCAAAGACCAGTGCTTGGTTTCCTATTCTTAGAAATCTAAAGTTGTCTTACCTAGGATCTATGCTAGAAAATCTATATGAAGGACATGTTCCCTTTGGTCTAAGAAGATCCAGTGTAACTCAATGGCCATGCCAAATTCAAAGACTAGGAGAAGGCCAAGGCCTAAGCCCACTCTCAAAGAACTTAATGAGACTACTGAAAAGTTGCTGCAAGAGCTTGTGCTTCTATATACAGAAAGCATTTCCCATGCCATCCAAAAGAATATCAACATTGAATATGATCATGTTTCTACATCCCTGTGGACATATGTGTGCTCCAGATTCTACAAGCTGCAAGACATGCAAAGAGAGGAGCTGAGGTTGAAGCAAGCACTAGTACATTATAGCTCAAATTTTGACCTAATTTTTTTACCAACTTGAGTAGAGAGTTGTTGAATACCTTTTTTTTGTTTTTTATGCTCGAGTTGGTCAAAATTTTGACCAACTTAGGGTTTCCCAAGTTGGTCAAAATTCTGACCAACTTCAGTTCATAATTAAACAAAGAAAATCATCATTCATTATTTCTTATTTTGTGACATTTATTTTTGGCAATGCTTTGCGTGCATGTGGGAGGTATTTGATGGCTATTTGATTTTGTTAGGATGTATTTCATGGTGATTTGATTTGATTTCTACCCACACAAAGCCCCAACTTGAGATTTGGAAAAGAGGTTTTTATTTGTTATTTTATTGTGCAGTGCGAGAGCTATTTGTGATGATGCTTCAAAGGGATCTCATACTGAATGATAGGCCCAGGTGGGGAGTTCTTCCAATTGACATTCATTATTCTAGGAGCACCTAGTTGATTTCCCAACAAAAGAGTTGTTTAGCAAAAGAAAAACTCTCTAAGAATTGGTATCATTGATTTAACTTATAAATGTGCTTCTATTGTTATCAATTTGAAATGTAGTTCAAAGTCTTCACATTCAACAAAATTTGATTGATCTAATGTGAAAAGAGAGTGATCATGTCCTTCATTTGATTTAACTTATTAAAATGAAGCAGGGATAACTTTAAGAAACCCCTCCCGAGAAAAATATTTAAAATGTTGGCAAACTCAACATTAAATATGTAGGAAAAAATTCTAATCAAGGGTGATTTTTTCATTTGAGGTAAGGGAGAAAAATATTTTCTATTGGCAAAATTTTCCTTTCCATATCAAAATTTAATAATAATCGTGATTAATTAATTTTATTTTTTTTGGTATGCAAATAAATGTAGGAAATTTTTTTGTTGGTCATAAACATTTTTCTAATGTGGGAGGTGAATTAATTATTTCATATAACACAAAATATTAATATAGTTGGTTAATATATCTCAGTTTCCAAAGAGAGATTATTTAATTTTTTGGTGAATTTATAGAGTCACAAGTGGTCCATGGTCCACATGCCAAATGTACACTGTATAGTATACTTGTAGTATGCCAATCCATTAAGATTCAATTAATAATGTGTCCTTTTTTATTGCCAATTTGGTCATCATCACTTTTAATATTGTCATTTTTATGGTCAAAGGAATTGATTTGGACCGTTGATGTAATACAGATCAATGGCTTCAACTCTATTTTGGGCCTAATTTTAAACGACATACCATAATGCCTAAATCTTCCTAAAATTAGGACATGTGTCCCAAAGACCAAAACATAAAATAGTTGGCTAAATGGGGGTAGTTGGAGACACACATTAATAAAATGGTAGGCAATGCTCAACCCAAGGGAAAATATTATTTTGTTTTAAGGGTGAAATAACATTGTCCAATAAGAAAACATTAGGGAAAGACTGGCAAATTTTTTTAAAATAATTGTGTTCTAAATGTAGATTACATTAGCGATTGGACCAAGATTTTGGACCAATTATGTGTAAACTAATGAGCGATTAGCATGGGATTTTGACCCAAATTATTTAATATCTCAGTGATGTGGTTGACTCCATATGTAGGTTTTATTCACCAAATTGTGATTTCCCAAAGAGACGGAATAGCCAATGGGCAAAGATTCGCCACTAAAAAAATTACTAAAACAAAGAAAATCCAACAGAAAATATCCTTCCAAAAATGGAGAGAGTTGCAAGTGAATTCCTTAAGGTTGCATATTATATCTACACCATCAAAGAAAACATAAATATCTGGAAATTATATGCATCATTATATACCAAAACAAATTGGGTTTGAGATAGATGTGATCTGATAATCTGTTCATTAAAAGAACAAAAAAAAATTACAAAATAAGGGTCGACTAAATTGGAATATGGAAATTTGTATGTATACCCTTACATCTCTACTTCCAATGGACTATGAAAAGGCAATTTACAATTATTGAGAGGGGACATTGTTTTGTATTAAAAATATAAACATTTTATGAAGGAGATCAACAATTTAGTTACATCACACACTTTAAAGGTTCATCACAATCTGATCGTTGTTTCATCTGCTCTGCTAACCCTTTTAGTCATCACTTTAAAATGTAGTTCAAAGTCTTCACATTCAACAAAAATTTGATTTTTAGTGGGTTCATTTGAAATCATTCAATTTCATGAGCACATAAAAAATCTATTTATATTTATAGAAACTTTTAATGCTATTCTTTTTTGCACACATGCTAAATAAAATATTTGTGAAGATAACAAGTAAAAATATTTGATTTTTAGTGGGTTCATTTGAAATCATTCAATTTCATGAGCACATAAAAAATTTATTAGCATTTATAGAAAATTTCAATGCTATTCTATTTTGCACACATGCATAATGAAATATTTGTGAAGATAACAAGTAAACATATTTCATTTATCTACCTTGTAGTGAGGATCAAAGAAAAGTCAGCTACTGAAGAATTGGAATTCATCATCAAGAGTGCAGGTGAAGATATTTCTTTCATTTCTTTTTTTTTTCAAATTTCCAAATTTTGTTTCTAGTAGTTTCTAGTATCACGATCTTCTCTTGCATAATCCTTTCTTCATTCTGATTATAGAAATATTTGTGGCAAAAATCCTAACATAATATTGGAAAAAGTAAAATTTCATTCAAACATTTTTATAGAAAAGATGTGGAATTTCAATGCAAGTTTTATGGAACAAATTGTATATATATTTATAATCCATATTTTTAAACTAATGCCTAGTGAATTATCATTAAAATGAGAAAATAATGATTACTAAATAGTGAGGTTGATATCCACAATTCTATACTCATTATTTCCTCATCCTGATGATGAATATTAGATATAATTTAAAGCATAGATTAAAAACATCTATTTAATGATATGATTGATCTTCTGAGAAAATAGGGAAAAGTCATTTTAATTGGAACCTTAGTTTTAAGAAGATAAGAAAATGATATGTGTCTTACATTGAGAGAGTCCAAGTTGTGCCTTGTTGATGCCCTAAAAAATCATAACAACTTTTCAAGAATAAGATTTTGTTAGCACTTGTTATTAAGGGTCATAAGAAAATATAATCTTATCATACTAACTACAAATATACTTAAATCACTTTCCATGGTATCTTATAGTAATGATGTCTCATTATATTAGTGAAAACAAAATGACACTTAATAAGATTTTGTTCACACTTGTTATTAAGAGCTATAAGCAAATATACTCTTATCATACTAACTACAAATATACTTAATCACTATCCATAGTATCTTCTAGTAATGACATCTGATTATATTAGTGAAAACAAACTTACACTTAATAAGGAAACTATTTTTATTACAAATATCATATTGCAGAGGAAAATATACTTGCAAGAAAGATTTCTTTCTTGCAATCTTATGTGGTCCAGCTATGCCTTTTTTAGAATGTGCCTATTGTTGATCTTAGATTGGTTTTGACAATTGAGTGTGAGCATACTTAAGACATTTAGTTTATGCCAAACTAGTAATGCAACTTGAGTATAATATGTAAATACAAGAGTATGTTGAGTTGCAATTAGTGCCGAGTGATTCAAGTGTTGAGCAGATAGACCATGCTGAGTGATTCAAGTGCCAAGTAAATAGTAGATGCCAAGCAGTTTAGGTGTCGAGTCATAAATAGAATTTTAGTATGTGTCAAGCATCAATAACTTCAAGTACCGAGTAACACAGATTGGAAATACTTGTTTGTGATTGCACAAACAACTATGTAAACCATTTTCAAGCTAACTTAAGGTTAGATTTTGATTCTTTGAAGATAAGAATGAATCTATTTGTAGAATCCCTATGTTTGCATGCAGAAAATTAGAAAATAGAAAGGATTGAGTGGCAAAAAGGATAAATCTTAGCCATAGATTCATACCTAACCATAAGCCACCAAAGTTTTTATAAGGAAGATGAAGCTTGAACAATTATGAGGGATTGATAGAGTGAAAGAGATCATGTTATAGGAGGTAAAAAGGGGTGAATAACCAAATTTGTTTATAGAGCATTTCAAGGTGACTTAGCAGTGAGAGTGAATTGTAGAATCAGTTGGAGGAGAACAAAGAATAGAAGGATACAAAAATTGTTACATTAGATCAGAGAGGATCAAGAAGGACACTATTCAGATTTGATCTTTAATTAGGCAACCATAGCCAATCAAAAGATATATGCTAAAACATTCTAACAAGTGATTTTAGTTAAATCTCCTAGGTGGAGTAGTCCTAATAGATTGTTTTAAATCCTTTAATAGGGTGACATTCCAAGTGGATGTTTTGAAGTCCTTTAGCTAGGCACACTTCTAATAAGGTGTTTAAATCCTCTAACAAGGTGGGACTTAACAGTCCTTGTAAGCCTTTAACAGGGAAGATCATGTTTCATGGTCAAACCATTGTAACCTTAATTGGCTACACTTTATTGCTATAGTAGTGAAGATTTGTGGGTGTCATCCCCACCCCACATTGACCTTATATTTGGAGGTTTTTTGGGTTATCATATATGGTGTTAAGTGTGTATGTTCAAATTGCTTATATGTTTTAGATGCATTTACTTTTCATGTTATTTTTAGTTCATATATTACATGCACCTAATGAATGGTGAAATTTTTAATATCTAAAGTTTGAGCTTCTGATTCACCCCCCCCTCACCCCCCCGCCTTTAGAAGTATATGTTTCCCATTTCTAATTCCAATAATTAGTATCAGAGCTAATTTCTCAAAAGAAGAAGATTTTCAACTTAGAGGAAAGATCCTAAAATGGAAGTGTACAAATTGGGAAAGACCATTGAGAACCAGGGGATTAAAATACATCTCATACTACATCAACTAAATGAAGCTAGAGATGCTTTGAAGAGTTCCTTGAAAAGAAGAAAAGAGATTGCTATAGCAGAAAATGACACACAATACAAAGAGATTGACACCAAAAATCTATTTGTAGATGGTAACTCTAGTGAATTTGATGCAACAATTGTAGATCTAATGGAGAAGAATAGAGCACAAGCTGAAGAAATTAGAAATCTCAAGTTGGAGCAAGAATCACAAGCTATGCTACTATGTGAGGTGACTGAACAAAAGAAGAAACCTATAGAAGACAAGGCCATGATTGAAGAAGACAAAAGAATTTTGACAAATAGATTGGAAGAAAATTTGATAGAGCTATCCAAGATCTCAAACATGAAATTGGATACCTTAAGCCAAATGATGAATGCTCATCATGAGTTGAATGTCAAGGAAATTGAGATAACTACATTGAAGTTGCAGAATGAACAACTGTAAAATGACCTAAAAAGAGAAAAAGAATTTTTTGAAAGTTTCAACAAGCCAAATAAAGCCATTGAGTACTTTGAGAAATTACTAAAATCCCCTAGATGCAATAAATATATATCAAGATTGGGCTACACAAGCACTAAAGAAGGAGAATCATCCAAAGCTACTAAGGAAAGGAATAACAAAAGTAAGAACTCCAAACCTACTTATCATCATTGTAGAAAGAAAGGGCATACCTCTAATGTGTGTAGGAGCAAGAATACAAATGCTAAGCCTAACAACATGGTCCATTGTCATAAGTACAATAAACAAGGTCATCAAGCACATGAATGTAGAACTAGAACCATGCATGCACCAAAATTTGAAGGCTATTGCTACAACTATCAGAAGTATGGACATAGAGTCTTTGAATGCAAATCCAAATCCACATGGTCAACAAGCAAGCCAACAAAGGTGAGAAGCTATGGAAGTTCTTATAACTAGGATTACAATACAAGATATAGCTATCACTACTATCAGGAATATGGACATGTACCTAAAAACTACATTAGGACTCACTTTAGTGGTAATTACAAGAGGTGGTTGAGTCAAACTACATGTTTTAGCTATTTGAAGACTAGTCACGTCAAGAAACATTATCCAACTAGGTCAAAGGAACCAAGTTGTGAATTTGATAAAGGTAAAGGCAAGGAAGATGTTGAACACATCAAGAATGAGATGAATAAGACATGGAAGAAGAAACAAGGTTACAGTACATCAAATGAAGAAGGGATCACTTCACCCAAAGGTTCAAGTGGTCACACTTCACCAAACTAAGCAACAAGAGGTATGTGGGACTAAAATTCAAAAGCATTATATCATACATCAATTCCAAAAGGAAACAACACTAAAAAGATTACATTAGCATGAATAAAGATGCAAGAAGTTGTAGAAAATTCAAGGTTAAATCTTCAAGTTTTCATGTTGTTGCTGAGCATGAAAAGTTCTTTGTGTATGCCAAGTGAAATACTAGTTAGAGCCAAGCTATCAGTTGAGGTTGATCCTACAGTAGCTACTGAGTGATGATCATGCTAGTAGATGCCAAATGAAATAGAAATTATGCTGATGCTGAGTTTACAATTGTACATGCATTAAGCATTAAATGTAGAGTTTTGAAGGGTATAAGGTCAATTTTCACTCATTGTTCATCATTTCAATTTCAAGCAATTACAAGGAGAACAAAAGGAAACTCAAAAACCAAGTTTGAAGCATTTGCACAGATTCCAACAATGATCCAACATAAGTTCATCAAAATTTTAAGGTATTCTTCATAAGCTTAGTCACTCAATTTGAAATTTGTTAAACCCTAGCTTGTCAAATGGCATTCAGTTCAAGGAATGTAGAGGGTCAAGGAGTTTTGAATGTTCAATTAGTTAGCAATAAAGTAAAGCAACCAGACTTTAGAGAAATTCTAGACATTGCATATAAACAAGGCCTATTAGGCACACTTTCCATGATTCCTCTGAAGGTCATAATGGTCCAAGATGTTAGAAAATGCTATAACTACAAGATAGGTGGAATAGGAGATATGGAAATAAGGCAAGCCTATGAAAAATTATGTGAAAACAACATTTTGAAAGAAGAATTTAAGATTGTTGAGGGGAAGGGTTTTACCTATGCCCTAGATTTCCCTATAGTATTCAAAATAAAATGGATCAAGATAGTGCTAAGAAGAATACATGATGGATTCTTATGGCTAGAAGATGGTCCCATTAAGATTTCAAAGAGAATAGTTCATAGGGTAACTAGTTTTACAACCCTAGGTCGGCCAAAGACCCTACGAAGTGACTCAAAGGAAGTTATTGAGAAAAACACAGGAGCAAAATGGAACAAATGTGGAATGACTATTGATACTATCATAGATCCTCTATTGGAATTTTCCATAAAGGTAATTTCTCACAAGTTTTATCAATCAAGTAGGGTAAACAGTGTACCCTGCATTGTAGTAGATGTGGGCTATAAAATTGCAAAGAAGGATCATACCTATGATCTTTCTGACAAAAAAATCAGTTGCAGCTCAAGTCAATTAGTATATTGAGCAAATGGGAGATAACTTTGAGACTATCATGACCAGCTATTTTGAAGACTTCAAGAAGTCTATGTAATAGAAGATAAGAATACCAATTTCCTTGGTTGAACAATAGTATAATGACATATGCTTTCTTGTTGATATTGACTATACATATGTACATGCTGTTGTACCTAAGGTAAGATGGCTAAGACCCTTAGGATATGAGATTAATGTTGATGAAGCCTCAGTTGCCATCACTGCACTTCTTGCTAAAGAAGTTGATAAATTAGCCAAAATCTTTAGCAATTATGATGTCATGAAATTAAAAGTTGAGATGGAGTTGAAGGAATCCTCCACATTGAAGAAGAACGACAAATTGGTGAAGAAATTAAAGGCAAAATTTGGTGATGGCTATAGTTGAAGAGCAACAGAAAGAACAAAGTGTGCAAGACACACGAATGCCAACTATGAGCCCTCCTCATGACACTAGTATACTTGTAGAAACCATAACTATTAAGGATGTTCCTAATAGCTCAACTTAGAACATTAATCCTTTAATTGTAGAAGATTTCAAGAACATTCTTGATCAATCCACACTACAAGCAAGATTATATGAAAATCTAGTATTGGTTAGTGTAGATGAGCTTTAGAAGGTAGTAGCTGACATAACAAGGAATAAGGTGAACACACAAGAACCACCTTCTGCCATTCCTTTAGCTACTAGTGTTCAACCCTTGATTCAAGCAATTGAAAATACATCTATCAAGGTTGACACAAGTGTTAAAGAAGACACAATTGAGTAGGGGTAGATTGCTAAAGAAGAGGAAAAGGAAACAACAACTAAGCAAACAAGATAGATAGACACATTTGTACTTGCAACAAAACCACAAGGTGTAACTCAAATCATTGTGATTGATGGAAGTAGATCTAAAGAGAGCAAGGATATACCAAAGGAGAAGGAGCAAGAAGCTATTCAAGCATTAGTAACATTACCAACATCAAGCACTACTACAAAAATCCTTTAGAAGTTGAGCATAGAGGCAATACGACTAAAAATTTTAGCACTAGGCTCATGCTCTACAAAAGTTGACAAGGAACTCACTATGGTGATGTAACTTTAGATGAATAAATAATGATACCTCAGTTTAATTATGCAACAATGACACTAGAACAAATAAACATGTTGTAATAACCTTTGGAAAAGAAGAAACATCAAGAAATACTTAGAAAGGAATTTAGGCAAAGGCAAGCATTACAAGACATCAATAAAATCTTCTTAGATGCATTTAGTCTACCTCCACCTAAAGAAACAAAGCCTCTATTGGAAAAATTGTCAGAAATTGTTGATAAGGTCAATAATGAAGATATTGACACAAGTGAAAAACTTCTTGAGTGGTCAAAAAAGAAATTCCAGAATAAAGTAAACAAGAAAATATCTAGTGAGATTGCACTTACTCAAGTTGCACTAACCACAAAGGCTGAAGATGTAAAGAAGTACTAGAGAATATTTTCACATTGTACACTAAACTATGTGACCCAACACTCTTCACTCAAGAAACAAGACATAGAATTATGAGTCTGGAGAGAAATCTCAATGTATCAGGTATGCAACTACCTCAAAACCTAGCTTAGAGTGAGAAGCATTTTCATGCATTGCTTAAATCAAAGAGTCAACTAGTTGTGTTAATATAGAAGAGGCTAATATAAGAGCTAAGTTGACACAAATTCAAGCCTCCCTCATCCTACATATGAAAATACTCTATAAAGAGATAGGATATGTAGAAACTTTGTTAAAGAAAGATCCTCATCTTTCTACATCAAATGGACTAGTTCACCTAGTTGTCGATCTTGCAATCCAACTCAAGTCATTGGATGTTGCATGTGACAATTGGGATGTAGCTCTAAAGATAATTATGGAGGTCCACAAATCCTTTTTGGAAAAATTCACTCTAAGTGTATAGATCCTTTGACATAAGTGTCAAACAGGGGGAGATAAAATAATGAAATGAAGGAGATAAACAAAAAGGGGAAGAGAAAGACAAGAGTAAGGGGGAAATAAACCAAAGGGGGAGAAAACAGGGAAAGGAGCAGATAAAGAAAGAAGAGAATAATGAAAGAGGGAGCTAAATCAGTTTTTGACCCCAGTAATATACATTTTGAGGAATACAATGCACAAATAGACATAGAGTAGAACACATATTAGATAATAGAGCATCAATTGAAAATACATTGAAGACAAAGACCATTAGCAAGAGACAAATCTACTTAGAATGGAGAATAGATTCTTAGATATAGAATAGGCACATTAACTCAAGGGGAGTTATAAATTTTGAGGTAGGTTATTACAAAATTTTGAAAATTTGAAGTTTTGTATATAAGCCAAGTTGTGAATATGATTATACTTGAGAAGATTAGATTGATTATGTAGTGTTTTTGACACTCATGTCAAAGGGGGAGATTTTTGATCTCGAATTGGTTTTGACAATTAAGTGTCAGCACACTTAAGACATTTACTTAGTATATGTCAAACTAGTAATACATGCAAAGTATAATATGTAAATACAAGATTGTGTCGAGTTGCAATGAGTGCCAAGTCACTCATGTGCCGAGTCACTCAAGTACCAAGTAGATAGACCATGGTAAGTGATTTAAGTGCTAAGTAAATAGTAGATGCTAAGCAGTTCAAGTGCCAAGTCAGAAATAGAATTTTAGTATGTGCCAAGCATCAGTAACTTCAAGTGTCAAGTAACACAGATTAGACATACTTGTTTGTGATTGCACAAACAACTATGTAAAGCATTTTCAAGCCGACTTAAGGTTATATTTTGATTCTTTAAAGATAAGGATGAATCTATTTACAAAATCCCTATGTGTTTGCATGTAGCCAATTAGAAAATAGGAAGGATTAAGTGACAAAAAAATGAATCTTAGTTGTAGATTCATACCTAACCCTAAGCCACCAAAGTCTCTATAAGGAAGATAAAGCCCCAACAATTATGAGGGATCAATAGAGTGAAAGAGATCATGTTATAGGAGGTAAAAAGGGGTGAATAATCAAATTTTTTTACTAAGCATTTCAAGGTGACTTAGTAGTGAGAGTGAATTGTAGAATCAATTAGAGGAGAACAAATAATAGAAGGATACAACAATTGTTACATTAGATTACAGAGGATCAAGGAAATTGTACAAATTTGATCTTTAATTAGGCAACCAAAGCCAATCACAAGATCTATGTTCAAACATTCCAATAGGTGATTTTAGTTAAATCTCCTAGTTGGAGTAGTCCTAACAGATTGTTATACATCCTTTAATAGGGTGACATTCCAAGTGGATGTTCTAAAGCCCTTTAGCTAGGCACACTTCTAAAAGGGTGTTGAAATCCTCTAACAAGGCGGGACTTAACATTCCTTGTAAGCCTTTAATAGGGCAGATCATGTTTCATGGTCAAACCATTGTAACATTATTTGGCTAAACTTTATTGCTACAGTAGTGAAGATTTGTGGGTGTCATCCCCACCCCAGTTTGACCTTCTCTTTGTATTTTTTCTGGATAATCATATTTGGTGTTAAGTGTCTGTGTTCAAATTGCTTATATGTTTTAAATGCACTCACTTTTCATATTTTTTCAGTTCATATATTACATGCATCTAATGAATGGTGAAAGTTTTAATAGTTGAAGTTTGAACTTCTGATTTACCCCCTACCCCCCCCTCTCAGAAGTATATATTTCCCATTTGTAATTCCAACACCTACCTTGGTAATTGATAGCTTCAAAGGGCTTCACATTAAATCATGGCTTTTCTGTGATCTCACATGTTTTAATTTTATGGATCTCAATTATTTTTTGGAGATACTGTATTCAACTTAGGGATCTAGTTTGTGTTTACATCGAATGGCTTTTTCTAGTGTCATGGTTACAATTTTAATTCTAGATCAAAATCAATGAGGGTGGATTTTATGCCCATTTTTGGCTTGGCTCTCTAGTGTTCATTTTGTTATTAGATAATGACTAGATTAACACTTGTCTTCATATGATCATTGGGCTCTTTTATAAATCATAGTATAATTAGCATGTATATTACATTATGTAGGTCGGGTATTAGGCAATGATTTGGGGATTAATTTTGAATAGCTCCACTCTTTTGGAGTTTTGATGTAATGAGCTAACTATACTGGGTTCTAGATTTCACAAGTTTATTTCATGAGGGAGCCTAGAAGTATAGTTAGCCAAAAAATAACTCATCGCCTCTACATTAAGAGACTCTAATTCTATATTGTATGTGGTCTTGCATTGCCCCATCACCATCTTCTTGTCATCATAAACCTCTTCCACAACTTCATTCCTTTGATTGCATTCTGTCTAATTCCAATATTGCTTGCTAATAATACAAAAAAATTATCCTCTCCAAGGGTCATGTCCCTATTCTCCATAATGATTGAGGTCTTATCTACCTCTTTCATTGATCCAATCTTTAAATGGCCTTTCTCTTTACTACTGTCATCAACATTTACAATCACAATGTTGATTGTCTACTCCATGTTTCCTTCATACTGCAAGGTACCCCCTCATCATGTTCTAACTCTCTGTGTGTGTGTCCTCTTCACCATTATTGTCCTCTATTTTAGATATTTGTTCTCCCCTCAGCTCTATTATTTGGTCTATCTCAGTGACCATTCCTTTTCCATTTGCTTGATCCTCTACCTTAACAAGTTTCTCAACATCTTTATCTTCTTTATTGTCCAATTTTTGTTTAGCTTCTTCCTCTGCCTGCTACCTTATTAATACCTCTAGTCTCCTTCCTCTTTCTTCATTCATCTCACAAAGATCGTAAATCTCACTAAGCTCATACATCAATAAAATACAATCTAATCTTCAGTTGACTCAATGTAATAGTTTAAATACACTAAGATCTTCTTACTCTTGTATACCTAAGAGATGTGTTCAAGAAATATAGATAAATGCAATATTGCTAAGGATTGTGATGACGAAAAATTAAGCTTAAAAAGGATAAGTCAATTTTGACTATTTAACAATTTTAGTTTAGGAATTAAGCTTTAGTGTGTGAAGTTTAAGCTATTCGAATCATGGCAAGTGAAATAAATATAATATTTGATGTTTTAAATTTAAGTAACTTGTCAAGTCTCAATTCTTGCTCTATTTTTTGGTTGTAGTAAAAAGAATGTTATGAACATCAATTTTTTCCAATGTTGCTTCTTGCCCATCTTTTCCTAGGCTCCAGATGCTGAAAATAACAAAAAAAATCATTAAAATCATCCCTTAGACATGTAATATCTCATGATTAAGTCCTTAAATGCCCAATGCCATGTTCTAGTCCATATGTGATCTTTTGAATATCAACATTGGAGGATCCAAATACAATGGAGATACAATCATCCCCTACTTCACGATCAACAATAATCAAAATGAAGTATAGTAAGAATTAGAAAATTAGAATGAAGTATAGACCTTACATAATTTATTAAACACATTATCAAATAATCTTTTTATAATTAATAGAGTTTGGACATTTGTTTTGCCTTGCCAGAGTACCATAACAAGACATATTAATTTGACGAAAATACCTAAATTTGAGGAATCAGTTGACAATGTTAAACATGTAGATTAAAGCACTAGATCATATTATACAAAGGAAATATAATTATAATATTAAGGGTAAAATATCATCTAGTAAGAAAGAAACATTCTAATTCTAAAGACCATGAGACCTAGATAATGAATCACTACAAGCCATCTACTAGTTAGATCCCATTGATCAACATAAATGTTTAAAATGTTATTCAATCTGTTGTCATTTCTTAAAGATATTTTGAAATTCTAAATAGATTTAATAATAATCATGAAAAATGGAACAAGAATTTGAAAGGAACATAATCAAGTATTTCTATACATCAACTTAAAGTAGAAATAAAAAAAATTAAGTAAATCTAGATGACTATAGAATAATGGAAGCTAGAACCTACTCTAGATATCGATCCATATAATTAGCTCTGAAACTACACTGATCTATATAATGCTATAGAATAATGGAAGATAGAACTAAACTTATGCATTCTTAAAGTGAATTTAAAAAAATGTGGTACAAGAAAAAAATCATAAAAAGAAAAGAAAAACTCCAATAATGACAATGATACAAGATTTGGTCTAAAGAAACCTAAAAGGGGAAAATCTCTTGTTGGATACCCAAATACTCTCCAAAATGAACTATAGTCAATCAAGTACAACTAATATGAAATAATTTCATTTTAAATCTGACCTTTACAACTCTTCAAGTCATTTTCCTATAATGGCTTAACCAACACAACTTCTCTTTCAATAAAGGTAAGCAAGAGTGTCAACCCCATAAAAAATAACCAAACTCCCTAAATAGATGTATGAATTTATAAAGTAGAGAAATAAAGAAAATTTAAATTTGGAAGTAGTAATGAAAAACCAAAAAAAAATCCAATTTTATTGGCATGTTCAAATTATTTGTGTTCACCACTATTATTAGTGTTATTCATATAGGTGAATTGCTCACTAGGAAACTAGACTGTAAACATGGGAAAATCTACCATTGTGAACCAAAAATATGTACAGATATTTTTTCATCCCTAGGGTGCTTTAGATCAACCTTAAAATCCCTTTATACACCTCTTTAATGTGTCACAAATAACTCAAGTTGTTCATGGTAGAAACATCCAGGGGACATAACTACAAATTGTTGCAGAATTTCCATTTTTGTTAATGTGAATGCCCATTACTCTCAAACTTCCACCCATAGTATATTCTTTGGTTTCTCATTACTATCTTCCTCCATAGTTAACCTCCCTCTCTTTTTACCATCCTGGTAGACAACCTTAACCAAAAGTAAAATCACATTAGAGCAGATCCTACATACATTCCAATGTTTGACATTTGTATAGAAATAACCATACCTTCAAAGCACCATGTGTATTTATTGGTCTAACCACAAGGTTTGGACCAATGATTATATCAAAAAGTGAAATCAATTTTTTGTAATTTGGCCCTTCAAAAAATTTAAAATTTACCACAAATCCAAGAAATTGTTTGAAAGGTTGTGGACAAAAGAAACATAAAATATATGGTAATGTGGCCATGTGGTCCTAATCAATCTACTCGAGTCTTTTTGTTAGAGTATATGGGTAGGATAGACTTTTAACCTAACATGCCCTTGTTTGTGGCCAAGCTAAACTTGGTGTTTTTCCTAAGATTTACAAGATTTCCAATTGTGATAACTAATGTCTTATACTGAATCAGTGCAATTTTGATTTGATTAGATGGTGTGTGAGATCTCAAGGAAATAGTTCACCCATAGTTATTAGGAACTAAGCTCTTTGACTTCTTCAAGTTGAAAATCAAGAAGTTTTAGCATCCTGCTACATTTCCTTATCTAAGACCATGATACACAAAATTGGGAGATGGGGAAAAAAATATGTAAGATAGGCTATTAAAGTAAGGGGGGGCTTGAGTGAGAACTTATAGAGCCTATGCTAAATGCTCATTGCTAGTGGTTTTAGTCTCTAATTTTCTTGAGTGGAGTGTATTTTTCTATAATATGAGTCAAGAAATTGAAAAATATTAATATGGATAACTATAAGAGTAGAAATACTAGCCTTACCTTGCAACCAGTTTGGTGGACAAGAACTAGGTAATAATGAGGAGATTGTAGAGGTGGCATGTACTTGCTTTATAGAAGAGTTTTCCATTTTTGGAAAGGTTAGCATATCTTTATTTTGATTGCTTATTAGATATCTTCACTAGATATTTTAGGGGCAATGTTATAATATAATAATTGATTTTTTTTCAAGTTTCATTTAACTAGTAAACAAAGTTATTACATTTTATCTTTTGTGTTTGTATTGCACTTTGATGATGTTGGTTGAGGTCGATGGTAGTAATGCAACCCCTATTTACAAGTTCTTGAATTCAATCAAAGGTGGATTTTTTGATGATAGCATAAAGTAGAACTTCACTAAGATTTTTGTTGATAATGATGGAAATGTAGTTGATAGATATACACCCACAACATCTTCGTTGAAGATTGAGGTACTTGAAAATCATATTTTATTATTTTTTCAATTTGTTCTATGAAAATTGTAGTTACAATATTTTCAAACTCATTTTATTTGTTTGATGGCACATCTTATAGGAATAATGGCTAATATATGTAACCTTATGTTTGCAGGAAGATATCAAGAAATTGTTGGGTGTTGCCTAATGCATTGAGAAACTATGTTATAGTTATTCTTCCTATTTACGCTGAATTTAAGAAGCAATAATTTAACTTAGACATGGTTCTATTATGCCCATACAAGACAAAATGGATTAATAGTTATCATTCATAGTACATAATAATATTTTTCAATAATTGGAGAGTGCTCATGGCTCACTTTTTGAGTGTCATTGTTTGATATGAGTGTCTAGTTTAGGTTTAAGATTTACATAATACAAATTAAGCTATTCATGGATATAAATAAGCTAGTCATGGCTATAGATTCTCATGGTGTTGTTTAATCAATGAATCTATTCTCATTAAAGAATTAAAGGAAGAAAACCAAAGTTGTTTTTCTTACTTAAATGCCTAATGAATCTTATTTATAATAATTTTGAATCCACTATAGTCTACCATTGTATTTTATTTTGTATATTCTACATAAAAAGTCTTGTACCATTAGTTCTTTTGGCAAACTTACCAAGAATGACCACTTCATAATTATTTCAATTTCCTCAATGACATACTTAACTTTCTTTTTATAGCTATGCTAAATATTGCCATGATTATTCAATCTATGGTCTTGTTACGTGTAGGTATGGCTTCCCATCATATGTATAAATTTTAGAGGGAGTTGGACAAGGTGGGGGTGTACTAACTCTAGACTTATTTGTTGATCACTTCTTCATCAGCCTATAGTCACTATATTCCAAGTTCTCGATTCTTTTCCTTGTTCTGAAAATAAAATATTTTATTTAAGATTCCTTATAAGTTTAAGATAGAGAAACATATTCAATATCAACTTCCCCCTATTTCACTTTCTTTTGAAAACTAGTCTTCAAGTCACAGTATCATTTTTGGTTGGGTAGCATGTAGTAGTGAGTAGATATTTGACATGTATATGAACAAGAGTAAAATAATAGTAAATAAGTTATTTTTTCTTACAATTTATGTCTTTGCGTTAACAAATCAAATAGGGGATGACACAACTAGATTAGGGAAAAGGTTCTTTATGATAGATTCTGAATTAGATATGGAAGTTATAGCCATAGGCTACATTATCATCAGTTGGTCAACTATGATCAACAACATATACAATTTAGAGATGCAAGTAAAAAAATAATTGAGGAATAGGTAGTGCTATATCATCACTCTCCACAAAAAACTAATGAAGAAAGTAAAACTTATCAGGTCAACATGATTGGAGGAAATTGACTACCTCTACTCAAAGTTACTCCACATGAACCAATTTTTTTCATCTTTACATAATTTTTACCTTGCCTTGGTGAAAAAAATACCATACTTTGATTGTTCAACATACCAATTACCAACAATGATGGCTTCATCCAATTCAACAACTTTAACCTTACTGTTTTCACTTCATTTTTCTACACTTCAATTGTATTTATTGTCCATGGATAACTCATTGTGTTTGCATTAAGAGACTCCAATTCTATACTATCTATGGTCTTGCATTGACCCATCATCATCTTATTTTTATCATGAAGCTCTTCTATAACTTCATTCCTCTGATTTCTTGTCAAAATAGTACTTGTTGTTTGCACTTATTTTCCCACCAAAAATTGCTTTATTGATTCAAATTATGTACATCAAAACACCAACAACCTTCCTAGGTTGAAGAAAATTCAATTTATAGGCCAATCCTCTTGACCTTACATATTAACCTCTACTTGTTTGATCAAAATACAACTATGATTATTGACCTTCCAAATTTGCAAGAAAAGTTGCATAACAACTTTTTGACAATTTTTGCAACATTTTCAATGTTTCCAAAAAAATGACTTCAACTACCTACCAAAATTTGTTAAATCATGCAAGAACTCTAAAAAACATAAAATTGAATATTTTTGGTCAAATCATAGTGTTGACCAACATTGACTGGCCTACAACTTGCCCATAGGCCTTATTACAACATGCAAGAAATTTACCTAAAATGTATTCTAGGATGCTTGAGATTGACTTATTGCCATGTGTCGACTTGGACACTTTTTAATCACCTAATCTATCCAAATTTGATGTTTGACCATCTTGTTTAGGACCTTGGCCCCCTGCACCACTGCCCCACTTTGGCTTTTTGTACATCAAACATATAAGAATTCTAATTTTTTGGAAGATTTAACAATTTTGAGTTTATTGGAACCTTGTCCAACTCTTTTGCTTTTCTATCTTTCATTTCTTCAAATTCTTTCTTTTTGTTTCTATGATTGGATTTTGGGAGGTGATACTTGTAATGAAATCTTTGGCTTCTTCTAACTTTTGTCCTTGCTTTCTTGCCAATTTCCTTAACAATAAATCTTTAACAACAAAAAATGACATTTTATGTAACCAAACAACTTGTCATTAATTATAATATGGGTGAATTTGAGTGAGGTGACCAAATTTTTAAAATCATATGTGCAAATATAAACATTTAGTACAACATGTCCAATATTTTTGTAGATATACACATTAATTAGACCAAAAATTTTCTTTCAAAACCATATGTGTAGATATAAACATTAAGTAAAACATGTCTAATATTTTTGTAGATATACAAATTAGTTACACTAATAGGAAAATTGTTAGATTATGGTCTCAATTTTGAAGAAAAGTTGATAAATGTAATTTTCCTTGCAAAAAGTGTAAGGGCTTAAAGAATCAAAGAATTTTAAACACAACAACCTAGAGTCATTGTAGGCAACATGATCATATTGAAAGGGGCCATGATTTTTTTGGATTGGTGAATGTGAATTTCTAAGTGGAGGAACATAGAGGTGTGAATATCTAAGTTGAGGATAACACTCCCATGGAATAAGATGATAATATTCCAGAGGACATGATTGAAGAAGATGATATTGACACAGTTGATGAAAATGCTCACAATGATGGTACTAGTGCATCTAATAATGATGATGAAGATGGTCTTGATATACCTATACTTGAGAAGGCACACAAGCCCCTATACCAAGGCTCCCAAACAACTCTTCTCTTTGCTATAGTATTTTAGGTGAACTTGAAGGTTATGAATGGTTTATCCAATGTAGAAATGTCACATATACTAAGGTATGCCATTTTTTTCATCTTCAATATTGGCATACCATTACTATTCATTACATTAACAATTCATATTTGTTGTTGTAGGTTGATAGGTGAGTTTTTGTTACCACCATCAAACATTCTACCTCATTCATACCAAGAATTATCTACCATTATGAATCAAATTGGAATGAACTATCAAACAATACATGCATGTTCCAATGATCACATTCATTATCAAAAACAACATAAATTTACAATAGAATGCCTTGATTTTCATATTAGTAGATATTAGTAAGATCAAATAACAAAAAAGATGCCTCACAAGGTTCTTTGGTACATTCTTGTTATTCCATGTCTTGAATGATTATTCATGTGCACTAGCTTGGCACAATTTATGGATTATCAAACAAAAAATAGAAGTCAAGATGACATTATGCAATGTTAACATTCTAGTCAAGTTTGTTTATTAGTGACATACACACTTATTCAATTAGTCATTAGCTACTGAGCTTATTGTACAATTAACAATGTTCACCAAGTAATTCAGGCTCTACCGAGTACTTAGAGCATCATTCAATTTGTGCCAAGAAGTTTCTACCAAGTTGGTGATTATCAGTCTAAACTGAGCTTCTTAGTGTTTACCAAGTTTCTCAGTGAAAAACAAGTTCTTCAGTGGCTATCGAGTTCATAGATTCAATGATGTAAATTCGGTGTTGACTGAGCTATGTAATGTCAACCAAGTGATTCAGTTTATATCGAGCTCATAGTGATAGCATTGACTGAGCTATGTAGTATTAATCAAGTGATTCAGTTTATATGTCGAGTTTCACAGTATTCACTGGGTCACCAATGCAAAATAAGTTCAGACTAATTGGAAGCGATTTGTATGAGCCAAGATTCTACATCTACTAAGAGCATGATGATACCAAGCATTGATAATGGTTGTTGAACATTAGAACTTCACCAAGTTTTTCTTTAGAACCTGAGTACCTATAGTTGGGCTGACTTTGTGTATTTTTAATGAAACTTGTATTGTAGTGGACTTTATTGATTTATAAATTGGACTGGTATATATGTAATGAATTGTATCATATCCAATATGTATGGACAATATGTTGAATATCACCAAATTATAAAGTGAAAAAGTGAAAAGTAAAAGGCTACAATAATATAAGGAGAAACAAAAATTTATCCATCACATCAAGGTGATCATTACACTCAAAGGAATCTCATTTGGTAAATCAAGTTGCAGATAAGAGATCAGCCACTAGTTCATCCTAACAGGTGGAACAATTAAATCCTTTCACAAGGTAGACTTAATATTTTTTTTGTAAATCTCTTTAGCAAGTGCATACTTCACTATATGTTTGTAAATCCTTTTGCAAGGTGGATCTAGCAGTCCTTATTGATCCTAATAGGGTAGATCATCAAAAGTGATCATTGTTAGCCTTAACTGACCCACTTTATAATGCAGTACTAAAGCTTGTGGGTATGATCCCCACCCTAGTTTTACTTTCTATTTGAAAGGTTTTAGGGTCACCATATTGTGTGTCAAAAGTGTTATGAATGTTTTAATACTTCCAATTTTTCATACATTCAATTAGATCAGAATACACATGAAGAATTAATTGGTAAATAAGAATTAAGTTTTATTGGTTATTGATTCACCCCTCCCCTCTCAGTAACTTAGCCTATCATATATTTCCAATAATTGATATCAATGCTTTGTGGTTTTCAGAAAAAAAATTTAATAGCTTGAGCAAAAATTAGAAGCTATGGAGGTATTCAGACTTGATAGGACTATTGACAATGAAAAGCTAGATTTGGAATTGGCTATTGGGAAACTCAAGAAAGAAAAGGATCAACTCTCTCAATCCTTGAAAATAAGAAAAGGTATTGCAATTTAGATGAATGATAAAATTTACATTGAAGAGAGAATTGAAGACATCCATTCAGCAAGAAATTTAGATGAAGCCAATAAAGCAATCGGAGATTTATTAGAGAAGAATGGCACACTTCAAGAAGTAAGAAAACTGAAAAGAGAGCAAGAAATTTAGTTAGTAAGATTGTTAGAAGGAAATAATAATGAAATTTAGTATCTATCCCTTCAATAGGTAGACTTCATTAATCAACTCACTAATGTAAATGAATAAATCACGAATTTAAGATTAGAAAATGAAAGATTGTAGAATTATCTAGAAACTAAAAGGAAAAGCAATGAGAGGATGATGAAATCTCAAGCATACATGGATCAACTAAATAAGAAAATCCAATACAAAAGAAAAGGCAAAGTAGGAATTGGATATATAGAATAAGGTGAGTCATCTAAGCAAGGAGCTCAAAAGAATCGAAGACCTACTTGCAGTCACTATGGTAAATTAGGTCATACATTAAACAAATGTTGGAGCAATGGAAAATGGTACAATTGTAATCAAAATGGTTATAGAGCTAATGAATGCAAAGAGAAACCTAAATTTGAGGTCAAATGTCACAAATGCAAGAAGCATGGGCACAAATTTTCTGAATGCAAAAATAAGATATTAAATCCAAAAAAGTAGATTGTAAAAGCTATATTTGGTTGGGACTAAAACACTTGGTGCATATGTCATTACTATGGAGAATTTGGACACATTGTAATGAATTGTATACAGCATCACATGAGGACAAGAAACACCATGAGAAGATGTTTCATTTCTATAGAACTTGGTCATCTTGCCAAGAACTATATGAACATTGAAAGAATTGAAGATGAAAAGAAAGACAAGGCTAATAACATCAGAAAGTAGATGACACAACAATGGATTCCAAAATCTTCCAAGAATGCAAGTATGAGCAATAAGGCACATGTCACTCAAGAATTGGGCAACTCAAGCATTTCTACTTGATCTCCCTCAAGGAGAACTAGAACTAGGATTCTAAAGCAAACATCTTACATTAGTTCCAATTAGCAAAAAAGAAAGATCCATACCAGCATTCAAGATACAAAGGGATCACTAAGTGTTTGAAGAAATTCTAAACATTACCGAGTGAGATTAGGTTGCAAGACCTATCAAGCAAGGTCAAGAGTAACTAAGTTATCATGTGGACACCAAGTTGTGAATGTTCTTATCGAGCATTTAATTCAAGCTAAGTGGAAGACAACCTAAACATCAACACCTAGAAGTGAAGGGTTTAACCCACATTCCTCGCATGCCCTAAGATTTTTAGATTAAGTGGATAATATTTATCCTTAGCCATGTGCACAATGGGAAGCTATGGTTGGAGTGGCCTATTCCCATAACAAAGAAAATAATTCATAAAATCATAGGGCTTCCAATGCTGGCTAAGGCTAAAACAACCAAAACCCAAAGTTAGGTGGAACTGGAGAAGAAAACCCTTGCCAAATGGGATGGAAAGGGTATGAAGATCACTTGTATTACTGATATGGAGCTAAAATTTGGGATACATATAATTGCACACAAGATATACAGCTCAATTCAACTCAATAGTGTATTATGTGAAGCAGTGGATCTCACTTTCAAAGTGGTCAAGAACAATGTGGCATTTGACCTTGTCGAGTTGACGTTCAACCAATTAAACAAGAATATGGAAAGCATAAGAACTTCAAAGAATAACCCTTGTGAGTTTGGTTCACTCTTAACCTATTTATTTTCTTTGTGCAAAAGTTTTTCCCATCAAAAGGCATAGTTGTATGGAGAAAAGATGTACCTATTCTTTATAAAATCAATGAGTATATAGTAGAAATAGGAGAAAATTATGTTAGTATCATGGACAATTATTTTGATGCATTTAAGGATAAGATGAATAATAGATTCAGAATCTAAAAGAAACTTGTTGAAGATTACAAAGATGATATTTTTTTTATGGTTGATTATGATAAAGTGTATAGACAAGTAGTCAGACTGAGAATTATATGGGTCAAGCCTCTAAATTATGAGGTTAATATTGATGAAACCAAGGATATTATTGAAGCATTGTTAAATGAACCTATGGATCCAAAGGCTACATGTTTTGGGACATATGATGAAGCTAAAGAGAGAATAGAATTAGAAATAAAACTCCCTCAAGCAGTCATGAAAGGGAAGAAAAGAATAGAAAAATTGAAACAAACCAGCACCACTCTCCTGTTGACAAAAGGTAAAGGAGTTGACATAGAAGAAGATGATGTAGAAGATGAAGAAAAATTAGAAGAAGAAGAAAGGTAAGGTTATTATAACCAAACCTACTAAGCCATCTACTACTGTGTTTACAAGAAGGGCATCTAGGAAGAAACAAAAATTGGGTGGAGAAGGAGAAGATGTAATTTTCAAATGGCTACCACCCACATTCCAAGAGAAATCAAAAGAAATTGATTCCAGAGCCAGCATGGAAAACTTTAAATCATTAAGGTATGAGATAAGAACTATAGAGGAGAAGAATCAAGTTGAAGATATGGTTATGTCTAAGATGGGTAAATAGAAATATTCTCTTGACCAACTTGCACAATAGATTCCCATCAAATTAATGGAGAAAATCAAACCAAGATGGGCACATGCTATGAAAATTACAAAAGACATATATGAGCAGACCCCATGGCAACTCATGCAAAGCTTGAGTGATAAAGAAGTGAAAGAATCCATCAAGCAAAATGAAGAGAAATTACTTTGAAGTTTAACACTTGCTTGATATTGATTAATGACATTGAACATGTGGTAAGGAATGTCACCAACGCATGGAAGAAAATTTTCAATCTTCATAAGAAAATTGATTTTGTGGTTCATGTCAGTGACAAAGATGATGATGAAGAAAACAATGATGAGAATAAAGATGATGAGGAACAAGAACAGGAAGCTACCAAGGAGAATCTCCCTAAGATTCAAAGTATTGAGGAGACCGACCCAAAGAAGATTGCAGTAGCAATTATTGCCTCACTTCCTCACTCTCTGAGAAAAGCTTTAAAGCCATCTAGCTCAAAGAAAGGTACTTGCAGATACAATCATTCAACCAATCTTTGCACTAGTTCATCTCAATACTTCATTGATTGAAGTGACCAACACTTCTTCTACTGAGCAGTCATTGGTTACTTGCTCATCAATTTTAGTTACTCAACAACAAGGTACTTCCTCAATAAGTGTCATATCTACTTTTACTGCCAGTCCTTCTATTTCCACTATTGTTTCTATTCCAAGCATGCAAATAATAAGTACAAAGATAGTTGAGACCAAGCCTCAAATGAGTACAATTTTTTTAAGCAAAGGCAAAGAAAAGGAAGGATATCTCCAATCTAAATCTTGATCAAATGCATATAGTAGGAGAGATACTACAGAAGAAAGCTAAGAAATAGACGCTTGGAGAAGAAAGAAACAAAGAATTTCAAGTGCTTGAAGATGTAAAGAGCATTCTTGTAGAGGCATTCAGCACTAAGGTTGACACTTCTCAACCTATTTTGGCTCAGTTAGCCGAAGTGGTCTAGAAATTCAATGAAGATTTGAATGGAGAAGAGAAATTGTTGCAGAGAGTATAGAAAAAATTTGAAAATAAGGTATTGGAGCTAATTGCACAAAAGATTTCCATATACCAGGTAGATCTATCTACTATTCTAGGCTCACTAGAATCCTCTTGCAATAATGTGATCGCTCTATTTGGTAAACTCTGTGACACATCTATCTTCATGCAAGATATTAAAGATAAACTCTCCAAGATTGATGAAGATCTTAAGGCAAGTGCACATCTATTATCACTTGACCTAAGCTATAGTTATGCTCACTATACAAAGACCAGATTTTTAATTGATATGCAAGTAGAATTACTAAGGGAAGAAGCTAGGATAAGAGCTAAACTTGTAGATATACAAGACATGATTCTCCCAAACATGGATGCATTGCAGAAACATATTGCACATGCCAAAACTTTGATCCATGATAAAAACTTCTCCATTGCTGACGAAATGATAGAACTATTAGAAAAAGTGGAGATTACATTGCATGCAAGTAAGGTGTTGCAAGAAAATTGAGACAAGACATTATCATTGATTCTAAAGGTACATTCTGATTTCTTGTCACATTTTGGAATAACCATGTAAAATACACCTTTGGCATTTATGTCAAAAAGGGGGAGAAGATGTAATAAAAGATGTACTATACACTGATACAATAAAAGGGAAGAATATGAGAAGATGTATGTAATGTAAAATATATTGAATATATATGTATGGGGGAGCACCATCATATTATATACATGTACATTATTCAAATAAACATCTCTTACAAAATCAATTTTGAAAAATCTCAAAAATAGAGTATGTCACCAAGTTGAAGACACGAGATGGAGACTAAAGATTTTTTTTTTTTGAACTTTTTGAGAATTCAATTTTGATAAGTTTTTTTGTCACTAATTCCAAAAGGGGAGATTGTTGACATTCCAATCAAGTTTTTTTATTAGTGATATATACACTTATTCAATCAGTTAGTAGCTACCAAGCTTATTGTATAGTTAATAGTGTTAACCAAGTAATTTAGGCTCTACCAAGTTCTACAGTTGTTATCGAGTACCATGAACATCATTCAGTTTGCACCAAGTAGTTTCTACCAAGTTGGTGATTATCAGTGTAAATTAAGATTCTTAGTGTTTATCGAGTTTCTCAATGCAAACAAGGTTCTTTAGTGGTTATCGAGTTTGCAAGTTCAGTGATGTGAATCCAGTGTTGATTGAGCTATGCAATGTTAACCAAGTGATTCAATTTATACCAAGCTCATAGTGATAGCATTGACCAAGCTATGCAGTGTGAATCAAGTGATTCAATTTATATGTCAAGTTTTGTAGTATTCACTGAGTCTCCAGTGCAGATTGAGTTCAAACTACTTGGGAAGTGATTAGTATGAGTCGAGCTTCTACGTCTATCAAGAGCATGATGATGTCAAGCATTGTCAATGGTTGTTGAGCATCAAAACTTCACCAAGTTTTTTTTCTAAACCCGAGTACTTGTAGTTGGGTTGACTTCGTGTATTTTGGTGAAACATGTATTGTAGCAGACTTTGTTGATTTGTAAATTGGATTGGTATATAGGTAATGTATTATATCAAATCCAATATGTATGGACAATATGTTGAATATCATCAAAGTATAAAGTGTAGAAGTGTGAAGTAAAATGCTACAATAACATAAGGAGCAGGAAAGATTTATCCATCATAGCAAGGTGATCATTACACTCAAAGGAATCTCATTCAACAAATCAAGTTGTAGATTAGAGATCAGCCATTGGTTCATCCAAATAAGTGGAACAGTTAAATCCTTTCACAAGGTAGAATTAACAGTCTTCTATAAATCTCTTTACTGAGTGCATACTTCACTATATGTTTGTAAATCCTTTTGCAAGGTGGAACTAGTAGTCATTATTGCTCCTAATAGGGAAGATCATCAGAAGTGATCATTGTAAGTCTTAACTAGCTAACTTTATACTGCAGTACTAAAGCTTGTGGGTATGATCCCCACCCCAGTTTTAATTTCTATTTGGAAGGTTTCTAGGTCACCATATTGTGTGTCAAAAGTGTTATGAATGTTTAATGCTTTCATTTTTTCATACATGCAATTATATCAAAATACACATGAAGAATTAATTGGTAAATAAGGATTATGTTTTATTGGTTCCTGATTCACACCTCCCCTCTTAGTAACTTAGCTTATCATATATTTCCAACAATACGAATGCCTTTGAATGGTTTTTCATTTAAAGAGATAGGAAAAACATGGCCACACTTTAAAGAAGAACCTTGTAATCTCAAGATTTCATCGACAACAGACAATGTCAATCCATTTAGAGATATGAGATCTATTTACTCAATTGTGACCTATTTTTGTTATTAAAAATAATATTCCTCCTTGGATGTCCATAAAGAGGGAGTACATAATGTTTTCAATGATTATACCAGGTATTTTTCATTTAATAGTTATCTAAATTAATTTATAAATAGTGCATCAAAATGGTCATAATAATTATGTAATGCTTTTGTTCATTCAATTACTAGGTAAGTACCAAGTTAAAGATATGAATGTGCATATTGAGCCCCTTGTTGATGAGCTGTTGAAGTTATGGAATGGGGTCACTATGTATGACATCTCTAGAATAATAGGACAAAGATAATTTCAATTCCATGCAATGCTTGTATGGACAATACATGATGCCCCTGGGCTAACTCATTTTTGTGGTATGTTATATTGTTAAGGTCACATATTTTTGATCTATTATAGTGCTTACACATTATTGTTGTATGCTTAACTTGCACATGATAATTGTAGTGCCTCTCATGTTAGACGTCTGTACCTTGTCTATTTTTTGATTGAAGGGATACTTGATACTCTTTAATATGTACTTTGAGATGACCTAAGGGTTGACTATTATACTTTGATTCAATACCATAGATGCTTTATCGCTATGTTGTTCAGTTTATCATATTTGCATGTTGATGTAATTTTGAGATGATAGTAGATCTATGACAATATCTGATTAATTGGTATTTAGACTTATTTTATGATTATGTTATGTGATGGAGTTTACACTATGGTTATTTACTTCATTCTTATCTCTTTATTCTTTTTGCAAACATGAGTGATGTAAATGGATTAATTATATATTTAATGCATTTTGCTTTGGCTATGATATTATATGCAATTATACTTGATTGCATGTTTTAGTGTGCAGGATTTATATCCTTGGAAATGGCACATGGATTGAGTGATTCATCTATTCATATTTTACCAATGTTGTCCTTGTATGGTTGACATATCCTTATTTCAATTATTTAAATTAAAACCTTTTGGTGATTATTAAATCTGAACTCATTTGCATTATGTGATTAGACTAGTAAGTGTGTCTTTGCATTTAGAGGTTCGTATTGTCGTGAAAGTTGTTAAGTGGTTTTCTATGATTTTGGGTTTTCAGGCTTTAAATCTTATTGAATTTAATTGCTAGAAGCTTTTTCTTAGGTGAATTCCCATTATGAGGAATAACCTTTTTTTCTTTAGGTCAATTTGGAGTCTAGCTAGTCTAACTAGCTATTTGCCTAATCAACTATTCACTCGAAAAGTGAATAAGTATTGAAAAAGGGATTTTTTTTCTCACTTTTCAATTTTAAAATTTTGAAATTGGAGAGCTTTTCTAAAATTCTCTTTTGAAGGATTTGATTTTTTGTTCATTCTCGGAGTTGTGAGCATGGGGTTTTCGCAAGATTTGTCTTGTTGGATCCGACTCGGGGAGACCTTGCTTTGCCATCACTTTTAGTAGTTTTGGCAAATTATTTATTTTATCAGCCTGATTCCAATTTCTATCTCTTTTGTTGTTAGGTAGGGCTTTCCGATTTTCTTGTTTCTACTTTGTTTTAGCTTTTTTTTTCTTGTAGTAGTTTGTTAGGAGGTTGAGAACTAGTGTTCCCCTCTATTTATGTTTGTTGGTTCTACCTAGTTGGTTGGGTATGAATATTTTCCCTATTTTTGGGATGGGGGTTTGGGGTTTTGCACCATTATGCTAGTTGTTTTTACATACAATGTCTAAACTCAAATATTATTGGATTTTTTGGGTTTTTGTACCCAAGGGCAAAATGGGTTTTAATTTCAAAGTTTTCCAATTTTGGGGGTTTTTACCTCATTTTGAGTGCCACCCTATTTTGCTGAGTTTTCTTCGCATTTGTTTGGTCATGGACTTGGGTCATCTTTTTGGATGTTAGTCAAACCATTGTCACACTTTTATGTTGCATTGGGATGTGTACCTCATCTATCCTTCTAATTCTATTTTTGGTTGAGTGACTTTTTGCTTTGAGTTCTCATCTAATCCTTGTGTTATGATCTTCATGATGGTGGTGCGCTACACATGAGTACATGCATGTACAATTATAGGATGACTTATGAGGCATGGTCTTTCATGGTACTTTCAAAAGTTATGATCATTGGGCACTCATCATTGGATGAGCATGGATAGGGTAGGGTAGCATATAGAGGGGCTTCTATCTCATAGCTTGGTGTCTATTTCTTAGTGGGCAAAGGAAGTTTTATATAAGTGATAACTAAATAAAAATATTGGGTGGTAATAAATTTAAGATAATTAAAACTAGATTGTGCACCTTCTATTGGGGAGAGCAACTTCCAATACTAGCTTGGGCTTGTTGATGCCAACTGACTCTCCATGATGTCAGCCCCTACTTAGTAGCCCTTTAAGTGTCTAACAAGGACCTATAGTTTATGCATTATTTATGTCTTAGGTTTAGTCATCGTACTACTTGGCCTATGTGTTAGCCATGGATGTTTACTTTGTGTGTTTGTGGTTGTATCATTATCTCCATCAACATGAAAAGAATGGGCCTATAGGCTCCATGTGGTTGGGAGGCATAGCTACATATACCACTGCTAGGGACTGGTGTACAAAGATGGTCTTTTGTCCTAGTGCAACCATTGTTGGATGTTTTCACTTGGTGCTTTAGGTTCTGGAGTATGATTTCTTATGATTTTATGCTTTCATTGGAATGCTTGTATATCATGTTTAGATCATGTTGTTTATTGACACATTTCCTTATTACAATGATTAGCATATGATAGATTATGTTATCCATATTTGTAGGATTACCTTATACTTTACTTCTAGCATGTTAGATATCCTTATGCTTATGTTGTAGCACATTTTAGTAGTGATGTCCTTATATAATAGTACCAAATGATCTGATTGGTAGCTTGGGATGTTATGTGTGGGGGATGGCTAGGGCCCATGATGGTCTTATGATGCTATTATGGTTGGGAGGAACTACGTACTTAGTTTGGTTGTACTGTTATTGTGATGTTGTTTTAGTACACTATAATGTTTCCTTCTATACTTTCCCTTCACTTCTTGTCAGATGGTTAGATGTTATTTCTATCTTTCAGTATTCATTCGAGTGTAATTTCCTTGATATGTGGATCTGGTACTCCTTGGTGTGGAGAAATTCATTTTCTAGTTTTCTTCCTTTAATTTTTTTTGGCTTGTTGTTTTGGATTCTCATGCAAAATTATATTTTCTCATGCAAGAATGCAAGTTCTCATAGGGTCTATTAGGTTTCTTCTCATAGCTTTTGCCACTTTCTTGCATGAAACCCAACACCAGTTTTAGGTGTCTTGGTTGTTGGACTAAGTACATTCTCATGCCATTCGATGCACTTTCTTACATAGATGATAGTTTCTCATGTGGCATGCTACACTTCCTCATGTGAGAATGTGTCAATCTGTTGGCCTTGTGCAAAAAACAAGGGCTATTTAGGCTTGTTTGAGAAAAGTTTGGATGTTGGTTTAAAAACCCCTATTAGGTTTTACACCTCCCTAGTTCAAAATAGATTTCCTATGGGGTTTAAAATATATTGTTTAAGTATAAAAAATAATTTCTTATACTTAAGATATACTTTAATATATGTTATGAGTCTTTTGAGATAGGTTTCAAACCTCTATGAGCTATGATAAAGATTCTAGGAAATTTTAGGGCTTTAGAATTTTAGACTTAGCCAATTTTTAGGAGTTAGCTCTTGTCTTTCATCTTGATATTTAGTTGTTGAGTTGTGTTTACTTTGTTTCATCGACATGTGTGAGACCATGGTTGGTCTTTGCTATTTTCTTGTTTATGTTTTGGTCAGTGGTGATGCTTGGAGATCTTTGGTGTTTGGTTGTTTGGTTAGTATTCCATTGTAATCTTTATGATCCATGTATGATGGTTGTCTTGTGCTTTCATACTTGTTCAAAAAAAATTTATATTGGCTTGTATTTCATCCTTATTCCAAAGATCTCTAGGCGGGGTATTACATCTAGTATCAAAGCCTATGTTGCAACATTGGGATCTCTATGTTATGCTTCTACTAAGGTTTTGTTTTCTGTTGTGTATTGTTATATTATGTTTGATTATTTTATATCTCATTGGTTCATTCTTTTAACTCTTATGTTTATGATCATTATGTTTGCCTTTATCTTGTTGCTTCCATAGTGATGCCTCCTGCACGTAGGTCTTTTCAGGTAGTAATGGATGCGTTGTTCAAGAGGAAGAACACCATGAGGAGGAATAACTAGATGGTGGGAGAGAAAAGGGTAATGCCAATTAGAATTTCATGGGGGCATTAATGCTAGTGCTTCAAGAGATTCTTTCTTAGTTGGGCCCTCTTTTTGAGGAGCACCAATAGGACCATAATTAGGAAGAGGGATCTCATCATGGATAATCCCATTAGTTAGAGGATAGAAGGGAGAAGCATGAATGAGAACATTCTCATACACCACTTGACAGAAAAAGAAACCAATGGAGGGGCCATGGTCTAGATGATGATGATTTCACTTAGGTTGAAATGATGTAGGAACCTTAGAGGTCCAAACCATCATTGTTTGATGACCAAGGAACAGGACTCAATGCTGAGACCTATTTTCTTGATATGGGGTGTTGTTTCTCCTTACTACCTTATGGGAGCAATGTGAAAGCCCACTACAAGATCATGTAGCTTAGGGAACATGGTTCCATTTGGTGGGATGGAGAGAGTGATAGGCTTTATATCAATGTGGCATATCTCACTTGGGAGATCTTCAAAGAAAGGTTCAAGGATAAATTCCTATCACCATAGTACCGTGAGGCTTGCATTGATGAATTCTATAAGCTTAAGAAAGACTTTATGATAGTAGTATAGTATGAGAAGAAGTTCCTTGGTTTGAAATAGTACTCAAGCTATAGGCATGATGAGGTACTCATCACTCAGTATTTTGTCAAGGGCCTCAAAGACTCCATCATTAGAGATGTTTGTGCTCATCAATCAAGGACACTTGCTCTTGTCATTAAGAAGGAAAGGATCATAGAGAGAAATGTGGCTAGGAGTTACAATGGTAAATTTGCTTCTTATAACCAAACTGCATGACCTTAGGGATAGGATGCTTAGTATTCTCAATCCTCAAGGAAGGGCTAGGCCCAGTCGGCACCCTCTTAAGGTGGGAATGGTGGTTGTTATCATAGCAGGGGTAAAGGAAGATGGCCTAAAGGTGGAAAAAATTCTAGTACCTAAAGTAAGAAAGGAGATAATCAGAATTAAGGACAAAAATCTCAATAGGATCATCCTCCTTAGAGTTTTCAACAAAACTCTAGCAGGGGTAGTGCACCTTATCCTAGTGCTACTCAGGGTAGTGGTTGAATAGGTTCAAGCTTTGGGGGAAACTATTATTCTTGTCGCTAGCATGGCCATAAATATTTTGAGTGTCTGATCAAACCGTCCATAGGACCTAGTAAGGGTACAACCAGATTGAAGCCTATATTAGAGATGTTTGAAGGAATCATTGAGTCTTTGCAGTTGTTGGCAATCATCAAGTTGAGCATTAAGGTATAGTAGTCAAGGCTACAGGTATGTTGCATGGTATTTCAGCTTTAGTTTTGTTTGACTCTGGTGCTTCAGATTCTTTCACTTCACCATCTCTTGTTCAATTATGTGGGCTAGTAATAGTATGTCAAGTCGATAGGTGGCAGGTTGAGTTAGCCACAGGTTTCAAAGTGGCTATAGATTCTATAGTCATCTATTATAGTTTGAATTTGGGAACCTTCCCCACCATAGTGGATCTACGCATTCTATCTCTAGGATCATATGACATTGTGTTGGGCATGGATTGGTTAGCCACCCATCAAGAAAAAATTGCTTTCCATCATAAGATAGTACAATGTGTTGATGATACAAGTGGGTAGGTGGAACTTTTGGGAGTTCAGAGACTAGTCTCACTATGGATGACCTTAGCTAATCAGATGAAGCAGAGTGTAGAGAAGGGTTGTTAATTATTTCTTATTTCTATCAATGATCATGAGGAATTCAAGGGCCATAAGATACTTGATGATCACTCACTCCTTCATGAGTATCCAAATGTGTTTCCTGATGAGATTCTAGGTATGCCACCATAGTGTGACATTGATTTTTAGATCAATCTTATACCAGGAGTGGATTCAATTTCATGAGCTCCTTACCGCATGACTACTCAGGAGTTGAGTGAGCTCAGATTATAGTTGGTGGAATTATTTTCTAAGGGCCAAATCTGTCCTAGTGTATCCCTGTGGGGTGCACCAGTCATCTTTGTGAATAAGAAGGATGGTTCTTTGCATTTGTGCATTGAATATCGGTAGTTGAATAAGGTGAAGGTGAAGAATCATTATCCTTTGCCAAGGATAGATGACTTGTTCCATTAGATGAAGGAAGCATGAGTGTTCTCAAAGATTGATCTGAAGTCAAGATACCATCAGCTTCATATCCAAGAGGCTAATATTAATCAAACAACTCTTCATATGTGATATGGGCATTATGAGTTCATAGTTGTACCCTATGGGTTAACAAATGCACCATTAGTGTTTATGAGTTTGATGAATGGTGTATTATTTACTTACCTCGATTAGTGTGTCATTGTATACCTAGATGACATATTGATCTATTTGAAGACTATGGAAGAGCATGACCATTTACGTTAGGTATTACAATGCTTGAGAGACCATCAATTGTATGGAAACTTGAGTAAATGTGGATTCTTCTAGTCAGAGGTGAAGTATTTGTGACTCATCATCACTAGTGATGGAATTGCAGTGGATCTAGAGAAGATTCATGCTATCATGAATTGGCTGATACCCACTAATGTCTCTAAACACTAATACATTTGGCATCAATTTGCGACGGCTAAGTGTCACAATTACGAGGGCAATGTGTCGCCATTGTGACAGTATTAGACTTCATTGTTTTTTAGTCACAAATTACGACGTCTATCCTTAGACGTTGCAATTTTGATGCCTATCCGTCGTAATTTCACCATTCTAACCAGGCACGGCTCCCGTCGCAATGCATGCGACGGCCGTCGCAATGCATGCGACTTCCCCACGCATTGCGACGAGGTGGCATCGGCATCTGCCCACGGGTTGGCTGAGGTGAGAGCCTTTCCAGTTCTCCCATGGGCATCGCAATTGCGATGGCCCTCAAAATTTGTGATGGGGCTAGCGGTGTGGTAGCACTGGTGTCGATGTCGCTAGCCATCGCAATGTTTCCAATGTGTCACAATTGCGACGCAAAGGGAGGAATTGCGATGGCGATGCTATGCATGCAATGCACATTTTGTCGAAATGTGTGGGTGGACATCGCAATTGCGACGTCTGCAGTTAGCAATGTGGCGGCGACGCCAACTTCCGTCATCGCCATAGCAGCCTCGCCACAAAGCATGATGCATCATGGGGCATATGAATTCATATGTCCCCCAAGTGACAAAAAACATGCATTCTTTCCAAACGACAGCAATCTCTTTTAGTGTTGCAGGTGTAAACAAGATATCCGACCAACAGGTAGAAAATTTGTCAAATGTCAATTTCATTTTAGAAAGTCTAGAAAAGAACACAAGTTCTGGCCAATCATGCAGTAAATCCAGATCATCAGCAGATCATGATGCATCATGCTTGCGGCGGGGCCGCTCGCGTTGCCGCCACAGTGGCCCCA
Source organism: Cupressus sempervirens (assembly GCA_028749045.1). Taxonomy (NCBI): domain Eukaryota; kingdom Viridiplantae; phylum Streptophyta; class Pinopsida; order Cupressales; family Cupressaceae; genus Cupressus; species Cupressus sempervirens. Next base: position 693,931,991 of record CM053789.1, on the reverse strand, counting down.
CCGCAAGCATGATGCATCATGATCTGCTGATGATCTGGATTTACTACATGATTGGCCAGAACTTGTGTTCTTTTCTAGACTTTCTGAAATGAAATTCTACCTGTTGGGATATCTTTTTTACACCTGCAACACTAAAAGAGATTGTTGTCGTTTGGAAACAATGCATGTTTTCTATCACTTGGGGGGCATATGAATCTTGTAAGTGGTTTTCCTTTGGATGTCCAATGTTCAATGATACCTCAAATCTAGATGCTACTATATAAATAAGATAGCCCATCTTCTATTTTATTCATCCCTAACGCAATCAAGCGCTGGATTTAGAACTTACAGGGGCTGATTGATGAGATCTTTGAGACTGTCATCCATAACAGGGCTCTGATCCACCTTTTTTAAACACATCTGCAGTGGAGAGGGCAACATACAAAAATCTATCTATCATTCCTATATCAACTACAAGCAACCATTTTTGAAGGGCTCCCTTTCTGAGCATCCAAACTCTAATTTTGATCACTGGTGACCTTTCAAACAGCGAGTCTAGTTCAACATAATTTAGTCTCAGTTCAGATTAAGAAACTAATATCATTGGATTTTGACATATTTATCAGATTTGATTTAGCAAAAGTAATATTACTAGCAGTATGGCCCTTAGCCTCAAAATAAATCAATTTTAGTAGTGTTAAAGGATGCAATAGGCTTCAATTAGTTTGTTTTCCAAGTCTGATATAAACATCAGAAGTTCTCATTTTAGGAACTTGACTTGCGCTAACCTTTAATTTAGGATTAGATTCAATTAAGGAAAAATGCAATCCTAATAATTGTTTGTTGCAGGACTGAGAATGGAAAGAGGAGCTGAAAGCATTCCAAAAATGAGACCTCAAGCGAAGTTGGGAAGGTGGCTATCATGATCAAGGATGGAGAAGATCTCCAAGACATCAAGAAAAGATCATGCATCTAAAAAGGCAACTTGGAAAATTAGACCATTTATGGTATGTGAATCCTTCATCATCACGCCAATAGAGATTTGGCATTTGAAGTAAGGCTGGGCTGAAACTCATTCCTTGGACCAACTTAAAAGACTAAGACAGGGAGAAACTCCAAGACAACAAGGATGAAAATATTTCAAGAGATTGACCAATGTATATGAATTATCTCACACCTAATGTGGCCTAATTCATATACATTAGGTGTGGCCTAATTCATATACATATTCTATTAAACATTTGAAGACATGAGATTTCTACATTCCATCAGGTGAAAATTGAAAGAGCTTCTAGCAGTAACTGTGTAGACATTTTTCAATCTAACTAAATCAAATTAAAACAAAAATTATGTTAAAACACCATACAATTAGAAGTTACAGACTGCACAACATTTTTGTAGAAATAGAATCTCGACAAAAATGTAAACCATATCTAATACAATCTAATTAGATACTTGGGTCTTCCCAAACAACTAAGTGGTTGGTCATGACTAAAAATATGAAGTACAGGATCAAACATTGTTGGATAGAAAGGCTTCCCAGCTTCAAGCCATCCAATCTCATGTTCACTTTTTTCCAAGACTGAATCCCCAGGTTTCTCCTCCTGAAACTCATCCAAGAATTGAACAAATTCCTCAAGTGTCAGATAGCCAACCTATTGGGGGAAACTAAAGCTTTCAGGGTGAAACCAATCATGTTTTTTGAAAAACATTTTAGCACTTCATAAATAGTAAGGACACGATTTCTACTCAATATAAATATCATAGAAAATACTATCATATGCTTACTAGGTTTTATGAGCAATAGAAAATCCTCATTTCTACTAATTAAGCATGCCCGAGTGACAAACCTGTATTAGACCAGTAATGATCTCTAGGATATCAGTAGATCACTACAAATTACTCACCTGAAGGTAGATGCTTGTCTCAAATTGGCTCTTTAGAGCATATTCATTAAAAATCGAAGCCAAGGAAGCGATTGTTACCTACAATATTTCCAAATAGATAAGGATGGTATCGTAAGAAATTAGAGTTACGATAAAATAATAATCTTGCAGTTGTTTATGCAAGCTGAAAGGCAGTTAGATAAAATAATTAGTTGTCTTAGAAAATCCTGGAGTGAAAACAAATAACTATATTAGTTTGGATTTTTTTTAATTAGAATACTAACGATCCCTACATGATGGCAGAAAGAACACCTACACTTTCACAAATAATGGAGAGAAGATGGTATTAATACCATTGGAGGAGCACAAGACAACTTCGAAGGTGTCAGCGAGCATTGGCATCTTTGAGAGGGAAAGCTTCCTAAGAAAAGAGGAACATGGTGAAGCAATGGAAGATGTTTTGATCAAAAAGGATGATGCTTTGAAGCAAATAGCTAATGAGAATGAGGTTGAGGAAAAGAACCTAGAAAAGTATGATATGAAGACAAGTTGTCCATTTGAAGGACAAATAACAAATGAGCAGCAATCAAGTGTTGAAGAGCAAGGAGAACCTAACACCAAAAAGGTTCAAAAGGTTGTAGCAGAGGTAAAGAGAAAGGATGCTGATGAAGACAGAAAAAGATTAGGTCTTGAAGGGCTTGAGGGAAAGGAGATGATTGGAACAAAGATGAAAAGTACAAATGCTGATGTAAATAGCAAAGAAACAAGGCTTGGAGAAGCAGATATGATATTGATTGGTTCTATATGGTGTCCATTTAAATTTGGACAAAGAAAATTCACAAAGACAATGATGACTAAATTGGATAGAACAGCCACCAACCAGGAGTTAGTATATGAAGGAAAATGGCAAGGGTGTGAAGACATGTTGCAGACAGCAGTAGAGGTCTCAAGGTGCAAAGAGAAGGATGAGAAGACAATGGAGATGAAGAGACAAGGGAAGGCTAAACAAGGTGATTATATTCCAAGCATGGAGAAGTATGAAAATATGAGTTATTTTTGGTTAGTTATTCTAATTTTGTTGCAGGCATATGAGAATATGATGGAGATTCCTAGTGTGGGGAAGATAGCAATAATAGGTAAGAGTTATGTTCTAGAAGGAGCTTGTTATTGCTTCTTGTTTCTACCTATTGTTAGTATCTTATTGAGCTTCACTTTGTTTCGAGAATAGTTTAATATTCTCTACTAAACAGGGCCAACCACGTGAAGGTGGAAGCTCATTTGGCCCCACCCCCCTCCCCCTAACATCACTCTACATTCCCCATTAACATCTAACATTCATTCATTCTTTCAACCATTAATAAAATGTAACATTCAATAAATATCACATGATAACATTCATTAACACATTAGATTTGTTAACATGCAACATTCATCAATATTCTGCATTAACACATAATTCATGAACATTCATTAGCACATAATTAAATTCATTGAGACATAAAATTCAATCATTATCAATTAAGGTATGTAGATGAAAATCATTTCTTTTTTTTCTTTCTATTTCTTTTTTCTATGTAAGCTCTAAGAGGAGCATTAGTGTCATCATCAATTCCCCCCTCATCAGTTGTTCTGTTCTCTATTCTTGATGATCTCAAATTCCTATGCTGTTGCAAAGGGGGGTCCTCTACAATAACAAATAAAAGAGTTAAATTCAAAATAATTTATTATAATTGTTACAAGTATTTAATTATTTTAAATAACATAACTGTGGTGCTCTTTACCTAATGTGACCACATCATTTTGTCTGGACTCAATGTCAACATTGTCATGAACATCGACCCCTCGATCCTCTACAACTGCTATACAAAATGTTACTTTAATCCAAACACCAATTGCAATTACATATAAAAAATTTAATAGCAAATGTATACCTCCACCACTAGGATGCACATCATGCGAACCTTCAGCATCCACAGATTGTGTAGAAGGATTGTTAGGCTGCATTCCAACATCCTACGCATTGTTATCATTGCTTGCTTAAAATAGATATACTCACTTTATATTGGAACTTAACATTAAATAGACTAATTGGTAAAGTATTCAATTTGAAATAAATTTCATTTAGCTTATTTACCTGTGGCTCAGATGCATCATTATTAGAACCTTCCACACTGATTTCAGCTTGTAGCTGTTCAGCCATGGCTCTATAGCCTTGTTGGAAGCCAATTCTCTTATCCTCTTCTGTGAGGCATCTCTTGAACTCTAAGCCCTAAATTTCTGCATGGTATGGTGAATTTTACTTGCATTTTTTCATCAACCAATGGAGGGTAGTTAAAATATCAACAAAAAATCATCTATATCCATCACAATATAATAGGAGAAAAATCGAGCAGTTTTGATGGAGCAATCTACTATATAAATGTTGTGTGTTTGTATGCTTTGCTTGTACCAACATATTTTCTCCAAATTCTTAAGTTGGGTAAGAGTTAGTTCAGCTCTTTGGAAATAAAAATGGCTGCAAGTGCTGCTGCATTCCCTCATTCTTTCAATCACTACCTTTATTCTCAACTATTGGAGGAAAATTCAGTCTCAACCATGGCCTCCATTTGTGAGATTTCTTCATATGAGGATTTTGTGAACGAAGAGAAAAGTAAAATATTAGTGATTGGAGCCACTGGTTATATTGTTCGCTTTGTTGCTCTTGCAGCTGTAAATGCAGGCCATTCTACCTATGCTCTCATTAGACCCATCACTGCCCATGATTCTGCCAAAGAAAAGTGCCTCCATGAATTGAAAGATTCTGGTGTTAACATTGTCTATGTATGTCACTAGCTCTATTCATAACTAAGATTTTGTGGTAGATATGTATGGCACAATTGTAAAGTGTGTGTACTTGTTTAAAATATTGATTTTACATATTGTAGATTGTTTTGATTGGTCATATAGGTTTAGAATATATGATTAAGCTTTGCTTGTTTGTTCATGGTAACTACTATTGCAGCTATTTGCTAAATTGTTAGATAGCGGTCATCTCACAAATAATCATGTTTGACTATCTTGTTGTGAAGTTGGGTATTTAGAAATTATGTTAAGAAGGGGTGTTCGGTCAGTGATCTCCTTATCAATGAGTCTAATTTGGTTGGGATCATGAGCATAAATGTTGAACCATCCGTAGGGATTTGAATAATATCATCTCGACTTCTATTGTGTGCATGATAATCCATAAATTGAGCCAAGCTACTACACCTGAATAATTGTCGCATCCGTGGAATAATGGGGATGTAACGAAGAACCTTTTGAGGCACCTTTTTTGTTAGTCGATCTATTTGATATCTACTCGTATGACATACAGGGAATTGTGTTGCAAATTCATGTTCTTTATAATATATAATATGATCATTGGGACAAGCATGTATTCCTTCATACTCCATTCCAATATCTATCATAACAGTAGTTAATTCTCAATATGAGCGAGGTAGAATATTTGATGATGGTAATAGAAACTCTCCTATCAATCTACAGCAAAAAAATATAAGTTGTTAATATAAACAATATTATTGGTACATTATTCACCCTAAGTTAACTATAAAGACATATATGACATACCTTAACATATGTGACATTGTTATGTTGGATAAACCATTCATAACCTTCAAGTTCAACAACAACAATACAGCAAAGAGAAGAGTTGTTTGGGAGTCTTTGTATAGGGGCTCGTATGCCTTCTGAAGTAGAGGTACATTGAGGCTATCATCATCATCATGATCAAATGCACTTGGACTAGATATGTTATGGATCAATGTATTTATACCATCCTCTTCAATTGTGTTTTCTAGCGCATGATCATCACCTTCCATGGGATCATTATCTTCACCTTGGATATTTGCACCTCCATGTTCCTCCACTTTGAAAACCATATTCTTTGGATTGTTGTGGTTCATATCATGTACTTCCCTGGGAAGATCAACCTATATGAAATTGATTAACATAAATAAACCATGATCATCAACTCATCATCAAGTGATTTCATATGTATATAAATTGTTAAAATGATATAATGAACGACTTACCAGTGGATGATAGTCATGCCCCCCTTTAATGTGACCATTCTCCCTACAATGTCTCTTAACTGTTTTGATTAGCAGTCTTCTACGGTTTAAGCCCTTACAAATATTGCAAGGACAATAATATTTTCCATCACCTTTTCTTTTCAAGTTAGACCACAATCTAGTGATTGTCTCCCTGTTTTGTTCTTCATTTATATTATCTGACATGATCGTTCTTTGCAGGAAGCAAAAATCGGGCTATGAAAACTTCGGTCTACAACTTTCACAAACTAAGAAAAACTGTCGAAAGTACACAAATCTTCTTAGACCTAGCTAAATACTTTAATATTTTAAAAATACTTTCTTTGACTTTATTCCTAAGATTATTTGTAAAACTTTGACCAACCACCTGAAGGTCTTATTTCAAGAGACCTTACAACATTAAGCCACTAAAAGCAATTTCAAAACATATAAGCTAAAAGTCTAGTTAAAATATACATTAGAATTAAAAAAACAATTTTCATACCCGAGCGCATGGCTATAACTCATGCAACGGCCTTCTTGCTTAGCTGTAGAAGCTCTCCAGCAATCAAATTATACAAACTACAAGGTCTAACAAAAATTTCAAAACATATAAGCTACAAGTCTAGTTAAAATATACATTATATTAGATTCAACAATAGCAAGCAATGTTATTCAGAATTAGATTCAACAAACCTTAGCAGTGTAAATAGCCATCTCCTCTAAACTGGACTCCAAACACGAGGGGGCATTCACATACTCTTCCCCTAAAGGTATCCTGAAGAACAAAAGCCACTATTCTTGAGTTTTTGAATTGCACCTCGAGATGAATGAAGCTTAAAAGGAATGAAAATTGTTTTCATACATTTAAATCAGGATGTAATATTTATTCATAAGTATATACCTTGCAAGCACTTAAAATTGTTGTTATATGTGTTGTAGGAAAAGAAGAATTTTATACTTATGTGTATAGACGCACTTCCTGTATGCGATCCAAAGCTCGAATGTTATCAAGTGTGTCCAATGATGGGGAGAGACCTCCATGCAAGTAGAAGATCTACAATGAAACAAAAGAAAAGAAAATTTTCTTATAGTAAGAACTAGTTTGTTGTGTTGCATAGGGTACAAACAAAATAGTGTATAATATCTTTTTCTTTACCTGGCTTTCAATTCAGCATGAGAGCCTTTAATAGAAAAGTCAAGTTGATAACATATTTAACAAGAGCTGCAGGGCAGCATAGTTCCTGCGTAAGTCCAAGAAAATGTGTGAGGATTGACATAGATTTGCATAAGTCCAAGAAGATGTGTGAGCATTGACATAGATTTTGTGAACATTTTCTATGCAATGAAGATTTTACTGCAAATGGAATGAACCTAGGGGTGGATTGGTAAACTGATTATTTGTGTGAAAAGGTGTAAAATTGAAACTAAAACCATTTCAATTGGCCACGCCACTCATGGACTGTTCCTCCATATGTTATAATACTTTCATCATATATCACAAATATGAAATAGAATATGTAGCACACTGAAATAAAGCATTAAAAGATAGTGTCTAAATGTAATTAAATATATGGATCTAGTTATAAGAATCTGTACAAATCAATCAGAATGGGTTGAAATCAGTGCCCAACTTAAGAAGATCAACACTAATAATATGTCAAATATTTATTGTTAATTTCTGCTCGTAGCTGTAGGGAAATTAGGTAAGCGAGCAACAAAAGAGCTAATAGTTTGTAAGAGTATACCATTTAAATTGTGTATGCTCATTTAACAAGAGAGCCCATAATTTGGCATGAAATACTCAAGACAATATATTTGATATGCATCTTACTTCAGCATTTCATGTAACACAGCCAAATCCAAAAGAAATCTCGCAGACAAACTACCTGAGATTTATAACCTTTATCTTCCAATATCCAATGGCTCCTTATAGGCGTTAATAAAAAGAAGCCAACTGTCAAAAATTGTGGCAATGATAAACATTTTGAAAAATAAAATTGTATTAGGTATAAATAAAAAACAGTGAAGAATGGTGTAGACTTGTAGCCAGAAGATAACACAGTGAAAATTGATGAGCTCTTTATTATCACCCACCTCAAAGAAACATGCATATCAACTCCAAGTGTCAAATGTCAATTGTAAGTGCAACAATGCAAGTTTTCATCTATGTAACTTGTTTTTCTGCTACAGTCAATATTGATACATCCTGCTTTAACATAAATAGATTCAAAAGGAAGCATTGTCAACTTAAGAAAAATAGTAAAAATATACAAATGGATAAATGATGCATTTTTTTGGTATATTGTTAACTAGTTGAGCAATAACAGAAGCTACGCTGACTGCTTGAAACTTTTTGTATGGCTTTTCCTGCCACTGTGAAGAAGATGAAAAAAATTCCATAGATAGTAATCAAAAGGAATTAAGCCTACTAACAACAGCATGATTTGCATTGACAGAAAAAACCACAAATCCATACATTTAAAGAATGACTTGAGTGATCTTTCAAACAATTTGAAAATGAGCTCTGAACAAATACTTTTAACAATATTTCCTTTTATTATGCTATGTCTCCCTGCAAGAAAAATAAATAGATCTACAAGAAAAATATTACACATGCTCATCTGCATGCCAAACTAAACATGCAATTAAACAAGTATTACACCATTTGTAGAAATGGGAAGCTCAGGAGCACCCTCTGCAAGAATGATAGGCCCAACACTTTGGTACTTGCTCCCTCATGCCAAAACGTGCCAGCAAGCACAGCAACCTAAACACTAATTTTTTGATTTTTGCCTCTTTTCTTTCATGGCCAAATGCTACTCAACAAGTGTTATCGAAACTAAATCTGTGTAGAACATCATACAAATTTACAGATACTCTTTTGTTGCAGACATTAGAGAGGACGAAAATGAGGTGACTTGAAATCCCTCACCATCTTGGGCACAAAATTGCAAAGGCATATGGTATTGATTTCATAGCTGGCAGCCTTCCTCTCTTAAAGTGATACCTTTATTAACCTAGCTCTGATACCATGTTAAATAATGAAGGATCTTTGTAAATGTAATGGATCTCTCTAGGTGATAATCAATATAGAATGGATATGAATTAATTCAATATTGAAAAATTTTTGCCAGGTCTGAATATATAATTAGATCACTTATTAGAATTCCCAATCTGAAGAGATAGAATCATTTATGAATCTCGATAATCCATCTCTTGTGATTGGTCATCTTATTTAGTGCAATCAAGAGGCATATGAGGGGCAGTTGTAATTGTTCAACTACATGTCTCCTTGAGGAGACACATAGGCATAAACTTAAGTAGCCAACAAATCCAAAGGTTATCGATTATGATTAGTCACCAAACAAATTATCAAGAGACCCTATGGTCATCATCATGATTATTTGCTAAGCCAATTTCAACATCAAAGCCTCTAATATGAATATAGAGGATCATAACTCGATCCCGTATGATTGTCATTTAGTCCATCTTGATTAGGGATATACTACCCGATCCAAGACATAGATATAATGTGATTGTTCATATTTTCATACTTAGTTTAATAATGACAATATCAACTCAATACAAGGATGCCAATCAACTCACTTCCATCACTGCTAATGCTTCTAAATTAGCACAAGTGGTCTATATTATGTTTTTGGTACTGAGTTAAATGAGAAAGAGAAAAGAGCATGATTAGTTGTCACATATTATTTGGCCAACTCAGTGCCAAAAATACAACCTTTAATGTGAAGTGAGGAGCTGCAATAGGGTGCAAGGATTAGAACCTCTCCCCAAGTTTTTAGTAGACTAGGGAAGATGAAGATTTAAAATGTTGTAATGCAGTTTATGAATCATGATGATGATTTTTAAAGATAATCACTGTAAAGACAATCCTAATTTTGGTTGAGTCCTAAGTATGCAAACCATGCAAGGAACTTTATATGATGCTGCAAGGAATGCATTGATGCATTTTTGGATTTAGTCTTCTCAACTAAATTCAAATGAGTCAACCTTGATAGAAAACACTTTTGTACTCATTTTTGGACTCATTGGATATATTTTATCATTTAATTTCTAAAAAAATATATTTTTCTATCCCTTCTGCTCTCTAACATCTAGATGATAGATCATAGAGTGAGATCTGAAACATTGTGATTTAAAAAACATATACAATCTCTTCTAGAAACAACATCAAGTAAAATATTGGATAGCAGAAAAATTGTTATGTATAAAAGAAAGTTTTTTTTAAATAAACTTAAGCAATTTTTGATTTACCAAAGTTTTTGCTAAGCCCACATTTGCCAATTGTGTAAGGAACTTCATATGATGCTACGAGGAATGTGTTGATGAAGCCAAAAAATGTGATTTTTTGATTAATCACTAATTGCCAACGTTCATGATTATGTAATTCTGAAGGACATGTCTGAATTGTATCTACTCTGATTTACAATCAATTTTCATCCTATCACTGTGAAAAATGGTAGTGTGATGTTGCTTGTATTACAAAAGGGATGTTGCTTGTCAATCTTTCTGAGGGTACTAACCCCAAATCCCTATAAGGGACATTGCCTCTTGACCCTTTTAGGTGCTCCATCCCTAAACCTGTGCCAACGATTGTCCCCAAATCAACCCTTGCTAACCACCATCCCCAAATCAAGATCCTAGGTCCCACCCTTCCCAAGACTCTAAAGGAACATAGATTTTTTTGCAACTTTGTACTTAGTTTTTAGGTTGACTTCATACAAAGGAAATTGTAATTGAAAACTATCAACAATTAGTTATCATTTATGCAGTGTGTAGTATGTATTGTGCAATACAATTTAATCAAATACAATATGAACATAAATAAGAAAAAATGTATCTCATAGTTTATGGAATACGCTTTTATTTTATTTTATTTTTGTATCTCTATTCTATAAAACCATGTTTTGTTAATTTTTTCATCTTTATTTTACGTGTGTTGAAAATATGATTTTTTCTTGATTGATTTGTGATAGTTCGATAATTTTTGAATCTTTTGGTTTGTCTTTTTTTTACTAATAAGATTTTTACTACTATGGTAGATACTCTAGAAAATTATAAAAAATGAAGATGAAAATCAAATTAGTGGAAATGAGATAATTATTAGATTTGAAATGAAAATTCATCATAAACCATTACTAAATAAAAAATCAAAGTATAAGGGTTTAATTTGCGAAAAAAAATAGCTCCAAATTTGACTTTTGCAAATGGTAGACAAATTTATAATCAAATTTCATTGGAATGGCCACTCGGATGCAATGGTGAGGTCCGATCTTGCTCAAAATGCTCGCACAAAGTGTTGATGTTGGATTTGAGTTATGGCCCTCCAAAGGTTGAAGAAAGTAAGGTTCTCCAATGGGTACGAAATAAACATTCCTTTGGATTTGATACCATGTCTTAAAATGAAATACAAAATCCTATGTGTCTTAATGACAACTAATATGAAAATGTATTACCTCCTATTGAGATTATTTCTACTATTGTTCATGATGATGTTTGCATTCATACAACCATGGATTCAAGTGATTTAATACAATAGGATATTTATTTTCTTCTAGAGTCAAATCCATGGAATGACTAGTTGATAGACATTGTAGGTTTGTTTGTGGAATCTTACATTGTAGATTTTGGGAGACACTATTAATGGAATTCATTATCTCTTTGATGAAGATGATATTTTCAAGGGAAAATGTTGATTCTCATCTTTACTCTCTAGTTGATCATTATTTTAAGGTTGATATGATGGTGGATACTTTGATACAAAAGTTGGAGGATGTTACTTTATCTTCAAAGGAGACACTTGAGTCTTTGACACATGTTCTACATTCATCCTCAACTGATCCTAACTTATCTTTTTCAATAGAGTAGCATAGTACACATAATATGGGGAGGTTCTTTCCAATGTTGACATGAGGAAACTTGAATAGGTTTTAGAGATTACATGCATTGTTCCTTCCTACAAATTGGGGAGGCTTCATTGATGCACCTTTGGTTTTGTTTCTTCCTAAGGGGGGAATGTTGTTCTACACTCATAGAGTAGTTTATACATCAAGAATGGAACATCTGCGACAGGTGTACATTCTATATTGAGGGGGGCTACTTAGTCTATTTTCCACTTCTTCTCTCTAGTATGGAGATTTTTTATTGTATATGCATGTTGTATGTCATAATGGAGGTCTACTCTATCCATCCATTCACTTTTGTTTTTTCTCATCTCTTTTTGGGGGAGGCTTTTTCCCATGAGTTTTTCTCTCTTTCTTTTCTTTATGATAGATATTTTATTTTGTATATTTCACATTGGTACCTAACATGGTCTAGCAGTTGGGACTCAACATGCATTTTCTTCTAGATTTTGTAAGCTTAATTGCATTCTCATAAGCTGCACTTAAAGGAGGTGTTAGTGTAATTAAATTTTACTAATTACACTACTTAATTTTACTTAGGATAATTGATGCGGGTGCATCACAAAACTGGTGATATTTTGAATTTGGGTATCATGGTGGATAGTCATTATTTCATTAGGGAGTTATGTGGCCAAGCCATAGGTAGTTTACATAGTTTTAGATGGTTATTTTACATTGTAATGTGTCTTAGTAAGTCATTTTGTGTCTTCTTGATGTCAACTCCTATGCCATGCAAGGCATTCATTTTGAGTTAGTTGATGTAGCTAGGTTAGTTTGGATTCAGTTGATTAGGATGGAGTCTCTTTTGAAAAGATGAGCTTGTACCTGATATGATGGGTGATGGTTGAGAAATGTCAGGATAGCAAAAAAGTGAAAGCCCGACTTGGAAGGGAGACATAGTGGTGCATGTGAGGCTGAGCCCAATAACGATGGAGTGAGAGGTTGTTCTTAAAATTGGTTGATACTCTACCATTTTTGGAGGCCGGTAAGAGTATTTTTGGGAGATTTAATATGCAGAAGTTGATGTGTAATGAGGGGAGAAACTCGATAGAGGGAGCTCAAGAATGGAAGAATGGAGAGCGGGTATGAAACTTGATAGTGGTAAGATAGTAGAAGGTAGTAGAAAGGATCGATAGTAGAGTGGGAGATTGCAGGAGCCCGCAAGCAAGGAGGAACCGAGACTTAGACTAAGGTAAAGAAAAACAAAGGAGTATGTGTGATGAAAAATTTCCTTACTGGAATTTTGACATTTAAACTAGCATTTCCCATTTTCCCTCCAAAGGAAGAACAAAAAAAAGTAAAATGAACTTAAATTAGTCAATCTACAAGATCAAACTTGGGAAAGGAAAAAAAATTAAAAATTTCCATAAGGTGAATGTCTGTTTGTTTGTTTTGCACCTTGCCGATGTGGGTCTGTGCCCGGCCCTCTCAATGCCTCGAGTTCGCCTCGCTCAATGCCCCTCTTTTCCTTTCTGCTGAAGTGATCTCCCGCCTTTCCTTTCCAGAAGAACCCTGTGTCACGCAATTTCTTTCAAATGAGGATTTTCAGTTTTTTTTTTCTCTTATATCCCGCGGCCGTCACAATTGCGACGCCTGACGTCACAATTGCGAAGGCATCGGGCTAAAATTGAAAAAAAAAGCCAAAAACACATTACCTTTTCCAACCGTTGCAAATTGACGTCACAAATTGACCCCTAATGTATTAGTGAAAGTTCATAGTTTTATGGGATTGGCAAGTTACTACCATTTTTTCATGAAGGATTTCTCATGAGTAGTTCATCCTATCACTTCTCTTTAGTGGAAAGGGAAGAATTATCTTTGGGAAAACTAGTGTGAGGTGAAATTTAATGCTCTTAAGGAGTGTTTGACCAATCCACTAGTCCTTGCAGTGCCTAATCCTATAGGTGATTTCATGGTTTGCACAAATGCTTTGTTGGAAGGCATGGGTGTAGTGTTGATGCAGGATGGTTGAGTGATTGCATATGAGTCTCAGAAACTTAAGGACCATGAGCTTAACTACCCCACTCATGATTTGGAACTCATAGCCATAGTGCATGCCCTTGTCTATTGGAGGCATTTTATTTTGGGACATAGGTTTGAGTTGCATAGCGATTATAGGAGCTTGCAGTATATCTTTACTCAACCAAACCTGAATGCACGACAACATTGTTGGATGTAATTCTTGTGTGAATATGAATTTGATATTTATTATATTAAAGGGAAGGAGAATGTTGTTGTGGATGCCTTAAGTAGAAGGTGACATGAGTTATTAGCATTTTCATTGGGAGTGGATTTGTGAGGTCGTATCTTGGAGGCTTTGCCTAATGAAACTTGGTATCAGAAGGTGAGGGCAGAGATCAAGTCTAGACATACCCTTGAGGGGAGATTTTCAAGTTATATGCTTGATTTTGATGGACTACTGTGACACTTGGGGCATATCTATGTACCCATGTCAGGAGATCTTCAAACCTTGGTTTTGTCAAAAGCACATTGTGCACCATATTCTACACATCCCAATGTCAAGAAGATGCATGTTGATCTTAAACATTTGTACTTTTGGGAAGGGATGAGATGCTATGTTGTAGATTTTGTTTCTAGATTTTTTGAGTGTGAGAGAATGAAGGAAGAACATTAGCATTTGATAGGTCTTTTGCAGCCACATACCATTCTAGAGTGGAAGTGGGATACCATATCCATTGATTTTATCATAGGATTTCTTATGTCACCATGGAGACATGATTTTATCATGGTAACAATGGAAAAATTGTCCAAGGTAGCACATTTTTCACCCATGAGAGCATCCTACACAACTTCTTCTATAGAACATGTTTTCTATGGTAGAGGGATATATGGTATACCAAACCATGGTGTAAATTAGTGAATATCTTTCCAAGTTTGCATCAAAGATCCATGTAGATCGCATTTGGGATCCCAACTCCATTAACAGATTCAAAGGGGAGTACTTGTTAGGGAAAGTTAGATTAAGGAAAGTGAGAGGTAATTATAAGATGTTATTGTAGTTAATTAATTCTTATCCATCATCAATATAAGTTGTTTCTAACTTATCTAGTTGTTTTCTTTATAGTTGGTCATGAGTGGGATGCACTACATTTGTATATTGCAAATAATATTTGATTGGATGATGGTATGGATTCAATAGTCTCAAGAAAATGGTCACTCATTGACATGGGATGGTGTTTCATTATTGGTTAAAGAAGTTCATCATATTAGAGATCTCAATGTTATGCCAATGGTACTTGATCTAGCATATGACTTAAGAGATAGAAAGGTATAGAAAAGATTACTAATCATGACCCATAAGTTTAATATCAAATCATAGATTGATGAAAATAATCATGACATGTTTGAATAATTGCATATCAAACACCACAAAGCTATGTACTACCATGGCCATAAATTTCACATAAAAAATTAGATGAAACAAAAAAAACTTGTGATTCTAGGATTAGTGCAGTCTTTGAGGTCACCAATATTTCATCTAGAAATGACATACATCCTAAATAATCTTAAAATTGATACTATGGAATTTTTGATGATAAACTTGAGTACAACTTTAATTCATTCAAATTAGTTCTATTTGTCATCAAATGGTATAGGCTACAATTGAATCAAAATGATCCTGATAGGATTGTTATTGAACATGATAGTGGATTTAAAATTATTAATACAAGGTCATTTGAGCTAGTTGGAGATGAGCCCTATGTTCTTCCAAGCCAATGTGAGAAAGTGTTTTACTTTGTCATTCCAAATAAAGCGGTTTGGTCATTTGTTATTAGACATGATTCAAGAGGAAGGCCGGTAAAGTATAATGTAATGGAAGAAGAAGATATTGAAGAATTAGAAGGCAAAGTAAATGATGATCACAAATGACTGTTACACAATGATGAAGAAGTAGAAGAAGGTGATGACTCTAGTGATGTTGACAATGATTGTGATGATGATAATGATCATGATCATGATCATGCTGATGAAGATGGTAATGATCAAGATGATGATGGTCATAATGATGTTGGTCATGATAATGGTGATGAATATGATGATGATGGCAATGAAGATGGTGGTGGTGATGACGATGATCAAAGTGACAAGTACGATGATGGTAATGATGATGATGACATGGATGAAGATGATGATCAATGACATGATCAGTGAAATGTATGTCAATGTATGATCAATGTCAAGTATTATGGGGTCATGAATTATTTATAGAAATTTATTTGACTTGTATGTTTTTATAATTAAGTTATTGGGTGAACCCATAATAGTGGGTTGCACTTTTTTTCCTAAACTGACAATGAACTATGAATTTTCAAGAAAACTTTCACTTTCAGATGCAAATTGCCATTTAACGGTTAGGAATTTGAATATGAACTAAACTAGAGTCTTTTAGGATTTTCTGTGTAGAATCTAAATATATATTTTTAAAAAAAATTTGACTTGATTTGATTGAATTATTTTTTCTCCCATGAAAACTGGTATGTTATCAAAAACCTGGTTTTTAAAAAGTGACATTGTTTTTGACACACATAACTCTTTTTCTACAATAGATATCAATGTGATTCTTTCAAATTTAGTTTGTTAACATCCATACCAAAACCATAGAGGTGATCTGATGTTTTTATCCTTAGTATTTCATATTTTATTAGCGTTTAAAGTTGACCTAACATGAATCTAGACATACATGGCTTTTGACACATGTAACTTATTATATATTTACCTAATTTCAAAATTTCTTTTTTTGATTGATAGAGGACTTGAATAAAAAGACCGTAGTTATTTTTCAAATTTTTTTTCTCTTAGTTACTATTTTTCCATGAGTGTTTAATATAGAGATTTATTTTTTAGAACAAACCTCTATTCAATTCACATGCAAAAATGTAAACCTAACAAATTCAAAATGTATCAAATTCATAGTCATTAGAAAGCTTGTTCAGAGTACTTCTATCATGAAAAATGACATGATTTCAATGCTCCATCTGGACCTAGTAATTGAGCCTAGAAGCCATGAAAACAACTGAAACTATTATAGAATTTGCAAAAGACATCTAGTTTTCTAGTTTCGATAGAAACTAACTTTCTATCGAAAGTTTTTACATAGTTTCAATAGAAACTATTAATATTTAGTTTTGATAGAAACTAAATAGTTTCTATCGAAACTATTTAGGTTGATTTTTTTTCCTAAATAGTTTTGATCGAAACTATTAAGGACCCTTTTCTTCCATTTACTTAGTTTCGATCGAAACTAGGGTGCAAATTAGTTTCGATAGAAACTATATGGGTACTTTCTATTGAAAGTTTTTAGGCAAAAAAATTGTCTTTCACAATTTTGGAGGAATTTCTTCCTCCAAAAAAGTGTAACCCACTATTGTGGGTTCACCCTATTATGTGTTGAACTCTACTGTCATGGAGTATATACAATGATATTGTATAGCTACCATACATAAAGTAGAGGTAAGGAATCAAAATATATATAATGATTTTGATGAATCCATCATGTAATTTTTATCTTCTATGTAATTTTATTATATAGAGCATTGTAAGCAGACAACTTTTCATTGATTATAATATGGGTGAATTTAAGCAAGGTGACCAAATTTTTGTCTCAAAATCATATGTGTAGATATAAATATTAAGTACAACATGTCCAATATTTTTTTAGATATAAACATTAATTAGACCAAATTTTTGGCTAACTTAAGATAAATTATTTACATATGTAGACTATTCAATGTCTTTGACTAGGATATTGCACAGTCACATGGATTGACAGGTGTAAGTCAATAGACCCTATAGTTAAAATTTTTTATATGAATATCTTCTCTTTACTGTCAACATCAACTTTAGTCCTAGTATGTCTCTCATTTTATGGATTGCAGGTATCACCAAATAGGTATTTGTCTGATGTGTCTTCCTCGAGTGAGAAAAATGCAGGAATAGAAGACAAAATTAAGACATCTAGTAGGTCTAAAATAGGGAGATCAACTAGACGTCAAAAGATTAAAAGAAAATTCAATAAATGAATGCAATTTTTTCTTGCTGAGGGGGGTTATGTTCTTATGATAATGAGATAAAAGGTGATAGGAAGGTTCGCTTAAGGTACACACATCTTCAAAAAGAATGGGTACCCAAGAAACTACCTTAGTTCACATTGGTTTTTCTATTAATGAAATGACATATCACATAGCTCCATCTTCATTACATGGTTTGGGCCTATTTTCCATGGATGGCATAAATGTTAGGTACAATAAAGTTGTTGAATTGATGGAGTATGTAGGACCTTATTACAATTACAACAATTAGATGCAGATTATGCAATATAAAAAAAGTATGTGTAGGTATGCATTGTCACCAAATTATATACAATGCAAAGAAAATGATCAAATTAAAAGGCTCACTATGTATATTGATGGAAGGCCAAAAATAATAGGAAATATTGTAGGATTTATAAATAGTTCTTGACCTGTGTCAACTAATAAGTGGCCAAATTGTATATTTGAGGCATGCGAGGGAAATCATGTTTTCATATGTGCGATAAAATAAATAAGTGCAAGGGAAGAGCTTCTAATAGATTACAATTTGACTCATGTAGATACAAAGAAATTCCCTATCATGGGACTAGTAAGTATAACATTTAAACCAATTACCTCCAATTAATATTGACTCCAATATATGATCTACTTTTTTATTAATGATTTTTTGGTAGGTCTATTACTTTCATTTCACTGTCGATTTCTAAGAATTACTAATCTGTTTCACAAGGTGACATGGATACACCACAATGCACAAGTGGGGATGTACCAGCTCACACACCTTCTCCAGTGAAGGTAAACTTAATTGTTATAATTGTACAAATTATATAGAAAAAAATGTCATATTATTATGTTCTTTTATTTATGGCTTTGGAGTTATTTTGATGGAATTTTGCTGGTATTGATGTCACAACTTGATACTTATTGATAGGGAAAAGAAAAAATGATAGTAGATCAAATGTGATCTGAAACATAGGCATCATTTCTAGATGACATCGCCCATAGTGTAGACCCCATATTCATGGCCCATAAACTCATAAAAAAATATAATGATGAAATTATTAACATTATCCTTGAGAGAAACATAACTGAGGAGATAGAGGCATTGAAAGAAGAATTGATACTTAGAGTCAATTCTTTAAAGTAAGCAATAATTAATCTTAAGCAATAATAAAAATTCAATAGATGTTTATATTTTATAGTATCTTATGGATCATGATCTAAAATATTTTGTGTTCTTCTATAGGATTTTGTGACACTTGTGAGACCACATGGTTAATATGGTGAGGTTTGTAGTGCACAACCTTTACGTAAGTAACACTTTCTCTTTACAAAATTATAACACTTAACTTTGATCTTAATCCATTGCAAATGAAAACAAACAATGTTGGAAATGTATTTGCTAATAATGTGGCTTTCTACTTTGGAGGTCCTTAAAAATCATGGTTTCATTTATGCTCCAATGTCCATAAAACAACTCCTATGAGAAGAAAGAATGCAATAGTTGTACACATTGTGAAACAATATGAGCAATAATAGAAGATTTTAGCCCTACTAGTGCAACATTGTTTGTTTTTATCAACATTATAACACTTAACTTTATTTTTGGATTCTTCGAGATAGTATCCCTTTTGATCTTTATCCATTGCAAATGTCTTTGCTAACAATGTATTCTTTAGCTCATAATGAAGTGTGGATGCCTCCTTCAGTCATTGTTTTGATATTGTCGAGTGTATTGTCAACAACTAGGAGCTTGCAAACATCTTTGACTATGCCAAGTACAACTGATAAAACTTTTTTTTGCTATATTTTTTAATGTGCTAATCATGCATTGTTTTTCTTGTTGGGTGGATTTTATACTCATGGACCTATTTTTTGCACTAATAGATAGACCTTCAGTTGAGAGAACAATAGAGACCAATGCTACTAAAGTTGAACCATTTCCTAGAGCAACTCGTGTGACTAGTACTGGTTCATTTTTCGGGACATTATTACTGAACAAGAAGACTATGTTTCCATTAAAATACGAAATCTTCTAGTTTCTTTAAACTTGTTATTATTTATAGTGTAATTTTAGTTTACTTATACATAACTTGTTTTGGACTGATAATGTTGTGATGTTTTTGTAGGAAATGATGTTGTATTTTATTATCTTTTTGATATGACATTGAAGCTATTTTGACCCACCATACATAAAGGTACATAGTTTCATATCATTGCTACAATATTTTTGGTTTTCTTACATTTATTGTACTATATTAAAGTTATTGATCTAACAATTTTATTTTTTTTTAAAGGTGGAATGAATAGGGTCCTAAATTAAAAATTCAGCTCATTACATCTTTTGAGGACCTTTTTGGAAAAAAAAAAAAAATTCACACTACCCTACCTCTCAAAAGAGCATATGAACTTATGATAGTGAAACCAAACGAGGAGACCAAGGAGAAATCCAATATGCCACTAGAGGTACAAGCATTTTTGGAAAGGTACCATGACATAGTGGATAATGGTTTGCCTAGTACATTGCCACCAATGAGGGATGGAAGTCATCGGATTGACCTTATACCTGGGGCAAATTTTTCAAACAAAGTAGCCTATAAGATGACACCAAGTCAAAATGTAGAGATAGCAAGGCAGATAAGAAATTTGTTGGATAAAGGCTTGATAAGGTTAAGCCCATGTGTTGTACCTATAGTACTTGCACCTAAGAAGGATGGGAAATAGAGATACGTATGGACTCCAAGGAAATAAACAAAATCACAATTAGATATAGGTTCCCAATGCCCCGAATAGAAGATTTGTTGGATCATTCAAGAAGTTCTTGTTACTTTTCCAAGGTGGATTTGAAGTCAGGATATCATCAAATAAGAGTAAGGCCTGGTGATGAGTGGAAAATAGCCTTCAAGACAAATGAAGGGTTGTATGAGTGGCTTGTTATGCCCTTTGGCCTAACAAATGTACCTAGCACATTCATGAGGCTCTTGAATGAAGTGCTAGCATATTTTATTGGTAAGTTTCTAATTATTTACCTTGATGACATTTTGATATTTAGTAGGTCCAGGGAGGAGCACATGAAGTACTTGGAGATGGTCTTGAGGAGGCTACATCAAGAGAATTTTATGATTAATCAAGAAAAGTGTGAGTTTTTGAAAACTAAATTGATTTATCTTGGTTTTGTGGTTGCTAATGGATGCATAAAGATGAACCTTGATAAGGTTAAGTCAATCTTGGAATGGCATACACCTAATTCCATAGGGGATGTTAGGATTTTCCATGGTTTGGCTTGTTACTATAGGAAATTTGGAAGAAATTTCAATCATGTATGTGCCCCTATCCTCAACAACATAAAAGGTGGAGTCAAATGTTAGTTTAAATGAACAGTAGCAGTAGATCAAGGGTTCAAAATGTTGAAGAAAATAATTGTAGAGCTACCTATTCTTAGGTTTCCCAACTTCAACCAAATATTTGTGGTGGAGTGTGATGTAGTAAGTTTGCCATTGGAGCAGTATTAAGCCAAGAGGGACACCTTGTGGCTTTCTTCTCTGAGAAGTTGAATGAGGATAATAAAAAAGTACTACACCTATGACTTGGATTTATTTGAAATGGTACAATCTCTTTAAAAATGGAGACACTAACTATTACCTAGAGAATTTGTGATATATATTGACAATCATGCTCTAAGTTTCCTGAATGGGCAAGAAAAATTGAATCAAAGTCACTTAAAGTGGGTAGATTCTTTGTAGGCTTATACTTTTTTCATAAAACATAAGAAAGGGGTTAGCAACAAGGTAGTAGATGCTCCTAGCATAAGATTCTTAGCCATACAAGAGATACAACTACAAAGTATAGGGATGGATGACTTGAAGAACCTCTACGAAGAGGACAAAGATTTCAGAGAAGCCTATGAAGCATGTCTGTAATTTCAGCAAGGATTCAAGGTAGATTTCAGTGAATTTTTGTTACAGGAAGGTTTATTATTTAAAGGACATATTATGTGTATACCCCAGTGCTTAATGAGGGAGAACATTGTGAAAGAGAAACACCAAGGAAGCTTGGGAGGCCACTTTGGAGTGGACAAAACACTTGAATAAGTGAATAAGAATTATTATTGGCCAAAGATTCAGTCTAATATAAGGAAATTTGTGGAAAAATGTCAAATTTTTTAGAAAGAAAAAATAAAAAGCAGCAATAGTGGGTTGTATCAACCACTTGCCATACCCCAAAGGCCTTGGAACTACCTTAGTATGGATTTTGTATTAGGGTTACAAAAGATAACAAGGGGTCATGACAATGCCTTTGTGGTAGTAGACCATTTTAGGAAAATGGCACACTTCATTCCATGTAAGTAAACCAATGATGCTTCTTAGATTGTAGGTCTATTCTTTAGGGACATTGTAAGGATCCATGCATTGCCAATGAATATAATAAATGATAGGGATAGTAATTTTGTGGGTCACTTTTGGAGGACCTTATGGAAGAAACTTGGCACAAACTCATCTTTCTCTTTAGACTACCATCCAAAATTAGATGGACAAATAGAGGTAGTGAATAGGTCCCTTGAGAATTTGCTAAGATGATTAACAAAAAAAATGGCCAAACATGGGATCATATCATAGGGAAAGCAGATTTTTCCTATAATGACTCCATCAATAGAAGCACTGGAAAAAGCCCTTTTCAAATAATGTATGGGGCTCATCCTAGAGGGATCCTAGAGTTGAGAGATCTCAATTTATCAAACAAAAGAAGAGCACAAGGGTAGTCCTTTGCAGAACAGATGAAGGAGCTTCATGATCAAGTCAACAAGACTTTGCAAAACCAAGTGGAGAAGTCCAAAGATGATCAAATAAGAAGGGATTTGGAGTTCAAGGTAGAGGATCCATTGCTTTCCTACCTTAGGAAGGAGAAACTACCCAAGGGTCATCCAAGTAAGTTACTGATGAAAAAGATAGGTTCATTAAGGATTTTTTATAAGTCTAGAAAAAATTCCTATGAGGTGGAGCTCCCTCCTAATTTGTGAATTTCACCAATATTTTATGTGTGTGACCTATATCCCTACAAAGGACCACCCTTAGACTTAGGCTAGTCTCCTATTTGAGCTTTGGAGACTATTGATTGGGTGCAAGACTTTCCTACCCCAACACCTATGAAGTTTGAAAGTATATTGGATTCTAAAGTTCTTAGGAAGATAAGGAAGGGTCACTACAAGGAGTACCTCATCAAGTGGCAAAGACTGCCTGATGTTGAAACTACTTCAATGGTAGAGGCAAACATTCTAAGGCATGGGGTCACCATTGAGAACCTACTAACTCAAGGGACTTGAGTTCCTTGTCCTAGGGGAGTATGGTATAGGGCACCTCCTCTTTTTAATATTTTTTTATGATTTAGGGTTGATTTAGATATTTTTATGTGTGTTGGAATAAGATCCAATGGGTTGGGTGCTAGGAAGTATCTGCTTCATGCTTGTAAGAGCCCATAGTGCTCACTAGGTGAAAAGTTGTGTTTTGGATCTAATAGTGGAAATTTTATATTTGAGTGTAGTATGGGTTTGATAGGTGTTTTAGGAACCTACATATCCTATCTATGGTCAAGGAGGTCAAACTCACCCATTGAGTTGCCAAAATGAGGCAAAATTCTCATAATGCAAAAAGTTGCTAGCAATTTTGAATAGTTATTTAAGCAACTTTGATAAGGTTTGCAAGAATGGAGAAATTTGTAGTTATACTAGATGTAACACTCATGCTTGGGGATATAAGCATGGATTTGAGGATTTGATATGGTTAATGGAATTTTGGATTGAAACAATAGTTTTTGGTACTTATGTATGGACTTCTATAACAACATTCTTGTAAATTATGGTGATTTCTTGCTACCATATAGCCTTATACGGATTAGCACAATAGATCATACCCTATGGAAATATAATTTTTTCAAGTAACTTTTAATTTCCATGGATAGTTTTATTTTAAGTGTTTGGTGTTTAGAGTTAGGCAATTTTGAAGGTCACTAGTTTGCAAGTGACAATCACAATCTTGTTTAGTTAGAAATGGCTCTAACCTAAGAACCCACCAATGGAATTAGCTAAAACCATGGGGTAAGTAGGGTTATAGTCCATACATATTTTTCTTGTTCCTATTTTTTTTTCTACAATTACTTCATTGGTTCAAATAGAAAGCCCTATGGCTAACTATTTAATACAGGTAAGCCAAGATAGGGATAACATTGCTTTGGCACATGCACCCATAGATTTGTGCAAAGGACTATGAGACATTTTTAGGTGCCCTATATGATCCTCTAACAAGTCACAAATTTTTAAGGAGTTGAAACAATGGTTAGGGAACATTCTAGCAATTGTTCATGTTCACTGGTCCAATGGCCTAATTAATAGACTTAAAGCTAGGACTTGGTGGAAAGCAGAGTTATGGGTGTAACTAGAAGTCAAGATTTTAGAATTTGATGGTATTCACATGAACCTTAAATAATTTCAATCTCTTTTTTGGGGTCATTTGGAGGATTTGGGAGTTATAGCCCAAAATAGTGAAACTAGGCCTACTAGGAGCTAGGCAATTAGGTCTCCTAGAGAACTTGAGACCAATTGGATTGCTAATGAGTCCATAAGTATGAGAAAGGATTCAGAATGAGCTTTGATGGTTCAAGAAGAATAACAAGATTCTAGTGAATTTGTGGGAAGATCCTAAGTAGAGGTTTGTAATTCTAGGGGTGAAACCTATTGAAGAAGGCTAGGTATTTGAGAAACTAGATGGACTAGTTAAATCTTGTGACCTTGGAATTTTCTAATAGATCAACTATACCTTAGAGGAGAAGTTGGTAGTGAGGATCTTGGAGATCCTAATTAGGAGAATATCCAAATAGGGGTAACCTTTGGATATTTTGGGCAAACAAAGGAGCATTTGGAGTGAAGAAGACCTAGAATACAAGAACCTGCATCATTAACCCACTCTTTTCATTCACATTCATCCCATAAATGATACATACAAGAATAGAATAATAATTCAAGCTTTCTAGTATGTGTAGTGAGTGACACTGCACTTGAACTTTGAAATGAATGCATCTCACTTGATTATGTAAGTGTACAAAAATCTTTCAAATTTTCAATGTTAGGTTCATATATCAACCAAAAATATCTAGAAACCATAGACTTACCTATATTACTTGGTCCCATCACAGAATTACACCATTACATAATTTTTTTAGTATTTTCTAATATTTCACCACCTTCGTAATTTAATTTCTCTCTACTAAGGGCTCTTTTCACACATGCTCCAGCACCATCATGTTCTCCCTTTCTATGTTCCACCTCAATGAAATTCCAAAAATGTTGCACTCCACTTGTCACATGCATCCTACTCAATCAATATAACATCCTTGTATTCTTGAATTTTTTAGTGTAATTATCTAACCATATAATGTGTTGATTGTGTCTTACATATCTTTCCCTCAAATTGTCATAGAAAACTCTAAAACATCCTTGCACAAACTCTGATGAATCATTTTGATCATCACTGATATAGAAGTGATACTCTCTTAAAACCAATATGTCCTCCTTTGTGTTGTCATGTGCATGAAAAAATGCTATGTGTATAAAAATTGACACTTGTATAGTGTTGTAATACATTGGTTGTACTTTATTTTGAGATTTTAGTGTATATTTTTCAGCAAAGTCAACAAATGACACAATCATACCCAAGGGAAAAGTGTCCTTACATAAATTGAATTCCTCATCTAGCCATCTAGCTCTATTTGTATGACTTATGTGTTGGAAGATTGGTAAGATTATTGGAAGATTGATTTGATGATATGTCACATTCATGACTGAGTTTGTCATTGATATCAACATAGCACGTTTGATGTCTTTTGTGGTATCAAACAGAAGAACATCAAAAAGATTAAGTTGGTATAGATAGTAAGTTGAGCATGATAACCACTTGAGATTATGGGAGATACTTCTAAGTATCTAGTATATGTAGTTAATGTCAGAAGCAAAAAAGATAAATCTAGAAGAAGTTATGCAATTTCTGGTGATGTCTACTCTTAGATAGAGTTTACAAAGGCATATTCTGGTAAACTTGTTATATCTCTTAGTAGAGTTGATATATTGAGGATTGAGGTTGAGGACATGAAGAAGAGATGTTGAGGATGTTATGGCTAATATTTCTTTTCATAATATTGCATGTATGAAAAGATATTCAAGTTGCAAGGTGGAAGATTAAGGTTATCACTAAGTGTAACATGTTCTTAGTGAGGTCCTATAATAATTAATTGAGAAGGACTAATAGCCAACTCAGGGAATTTTTTTATGGACTTGGTATAAAGGAAGGACATTTTTCTTTATCATGGAATATGTGGATATCAAAGATGTGAATTGTGAATGTTTGGAAGCAGCAGACAGTATGGAATGTGAAGTTGAGCAAAGTGATGTGGAAGTGAAGAAAACTTAATCAATTGCCAATGTTTTGATGAGTGATATGAGGTTTGATATTTGGATTCAAGGTTTGTGACCTAGTCTATAGGGTCTAACAATGATTGGTCTAGTTTACAAGATAGAGGAAAGAATAGAGAAAAGAAGAAGATACCAATAAATTACTTGTTTGAGCAGTGAGCTCTTCTTGTGGTTGAAACTACATGTTTGGGCAGCGGGCTCTACTTACATACATTATACCACAACTCCTAATAGGTTTGGAATCTCCTAAAAAGGATTTAAAGTCTCCTAATAGGGACTCATTGTACTAAATGTTGTAATAGACTCCTAATAGGGTCCATCCTCTAACAAAGAATATTTATATTAGTACATCAACTTGTGGGCATCATTCCCACTAGGGTTTTCCCTCTGATCAAAGGTTTCCCTAGTCAACATATCTGGTGTAATTATCTCTGTGCATCTTTGTATGGTTACTATTTACTTTGGTTGAATGGTTAAGTTTGTTTAAATAAGATAAGTATTTTAATTATTGGATAACTAATTCACCCTCACCCCCCCTCAGTTATATTGGTAAACTATTGTTTCTAACAATTGGTATCAGAGCATTAGGTCCTTGAAGGAAAATTTTAATAGCTTTGGGAGATCCATGGTGAACATATTTAGAAAAGATAGTCCTACATCTGACAAAAGAAATTTTCAAACATGAGTTATGGAAATTCTTGGTGAGTTATTAGATTTGTGTAAAGAGCAGAGTGTTGAGTTTACATATCCAAAATTCCTCCATTGTATTCAAGGGAACAGTAGCACAAGTGAAGATAGATCTAGAATAGAAGAAGACATAAAGATAAAGGAAGCTATTGACCTACTTACAAGGAGAGAACCTATAGGTATGAGAATTTTTGTTTGTTCAACATGTAAAGAATTTGGTCATTTTTCAAGTAAATGTCCTAAGAGATTGAGAAAAGCTAGGAAGAGTCTACTTTCTGATAAAGTTGAGGAATTTAGAGAAAGTATGGAAAGATCCTTGAAAGACTCTGTTAATGAGTCTATATTGGTTAATTAAAAGCATGTATGAGAAGAAATGGCTTTGGTAACTATTATGGAAAGTAAAAATGTGAGAATTGATGAGAAATTTAGAGTACAAGAGAGAATGGTTGATTATAATTTAGATGATGATGTTTTTGTTACTAAGCCAAGAAATGATGAGGTATTTCTTGAGGCTAACAATGATTTGTAGAATGAAGGAGAGAAAAGGCAAGAACAAATCTTAGAATCTTTAGTAGAGTTAAGAGTTGAGATAACAACTCCTACTTCAAGAAAGAACATGATAAAGAATCACCCATTTGAATAGATCATTGGAAGAAAAGACAAAGTTGTGATGACAAGAAGTGGAGTGAATGAAGAAGTATGCTTGATATCTCAAGTTGAGCTGAAGAATGCATATGAAGCATATAAAGATGATTATTGGAAGCAAGCTATGAAAGAGGAATTGGATCGGATAGTAAAGAATGAGACATGAGAATCAGTCCCTAGACTAGCAAACAAGAATGTGATAGGAACTGAATGGCTATTAAAGAACAAGATGAATGAGCAAGGAGAAGTTGTAAGAAAAAAAGGAAGATTGGTATGTAAAGGTTACTCATAAAAAGAAGGAATAGACTATGATGAGAATTATGCTCCAATGGCTAGAATAGAAGCTATAAGATTATTCTTAGCCTATGTAGCACATAAGAAATTCAAAGCATATCAGATGGATGTCAAGTTAGAATTTCTAAATGGAGAACTTGGAGAAGAGGTATGCATTGAGTAGCCTAAAGGATTTCCTCTAATAGATGATAAGGACATAGTATGTAGACTAAGGCAAGCATTGTATGGATTGAAGCAAGCACCCAGAACCTGGTATGCAAGGTTGGACAAGCATTTGACAAAACTTGGATATAGCAAAGGTATGGTAGATAGTAATCTGTATTGGAAAAAAATTGATGATGGTTTAATGATTTTGGTAATATTTTTTGATGAAATTATATTTGGAGCAAATGATGAAGAAAGTGAGAGGTTTATAGAAGAAATGAAGAAAGAATTTAAAATGAGTATGATAGGAGAGATGAAATATTTCCTCGGATTGTAGATAGTATAGAATAAAGAAGAAATCTTTATTTCTCAGACTAAGTGCTTAAAGGATTTGTTGAAAAGGTTTGGTTTGGAAACATGTAAACCTATTGGAACACCTATGGTAACTAGAGACAAGTTATCTACTAAGGATGAGACACCTACTACTGAGCAGAAGAAGTACAGACCTATGATCAAAGGATTACAATATCTGACTCAGTCAAGGTCAGATGTAGAAAATGTAGTTGAAATTGTTGCAAGATTTTAGGCTAACCCCAAAGAAGTACATTATGTAGTAGTGAAAAGGATATTTATATATCTAAAAGGAACTTTAGAATTTGGATTATGGTATGATAGATCTATTGATTTTACTCTAAGTGCTTATACTAATGCAGATTGGGCAGGTAGTATGGATGACAAAAAGAGAACCAATAGAGGAGCTTTCTTTCTTAGAGGAGGATTGGTTTCTTGGTTAAGTGAGAAGTAGGATTGTACATCTCAAAGTATAGCAGAAGTAGAGTATGTTGTAGTAGCAAATAATTGCAATCAAGTAATTTGGATGAAGTAGATGCTAAAGGATATAAGGATAGAAATTAGAGAACCTGTTGTTATACATTATAACAACACAAGCATAGTAAATATGTCTAAGAATCTAGTATTGCATTTGAGGACTAAGCACATTTCTATTAAGTATCATATGTTGAGAGAAAAAGAAACCAGATTGGAGCATGTGAGTGCAAAAGAGTAGATTGAAGATATTTTCACTAAGCCTCTTCCCAAAGAGACTTTTGAGTATTTGTGAGGTATGCTTGGGGTTATGAATCTTCCTACATCAGAGTAAAAGATGCAAGAGTGCATCAGTCTAGGGTAATAGAGTAGCATTATTTGCCTAGACTAGATGTTGATGCTTCCTATATGGCAGAGTATCTATGATGTATAGAGTCATCTAATACTCATGTTGATGTTGTTTTGAAAAGTGTCTTTTGACACTCGAGCTAAGTATCAGTTGTTGTAGAGTTTGATGCAAAGATGTTGATTGCAGAAACTTTTGACATTGATGTCAATGGGCAAGAAGTGTAGCATGAAAAACATTATACTATGGGGGAGAAGTATTGCAAGAAAGTATTATACTAAAGGAGAAGTTTGGCATGAATTTTTAACAACAATTTGGTACTGAGCACATTGAGGTATATCAATGGGGGAGTATGATTGATGAAGAGGAATTGAAGACTATTTGTCTTTTTTTGGTATTCTTGGAACTAGATCTTTTTCATCTATGTTACCATCAATGCCAAAGGGGGATATTTTGGGAATATTGGCAAGATTTTTGGAATATTGGTTTGATGATATGTTACATTCATGATTGAGTTTGTCATTGATGTCAATATAGCATGTTTGATGTCTTTTTTGGTACTTGATAGAAGAACAATGGAAAGATTAAGTTGGTATAGACAACTAGTTGAGCATGATAACCACTTGAGGTTATGGGAGATACTTCTAAGTATCTAGTATATATAGTTATGTCAAAAGAAAAAAGCAAAAAGGATAAGTTTAGAAGAAGTTATGTGAGTTTTGGTGATGTTTGTTCTGAGATAGAGTTTACAGAGGCATGTTCTGGTAAACTTGTTATATCTCTTAGTAGAGTTGATATATTGAGGATCAAGGTTGAGGACATGAAGAAGACATGTTGAGCATGACATGGCTCAACTCGCTCCTCATAATATTGCATGTACAGAAAGATATTTAAGTTTCAAGGTGGATTATTTTGGTTATCACTAAGTGTAATGTGTTCTTAGTGAGGTCCTATCATAATTAATTGAGAAGGACTAACAACTAACTCAGGGAATTATTTAATGGACTTGATATAAAGGAAGGACATTTGTCTCTATCACAAAATATGTGGATATCAAATATGCAAATTGTGAATGTTTAGAAAGCAGTAGAGAGTATAGAATGTAAAGTTGAGTAGAGCAGTGCAGAAGTGAAGGAAACTTCATTGCTGAGGTTTTGTTGAGTTATCTAAGGTTTGATATTTGGATCCAAGGTTCATGACCTAGTCTATAAGATTTGACAGTGAATGGTCTAGTTGATAGGACAAGGGAAAGGACAAAGCAAAGAAGAAGATACTAGTAAATTACTTGTTTGAGTAGTGAGCTCTTCTTGTAGTTGAAATTGCATGTTTGGGTAGTGGGCTCTTCTTGCATACATTATACCACAACTCCTAATAGGGTTGGAATCTCCTTAAAGGGATTCAAAGTCTCCTAAGAGGGAATCATTATACTAAATATTGTAGCAGACTCCTAATATGGTCCATCCTCTAACAAGGAATATTTATATTAGTACATCATCTTGTGGGCATCATTCCACTGGGGTTTTCCCTCTAATCAAGGGTTTCCCTAGTCAACATATCTGGTGTAATTGTCTATGTGCATCTTTGTATGGTTATTTTTTACTTTGGTTGAATGGTTAAGTTTGTTTAAAGAAGATAAGTGTTTTAATTATTGGATAGCTGATTCACATTGCCCATCCCCCATTCCCCCCCCCCCTCTCAATTATCTTGGTGGAATATTGTTTCTAACAATATGTACTCATAAACTATTTTCTCTTGAAACAATTTCATTAAATCAGCTACACATACATCATTTTTTACCGATTCATGCCTCTTTGATTATTTTCCATCATTAACACCATATGTAGCTAACTTTTACTTTCCAATAGAAACTAGTGTCTTGCCAATTTCATTTATGCTATCTAGATGTAGGCATCTATGCAACTTTTGCAAACCACCACATTGAGGGATAATATATTTCAAACTTGTGGTCTTATAATAAATGCACCCATCATCTCATTTACATAGCATACTTGAAATAAATTCTCTTGGTGACTTGGGAGGTACTTTCATACCACATTCCTACAATATATCATTAGTATGAAAAGTATACTGTATATAATGATAAACATCATAATGCATAGAAAACTCAACATGAATCCTACAATAACATGTAGTGCATGTATGATTTATCTTAACATAGAATGGTTTGGTCATCTCAAAAAACCTTTGGCTGATTAAAATTTGAGAAATACTTTGCAGAAAAAGTTCATAAAAATGTGTTTGAGTCATATCCAAAAAATTTTTTGCATGTATCTCATGGTTTGGTTTTCCAATTCATCTTTTGACATCTTTTTTGTTTGGTGAAGCCCTTATTTTGTCATGCCAAAAAATTTCAAACAACAACTTTATCATTATGTTGGAGTATACCTTGGAATGACCAAAAAGAAGTATCATTAGAATTCTCAATTTTCTCTCACCTCTCTAAGGCTTTAACTAACATTTTTCTACTTATCCTTAATGATTTTCTTGTTTTTCTTATCATACAAAAAAATTTCATTTCCTTTCCCATTGTGGTTATTGTAAGGACACATTTGTTGACATTATATTCAAGTTTGTTTATTATTGAAACACACACTTAATCAAATGGTTAATAGCTATCAAGCTTATCTTGCAGTTTACAATGTTAACCAAGTAAATCAAGCTCTATCAAGTTCTACAGATGCCACTAATTTTTGGGAATAGTATTCAGTTCACACTGAGTAGTATCTACCAAGTTGGTGAATATCAATGTAAATTGAGCTTCATAGTGTTTACCGAGTTTCTCAGTACAAACTGATTTCTCCAATGTTTACCAAGTTTGCAGCTTCAGTGATGTGAATCTAGTGTTGACCAAGCTATGCAATGTCAACCAAGTGATTCAGTTTATATGTCAAGTTTTGCAGTGTTCACCAAGTCACCCATGTAGACTGAGTTCAAACTACTTGGAAGTGATTAGTATGAACTGATCTTTTGCATTTACTAAGTGCATGATGATGTCGAGTGTTGACAATGGTTGTAAAGTATCAAAACCTCACCAAGTTTGTCGTTAGAACCCAAGTACCAGTAGTTGGGTCGACTTTGTGTATTTTGGCAAAACTTGTGTTGTAGCCAACTTTGATGAATTGTAAATTAGAGTGACATATATGTAATGTATTGTATCACATCCAAAAGAAGTATGGAATGAATATAGAAAGATATGTATAAGAGAAAAAGTGTAAAGTAAGAAGGCTACAAGCAGTATAAGGAGCAATAAAGATTTATCTATCACAACAAGGTGATCATTACACTCCAAATGAATCTCATTTAGCAAATCAAAATTGTAGATCAGAGATTAGCCACTAGCTCATTCTAACAGGTGGAACAGTTAAGTCCTTTCATAGGATAGACCTAATAGTCTTTTGTAAATCTCTTTACCAAATACAAACTTCATTGTATATTTTTTAAATCCTTTTACAAGGTGAAGCTAGTAGTCCTTATTGCTCCTAATAGGGTAGATCGTCAGAAGTGATCATTGTAAGCCTTAACCAACCAACTTTATACTATAGTACTAAAGCTTGTGGGTATCATCCCCACCCCAATTTTACTTTCTATTTGAAAGGTTTCTAGGTCACCATATTGTTGTCAAAGTGTTATGAATTTTTTTATGCTTTCAGTTTCTCATGCATGCAATTAGATCAGAATGCATATGAAGGATTAATTAATGAAATAAGAATAAGTATTATTGGTTCCTGATTCACCCCTCCCTGCTTAGTAACCTATCCTATCTTATACTTCCAACAATTGGTATTAGAGATTTGTGGTTCTCAAAGAAGTTTAACAAATTGAGCAAAGATCAAAGGAAATGGAGGTATTCAGACTTGATAAGGCTATTGGGAAAATCAAGAAAAAAAAAGGAACAACTCTCTCAATCCTTCAAAAGAAGAAAAGATCTTGCAATATAGTTGAATTAAAAACTCTACATTGAAGAAAGAATTGAAGATTTCCACTCAAAAATTAATCCAAATGAAGCTAATGAGGTAATCAGAGAACTATTAGAAAAGAATGGTAACCTACCTTCAAGAAGAAGTTAGAAAGCTGAAAAGAGAACAATAAATTTAGTCAATAAGATTGTGTGAAGGCATGGAAGAAAAAGATAGGGCAAAAGAAGAGATACAAGGAAAGAATAATGAAATTCGGCATCTATCCCTTCAATGGGTAGACTTCATTGATCAACTTACAAATGGAAATGAAGAAATTATGAATCTAAGATCAGAGAATGAAAGATTGTAAAATGATCTAAACACTGAAAACAAAAACAATGAGAGAATGATGAAATCTCAAACAAACATGAATCAATTGAATGAGAAAAATCAATTTAGATAGAAAGGCAAAGTAGGAGTTCGATATACAAATGAAGGTGAATCATCCAAGTAAGGAGCTCAAAATAATAAAAGGCTTACTTGCAATCACTATGGTAAGTTAGGTCATGCATCAAACAAATGTTGGAGTAATGGTAAAACTAAATTTGATGGAAAATGTTACAATTGCAACAAGAACGGTCATAGAGCTAATGAATGCAAAGAGAAACCCAAATTTGATGGTAAATGTCATAAATGCAATAAGCATGGGCATAAATATTCTAAATGAAATACCAATATATTTAACCCAATAGAATAGATTGTAAAAGCTATATTTGGTTGGGACTACAACACATGGTGTAGATGCCACTACTGTGGATAATTTGGATACATTGGAGTAAACTATGTGAAACATCACATGAGGACAAGAGACACCATTAGAAGATGTTCTATTTTTATAGAACTTAGACACCTTACCAAGAACTATATGAACACTAGAATGATAGAAGATGAAAAGAAAACCAAGGATGACAACATCAAAAAATAGATGAGACAATAATGGATTCCTAAATCTTCTGAAAATGAAAGTCTAAGCCATGAAGCACATGTCACTAACAAATTGGGTGACTCAAGGATTTCTACTTGATCTCTCATAGGGATAATGAGAACTAAGACTCTAAAGAAAATATCTTACATCAATTCCAATTAGCTAGAAATAAAGACCTATATCAGCATTCAAGATGCAAAGGAATCATTGGGTGTCTAAGGAAAATCAAGATCTTACCGAGCTAGGTAGGGTTGTCAAACTATACTAAGCAAGGTTGTAAGTAACTAGGTCATTATGTGGACACCAAGTCATGGATGACTCTGTCGAGCACTAAGACCAAACTGAGTGGAAGATAGTCTCTCACCAAGAAAGTGATCATACCATGCATTTAAGATGATTGGAAAGTGAAATTTGTTAAAGAAAGAAATCAAATTCATTTGTCATCATGAATTTTTGAAGAGCTATATATGAAGAGAAATTTGTGTGCATCCAAGCAATCTGTGCAATTTTTTGTTGAAGTTTTCCATGTTTTTATAAAACCTACCGAGCATGGCATCCTCTAGTAGTAAGAACAAGAAAGGATCCAAGATGTTGGTTTGAGGAGTTTATTGGAAGGCACTAGACTTCAAGTTAAGTCTAAAAATTGTGGAAACACTTGATCCAACTGGAGCTCAGTCACAGATTCCACCAAAGGTACTACTGGTTAATGATATTTTCTCACATTTTTTTTTGTTCAGTTCAAGATATTGGAACCTTAGAGATGGATGAGGCTTTGGAAAAGTTATGTGTGAATGGTGCATTGAAACTCAATCATCAACACTAGAGTCCAAGGGTTTAACCCACATTCCACATATGCCCTGAGATTTCCAAATAAAATGGATAAGGTTCATCCTTAGCTATGTACACAATGGGTAGCTATGGTTGGAGTAGCCTATTCCAATAATGAAGAAAATGATTCATTGAATCACAGGGATCCCAATTTTGAACAAGGAAAAGACTACCAAAACCCTAAGTCGGGTAGAAATGGAAAGAAAAACTCTTTCCGAATGGGATGGAAGAAGTATGGAGATTAGCTATGTAACTGACATGGAGCTGAAATTTGGTATACATGTAATAGCACATAAAATCTATAGCTCCAGTTGTCTCAACATCTTATCATGTGAGGTAGTTGATCTGGCTCTCAAGGTGGTGAAGAACAACATGTCCTTTGAGCTTGCCAATTTGATGTTAAATCGATTCAACAAGAACATGCAGAGCATTAGAACTTCAAAGAATAACCCATGTAAGTTTGGTTCATGCTTAACCTTTTTATTCTTCTTTGTGAAAAATTTCCCCCCTCAAAAGGTTGAATCATATGGAGAAAAGATGTACCAGTACTATACTAGATCAATGAGTATATAGCGAAAATGCATGAAAACTATGTCAGTATCATGGATAATTATTTTGATTCATTCAAGGAAAATATGAATAAAAGATCCAAAATTCCTAAGAAACTTGTAGAATATTATAAGGATGATGTTTGTTTTATGGTATATTGTGACAAGCTATACATTCAAGCAGTCAAACATAGAGTGGTGTGGGTTAAGCCTCTAAGCTATGAGGTTGACATTGATGACACCAAGGACATCATTGAGGCATTGTTGAATGAACCTATAGATCCAAAAGTTACATATTTTGGTACTTATTATGAAGCCAAAGCTATAATAGAACTTGAAATAAATCTTCCTCAAGCAATCAGGAAAGGAAAGAAGAGGATAGCAAAACTAAGGCAAAAAAGTTATACTCTCCTACTGATAGAAGGTAAATGAGATGATGTGGAAGAAGATGAGGTAGAAGAAAATAAATCAAAAGAAGAAGAGCCAATCAAGAAGAAAGGTAAGGTTATCATAACCAAGGCTACCAAGTCATCTACTATACTATTTACTAGAAGAGCATCAAGATCAAGGAAGAAGTTGAAATTAGGTAAAGAAGAAGAAGAGGATATTATTTTCAAATGACCTCCACATATATTTCAAGATAAACTAAAGGAGATTGATTCAGAAGCTAGCAAGGAAAACTTTAAATAACTAAGATATGAGATCAGAAATGTAGAAGAGAAGAAACAAGTTGAAGACATGATTATGTCCAAGATAGGTAAATGGAAATATTCACCTGATCAACTTGTGTAGAAAATTCCCAATGAACTAATGGAAATAATTAAACCAAGATGGGAACATGCCAAGAAAACTGTAAAGGATATATTTGAATAGACTTTGAGGTAGTTCATACCAAGTCTTAATGATAAAAAAGTGAAAGAATCCATCAAGAGGAATGAAGAAAAATTTACTCTGAAATTCAACACTTGCCTGATATTGGTTAATGACATAGAAAAAGTGGTGAAGAATGCCACTACTACATGGAATAATATCTACAATCTTCATCAGAAGAGTGATTTTATTGTTCATGTCAGTGATAAAGATGATAATGAAGATGAAATAGATGATGTTGATTAGAATGATGAGGAGAAAGAACAAGAAGCTATTGAGGAGATTCTCCCTAAGATTCAATGTATTAAGGAAACCAACCTAGAGAAGATTGTAGCAGTGGTTATGGCCTCATTTTCTCACTCTTTGAGAAAAACTTTAAAGCCATCTAGCTCTAAGAAAGCTTTTTCCAAGTTGGTTGTGGTAACCACTATAATTCCAAGCACTCGACCAATCATTACACCTATTTAGCTAAGTGCTACATTCACTGAAGTAATCAGCACTTCATCTATCAAATAGTCAGTGCTTCCTCCTTCATCAGATTTGGCTACATAATAACTAGGTATTTCTACTATCAATGCAATATCTACTCTTGTTACTAGTCCTTCTATTTCCATTATTGCTACAATTCCTAGTGTACAAATAGTTAGTACAAAGATAGTTGAGAGCAAGCCTCAGCTAAGTACAAAAGTTTCAAGTAAAGGAAAAAGTAAAGAAGAAGACATTGATCTTGATCAGGATATAGTTATCCTGAATTGTGCTATCTCTACTCTAAATCTAAATCCTAATCAAATGAACATAGTAGGTGAGCTATTGCAAAATAAAGATAAGAAATAAAGACTTAGAGAAGAGAAAAATAGAGAAAACCAAGTGCTAGAAGATGTAAAGTACATACTTGCAGATGCACTCAGTACTGAGGTTGATACTACTCAACCTATTTTTGTTCAATTAACATAAGTTGTTTAAAAATTCAATGAAGATCTAAACGGGAAAGAAAATTTATTGCAAAGAGTAGAGAAGAAGTTTGAAAATGTAGTATTAGAGCTAGTTGCACAAAATATTGCAATATATCAAGTAGACTTGCTACTATCCTTAGCTCATTGGAAACCTCTACCAATAATGTTACTTCATTATTTAGTAAGTTATGTGAGACAACTATATTTACTTAGGAAATCAAAGATAAACTCTCTAATATAGATGAAGACTTGAAGGAAAGTACACACCATTTGTCACTTGACCTAAGCTATAGTTATGCTCATTATTCAAAGATCAAATTTTTGACTAATATGCAAGCTGAATTATTAAGGGACAAAGCCAAGATCAGGGCCACACTTGTAGACATTCAAGGCATGATTCTTCAAAACATGGATGCATTGTAGAAACACATTGCATATGCTAGAATTCTCATCCATGACAATAACTTCTCCATAGTTGATCACATGATAGAGCTATCAGTAGAAGTGGAGATTGCATTGCATGCAAGCAAAGTGTTACAAGAAAATTGGGATAAGACAAAATCATTGATTTTAAAGGTACATTCTGACTTCCCCTCACATTTTGCAGCATAGACCTTTGGCCTTTATGTCAAAAAGGGGGAGAAGATGTAATATAAGATGTGATATATAAAGGGGGAGAATATGAAAAGATGCAATAAAGGGGGAGAAGATGAGAAGAGAAGATAAGGGAAGAAAAGGAGAAGATGAAATAAAGAGAGAGAAAATGAGAAAATGAGAAGAAAAGATATAATATAAGAGACATGAGATATATGTATATAGAAAGTAAGTATGATGTGCGTGTGTGTGTGTGTGGTTGAGCATCATAATATTGCACATATTCTTGTATAGATATTTAGAAAACATGTCTTATAAAAGCAATTTTGAAAAATTTCAAAAATAGAGTATGTTACCAAGTTGAAGACACAAGATGGAGACTAAAGATTGTTTTGAACATGAAATTTTGAAAATTTAGTTTTGATTGATAAGTTTTTTTGTCACTAATGCCAAAGGGGGAGATTGTTGACATTAAAGTCAAGTTTTTTTATTAGTGACACACACACTTAATCAAATGGTTAGCAACTATTGAGCTTTTCTTGCAGTTTACAGTGTTAACCAAGTAAATCAAACTCTACTAAGTTCTATAGTTGCTACCAAGTTCTATGAATAGTATTTATTTTGCACCAAGTAGTATCTACCAATTTGGTGATTATCAGTGTAAACTAAGCTTCATAGTGTTTACCGAGTTTCTCAGTTCAAACTAAGTTCTCTAGTATTTACCAAGTTCATAGCTTTAGTGATGTGAATCTACTGTTGACCAAGATATGTAGGATCAACCAAGTGATTCAATTTATACTGAGCTCACAATGATAGTGTTGATCAATCTATGCAGTGTCAACCAAGTGATTTGGTTTATATGTTGAATTTCACAGTGTTCACCAAGTCACCAGTACAGACCGAGTTTAAACTATCTAGAATTGATTATCATGAACCAATCTTATATGTCTACCAAGTGCATGACAATTTTGATGTTGACAGTGGTTGGTGAGTATCAAAACCTCACTAAGTTTTTCTTCAAAAATTGAGTGCCAGCAGCTAGGCCAACTTTGTGTAAATTGGTGAAACTTATGTTGTAGCCAACTTTGATGAATTGTAAATTGGATTGATATATATGTGATGTATTGTATCACATCCAAAAGAATTATGGAATGAATATAGAAAGATATGTATAAGAGCAGAAGTGTGAAGTAAGAAGGCTACAAGTAGTATAAGGAGCATCAAAGATTTATCTATCACAATAAGGTCATCATTACACTCCAAAGGAATCTCATTCAATGAAAAAAAGTTGTAGATTAGACATCAGCCATTAGTTCATTCTAATAGGTGGAATAGTTAAATCCTATCATAAGGTAGACCTAATAGCCTTTTGTAAATCTCTTTACCAAGTGCAGACTTCAATGTATGTTTTGTAAATCATTTTACAAGGTGGACCTAGCAATCCTTATTGCTCTTAATAGGGAAGATCATAGAAAATGATCATTGTAAGCCTTAACAAGCCAACTTTATACTATAGTACTAAAGCGTGTGGGTATCATCCCCATCCCAGTTTTACTTTCTATTTGGAAGGTTTCTAGGTCACCATATTGTGTGTCAAAGTGTTATGAATGTTTGTATGCTTTTATTTTCCCATGCATGCAATTAGATTAGAATACATATGAAGGATTAATTAATGAAATAAGAATAAGTTTTATTGGTTCTCAATTCATCCCTCCCCTCTCAATCACCTAGCCTATCTTATATTTTCAACAACATTGATTTGTATTAGCATCTTTACTACGTACTTTTGATCTAATGGATTGGTATACATCAAAGATATTTATAATAATGCTTCTTTTACTACTATTTTCATATGTTCTTATCCTCAAAATTCTCATTGTCTCTCTAAAATTCAAATTTTTAAGCATTTCAACAAGTTGGCATCTTCCACTTCGATTTAATTTTTCAAAATTGTTATTCCAAATATTTTTAACAATTCTTCTACAATTTATTTCTAACATTTTATCATGCATTGGCTTCAAAATATTTTCATCAATGTCAATTAGAAACTTTGGTTTTCTAAAAATTATTCTAGGAGGAGATGATGTAGGTCCATGATCTATGTTTTCATTACTAGTACTATGTGCATTCATGATTTAAACTTGAGATGTCACATTAGGGGCATTAGTGACATAGGTGTATTTGTCATAATCATTTCAATTGGGGTAAGTTGAACTTTTTTGTTTGTCAAATTAGGTGCATTTGTGACATCAATATCAATAATTATAGTTTCATCACTTACATTGGAGGCATTTGGTGATGTATCTTCACGTATTCTCCTCATATGCTCCCTTGTTTGTGCTTTTATTTTTACTTTTTTTGGCAAAAAGTGGTGTGCCACTTTGAATATATTTATTTATATAAAAACTCAGTTCAATGGTTCATGAAGGGAAGAACCAGTGAGAAACCCTCCAATCATCACCAAATATAGAGTAGTATGAAATTATACAAAATTATATACATTAAGACCAACTCATTATAAAATTAGTTGAAGCCCTTATAAATTTTGAGCTATTTACAACATATATGTATGTGATATATAGACAAACAATTTACACCAACCATTGACTATACATAAGAGACATCCCAAATATATTATCATATTTACATGTATCGGTCTCAAAAAATTTAACCCCTTAGGACTCCAAAAAAAAACTACACTTTATCCACATATTAAAACCATCCTAAAGTTGAATACAATAGACCCGCTTCGAAAAAACCCAAGACCGCTGAAAATTGCAACTTCCACTCAACACAACTCTACAAAACTGGCTCCCAATCCATCAAAATGAAGCTCCATCATCGATCAATTTCAATCAAGCCAATAGGTTATCAATTTGCATCAAATTTACTACCCCCTACTCATAAAAACCCAATTGAATCCCAATTCTTTTTCTTCCTTGCATGTATCCCAGAGCGTCATGTCCATGGTAAAGTAAGTCACCAATATGTAGAACTTTCCCTTTAATCAAGATTGCAACTTCTCCTGATATGAGATCTTTGTGGCTCCACAAAATTTCATCGAGTAAACCAAAATTCTTATTTAAAATCATGCTTTTAAGAGTGGAAAGGAAGTTGAGAAATCTTTCATCCCTCCTTAAGGCCCTATTGTTAAAAATACCCCTAATTGGAACTAGCCCCATTTCAAGATCAAAATTGCTTAGTTCCTCTTCAATTATTGATTTCTCAAACACATCATATCACAACACCTTAACCAAAATATGAATAGCTACTAAAAAGTCCAAAAGAAAATCCATCACGTAAATTAAGAACAGGGATACCACTTGTGACGGCAGAATCAACCTTGGCAAAGTTGGAAAAAGACAATTGGACCCTAGAATACCCATAATAGCTTCATGGCATTTGGCACATATAAAATGAAAAACTTCCTCCAAATTATCACTAGATAACCAACCAAAGAATGGCATTTCCCTGTTATTGCATTTCAATGTGACTCTAAAGAAATTGTCATTGCCTTCCATTTCTTTGAAAGTAGAAACCACTACCAAACTTGCATCCAATTTTAATGGTAAAAAATATGAATAAACCAACACCAAAATTCCTTAAAACATTCACTTCACACATACAAGTATCCAAATCCATCAAAAAATCCAACTCAAATTGACATAATCTCGTACCACCCATGTTGGACTCACAGGAAACTAGTTAATATGACTATTTATTGCCTTATATTTTCACACGCGCTATACAACTTTCATCATGATGGCCACAAAGGTTTCAATAATAATTAAAACAAAACTTGCAATGAATGCCACTTGTGTCCTTTTACATATAACCTATCAAGCTTGCAACTCATATAAAAAGATTAGGAAACAAATATATTATCCCACTCTATTTCCTTAAAAAGATTAGGAAATAATGTTGCATCAAATTCTCTCACTGACATGTATGACTCCTATAAATCACACCCAAAGTTAGATAAAATATCTGCTACTCAATTCCTCTCTCTCAAAGTGTGAGAAAAAGACATGGAATTGAATCCATCAATTATATTCCAAGCTTGATGAAGAATTACCCAATTTTCCAATTTTCTACTTTTCACTATAAACATGCATTTATTACCAAGGTGGAGTCACCCTCTATGTGAATGTTTATACAATTTAGATTTAAAGCCAGATCAACCCCAAACAAAAGAGCCATTACCTGTGCACAATTATTAGTACTTGAAGGGATTTTTTTAGCTATCATTTCAATCACCTTACCTTCATGATCTTTGATACACACCCCTATACATGAATCTCTAGGATTTCCTCTTGAACATCCATCAAAATTTAACTTTAAAATTCCCTTCTTAGGAGGTATCTATCTAGCTTTTCTTCTATTTATTTTGAAACTTGGCCCTAAGATAATAAAATTATAACTAGGAGAAGGTAAGTTTGTCCCTCTCATTTTCAATCATTTCTCTCTTTCTCTTTCCCATGATTGTAGATGCAAATTTCCCTATAAACCACAAAATAAAAAAATGCATAATAAACTAAATTTGCATCATTATTTTACACCCAATCACAAGATACAAACATAAAATAACATGTGGACACAAGAAAATAGAACAAATTCATCATTTACAAGCAAATTACCCTATAAACAATAACATGAACAAAATACATGATCAAATACAAAATTAAATTAATTTTCATCATTCTTTTATGCTCAATCACAAGATACAAACTTAAAATAAGATGTTTAAAAAAGAAAATATATCAAATACATTATTCCCAAGAAAAAATGACTAAATACTTGTATACCTGGTGCAGAAATACATGTGAAATAGCAATAAAATCTTGTGGGCCACAATGAAACAACATAATAATCTTTGACATGTTGTTTTATTTACACTTTTCAATAACTTTATTGGTTTTTCAATAACCCAATCAGGTTATTAAGTCCTTACTACAATATCCATAGGATCTAATAACCCAATAAGGTTTTATAAGAGATATGGGGGGTTAGTGGAAGGTAAAGGGGGGGAGTGGGGACTGGGAGAGAGAGGGGGGGACTAGATCTAGAGTGATAGGAGCTATAGGAGGGAGGGAGGGAGGGAGGGAGGGAGGGAGAGAGAGAGAGAGAGAGAGAGAGAGAGAGAGGGGGGGGGGGGGGGGGATAGGGTTTAGAGAGAGATGTTAGGGGTTAGAGATTATAGGTCAAAGAGAGACAGAGAGAGAGGGGTTAAGTGTTAGGGATTTGGGGTCAGTGTGAGAGAGGGGGCTTAAGGATTATAGAGAGGGGGGTTAGGAGTTATATATATATATATATATATATATATATATAGAGAGAGAGAGAGAGAGAGAGGTTAGGGGTTTGAGGTTGGGGGGATGGAAGGAGGGAGAGAGAGAGGGGGTAGAGGAATTAGATATAGCTCAATCTATAGGAGTAAGGAGTTAGAGAGAGAGTGACACAAGGAGATTGAAAGAAACTAGGGCCAAAGGCACAACCAACTACCAAAGCCACCTGCAAGAGTAAACACAGTAGAAACACAATACAGAGAACATCAACCAATGGAGATAGAAGAGAAAAACACTTATTGATTCATCAAATCATCAACATACATGCTCGGTTGTGAGGCCTTCTAGGTTATGACCAATAATACAATTCAAACTTTGATCTTCAATGATGATCTTTGCATTCTAACTCTCTAGACAAAACTATCACTTCTCTCTAACTCCTTACTCTTCATGAATGAACCATCATAATTACTTAAGACTCTACCCAAGACCTCTTTAAATGCTCACATGGCCAAAAGTTGTCCTATTACAAATTACCAACTAAATAAACCCTTACATTAAATGCATGCACAGCCACAAGTTCATGGATAGAAACAACTATTAAATAAAAATACCAAATTAAGTATACACAAATTCATCCCAAACTGAAACCAGACATAAAAAACTCAATCAAAGAAGGACCAAGGAAAATACTATCACTTAGTAATGCTTGTCATACCCTGGAACTCAGCATCAACACAAACTCGGTACTAACAAGGAACTCAGCACCAACTAGAAATTTGACACATACTAGGCACTTGACACCAACTAAGAACTCAAAACCAACAAGGAACTTGAAAACATGCAAGATTGTAATATAACTTATGATGCTCCTACATCAAACAACTAGGGTTGAAAGAAATGATTCTCTTGAATCATGCAAGTGTCACAACTTGAGATGAATTCAAATCAAATTGAGAAATCCATGTAGCATCTTCAACTGGTATGTCCCTCCACTTCACCAAATACTCATAGTAATCTTTTCATCTTGTAATTTTACCAACTCTCTGACCCAATACCTATTCAACCTCTTCAATATGTTTCTTAGGATAATCATCTGATACAAAAAATCCATCATCTAAATCATGATACTAATACAAATCAGCAACATTGAATAAAGGA
The DNA here is from genome assembly GCA_028749045.1 of Cupressus sempervirens. Taxonomy (NCBI): domain Eukaryota; kingdom Viridiplantae; phylum Streptophyta; class Pinopsida; order Cupressales; family Cupressaceae; genus Cupressus; species Cupressus sempervirens. The sequence continues at coordinate 693,887,542 of CM053789.1, read as the reverse complement.
GACACATCCATGTCATTAGGTAACTCAACTTCATAAGCATTACCACTATCAAACTTTCTTAATAACTTATAAGGTCCAAATTTATTCATGTTTAGCTTACTGTATGTTCCACTGGGAAATCTGCCTCTCTTCAAATGAACCATCACCTCATCACCAACTTCAAAATCATGATTTCTTGTAGACTTATTAGCATTCACCTTATGCTTCTGATTACTTTGTTCCAACCTCAACTTCACTTTCTTATGAAAAGAATCCATTAAATTAGAAAATTCTTCCCCTACATCACTTCTCTTTTCTTCACCAACAACATCCCTCAACACTTATATTCCTCTAGGTTATATTCTAGTAACAATCTCAAAAGGTATTTTCCCTATACTCCTATTCACAAAATTATAATATGCAAACTCAGCTTGTTCCAACACTAGCTCCCAATTATATGGTTTATCTCCAACTAAAAATATCAAGAAATTACTCAAGCTTCTATTCATAACCTTTGTCTTTCCATCTATCTACAAATGTAATGTAGAACTAAACTTCAACTTAGTACGCATATTCTTCCACAGAGTTCTCCAAAAGTAACCAAAAAACTTACTGCCTCTATCAAATATAATAGTTCTTTGTAATCCATGCAATCTAAAAATATCTTTGAAGAAAATTTCAGCAACATGCTAAGCATCTAATGTTTCTGAGGAATAGAAATAGGTGTATACAAACTAGTATTTTGACTTACCCCTTTTGCAACTTGAGAAACTCCAAAACTCCTTACAAACTTCTAAAAATCCTTATGCATATGTTGCCAATAATACTTATCCTTCAACAAACTCCATGTTTTATCAATTCCAAAATGTCTAGCCAATCCACCACTATGTTTTTCCTTGATCAAATAAAATCTCACATAACTTCTAGGGATACACAATTGAATTCTTTTGAACAACATACCTTCTTGAATGAAATACTCATCATGCTTACTTATGTGATCTGATAGATTTGGTACTTTTCACTCTCTCCATGCCTTAGAAAAATTAGGGTCAATATCATACAATACTTTCATCTCATCAAAACCAAGAACTTCAACCTTCATCTCGGTCAACAAAGAACATCTTCTACTCAATGCATCAGCAACTCAGTTAGTGACTCCACTCTTATGCTTAATAAAAAATGTGAAACTCTACAAGTACTCAACCCACTTCATGTCTCTTATTCAATTTATGTTGACTTCCCAAGTACTGTAAAGCTTTATGATTAGTATACAATAAAAACTCCTTAGGAATCAAATAATGTCTCCACTTTTTGAAGGCTTGAACAATTGCATTAAACTCTTGATCATATACAAAATACTTCCTTCTATCATCACTCAACTTCTCACTAAATAAAGCAATGAGTTTATCTTCTTGACTCAATACAGGTCCTATCGCACTACCACTTGCATCACATTCAACTTGAAATACCTTATTAAAATTAAGCAAAGCCAATACATGTAACTCAACAACCTTTTGTTTCAAAGTCTCAAAACTCTTACTAGCTCCATGTGTCAACTTGAAATCTTTTTTATCTCCTCTCATTGTCTCATTCATAGCATTACAAATAGAACTAAAATTCTTTATAAACTTCCTGTAAAAACTAGCCAAACCATGAAATGATCTTACCTCACCCACATTCTTAGCTATAGACCATTCCAAAATTTCTTTAACCTTCTTAGGATCCATTCTCAAACCATTAGCTAGAATCAAAAATCCCAAATACAATCTCCCCTTTCATAAAAGAAAAATTTTCTAAGTTAATCGTCAACTTGTCCTCTTTTAATCTTTGCAATACTTGTCTGACATGCTCAATATGTTCTTCCTTAGTCTTACTAAATATCATAATATCATCCAAATAAACAATCACAAACTTAACCAAAAATCTCTTGAGAGCCTCATTCATCAACCTCATGAAAGTACTAGGTGTATTAGTCAAATCAAAAGGCATTACCAACCATTCATACAAACCATCTTTTGTCTTGAAAGAAATGCTCCATTCATCACCTTCTCTAATTGTGATTTGATGATAACCACTCTTCAAATCAATCTTGGTAAAATACTTTGCTCCACTCAAAAAATCCATTATGTCATCAATCCTCAACAGAGGAAACCTATATTTCATTGTGATCATGTTAATAGCTCTAGAATCAGTACACATTCCCCATTCTCCATTCTTCTTAGGTGCTAATAGAACTTGTATAGCATGTGGACTCAAACTTTCTCTGATCAAACCTTTCTGCAAGAAATCATGCACTTTTCTATTAAGTTCTTCATTCTCTGTAGGTGTCAATCTATATGTTTCTTTATTCAAAAAACTAGGTCCAGGAATTAGATCCATACAATGACTTATACTTCTTACTAGTGGTAAACCATCAAGAATATCTTCTGCAATAATATCTTTATATTCATTCAGTGAATTTTCAATTTATATTGGTACTTAGCCTCTATTAGTTTCTACTACTTGGTCATTATTAGCTTCTATAGCTCGGTCACCACTTTTTTTTTTTCATTCAGTTGCTACTAGTACAACTTGGCTTCCTAGGCATTATAGAAAAAAAACTTGATTCTTCTTCACTTCTTTTTCAAATTTCTTTCCATTGACCATGCAAATTATCATAGTAGTACAATTAACCTCATTTGGACTTTCAATCAAAGGAAACAATATTTTCTTTCTCCCATTCACCCAAAGAGTATATTGATTCAATCTTCCATTGTGTATCATATTGCCAAGTTTTACTCAACAAAATATGACAATAATCCATAGGCATAATATCAAATAGAACTTTGTCAAAATAATGTGCAATCTTGAACTTCACAATACATTGTTCACTTACCAATATCTTATGCTCATTTTTCATCCATGAAACATGATAGGGTTTAGGATGCTTTATCCTCTACAACTACAACTTTTTAACCAACTATTCTGATGCCAAATTTGTAAAACTGTCACTATCAATGACCACCTTGCAACATTTTCTAGCCATCTTACATTTGGTCTTGAAAATACTTCTCCTTAGGATAGGTTCCTCTTTGCTGCCCTTATTACATAAGGTTCTTCTCACCATCAAATTTTCTCTAGCCTCAGGTCCACTCAATGATTCCTTGGTGTTTCCTTGAACCATAGTATTTATATTACCTTACCCATTTTTAGAGGATCTACACTAAAAGGATATATGCCCTTCTTTACCATATTTGAAATAATTACCACAAAAACCACCTCTAGAATAAGAATTACCTCTTCCTTAGTAAGAACTGGTACCTCCTTGATAAGAATCACCACCTTTCCACTTTTTCTTTTCTTTATCATCATTCTTCCATTCATATTTTCCCTTATCTTGTATAGAATTTTTAGATCTTGCACCTTCTCCATAAGATCTACATCTTCCTCTTTGGAATCTTACACCTCTACCTCTTTGTCTTTGTTCATGCTTCTTTGTCAAAATATCCTTAGCTTTCAAGGCATGTTGATATGCTTCCTCCACACTTTCCAATTTCACAAAACTTATTTCATCTTGAACCCATATCTCAATCCATTTATGTACCCTACATTTTTTTTCACATCATCATCCACATGTCTAGATCTGATGTCCAATCTATAGAATTCCTCAGTATACTCTTTCATAGTCATGTCCCTTTATCTCAAATTATGCATCTTCCTCAACAAGGCAACTTGGTAATCAGTAGGAAGGAACTTTTTTTTCACCTTGTTCACCATTTTCAGTCAATTCTTGATCTTCTCCTTTCCTCTCCTTTGTCTATCAATTTGTAAATGCTTTCACCATAGTGAAGCATGACCCTTTAACCTAGTAACTACAATTTTCACCTTCTTATTATTAGGAGTTTTTTCATACTCAAAGAACTTCTCCATATCAAAGATCTAATCCAACATAGCATTGGTATCCAATTTTCCATCATAAGAAAATATTTCTACAATAGGTTTTGAGTGTGCCCTGGATAGTACTCTCAACAATCTTGCCTCATCTTGATCTTCTTCAGGTTCCAGATTAGGGTTTGATGATACTACTTCATCATCACTCAAATCATCAATATGTTATCTTCTCCTTTGGATTGTCTCTACAACATCTAATCTGGCTAAAATTTCTCTCAATTTATCCAATATGACATTATCAACATTTCATGTACCTCGAACCATCTTTGCAATTAGGTTCCTACAAGATTGTAACCCTCTGAAAGTTGTAGGTCAAATCCACATATTTGCTACCCTACAGCCAAATCAAGTTAGGGTTCTACATAATCCATTCTCCACAAGGATGAACCTGGCTCTGATACCACCTGACACAGGGAGATTTAAGGAAACTAGAGCCAAAGGCACACCTAGCTACCAAAGCCACCTACAAAAGTAAACATAGCAGAAACACAACATAGAGAACAATAACCAAAGGAGATAAAAGAGAAAAATACTTATTGATTTATCAAATCATCAACATACATGCCCATCTATGAGGATTTTTGGGTTACAACCAACAATACAATTCAAACTTTGATCCTCAATGATAATCTTTGCATTCTAATTGTCTAGACAAAACTATCCCTTCTCTCAAACTCCTACTTACTCTTCATGAACATACCATCATAATTACCTAAGAATCTACCCAAGACCCCTTTATTTACTTCCCCATCCACAAGTCGTCCTATTACAAATTTCCAACTAAATAAACCCTTACATTATATGCATGCACAACCACAAGTTGGCTAGCAACAATTATTAAATACAAATACCAAATTAAGTACGTGCAAAGTTAACCCAAACTAGAACCAAACATAGAAAACTTGTTCAAAGAAGGACCAAGGAAAATACTATCACTCAAAAATGCTCTACCTTAGAACTCAACATCAATAGGATCTCAGCACCAACAAGGAACTCAACACCAACTAGGAACTTGAAAACATGTAGGATAGAAATGCAACCCAAGATTCTCTTGCATTAAAGAGAGAGGGATTAGGGGTCAAAGAGAGAAAGAGATGTGGGTTAGGGTCTAAGAGTCATGGATTCAGGGTCACTAAGAGAGAAAGGGGGTTTATGAGTAAGAGAGACGAGGGTTAGTAGTTTTATATATATATATATATATATATATATATATATATATATATATATATATATATATATATATATATATATATATATATATATATATATATATATATATATATATATATATATATATATATATATATATATATATATATATATAAGGGTTAGGGGTTTTTGTGTACAAGTGAGTGTGTGAGAGAGAGAGGGGGGTTGGAGATTTGATAGGAGATAGATGAAGGGGTTTGTATGTGTGTGTGTGTGTGTGTGTGTGAGAGAGAGAGAGAGAGAGGTTGGAGGATTGAGAGGAGAGAGGAGAGAGGAGAGAGGGAGGGGTTTGGGGCTAGGAATCAGGAATTAGGGGTCATTGAGATAGAGGGCATTAGGGGTTTGTCTCTATTTATGTGAGTGATAGAGAGAGAGAGAGAGAGGTTGGGGGTTTGAAAGGGAGGGAGAAAGAGGGGGAGAGTTGGGTTAAGGGTTTGAGAGGGAGGAGAGAGAGTGGTTAGGGTTCAATAAGAGAAGGAAGTTTAGTGTTATAGATGTTGATTTGGGAGTTAGATAGAAATAGATGTAGGTTCAAGGTTTTTGAGGAAAGGAGATAGGTAGGTAAGGGTTTTGAGGAGAGAGAGGTTTAGGGGTTAACCTGAAAAAAGAAGGGTTACTAAGAGAGCTAGAGAGGGGTTATGAATATATATTATATGATTGTATATACAATAATTGATTAGAAAAATTTAATTATATATGAATTTATTTGTATACTTATAAATATATAGTTATAAATATATATGTTATTGAGTCATGACTACAACTTCCATAAGATCTAACAACCTAATTGGGTTTTACAAAACTTGATTAGGTTATGGAGAACTATTACACAAAGAGAGATAGGGTTTAGAGGAAGGTAGAGGTAGTGAGAGGGAGGGAGTGAGGATTGAGGATTGAGAGAGAGACAAAGAGGGACTAGAGATAGAGAGATAGGAGCTATAGGAGAGAGAGGGGGGGTTAGGGGTTAGGGATTAGGGTTCAGACAGAGAGAGAGTGGGGGGGATAGGGGTTAGGGATTATGGGTCAATAGGAGAGAGATGGGGGTTAGGTGTTAGGGATTAGGGCTTAGTGTGAGAGAGGGGGGTTTATGGATTATAGAGGAGGGTTAGGAGTTAGATAGAGATATAGAGAGAGGTTAGAGAGAGATGGGTGAATAGATATAGCATGATCTATATCAGTTAGGGGAGAGAAGGGCTAGAAGTGTGTGTGTGAGAGAGAGAGAGAGAGGGATTAGCAGTCTAAGAGTGTGAGAGAGAGGTTTTAGGTTTGAGAGGAGAGAGGAGGAGGGGTTAAGGGCTAGGGATCAAGGATTAGGGGTCATTGAGAGAGAGGGGGGTTTAGGGGTATGAGAGAGGAGGATTGGTAGATAGATAGAGATAGATATAAGGGTAAGGTGTTTTTGTGTGTGTGTGTGTGTGTGTGAGAGAGAGAGAGGTTGATGGTTTGGGAGAAGAGAGAGGGAGGGTTTTGTGTGTCTGTGTGCATGTGAGAGAGAGAGAGAGAGAGAGGAGAAAGGGGGGTTACAAAGGGAGGGGCTAGGGGTCAAGGGTCAAGGATTTGGGGTCATTGAGAGAGATGGGAGTTAGGAGTTAGATAGAGATAGATATATATGGGTGTATATGTGTGTATGAGAGAGAAAGAGAGAGAGGTTAGGCGTTTGAAAGGGAGGGAGAAAGAGGGAGATAGGTAAGTTAAGGGTTTGAGAGGGGGGAGAGAGAGTGGTTAGGGGTCAATGAAAGAAGGAAGTTTCAAGTTAGAGATGTGTTCGAGTTAGGAGTTAGATAGAAAGGGATGCAGGTTAGGGGTTTGAGAGGGAGGGAGAGAGATAGGTTAAGGGTTTGAGAAGAGAGAGGATTAGGGGTTAGAGTGAATAGATAAGGGTTAGTGGTTAGAGGGAGTGGGTATTAGGGGTTACTAGGAGAGTGAGAGAGGAGTTATGAATATGTGTGATTGTATATACAATAATAGATTAGAAATATTTAATTATATGTGAATTTAGGTGTATATTTATAAATATATAGTTATAAATCTATATATAATATTTAATTATATAGTTATAAAACTATATATAAAATATTTAATTGCAAAGATAATTTGTTTATATATTTATAAATATTTAGTTTATTTATAATGGACATAACTCGGTTAGGTTATTGCTATCATAGTAATCCAAAAGAGTTATGTGAATGCAATGTATTTTGCATTCACTCGTTAATAAACTGATGGGTTATTCCTTAAACAAAGGGTTATTAATAATTCTAGTGCATTTTTTATCCAATAACTCAATCAGGTTATTTGAAAACATAAAACCCAACCAGGTTATGGCTTGGAATTAACCTTGAGAATTGACCCAAAGGCCTAGGAGTTCCTTTATCCTCCAATTTCAATCCTTTGGGAGTATTTTCATCTTTTAAGATGAATTATCTTCTTTGCCTTCATCAAGTTTCCAAACGATACAGTGGGTATCTTTGAGATCACCACCATAATCTAACCTATCTTTTTACCTTTTTGAATATATAATTTTTTTCTTTTTTTGACAACATCAACATTGTAAATGTTAATTAGTTTTACCACTATCTTCACAGTCCTTACAGACGTGTGTCTATCTTTTTTAAATAACTTTTAATATAGTTCAACATAGACAAAATAAATTTCATATTATTTTTCTACACTCTATTCTATAAACTTTTAGAAAACTCTTTTTTGATTATTTTGATGTAAGTTATGATTTGCACACGGACAAGTACCAAAATTTTAGTATGCAATTACTTCAATAATTCATAAAAAAAAATACTCATCATAAAATTACACAAGAACACACAACTTCCAGATATTGCTCTTAACTATCATCCTACCAAAGGGATTTGTAAAATATTGAATATAAATAGGTGTTTTGTGTTGCACACGAAAAACTACTATGTTATGTTTTCTAAAACAATCAAGGACTATTTTTCGTGTGCACAAGGTTTGACTGACCTAATATTTATTATTGATTTTTTACAAACTCTAGTAGTTTAAAAGTAGATTTAAAGTACCATCTTGTCATTTTGAGTGGATAACCCTCAAATGTCTCATCCAAGTTCATGGTTATCAAAATTTGGGAAAAAGATGTCCACTTATACCCCTTTTTGTGCATCATCTTGGTGCACTTATCCAAGTTTGATATATACATTTTCTTAAATGATGCATTAAGTATCTTAAATCCTCTATGATTATATTATATCTCTTATGGAAGTTGAAGAAAAAATAAATTAAAAGAATGTCTTTATCTTATTCTAAGTCACAATATTTGGTTACTTTATAAAGGGAAGTATATTTATGATGCATAGAATCTATTTTCAATAGAATGGAATCATTGAAATTGCATTGAGTGAAAGACCTTGATTAATCAAAATATAATCCTTTTTGCTCCAATTCATGATTTTATGGTACTCGAGACATTAAATTAATAATTCATGGATACATTAATGGACTATAAGCTTGGATTTCTTCCACTTTATAAATATTTGTATTATCATTTTGTAGGATAGAAATGGGAATGTTCAAATAAGCATTAATGTGCAAGACTTAAAATTATTGAGAATTGTGTCTCAACCTCGTAAGCTTTTTCTAGAAAATTTTAGAATTTGTTTGGTAGGTTCCACATGTTTATGAGTTCGAAAAGGGTGTATAATTTGTTAAAAATATGTCTTGTCCCTTGTCCAATATAGGAGGGCTATTTTTAGAGTATAAAAAACTCATTATATGACTTTTATGGGGTTCTAAACTAGAGGACAAAATTATGGACGAAAATGCTATTCTTGGAGTTACAAATGACAAGTGGGGAACATGTGTCATGGTTGTTTTGCCCATGGTTTTGGTCCATGGTTTTGTAAGACCACAAATGGTTTCCAAGTTGTAAATCACTATAAAAGGAGGGCTTGGAGAGGTGTTTGAATCATCAAGTTCTATTTGCAAGACTGGGTGCTAGAAGGAGTCTGAGTTCGAGTTGCGGTGATGCGCTCCTATAAGAACTTGCATTGCAAGTGTATTGTAATCTTCTTGATTTGAGAATACATTGTGGGTTTTGGAGGGTGGGGTTTTTCTCTTGGAAGGGTTTCCTCATAATAATCATTGTGTTATGTGTTCCTTGTTATTTTAATTATATTATTATGCATTTCTTGAGATCTCTACAATAGTTAGTTGAATTTGCATAAGCATCCTCTCAAAGATTAGTGTAGGAAGAGATTCTACACATATTTTCTTCCTTACAAGTGGTATCAGAGCCTGGCTAGTTTTGGTTCTATTTGTTGCGTACAAGGCTTTTTGAGCTAATCAAAGTTTGAGAGGGAACTTGTGTAGAGGCTTTCATTTTTGTGTTGCATGATTACAAAGATGGCAAGCATATCCAGGAGGATTGATGTAGAGAATTTTTCTAGCACAAACTTTGAGATGTGGAATCTGAATATGGAAGATCTATTGATTGATCAAGATATATGGGATGTGATTGATGAGAATAAGCCAAGGCCCACAAATCCAACTTTAGTCGCACTAAATGATGTGATAGATAAAAAGATAAAGGCCTCATCAAATTTTTTTTTGCATACTCAATTCTGATTAATGTACATGAAGAACCTACTGCAAAGAAGCTTTGGAAGAAGCTAAGTGAGATCTATCAAGTGAAATCACTTGTGAACAAGATTTTCTTGAGGAAGAAGTTGTATTCTTTGAGAATGGAAGAAGGTGGATGGATTTCTGAGCATCTTGAAATTTTTAATATGTTGGTAACTCAGTTGACCTTAGTTGGGGTATCAAAGGATGAAGAAGAAAGGTGCAAAATCTTGTTATGTTCATTGTCAAACTCATGGGATAGCCTTGTCATGGCCATAGGGAGCACTTCAATTTTCTTGAAGATAGAGGACATTGTTGGTTCTCTACTTTTTGAGGAGATAAGAATGAAGGTCTCTATGAATGCCAAAGAGGCTTTGAGTGTTTGAGGAAGACCAAAAGAAAGATTCAAGAATGAAAAGAAATATAGCCATTCTAAGTCCAAGAATAAGGGGAAATCAAAATCTCCTGGTAAGTCCAAGGTGATCTTCTGAGATTGTAGGAAACCTAGACACTTCTGAAAGGACTGCAAAGAGGAGAAGAAGAAAAAGAAGAAGCATGATTCTGATTCTGAGTCTGAGAAAGAAGATGGAGATGTTTTTATCGTAGCCTTTTCCACTCATGTAGGTGACAATGCATGGTTGATAGACTCAAGTGCATCTTTTCACATGACGCTTAATAGAAACTAGTTTAGTAAGTATGAAAAGTTTTATGGTGGCAAGGTGTATTTGGGTGATAAATTATTTCTTGATATTGTTGGTCGTGAAAGTATTCATGTGAAATTTTTTGATGGTAGAATTAGAATATTTGATGGTATCTTTCATATCTTGGGACTAGCGAGGAATTTTTTATCTGTTAACAAACTAATAGATGCGGGTGTGCATATATAGTTTTTTGAAGTAGGTGTAAAAATGGTGAGAGCTGCTATGGTAATAGCAAGAGGAAGTGGATTGGGTACATTGTACCAGCTTGATGATTGCACATTGAGTGAAATAGTACTTTTGATAAGATTCTGAAGAGGACTACTTTATTAGAGAAGGATAGGGTTTCTCTTTCAATAGATGGTCATGGTTTTTGGGTACCCAAGGGTGCTCTATCTACTAAATCAAAGTTTTTTATAGAGAAGACTATGTTATGGTACTAGAGACTCAACCACATAGGTAAGAAGGGCCTACGAACCTTAAAAATTAAAAATCTTGTTGATGGGTTGAATGACTACAACCTTGAGTTTAATTTTTGTGAGCATTTTATCTGTGGTAAACAAAATAACATTTAGTTTTACTCAAGTTCTCATAAGTCTTTCATTGATGATTTCAGTAGAAGAACATGGGTTCATTTTCTTAGGAGTAAAGCTAAATTTTTTAGTTGTTTCAAAGAATTTAAAGCAATGGTTCAGTTTTAGAATGGAAAGAAGATAAAGTGTTTGAGAATTTATAATGGTGGTGAATATTTCTCTAATGAGTTTGACACATTTTGTAAAGATTATGGTATTAAAAGAGAGAAGAGAACTCTATATTCTCCATAGAAGAATGGAGTTGTAGAAAGAGTGAATAGGACCTTGATGGAGAAGGCTAGGAGTATGCTAAGTGGAGTTGGACTAGAATAAAAGTTTTGGGATGAAGCTATAGCCACTACCTGCTACCTAATAAATAGATCTCCTACATCAGCTCTTGTTGACAAGACACCAATGGAAGCATGGTCGTGTAACAAGCCTTCACTTAGACATCTGAGAGCTTTTGGTTTGTGAGGCATATGCTCATGTACCAAAGGAAAAGAGGAAAAAATTGGACAAAAAAGTTGTCAAATGTATCTTCATTAGATATGGTTATGGTGTGAAAGGATACAAGCTTTGGGATCTTGTTGCAGAGAAGGTATTTTATTCTAGAAGTGTTATTTTTAGATAAATTAAGCCTTCTTCTATTACAATATAGTTAGAACATATGGAAGAAAAGAAAGATGTGATTCAACTTCCTACTACACTTGAGAAAGTTGAATTGAGGCCCTTAGAAAGACAAGATGTTGAAGAGAGCTCTATGAGTTCTAAATCATCAGAGGAAGAGAGAGAACTTGATCATGAACATGAACCTGAACCTAGACCTAATCTTGTTTGAAGCTCTAGTAGATAGAGGAAAGCACCAAAAAAGGTATGGATATTCTCTTGATTATTGGAGGTGTATATTTGCTTTGAATGCTAATATTGATGAATCAAAATCTGTAGAAGAGGCTCTTGGTATGAATGATTCAGAGTTCTGGAAAATAGTCATAGAAGAAGAGATGTCAACTCTTAAGAGGAATAACACATGGGACCTTGTACCATTGCCTAAAGTATGAAAGCCTATTGGTTTTAAATGGGTGTTAAAAAGGAAGATGGGTTCAGATGGAAGCATTGAGAAGTATAAAGCATGATTGGTTGCAAAGGTTACTCCCAAGTTGCAGGAATTGATTATGGTGAAATTTTAATGGGTGTTAAAAAGGAAGATGGGTTCATATGGAAGCATTGAGAAGTATAAAGCATGATTGGTTGTAAAGGTTACTCCCAAGTTGCAGGAATTGATTATGGTGAAATTTTTTCTCCTGTAGAAAAAATGGCATCCATTCAATTTTTACTTTATATTGCAGTAGCTTATGATCTAGAAGTTGAGCAGATGGATATGAAGATAACTTTTCTTCATGCAAATTTGGAGGAATAAATTTATATGACAAAGCTAGAGCACTTTGTGATGAAAGGTAAAAGTCATTTGGTCTGTAAATTGAAGAAATCTTTGTACGGTTTAAAATAAAGTCCTAGGATGTGGTACCAGAAATTTGATACATATATATTGAGTTTGGGATTTGTGCGATCCAAATCTGATCACTATATATACTACAAGTCTAATGGTAATTATTTCTTGGTTATTTTCTTATATGTTGATGACATGCCTTGTACAGCAAGGTACATTCTAGGAATGGAGATTATAAGAGATAGACAAAATAGAAAGGTTTGGCTAGGCCAAAGTAAGTATGTTGGTAATATTTTGAGAAGATTCAATATGTAGGATTCCATACCATTGAGTGTTCCTATTACTATGGGAACAAATTTTTCTATCAAATAGTGTCCTTCATCCCCACTGGAGATGGAAGAGATGAGCCAATTATCACATCAGAGTGTTGTTGGAAGTTTGATGTATGCTATGGTTTGTACAAGACTAGACATTGCCCAAGTAGTAGTACTTTCTTGTTACATGTCTAATCTAGGAAGAGCACATTGGGATGCAGTAAAAAGATTTTTTAGATACTTGTGGGGTACCTCAGAGTACTCTATATATTTTGATGGAACAGGAAATGAGTATTCCTTGGATATTCAAAGCTATGTGGATTTAGACTAGGCTAGCAATGTTGATAGAAGAAGATCCATAAGCGCATATATATTTATATTATTCGATGGTGCAATCAATTGGATGAGTAAGTGACAAGCTATGGTTACTTTTTCCACTATAGAAGTAGAGTATATGGTAGCTACTCATGCCTACAAGGAAGCTATCTGGCTTAAGAGACTGTGTTTAGATATAGAGTTCAAACAGGGTGTAGTGACAATTTATAGTGATATTCATAGTACAATCTACCTATTGAAGAACCTGATATGTCATGCTAGGACCAAGCACATTGATATACATATCATTTTGTGATAGATATGGTCAAGGACAATAAGGTGAAGCTAGAGAAGGTAGAAATTTTGGTGAATTTTGTCAATGCATTAATTAAGCCCATGAGCACAAAGAAGTTCATATGGTGTTCAGAGTCTATGAGCCTCTCAGCCCCTAGCAATTAAGTCCATGACACTTTGGATCCCCTAACTCTTGCAAGGTATTTTAAAAGTGGGAGAATGTTGAGAATTGTGTCTCAACCTTGCAATCTTTTTCCAAAAAAATCTAAAATTTGTTTGTGGTAGTTTTCCACATGTTTATGAGTTGGACAAATGTGTATGAATTGTTAAAAATATGTCTTGTCCCTAGCACAATATAGGAGGGCTATTTTTAGAATATAAAAAACTCATTATATGACTTTTATGGGGGTCTAAACTAGAGGAAAAAATTATGGATGAAAATGCTATTCTTGGAGCTACAAATGACAATTGGGTAACATGTGGCATGGTTATTTTGCCCATGGTTTTGTAAGACCACAAATGGTTTCCAATTTGTAAATCACTATAAAAGAAGGGCTTGGGGAGGTGTTTGAATCATAGAGATCTATTTGCAAGACTAGGTGATAGAAGGAGTCTCTCTGAGTCTGAGTCTCAGTTTGAGTTGTGGTGATGCACTCCTGTAAGAACTTGCATTGCAAGTGTATTATAATCTTCTTAATTTGAGAATATATTGTGTGGGTTTTGGAGGGTTTTTTTTTTCTCTCAGAAGGGTTTCCCCATAGTAATCATTGTGTTATGCATTTATTATTATTTTGATTATATTATTATGCATTTCTTGAGATCTCTACAATAGTTAGTTGAATTTGCATAATCATCCTCTCAAAGATTAGTGTAGGAAGCGATTCCATGCACCTTTTCTTCCTTACAAAAATTGTGTGTGTTCCTTGTATTTGTAGTCATTTAATCGTCACAATCCCAATTTGATCTGCATGTTGTCCTAAGGATGGTGAACTAGCAATAAGCAATTATCGTTGAAAGATTTTTCATTTTTTAATTTAAAAGATTATTTTTGACAATGTGGTGCAATAATGTTTGAATCTCACAACAGAACCAACATTTTGTGCCATGGCATCCCTCATTGAATCTAACCTATAATGTGATCATATGGATGTGTGATAGTTTTCCAACATGCATTTTCAAAGTAATTGTTAAACATTCTATTTGCAGATATAAATACTCATCATGTATGCACTCACAATAGGTAAGACTACATATGCCAATCTTTAATGCATGTGAGCATACTAATAGAGGGAAACATGGAAAATGCCTTGGTAATTGTACTATGTAAAAAAATTAATGCCCAAAAAACATATATACATAACATCTTTCTTGGATATGAAAATGAAATGCTTATCAAGGTGTAGAATATGCATATGATGCAAGCATCATTATTGTTGGTGTAAATAGGTATTTACTATTTACACTTTACTTAAGTTTACTTAAGTTAATGCATTATTTAATTAGTTTACATTATTTTATTATTTATTTAGGTAAGACACTTAGGAGTTTGTGTACTCTCATAGAAGTATGCAACTCTAATTATGCACATGGTGTCTACAACACTGGAGTTTGCATCATTCACTAAGTTGTCATGTTGACAACATAGTTATTCGCACTCCTAATTTAGTACATGTTGTCTATGCCACTTATTTGTGTGCTACACTATTGTAGGCTTATCCTCACATCATCGAACTTAATTCTGTGCTTAATGGAGGATAACCCATATCTAGTGGACATGTGACTGGTTGTATCACTTATCATGTTACTAACTTCTATGCATTCTAGAAGCTCTCTAGAGGCCTTTATATATAGACACTCCTAGTGTACTTGGATATGGCATATATGGCATATTGAATGAATATATTGTCATTTTGATCATACTCTCTCTTTGGTCTATTGTTGTGTTTGTGTTTGAGTTCCTTGGTCTTGGGTGAATTCTAGCCTAAGCCAAATTCTTACATGTTATTAGAGCTGAGGGATATTCTCTACACATAGTCATTTGAGACCATTCATGCTTCAGTACCTTGACCTAAATTCAAAGAATCTACAAAAATTGGGAGTGTCTAGAACCATATCTGACCTCACCATTGCATCCAGAGCATCGATTCGGTGAAGATTGACCATAAATTTTCCTATGTTGGGCAAAAGTTGATCGTGCGGCAAAAAAAATTTGCAAACTGGTACCCGAAGGCACCTATTTGCAATTGGGTATGGTCATTTGCAAATCTTATTAATTCATTTTTGAATCTAAATCATTTTAATTTATCTCTCTAATTTTGGGTATTTTCCAAAAAATTATTTTGCCCAATCGGGCTAGTTGCAGAGAAAAAAAATTTGCAGAATTGGGCTATCAAATCCTAGCTCTACAATTTTAGAGAACATTTTATTTATTTCAAAAGGTATATTTAATTATTTAATCGGTGAGCATTTTACTCTACAAACTTGAGCTGTACTATCCAAATAATCTGGCTCATCATCTGGTCATACACCTACATTCCACTAGCACCGGTAATCAAAGGCCCACGCCTTTCCAATTTACAGCAAACAAGATTTGTTATTAAAAACTCCCACGACCTTGCTTTAAAATAGCATGGAGGTTTTCTCAGTGATGCATGTGGGACAATTTACATAGCCCACTCATCGTCAAAACTCAAATTTGGTTGTCGCGCGTGAAGGGGATTCTAGCGGACATTTATTAATAATCTGGCCCTCACAGTTCTTCCAAAACTTGACGTGTTTTGGTTTGTTTGGTGTTATTAAAAAAATTCGGCCTACAATTCACCATTCCTAGTGCCAGTAAAAGGAAATCTTGTGTGCAGAGTAGACAGTACCTGCCCACAAACACAAAGACACGTGGCACTTGTTGGTTCACCACCGCAGCCCCAAAATCTTTCAATTTGTGCCTAACACATGATGATCACTTAGTCTGCACACCTCAGCAAGTGATTGGATGCCATGCAAGCACAAGTCATCATCTACATGGACTACCACATCATCTGCCCACCTATCAGCCATGTCAACCCACGTTGGCAATCGTATGTACAGTCAGCCAACATGTTGCATAGGCTGTACTAGACACATTAGCTACCACATACCCACCCTGTCATATTTTTCTATGCAATTCATATGATACGGTACTACCATGTAGGTTGCTGACATCATCATCCATATGGATGACATCATGCTAACATCATCACAAGGTTGGGAGTCACTGATGTCATCTTTTTATTAGCCTAAATTTGACCATCAAATTTAACCATTTCTTTTTCTGATGCAACCCTTCTCTAGATTAATTTTTAATTTTCCAGTCCAACTTCAAGAGGTCATAACTTGGACATCCGAACTCCAAATCAGGTGCAATTCTTTTTGAAATTGGATAGAATTTCCTTAAAAAAATTAGTGGTGTAGCTCTTTTCTAGTTTTGGTGTACGAATTTGTCAAAATTTGTATTTTTTGGTGATTGTACCTGCATAATCCTACATTTTGCAACTTCAAACACTTTATACGAGTACATCCGGAGTTGAAAATAGGTTCTATTTTTTTTGAAAATGTGTTTTTTTTGTCTACTATCTAGATCTATAGTCAAATTGTACTGTTGTGTGGAAAAAAGTGTCACTTTTAGCAATAGAGCCTTTCTTTGCTTTGTATTGCTTCAAAATTGTAGCACATTGTAAAGTTCCAGATTTGTAATCTAGTTAGAGGTTGTAACAAGAAAAATAAAAATTTCAAAAAGGAAAAAATTGGCAAGTGGCCCATTGTAATCGCACTACTGATAAAGTTCCCAAAGCATCTATTTTGGGGGGGTTTCTTGATTTAGTGAAAGGGGGGGTGTTCTTGGTGTTGTGTTCTCTCTTTTTTGCACTTTTCTTTCATTTTCTGCATTATGAACAACTTTAAGTTTCCTAAATTAACTCCTCATAACTATGCTACATGGTCCATCAAAACGTGGTATCACTTAATGCATAATGGAGTTTCAAAATATGTAGATGGTTCTCTTCCTAAACTAGTAGGTGATAAGGTATCAGCAAGTGATATTTCAGCTTAAGTAGCAATGGATAGGAAAGCCCTAGGTAATATTGTTTGGGGGTTAATGATAAGATCATCTATCAAATTAAGAAGCGTTCTACATCCAAGGAAGCTTGGGATACCCTCAAAAACCTTTATGGTAATGTGTTTGAAGAGGATGTTTTCAAAATTGAAGATGAGCTAGTCTCCTTAGATCCTAAGTCATATGATTCTATATAGGATTTCATTATCAAGGTGAATGAACTAAGGAAAAAGCTTACTAATTGTGGGAGTTCTATCAAAGATGACAGATTGATCTATCTCATAAATTAGAGTATTCCACATTTGTATCTTCTTTTAACACCTCTAAGACTACCTTAGGGTCTGCCTACAAGAAAGTCACTTTTGATGAATATGTTGATTTGTTGGATACTAAAGAAAAGAAGTTAAAATCAATGGGAATTCTTAAATCACCTCAGTCTAAAGCATTGGTGGCCAACAATGAGGGTTCTCAAAATTTTCTTGGACAATCTTCAAATAAAGGAAAGGGTAAGAAGAAGTGGAAGAACAAATCAGAGGATATAGAAAAGAAAACACCACAATCCAATCAACAAGGCAAGTCTTCCTCAAATTCCAACAAGAAGGGGGACAACAATAAGGAGAAGAAGAAGTGCGCTTATTGCAAAAAATTGGGTCATAAAGAGCATGAGTGTTATCTTAAAAAGATTGATGAGTTGACCAACATCATGAAGAAACATAATGTTCCATTGCCTAATGCTTATAAGGATAAAGGGTCTTCTTTAGATTTAAAGGGCAAAGGGCAAGCACTCATGGCTAATTCAAACTCTTCAAAGGAATGGATATTTTACTTGGGTGCCTCTTATCACATGGATTCTTCAAAGGAGGATTTTTCTTCAATGAAGCAGTCCAAGGTACCACACATCTTCATGGGAGATGATAGAAAAATGGAAGTTGAAGGAAAAGGAAATGTGGAAATCAAAAAATCGAGAGTTTCAAGATGTTCTCTATGTTCCAAAACTAAGTTCAAATCTCCTATCAATCTACCAAATTACTCACCTCGGAGATGGACATAGAGTTGAATTCCTTCTAGACTTGGTAAAGGTGCACAATCTTAAAGATGACTCACTAGTTGCAGTGGGGAAAGGGAATCATAACAAAAGGTTGTACTCTTTCTCCCATTTTGTGCCCAAGTCTCCTTCAAAGGCCTTATTATCTCAATCAAATTCAAACATCCAATTATGGCATGAGTGGTATGGTCATCTTGACTTTCTCTATCTTTAGAAACTTTTCCAATACATAATGGTCAAAGGTCTAACTCAAATAAAATTTTTCCATAATGAATGTTCTAAAAATTTAGTGGATATGCATCCAGAGGGGAAGTTACAAAGAGGGAAGTCTTCAAGAGCACCAAGTGTTTTACAGATGGTTCACATGGTATTAGCTGGTCCTTTTGCAGACAATGAGGGTTGCTACATACTTACCTTTGTTGATGAATTTTCAAGGTTCACTTGGGTCTACTTTCTTCATAACAAGAATGAAGTGTTGGACAATTTTCTAGCCTTCAAGACTCACGTTGAATAGAAATTCAAAAAAGCCATCAAAGTTTTTCGAATGGACAATGGAAGCTTGTATGTGAACAAAAGACTACAAGACTTTTGCAAACTCAAGGGAATTGATCTTTAGACTCTACCAGCATTCAGTCTACACAAGATAGATGTTGCATCTTTGAGGATCCAAACTCTTAAGTCTATGGCAAGTTGGATGATAAAATCCAAGTCTTTAGATCCATAATTAGAAGTCAAAGCAATCTCTAGTGCCACTCACATTCTTAATCAATCCCCTCATCCAAGCTTAGATGGCAAGACTCCTCTTGAGGCATGGTGTGGCAGAAAACCTATTATGACACACTTCAAAGTCTTTGATTTTCCTACATGGGAAAAGATATCTTCCAGGGGATGCAAGGCACAGTCACTTCAGCTTTGTACTTTCACTGGTTATGAAGATAATGTGAAGGCATATAGACTTGTAAATCTTAAGACACATTAGATTTTTGTGGAGAAGGATGTACACTTTGAGGAAATTTCACCAGGCTTGTCCTGTAATCCTCTCTACACATCATATCATGTGGAAACTGATAGTGAAACCAGCAATAGTGCTTCAATAGATTTAAACACGTAGAGTTCTATGGACAATTGTAGCAAGAGGTCACTTCATCAATTCAGTCCACATGCATATATCACCACAATGATAGGTCCAGTACAATAGGGTACATCCAATCTTCTAGGTCTAGCTTTAGTGATAAATTTGGGGGATAGTATTGATGATCTGCCTCTTCTTCTTGATGTAGCAAAACCTTCTTCAGTTGTCACAAGGGCTCCATCTGACTCTCTTATTCATTCTCTACATGATCAATCATCACATGTAGAAGTGATTGTGGATACTTATGATCAGTAATTGTAGAAGGGTTCTTGTTCAGTTGAGTAGACAGATAGTTCTTTGAGACAAGGTCTTCAGCCAGTTGAGCAAGTTTTAGAGACATCACTTATCCATGGGATTCTTTCCACACATAGTGAAAGCATCTCATTTGTACCTTTGGCATTATTTCTTCCTAAGGGGAGGAACACCATTTTTCAATCTTGGATTAGCTTCTTCATCAGAACAGTCACTGGTAGGCATTCTTCTTTGGGGGGGTAGCCTAGCATGTCTCTCTTCTTCTTCTCATCATTCTCTTATGTATATATTGGATGTGTGTCGTAATCGGGGGGTCTTGATTACTCCATCCATCCATACATCCCTATTCATATCTCTTTTTGGGGGAGGGTTTTTCCCATGAGTTTTTTCCTCTTTCTCCACCTTATGAGAGATTGCATCTTCATTATGTACATGGTTACCTAACATGTCCTAGTAGTTAAGACCCATCATGCACTTCATCCTAGTTTTCGTAAGCTTAAGGGTATTCCCTTAAGTTGCACTTAAGGGGGGGTGCTGGTGTAAATAGGTATTTACTATTTACACTTTACTTAAGTTTAATTAGGTTAATGCATTAATTAATTATTTTACATTATTTTATTATTTATTTGGGTGAGACACTTAGGAGTTTGTGTACTCTCACAGAAGTATGCAACTCTAATTATGCACATGGTGTCTAAAACACTAGAGTTTGCATCATTCATTGAGTTGTCATGTTGACAAAATAGTTATTCGCACTCTAAATTTAGCACATGTTGTCTACACCATTGATTTGCATGCTACACCATTGTAGGCTTATCCTCACATCATCACACTTAGTTTCGTGCTTAATGGAGGATAACCCATATCTTGTGGACATGTGCCTAGTTGAATGACTTATCTTCTATGCATTCTAGAAGCTCTCTAGAGGCCTTTATATACAGGCACTCCTAGTGTACTTGGATATGGCATATATGGCATATTGAATGAATATATCATCATTTGGATCATACTCTCTCTTTGGTCTACTATTGTGCTTGTGTTTGAGTTTCTTGGTCTTGGGTGAATTTTGGCCTAAGCCAAATTCTTACAATTATGAATCAAATTGGGGAAAGAGACATGTTTGATTCTAATGAGAATATTTTTATGCCACCATATGTATGTGCAACATGGTATCTTCATATTGACAACTTGGTCTCAATACCAATTTCTTGATTATTTTCACCACTTATAAGCAATGTAAGAAAATAGAAATTAGGTGCCTTGATTCTCCACAATATCCATGGATAATGAGCCATGATGATGAAGCTTCTCCAAAACAATTGATCAAAGTATAGTATGCTTATTTCAAAAGCATTGTTGAAACTTCATATCAGGAGTGAGCTTATCATCATCTTTGATGTAGATTAATTAGATGCAAAATGGAACCAACATCTTGAAGAGCCAGAGAAATCAATGGTCCATGCTAGCATGATTGATTCCAAACTACCCACATTCATTTGCATCAAGCATCAAGAACCCATGTTAAAAGTGGCCCAAAACTAACTAAGATGGAAGGATAATGTTCCATTATTATTCAAATGCACTTTCAATCTTGAAAAACATATATTAATTGATCAGGTCTACCAAAAATCTAAAACCTAAATTTGTCATTTTGAGAGGTGTACATTCTGACCTCCGCAAGAAGGCAAATTATTTCCAAATCACATGGTACATTTGTATGAGGTTATGAATATTCAAAATTCTCTATTTGGAAAGCTTGGGAAGATGTAAATCCTTGGCTTTACTAGGATGGTGTTGGGATTGTGATGGGTTTTGTGATGGTCTTTCTTTGAATCGATAGAACCTTTGGTGGTCTCTACTATTTTTCATTTAGGGTGTTCCTCTAGCCAAGACTCAAGGCGTCATCTACATTTTTTCAAATGCAACATCAAGACTCCTAAGGGCCTTTTCTCTAGGGTCTTTATGAGTCTCAGATTTTGGGAGGATATGCAATTCTAGTTCCATCTTGGTTGTCCAGATCATCAAACTTTTGATTTGTTGTTTTTTTCCATTCCCAGTTATTTGCTTCATAATTTGGGAATCTAGTCTGTGTGACCTTGGTGGAAATACTGGAAGTGGTATCTTTCCATGCCCTTCACTATTTATAAGCCTAGCTTAGGGTATTGATGGCTTTCTCCCCATCTCCCTATGGTTTATACTCTCAACAAGCAACATCATCTTTAGTCTTCTCCTCATCATTGGAGGGTTTGATTTGATACTATTTGGGATGCTATCATTGAGCCTAAGGTTTCCTATTTTCCTTGGTGCCTACTATTTTAAGGGCTTCCCCTTGGGTCACAACTCAAACATCTTGATGTTCCTAATCCTTGATGTCCTATTTGTAGGTATCCTAAGTCATTTTTGCATATTTTCTGGTTTTGTAGGTGTGCTCAAAATTATTGGTAATGGATACATGATTTTTATAAGGCTTTTAGGCAAAAACCTTTTTCTTGGCACATGATTTTTCTAGATGATTCCTCAAGGATTCCTCGTCAATTTAGCAAGATGTGATATTGCTATTAGGATTTAACTATGTGATTTTGAGTCAAACTCATTTACCCATGTTTCATGAGTAGTGATTCAATATGAATCCATGTCTCATGAGAATAAATGGAACACTTAGCACTTATTGGATCTAGGCGATGCTCATAGGGGTGAAGCACCAAGTGTTCCATTTATTCTCATGAGAGATGGATTCATATTGAATCACTACTCATGAAACATGGATCAATGAGTTTGACTCAAAATCACATAGTTAAATCCTAATAGCAATATCACAATTTGACTTACTATGGAAATTATCTCCTACTTATCAATTTATCAAGATCTGGCATACTTTCAAGATGGAGATTTTGTTTACCTTGTGAAAAGATAGGAATTTTGTAATTTTCACTCATATCTTTCTTGATATCAATGTTTCTATGTACATTAAAGCACACATTTGTATAGTGTCATGTTGTAGATCCAAGTCCAAGCCAACAAGGTGGTGTTGGAGGTGGCCCACCTCTAGGAGTTTCTCAATCATTGTGGTAATGGACCTTGCATGGTCACCAAAGTTCCTCCTGACTCTTCATATGACCACACTCCACCCTGAGGCCACCATTGGGGTCATAATTCTTCTACTCGCCACTCGCAAGCTCCCTGTCATTGCTCTCCTAGTAGTGGCAATGCTAGTTTGTGGCACCACTTAGCTTCTCCACCTCATCATTGTCTTGGCTAGTCCTCGATTCCTATGGTTCCCCCTCTTGTTTCTCCTCCTAGCTCTGGTGGCTCCAAGTGATCTTTCCCCCACTTGGATCTAGAAATTTCTCTATCATGGGTAGAGGAGAAAAATAAAGAGAAAGTTGTTGATGAAGACACTACTGATGGTTGGACTATTCCTAGTCCACCTACCAATCCCAAGGATTATTGGGGTTATAGTGATCATGATGATTCCACTTTGGCTGACACTTCTCTTGTGGCCTAAGGGAATTGTATGTTTTTTTGGTGAATAGTTATTGTTTTTAGCTTCTACCATGTGAACTTTCATAGGGTGATCTTGTATCCCTTGACCCCTTTTTTGTGAATATGTAACAAGTATATTACTTTATTAATAGAAAGGGACTATTCATAAAAATATATATATATATCCCAACCTTTCCAAAGAAGAGAAAGGGTAAGTATAGGAGGTAAAATATTTTAAAATAATACTTTTTCATTCACTCTTTATCATGCATTTACTTTATTCATATTTCAAAATAATTCATAATATTTCTCTTATAAAAGAGATAGCATATAGTTGAAAATATCAAATTCTTATATTTTTCTAAGTATGAAATATTTAAATCATACATATGGAGGCCTTAATTATAAATAATGGGATTACTTATATATTTTTACTAAATATTTAGATAACATGCTTTCAATAGAGGAACATATTTTAATTGATTATCTCATTAAGATGAGGAGTGACTCCTTGAATATTCACTAAAATGTATCTTTCTTTTGTCATCAATATTTTTCAAATATGACAATGTTTTAATGTTCTCTTTAAATTCATCTCTATTTCTCTATAATAGTCTAAGCCATACTTAGAATTTATATTTTCCCGTAAGGAACTTGAGTTTTCATCATATCCCAAAATCATAATAAGAGAGATGCCACTGAAAAGAAAGAGAGAGAGTGTGAAGGAGGTGTGATCAACTTGCCCAATAAGGTTTGTGTTCCTTATTGTGAATCACATGAAAGAGGATAGGATTGAATGGTCTAAAAATTTGTGTTCCTGATAGTCAATCCCATGAAAAATAAAAGAAGGTAGGATCAAATGGTCTAACAAGTTTTCATTCCCGATAGTCAATCCCACAAAGAAAAGAAAGGGGGAGGATTCAATGGTCTACCAGATTTGTGTTTCCAATAGTCAATCCCATAAATTTGCACCTTGTAGTATCTTTACACTCCCATGATATAGTACTCCTATATTGTGATAATAGTGTGTGTATGCACTATGATAGGTCAAATGGTCTAGCAAGTGTATGTGGCATGCTAGTCAACCAATTTGAGACATGCAAAAAGAGGGAGTAACTAGCCCGAACAAGTTGTGTCATGCTAGTGTACTCTATATGATGTGTTCTTAAAACATTAAAAAAAAGATGAAAAGGATAAGGGGATTGTGTATGCCCCTCCCTTAAGATGTAAAAATAATTTCTTATTTTGGCATCTTAAGGAAGCAATGAAAGAGGATAAAATAATTTCAGCATCCAGATAGTAACCACAAGTCACACCCAGTCCAAACCAAAGAGATCACAACTCCCATGAGGTCGTGGAAGGATAGAATACAAATTCACCATACATGAAGTGAAAAAGGAAATCCTTGAAAAAGGGGATACTTTATTATAAGGCTTCTAGGTTAGGGATCTATCTACCATGAAAATCCAATTGTGAATAGTGCAATATTGGTTGTGACATGATAAATAATAACATACAACCAAAGAAAATAGTGGATCAGTGAGAAAGTGAAAAAAGAAGGAAATGATTCCCTTTCCCCCCAAGTGTAGGAACAAGAGAAGAGAAAACAAATGTATTATGCTACTCACAAAGCAAACCATGTCTAATAATGAGCCCCCAGAAAGATGGCCAACAATGTTACATAGCATGGAGAAAACATAATAGGGACTTAAATATTATTTAAAGAGATCATAAGTAAAAGAGAGCTCATTATAAGGAGAAATATGAATAACTTAATTATAAATGAGTTGTTGGATCTTGTAATGTAAAGATTGATAATTATTAGTAGAGTGATCATGATAACAGTGATACATACAAAATGGAAGATTCATAATCTTTTGAATTTTTTTTTCTATGTTTAGGCCTAGTAATCACCTTAGCACGAAGAATTTTAGGTAAAATGAGTTCTTGATTAGTAGTAGAAGATGTGTAATGATAGGATGTGAACAAATAATGAGATTCAATACTTTGTTACACACATCTTAAATTATGATTGACAATGGTGTTAAAAGAGTTCCTATGCCCCCCATTGCCTAAGGGTGTATCATTTTTATCACTAGATTTAATAGACCTATCATGAGTGGAAGTATAAAAAAATTTGGTAAAGAGAGGAGTTGTGTTATTTCTCATGAATTGAAGTTCCTTAACTATATTCTCTCCAATAAAGGTTGGAGTGAAATCTAAGGATCCCAATCATCACGTGGAAGTGTGCTTGTAAAAGAAGGATCATCATTAGATTCTTGATTTCATTATTCCTCAACATTTAGAAAACTATTTGGATTAGTATATGCATGAAGAGTGTACATGAAATTATTATAGATAAACTTGACTTTTTGATGAATAGTTGAAGGAACAACTTGCATAGCATGTAACCAAGTTCTACCTAAAAGAAGATTGTAAATGAGAGGTCTAGGCATAACATGAATATGATTTTTTAGAATAATTGCACCTACTTTGATAGTTAAAGTGATGATGCCTAAAGTTTTCTTAGAAAAATTATCAAACACATGAATAGAATTACTATCAGGTTTGATATGTGAAAGATCATCATTCATATGTTTGAGCATATCCATGTTGCAAATATTAAGCCTAGATCCATTATCAACTAGAGTTTGATGAATAAAGTTACCATTGACTAAGATAGCTACCATAAGAGAATTATAGCAATGTTGAATCTCTTTAGGAGGTAAGTCATCATAAGTAAACACAATTTGAGGTGGGATTGATGTAGTATTCATGCATTGCCAAAATCCACTAATGTTATATTGATTAGGAGATGGAGTTGAGAAAGTGGATAAACCTTTTTTTATGCTTCACAATATGTAGGAGATGTTTGAAGTTCCCAAAGAGAAATATTGGCAGGGTTATAACGTAATTGCAATACCAAATCATAATCCAACCCAAGATTTTGAGAAAGATGAGATGGGGGGGAGGGGAGAACAAGTTGAGAAAGTGGAATATAAGTACTAGGTTGACCAATATATTTCTTGTATGATAGGTGTGAGACACCATATGATAATCATTAGAATTTATAGGTTCTTCTTTAAGATTTATAGGAGGAAAACCCTTCCTCCTTAATGGTGATAAGAGGTTTATTTGATGAAGGTTAACCCTTGAGAATGGGAATAGGTTGAGATAAATTAACTTGATTAAGAGCTTGCTTCTCCATAGACACATCACTAGAAGAGAGAGCATTAAGGAGATTGTTGACATCCTCTTTTTTGAAAGAATCTTTAGAAAGGGGATTATAGATATCCATTAATGATTTATCTCTACTAGGGTTATCAAATGAAGGAAAAGTCACATTGATTAAAGTATTTATAATATTCTCCTCTTATGCTAAAATATCCCTAAAAGGAAGGTATATTTTAGGAGAAGGAAAAAATCAACTATTTCATGTAGAAATAAGATAGAAGAGGTGTCCTCCAGGTGAGTGAACCAAGATGGTGTACAAAAAGGGGGGGATATAAGTGGACACCTTTTTTATCAAATCAGGTTAATATAAACTTTGATGAGATATTTGAGGTTCATCCATCCAAATGACAATATGTGTAAAATATATAAATTTTAGTGCTTTGAATCTAATTTTTAAAATACTATTTTTTTACAAAATGGATAAGATTAGGTGGGGCAAACCCAGCACACACAAAAAATAGTTCCTAATTTTTTTAGAAAACATAACATAGTTGTTTTCATGTATAGCACAAAAAACATATTTATATTTGTTATTTTTTATAACCCTTTGGTAGGATGATAATTAAGAGTCATATCTAGAATTTGTGTATTTTTTTTGTAATTTTCCTATGAGTAATTTTTTTTATTAATTATTGAACTGACTACATCCTGAAATTTTGGTATGTGTTTGTGTGTTGAGCATATCTTGCATCAAAATAATTGAAAATGGAAACTTTTTTTTTTGAAGTTTATAGAATAAAGTGTAGGACAATAATATATAATTTATTTTTAATTTGGTTAAGTATATCAAAAGTTATTAAAACAATGGTAGACATATGTTTGTAAGGAATGTGAAGGCATTAGTAAAAGTAGTTAAACTTTATGTTATTAATATCATCCAAAAATAGAAAAATTTGTATGTTTAGAAAGCTATGAAGATGTGTTATATTATGGTAGTAATTTTAGAGATGCCTACTTCACCATTAGCAAACCTGGTGAAGGAAAAGATGAGAATTCATCTTAGAAGATGAAAAATGTCTAAAGGGGAAAAATTGGAGGGAAAATACTCTCCCAAACATTTGGGTCATTTCCCTATACTATTACCAAGCGATAACGTGATCAGGTTTCTAGGATTTGAATAACCCGATTGGGTTTTGAAGAACTAAAAGTAGGCTTTACTCCGAAGGCCATAACTTTCACATACAAAGTCTGATTGACTCCATCCAAAATGTGTTGGAAAGATATTGAAGAGATATATAATATGATGTAGATAAATCAACCCTATATTATCAAAATTTTATTTTCCATCAATTTGAATTAAGCATAATCTAAAACAAGTAGTCATTATTTTCCAAATGCATAATCAATAGGTAAACACAAATGCTAACATATTTTTAATTCTCTCTCTCTAAAACATAGATACACACACTCACTCACTAACTAAATAAACCCTAAGACATATCTCTTAATAACTACTAACTCCTAACTTTTAACCTCTAGAGATGGAGAGAGTGATAGAGTGCTATGGAATAGGATGGAGAGAGTGTAATAAATATGGAGAGAATGGGATAATATGGAGAGAGAAAGAGGGGGGTGATAAGATGGAGATATATATATATATATATATAAGAGGATGGAATGGTGTGTGTGTGTCTGTGTGTGTGTGAGAGAGAAAGAGAGCGAAGGGGGGATTGTTAGAAACATGAATGTTGATGATATTCCTATAGGGGAGTATTGTAGATATGTTATCATAATGATATGTTGCATTCATGACTATGTTTGTCATTGATGTCAATATAGCAATTTTTTGTGGTATCTGACAAGAGAATAGTGAAAAGATAAAGTTGGTACGGACAACTAGTTGAGTATTATCACTATCCAAGGTTATGGGAGATATTTTTGAGTATGTAGTATATACATTTAATGACCTATGAATAAATGTTAAGTTTGGAATAAGTTATGTAAGTTTTGGTGATGTCTATTCTAAGATAGAGTTTACAAAGGCATGTTCTGGTAAACTTGTTATATCTCTTAGAAAAATTGTTATTCTGAGAATCAAGGTTGAGGATGTCAATAAGATATGTTGGTGATAATGTGGCTAAGTTTTCTCATCATAATATTGTGTTTATGGAAAGTTATTCAAGTTGCAAGGTGGAAGATTAATGTTATTGCTAAGTGTAACATGTTCTTAATGTGGTCCTGTAATAATTAGTTGAGAAGGTCTAATAGTGACTCAGGGAAATTTTTTATGGATTTGATATAAAGGATGGACATTTTCCTTTATCATGATGTGTGGATATATGAGATGGAGAAGTGATTATAAGCAGTAGAGAGTGCAGAATAAAAAGTTGAGCAGAGTAGAGTGGAAGTGAAGGAAACTTCATTGCTGAGGTTTTATTGTGTGATCTGAGGTTTGGTATTTGGATCTAAGGTTCATGACCTACTCTACAAGGTCTAAAAATAATTGGTTTGATTGATATAACAAAGGAAAGAGGAACTTAATAGTAAATTATTTATTTGGGAAATGAGCTCTTCTTGTAATTGAAACTGCATGTCTAGGTAGTGGGCTCTTCTTGCATACATTGTACTACAACTCCTAACAGGGTTGGCACAATTCCTACCAAGGTTGGAGTCTCCTAACAAGGATTTAAAGCCTCCTAATAGGGACTTATATGTACTAAATGTTGTAATAGAATCCTAACAGGGTTTTTTGGCTCCTGATAAAATAGAGTTTAAACAACCAAGTATGCAAGGCAAGGATGTGTCTATGGGCAGCTATCTCCAATAATGGACACAATTCACCAAGGACCTAGGCCAACTATAAGGCTACACTCCTTCTACACTTTAGGCTCTACAAAACCTAAGCATGTGAACCTCTTAGGATCCATTTATGTGACCAATGCAATGAGCATTATCAGAATCCAGAATAGCAAATAAAACCCCTAAATCTTCTATACTTAACCAAGAAATCACAAGCATGAAACAACTAATAACATGACTCATGAAACTAGCAAGCTAAGTGCGGGTTGAACATTGAATAACTTTCAACATAAAAGGGAAAAGATGATTTAATATGTTGATATCAGCAAGACCTAGGTATGAGCAACAAAACCTAATGATCCTATCTCTGATTAGTGCCTTATTTATTGGGCAATTAAATGAATTACAACCATACACCTTCTGGAAATCTTTGACATAATTCCTACATCAAGATCCCTGATCTATCTTTCACCTTATGAATAGACATCTGCTACAAAATGAATCTCATACTCAGATAATCCTTTCATGAAATCTGCAAACCCTGTGATAAACATCAAGAAAATTACATGGCTCTTTGTTCCATCAGCAAGATATTTCAATCACATATATTTCCAAATGAAATGCAACCAAATCTATGCTCTTTGATCATAAACTAGAAAAGATTATAGATCCATAATCAGGAGACAAGATTCAAACTGAATTTGGATCCTTGTGCTACTCTTTATTTTTTTTACTTGAAACCAAATACATGAGAGATGTATAGAAATGACTCACTAATCACCTAACAGACAAGAACTATCTGTATAAAACTTAAATTGTTGTTCAATACAAGAAGAAATTGCTAAAGAATGGTATCACAAATCTGAGAGAACTCAAGATTGGAACCCCTACAATGGATGAAAGAAAGAAAGATATAGACCAAGGTGAATTCTTGGATCTGATCTGAGGACAACATGTGTCCACTTGGAATTCCATCCTAAGAAGCTTAAAAAACCTCTCTCTACCTTCTCTTTATAACTGAATATCTAACCCATCATTTGGCCTCAGAGGCATAAAGAATCTTAGATATTTGGTAGAAAATATAACTAATTTTTGATGTCTGAACTTAAAGTAAAAAGTGAAAAATCAGTTATATGACCTTTAGAAGCCTAGAAAACATCACAGGATTGATTTTCTTCACTTTCATATTTCACCATGCCTTCATATATGTCCTTTAACCAATTATGATGATCAATGATCAAATATGCTCATTCTACTAAGAAGGCCCTGGGAATCAAAAAATGGCTTATAGCTCAAACCAGTGAGCACCTATGCACAATCTAACTTCAAAAATGGAAAACTTTAATTCTCTCGATTCCGACGATATATAACATCACTATATTAGCCTTTCGAAAACCCCTTAAAAGCCAAATTGAAAAATGCCCACCTGGTATAAGGTTCAGGTCTGCACTTGAAATTCAAAAAATTGTAAAGTCTAAAGTTTAAACTTTAGAACAAAAGGCTCCTTTGAATTTAAAATTTTCAACGTGCAAACCCCTCTTTGAGAAAATAATTTAAAATAATAAACTTTTTATGATTTGAAAATTTGTCCTTTCCTTGAATCTTGAGGTCAAACTAGGTTTGACTAGGTGTGCCACATGTCATATGTTGATTGGTCAACCTCTCAAACATAGTGCCACATCATCACTGGGCGAGCTCGATGCCACATGGCAATAGCCTACTTAATCACTTTTCTTTACGATCGAACACTTCTGTCTTGCGGGGATGCACAGACTATTGGATCTACCACGTGGTAGCATCCTATGCATCTGCCTGAGCCTGCACATCTTTGCCATATCACTTCCAGCTAGGACCCTCTTACCACTTGTCAACTGCCCACATTCCCACACTTTTTATCCTCTGTGCAACTTTGTTTTGTGGTCTTGCACCCACCGCATGATTAATCCACGTGTCATGATCCAAGTGTTTGATCTATTTAGGTATCACCTCATCATGTTTGCATTTTGGTTTAAAATTTATCACGTCATCTTCCAGCCTAGCCATCAACGGACCCCACACATGAGCTTGGATTCTTTTTGAAAAGCGTGTATCTTAAAGACACTCAGCTTATTGTGTGGAATAGCTTTTAAAGACTTAAAATGTTCCTCCCACGAGCAATGTGGGACAAACATTTAATGGTTTTGTCTTTGCTCCTCACATTTTACTCCCTTTGACCTATGGCTTTCACCTATTCTTGCATGTTACCATTGGAGTGGACCAAGAATGTGGGTACATCAAGATCGACAGCTATAGAGGCATTGCTTTCACCGTCAATGGATCTACTGGGACTTTGTTATGCACATTTGATGGTTTCTAAAATATTTTTTGTTTTTGTCCATTAAAATCGAAGATAAGGATTTGGGTGATCAGATCCCTTGTTTAAACACTTATGGATTCTTCCTTTATCATGTGGATAGCTTTCATTGGCATGATTGCTCTATTCTCTGTTACTGGACACCCCTCTCTATGTCATTGCCTGATGAGCACATGAGCATGACAGATTGACTTGGCCCTGGGAACATATCAAGGGAAGGATTCAGGCTTCTATGTATAAACCAATACTTTGGCCTACACTGCACATATTTTGGCACCTATCTCTGTTATGCAGTGGCTTTCTTGAATGGTGCTTCCACTTTTTTAAGTTGCTATTCATTTTTTAGGTGGGTTTCCTCTGCTATTGGCATGGGAGTTCCTTTTGTGTCATGCCTGGGCTTTGTTACTGGTAGCTCATGACTTGGTCTTTGACACCTCCTCTTTTTATGTGCTTGCCTACAAATGTTTCCATTCTCTAGCACGTGGGCATTCTACCTATCCACCACTTCCACAGAGTGGGTTTAGATTAGTATGAGACTCGTTGAGGTTTCTCCAACTCTAAAAGCCTCTGGAGTTAACTAAGGGCTTCCAAAAATTGTGGTAGCAGCTCTGGAGTTAACTAAGGGCTTCCAAAAATTGCCTTGCCACTCTGGTTTCCTTTAATTCCTTCAAGAACAATTATTTTATTATCTATAGTCTCATGATGGTTGGAGATTGACTACAAGGACCCTATGTTTATTTCCTAAACAGCCAATATGGTTTTAACATGGGAGAAATTGAAAGACTCTTCAATGCCAGATTTGGACCCTCGATGCTATTTGGAACAATTGTGGGATTACAAACCTTGAAAATCCTCCCCAAAAATTAGTTTTAAGGATTCCCAAGAAATCTCATCATCGTGTTTGAACACATTCTAAATCCATATCACAAAGATAGATCCTTCAAATGCTAGAATCAAGTCATTCATGATCAATGAAACATTAACCTCCATGTTCAAAAAAGCTCATCAATGCATACCTCAACAATGATATGAAAAATGGAAAGAGAGAAAGGCTCTAAAAAGTACTCTTGAGGCCTCAAAAGGGGAATTGAACAATGATTCTTCTATGAATGGTGTGGCACAATGAAGCAATATCCTAGAAATCCTTGAAGAGTGTCATATCGATTGTACTTGCTCCAATCTTGCTCCAAACTTTGATAACTTGTTTGCTATATCATTGGTCTCTCTAAGGACATGGCTTACTCTGAAATCTTTCAAATTTATTTAAAAGGTACCGGATTAGATTTTCTTGATGTATATATTGAGATACCATGCATCCATTTATCCTTTTAAAATGCCTCATAAAATCAATTGGGAATCTCCTTCCAGATGGATCTTTTGAGCTCCTACTTTCTGTTCTTTCCTTTTCAAAACATTTTTAAAATCCCAATACCTTATTAATCAGATGGAATTTAGTCGGGGCTCAAAGTGGGTCCAGCTAAAAAATGTTGGAAATGATTGAAAAGATCATACATAAAAAGTAATGGAAATAGTAAAGAATGTTCTCAATCATTGTTTTTTCATTGATGTCAAACTTGCTACTTCCAAGAATGGAAATTACTTTAATGATCCAAATACTATCAATTGGTTGATTTACAAGGAGGCAATCAATAAGATGTAACTAGAACACCTAGAGAAAGGTTGAAGTTATGATGTTGTAATGAAGTACAAGGATCAACTAAGCCATTGATGAAAAAGTGTATTGATGACATACTCTAAGACATAGAGAATGGGCACACTGAAACATATCAAAGATGTAAGATTTTAGCTAAGTCATTTGTGAAGCCTAACTAAGTCTATTAGAGAGGGAGCCTAGAAAGCTAGTCAGTGCCGAACAGATTGCTAGTTGAAGATGAGCAAGTTCAACCTCAGTAAGTGCCAAGTGATCTTCAAGTGCCAAGCAGATACAAGTGCCAAGTCAAGAAACAAGTTTCGAGCAGATACAGGTACCGAGCAGGATACAAGTACCGAGTAACACAGAGGTGTCGAGCATCAATAAACCAATAATGCTGAGTTGCTACATTATTTCAAAGATCAAATATTTGCCAGATCTGAGCCGACAAGGTTGTTATCTAGATTTCTGTGAATTAAATAGAAGATAAGAGTGATGAGCTGGTGGCACAGAACATCATGTAAAACATTTTTGGAGAATACAACTGGACTTTAGATGAAGTTTCTAGATAAGAGCAAGATATGGGGTAGATACATTGTACCGTACCTAATCCACCTGAAACCCTAAAATTAGAGAGGAAGAATCGAGCGAGAAAGGGACTCTAGATTTCTATTTAAGGAGTCATAAGGTCATGAAGCAAAGTGTGAGAGGAGGTCAAGCATGAAAGCATAAAGTGCTAAAGGAGCTGCTAAGGAGTAAGAGAGAATAGTTACTCTACTTCAACATATGACCACAGATATGGTTTCATTGGTATGACGAGTAAGAAGACTCGAGGAGACGAAGCTTGAGATGACAAGCTGTCAAAGCTGAAGTGATTAAAAGCCAAGCAAAAGGACTAAACTGAAGTGTGATCTGAAATCTACAAAATATGTTGTAAGTTGTATTAGATCATAAATCTATTATTTTTACTCTCTAGCAATTGTAACAAATATTTTTAATCCTATGGACATAGGTTGGTTTAATAGCCATGTTATAAATCCTTTAACAGGGTGATATTCCAAGTGAATGTTCTAAAGTCCTCTGACCAGGCCCATTCCTAACAGTATGGTGAAATCCTCTAAAAAGGTCACATTTAACAGTGTGTTGTAATCCTTTAACAGGGCATCACTTTAGAAGAGTGAGAATGAAGTAGCATGTTACTGGTGGTTTTTTCGAAATTGGGTTTCCACGTAAATCACTGTGTCATGTGTTGATCTTGCATGTTTTATCCCTGCAGATTGATTTACTGTAGTTTGCTAAGATGATTGATTTAAGTTTGAATCGATGAAAATTTTATGGGCTCACTATAATTTGAGAAAAACTATTATTAGGGCACTTCGACCTTGAATAATTGATTCACCCCCCCCCCCCTCAGTTATTCTAAAGAATTCTAACAAAAAAAATTTGTTTTCGGACAACTGATATTCCAAACTAATCTAATGAACCTCTGATACTGATTGAAATCAAATGTGACCACTGAACAATCATTTATGAGTCATTTTATCAAGTTTTTGCAACCTGTCATTTTTGCACCAATAGGTCCATTGACTGGCCTTAAAAATTGATCCGAACACCTGACCAAGCTCTGAAAATTGGGGCACTGATTTTGTGTTTTGCACACTTTTATCCTATCAAATCTCATCTCATGAAAAATTTTAGGTCAAAAGATATTTGTTGTTAAAGTTGACCTCTCAAAATTACATGCATGTAAACATGTCAGAAAGCAATAAATTGGGTTCGGATTTGGCTTTGAAAACTAGGCAAATGGACACTTGGGAAGATGAAAACTGGGGTGTTGGTTTTTTATTATGAGGACATTACAAATGAATGATTTGGGCTCATGAAAAATAATTAGGTGCAAATGGAAAGCAGTCAAAGTAGGCTACTTGGAATTAGCAAACTGGAAACACTGATAGAAAACACTTTTTTGCAAATGGAATTGACCTAGAAAGTGTGCAAATGGATTCATCAAGACCTAAAAAATGGCACACTTAAAGTATTTTTAGAGGAGAACATAGTGGTACAATCCATTTGATCTTACCAATCACAGATCTCAAGTTATAACATCACGAACAGGGGTTCCAATCAATCTATATTTTATGACACCAATAAAAAGTTAGAAATTCCATTTGGAATCACATTTGAAAACTGAGCAAATAGATTCGTCATGAGCTGAAACTTGAAACTTAACAAGTCTCTATGTCTACAATGCAATGCAAAAATAATTTTAACATTTTGGTCAACTAGTCAAAAGTTATAACTCGTCAAACAGGGCTTCCCAGAAATGAATTAATTGCAAAAGCATGAAAACAGTAACTGACCAACTTTGAGGGATTCAATACCTAGACAAACAGACTCAAAATGACTCAAAATCTAAAACGTGGAAAATCACAAAATGTTTCTGGGTGCGAGATATTCACTTGCAAACATAGCCTCCTGTCACTATTTGACACTAGGAAAATGTAGAAATGACACTAGCTTTAAACAAGACTTCGCCAAATGACTTGGAATGTCAATTTACCATCATGGAACAAGTGGACATGCTGAATGGAAGGTGTTAGAAACATTAAACACCTCTTAGGCCTCAAAGGTACAGTCGGGCACAATCTCACTTAAAAGCATTTATAAGGCTCAAATTTCTCTAAAGTGCTTCAAAATTTGGACTAAAATTTTGAGCGCCAATAGGGTTCATCCTCTAACAAGGGATATTTATATTAGTACATCTTGTGGACATCATTCCCACTAGGGTTTTCCTTCTGATCAAGGGTTTCCCTAGTTAACATATCTGGTGTGATTGTTAATGTGCATCTTGTTATGGTTGTTGTTTACTTTGGTTGAATGGACAAGATTTTTTAAGATTGATAATTTTTTTAATTGTTGGACAACTAATTCACCCCCACCCCCTCGGCCTCTTAGTTATCTTGGTGGACTATTGTTTTTAACAGTTGGTATTAGAACATAAGGGCCTTGAAGATAAAGTTTAACAACTTTGGGAGATCCATGGCAAGCATGTTTAGGAAAGATAGTCTGAAGTTTGATGGAACAAATTATGATAACTGGAAGGAAAAGATGAAGACACATCTATTGTGTATGGGTTTGGGAAATTAGATCTTGACAATATCAAAAAAAAAATCATAGTTGAAAAGGATTTGGAAACTTGCACTGAGGACGAAAGAGATCTTTTTATGTGTGACATGAGAGCTGGAGAAGCACTATTGACCACACTTCCTGAAATTGAATACAATTAGGTAAAGTCACTTGTTACTTTACATTTGATTTGGAAAGCTTTGGAAACTAGTTTTTAAGGTGATGAAGATTCTAAGAAGTTGAGGCTTCAAAGTTGGATTTGTGCATTTCAAGATGCTAAAATGATGGAAGATGAATTTGTAAGAACATATATAGGCTAAATATCAAAAATTACTACAGGTATTAGATCTCAAGGAGGAACCAAAGAAGATGATGAGGTTATATGAAAGACATTGAAGAGCTTAACATCACCATTTAAGCCAATAGTTCAAATGATATAGTTGTTGATATCTTGTATCAAATATTTCACAAAGGAGACATTGCTTGGAAGACTTGAAGCAGTTGAGAATGAGCTTAGACAATAAAAAGAATTGACTAGAATAGAAATAGCTTTCAATGCCTTGAATATTTGATCTAGTTTATCAAGGAGCACAAGTGCTAAAGGAGATTTTGCTAGTAGTATCAGATCTAATGAGGATAGAAAGATTGAAGAAGGAGTAGCCCTTCTGGTAAGAAGAGAAAAAGATGGTAAGAAAATCTTTAGATGTTGAACTTGTAATGAATTTGGTCATTATGAATCTAAGTTTCCTAAAAGAGAGAAAACATATAAAGGAAATTACAAACCTAGAAGAGATAGAGAATGTTTGTATGTAAATGAAGAAAATGATTCTAATGAATAAGCAATATGTGCTAGTGATGATGAAATTGGATTTGTAGCTATAAATGAAGAAAGTCCAAAGAAAGTTGCTTTGGTATCATAGGTTGAAAAGAAATCTAATTGGATAATTAATAGTGGTTGTTCACATCATATGATTGGTGATATGAACAAGTTTGTTGACTTTGAAAGTCAAGATGGAGGCATTGTCAAAGTTGGAAACAATGCAGCATGCCAAGTTAAAGGTATTGGATCTATAACTCTTGATGGTAAAACTAACACTGAGGATGTATATTTCGGTTGATGGTTTGAAGAAAAATATTTCTAGTGTTGGACAACTAGTGGACAAAGGTTATCAATTGTAGTTCACAGAGAAGATATGGATGATTAGAGATAAAGATGGAAAGGTAATTGAAACATGAACCAGATCTAGAGGTAATGTATTTTAGTTGAATCCTACTTAAATGACATGTTTGGTTGCAAAGGTAGATGACAGTTGGTTACGGAATATGAGATTTTGTCATATAAACTTTGATAGTATTGTGAAGCCCAGTAGTATGTTTTTAGTTTTATATTTTACTAAGATTATAAAACCTACTAACACAATTTGAAAGTAGTGTGTTTTGGTAAAGCATAAGAGAACTTCTTTTCTGAGAAAGAAGTTTACTACTACAGAAAAATTGGAGATTGTACATATAGATCTTAGCAGTCCTATGAAGACTAAAGGATTCTATGGTGAAAGGTATTTTATGATTCTAGTTGATGACTTTTCTAGAATGATGTGGGTTGCATTTCTTAAAGAGAAATCTGAGGAACTTAATAAGTTCAAGATATTAAAGAATAGAGTTAAGAATGAATATGGTATGAAGATTAAATGTTTAATATCAGATAGAGGAGGAGAATCTATTTCAAATGAGTTTAACATTTTTTATGAATAAAATGGAATCAAAAGATAGTTATCAGTTTCAAGAACCCCCAAACAAAATGGTATAGTAGAGAGAATAAACAAGTCATTAATAGAAGCTACAAGATATATGTTATATGAGAATGATGTATCCAAGATGTTTTGGGGAGAAGTTATGAATACAACTATCTAAAATATGAATAGAGTACATGTCAGGAAAGACATAAACAAGACCCCTTATGAATTGTGGCTTGGTCACTCACCTACAATTAAGTATTTTAAAAATTTTGGTTATGTTTCTTAGTTATTCATTGAAAAGAAATGCTTATAAATGTTAGAACCTAATAACTATGACTATTATGGAAAGTGAAAATGTGAGAATTGATGAGAAATTTAGGATACAAGAGAGAATGATTGATTACAATTCAAATGATGATGTTGTTACTAAACCAAGGAATGATGAAATATTTCTTGAGACTAACAATGATTTGTAGAATGAAGGAGGGCCAAGGAAGGAACAAAGATTGGAACCTTTAGTAGAGCCAAGAGTTGAGATAACAAATCTTACATTAGGTAAGAATATGACAAATAATCACCCACCCAAGCAGATCATCAAAAAATAGAGATAAAGGTGTAATGACAAGAAGTAGAGTCAATGAAGAAATATGTTTGATATCTCACATTGAACTTAAGAATGTAGATGAAGCATGTAAAGATGATCATTGGAAGAAATCTATGAAAGAAGAATTGGATTAGATAGTAAAGAATGAGGCATGGGAGTTGGTCCCTAGACCAAAAAACAAGAATGCAATAGGAACTAAATGGGTATTCAGGAACAAGATGAATGAACAAGGCGAAGTTGTAAGGAACAAGACAAGATTGGTATGTAAAGGTTACTCATAGTAAGAAGGAATAGACTATGATGAGACATGTTCATGTGGCTAGAATAAAAGCAATAAGGTTATTCTTAGCATATGCAGAATATAAGAAATTCAAAGTGTATCAAATGGATGTCAAGTCAGCATTCCTGAATGGAGAACTTGAAGAAGAAGCTATATAGAGCAGCTTGAAGGTTGTTCTTTGAAAAATGATAAGGACATAGTATGCAAAATGAAGAAAGTATTGTATGTCTTGAAGCAAGCACCCAAAACCTAGTATGCAAGGTTGGACAAGCATTTGACAAAGCTTGGTTATAGCAAAGGTATGGCAGATAGTCATTTTTATTGGAAAGAAACTAATGATGGATTGATGATTTTGGTAATATTTATTGATGATATCATATTTGGAGGAAATGATGATGAAAGTGACAAGTTTGCAGAAGAGATGAAGAAGGAATTTGAAATGAGTATGATAGGAGAAATGAAATTTTTTTGGGATTATAAATTGTACACAATAAAGAAGGAATATTTATTTCTCAAACTAAGTATTTAAAGGATTTACTAAAAAGGTTTGGTTTGGAAACATGTAAAGCCATTGGAACACCTATGGTAACTGGACACAAGTTATCTATAAAGGATGAGACACCTACTATTGAGAAGAAGAAGTACGTATCTATGATTGAAGGTTTACAATATCTAACTCACACAAGGTGAGATATTGCAAACGCAGTTGGAATTGTTGCAAGATTCCAAGATGATCTTAGCGAAGCACATTATGTAGTAGTCAAAAGGATGTTTAGATATCTAAAAGGAACACTAGATTTTAGATTGTGGTATGACAAATCTAATGATTTTACTCTAAGTGCTTATATTTATGTTAATTTGGTAGGTAATATGGATGACAGAAAGAGCACTAATGGTGGAGCCTTCTTTCTTGGAGGAAGATTGGTTTCTTGGCTAAGCAAGAAGTAGGATTGTACCTGACAAAGTATAGCAAAAGAAGAATATGTTGTAGCAGCTAACAATTGTAATTAAGTTGTTTGGATGAAGCAGATGTTGAGTGATATAAGGATAGAAATCAATGAACCTATTTTCAAACATTATCACAATACAAGCACGGTAAATATGTCTAAGATTCTAGTGTTGCATTCGAAGACCAAGTACATTTCTATCAAGTATCACATGTTAAGAGAGAAAGTTGCAGAAAAGGAAATTAGATTGGATTATGTGATCACTAAAGAGAATATTGTAGATATACTCACTAAGCCTCTTCCCAAAGAGTCTTTTGAGTATTTGCGAGGTATGCTAGGGGTTATGCCCCTCCCTACATCAGAATAGAAGATGGAAGAGTGCATCAAACCAGTGTAACAAAGTACCATTTATTTTCTAGATTGAATGTTGATGCTTCCTATATGGGAGAGTATCTATGATGGATAGAGTCATCTAGGACTCATGTTGGATGTTGTTTTGAATAGTTTCTTTGGACACTTGAGCTAGTAAGA
This sequence comes from Cupressus sempervirens, assembly GCA_028749045.1. Lineage (NCBI taxonomy): Eukaryota > Viridiplantae > Streptophyta > Pinopsida > Cupressales > Cupressaceae > Cupressus > Cupressus sempervirens. The sequence continues at coordinate 693,846,994 of CM053789.1, read as the reverse complement.
ATTAGTTGGTGAAGAGTTTGATGGTTGCTGAAATCTTTGATATTGATGTCAATGGGGGAGAAGCAAAAACATCATGGGGAGAAGCAAAAACAAGAAAGAACAAGTATATCTTGTTTGGAATAAGTACAACATGGAAAAATAGAAGGCACATTGAGGTATATCAATGGGGAGAATGTTTGATGAAGAGGATTTGAAAAGAAAGATAAACAGTCTTTTGTAGTTGGTATTCTTGGAACTAGATGTTTTTCATCTATGTTTCCATCAATGCCAAAGGGGGAGATTTTTGGTAGCATGAATGTTGATGATATTCCTATGGGGGAGTATTGTAGATATGTTATCATAATGATATGTAGCATTCATGATTGTTTTTTTCATTGATGTCAACATAGAAATTTTTTATGGTATCTGACAAAAGAATAGCAGAAAGATTAAGTTGGTATAGATGGCTAGTTGAGTATTCTCACTATCTGAGGTTATGAAAAATACTTATGAGTATCTAGTATAAATAGTTAACATTGGGTGAAGAAATATTAAGTTTGGAAGAAGTTATGTAAGTTTTGGTGATGTCTATTCTGAGATAGAGTTTACAAAGGCATATTTTGGTAAACTTGTTATATCTCTTAGCAGAATTTTTATTCTGATAATCAAGGTTGAGGATGTGAAGAAGACATGTTTTTGATGATGTGACTAAGTTTTTTTGTCATATTATTGCATGTACAAAAATTTATTCAAGTTGCAAGGTGGAAGATTAATGTTATCACTAAGTGTAATGTGTTCTTAATGTTGTCCTATAATAATTAATTAAGAGGGTCTAACAACTAACTCAGAGAATTTTTTTATGGAGTCAATGTAAAGGAAGGGCATTTACCTTTATCATGAAGTGTGGATATATAAAATAGAGAAGCGATTGTAAGCAGCAGAGAGTGCAAAATGTGAAGTTGAGCAGAGCAGAACCTAAGTGAAGGAAACTTCATTACCAAGGTTTTATTGTGTGATCTGAGGTTTGATATTTGGATCTAAGGTTCATGACATAGTGTACAAGGTATGAAAATTATTGTTTTGATTTAAAAAACAAAGGAAAGAGGAACTTAACAGTAAATTACTTATTTGGGTAGTGAGCTCTTCTTGTAATTGAAATTGCATGTTTGGATAGTGGGCTCTGTTAGAAATAGGGATTACTGAGAAGGGGGGTGAATCAGTAACCTACAAACTTTATTTTCCAAATGGATATTATTACTTACTTTAAACTATGCATAAAAAAGAAATAAAGTAATGTTGAATAGTAATAATAAAAATGCACAAAGATAACTCATAACACCATATTTTGTTAACTAGCAAAACCCTGGCTAAAGGAAAACCTTGGTGGGGATGACACCCACTAGATAATACTGATATATAAGTTCCTTGTTAAAGGACGGACCCTATTAGAAATCTATGAGAAAATTTAGTATAAGGAATCCCTGTTAGGAGACTTTGAATCCATGTTAGGAGAGTCCAACCCTATTAGGAGTTTGTAGTATAATGTATACAAGATGAGCCCACTTCCCAAACATGCAATTTCAACTACAAGATGAGCTCATTGCTCAAACAAGTAATTTACTCATATTTGCCTTCCTTGTTTGATCTCTAAACTTCATCTTGATCTTAGATCACCAGATAGTTCATACAAAACTTTGCATATATCATCTTCACAAAAGCTTGCTCACTTCACCTTCGACCCCAGTAAAACTTGGGAAAAAAATAGACCAGCAGTCTAAGGTGAAACCAGATGTTGGGTCTCTGGATGGACATGGAAGGAAATCTTCTAAGAAAAATAGGGAGTTAGAAAGCTTATAGAATATTTCTAATGGTTGTCAAGCAACTATTCTGGATTATAACCCTAAAATATGGAAATGAAAATTATTACCTGGAATATTAGGGGGTTGAACAGTTACCATAAACTAGATGTTGTTAGGAATTTTGTTAGAGAATAGAAACCTAATTTTCTTCTATTTCAAGAAACTAAGATGAACAAAGAGAAAGTAGAGCAGATAAAAGTTTTTTTAAATTACTCTATAAATGCTAGTAGTTCAGAAGGTGCTTCAGGGGGAACCCTGATGCTATGGAAAAAAAATTTGCTTTACTGGGACTATTTTGAGGGCTAGTAAATACTTTATGATTGCTAAAATTACTAGTGTTGATCATAAAGAGGACGGGTATATTGTGAATATATATGCGCCCAACATGAAAAGCCAAAGGAAGAAGGTTTGGGACACTATATCTAATTTTAAAAGTATGAATTACTCTGGAAGGTGGATAATCATGGGAGACTTCAATGTCCCTCTTTATGACCATGAAAAAAGGGAGGTAATGCTACCCAGCTCGAAGGTAGAATAGACCTTAGGGAGTTTATAAATAAAGAGGGCCTAATGGATATGGATCTTCAAGGCATTCAGTTTACTTGGAGTAATAAGAGAGTTGGCAATGATTGTATGCAAGCAAGGCTTGACCGTGCTCTTATCTCTCCTGATTGGACAAATTATTTCATTTTCAAGTTGGAAGCCCACCAGAAAATTGGTTCTGATCACTTCCCTCTTATTTTCACTGCTAATAAGATTAGTACTAAGATGAATTTTCCTTTTAGATTTGAGAAGACGTGGATGTAGCACCGTTAGTTTGAAAGAAAAATGGAAGAATGGTGGAACATCAAAATTGATGGTACTGATCTCTTTAGAGTGACTTCTAAACTTAAAAATGTCAAAAAGAAAGTCAAAATTTGGAACAAAAACTACTTTGGTAACATTTTTGAGGATAAATTTGTATTGAAAGAGGACATCCAAAAAATCTAGGATATAATTCAAAAGAAGGGATATTCCCTAGACCTTCTTTTAGAAGAAAATGAAAAGCTGACTCAATACCACGACATCATTACTAAAGAAGAGATCTACTGGAGGCAAAGATCAAGATTGATATGGCTAACTGAAGGAGATAAAAATACCAAATTTTTCCATCGATCCACTCTGAAGCATAGAGCCAAATCTCACATTTCACATCTTACCAAGGGAAATTTGAAGATTGAGGAGGATAAGGACATCATGGATGAGATGGTGACTTTTTTCTCTAGTCTTATGACAGTGGACCCCAATATCAATATGGAACACCAAGCTGAATTCCTTAGAGTGATCCCCACTCTAATTTCTAAGGATCAGAAAAAATTGTTAAGCTCAATTCCTAAGAATGATGAAATTTTTTAAGCTGTTAATTCTCTAGGAGGAGAAAAAGCCCCTGGTCCTGATGGCTTTCCCATGTTTTTCTTTTAGAAACTTTGGAAACTTGTTGGAAAAGATGTTTGTGATGTAGTAAAGGAATTCTTTGGGGCAAAAAAAATGTTGAAGGAAGTCAATTCCACCTTCTTCTACCTAATTCCTAAGAAAATTGGAGTTGATTCACCTGATCAGTTTAGGCCAATTGCTTCTGGTGACCCCTTTGATCATTGCTGACCAACAAAATGGCTTCACTCCAAGTAGACAAATCCTCAATACTATGATTTCTTCTCATGAGAATATTCATTCCTTATCTTGTTCTAACAATCAAGGATTTGTAATGAAAGTGGACGTTGCTAAGGCTTATGACTAAGTTGATTGGTCTTTTCTCTCAAACATTTTGTTTTCCTTTGGCTTTGACAACAAGGTTGTTGGACTGATACATTAGTTGATCTCTACTTCTTCTATTGTTGTCTTGGTTAATGGTAGCTCTTCTCATTTTTTCAATCCCTCTCGGGGATTGAGACAAGGGGACCCTTTATCCCCCATTCTCTTTGTTATTATGGCTGATTGTTTGGGGAGGTACATTGGGGATCTGGTGCATAAAGGAGTTATTAAGGGCTTACAACCCTCTTCCCATCCTCTTATATGTTCTCATGGCCAATTTGTTGATGATACCATCTTTATGGGGAAATCTGAAGTCAGGGAAGCCAAAAATTTGAAGTAAGCAATTAATCTTTATTCTTCTACCTCAATCCAACTAGTTAACTAGAATAAAAGTGTTGTGTTTTTTCTCAATACCCCTATTCTTAGACAACATAAAATTGCCAAAATCCTTGGTTGTTCTATAGGGTCTTTCCCTTCTTCCTATCTGGGTCTTCCTTTAGGCTTGAAGGCTCTGAATTCCTTCTGGGAAGACCTTATTAACAAATTCAGCAATAAGTTGGCTAGTTGGAAAGGGAACCTTTTAAGTCAAGCTAGTAAATTAATTCTTCTTAAAGCTTCACTCCAAAGTATACCAACTTATGCTTTAAGTCTTTTTTAAATCCCCACTAAATTTGCTGAGGCTATTGACAAAATTCAAAGGAATTTTTTATGGACTGGTGCAAAGGAAAAAAAATAATGCTTTTAATTGCTTGGGACCAAGTTTGTAAATCGGTTAGGGAAGGTGGACTAGGCATCTGAAAAATTAGAAGCATGAATAAAGCTCTTCTAGCTAAACAAGGATGGTGTGCCTTTCATGAAAACAAAGAGTGGAGTACCATTTGGAAACACAAGTACCTTCTTAATTCTGTTTCTCTTCCTAATTTCTTCTCTTCTTATGGTTTTGCTCATCCTTCCTCCATTTGGGAAGCTATGCAAGGAACAAAGAAAATTCTTGGAGAAGGGTGCTCTTGGAAAATTGGTAATGGGATTGGGGTGAGATTTTGGGAAGATGTCTAGATTAAGGATCACCCCTTGATTGAAGATGTTCAAGATATGACATAGGTTGACTTATGCAAGCAGAGATATGGCACTCTTGTTAGTCATTACTGGCAGAATGATTCTTGGGTGAACTTGAAGGACATTGATCAATGCTTCAATCACATCCAATTATCTCTCAATGTTGTTTCTCTCGATCCTTCTTTTGAGGATGAGATTATTTGGTATGCTGATCCTAGTGGGAAATTCAAAGTTTCTTCTTTCTTTGTTTCTAAGGAGAAGGAAAATATTCCCTTTTGGTCGCAAGCTTGGACTAAGGGTCTCATTCCTAAAATTAACATCTTCTTTTGGCTCCTGCTTCAAAATAAAATTCTGACCCTTGATAACTTGCAGAAAAGAGGTATAAATTTGGTGAATGGGTGTATTTTATGCAAGAATGGATTTGAAGATAGAGACCACCTATTTTTGAACTGCTCTTATACCCAGCAAGTCTGGACTAAGATCCTTATGTATTGGAATTTGACCTAGGTTCATCATAACAATGTGGAATCATCTTTTAAAAGCTGGCAATGCCCTTCTAAGAATTTTGATGTTCAACTCCTATGGAAAATTACTCTTCCTCATCTCTGGTGGGGTATTTGGAAAGAAAGAAATAATAGAATTTTTAGAAATAGAGAGGTTCCTGGATGGGTGCTTGGTCAGAATATTATTAGAGCTTTTAAGGAGAACTTTAGATCTCTAAAGAACCCTGATAAAACCTTTCCTGTTGATAATCCAATGCATTCCAAAAATCCTAAACTTCAAACTGATAACCCAAGATTGACCATCACTTGGAGTTCCCCCCCTTATGGTTCGATTAAAGGAAACTTTGATGGTGTTTCTAAGGGAAACCTAGGAAGTGCGGGTTGTGGAGGTGTGTTGAGAGATCATAAGGGAAATGTTAAAGATGTTATAGCAATCCCCATAGGCAGGACTAATAGTCACATTGCTGAAGCAACAGCTGCCCTTTAACTATGAAAATTGTCATGGATTTGGGATGTCCAAATTTATGGTTGGAAGGTGACTCTCTAAATATTATGAATATCCTAAATAATAAAAATTCTATCTCATGGTCGATAGAGGCCACAATCAAGGAGATCAAATACCTTATTCAAAAATTTGAAAAAGTTGTCATATCCCATACCTCTCGGGAGGCCAATGGTGTTGCTAATTGTATTGCCAACTATGCTCTCCTATCGGGGCAAAAGGTGAGGTGGACTAATGTATTAACTAACCAAGTTGATCTAAAAGAAATTATTCATTATGAAGCCATCCATGCACAAGTAGGAAAGATTTGTAAAGCTTAGAAAGTTAATGATTTCATGGAGTGAGCATATTATTGCCAGATTTTCTTCCCCAAGGAAGTACACTAAAATGAATGTGATGTGATTCTCACACGTATCTCCAAAAAAGGGAGTCTCTTTTGATGGGATGAAAAATAGTTTTCATTTTAACTCTTTCACTCTCTACAACTGGTTACTCTGGTTTGAGTGCATTCTCAATTCTCTGCAGATGGGGGGCAAACTGCACAAGCAGGAACCAAAAAATTGTGATGCTTGGAAGGCTTGTGAGGATGTATGGAAAATTCTGTAGAAAGGAAATGTGACCTATTATCTGGAGTGACTCAATGGTTTTAAGCCACACATCACTATGGCTTTCTTTAAGAACTGGTCCAATGACAAAGTCACTCTCCATGGTGTTACTGTGAAACTTACAGAGGATTTTATTGCAGAGATCATGGGGCTCTCCATGGCAGGCATAAAATTCACCAAGCAAACTAGTATTTCAAATGCAGCCTACAAAAAGTTTTCAAAAATGGAAGACAAGGAGAAGTAACTAGAAAAGAGTGGTGATTTCTTCGATGTGCATCAGATAAAGGAGATCTGGAGGGATGTTCTTTGTTGTATCTGTGAGTATTTCATACTTGATGGAAGAAGTAAAAGAGTTCATAAATGCAACTTTGTTTTTTTAAATCACTTCATACATAAAGATAGAATATCTTTCCCCTTCTTTCTGTGGTTTTCTTTACTTCATAGTTTAGAAGCTCATAAGAAGAAGGAGTCCAGACCCATTTTACATAAAGGGTTGATTCTTCTTATAGAGAGGTATTGTAAAAATAAACACATTGCCTCCACTCCCTCTAAGGACAAGAAAAAGGACTCCATTAAGAGTAAGAAGGGTGACTCTGTTAAGGGTAAATATAAAGCCCTAAATTTGAAACCCTTGGCTTCTCAAAAACATGAGGATGACGAGTCTGAGATCGAGAAATTGAAAAGTTGTGAGAATATTAACCCTGAGGTTGAGGAAGATACTGATGCTGAGGATTTAAGCTCTAATTTGGACAGGTACCTGAAGACTGAAGGTAATAATGAAAAAGGGAAAGAGGAAGCCAATAGTGAAGGTAATTCTAAACAGAGTAAATCTATTAATGAGGGTAACTAGGCTATATCTAGTGGGGGTGATAAAGAGGAAGATAATACTGTTGGGAACCCTATTGAGAAGAGTAAGGAGGACCATATGGCTAAGACTGCTTCTCCTGTCAAGGGGATACAGGAAGAAAAAAAGAAAGACTCTGCTCACATAGAGGACTATATTGGTGTTTGAAAGGAGGATCAAATGGAAATGGAGGAAAATAATGACAATGTCTATTCCCCCCCACATAGGACTGTTGAAGATGATAGCGACTCGATGCAGAGGGATACCATGCTCTCCTTCCTGCATTCTGCAAAGGATAAAGCTAACACCATGCTCAAAGTAGATTCTTGGATCTACAATGAAATGATGGGTTTGAAGAAAAAGGTGGAAATTCTCCAACATAACATGGATACTATCAATGTCAAACTTAGCCAACTAGAAGAGAAAATGGGAGACATCCCTAATAAACTTAACAACTATGAGCAGAACCTCAGAATGCTAATCAAGGAGAGTGGCACTAAGATGGAACAGGTCACCTCGAGTATATGTGCAGTCACTGCAAGCCTAGGAAAAAGAGCTAATGAAGATATCACCTTGGCTAAGGGTCCAAGAAAAAGAACAAGGCAAAGCTCGAGGAAGAGTGCAATGAAAGTTGCTGCTACTTCGACTACTGACACCATTCAAGAGACTGTTGCAATTGGTAAGGAAGCTACTAAAATGATCTTGAAGCTACAATAGTGGCTCTGCGTTGGGTTCCTTGGTTTAGTTTCTATTTGTTCTAGTTACTGGTTGGGGTCTCTGGTCCTGGTTTTTGGTTTTTACCATTTTGGCTATTTGTGGTTCCAAGTCCCTATAAAACCTGGTTAGTTTGTTCTTGGACTTTTCTAGTGGTTTTAGGTCCCTGTAAAACTTGATTTTGATATTGTTCTACAGCTTGTTGTAGGTTTCTTTTACCTATTTGGGCTATAATGCTTTATCTTTCTACTTTTTGTTAAAGGGTTTTGGGGTCCCTTCAAAACCTACTTTTACCGTAATCTAAAACATAAACTCACAATTTCACACACGTGATACACACTTCTTATCGCAAGAAGGACAAGTAATTGTTTTGTAAACAAAACAATCATTTCCTTCAATTCCATTGTCCTCCTTCATCAAAACATGATTATCTTTTTTCTGTACAACCCATAAAAAAATTTGAGGTTATACACATCATCATAAACATGTATATTATCTCCATGTAACTTTTCTTTTCATAATATGACATCTGCAACATGTTATAAACAAAACAATACACTGTTGTGAACCAAATTCTATACTTAGACAATTTTTTGATAACCAAGCACTAAGTATCTTTATTTCTAACATTTCTTGTCAACATGTACATCATGTGTTGCCATTAATGAAAAGAATTACATATCACTATTAGCCAATTTTCAACAATCTCCCCCTTTGGCATTGATGGCAAAAAATTAGGGAAAATTGGCTAAGTGACAAAAATAAACTATCAAAATAAACATTACATCTATTACATATATGCTCCCCCTTACAATATACTTCATACTACACATGTATCTCTCCCCTTTGTATCTTTCCCAACAATGAAATTTATACAATTTTCACATGAATCTCTCCCCCTTTGACATCAATGACAAAGGTCAAAATGTCAAGATTCAGTCAAAAATTGTCAAGACTACTAAAACTATTGTCTTCCCTTTATGCTGAAATTATCTACATACAATCATCAAAAATAATCTTCAGGCTATTCATACCTTTGTTCCATGTCTCTTTGGTAGACTTAGTTGATGAGAGAATTTCACATAATGCATATGATGCAATATCAACTACATTGATGTCTGAATACAAAAAGTTTGTATATGTGTCCTTGGCCTTGACACATTCTTCTAGTTGCTTCTCAAAAAATGATAACTTTAGAGCAATGGATTCTCTAAAATCATATGTTCTTCTTAATATCTTCTCTTTTTGAAGTTCTAGTTTCCTAATATTGTTGTGAACACTGAAAACTTGACTCTCAATATCAGCAACTTTGCTAGATGGGGCTAGATTAGGTTGGATAAAGCCTCTAGCTCATTCATCTTTGCCTCTATCTGACTATCCAAATCCTTAGTCAGTTTTTATGATAAGGTAGACTTAACATACAAAGATTTCCCTTCCTGCTAACATTTTTGAAGTTCTTTTATGCATGTATCAAGATTGACTAATTCGTTCTTGATGTTCTGGCAGATGGTGTTAAATAGGTTAGCATCATGGGAAATTTGAGGCTTTGCCTCTACAACATGTAGCAAATTAGTAAACTCTTCACCAAAATATTTTAGCACTGCTTGTGCTCTTAGTTTAGGATCTAACTTAGTATGATGTACTGTCAAAGTATTGTGCAATCCATCAGTCACTTCCATTAGTGATCTTTAAAAACCCTTAACTATCTTATTCTTCTATAAAAGTTTAGATAAAGATAAAATCAGATTGGTTTTATCATCATCATTAGTAGCCAAACTTGTAAGAGAGAGTGGAGTAGATGAACTAGATAGTTTAGTCTCATCCTCCCTTTGTTTCTTTGCTACTTCCTTAGCTTTTCTCTCTTCCTCTTCTTTCCTTTCCTTTTCCTCTCTTTCTTTCTTCTCTTCTAATATTTTCCTCTCTTCTTCCTCTATTTTCATTTTTCTTTCTTCTCCTATAATTATCCTATTATCTTTATCTTCCTTCCTTTTTATATCTTCCTCAAGAAATTGTTTCTTGGCTTCCTCTATCTTTTTCTTTTCAACTTCTATTAGCCTCTTCTCTTCCTTAATTTGTTTCAACTTTTCTTCAACATCCTTAGTGTCAGGTACATTTGATTTAGAACCACCAAATGGATTGGTGTCATTAATGTAAAGAGTAACATTGGTTTGATCAATCTTCATAGTGTCACCACTGGCTGATACTTATGAGGTTCTAGGAGCTAGAGGAGATGTTTCTTGTGATTTTGACAACATCTTATTAATAGTTTTTGTTGTCTCTTTTCTCAATTTATCCTTCTCACTAACCATAAATAATAATGGCCTCAACTTATTCCTTAGGTATGGTGTGAGGTTGTTCAAAAATCTCTTAATCTCATCTTCATCATTAGTCTTGCAGATTGTCCTTAGCATAGACTTCTAAAGTTCAAGGTCTTCTTCCCTTGTTGGAGTTTTCTTCTCAATGAGTCTCTCATAGACTTTCTAGTTTACTACTCCTTTGATATCCTTCATACTTAGATCATTTATAATGATATGTCTTATAGTAGATATATCAATCTGATCCTTCTCAAAATTATTGTATAGATTATAAAACTTATTCATCTAAACAAAATTTCCCTCATTTGCAATCATTGTGTTAATCTTCTCAATCTTTAGCTTCCATGGTTATTGAGCTTTGCCTACTACTTGTTTAGGTGGAGTCACCTTTTTAGCTTGTTTTATTTCATATTCCTCAACCTCTTCATCACTGCTAGATTCAATTTTCAACAATGCTTTTTGCCTCTTGCCAGGTCTTGTAGCCATATGTTTGACTCTCTTAGTCTTAGTAGTCACTGCTTCAACTAATCTTTCTGATTTCCTTTTTTGTTCACTTGGTTGAACATCGGATACTACTACATATGGTATGCTCTATCTTGAGGTTGTCTCAACAACTAAAATTGACAAGGGTTTTATGTCCATTACACCTTGTTTCATTGTCTATCTCATGGCCTCAGATTCACTTTTTATCATTCCAACCTCAGATAATGCCTTCTTCATGATGGACTCAACCTTCTTATGAGATGCCTTCTCCAAGGTTGATTGATGAGTATGTTGTGCAATCTCATCATACATGCCAAATCTGTACTCTTCTTTATCTATGTCAGAATTTAATAACGAGTTAATGTAGCCAACTACAACATCATCATTCAACTCATAGCTCAAAGGATCCAAAAATGTTTCCCAAGGTTGTACTACTTGAATGTATGTATAGTATGTATCAACTAGAATACGTATGTCCTACTTGAACCTATCCACAATTGCAGGTGAGATCCTAAATCTTTGTTTCATCTTATTTTGGAATGTTCTCATAATCAAATTACCACTCTCCAATACCTTCTCTATAGGGTGCCTTCTACATACCTCTGTAATATTTTCCATAGTGCATTTGTCACTACTCATTATATCTATTATTGGTAAGTAGGGAAATCTCTTTAGCACATGAAAGAATATGTGATTTATCAATGATTGGAATCTAGATATGCCATTCTTTTTTCTTTTAATCTTTCCAAATTTTTCCAGGAGTTGCACTCTCAGTATTTCACTCAAATTTTCTCTTTTTCTACACATATCTTGTAATATGTATATATAAATCCTATTGAAAGTTCATCTATCTTAGAACTTGCACAAACTGAATAATCAATAATTCTACTAAGAAATCTCACATCATCCTACTTGATGGAGCTAATTGCCATAGCTTTCCCATTATATATTGCCTTAATGTAACTTTCCACTTTCTTCTTAACCATCTTCTCTCCTATGGGTACATTGCTTTGTTTGCTAAGACAAGTTACCTCATGTATAAGGTCAACATAAATGTCTACTACATTATCTTGCATCCATAATTTGTCATCATGAATTATGCTTAGTATAATTTGTGTCCATTCATTTGTATCTAATTCATGGTATAAATGATACTTAAACAAGTCTAACTCCCTTAAATGTTCAAATCTAAGCTTCACTGTCATGTCGTGGTTAAAGACCAATTCCATATCCTTATTCATATATTCACTACCAATTGATTCAAACTTGCAATTCAAATAATTTACTACATCCTCCAGATAGAATACGGTATTTAGAATGATAGACAATGCAAAGTTAGGGTTTCCATCATTAGGTTTCATAGAAACTATCTTAAACTTAGGTCTATCCTCATTCTCAACACTGTGAACAACTAACATATCCATGAGTCTTATCAAAAATATCTTTTACCTAACAAATTTTATAGAAAAATGATAAAATACCTCTTTCTAAAAATAGGGCTTGCTTTGAAATTGCTCTAACAAGTCACTTTGGAATGTGTTTGTAATGAAGTAAAATTCAATTTTGTACTCCATTTATCCATCAACTTGAGCTTGCTTTAATTGCATAGTTTGCAAATATGAAAAAGTTGTTACTTATGTTTTTCAATCTGATAACTACTTAAACTTATCTATCTAATTTTTGGATGTCATCCAAGGTTTACTATAGCCTCATTTCATCATGACAAGCATCCTTAAGACTTCGCATCATGAAATTCTCTACAAAAATATACTTTTCATCTTCTGTTATAGAATCAACTTTCACTATAATACCGGTAACTCTAAATTTCATCATAACTTGTTTAGATGAGCTCCAAATCACAAGTGAGCTTAGGTACCATCTAAACATAGTTGGATACACTATTTTCCAACTTTGCTACCTCTAATTTGGTCTTTGACTGAAGATCTCAAATTATGATGTTATAAACAAGCTAAATTCAACTTGATTGAATCAAACTCAACAACTAACTTCTTTCTTTCTATCTCATCATCATTTAACTTTTCATTTGAGATATTTTTTCCTTTCACAAATGCTTCATTAAATTCTTCTCGAACTTCACTCACAATGTTTCTTTGTTCTTCATTGTTTCTGCTAGTTCCAGAGTTCCTTTCATGGTTCCTTTTCTCATTTTTGTGTCATTCCTTCTATTCCTAAAGTTTCTTCCATTATTCCTTCTATCTCCAAATTAAAGTTTTTGTCCATTCTATAGTTATTTTTTGTGTGCCCAAAGTTGTTGCATAACTAACATATAGGTGCTTTGCTTCTAGGATTTTGTTGATCATTAGATGCATGACAATTTTGAGCAATGTGTCCTAAGTTGTTATACTTATAACACATGATCTGTCTTCTGTCATCATAAGGTCTTCTTTCTCTCAATGTCATTTCATTAGATCTTCTTCTATCCACAGGGTTAGTATTTTTAAACATTCTACTATTTCTTCTATCATTATCATACTTAGTTTTCCTACAATCAATTGCATTATGACCCATACCATGACAATTATGACAATAAAAGTCCTTAACATGATTAAATGAGTTATTAGTACAATCTCTTTTCATATGACCTATTTCATTACATAAAAAGCACTTACCTCTAAATTCATACCTGGTTGTCTTGGGAGTCTCCACTTTCTTTGGTTCATCCAAGATTTCAACTTCATTGATTTGCTCAATATCTTTAGGTTTCTCAAAAGATTGACTAGATTCAATCTTATCATCAAATTTTTCATTTTCTTTTGGATCTGATCTAATTTCAGCTTTCTTCACAAACATGTTAATTAGATAGCCAAGACTAGTCTTGTCATAAGAAGGTCTCTGTATAGACATTGAATCATCAAGCTTTCCTATGCTAGAATAAAACTTCGCAAACTATTGTTTGCACTGTATCAATTCACCTTTCACAATAGTATTGTACTTATGGAGTTCTGCATGATCTTCTTTGAATGTTTCAAACTCAAATGTTTTCTCTACCAAACTTGCTCTCAGATCTACATTTTTAGTCTTCAAACCATATTCAACTTTTCTAGGATTATTTCTCAAAGTCAACTTTAGATTTGTAATCTTCAATCCATGCTTCAAGAACTTGTACTTTCTCTTCAACTTTGAATAGTCATCATTAGTAGTTCTAGATTTAGTATATTTGGGCTTTTATTTTAGATGTTCAATCTTTTCTTTTAACTGACCAATGTATACTTTGGCATCTTCATATTTGTCCTTCATCTTGTCTCTTTCTTCATTAAGGAGATCAATTTGTTCAAGAGCTTCTTCAAGGTTCTTCATCAACTGTTCCATATCCATAGGGATCTTACTTAAGTCATTAAGCCTCTTCAAAGTAACTGTGCTCTAATACCAATTGTTAGAAATAGGGATTACTAAGAGGGGGGGCTAAATTAGTAATCTACAGACTTTAATTGCCAACTGGATATTGTTACTTACTTTAAACTATGCATAACAAAGTAATAAAGTAATGTTTAACAATAATAGTAACAATGCACAAAGTTAACTCATGACACCATATTTTGTTAACTATGGAAACCCTGGCCAAGGAAAAACCCCGGTGGGGATGATACCCACTAGATAATACTAATATATAAGTTCCTTGTTAGAGGATGGACCCTGTTAGAATTCTATGAGAAAATTTAGTATAAGGAATCCCTATTAGGAGACTTTGAACCCCTATTAGGAGATTCCAACCCTATTAGGAGTTTGTAGTATAATGTATGCAAGATGAGCCCACTATCCAAACATGCAATTTCAACTACAAGAAGAGCTCACTACTCAAACAAGTAATTTACTAGTATTTTCCTTCCTATTCTAATCGTTAATCTTCATCTTGATCTCAGATCACTAGATAGTTCATAAAAAACTTCACATATATCACCTTCACAAAATTTTTCTCACTTCGTAATAACATAAACTCACAAGTTCACACACATGATACACACTTCTTATCACAAGAAGTCCTTTGCATAAATACCATACTTTTACATAAAATATTGTTGGGTCAGCTAAGACCACAATTCACTTTTTCAAGTTAGAGTAAACATCTAGGATGTCGGCCCTAATTGGACAAGTAATTGTTTTGTAGAAAAAACAATTCTTTCCTTCAATTTCATTGTTCTACTTCATAAAAATATGATTAACTCATTTCTATAGAGTCCATACAAACTTCTGAGGTTATACACATTATCATCAACATATATACTATCTCTATGTAACTTTTCTTATCATAATATGATGTCTGCAACATGTTATAAACAAAACAATACACTATTATAAACCAAATTTTATACTTAGATAATTTTCTAATAACCAAGCACTAAGTATATTTATTTGTGAGGTTTCCTATCAACATGTAAATAATTTGTTTCCATTAATGACAACAATTACATATCACTATTAGCCAATTGTCAACGGGCTCTTCTTCCATTCATTGTATTACAACTCCTAACAAGGTTGGCACAACTCCTAACAAGGTTGGAATCTCCTAACAGGGATTCAAAGTCTCCTAGTAGGGACTCATATGTACTAAATGTTGTAATAGACTCCTAATAGGTTTCATCCTCTAACAAGGAATATTTATATTAGTACATCATCTTGTGGGCATCATTCCCACTAGGGTTTTCCCTCTAATCAAGGGTTTCCCTAGTTAACATATCTGGTGTAATTGTCTATGTGCATCGTGTTATGGTTGTCATTTACTTTGGTTGAATGGATAAGATTGTTTAAGGTTGATAAATTTTTTAATTATTGGATAACTAATTCAACTCCCCCCCCTCCCCACCCCGTCAATTATCAAGGTGGACTATTGTTTCTAATAGGGATAAGAGATATATGTATATACAGAGAGAGAGAGAGAGAGAGAGAGAGAGAGAGAGAGTTTAGGGGTTATTCAAGGAGGGGGTAGGACTTAGTCAAAGAGGGGGTAGGTGTTAGTTAGAGAGATAAAGGTTATGGATTAAACAATATATAGAGAGGGTAGTTAGGAGTTAGTGATATAATTAGAGATGTTAAGATTGATTAAGAGAGAGATTATGAGTTAGTGAGATATTGATTTTATGAGTTAATGTGCATGAGTGTGACTCTCTCTCTCTCTCTCTCTCTCTCTCTCTCTCTCTCTCTCTCTATCTCTCTCTCTCTCTCTCTCTCTCTCTCTCTCTAAGAGAGAGAGGGGGGGTTAAGTATTATGAGTTAGATATAGGTTATAATTTTCTAAGAGAGACATATATTAAGAGTTGAAGAGTTAATGTGTATGTGTGTATGAGAGAGAGAGTGTGTGTTTAGGAGTTGGCATGAGAATAAGAGAGGATAAGAGTTTGTGTGTGTGTGTGTGTGTGTGTGAGAGAGAGAGAGAGAGAGATTAGGAGTTAGTGGGTAAATGAGTGAGTGATTTTGTGTGTGATAAATAGATAAAGGTATTGAGAGAGGGAGAGGGTGATAGAAAGATAAAAACTATGATAATGCACTTACCTACCTATGTGCTCCATGTTTGGAAAATAATGACTACTTATTTTAAACCATGATTGATTGTAATGGATGGAAAATAAAATATTTATTTCCTAATATTATTTTAGTTTAATTATGTTGTATATATCTTCAATATCTTTTAAACCCATTTCAAATGTAGTCAATCAAAGTTTGGATCTGAAATTTATGGCTTCTGAAGTGGAGCCTATTTTATTTCTTCAAAACCTGACTGGGTTTTGAATAACCCAATTAGGTTTTGAATAAATCGATCAAGTTTTGAAGAGGTTTTTCATCCTAGAAACCTGATCAAGTTTTTTTTTTTTATGTATTTTTCCTAGGCTTGGTAACCAAACCTTTTTGAAATTTCATATAACCCGATCAGGTTATGAATAACCTAGTCAGGTTATTGACATTTTTATTTTTTATTTTTTATTTTTTTGGGAGGGGGGGTGGGGTGTCCATTAAATAGTACACCATATTGGTGCACACACCACTCCATGATATCATTATTTTTAAGTAAGTTTCTTTCAATAATCATAGAGAAGAATATATCTATCAAGAAAGCATGTCACTAAAGAGAAAGAAGATGAACTAAAAAGAAGATAGAAAATCATCCTTAGTAAAAGTGCCCTCATAAATAAGGTCTGTATTAGGAGAAATTTTAACATCAATTTCTAACTTTCCCTCACAAATAGAAAGAGAAGTAAGTGAGAGGTTAAAATCATAATCTTGCTCTAATGATTCCTTATAAGGTGACATAAGAGAGGACAAGGCAAAATTGCATGCCCTAGATTGATTCCTTTTAGGGGAAACATAATTTATAGGAACATGTTGCTTTATTAAAAAAGGGAATAAAGGAATGGTTGAAATGCTTTAAATAACTTTTACAACATGAGCGAAATACATAGAAGCCAAATCTAAACATGAAATGCAAAAGAAGAATAAAAGATTAGAGAAATGAACCTTAATAAGATAGCCAAATATAAATCCAAAAAAGAATAGAAGAAAAGATAGCAGGTTCACCCAAAATAAGGTAAACACCTAATGTAAACAATCTAACTCCAAAATGTTTAGGGAGTAAGGGGGGGTACTTTTATAGGACTGTAGGTCTCCCTATTTTTTGGGCCACTAAGCCATTCAAATATGTGTGTGAGAGAAAGAGGAAAATTTCCAAATATAATTTCACTTATGATCCAAATTAGATTAGCTAGAACCTAAAGGAGGAAGGGCACCAATACCAAATTCAAATTATAAAAGGGAATTCAATATGAGTAAAATGTACTATTTAGCCCTTCTAGGATAATGTGTATGTAAAATTGAACCAATTGCCTAAATAATATAAATCTAGTTGTTATGTGTATACAATTAACCCAATTAAGATATAGATGTAGGCTAAAGATGTGAAAAGAAATAAAATATGAAAGAATCACTTTAAAATGCATAGAGGGAGATGTATTTTAGCTCCAAAAATCATAGATCTAAACCCTTTTCTAAATATCCAACCATGAATCTTGGAATGAAATGGTGAAAGGAACAAAACCAAAAAATCTCTCAACAAAAGGGAAAAAAGGACTAGGTTGGCCTATTGGAAGGATTTCTTACAAAATGGTTCACATAGTCCAACACTATTCTAATGAACTTCTCTAGAAAGCTCATGAGGAATAGGTTCTAGATCTGTAAGCTCCAACTAATATCATGATTTCTACACACATGAAAAAAGGGTTTTTGTGGTTTTGTTGGGGGAAGGCTTGTCTTGGTCAAGCCTAGGTTAAGAAATTAATTGTAAATGATAAATGCAAATGTAAAGAAAACAAGATAAATGTAAATATTCACCTTTCTTGTAAAAAACCCTTTTCAATAAGATTTTTTCCATGTTGTATGTTCTAGATCTTGAATTTGGTATGAAGAATGTAGGATGTCTCCACAACTATAATGGATCTTCCATAACCACATCATAAAGCCATGGATGTAAATGTATATTAATGAAGAATATAATGAATGCCTCACTATAGATCTCCTCCCTTGATGGCCAAAAAAATGCTAGATCTTGAAGAGGGAATTCCCACAAATAATCTTTGAATGCTTGAAGAATATTTGCTTTCTTTCTTGAATGCTTGAACTCCTTACCGTGAGTGCTTGACAAGATCAGATGTTTGGAGAATGAGATATGAAAATGAATCCCCCAAGCCTCCATTTATACTAGTATTTGGGTGGGAAAACCACTTAGGCTCACCAGGAAGTAAAATTAATTAATTGGCAAACTTGAGGAGTTTCAGGCCCCAAACACCACAACCATCAAGGACTAGGTCAACCTAGTCCTAGACTAGGTCAACTTGAATTTAACCTAATCTAGTCTAGCTCAACATGGTCTAGTTTAGGTTGACCTGGTCTCATAGGTTAGGACATACAGGCTTAAGGTGCAAGTGAAATTGGAAGATTATAAACTAATATGGTCAAAAGGGTAGAAAAGTGGCACCTAGAAGACCATTCCAAAAGGAGAGAGGTGATGAAAAAGAATAAAATGGAATGGAAGAGGAGAAAAAGAGAAATCAAGCATAGGTCAATCCATGGTCCAAGAATGGAATTATGGAAAAGGTGCTAAAAGGTCTTAAAAGAAAAGTGTGCCCATTTTAAGATGGTCACCCATTAAGATGATGAGTGATTCCTTGAATATCTTCTAACATATACCTTAATTTTTTGATTAAGTATTTTTCAAATATGAAATTTTTTAATGTTATCTTTAAATCCAACTCTATTTTTCTAAATCAGAAGGCCAATGTTGGAAGGTCTCCAAGGATGCAAAATTTTGTCATTTTTCAAGCTAAGAAATCCAACATTGTTGAAATAGAAAAAAAGTGAGAAAAAGGATCAGGAGATTGATAATGAATAATTTAGAAGCATTTTTCAAATGATAAAGGAGATTAACCATTAAATTCTTGATTATTGAAGACTTAAGCATTTTTTTTAAACCAAATGATATGACCATTAGGAAGCATGGCATTGATGATTTGGAGCTTTTTTATTATTATTTTATCAATGATTATTTCTTTGTAAATAATGTGTTCGGTTGCATTTAGGTTTTAGTTAGGAAATGATTTAATGATATGAATCTTGTATGCATCATTTCATTCTTTATAAAGTATACCAAGATCATTCACAATGGGATATAGAAGATAAGACATTAAAAAGATTATGAGATATTGGGTAGATGATTTTGCATTTGATTAGGTAATGCAACTAAACACGACTCAATCTTGCTTCCTTTTTTGAATCAATAAAAGATTATTTTTTCGTCTCAATTTGGATAAATTGGTTTTTTAGTACTTGTATACTTTATTTTCCTCCTAGATCAAGAACTAGTGTTTGATGGATTGAGCTTAATATGCTTCTTTGATTATCAAATGTTACATGTTATGTGATATTTTTCTAATTGGTCTCCATCACCAGGGTTGAAGTCATTTAGAATAGGATTTATATTTTTTAAGTTCTTTGTCTAATAGTTGATGATGCAATTAGACATCTCTGAAATGTTTTGATGGTAAGTTTTTACAAGGTTGACTCCATTTCCCCAATTAAACTAAGGAGCAATCTTTCTTGTTTCATTTGAGCCAATATATAGTTATAATTTGTGTGGTTCTTTTCCTAATTCATTTGTATGTCATTGATCCACTCTCACTCATATTTCCATCCATTCATAAAAGCATTCCAAAAGCATTTAGTTTTACACTTAATATTTCTCCTTGATAATTACTTGTCATCTCAAGAGCATCATCCAAAAAGCCTACATTTAGAAGCATTAAGTCATTATGAACTGTATTTTTGAAGGTGCACTTTCCTAGGTATTGTAGGGCTGAAAGAGAAGGGTTATTTGATCCTCAGAGGATTAAACCTATCTTCTAGCCAATTTGTATCATATTCCCCAACACTGAGTGGGAAATACTCAATGGAATTCAACCAACAATTTGAGGAACCAACAGATTGGCCACTCTACTGGGGAGAGTTGCTCACAATTTTAGTTTTGAAGTTACTCAAAAGTTTTTAGTTTTATAGACTAGAGAGAGTGTAAATAATTCTCTTAGTGTACTCTGTTAGAGGGAGGAGCCCAGAAGACCTAGCAAATCATAGTATCCTTGAAAGCAGTGGAAACTCTATAATGATCAATGAATCTACTGAGGAAGAAGACTCAAAAAGGTGATATATTTTCCTTTCCAAAAGAAAGAAACTTTTTTTCAAGGTTGTATCATCCATCCAAAAGAAAAAAAATTTACTCCAAATGGCTTTAGACCATTGGATTTTAGGAGATTTATTTATAAACATAACAGGTTGTTCTTGAAACATTCAAAACTTATATCTAAATTTAATGATAGGTGTGGTGAATCTATATTTCAATGTTTAGCACTACTACATTTTGACCTGAATTACAATGGAAAACTATCACAATTGTGATGTCTACCCATTTCCCAAGTGACAGGACCACGAATTGGCTCACGTCAGTTGGTCATCAAACTTTTATTATCACAAATTGTGATGGTGATGGTATTCATTCTAATAGTGATGGATGAAACTTTCATAACTTGGAAGAAGGAAGGGATAAGAGTTCATGTTCAAAACATTACAATTGTGATATTACACTATCATAATGATAGTGTCTTAAGCTTCCAGTACATCATCACAATTGTGACATGAATGCAACAATTATGTTGTGAAACAGACATTAATTCCTCAAGACTAGTTGTCATAATTGCAATGCTATTGTGACAGTTGTATTGTAAAAGTGATGGATATCCATTGAAATAGGTCATCGCAATTGCGATGGCTAGGCAAAATTTATCTTTTTAATTTCTTTTAATGCCTAGCCTACTACTATTAGAGAGGCTTCAAGCTCTGGATGTCATATGCAAATAGAAGTAAAGTAGGTGAAGAGATTTGAGAATGACATGACTATATGTCTTAGAGTTCTCTTTCTAAAAGGGGCTAGGTGGCATGGACAAATGTGACATTGAAAGGACACCTTCAATGAAATGAAATGTGTTACAGAAGTGGATTAGCATGGTTTTAAGTGAGTCAGTTATGGTTAATAAGTAGCCTTTCATTCAATTTGGAATATAGTCTATTTTGGGAGTAGATTGTCTATGTGAAGTTTAAAATGATAGACTTACAAAAGGTTTGGGAGACATTCCAAGGATGCAAGGCATGATGGAGTCTTGCCATGGGTTTTCTTGAATAAGAAATGTTGTTGATTCAACTAGTGATGACAATCCTTTTCCAAACACAAGATTAGGGTCCCTAAATGAAATAGAAATATCATAAGAATTCAAAATGGAGAAGACTTACACAACAGCAGGAAAAAAATACAGTGTCAAGAAATGGATAACCTTGTGAATAGGGATAAGGAAGCTATAGATTTTCACAATTCTCTTCACTCTCTAGTTATCAAATGTTGCAGTTTGCAAATTTTACACCATCAGATGCTTGATGGGCTTATCTTTCCTCAAACTCTAGTTATCATTCAAAAAAATCCATCGAATGCTAGGGGAAGGGACATTAATCAGAGATTGATTATTCAGATTCATTGACCTCTACAGGTGGAATATTATTTGACATAATTGTCTCAAATTCCCTAGACACAGACTCCAACTTGTTTGTAAAGCAAGTTCAGAGCATACTAGATGTTTTCATATTGACGAGGAAAGCCTAAGAGGAGGAGAATATGGATTATCATAGTGAATTGAATACAACTCAAAAATGATTTAGCTCATTGACTAATAAAAAACATTCTCAGTACCAAGAATATTTTGACATACTTAGCAAAACATAATTCACCCATAGCTATTCCTCCAACTAGAAATTTCTTTAAAAGGATCATCACTAGATCTATTAAAAAAGAAAGATTTGGCAAGCCCCAAATTAAATTCTTCAAATCTTGGAGGTAAGGCTTCTATAAAGGAAAATCTAAGTGAGTTGCAAAATAGATATGGTTCATCAATCAAAAAGAAGGATTCAAAAACACCCAATGTAAGAACTGGTAGTAGCTTTGCAAGCCAAATTTCACCAAGGATAAGTCAGAAACCAAGTAACGTAATATGTTCATTTATTATAGTAGTTTAGTAGGAAAAAATAGTGACATCAGTTATGACAAGTAAATTCCTATCAAATTCTAAGAAAATAGTTTGTGTTTTGTCATATGCATTCACTATTTTTAATGTATTGAATAAAGCATTTTTTCCATTATTTTTTAACTTCTCTTAGTGTAATAGGGATTCCTTTGAATCTCTTACATGCCCTTATTTGAAATAATTTTCTCATTTAGCTTTGAACTTCACGTAATATTATTCTCCTACAATAGTGACTTGTCACCATTTTTAGTTTTTTAACACTATCACTTCATTTTGTAACTAGGAAAATCACTATTTTGTTCATTATTTGGATGTCCTTCCTATTGATACCAACCCTTTTGTTTTGTCTTAACTCTCAAAACCTAAATATGTCTTTAAGGTATTCCTATGCTTATAGTTTTAGTTCAACAATTGGTTAAATGATCTTCAAACTAGATTTCAATTTGTACACAGAATGCAGATTAAGAGTTTGGTATTTTGTCTATTCATTATATGCAATGTATTAATGTTTTCCCCCAATATTTATCATTGATATTCTTCTATAGTTTATGCATAATCATTTTATTTTGTAGAAAACAACTATAAGGAAGACATCAATTATGAGGAAGTCACTCCAAGGAATAAACACAATCTAGCTTTGATTCATGGTATTGTGAAAAGCATTCAACACTTATCTATTTTAGATTTATATAGTAGCAACTAGTAGACTAACTTACACAACACCATTATAAAAATAAAAATAAAATGAAAACTCATCCTTTAATAATTCTTAAAAGTAAAATTAAAGTAAATGCAGTGAAAGGAACATGGTAAGATATTGTTATTGTCCAACTCTTTCTTAGTTCAATTTCCTAGAAAAAAATTTTCCTCTAGATGCCAACACCAGTGATCTCTCTTCAAGAATTAGGTTTCATATTTAATTCCCCCCCCCCCCCCCCCCCCCCAAGTCTTTTGGGGTGTGTAATTGACCCAACTCTAGAGTTCTCAGTGAAACTTCAGTGCATATAGTTTATTAATTTAAGTGCTTCACTTTACAATCAAATTTCAGCATCTTTATGTTCAAACATTTTCATCACATTTTATTATTCAGGGAGTACAGTAGAAATAAAGTTACAATTCTAAGTTAATTCTAAGTTAAGATCTAACTAGTGTGTAGACTTCTTTGATATCTAACATTTCCTTGCAAGGAGCTAACCTCCCTTATCTTGACCACACCCTCTTCTTGTCAAACTTGCAACCACTTAGACACTTGCAAAAATGAATATGAGTTAGTAATCACATGAGTATGACATAATCATAAATTTAAAAAACTCATCTACTAGTCATGTAAACAACTCTTTTAAATGTAATTACAAGAAAAATTAAAAGCCATACATTAAGATTAGATGTCTAAAAGGAATAAGGAACCTTCTTTATAGAAAAATGTTAGTACCTGATCTAGAATGGGAATGCCAAGAGCAATCTTACCAATCTTCCATAGCTTTTTCCAATAAAGGAAACATGTATGTACTTGATACATATGCTATAATTTGTGGAAAATAGTGGCTTCTAAGGTGAAGCTAATTAATTATTTTCTAGCATTCCAGTCAACTACTAGTTGAGGACTCTAACATGGCTATAAAATTATGAATATGATCATGTACCAAAAAAATTCTAAGAAAACTCATAGTGAAAGACTAGTTTGGAAAAATATAATGTCAAATTAAACATTCTCATCATACAATCATTGTTGCTACTCTAGACTTCAATGTAGATTTGAAAAATTAAAGTTGAACATTTCACAGAAGAACTTAAAAAATTCTTCCATCAAAAAACAAGGTTTTACATAGTTATTTCCATCATATTTACAACATCCATATTTTTATTGATGTATAGAATCATCTCTCTTAATACTTATAGCCCAGCATGAAAAAAACTCTCTATGCATGTCATAAAATTTTTAGCCTCACATAATTGTTGGAAATACAAAAGGGAAAGTAAACTCTAAGAGAGGGGGGGGGGGGGGCCGAATTAGTCCTTCGAAACTTTAACCATAAAATCATTCACCACATATCCATCTCACAATTTGCACATTAACTAAAATATTGAACTAAGCATGTTCATCCATAACATGAAATCAAATAAACATTCAACACATATATGACACAAGTTATTTGGTTACCCAAAAACCCTCCAATGAAAGAGTAAAACTAGGGTGGGGATGACACCCACAAATCTTCACTACTATAGTTGTAAAGTGTATCCAATGAAGGTTACAATGTTTGATCATAAACTATGAGCTACCTTGTGAAATGTCTGACCTATTAAAGGCTTACAAGATTGTTAGATCTTACCAAACTAAATAATTTCAACACCCTTTTAAAAGTGTGCCTAATTAAAGTACTTAAACTTATAATGAAGTAAGCACCATATTAAAGGATTTACAATAGACTATTAGGACTACTTTGTTAAGAAATTTAACTGAATCACCTATTAGAATATCTTAACAATTATCCTATGATTAGCACTATGCTACAAGATAACAGATCCCTCTTTGCATGTATCTTTGATCCTCTCTGATCAGATGTATCACTTATGTCCTCTAACTTCTTTCCTATGTTCTCCTCTAACTATTTATGCAATTCATAACTTGATTCACAACTCCTTAGTCACCATGAATGCTTTGTCTACACATGCAAACTTATCTCTTCACACATACAATGTTTTAGGGTTGTCCTTCCTTAAGAAGACCTAGGTGACTTAGGGTTAGGTATGAATTAATGATTGTGACTCATCCATTTTTCTACTTAATACATCCCTTTAACTGATTTGTTGCATGTACTTCATATGGATCCTCAATTTAGATTCATTCTTATCATCTAGAATCACAAAACAATCCTTAAGTCAGCTCAAAAATAGTTTACATAGAAGTTTGTGTCATTACAAACAACTATCCAAAACTATTTTACTCAGCACTTGAAGTATCTAATTCTTGGCATCCACTATATCTTCAATGTTGTAACTTAGCCTCTAAATGACTTGGCATCTATTGATCACTCGATATCTGAATCACTTGAAATCAACTGTCTACTTGGCACTTGAGTGACTCATCACAAACTGTATATCTCACTCAACATACACTATCTGACAACTTATGCTTGACATACATTACTTGTTCAACACAAACTTGTTAACGATTGGCTAATGGAGATATAAAATTATTGTCATTTATGGAAACAAATGATGTACATGCTTACAAGGAGTCTCAGAAATAAAGATTCTTAGCTTTTGGTATTTAGAAATTTGTCTAAGTATGAATTTGGTATACAGCAATGTATTTTTTTGTTTATAACTTATTTTTGATGTCATATTGACTAGTGGAGTTAGATAGAGATTGTATACATGTTGATGATGATGTGTATAGCCTTAGAAGTCAGTACAGACTGTATGGAACTGTAGGCACTCAAAAATGGTTCGTGTCTACAATTTCATCAAAATGAAGCTCCATTTCACATATAGCACACTTTTTGAAAGAAAAGGTCTTCACCTCATTCTAACTGGTCCTTATCTCATCTCTTTGTTATTATTTCATTCATATCTTCATTCACCACCATGATCATGTGTTTTGATACACCAAATCATCTTCATCGTGTGTTCCTATATTCCTACATCATCCTACATTGTCTGTCAACCTTCTAGGGCTTTCCACCAAGTCCAGCCTCACTCTGGCATTTGTTTGACCAATATTGACCAAATGTGACTATGTTTGACTGATTTCACTCATTTTCTGACCTCTTTCCACTATTTTGGACACTCACACAAAGATTATGAGTCTAGTCAGGCTTTTTTTGGCCCCCAGAGCCTTCTAGAGTGCAGTCTGCACTTTCAAAGCACACTTGGGCTTTCCAAGTGCACCATGGGAGCACTTGGTACTTTCATAGTGCAATTGGGCTTACCAAGTACACACTGGGTGCACTTGGGTGTGTTTTGGGCACACCTGGGGTAATAAGATGCCCAAAACTACTCCCAGAGCCCCTATGTTGCACTCCAAAAGCCATAACTTTTGTGTTTCAACTCTAATTTTTGAACTGTTAGTTGCATTGGATTTTTATTTCATTGCAAAAAAATTGAGCTATCATTTTCATTATTTGGGCACTATCTTGAGTTCTAACCCTTAAAAATACTCTCGAGCCCCTGAATCAACATCACCTTTCATACTAATTCATCCCATTTTCTCATTCCACCAACTCTGATCTTTTGGCCAACCTAATTGTATCTCAATAGTGTCTATCATCATTCATATCCTCTTTCACATCAATTGTACATCATTTTGGAACCATTTCAACATCATCAAAAATCATATCAAATCAACTTGAAATCATATCAAATCAACTTGGAACCATTTCAAATCAACTCATAATCGCCCCAAATCAACTCGTAATCACCCAAAATCAATCTTAATCAACCTAGAACATATCAAACATCCAAAATCTATAATCATCTATCCAATCCTAAGAATTTTTGTGGTTTTCAATTCCTTGGAAACCTATCAATCTATCAAATCTTATCAATCTGACCTTAGTATTGTCATAGCTCTCAGTGCTAGGTCAAACTATTATTCACCTCATCTAATCTTTGACATTGTCGAGTCTCTCAATGTTAGATCATGGAATTATCAACCATTTAATAACATTAATAGTTCTTAGTTGTGTAATCTAGGTAGATTGTGTTACAATTTTTGCATCAACGTTTCGGATCACACTCTGTGATCCATCATCAAGATGAGAGAGCTGAAGGAAAAAAGTAGAAAGATTGCAGACCCAATAAGGATAAAAAGGTCGAGAAAGGAAGGGGGGGTACGTGCACCACAATCAAGAAAAGTTTGAGGTTCAACAATAGGGACAAGGAGGGAAGGGGAGCCCAAAAAGAAAATAAAAATACATCCAACCACAAGAGAGAAAACAACCACCAGAAATAATGACAGATCTACTATTAAAAACCAAAGTGAAAGAAAAATAAAACAAATGAGGGTGACCCGAAAGGTGAATATGAAGGTTGGAAACAAAATAATAACACAACAATAGATGAAAATGTACAAATAAGCAAGATATTTATTATCAACCACTAAACACCACATTTGCCTAGAGAAGACACAAGTCTTATGCTAGGAAGACAATTTCTTTAGGCAAAAAATCAAAGAGGCCATTGCCATTGGCAACCACCTGCAGAATCTTAATCGTGATGAAGGGTTATTTCTTAGCCATTCATGGCAACCTCTGTTATCATCTATCAGAAACTTTTCTTGCCACCCCTAATGCTCTCTCTCTCTCTCTCTCTCATCATCCTCCGCTCTACATCTCCTGCTCCCCCCCCCCCATTTTTTCATTCCAGTTTTCACTTAGTTTTATTCTTATAGTTTTATTTTATCTTTTGCTTTTCATATTTTCAGCTTCTAAATTATTTATTTATTTTTATTTGTATTTATTTATTTATTTTTATTTTTTAAATTTATATTATCTATTTATTTATTTTACTATTATTGTTATTATTATTATTATTTTTATAATTTATTTATTATTATTATTGTAAAAAAATTTCTTTAGTTATTTATTCATTTAATAATTATTTTCATTTTCTTTTCATTTTATTTCTTTATATTTTCGTGTGTGTGTGTGGGTCAAATTTGTTCTATGGTGTTTACGCATGTGTCCTTGTTAGACACACACACATAAAAGCACTCTTTAGCGTTCTTATGTTGTACCCATGTCGTTATTGTCTCATAGTCCCTTTCTAGTATCGTTTTAGTCTATTACCATTATTTCCTTTATTATAATATAGTAATGATTACGAGTATATAATATTGATTATTATTATATAATAATGACCATTATTATATAATAATAATTTCTATTATATTATTTGGTCATTATTCATTTAGAATTTCGTTAGCATTTGTTAAGGTTTTTTATATATATAATAATTTTATGTAATAATAAATATCTTGCTTTTGTAAATTTTCATCTATTGTTGTGTTATTATTTTGTTTCCAACCTTCATATTCACCTTTCGGGTCACCCTCATTTGTTTTATTTTTCTTTCACTTTGGTTTTTAATAGTAGATCTGTCATTATTTTTGGTGGTTGTTTTCTCTCTTGTGGTTGGATGTATTTTTATCTTCTTTTTGGGCTCCCCTTCCCTCCTTGTCCCTATTGTTGAACCTCAAACTTTTCTTGATTGTGGTGCACCTACCCCCCCTTCCTTTCCCCACCTTTTTATCCTTATTGGGTCTGCAATCTTTCTACTTTTTTCCTTCAGCTCTCTCATCCTGATGATGGATCACAGAGTGTGATCCGAAACATTGATGCAAAAATTGTAACACAATCTACCCAGAAAACACAGCTAAGAATTCTAATGGATTGTGGAAAACTACTATCTACAACATTAATAGTGTTTTTTGATGTTATTATGATCAAACCTATCAATAAATATTGATCCTATAGCATTTGCAATGTCAATTAAATGTTATGTATCTTTGATTCATGTCATATGTCCTTGGCATGTTATCAATTTCAATCAATCGATCAATTTGACCATGGCTTTGGTCTATCCATCATCATTCTAGTCAACCTCCATTATCATCACACTTCATCAAAGGATACTGTCACATTAATTTAATCAAATTGGCCAATCATCTACTAACTCTCTCTATAGGATTAAATAACCCATAATTTAATCCTATGTTAGTACTAATTATTCTTCTTGACTAACCTCCTCAATTAATTCATATTTTATTAATTAATTGGTTCATCATTCACAAACCATGGAAATTCTCAATTTCCTAAGTCATATTTTCCACCATTAATTCTATTTTTCACTAATTTCTATTTGTGTGGAATAAGGGATTTTTGATTCAAATATTCCACAAAATATTGACATCATTGTGACATAGGTGTGACAACTCATGGATTCTCTTTTGACACTTAGCTAAGATATGTCATAATCCAATATTCTCATTCTCTTATGCACATCCATATTTGGCTTCCATTGTCACAGATTCTTGGCTTTAAGTGGGTTTGAGGTGTCATATGATGCATCATACATTCTCTTCCATCTTTAGCCAAGTTTGACTTCAAAGCGTCATACAATCCTACACTTGGCATCTTGTGTCAT
This sequence comes from Cupressus sempervirens, assembly GCA_028749045.1. NCBI lineage: Eukaryota > Viridiplantae > Streptophyta > Pinopsida > Cupressales > Cupressaceae > Cupressus > Cupressus sempervirens. The sequence goes on along the minus strand of CM053789.1, from coordinate 693,817,573 downwards.
ATGCATCATGGATCCTCCAAGGAATCTCTTGCCATGTTTCATATCCAAGGTGACAATTCCAATGCTCTCATCCTCCATGCTGATTATAAAATGAGCATTCTTCCTCTCATTTTTGTAAGGAAACTTAGGTGTGGAAATAACTTCCTACACTAATCTCTTAAGAGAAGTATGGTACAAATCCTATTTAAAATCTTTTACACTTACAGATTCAATATCATGTAAACAACAATATTTTAGCCAACCAAGCATAAAGAAAATAGATAGAGAAAGAAACACATAACACAAAGATATGTCGGTGGGGAAAAACCTTTTGGTAAAACAACCCCACCCCTCTAGAACCTGCACAATGTATTATCTTCAACACAAGGTTACAATACACTTGCAATGTAACTTCAACAGTGACAACAGAAGACTCTAGTAGCAACTCACAGTACCAAATATACACTTTCTCACATCGCATTTCTTTGCAACCCTAAAAATGCTTATAACATGTGCTTCACTTTAGGGTTACTCCCAAAGGTAACCATATTAGGGTTTTACCACTCTCTAAGAAAATAGGAACCCCACTATTGGGGTAGAGTGTACAGTACTCAAATTTATCAGTTGCCACATGTCTTCACCTGTCATTGAATCTTTTTGACATAGCTCTTACGTGTCATAGGAATCCATCATAACCATTTTAGCGATGATCTCCTTATACACAATTCAAGATGCCGACACATCAACATTATTTGCAAGAAATACATTTTACAAAACAAATAATAAGAATAAGAATTATCAAAGGTTGAGATACCTTATTCCTAACAATTTTCGGTCCCTGATTCTTAAGTATTTTCAAGTCCCTAGCTTCTTAGTATTTTGCTCCATCTCTCATGCTAAAATCACATCTTCTAGTATTCTCATAGCATTATCACCATCTTAGGCTTTTGCTTCAACATTGTGTGCACTATAGGAAATTTGGAGCTACATCATATAGAGAAGAAAGAAGGACATCGGAGCTACAAATGAAAGAGGGGGTTTTCAAAAGTGTGTTTCTTCTTTTGTTTATTTGGCTTTTATGGTAGAAGAGAGGGTGTCAATGTATGTTTAGTGAGTTTGTGATTTTATCATAGTATGTTGGACATTAGCCCCTTTTCTAGTCCTATAGGAACAAAGATATTCATGTTTTAATGAAATAGGATAGTAGAATTGAAGGAAAGGATTATTTTGTTTACAAGATAATTACTTGTCCAATTAGGGCCGACATCCTAGATGTTTACTCTAAGTTGGAAAAGTGTATTGTGGTCTTAGCCAACCTAGTAGCAATTTGTGTAAAGGCATGGCATTTATGCAAAGACATCTTGAGAATTCAAGAGTGTTATCTTGTAGTTGTAATGTTGAGAAATTGTATGTGAACTTATGTGAAACCGATATATGTAAAATTTTGCAAAAGCCATTTTGTGATCCAAGATTGAGCTAAAGATCAGAGATCAATCAAGGAAGAAGCTATAGAACTAAAATTCTAGAAGTCTGATTACTTGTTTGGGTAGTGAGCTCTTCTTGTAATTGGAAGTGCATGTTTGAGAATTGGGCTCATCTTGCATCTACTATACTACAACTCCTAACAGGGTTGCAAATCCTAATAGGGTTGGCACAACTCCTAATAGGGTTGGAATCTCCTAATAGGGATTCAAAGTCTCCTAATAGGGACTCCTTATACTAAATTTTCTCATTGAATCCTAATAGGGTCCATCCTCTAACAAGGAACTTATATATCAGTATATTATCTAGTGGGTATCATCCCCACTGGGGTTTTCCCTTGGCCAGGTTTTCCCTAGTTAACAAAATATGGTGTTATTAGTTATCTTTGTGCATGGTTACTATTACTATTTAGCATTGCTTTATTACTTTGTTATGTATGGCTTAAAGTAAGAAATAATATCCAGTTGGTGACTAAAGTTTGTAGATTACTAATACACCCCCCTCCCCACCACCACTTTTAGTAATCCCTATTTCTAATAATTGGTATCAGAGAACAATTACTCTGAAGAAGATGAACAGCTTGAGTAAGATCCCTATGGATATGGAATAGTTGATGAAGAACCTTGAAGAGGCACTTGAAAAAATTGATCTCCTTATTGAAGAAAGAGATAAGCTGAAAGATAGATATGAAGACTCCAAAGTATACATTGAAAAATTGAAGGTAATGATTGAACATCTCAAATCCAAGCCTAAATCTACTAAGTTTGAAACTAGTAATGATGAATATTCCAAGCTGAAGACAAAATACAATATTTTGAAGCATGAATTGAAGATTATGAATCTAAAGTTAACTTTGAGAAATGATCCTAACAAAGTTGAGTCATATTTGAAAACTGATAATGTAGATCTGAGAGAAAGTCTGGCAAAGAAGACATTTGAATTTGAAACATTGAAAGAAGATCATGAAGAACATGATAAATACAATACTATTGTGAAATGTGAATTAACTCAGTGCAAGCAACAACTTGAGAAGCTTTATTCTAGTAGAGAAAAGTTTGATGATTCAATGTCAATACAGAGACCTACTTATGATAATACTAGTCTTGGCTATCTATTTAACATTCCTACAAAGAAACCTAAGATTAGATCATATCTGAAAGATAAATGAAAAACTAATGATAATATTTAATCTAGTCAATCTTTTGATAAACCTAAAGAAGTTGGACAAGATAAGGAAGTTGAAATTCTAGATGAACCAAAGCAAGTGGAATCTCCTAAGGAAACCAAGTATGAATTTAGAGGTAAGTGTTTTTCATGTAATGAAATAGGTCATATGAAAAGAGATTGCACAAATAAGTCATTTAATCATGTTAAGGATTTTTATTGTCATAATTGTCATGGTATGAGTCATTAAGCAATTGATTGTACAAAACCTAAGTATGATAATTATAGAAGAATTAGTAGAATGTCTAGAAATACTAACCCTATAAATAGAAGAAGATCTAATAAAATAACATCAAGAGAAGGAAGAACTTATGAAGACAAAAGATAGATCATGTGCTATAAGTGTAAAAGCTTTAAACACATGGATCGGAATTGCCATGCACCTGATGATTAGAAAAATCCTAGAAGTAGAACACTAGTATGTCAATTATGCAACAACTTTGGATATACAACAAAGTATTGTAGAATGGATAGAAACTTTGGAGATAGAAGGAATAATGGAAGAAACTTTAGAAATAGAAGGAATGATGGAAGAAATATCGAAAATGGTAGAAGGAACCATGAAAGGAACTCCAAAACTAACAAAGACAATGAGGAACAAAGGAATGTAGTTAGTAAACTTTGAGAAGAACTCAATGAGACATTTGTAAAAGGATTGAACATCTCAAAAGATAAGTTAGATGATTGTGACACAAGAAGATTGAAGTTAGTTATTGAGTTTGATTCAATTAAGTTGAATTAAGCTTGTTCACAGCACTAGAATTTGAAAACTTCATTCAGAGATTGATTTAGAGGTATCAAAGTTGAGAAAAGGTGTATTGAGATAAGTTTAGATGGTACCTAAGATCACTTGTAATTTGGAGCTTATCTAAACAAGTTATGAAGGAAGTAAGAGTTATTGGTATTACAAAGAAAGTTAACTCTGTAGCAAAAGATGAAAACTATGTTTTTGCAGAGAATTTTGTGAAGTGAAGTCTTGTGGAGCTTTGTCATGATGAAAGGAGCCTATGGAAAACCTCAGGTGGCATCTAAAGATCAGATAGATGATCTTGAGCAGTTATTTGATTACAGAATGTAATTAACATATTTTTGTGTTTGAAAAGTATGTAATTAATGCAAGTTCAAGTTGATGGAATAAATGGAGTAAAAAATTTATTTTCACTTCATTATGAATACATCCAAAGCAAAAAGCACTCAGAAGTGACTTGTTAAGGTGATTTCGAAGAAAACCCTATTTTTGAAAAGAGATATTTTACCATTTTTCTTCAAATTTATTTGATAAAAGCTCATATTTGATAGAATCATGGATATGTCAATAGTGCACAATGTTGAGAATGAGGACAGACCTAAGTTGAAAGTTATTTCCATGAAACTCGTAGAAGGAAATCCTAACTCGACATTATCGATTACCTTGAACAATGTACTATATTTGGAAGATATAGGAAGTCATGTTAATAGTAAATTTGAATCAATTAGGAGTGAATAAACAAGGATATGGAATTAGTTTTCAACCACGATCTGACTATGAAACCTACATTTGAATACTTGAAGGAATTAGACCTATTCAAATATCATTTATACAGAGAATTGGACATAGATGAGTGGACACAAATCATATTAAGCAAAAAACATGATGGGAAACTATGGATGAAAGATAGTATAGTTGATATTTTTGCTCACCTTATTCATGAGGCAACTGGTCTTAATAAAAAAAGTAGTGTACCTATAGGTGAGAAAATGGTTAAGAAGAAAGTTGAAAGCTATAGCAAAGTAGTGTACAATGGAAAGTCCATGGTGATCAACACCATTAAGCAAGAAGATGGAAGATTTATGAGTAGAATTATTGCCTACTCTATATGTGTAAGTTCAAAGATTGATAATTATCAGTCAAATTTATCTATGCAGCATATAAGATATGTATTGAGAAGGAACAAGTAAACCTCAGTAAAATTTTGAGAATGAAACTACTTGAGAACCTAGAAAAGATCAAGAGGACTAAGAATAGTGTGTTTAGATTTCAGTCACTAATCAATCACATATTCTTTCATGTGCTTAAAAGATTTTGATATTTATCGGTCACAGAGATAATGAGTAGTGATAGATGTACAATGGAGAAGATCACAGAAGTATGTAGAAGACATCTTGCAGATAAGATATTGGATAGTGGAAACTTGATAATGAGGACATTTCAAAATGAGATGAGACAAAGATTTAGAATTGCACCTGCAATTTTAGATAGATTTAAAGATGATATTTGTGTTATGGTTGATATAGATTTTACTTATATACAAGTAGTAGAACCTTGAGAAACTTTTCTTGATCCCTTAGGTTATGAATTGAGTGATGATATTGTAGTTGTATATATTGATTTATTGTTGAAATTAGAGGACAAAGATGAATATTGATTTGGAACATATGATGAGATTACCCAGTTAGCTCATTGGGCATCCTTCAAGAATGCTTCCCACAAGAAGATAGAAACTATTATGAAGAAAGATTTATTAGAGGCTAGTATGACTAAGAATGAGTCTGAGGCAGTTAGACCAACCACAAAACAAGGTATACTAAATATACAACCCTTGTTAGTATCTATTGTAGAGACATCTTTAGAAAAAAGCATTCTTTATGGAGCATTATTAGATGTGCAACCTAGTGAACTAAAGAGAAAATCTGAGAGATTAGTGGGAGCGACGACCATAAAGACTAAAAGGGTCAAGCAACAAGCCACTAGACTAGGCAAGAGACAAAAGACATTGTTGATAATTGTTGAGTGTAGTGATAAAGAAGAAGAACAAAAAGTTAAGAAAGCACAAAAGGTAACAACTTATAAGCAATCAGCAGGAAAAGCTCAGCAACCCTGGAAGCCAAAGATAGAAAAGATAAACTTAGCTATTTCTATTGAGGGTAATTTTGTTCAGATGAAAAAAAATTATGATTTGTATAACAAATTTGAAAAAGATTAGATTGATATCTCTACTATGAGATATATTATAGAAAATAATCTGAAATTGAAGGATATTGAGGGCATAGTAAACTAGAAAGTCTATGAAAAACTTATTGAGAAGAAGGCGCCAACAAGAGAAGAAGATTTAGAACTTCAGAAGTCTATGCTAAGAACTATTTACAAGACTAATGACAAAGAATAAATTAAGAGTTTATTGAATAATCTTGCACCTTATCTATTAAATAAAGTGAGACCATTTTTGTTTATGGTGGGTGAGAAAGACAAATTAAGAAGTGAGACTATAGTAGCACTAATTTAGGTGTTGATAGAATCTAAAGCAGCATCTCCACCAGCACCCAAAACCTTGAAAGTGTCAGTGAGCAATGATACTATGCAGATAGATCATACCAATATTACCATTAACATCAATGATACTAATCCATTTGAAGGTTCCAAATATAATGAACCTAATAACAAAGACATTGAAGATAAACTAATGAAAATTGAAGAAGAGAAGAGATTACTAGAAGAAGAAAAGAAGAAAGCAAAAGATGTCAAGCAGAAATTGCTTAAGGATGAAAAGAAAAGAAAGGAAGAGGAGGAAAAGAAAAGAATAGTAGAAGAAGAAATAAGAAAGAAAATAGAGGAAGACAAGAAGAAGAGATTGGAAGAGGAAGAGAAGAGAGAAAATGAAAAGAAGGAAAGAGAAAAGAAAGAACAAGAAGAGAGAAGAGTCAAAGAGCTAGCCAAGAAGCAAAGTGAGGATGACACTAAAGCTTCTAGTTCATCTACTCTGCTTTCACTTGCCAGCCTAGAAACTAATGATGATGATCAATCTAATTTGATCTCATCCTTATCAAAACTTATTCAAAAGAATAGAATAGTGAATAGCCTGCAGAAAACCTTGATGGAGGTTACTGGCAGATTACATAGTACTCTGGCAATGTAGCACACAGAGGAAAATCTAGAACAAAGGGCACATGCAGTGTTAAAGTCATTTGATGAAGAATTTACCAATTCATTAAGTTTTGTATAAGCAAAGGCACAGATTTCACATGATGCTAACTTGTTTAGCACCATCTGTCAAAATATTAAGAACTATTTGATAAGTCTTGATACTTGTATCAAGGAATTTAGGAAGTGTCAACAGGATGGTAAGATATTATACATTAAGTGTACTCTATCATATAAACTGAATAAAGATATTGACAGTCAAATTGGAGGAAAGATGAATGAGCTAGAGGCTCTATCTAGCCAGATTTAGCATCCATCTTGTAAGATTGATGATTTCGAAAAAAAAATGGCTAGTATTCACAATGATATTAGGAAACTAGAACTTTGGAAGGAACAAATTTTGAAGAGAATATTGGATTTTAGAGAGTCTATTGCTTTTAAAGTACCTTTATTAAGAAACAGTTGGAGGAAAGTGTCAAGGCCACGGACACTTATTCTAAATTTTTGTATTCAGACCTTAATGTAGTTAAGATTGCATCATATGCCTTATGTGCAATTCTCACCTATACTAAATCCACCAAAGAGACATGGCCTAAAGATATGGACAATTTGAAAAAAAAATTGATGATTGCATGAAGATCCTATTAGCTTAAGATATAAGGATGGCACTTTTGACAGCAGATAGATAGTTTTTGAATAGTTTTTGATATTTTGACCTTTGTCATTGATGTCAAAGGGGGAGAGATACAATGGGAAATTGTAAATCAGGTAAAGAAAGAAAATAATATTGTAAAGTATATCATAAGAGGGATCTTATATAAGATGGACAAATTGTAATAGATGTAATGTGAATGTGTTGTCTATTTTAAGTTTTTGATACTTAACCAATTTTTCCTATTTTGTTGCCATCAATGCCAAAGGGGGAGATTTTTTAAACTTGGCTAATGGAGATACAACATTGTTGTCATTTATGGCAACACATGATGTACATGCTTACAAGAAACCTTGAAAATAAAGATACTTAGCTTTTGGTACTCAGAAAATTGTCTAAGTATGAATTTGTTATATAGTAGTGTATTGTGTTGTTTATAACTTGTTGATGATGTCATATTATGACTAGCAAAGTTAGATGGACATCGTATACATGTTGATGATGATGTGTATAACCTCATAAGTTAGTACAGATTTTATGGAACAAAGATATTTGTATTTTAATGAAACAGGAGAGCAAAATTAAAGGAAAGGATTATTTTGTTTACAAGATAATTACTTGTCCAATTAGGGCTGATATCTTAGATGTTTACTCTAAGTTGGAAAAGTGTATTATGGTCTTAGATGACCTATCAAAAATTTATGTAAAGGAATGATATTTATGTAAAGGACATCATGAGAATTCAAGAGTGTTATCTTGTAGTTGTTATATTGAGCAATTGTATGCAAAATTTTGTGAAAGCAATATATGCAAAGTTTTGTAAAAGCCATTTTGTGATCTAAGATTGAGTTGAAAATCAAAGATCAATCAAGGAAGAAGTCATAGTACCTATATTCTAGAAGTTTTTTTACTTGTTTGGGTAGTAGCTCTTCTTGTAGTTGGAAGTGCGTGCTTGGGCAGTGGGCTTATCTTGCATCTATTGTACTACAACTCCTAATAGGGTTGGCACAACTCCTAACAAGGTTGGAATCTCCTAACAATGACTCCTTATACTGAATTTTCTCATTGACTCTTAACAAGATCCATCCTCTAATAGGGAACTTATAAATTAGTATATTATCTAATGGGTATCATGCCCACAGAAGTTTTCCCTTGGCTAGGGTTTCCCTAGTTAACAAAATATGGTGCTATGAGTTATCTTTGTGCATGGTTACTATTACCATTTAGCATTACTTTATTACTTTATTATCTATGGTTTTAAGTAAGAAATAATATCCAGTTTGTGACTAAAGTTTGTAGATTACTAATTCACCCCATCTCTTAGTAATCCATATTTCTAACAGAACTAAGTTCTATCCAGTAAATGACTAAAGGGTATTGTCATTCATATATCAAAACCAATCCAAGATTAACAATAATATCATTCCAATGGAGGCATTGACAAGAAGCCTTTTACCAACCTCACACTAAGTTAGTCTTTCTATAGTAGAGCACTTTAAAGATAGTTTATTTAGTTATTGATCATTCTAACTTCTCACAACAAATGGATCAAACCAATCCCCATGTAAAGAACTCTCTAATATGTCTATAAATCCATCCAATCAAAATAAAAAATTGATACTATGATATCTAAATTTTACAATAATAGATAGTTCCAAGAACACCATTGAAGAAAAAGGCATATGAAACTAGTGTTACAATACAGTGAACATACATATGAGTGTCATGCAACAAAATACCATATTAGTGTGACTACTTCTGAAAAATGTTTTGGAAAGATTAAGATAGAAAAAGTAATGAATATATTACAATAGAATTTATGATTATATAATCAAATTACTATCCTTCAATTAGACTAAAATGATGAGCACATATAAAGTGGGAGAATTCCTTACTTGAAGCAACTATTACTTCACGCTTGCATAAAAGCACATCAGCTTGTAGAAAACAACATGAAGATAGATGACTTGAGGATAAATTATAAAAGAATTAAAAACCAATGGATCTACATAAAGCCATAATTTTTTAAATGCACATCTACTTTCAATAAAAACTACCCAAACTCGAGCGATAATGCACATAGGATGAGACTATATCATGACTAAATTTAGATAAGATTGGGATAGAAGGGCTACATATATATTTCTCTTATACATAAAAACTACTCTAGGAAGGGCTTGCATAAAATATAGGGACCAATCCAACCTTTTTACCATCTCTTACAGGTCTTTTTTTCCTTAACTGCAATAATTTAGATATATAAAAGATTAGCCATTAAAATAGGTTGGTCTAGAGATGCAATGCATTATTTTTCTTAAATATATTTACTTGCATAGAACCAACCATCTACTTCATATCATATTTCAACTTCCTCTCCATCTATTAATTTTAGTTGCAAGTGCAACATCAACCAACAAAGAGTTAAAACAGTGCTTGATTTCATGTATCCATTTCAAAATAGGAATGCATAACAGTATCAAATCTTTAAAGACAAATAAAGATACTCAAGCAGGAGTCTAATTAGTGATCTTGGGATGATAAAATTATTGGAAGGTTACTTAGGTTGCTTTGTCTAGGTACAAACTTATCCTCATGGTCAATGGAAAAAATACACCTATTTCAACCTGGGAAATGAAGAAAATAATGTGTTGGCCTGGTTTTTCACTCCTTATTTTGTTACACCCTATAGTGAAAAACCCTAGCTTTGTGTTTAAATTTGTTAAAATTTGTTAAAACCCTAGATGAAAATCTTTCAAATTTCATCAACCCTTGTTTTGGTACCTTAGCCCTCAAAATAGTGGAGAGTAATTTTTTAATTAAATTGTGCAGGAAGACTTTATCCTAAGTTTTCATTTTCTCGTAATTATTTTATTTACTTTTCACAAAATAAAAACCTTTTGTTTTAAGCAATGCCTTAACCATGGTTACTTCCTAAGTATTTGCTGAAATGTTTTAACAATGGCGGTTTGCTCCTGATGACTGTTGATCTTGGGAAGATCAATGGTGGGCGCATACCCGCAAGATGAATTTGCTCAAAGTTTATGTAATGCAGGAAAGCGTCTTTGTGCCACATGGTATTTCATGACAATAACTCATTTATTGCATTACAAAAGGCTCAAAGTTGTGAAAACTTTTTAGAGCTATTAATGAGTGTTAGAGCACGTTCAAATTTTCAGGTCATCTCATTGGTCAAACTAAGAAGTGGGGTCACTATTGGGTGTTACATCTATGCATCATTGATATTGGAAAGATCCAAAATGGGTGTATTACTGCTTCATGAAGATGTGTAGAGTTTAACCAAATGATAAAGTGCCCTCACAACACGTGTCTTTAGTGATGTCACAAAAGGTCTTGATATAGTTCAAAGGACATGAGATACGTACACTGTTGATTTGGAGGAGATCAATGGGTAGCACTTACCTGCAATATGAACAAGATTAAAGTTTAGATAAAGTAGGCAAGTGCCTTCTCAAAATGTAGCATATGATGAGGTCATGGGCCTATAGTTCTTAAAAGATAGTAATGCAGTATGGATAGTTGGCAATTGTCAGAACACGTTGGAAAAGGACAATGCATTTATGGGATGACCTTGCTGACTAGATCAAAAAGGGAAAGATTTATAAGATCGTTGATCTTGAGAAGATCAATGAGTAATGCTTACTCGCAATGTGAAAGTGAAAGAACTTTAAGAAAAGTGGTAAAGTACCTACATGCCATGTGGCAAAGTGGGACCGACCATTAAGGAGATTGTAGAATCATGATAGGGTGGAAAAGCATAATGATATGGAGTGTAGTGATTGGTAAGATAGTACATCTATTTTCCCGGTTAGAAGTGAGTGTACCAGTGGGGTCATAATTTTAAAACCTATAATTACAAAGTTATAATGACTTTATGTGATCATCGATCTTTGGAAGATCAACGATTAGTGCTTCATTGCTTCATGAAGATGCCTGAACTTTATGAAATGCAGGAATGAGCCTATTTGATGTAGGGAAAATTTTCTAAAGTTTTAATGCATCTTTTCTAAATTCAAATTAGGTTGTTTGATGCTTCATGATTGACGAAAAAAATTTAAAATTCAAAGCACAGCATGAAAATTGACTGTTAGAAGCATTAATTTTGTTCAGTGCCACTTCGTGCGACCTTAATGCTATAGTAAAATTTGGAATTCACCATTATTGAGCCACAAGATTGTAAAATTCTCACAACACAAGCATTTCCAAGAGCTAGGGCAAGAATTTTTAAGGGTTTTCAGCAACTTGAAGAGTGATTTATAGAGACTAAAGGGAAAAAAAGGAGCAAGTTATCTAAAATTCTAAAAATTAAGAAGTTGTGATTGTATTAGGCTAAATGGAAAATAATGCCTCCACACAAGGATTTCTCTGGCAAGGTAGATTACTTGAACAGAGCAGTTCATGATGATTTTCTAGAATAAATGCCTCCATCAGTAAATGAATTAACTAAGGGTAGACAATTTATTCTAAAAAACCCTAGGTTATTAGTCAGTGAGGGTTTCTATGATAAGAAAAATTACTTGAGGGATGCAGAGGTCTCTATGGGAGGCATAGAACTTTTCAAGAAGTGGTTTGTAGATGGAATTTAGATACTCTAATAAGAAATGTCTGGGAATTTGATATAGGCAAATTGATTGTCCCTAGAGTTTTCTTTGATGGTGACCTACTAGCAGATATGGCCAAGAAATATGACCCAATTACTAGGGTGGTAAAGAACCATGTAGGAGATAACCTTTTTAGGGTTTCACCTAAGCTAATTAGAGAGGTATTCAAGCTTAACCCTAACCATGCTTTCCATGAGAAAATTGACATGGAAGACCTTTAGGCTAGATATGATGTGCAATGGTCATAGCTAAGGGGAGGGCCATTACAACTATATTTTGTTAAGATTGGATCATTTTCTTTAGTCACACAAAATACCCCTGAGTCCTTATTGAAAAAGTATTGTAATCCTAGGGCACAGGCCTTATACTTTTCTCTTTGCAAAATTTTTGGTATGGATGAGCAAGATCACATCCAAGGATCTATTGTTCTTATTATAGCTCAAATTTTGTAGTATGGAATGAGTTCAATTATGGATTTTGCTACTTTCTTACCTGAAGAAATTCACAATGGTCTAATTTGAATAGCACAGGCTAAGGTTAACAGGCCTTTTTGCTGGTACTCAATGTTAATGTATATTTGCCTATTTAAAGGAGTTACTTTTTTCTCCAAAGAAATGAAACTAGAATTGGAAAGAGATGGAAAAAGGCTCCTGATTTAATTATGGAGTACATACATGACATGGGAGGTCACTAATGCCAGCTTTGTTAGATTTAACAGGTATTTTTCTTCAAGGCTTAGATTTGTAATGAGAGGGGATAGACCTAGAATACCACAATCCTTGTTAGAATTAATAAGACCTAAAGATCATGATAAAGGATTGTTGGTAAGCCACAATTGGGGAGACATCATTCCCTATGTTGTATCTACTATCTTCAGAGTTTATGGTTTTCTTGGAAAACCCCATGTGTTACCATACCAAGTTCCTTTGAAGGTGGGAATTGCAAAATTATTATGGAAAATCATATCAGTTGATGAGATAGATTTGTTAGGAAGATCCAAAGGTACTTTCTTTCTAGTAGTTATTGTCATTCATGATTTTGTGTTTGTCAAGAAGGGATGGAGAAATTTGGGGAGATTTTTAGATAAGTATTAGATGGCCCAATCCCATGCCTATTTTGTTGATTTAGAAGGATTTTTTGACCTCCTCAGAGAAAGAAGTAAGGCTAAGGCCCAAATACAAACTATGTATTTTTCTGAGGATGTAATTAGAAATAAATTCTCATTGCAAGAATAGGAAGTTAGAAAAGAAAAGTGGATTGTTTATAGCAAATTCTTAGATTTCATAAATGCTTTTGGGCCAAAGTATAATCCCTTAGCTGATAAGAAACATGGGGGAGTGAAAATAGATATGTTAATGAATAACTTTGTTGGGATCATGCAAACATTACAAGAGAAAAAGGAAATTTTAGCAAAAAACATATCCAGACAGGGCAATTGAGGTGGAGAGAAGACTGGCTAGCAGGATGAGTGTGACCCTAGGCCAATACACATTAAAAAGGCCGAGTATGTAGTGGCTCAGAATATATAGTATGTTCCTCCATACAAGAGACCAAGATCAAAAAGCCCACCTAGTACAAATGCCCCCAAGAAGCAAATCTTGGAACAAGGATCATCTTCTTGTGCAAAATAATATTCACCATCCCAACTCCCCTTAGAATAGATGATGAGGCATCTCTAAGAGAATAGTTGAGACAAATCAAAGGGGAAAGGGATAGTGTTATTACTATTGTTGATATTGAAGGAGGAGTGCCTGAAGAGCCTGTTGTTCCATCTTTTGACCTTACTGTTGTAGATTATAGAGATAGGGAGATAGACCCTATAATTGTACAAGCCTCCAAAAAATTCATTGATGATGAAAAATTTGTAAAGTCTAGAGCCTTTGCACAATTTTTGTGGGGAAGAGACATTGGTAATTTTGAGATTAAATGTAAATCAATAAAAGTAGGGCATCCAGATAGGTTGGATTCTATGATTGAAGATGATTTTAAGGCTAACTTCATGGTAGAGTTTTCACAGTTAACCCATGAAGGGGCAAGGCAACTATTGAAAGACTTACGAGTTTTGATATTACCTAAATGGGACATAGCTAATGCTATGATTTTTTACTTTGTTAGGAAAGAAAAAGATATTTAGTATAAAACTAAGGAGAAAATTTTGCAAGCACATAGAGGTTTAAAATACAGCAATGATCACCAAGCATTAGTGATATGGTCTATTGAAAAGAGAGACAAGACCAAGATGCAAGAAATCTCTAGTGTTGAGCATATAGGTAGTATTATTATTTACAGGGCAGATGAAGTAGACTAAGAAGGTGAATAAAATGACTAGGGAAATGATGGATTTTGGGGTGGTAGTTATTAGGAAGGATAAAAAAAAATTTCTAGAGTTGAATGCCAAGTTTGAAGAAATACTGAAGGCATATAAAGAGAGAAGGAACAGGATACATCAACTGGAAACTCGGTCCCAAATGGATAAACAGGTAGGAAAGAGAAAGGTGGGAGAATCTAGCTGGCTGGAGAATCTACATAGGAAAGTCAAATCAATCACATACAGTTCCATTGGCTACATATTCTACGGAGCTACAACAGCCATAAAGCCAATCATTAAATTCTTAGCAACAAAGAAGTAAAAAAGGGGGAAATAAAAGTAGTCCCTACAAAAGAATTTTCATGATGTAAACCATTATGTTCTACCAATTTTTGTCTTTTCTAACAGTAACATTGTAGATATTTTTATGTCTTAAGGATAGTTGTCAGGTTCTCTATGCCTAAATCTTGTTGCATCTCACACTATATAAGTGAGATTCCAAGGCTAGAGAAAGGGTCTGATTCATTGTATAATTTTAGTTTACTAACTTTGTTTGGTCCAGTCCTTGACACAAACTTTATGATGTATTTTCTCTACAAGTATCTGAGAATACATTGATATTACAGGATCTTGGTGTCTTATCTTGAGTCATTTTGAGTTCTATTATAATTTTTATACAATTTTCAAAGGAAATTAATACAAAGATGAATTGTCCCCATATCTTTTCTTTATGAATCTTTTCTCCATTTTTATTACCTAGTTATCTTTAAATTGCATGAGTAAAACTTGTTCAATTAAATGCAATTAGGCTAAGTTGTATATCATTTTCACTATTGCTTTTAATTCAATGAATTAGGTAAATGCTTCAATGAATATGATAGGATCTTTATGGTAGTAGGGAGGATATGTGTAAGAATGAGTTTTAATGAGAATTGATGATAATATTGATTGTAATATAGTCAATTAGGTCCAAAATTTGAATACACTCTAAATCCCAATGGATGAGGCACTGATCAATTAGTTCAGTCTACACATGGAGAAACCATGAATAAACATCAAGCTTAAAATAAAAATAAATTTTACTTTAATGTTTGAAGAATATCAAAGCTGGTCAGCACTTTTTTACATTTAACTTCTGAGTCTTAGTCAGCTGTTATTATCCATAATTACTTGTAGATCTAAGAAGAATTGTGACCAATCTTCTATAAAGGATGTGTACTATTATAAAATGTCATGGAATGAGTGAAATATTTATGTAGTATCAAGTTGTAAATCATTCATCCCTCAAGTGCACCCGCCTTGGTTTTGCAAAGCCAAAAGAGTAGAAAATCTTTCATGATTTTGTTGAAGTTGGGTCCAGATCTGAAGAACATATAGTTGTTTATGGGAAGTAGCTAATCCTTAGGTTATTATATTTTTCATCATCTTGGTATTAAGTATTTTTTTGCTAAAATGATATATGTGACAAAATATTCCTATTCATGTAGATACGTGTGACAAAAATAACAAAAAAAGGTTCCAAACCTACAAAAGTGACTTCATTTTCCCATCTTCTCATGCTTGCCATTTTTCAGTTGCATCCAAAATAAGATTTTGCCACTCTAAATCAAGAATAGACATGCAACTGCATTTTATGCATGGACAATAGGTGGAGCTAAAATAATACACTACATTTACATTTATCTAATAGGTATATTAGGTTTTTTAAATTATAAACCATCATGAACATTAGAACTCTAGTTGTTGTGGCTAAGAGAATGCTCTCAACAAGCCAGCACATAGAAAGTCTTTATTTTATTTCATGCTGAGAACATTACCATTTCTTATAAGAGTCAAAGTTACAATCTTTGTGATGTTCTATAACTTAGAATACCTAATTAAAGACCTCTAATAAAAATACAAACCTGTTGCATTTTTTAGCTCCACATGATGTCATATGCATATGAATTGAGATTGCATATTAAATATGGTCTCCTTCTGCATTGCCTAAAACCAAGAAATTCACACAATTAGTTGTCATGCAATCATAGGATAAATTTGAGCTTCAATTGGTTTTGAGAATAGTTTAATATTATAAGATCAAATAAATTGAGTAAATGGTGAATGTCTTACATCTCAAAATTATGGAAGACTGTTGTTACCACATTTTGTTTTCCCTGCCAAATTTTGAAATTTGAATGTTACCTCGCCCAACGGTCACCTCCCCGATTACTAATATTTTAATACCCACAAAAATATCAAAATTACCTAAGTTCTGAACCTTATGATATTTTTACGCCTCGCAATTTCTCCTCTGTCAGATCAAGGCCGATCAATGGTTGTCGCCATCTCGCTATGATGAACTTGTGTGAGGCTTACGATGGCGATGTAGCGGTAGGGCACCACGTGTCTGGTGGGTCCAGCTTGCAGGGCAGAGGATGGTGCAGGTCGAAAATGTTTTGCAGTGACATAGCGCCCATCAAAAAAGGTGTGCCGACGACGGTGAGTCAGCATGTTCGGCGGTGAGGTTTCAGGCAAGCGATTGGGTTACATCAGGTACTTCATCTGCCCAGTTGGCAGAGTTCGATGTCACGTGCGCCAGATCTTCAGTTTAGCTAGCACAATCAAGAGGCAAGTCTTTACGATCGTCAGATCTGCAAAAATCTATGGCTGGCGTTATCTCACCATTAGAAACCGCTCGAGAGATAACATGGCGACATAGCGACAGGGCGCCATGTGTCCTGGTGGGACCTTATTTCACCCCGCCAGCACAGTAAGGATTAAATGACCAATGAACCAATAGGGAAGTGCCACATGTACCATGGGACCAGCAAATTATGAGGGAGGAAGGTTGCAGGAAGGTGGGTCTTCATGACCGTTAGATTAGAGAAGATCAATGACTATCACCATATTGCCATGGTGAAGATGTGCAATCTTTACCATAGCGACGTAGCGATAGGTCACCACGTGTCAATGGGGCCAAGTCTCACCAGGGTGTGGTCATTGAGGTATTGACAGGTGTCAATTGGATATGACAGTAGTTATAGAGGTGGCACCAACTATGATGGGCCCAGGGTAAGGACAGCATGGAGTATGACGAGTCCTCATGATCGTCGGATCTAGGCCGATTGATGGTCGTTGCCACCTTGCTATGGGTAAGTCACTCAAGGTTTATGTTGGCGACACAACACCTTGTTGACACGTGTCTCGCTGGTCCAGTCAGAAAGGACGGTCAGTGGTTAGCGGTTAATGTAATTGTCAGAGTTAATATGAATATCTACAAGGGTGGTGCGGTTAGTCTGATGACAGAAGGTCAACCACGAAGACTTCCCTAGGTGGCAGAACAAAGAAAGGTAATTGGCCCGCATGACCCAGCTAGCTCGTATAGCCTATTTGACTTGCTTCAACCCTATTGATTCATGAACCAAGAAGCAAAGATGATCAAGGTTATCTTGCGATCTGATCTTCGCGATCAATTCTGACCTACCTAAAATGAATGCAAGGCATAGGGAAACACTCCACCATCTCAGTTGATCCATCTACTATGTCAGGATCATTCATTGGCGCCACTTCTGTCTACTCGAGGCGTTCCTTCATTTGAATATCTAATTTTGTACTTCAAAACCATGCTTGAGTGTGATCTTTGATCAGATATTTTTGGGTTCAATGGAAGTAGCTGAGCAGTTAATACAGAATCATTTCCCTCAGTTATGCCTAAACTATAAAGGCAATTTTGTAATCTTTTCCAAGGGTCGACTCTTTCTGATTTCTCTGATATTGCTCTGTAACTCTCAGTGTAACATTCCCTGTGCCTGTGAACTGAATGATTCTCTATTTTATCTCCCTCAGCCATTAATGTGTATGTGCATCCCTTTTGCCTCTCATTGGTGTATTGTCGAGATCTGTAGCCTGCATATTGTATCTATTTTTGCCTACTGGATAATATATAAGTGAGATTCCTCTTTCCTTGTGTTATTCAGTTTGGTTTCTTGATCTGCATGAGGTTATTAGATCAAAACAAGCCTATATGTATATATCCTTAGTTTCATTCTAGTTCAATAGTGCATATATGGGCAGAAATGGGTTTGAACACTCTATTTTGGTGCATCACCTTCGTAGTTTAGGTAGGGTAGAGTTGTTTTCTACATCTCCTTCTTCCCCTTTTCCTTCCAAGAGTAGTTAGGTGTGCCCTGATAGTAAGAGGAATCCAGCCTTCTTCGAAGACTCAACCTCGCAGTTCAAGTCCCACAGCTTGGAGGTTGTTTCCATGTTTCACTAGGTTGTCCTCACGCATAGGCCTTGGACAAGGGTGCAAAACTAAGTGACAACAATTTTTGGCACACCCGATGGGACAATCCTATTGAAGATTTAAAGTCTACTGGTGTCAAAGAAGGAAGAATTTCAGAGATTAATGTTGAAGATGTAGTGTTGGCTTCAGTATTTAAGCCTTCGAGAGGTTGGTCCTTCAAAGTACTTGGCGACTCTGAACATCAACAAACCTAGTTCCAGGCCAAAGTTGCAGTGATTCATGCCCAGAGCTGAAACAAGGGTGTCTTCTAGAGGTAAATTACAATATCAAGAGCTTTCCCTTTCAAATCCTAGAAGAAGGAGGACTAGAATTTCATTATCACCAGTTAGGGGTGAAGAAATAGTTAATATACCTGTAAGGTTTGCCTCTACTCCTCCTATTGCTCGAACTCAGCCTAGATTGCCATCAACGCTCATTAATAGAACACTTGTTTATATGGCACAGCCAAGAGTTCATGCTTTTGCCACCTTTAATGGTGGAAGTTCTCTGTTGTTAGCCCAAAGACATGATATACCAGTATCTGCACTAAAAATCATACTTGATTTTACTGGTGAGACTTCTATCTCCCCTTTAGAACATATCCAAGAAGTAGCAAATGTTTGTAATATTCATGGTATTACAGAGGATGATGTTGCTATCAGACTTCTAGCCTCATCTTTAAAAGGAAAAGCATTACAGTGGTATAGGGGCTTAGCTCATAGTTCTATAACTGATTTGGATGGATTAGGAGCAAGATTATGCAAACATTTTGAAAATAAGAGTGACCATTTGTCACTATTAAAGCAACTGACTACAATAAAAAGAGCCCCCCATGAATGTATGACTGATTTTAATTATAGATTCCAAAAGACATGGGATAGAATACCTACTGTAGTGAAACCTACCCCTAGTAATGCCTTCTTGCATTACCTTAGAGCTTTAAACAGTGATATTGCCACTACAATCCAAACTATGGGAGGGGATACCTTGCCTAATGCTTATGAGATAGCCGTAAAAGCTGAGAACATCCTAATACAAGGAGGAAAATTGGCTCCAAGGCCTCCTATGCCTTTCTTTCCTAATGTTCCTAATCACCAACCAGCAATGGCCCCTCTTCCTACAACGTCTACATCACAAACCCTTACTCCAGTCCCTTGAGCTTCTACATCCTCAAATGGGATAGATGAGCTCAAAGAAATGTTCCAAGGTCTAGTGCTAAATACAGATAAAAGAGAGAAGACCCTGGATAAAAAATTGCAAGAGTAGGGGAGGGAGTTGAAGGACTAGGGGAAGAGATTAGAGGATAGTCTCTCTATGATACAAAAAATGAGTAACAAGGTGGTGACCTTAGAAAGGTAGCAAGCTCAAAGTGGCAAGCCTCCCCAACTGCAATATCAAGCTCCAAGTGGTGGTAGGCTTCCTAATCAGTGGAATAGCTCCTTTGATCAGGGTAGGCAAAATAGTCATGCTTCTACTTCAAGCTCAAATCAGAATAGAGCTATAGTCCCTCAAAATAACTTGGCCCAAGATCAAGATTTCTATCCTTCTTGCAACTATTCTTATACCTATTGCATGTGCCAGAAGGCAGAATCTTATATGGCCCTAAATGTCCAAGAACCTATAGCAAAGCAATCATCCAAGGAGGATCATCCCAAGGAGGCATCATATATTCAAGGATGTGATGCTTGCTCTTTCATGAATCATCAGGATGGGGAGCATTGTAATGTAAACCACAATTTTGTTGCTCATAACAAAAGAAGTAGGAAGAGAGCTATGGAACATGCTGCCCCTCCTTCTCCTAAGTAGGCCTCAACTTCAAGTGCTACACCTCATATACAAGCAGAAAATGAACAAGCAAGTACTTCACAATAGCAAAAGCAAGATCCAAGAAAGAAAGATGCAGGTGGCCCTTATGTTACCCCACCTCAACCTCTTATAAGTGCAGCTCCCAAAGTTTCTACCAAAGTTCCTAATGCACCTTTCAGTGTGGTAGAGCAAATGAAGAAAACCAATGTGAATATCTCTATGTGGGATGTTGTTGCTACCATACCAATGCAGAAGAGGATGCTGCAGCAAGAATTAGAGAAGATTGAACTCAAGGATCAGCCATCTATCATGGAGAATGCCACAAGTCTAGTACAACCAGCAGGGGATGTGGAGACAAATAAAAGGGTTAGACCTCCCCCATTCTATGTTTCCCTAATTATAGGAGGCAAATTAGTTCACAATTGCATGATAGATTCAGGGGCTAGTAGCTCAGTAATGCCTAGGTGTGTTGCTGATGCTTTAGGGATGAAATATGAGCCCATTGTTAGGGATGTGTTACAACTAGATGGTAGTACTATCAAAACCATAGGTATCCTTAGGAATGTAGAGATGGCCCTACATGCATGCCCCAGTTGCACTGTGATTCAAGATATATTTTTCGCTGAAGTCAAGCCCTATTTTGCCATCTGTCTTTCAAGAGACTTCACTGCTCAGATTGGTGGATTCATATCTGCTAATTTGTCATATATTTCATTTAGGACCAGATATGGAGCCAATGCCTCAATTAGAGCAGAACCTCAAGCCCTTCATCACACTAAATCTTACACTCCCAAACTTCATCAATATGAATTGCCCTATTCTAGAGATGGATGAAAATGACATAGTAAATGAGCCTGTCACTTCCATAGCATGGGTTCTTGATTTCTTCTTGGATGAGTGGGAAAATGCATATCAGTTTGAGCCTATGTTAGAAATTCTTGAGAGAAGCCTTAGTACATATTGCATAATAGAGAAAGAGGCTCAAGCTCCTGATCTTGTTGGGACTAATGATGATATAAACAGAATATGGAGTATGTACTTTGATGGCTCAAGGAATAGAAATGGATCAAGGGCCGGTGTTATGTTGGTCTCTCCTACTCAAATAAGATACTACTTCTCCTTCAGGCTCCAATTCAGTTGCACCAATAATGTGGGCGAGTATGAATCCTTGATTCAAGGTCTCTTACTTGCCCAAAAGAGGGGAATCCGAGCCTTGAAAGTATATGGAGATAGTGATTTGGTAGTGAATCAGGTGAGAGGCCAGAATGTCACCAAAAATGGCTTGCTCAAGTCTTACAAACACAGATTCTGGGATTTTCTTGAGGGTTTCAATGCATTTAATATTTAGAGCATTCCTAGGAAAGAAAATAAACATGCTGATAGAATTGCAGCGGTGGGTGCAGCTTATGATGTACCAGGGAATCTTGAGGAGGAGAAGAAGCAACAAATTAGGGTGGTAGTGAGGTCTACCATCCCTGAAAACAACACTCATTGGCAAGTGTTTGACTCCAATGAGAAAATTGTGAGTTTCTTGCAGAATGAGGTAGAATTCTCAGATAGAAACTAGTCAAGGCTACAAAATTAGTATGGTGATTAGATCATTCACCTTAATTCTAACAAGTTGCCCAAGGGTCTCATTACTTTGGAGAGTGTTTTTAATCCTGATGATCAAACAAGGGGCAAAGGAATAAATCTAGCTACAGAAAAGGATGATTATGCCCCAGTTACAATTGCTGATGGAAAATCTCTGAATATGGGGAAGGTATGTTCTGAAACTGAGCAAGAAAAATTCATTCATTTATGTCAAGAATTTAATGATGTATTTGCCTAGACGTATGATGACTTAAAAAAATTTGATCCTAGTTTGTTTCAGCATACCATAGATCTAGTTGATAAGGCCAAACCAGTAAGGCAAAAATAGAGGCCAGTGAATCCTAAGATTGAGCCCCTAATGAGGAAAGAATTATCCAAGTTGATAGAGGCCAATATAATATTTCCTGTCAAACACTCATCATGGGTAGCTAACCTTGTCCCTGTAAGGAAGAAGAATGGGGAAATCAGATTGTGTGTGGACTTTATGGATCTTAATCAGGCTTCTCTTAAAGATCACCATCCTCTCCCTTCCATGGAGCAAATTCTATCCAAGGTCAGTGGGTCAAGGAGATTCTCTTTTCTTGATGGATTCTCTGGTTACAACCAAGTGCTGGTTAAAGAATCTGATAGACATAAAATAACATTTACTACTAAATGGGGCACCTATGCTTACTACAAGATGCCATTTGGACTAACAAATGCAGGTGCCACATTTCAGAAGGCAATGGAGATGGCCTTTAAAAAATTAATTGGTAAGTTTTTCTTAGTATACCTTGATGATATAACTGTATATTCAAAAGATGTAGAAGATCATTTTGATCATCTAAGGCAAGTATTTCTAAGATGTAGAGAATTTGGGGTTTCCCTCAACCCAGCCAAGTGTGTCTTTGCTACAAGCCAAGGAAAATTATTGGGACACAATGTATCTGAGGATGGTCTGACCATTGATCCAGAAAGAACAAAGGCAATACTTGCCCTTCCTCTTCCTAAACACAAGAAGGGGCTGCAAAGTTTCCTTGGTAGAATAAATTTTGTGAGAAGGTTTATCCCTAATCTTGCTACCATGGTGAAACCTCTTAGATCAATGCTTAAGAAAGACATGGTTTTCTCATGGACCAAGGAGGGGAAGGAGAGTTTTGAAGAGATCAAGACAGCCATAGCCTCAGCCCCTACTCTCATGAACCCAAATTTTGAGAAAAATTTCATCCTCTACACTTTAGGTGGTGAGTCGAGTATCTCTGTTGTCTTGACTCAGAGAAATGGCAAGGATGAGGAGCAGCCCATAGCTTTCTTTAGTGAGGGGCTCAAAGAATATGAAGATAAGTATAGCTTTGTTGAGAAGCAAGCCCTTGTAGTCATCAGAGCTTTGAAGAAATTCAAGCACCTCTTATCCCACAATAGGATCCATTTGTTGGTGCCCCATGCCAGTGTAAAGGATTTTCTGTTAAGCAAGGATATCAGTGAAATGAGAGCTGGATGGATCACTAGGGTAATGGAATATGATGTTGATATTCAGATTACCAAGCTAGTAAGAGGGAGAGGATTGTGCAAAGAAATGTTATCAGGTCAGGATTCTGATGAAGAGGCCGCTATGGTATTAACAGAGCAGCAGGAGGAAGGAAATGTTAACGGCCCAAAGAGCTAGATAAATAATATGAAGAGCTTCTTATCAGGGGATGGATACCCTCAGGGATTGGACAGAGCTAAAAGGAGACAATATAGACTACAGTCCATTCCCTACATTGTGATTGATAGTATCTTATTCAGGAGGGATTTTAATGGGACCCTGTTGAGATGCATTGAAGAGGATCAAGCTGAGAGGATGATTAAGGAACTTCATGATGGCCCTGATGGTGGCTATTTCTCTACAAGGACAACTGCCATGAAGATCATGAGGGCTGGTTATTATTGGCCATCTTTGTTCCATGATTTTTATAGGTATGTGAGAAAATGTGAGAAATGTGCTTTCTTTTCAGGCAAACAAAGGTTTGCAGCTCTCCCCCTTTATCCTATTCAAGTGGATCAGCCCTTTACCCAGTGGGGGTTGGATTTTATAGGCCCTATTAATCCTCCATCTAGCGCAGGTCATAAATGGATTTTGGCTGCTACTGATTATTTCACTAGATGGACAGAGGCAGTTGCCTTGAAGGATGCCACAGAACCATCAGTGGTTGAGTTCCTTGATGGGATTGTATCTAGGTTTGGTGATCCTTCTACTATCATCTTAGATAATGCTAAATATTTTGCTGGAACCTAGATTTGTGCATGGGCAATGAATCACAATATCTACCTAAGCACATCGTCAAATTATTATCCCTAGGGCAATGGTTTGGTTGAGTCTTCCAACAAGAATCTGATCAAAATCATGAAGAGGACAATAGAAGACAATCAGAGGGTCTGGCATAAGAAATTAAGAACTGCTCTGTGAGCTGATAGGATAATGCCCAAGAGATCTATCAGGAATTCACCTTTTGTGCTGGTATATGGTAGGGAGGCTAGACTCCCAATTTCATTGGAATTCCCTTCCTTGGAGTTGGCTCATCAACTCGAATTGATTGAAGATAGTGCCATGTCAGTAAGAATGGCAGATCTGATGGAGCTAGAAGAAAAAAGGGATAAAGCTATGAAGACCCTGGAGTTGCATCAGCAACAGGTGAAAAGGAATTTTGACAGGAGGGCCAAGGACAGGACTTTCAAAGAGGGGGACCTAGTTCTGAAATGGGATGCTGATAGGGCGAAACCAGGAAGACATTCTAAGTTTGATGCATTGTGGAGTGGCCCTTACCTAATTGCCAGTTGCAAACAAGCTAATGCATTCCAACTGAGCAAACCCAACGGTGAAGTTCTTCCCATCCCAGTCAATGGGATTTATCTTAAGGCTTACTTTTGATGAAGATTGTGGATCCATGTACATAGTTATTCTAGTTCCTTTTTTGTTATTTCTTGCCTTTCAAGAAGTGTGCGTGCACAGGGTTCTCCTTTTGAGTTGCTAGCTTTCGAGGTTTTAAGAGTCTCAAGTTGCAGAGGAATTTTTTTGTTTTGTTTCAATTACAAAGGCAGATCTAGGGTTTTTTATGTTTTAATTCCTTGCAGAGGGGTTAGGGTTTTGCAGTTCTCAGACTTGTACCTTTCAGACCCATTTTTTGACTCCATAGCCCAATGGATTGTTTACAAGCACTGGTCTTATGCATCGAGCAAGCTCATGCCCCCTGTGAGTCGCCAGAATGTTACCACATTTTGTTTGCCCCGCAAAATTTTGAAATTTGAATGTTACCCCGCCCAACGGTCACCTCCCTGATTACTAATATTTTAATACCCACAAAGATATCAAAATTACCTAAGTTGTGAACCTTATGATATTTTTATGCCTCGCAAGTTCTCCTCCATTAGATCAAGGCCAATCAATGGTCGTCGCCATCTCACTATGATGAATTTGTGCGAGGGTTACGATGGCGACGTAGTGGAAGGGTGCCATGTGTCTAGTGGGTCTAGCTTGCAAGGCAAAGGATGGCACGGGTCAAAAATATTCTGTAGCGACATAGAACCCGTCGAAAAAGGTGTGCCGATGACAATGAGTCAGCATGTTCGGCAGCAAGGTTTCAGGCAAGCGGTTGGGTTACGTCAGGCACTTCATCTGCCCAGTTGGCAAAGTTCGGTGTCACGATGGTGAATTAGAGGGAGCCACGTGCGCCAGATCTTCAGTTTAGCCAGCACATTCAAGAGGCGAGTCTTTATGATCATCAGATCTGCAGAAATCTATGGCTAGCACTATCTCGCCATTAGAAATCGCTCGAGAGATAACATGGCAACGTAGCAACAGGGTGCCACGTGTCCTGGTGGGACCATATTTCACCCTGCCAGCGCAGTAGGGATTAAATGACCAATGAACCAACAGGGAAGTGCCACATGTACCACGAGCCCAGCAAATTACAAGGGAGGAAGGTTGCAGGAAGGTTGGTCTTCGTGACCGTTAGATTAGAGAAGATCAATGACTATCACCATATCACCATGGTGAAGATGTGTGATCTTTACCATAGCAACGTAGCAATAGGTCGCCATGTGTCAGTGGGGCCAAGTCTCACCAGGGTGCGGTCACTGAAGTATTGACAGGTGTCGGTTGGATACGACAGCAGTTGCAGAGGTGGCACCAAATATGATGGGCCCGGGGTAAGGACAACATGGAGTATGATGAGTCCTCATGATCGTCAGATCTAGGCTGATCGATGGTCATCGCCACCTTGCTATGGGTAAGTCGCTCAAGGTTTATGTTGGTGACACAGCACCTTGTTGACATGTGTCTCGCTGGTCCGATCAAAAAGGACGGTCGATGGCTGGTGGTTAATGTAATTGTCATAGTTAATATGAATATCTACAAGGGTGGCATGGTTAGTTTGATGACGCAAGGTCAACCACGAAGACTTCCCCAGGTGGCAAAACGAAAAAAGGTAATTGGCCCACATGACCCAGTTGGCTCGTATAGCCTTTTTGACTTGCTTCAACCCTATTGATTCATGAACCAGGAAGCAAAGATGATCAAGGTTATCTTGCGATCTGATCTTCACGATCAATTCTGACCTACCTAAAATGAATGCAAGGGATAGGGAAACACTCCACTGTCTCAATCGATCCATCTACTATGTCAGGATCATTCATTGGCACCGCTTTTGTCTACTTGAGGCATTCCTTTAGTTGAATATCTAATTTTGTACTTCAGAACCATGCTCGAGTGTGATCTTTGATCAGATATTTTTGGGTTCAATGGCAGTAGTTGAGCAGTTGATAAAGAATCATTTCCCTCAATTATGCCTAAACTATAAAGGCAATTTTGTAATCTTTTCCAAGAGTCGACTCTTGATGATTTCTCTGATATTGCTCTGCAACTCTCAGTGTAACATTCCCTGTGCCTTTGAACTGAATGATTCTTTGTTTTATCTCCCTCAGCCATTAATGTGTATGTGCATCCCTTTTGCCTCTCATTGGTGTATTGTCGAGATCTATAGCCTACATACTGTATCTATTTTTGCCTACTGGATAATATATAAGTGAGATTCCTCTTTCCTTGTGCTATTCAGTTTGGTTTCTTGATCTACATGAGGTTATTAGATCAAAACAAGTCTGTATGTATATATCCTTAGTTTCATTCTGGTTCAATAGTGCATATATGGGCAGAAATGAGTCTGAACACTCTATTTTTGTGCATCACCTCCATAGTTTAGGTAGGGTAGAGTTGTTTTTTGCATCTCCTTCTTCCCCTTTTCCTTCTAAGAGTAGTTAGGTGTGCCCTAATAGTAAGAGGAAGTCGGCCTTCTCTTGAGACTCAACCTCATAGTTCAAGTCCCACAGCTTGGAGGTTGTTTCCATGTTTCACTAGGTTGTCCTCACGCGTAGGCCTTGGACAAGGGTGCAAACCTAAGTGACAACTACTACTACTCAGATTATTTGGTAAATATCATTAATATTCTAGGAGGCCAATACTCTTGATATCAGATGTGATATCAAACCTTATTTGAGTAATTGGTGAATATCATATGATATTATGGGAGACCAATACTCATGATATCAAATGTGAAATCACACCTTATTTGAGTACTTGGTGAATATCATTGATATTTTGGGAGGCCAATACTCTTGATATCAAAACATTTTGAGTACTTGGTGAATATCATTAATATTCTGGGAGGCCAATACTTGTGATATCAAATGTAATATCAAATGGTGAAAAAAATTTTGGATATCAAATGAGATATCCTTAAAATTTGCAATATTACCAATGGTGTAATATTTGTCATGTGTTTATCCTCCCTAGCTAAGAGGGAGTCTTAATGTTTTGTAGCTTCTTTCGAATAAAACTTATTGAATATATATATAGAAGAGTTATTATCTCATTCTTAATCAAAGTAAACATATGTTATTGATAACTAATGAGAGTAGAAGAGACATGTCTCTTAAATATCATATACATATGCCTTAAGAATGTAATTTGGAACACACTAAATTATAAAAAATGTTAGCACATTTACATCTTCTAGCAAAATCAACATTAATTTTGTTGAACAATTGTAAACTCTTAGAAAGTGCATTGTTGTTTTCTATTAGCATTGACGGGTTTCCCTTGAAAAAAATAAAAATGAAGATATAAATGTATGTCTGTATGTATACATACATACACATATATACATACATACATATATACATATACACATACATGTATATATACATACATACATAGTGGCAAAGAACTAATTATCTTAATTGTTGATGAGAACCAATAGACATTATTGTCTAGCTTAGGGACATAAAGAGAAGATATGGGTGCAATGAAGGAAATGTCATAATTTTTGTTTCATTTATGCCTCTTCATTTTGATTTTGTTCAAGGGAAGCTTGTCAATGCTAATAGGCAAAAACAATGCACTTTCTAAGAGTTTATAATTGTTCAACAAAAGTAATATTTTACAATAAAATGCACCAGAAGAACTATTAGCTCAGAAGCAATAACATGGTGTTGAAAAAGTATAGAAAGTGCTTGACATGAGAGGTCTACAAGTGAGGGCATTGACCAATCTTGAAAACTTGAATGCTGAAATGAAATCTATCAAGGATCAAATACCTATTCTAGAGTTACAAAATAATGTGAAGTTGATTTTAGATATGGTAGAGGCAGATATTCAAAAGTTTGATCAAATTTTAAGACATGAGAGAGAGTCTATGGAAATATACCAAAAGGAGAAGGAGTGGATTTAGAAAGATATTGCACAGCAGAAAGAATAGCTAGACAACATAGAGGATATTATGGGAGTGCAGGATAGAATCTAGGAAAGCGTTGTGGTGGGTACTATGATATTGGAATCACTTGCAAGTGTCTTTGATAATTTATAGTCCAAATATTAGGAGGACTACAAGTTTTGCAATTTTTCATGTATTGCATCTACATTTACTTTTCCATTTCTTATAAGAGTGTTTCAAGGTTGGGAACCACTTCAACATCCTTTGCATGGTTTAGAGGTAATGTCATTATATTAGAGGCTTCTGCAAGGGATTGAGCTTCATGATTATGGCATTTACACAAAAGTGGGACTTGCTTCTTCAAATCCTTACATTCAACTCTTCACTGAAATTATTCTTCCAATAGTGAGAATAGCTACTACATATTCCTGGTAGCCAAGGGACCCTAAACCTATGCTATTTTTCTATAGACATGGGATAAATTACTGCCAGCTTTAGTACTTCATAACATTCTGGATCATATAGTGATGCCCAAATTAACAGCAATGGTAGATACTTGGGATCCTCGTAGGGACACTATTCCAATACATACATGGTTACATCCTTGGCTTCCATTGTTGGGCCAATGTATGGAGCCTTTATATCCAACCATTTTCTATAAGTTAGGTAATGTGCTTCGACATGCTTGGCATGCAAGTGATGCATTTGCATATGCAATTTTATCACATTGGAAAACTATATTTGATCTTGCTAGTTGGGAATAGTTGATTGTTTGTTTTATTGTACCTAATTTGATGATAGTTCTACAAGAATTTTTAATCAACCTAGCTAATCAAAAAATAGACCAATTTAACTAGGTTATGGCTTGTTTCTTTTTGAAAATATCTGCTATGATATATTTTTGTAAAATTTCTTGCGAACTTTTACCATTTTTCTTGGTCTGCATTATTTTTGTCCAGGATCTTAAGGTAAGTCACTTAGCATAGCTTGAGTGAGTTTTATCTTTTTATTGTTTGGATTCTAAAATATGTATGCATCTGCATCAATTTCCCAATTATCCATTGAGAATTATGGATTATGTGTCTTTAAATTGTTTTTTGCCTAGATAAAATCTCTAATTTTTGTTACCCTAGTGTTATGTGTGCCCTAAGTCTCAAAAATGGGGTTGCTTTTGGTTGTATTTTCAATTACATGTGAGAAATATTTTTATAAGCCCTAAATACCTTTGAAAAAATCCCTTTATTACATGTTTTTACCATAGTCTTTTAATATTTCCACAAAATTTATTTAACCTTAGTGCATTTTTCCTTCTTAACCTTGGGCTAACTTTGAATCAATTCGTGCAGAGTTATTTTGAAACCTCTAACCCTTGGAGAGTTTATTTCATTGACTGTTGATCATGCCAAGATCAACAATCTAAGTATTCCCACGTTCTCAAGATGTGAAAAGTTTAAACAAAGTGGGGAAGCAAGGTGATGACATATGTCCCAGCCCCCTGCCCCACTTTCCTTTGGTTTTAAACAAGTAAATCATGCAAGTCCCTGATTATCAATCAAATGAAGATCAAAGCCTCTCACATCCCTACATTTTGAAAATGTGTGAATTTCAACCAAAGCAAAGAAGTGAGAAACTATCATGTGGATAAAGTGGTATTAGATTTTAGTTGGTGGGCTACAAAAAAGAACTATTAGAGAACGTGATAGATTGGCATTCACTAATTTGTTTGAAATACTGACAAGGACAAATGAAGGTCATTTTCTTGCGACCGTTGATTAGATTAAGATCAATGCTCATTGCATCCCCACATTCTAAAAGTATCTAAAGTTTAATGAAAGTGAGGAATCAAGGTTGTGACACGTGGACAAGGTGGGGTTAGTCGCTTCATGGGTTGCCAAGTAATGCTAAGTTGGATAAAGAGTCAAACGTTTCAACCCAATTTCCCAAAGGTAAAGCATGTAAGAAAAGGTGGATATTGAGTTGGATTAGTGGGCTCTTAATTAAAAATGAACACAATAATAACAAGGATCACTCAGAATCATCAATCAAAGGATGATCAACAATCATCGTATCCTCACATTTTAAAGATGTGTGAAGTTTAATTAATTTGGGGAAGTAAGAGGTTGACATGTGTTTGGCTTTTCAAAAAGGTAACGTAGCTCTTATAGTTTTAAAGCTTGATCATCTGATTTAGCAAAAATTGATAGCTAGGGTTCAAATTTTACAATGCAACTTGAAATATGATTGTTAGAACATTAACTCTAATCAATGTGAATTTGTGTGGAGCTAGTTGTTGTAAAATTTATGATTTCTCTCATTATAAAGTACCAAGTTGCAAAATTCTCAAAGTGGAGAAATATTCAAAGCTCAAACTACATTTTCTTAAAGTAGTGAATTTATTGCAGACAAAATTCTCAGTAGAGTAAACAAATTTGTCTAGGTGAGTACTAAAAAACTTTGGTTCATTGAGAAATTGTAGTTGTAACTGAGATAATATAGATCAAATGCCTCGATGAAGGGATTTTTTAGGAAAGGTAGATTACTAGCTATGAATTGTGCATGATGATTTTCTCAAACAACTACCATAATCTACTAATGAGTCTACTAAAGGAAAAGAACTAGTGCCTAAAAACCCCATATTATTAGTCAATGAGGGTTTATATGACAAAGATAATTGGTTAAGAGATGCCCAAACATCTACTAGGGGTTTAGAGCTTTTCTGAAAATGCTTTGTAGAGAGAAAACTTGATACTACTCTAAATAATGTATAGGAGTTTGGTATTAGCAAGCTCATTGTTCTAAGTGTTTTCTTTGATGATGACTTACTAGCAATGATAGCAAAGAAATATGACCCTATATCAAGGATAGTCAAAAATCATGCTGGGGATAATCTCTTTAGGGTTTCATCAGAGGTGATTAGGGAAGTTTTTAGATTAAACCCTAATTATGTGGTGCATGAGAAAATTGATTTGGAGGATTTGCAAGTAAGATATGATGCATAGAAAGTATACCTAAGGAGAGGGCCATTATAGGAACATTTTATTAAAATAGGTCAATTTCCATTGGTGACTGCCAATACCCTAGATCCATTGCTAAAGAAATATTTCAATACTTAGGCTCAAGCACTCTATCTTTCTTTCTTCAAAATATTTGGAATGGATGAATAGGATCACATCTAATCATCCATTATTTTTATCATTACTCAGACACTACAATATGGCATGAGTTCAATTTTTGATTTCACTACATATTTAGCTAAAGAAATCCATGATGGATTAATAGGCATAAATAT
Source organism: Cupressus sempervirens (assembly GCA_028749045.1). Lineage (NCBI taxonomy): Eukaryota > Viridiplantae > Streptophyta > Pinopsida > Cupressales > Cupressaceae > Cupressus > Cupressus sempervirens. The sequence goes on along the minus strand of CM053789.1, from coordinate 693,785,731 downwards.
GGCTAAAGTTCTAAAACCATTCTGTTGGTACTCAGTGTTTATGTATATGTGTTTATACAAGGGTGTTAATTTTTTCTCTATAGAGATGAATTTAAATTAGAAAAGGATGGAGAGAACTTACATGTTCGGTTATGGAGCTCAGACATGACCTGGGAGGTCACTGATGCCAATTTTGTCAGATTTGATAGATATTTTGCTTCCAAGCTAAGGCTTCTATTGATTGGAGATAACCCTAGAATACCTCAATCCTTGTTAGAATTAATTAGACCAAAGGATCATGCTAAAGGACTAAAGGTGAGCCATAATTGGGGGAGATGTTATCCCATATTTAGTCTCTATTGTGTTTAGAGTATATGGTTTCCTTGGGAAACCATATTTGCTACCATATCAAGCACCTTTGAAGGTGGGGATTCCAAAATTCTGATGGAAAATTGGAGGGTTAGAAGAAAAGGAACTGTTAAGTAGATCTGAAGGTACTTTGTTCCCTTAGATTATTGTTGTCCACAATTTTCTTTTTTAAGAAGGTCTAGAGGCAATTAGAAAAAAATTTAGACAAATACTAGATGGCCCAGTCCCATTCTTTTTTTACAGATCCTAAAACTTTCTATGATTTCTTTAAGGAAAGAACAAGAGTCAAGTCACACGAACATGTTTATTTTCCTAAAGATATAATTAGAAATCAATTTTCACTACAAGAGCAAGAGGTTAGAAAATAAAAATAGAAAGTGTACAGTAGGGTGCTGGAAATTGTCAATGCCTTTGAGCCAAAGTATAATCCCCTTGTTGATAAGAAATATTGGAGAGCTAAAATAGATATGTTGATGAACAATTTTGCTAGGTTTATGCAAAATTTAAATGAAAATAAGGAAATTTTGACTCAAACTTATCTAGACAAGGCCCTTGAGGTAGAAAATAGGTTAGCTAGTAGAGTAGTCATAAACCTAGGCCAATATACATTGCAGAAGAGAGTTGGTTATGTTGTGGAAAGAAATATTCAACATGTGCCTCTCTACAAGAGATAACTATTAGAGAGTCCACCTATTGCACCTACTACAAAGAAGTCAAAGTTAGAATGGGGTTCATCTTCCAAAATTGAAGAGTATTCTCCTTCACAAACCCCTATCTGAATAGATGATGAATACTTCATAAAGGAGAAATTTAAATAGATGAGAGGTGAAATAAATATTGTTATAACTACAACAGAAATAGAAGAAGGAACCCCTGAAGAGCCTTCCATGCCATCATTGGCCCTTATTGTAGGAGATTTTCAAAGTAAAGAAATTGACCCTATGGTGGAACATGCCTCTAAGAAGTTTTTGGATGATAAAACTTTGTAAAATATAGAGCATTTACTCAATTTTTTTGAAGAAGCAATATTATCAATTTTGAGGCAAAGTGCAAGAAAATTAAAACAAAGCAACATGATAGGAAGGACTCTAAAATTAAAGAAGAGTTCAAGGCTATCCTCATAGAGGAATTTTGGAAAATAACCCTTGAGGGGGGAAAGACAATTGTTGAGATATTCAAGGTTTGTGATACTACCAAAATGGGACATTGCTAATGCAATAGTTTTTGATATAGTTAGAAAGGGGAAAAACACCCAGTTCAAAACTAAGGAGGAAGTTTTGCAAGACCACAAAGGGTTGAAATACTATGATGATCATCAAGATTTAGTCATATGGTCTATACAAAAAAAAAAAAACAAAGCCAAGATTCAAGAAGTCTCAAATTATGAGCACACATGTAGTCTCATTGTTTTTAGGGAAGGAGAAGTAGATAGGACAAACTGGCTAGAATGATTAAAGAAATGGTCAATTTTAGAGTTGTGGTTGCTGCCAAGGATAAAAATAAGTTCTTGGAATTAAATCATAAATTTGAGAAGGTTTTGGATGCATATGAAGAAAGAGGGAACAATATATACCAATTGGAAGATATAATTGCTCAAATGGAGAAACAATTTGGAAAAGAAAGGTATGGACACAACCTGGTCAGCTCAGGATTTCTTATCCTCCTCCTCCAGTACCACCTTTTAATACCATCCCAATTGTATAAATTTATGAAACACCTCAAGAGCCACAAATGTACACAACTAAGGAGCTTGAAGATGAAAAGGAAAAACTATGGTCAATGCATGTAGAACTATGCATTAAGCATGAAGATAGAATCAAAGATACAATTTTGTATATAGTGGACAAAGTTGGTTAGCCTTTTTTTTACTTAGAATTGTCAAAATTAGTAGAGATATGGAATGAGTTAAAGAATAATGAGGAAGCTTTAAGGCCAATTTTGGATAAGTGGATTAGCAGGGATGATCTCATCACAGCCCTTTGTTATCATGTGATTGATGTTTCTAATGAACGAGTGGAAATAACTTTTGATTAGGCTACTAATCTCATGGAATTTGATCACAAGAGAAATTTATTGTAAATAAAGATAAATAATTGTTTCATTAAATACCTGGGTAAAAAATTTGATCTTTTTCCACATGTGATTAAAAGTATAGGCCAAATATGAGAAAAGGAGGAACGGGCTAAAGAATTAAATAAATTGATGAGCATCAGGCTTAATATAGTTGTAAATGATGAAAATTATACTTGGTTTGCAAAAACTATGGAGGAAGTGGTACAAGTATGGTTTTTTTTAATTCTTTTAAGAAAGATTTTCAAAAAATAAGAAGAATTGGAAGAAATGTCTTAAGAAAGGAGCAATAAATATTGAATTTTAATTGGGTTGATGATATACTTTTGGATAAATGGGTTACTGATTACTCACCAACAATACAGCTATTGTAAGAGGTATTTGAACAAAGAGTGTAGACAAAGAAGTGGCTACAAAATGGCGCAATTAGCTAATGTGTCAGTTCAAATAGAAGGAATAAGTGAAGAACACCTAATTACAACTATCAACATGGCAGTTCAAACTGATGATATGGTAGGGGATCAACCAATTGTGATAAATATACATATCACTAAACCTAATACATCAAATGCAAGCCAAGTGGTCCCATAGTTGGAAGAACAAAAAATGTAGCAAAGCCAATCACCAAATGCATCAGATCAGCAAGAAATTATTACAATAGAATTGGTCCCACAATGAGGAGATACATGATAAAGATATTTTGTTGTAAAGATACAAGGAAGTGCCAAAATTTTGTCTTTTTGTGATAGTGATAGCTTTTGTCCTTTTGTAAATCATTTTTTTCTAAGGACAATTGTCTTTTTCCCTCTATGCTCATAGCTTGTTGCATCTCACACTATATAAGTGAGTTCCAAAGGCTAGAGGAGGGATCTGAAGTTTGTGTAAATTTTAGTGTTATGCTATCTTGCAGTCATTCCTATTAATCTTTGTGAAAAATTTTGTGATATATTCAATTTTGTGAATCTGAGAATACAAAAGAACATTGAATAATAATCTATCATATCTTGAGTTATTTTGAGTATTATACCAGTAATGTATTATGTTCAAGGAAGATAAATACAAAGGAATGTTATGCAATATCCTATGTTGCTAAGTTTTGTCTCCTATCTCATATGTCTGAAATTTTGGGAATGACTGAATAAGGTTCTTTCATTTTAATGCATCTTGGATGGGTTGTATATATTTTCATTGATTTCTTTAAATTCAAGGAGTTAAGTAAATGCCTTCATTTAATTGATAGGATTTCTAGGCATATGGGGAGATATTCATAAGAATGAAATTTAGAGTTAACTGTTGATAATTTCAATTATAAGGCAATTGAATAGGTCAAGTTTTGTTGATGTGACTCTGTAGCAATGGATAAGGCATTGATCACCAATTCAGATGCAAGTTGTTAAATTCATGTGGTTGCAGAAAGCACAAATTTAAATAAAATCAATCTTTACTTTTTTGTATGAAGAATTAAAATGTTGGTCATTGCTTATTGGTAATAATCTCCTTTTGAATTATAGTTAGTTGTTGTAATTAAGGATTCATTATAAATCTAAGAATAATTGTGGCCATTGTCAACTAAAGGGGATGGATCTAAAGAAGAAAGTGAAATTGAGTGACTTCTAAAGAAATTATCTAGTTATTTCATGCCTAAGGTGCACCTGCCTTGGCCCTACAAAGCCAAAAGTGTAGAGAGTCCCTCGTGATTCTATTGAAGTTGGCACAGATCTGAAGAGAATCTAGTTGAATATAGGAAATAGCTAATCATTAGATTAAATCTTATCTTTTGCATTCTGGTGTTGGGTCATTCACCACCTAGTAGTCTTCAAACACCAACACTACCAAAACATGCATATTAATGAGTGAGTACACATTCAGGAGGGGTTTGGTGAAAAGTAAAATAGATCCCAAGACCAAAAAATATTGATGATTTTTTTGGATCATTTTATAATCCTTTATATGAAATGACTATGACCCTCTGAGATCATAAAGATCATGGGAAGAAGATGAATATTTTGGAGATATCATTAATAAATCAATCAATCTTATAGATGAAGAAGATAATGATTATTAGGAGGATCTATTCAATAAAGGTATGCACTGTGACACACTAAATGATAATTCATAAAATGGATCTCATAAAAACCTTCATAGAGGTATGTCAAAATTATCTATATTTTTTAATCCATTATTTGAAGACGGATCAAAAGAGATTAAATTTTCAAATGACCTATGTGTTTCAAATATTAAATATGATGGGACTTTAATGTTGGAAACTACAATTGGAGCAATTGTTATGTTGTCATTGATGTCAAACCTATTGGTAAGACAGAGTGTCAAACACTGGAGAGACATTTATTAATAGTATAGAGTGCCATATCATTTTATTGGTGAAGAGGATTTAAAAAGAAGAGATAGAAAGGTGAGCTAGTGAGTATTGATGAGTGATGACTAATGAGAAAGTTAAGTATCCTGGAAATACAATGGGCACTTGATAAGTTAGTCCTTGACAAGATAATATGTTGTTCAATCAATACATGAAGTGAAGAAGATAGTTAGATGAATCTTAGAGTTCAAACAAGTCAAAAGGGTAAGATTTATTGAGTATCAGCATTGGTCGATCAATGAAGGAGTTGAAGTGGAAGATTAACAAACTTAAGTAGAAGCCAAACAAAACACTTCGAGTCGAGTGTTAGTTATTGTTGAGAAAATGTATGAAGAGGTGTTAGTAGCAACCAAGGATAGTAATGGTCAAGATAGCCTGTTGATGTTGAGTGACACAGTATACTATATGTCAAGATACATAGTGATGACCAAGAAGAAGAACACAATAATTGTCAAGTGATGGAAAAAGTTAGAGTTTGAGAAAGATTTGATTTTCAGGTTGACAAAGTTGGAATTTTGCATTAGTCGACCAAGAATGTGGAAGATAAGAATTGAGCTCGTATATTCAATACATGAGGAGTTTTTGTTAAGTGATCAAAGTAAAGGATTTGATTAGAAGTTTCTAGAAGAAGGAGGAGAACAAAAAGATGGAAGGATTTGATGAATCTAGCCTAATCCTAAGATCAACGGTGATGTTTAAGAGGCAAAAGATCAAAATTTCCTATTTAAGGAGGCATAAAAGACATTTTCGAAGGTTGGTTCATTTTTTATTGGAAATCATAAGGAGAAGTTGTGAAGAGAAGAATAGCAGAGGTTAGTGTAAAGAATTTGGTGAAAAGTGATTCCTTAACGAGATGCCAAGCATATCAGTGATGGACATGTTAATGGAGGCCAGTCAATGAACCAAAAAATGAGGAAAAAAAAAAGCTGAATTTGCAAAGTGAGGTGTACTTTACATATCAAACCTGCCACTACATTCTAATTATTGTATCAGTCAAAATCCTTTTAATCAAGGTTGATCTAACAATCATTTTGTAAATCTTTTAATCAAGGTGACATTATAATGGAATGATATGAAGTCCTCTAACAAGGCCACTCCTAGTAGGGTGATTAAATCATTTAACAAGATTACATTTAATAGTGTGTTGTATAAAATTTAAAAGGGTTGGCTCTTAATTGTGCTCACTGCAGAAGAGTGAAAATTTGGTAGCATGTTACTTGGTGGTTTTTCCCAAATTGGGTTTCCACATTAAATATTGGTGTCAAAGTGTTATTTTTCATGTGTGGATTTTATTTTTATGCATGCTATATTTTTTAGTAGTTTATTTACTCACAATTGACACATATAGAGATATAGAGTTATGAAATTGCATGAAAAGCTAATTTGCTGATGATATGCTATATGGACCGAGTGGGTATCTAATATTGATTAAGTTGTTTGAAGTTGGTAAAAGTTGAATTGGTACATCTAAATAATTCAACTTTAACCAACTTATTCAAAGCTCAGGTAATTGTAAGGAAAGCTTTTGAAGGGACTCAAGCCAAAGGTCAAGATGTACAAGAGAGAGATACCTAAGTTGAAAAGGGAGAAATTCCCAACATGGCAAAGACTGATGAGATTGTATTTATCTAGAAATTGAGATTCCATGTCATACTATTTGGATAATGAATACATTGAGGTGCCTAGATCTATGTCAGTTGAGAAAATAAATGAGAAGTGGGAGCATAACTAGATGATGATTGAACTTGCAGTAGCCCTAAGTTATGCAAATTTTGATGATGTGAAGGAATGCACTACTACTAAGAAAATGTGGGATAAGTTAGAAAAAATCTATGGAGGAGACAAAATTGTGATCAGATCTAAGGAAGAAATATTCAGAGGAGAATTTGATGACATGAGAATGAAAGAAGGTGATATTGTTGCACATTACCATGTTTTGATCAAAGAAGTAGTGAATGTCATCAAATGAGATAAAGGAAAAATAATTGATGAGACTATGATAAGTAATGTATTGAGAAATTTACTTCCTATCTATGCAATTAGAGTATTTTCAATTCAAGACACATGTTAATGATCTGACCTTGGATAGTTTGATTGGTAGACTTACTACATTTGAATTACTAAATTTTGATAATTATTCCCCTACTAATGTTGAATCTACATTCAAAGCACAACTAACCCTTGATGGATCAAAGAAAAAGAAGAAAATAAAGTATGTAGAAAGTGATAGTGGATCTAATGATGACCTTGATGAGCTTGAAGCATTATTGGCTAGAAGACTTCCTAGAGGAAAAGGAAAATATAAAGGTAAACTTCCTATTATTTTCTTTAAATGTAACAAAGTAGGTCATATTGTTGCTAGATGCCCTGACAGAGATGAGGAAGAGGAAAGGAGAGTTTTCAAGTAAAAAGGAAGGAGAGATAATAGAGAAAATGGAGATATAAGAGACTACAAGGATAAAGGCAAGAAATCTTTCTATATTGTTGAAGAAGATATTTTTGACAATAATTTTGATGATCATGGTGAAGAGGTTATTTATGTTGCAATGAAAGATGATTCTAATGAAGATGAGAAAACCACATTGATCTCACATGTGAGTAAGAAAAATAGATGGATAATTGATAGTGGTTTCTTATATCACATGACTGGTGATACAAGTAAGTTTGAGAAGCTAGATTATTATAGTGGAAGTGGTGTTAAGTTTGGTAATAATTCACCATGTTATGTGAAAGGTAAAGGATCAATTTAACTAAATGATAAGATCAAATGTGACAATGCATATTGGGTTGATGGTTTAAAATATAAATTTTTGAGTGTGGAACATAAGTTTGAGCTATAGAGTTGATTTCCAAAATAAGAAGGCAAAGATCTAAAATGCTACTAGTGAACTAGTTTGAAGTAGAGAGAAAACAAGAGGTAACTTATTCTATCTAGACCTATCCAAAGATACTTGTCTATTAATACAATGTGAAGATGTTTCTGTTGAAGTTGATGAAAGATCAACCCCACAACTCCCAAGAATCACTTGCATGCAAACACCTATTACAGAAGAGAGAAACAAAAAGCTATGGAGGCAAAAATTGCCAAATCCATAGATGAGACATTCTTGATGAGAAAAAAATAGATTTATATAATCAACAATTAATTAATGTCAATTCTCAATTAATGTTTACAATGGGAGATCATCCTTATAAAGGAGATTGAAACCCTAAAAAGGTCTAACCTAGGTTACATAATAAAAATTAATAAAATAATTAATTATTATATGCCTAAAATTTAGCTTAAGCAACTAGAGTTAATTAGGAAATATATAATTACTCTAACACCCCCCTTAAGATAAACATAGGGAGTAGCTAAAAATCTAGAAACTACTACAGAAAGTAGATTTTGGGTCTCGACAAATAATGCCTGATGAGGTACCCAAGCATAACCAAATCTTTAAAAATAGGATAAATAGAGAAAAGTAGATGGGAAAAAACCTACTCCAAAAAGAGACGAAAAAAATGCTAAAGGAAACTAGTGAAGGAGTGAAGAAGCCTCCAAACTAGGGAATGTCCTAGAAGATGGGAACAAAAGATGATTATGTAAAACACCACTAAAGCATGTAGAAGCTAGCTACTGATCTGAAGAACCTCCATTAAAATAGAACCTAAATAGTTAGAGAAGATTGTAATATGCATTGAATCAGGAGGCACACAATGGCAAACAACTAAACTTGAAGATACAGATGGCATGAAACACCAAATTCTGAAGAGTTGATCAATCAAACCAAGGAAGCACAAGAAATAAAAGAATAACCCTCCCTAATGTAGACAAGGGTGAGGAGATAGGAAACTATAAAAGTGGGCCAAAAGAACTACATGTCAAGGAACCATGATCAAGATGCACAAAACAGTGCATATGTGTGTACTGAGGTGATTAATCTCATATACGTCATGAGGTTAATGTTACGGAAGGGACACTCACTGAACAAAGAAAGATGGAAAACAAAGGAAAAAAATCAACCCCTCATGGAACTTTATCAAATTAGTGCATGTACAATAAGGCACAAGATATGGTGAATCCCAATACTACAGTAGTATGCATGAGTGTCCCCAGATGACACTGCTTGAATCAAAAGGCAAACCAAGGCAAACAACTAAAATGAAAATACAGATGCAATATGACACTTTATCTCAATGCATTTGCAAGAATGCATACAAATGATGTCTAAATAGACTATAAGAGACATAAGACTTAATACAATACAAGGTATAAGTCATGATGAATCATCTAAAGCAACGAAATGGATCCCCAAACCTGAAACAACTAAGATATCCACTAGAATGTAAAAATGTAGAAGATTGAATAGAATGTTCCTAGAATAAAATCTTTTAAAATAACTAGCATCACTAGAAAGATATTGGAAAGACCTTTCCAAAAATATAAGTAATTCCCAAATCAAAGATCGGATGCTCAAGATATGTCTCCCAGATTGAAAAAAGGAACTCCATATATTGATAGTAGAAAAACTCATCAAAAAAGCATAAAAACTAAAAACTAACTATACCATTGTGATGGGCTTAGAACTAACTTTCTGGCAATATCTTGTTTGCAAAAAATAGAGTTTGTATGCCCAAGATATGAGCAAAAATGAGAAGGTAGGTCCAAATAGAGGTTGATGAGGTGATAGGAAGTGGTGATACAATGCTAATGTCAGCAAGTGATGAGTCCAAATGTAATAGTCAAATGACTGTTGAGACAAAAAAAAATGTCATAAAATGACCCCTACTAGAGAAAAAGTCCAACTGCCAAAAACAAGACAAAGATTGCAAAAATTAGTGTTGTCAGTAAAAGAGTCGATGCTAGATTAAAAACTAGTGGCCAAAATGGTTGCCATGTGTCAAAATGAGATTGGTTGTTAAATAAAAATTCTTAGCATGGGCACAAAAACCAATGTTTTCCAAAAAAATTGTGGAAACCTCCAATCCAAAAAAGCCAAACAAAGTGAGCCACATAGCGGTCATGGATGAACACCATGGATGAATGTAAAAAAAGACTCTCCACCAAATTGCAACACCACTGATGTGATAAACCACCAATCAATAATAAGGGCATGAGCAACCATAGGCACTTAGGTGTGATAAATAGATTGGAATCCATGAAGAGGAGAGAGCATCTTCAAATTTGGGGGCAATTTCAAATCACATATTCCAAGGTGCAAGTCTCCCACATTCACCCAAAAAACAAGGCTCGGGTCTCCCACATCACAAATCGTATTTAACTAGTTGGAGTCTAAGAATCTAATTTGTCATATGCAGACTCCATAAAATAGAGTTACATGGGATTGAGCACATAGTACAAAAGGAGAAGGATCTATTGGAAAGGCACACAACTCACATTTCCACCAATCATGGGTCAAGGAAGACAAATAGGATAGAGAAAACTCCAATAATAACCTCAAATTTGCTAGGATCTTATCAAAATGGTGTTCATGCACTCCAAAAAAATTTCTAAGCACTTACTTTGTATCACATCAAAAAAACCTCCTTTGCTATGTACTTGATCAAGAAACCTCTGCTTCTCGGCCTAGTCATGTTGCCACACAACCACATAGATCGATTCCACATGTGGTTCTGAGATTTATTCTAACAATAGGTCAAATAAAAAAAAGTTGGCACCTCCAATAATAGACTATTACAAGAACCACTCATTACTCCACTTAAAATATTGTTGACATCCACATCTAGAAAAATCATTCTTTGGAGCAATTTTGTGAAATGTCCGGACAAATAGCTTCCAAAATCACAATAACAACATGGAAAAATCATAGTAGGTCTTCACCATAAGAACAACTCTTTCACACTGGCATCAACAAAAGGAGCCCATATCCATTCATAAAGTTTGAGGAGGCCAACATGATGCAATGTGGAAGGTGCAACACATAAATTAAATCCCACATTAATATTAGAGGTAGGGCTAGTGTTTGAAGCTCCACAAAAATGAATTCCTTAAAAAAATGCACCCTCCACAATTAAAGTAAAGAGGTTGAAGGGGAGAGGAGGGGCCATGGGGCCTATAAATATAGTAGGCTATCCTCCTCAAAAAACCTATGAGCCTCCCTTAACTATGCCTATCCTTCCAAAGATGTGCATGGAATGTGCCAACTCCAAAAATCCACCCTCATCATTCACACTTGGCCCCTTTCCACCCAAAAATTGTTGATGTGGGCAGAGACCCAAAAAAATTGAGCATAAAAACTTGAGCCAATGGTGGAGCCCAATGAAAAAATGCATAGGCCAAAAATGAAAACCATGCCCAGATTTGGAAAAACACCCAAAAAAAATTCATGCACTAATTATTCCAAAAAATACTACCCAAACACAAGGCGATGAGACATCGTTGTCAACAAGTTTGCCAAAATTTACTTGATGCCAGAAAAAATGTGCCAGATGTGGGCAGGATTGTCAAAGTCGATCAAAGGGTTACGCCAATACTTCCACGTACGAGGGCCGATGGAGCTAATGTAGCTGAGAAACACCTATTTTAAGAGAGATAACTAGTGATCCCAACAATAAAAACTATGGGACAGAGTACGAGTCTGCTTGCACAGGGCCCATGTATTTCAAAAAATCCCCCTAATGTGTAAACAAATCATCAGCAAACATATGCATGAATTTAATCCAAAATCAACGAGTGTCTTTTTCATAAATATTTGGAATAAACCCACAAATATTTTGATAAATAAAATCAAAATATTATTGCTTTGATTTGTGTGCCCAAGTAAAAAATGGCCTAGGTGCAAAAAGAATTGCCTTAGAGTTCAACAACATCCAAATGGGATGTATTTTATATGGAAATGGGGGCTTTCAAGTGCTCTGAGCTCAACGATGATGTCCTTTCGGTGATGTGCTCTGATTTGCATGCCCAAGTAAAAAAATGGCCTAGGTGCAAAACAAATTTGCTCCAAATTTCAACAACATCCAAATGGGATGTATTTTATATGGAAATGGGGTTTTCGAGTGCTTTGAACTCAACAGTGATGTCTATTTGGGCTCAAAGTGCTCTAAAAAATAGGTCCTCCCTAAATACAATACAAAATCCTCTAAAAGCTTAAATCTAAAAAATTGATGCCAAAACTCTCAAGAACAAAATAGGGGCATGAAGATCTAGAGCTCTAATAGCATGTTGAAGTTGATGAAAGATCAACCCCATAGCTCCTAGGAATCACCTGCATGCAAACATCTATTACAAAAGAGAGAAGGAAAAAGCTATGGAGGCACAAATTGCCAGATCTATAGATGAGACATTCTTGATGAGAAAAAAAATAGATTGTTAAAATCAACAATGAATTAATCTCAATTCTTAAAGAATATTTACAATGAAATGTTTTCCTTATAAAGGAGATCAAAACCCTAAAAAGGTCTAACCTAGGTTGCATAATAAAAATTAATAAAAGAATTAATTATTATATGCCTAAAGTTTAGCTTAAGCAACTAGAGTTAATTAGGAAATATCTAATTACTCTAATAGTTTAGTTATGGCATAAGAGGCTATGTCATGTGAACTTTGATAATTTGGTAAGAATTAGTAAGATGAAAAGGGTAAGAGGATTACCAAGACTAAGAAAACTTGATAAAGGGATGTGCAAACAATGTCAAATGGGTAAAATGGCAAAGTCTAGTTTCAAGAGAGAGACCTATTCTTCTAACGATATTTTGGAGTTGGTTCATACTGACTCATGTAGCCCTATTGGAGTGAAAATATATTATGGTGATAAATATTTCATGTTGTTTTTTGATGATTTTTCTATAATGATGACTGTGATGTTTCTTCAAGAAAAAGTTGATTCATTTCATATGTTTAAGTGGTACTTGGCTAGAGTTGAAAAAGAAACAAAAAAAAAAAGTTTAAAATGCTTAAGATCATATAGAGGTGGTGAATTTATCTCAAGTAAGTTCAATGTATTTTTTAATGTCAAAGAAATCAAGAGACAAATGAGTGCATCAAGGACTCCAATATAGAATGGTATAGCTGAGAGAAGGAATAGATCAATTATGGATTATACAAGAGCATTGATGATGGAATCCCCTTCATTCTCATATATATAATTATAATACTTGTGGCCTTTGTAGAATTTGAGACTTAATTAGAACTAAGTCTTGTTTCCTATTTCTATTCTTGTATGAATAACTAAGGTTTTAATAATTAGCTATGATAACTCTTTCACTCTGGGAGTGATCATCATGTGGAGAGAATACATAATGACATCATGTTGAGAGAATTTTTGATGCGAGTTGGATGTCAAGTTGAGTGTTCCATGATAGTTCACATGGAGAGAATATGTGATTAAAGGCTTAGCTAGAATTATTACAAATCTTTCATGTAAAGTGATTCCTTTAAATTTTATAGGATCTATGTTATTAGATTTTTTTCATTGACATTTTGGTAGCTTTGTGTGACTGTTTAGCTAAAGATCTCTCTCTGGCTAAGAGAGAGTGTTGAAATTTGTAACTCGATAGAGATATTTATCTCTACAAATATGGAAATTATAATCATTATGGTCACCTTTAGTTGAAGATGACACTTATGATTAATTGCAATAACAAATAAAGATGTGTGTCTTTCAACATGCATTAAGGCATGGGAATATGAAGAGTTGTATTTGTTATCAAGAGATATGTTTAGGAAATTGAAGGGACCTTTGTTTAGAATATGAAGAGTCTCCCTTTAAGTTATATATATCACATCTAGCAATAGGAATTATACACTTGAAATTTATAATCAATAAAATGATCTTTTGTTGTGTGGCTAGATTTTTCCCTTCATTCTTGAAGGGTTTTCCCAAGGTAATTTTTTATAGTTATAGTATATATTTTCTAGTTCTTCCTAATTGATGTTTATCATCTTAATTTTTGGGCTAAAATCTTAACAAAACCCACTTGTTGAATGGTAATTTCACTAGAAATCTTTTCCAAAAACTTATACTCAAATTTATTTCCTGCTCTCTCTATAAGCTTAGATTGAGTATCAATCTTTGGTGTATTGAGCTTCTCAATAATTTGTACTAAGATCTAAAATAGGTGTCTTCTCATTCAAAAAAATATCTAGCATGGCATTCAATAATATGTTTTTTACTTTATGCAACATTGTCTTCTACTTATGCTCCTTCCTTAGTCTTTATTTCTCAGTTTTCCTATTGTACAGAGCAATATAGATTTCTATAGCATCACAATTATAGTTATTCAGATTCTATTCTGGTATGATTATAACTTCATCTAACATTACTTGATTTTACTTGGTAGCTGGTGCAATCTCCTTTTCCTTTTGAATCAGTAACACTAGTACTCGGTGATACTATATGTAACACAGGAACTTAAATTTCCAAAAAAAAAAAATCATGCTCAAATTCTTTCTTAGTTTCATATCTTCCTTGTTCTTCAGATTAATAGTAGAAACTATTATAGGTTGTATCATTCCCTTCGTGTTTGAGTACTAACCACTTCATCTTTCTTGGGCTCTTCTTTATTTTTCTCTTCTTTCTTCTATTTAGGTTGGCCTAGGGTGGTTGAATATAGAAACATAGGATTATATATGTAGTTAGGTGTATATGTTGAAAGTGAAAAATGCTCTATGTTTTTCTCCTTTGCAATTATTTGTTGTCCTTGCCCAATATTTCCCTCACTTAGAGGTATGTGGTTTGAAGCTTTCTCACCTGTAGCAAAATCATTTTCTTTGTGCTTGGTGGAGTCTACTCTAGTTTGAGCATTTCCATAATCAACATATTCATTCTTATGTTTGATGTCTACATTATCTGTAGTTTCTCCCCCTTGTGTTTCTTGACCTTATTTCTCAATATATGTATTATTTTTTCTTCCTTTAGTGTCCATTAGAATTGTGTCAGCTAAGATATGCAATGAGACAATGGGTATATACTTCTTATTTTTTAGTTCCTTTGTTGTCTCAAGCTTGGGATACTCTTTGATTTGAACAATAACTGGTGCAAATCCCAGTATGTGATCATGAGCTAACTTGAAAAATGTTAAACCTTCCATATTCATCTTGGTGTCTACCATAATATTTCCATCCTTCTTTAATCCCTCGACTGGATCATCTTATGTTAGATCTTCAATAGTAATATTTTCATTTCTCTTGACCATGTCTTCTACCATTTGATGTACAAAATCAGCAATATCTTGTGGGATAATAGTGTCATATACATCCTCTTTCTTATCTAGTTCAATATTTTTCTCGAGCTCGATATTGTCAACTTGAATCACTTCCTCTAGATCTTTGATGTTAAATATTTGATTCCAAATAATTTGAGAGTCTTCATCAACATATTCCAAGTCTCCCATTAAAACATAGAGATCTCTTCTCTTTTGAATAAATATAGCTCTATATTTTTCTAGCTTTTCATTAATCTAGCAAGTGAGCTACCTCTCATTTCCTTTTCTATCCACAATATATTTTCATCTATTGTCAATTCTTTGATATAGCTCTTCTATAATTGAGTCTCTAATCTCAAGAGGTGTGTATTTGATTCTAGTCATCATGAAAATTATGGCATCTTCTATCTTTTTCTTGTCCTCATCATTTATAGTATCATACCTAAAATATCTGAAAGTAGATAGACCATTACTTTCTCTAATAGATTTGCCAATTTCATCAAGTCTCTGGTCTCTTATGTACAGAAACTCTAAAATTACTTCCTTCATTAGATTCAATTCTTTCAATTTCCTCAACCTCTTCATCATCATCTTTGAGAAATAATTTTCTTTTCCTTTGTGTAGGCTTCTTGGCTGGCCTATTTGATAATGCGAGTGTGTAATGCCCCGCCTAGAGATCCTTGGAACAAGGATTCAATTCAAGCCAAGATATATTTTTTACAAGTATGAATGCACATGATAACATCATACAAGGATCCCAAATATTACAATGGAAGATTTCGCCAACAATCTGAGAAACCAACGAATCTCCAAATGTCACTACCAAACAAAAACAACAAACTATAGAGGAATGCAAAAGATTCTGAACCTAAAACACTCTGAATCCTAAATCCAATTCCAAGGTATTCAAGAACACTGAAGAGGGTAACCAAAAAACCTTTGACAAACTTTTGGTCGAACTGAAAAGTGCATGTTGTCCACCTAGACAGGTTTTTCCAAAACCTAGGCGATACTTTAAATCAGCACAATATGATACTTTCCAGTATCATATGACCTTTCTAATGAAGGTGTGCAATACAATCAAGGTTTGAGAGACACTTCTCAAGAAGCAATGTGATACTTTACCAATATCATATGACCTTTCTCCAAGAGGCATGGGATACAAGAGAGTGTCACATGATAGAATTTACAAGGGCATGCGATACTTTCCAGTATCGCTCAATTTTTCTCCTTTAGACGTGCGATAATTTAAATTATTTCCAAATGCTAATGCATGGTCACCCAGAGAAAGAAAGAATTACTCTAAGGGTGAAAACAAGGGATTAAATGGAAATGAAACCTCCACATTGGGGAGCATTGGACCCATGTAGATCGAGGAACGAACACTCGAGTGCATAAACAACAAGATGCCATGAAACAAGAAAGAGGAACATCTATCCATCTGAACCATAGTAGTAAAAAGGATGTACTAAAAGAAACATCACATTGTATAGAAGCAAAATCATTGTACAGAAATGACATCGCAATAACTAAACAACCAAACTAAGTACACAATTCCTCCCAACTATAATAGCACCATAAGACTATCATGGGTCCTAGCCATTCCCCACGTGTAACATCCCAAAGTATCGACCAAATTGTTGGAACTATCTTATGAGGGTATCACTACTAAAATGTGCTACAACATAAGAATAAGGAAATCTAACATATTGAAAGTAAAGCATTAGATATTCCAATAAATCAACCACATGATCTATCATATGCTAAATATCATACAAATAGGAAGTCTAACATGCTAAACTGATAAACAATAGATACTCCAACTAATCAAATCACATCATCTAATCATATGCTAGACATCATACTATAGGAATACGTCAAATAACTAACATCATCTAAACATGATATACAAGCATTACAATGAAAGTGTAAATCACAAGAAAGCATACTCTAGAACCCAAACTATCAAGTGAAAACATCCGGCAACAGTTGCACTGGGATAGTAAACTGTCTATATATTGGTCCCTAGTAGTGGTATAGGTAGCTACACCTCCTAACCATGTGGATCTTGTAAGTCCACTCCTTCCATGCTGATGGAGATAATGATCCAACCATAAACACACATAAAGCACAACATCCATGCCTAACACACATGCCAGACAATATAATGATAGAATCCAAGACCATGTAATAATGCAAGTACAATAAGTCCTAGTCTAACAATCTATGGGTAACTATGTAGGGACTCTGGTCAAAATTTGGTAACCCAAAATTACCTAAGATATAGCACACAAATAATGGTTCCCCTTGGTACACCCTCGAAAGGCTAACGTGTTGAAATAAATAACCATTCCCCTCAGCACAACCCTTGGGAAGTTGACCATAATTTCTTATCTTATTTTATTATCTATCAATTGATTAATTTATCACTTATTAGAAACTTCTACATGTACACCACGTCAGGGACACCACACAAGTTACAAGAGAAGCCCCTCCACTACCTTACCCTACATACCCATGCTCATCACACGATGAGTGATTGTAGGCATGCATATTCCCAACCCAACCCCTCATGAACATAACTCCACTGAAATAGAATGGGAGGTTGGGCCTTGCAAGTCACCCAAAAAATGCACGTGCACATGCTCGTGTGTGGTGCACCAGCATCACAAAGATCAAACACAAGGGCTAGATGAGATCACAAGAAGAAATAACAAGATGAGAACACAAGCAAAAATAACACTCAACCAAATAAAAACTCAGGAGGATGGATGGGGTATGCATCCCAATGAGCTACAAAACCATACATCATGAACTTACTCAACTAGCCCCATTCTAGGAGTATGGATTCTACATGAATCCCAATGATGCAACAAGACCAAATATCATGAACTCAATCAATTGGCCTCAATCCAAGAGTATGGATTCTACATGAATCCTAGTGTCCACAAAATAATAATAAGGGTCCAAGAGAAACCATAACACCAGGTATAAAATCACTCAACCAAACACAAAGTTGGGAGTAATGTGACACACATCCCAATGCAAACATAAAAGTTCAACAATGGTCTAACTAACATTCAAACAAATGATCCAGGTCCACGACCAAACTCATGCCAAGAAAACTTGAGAAAATAGTGTGGCACACAAAATGAGGTAAAAACCCCAAAAATCCAATAAAATTTGGGTTCATACACCATATGCAAAAACGGCCAACATAATGGTGCCAAACCCAAAACCCCCATTCTAAAAATAGGTAAAATATTCATACTTGACCAACTAGGAAAAACCAGTGAACAAAAATGGAGGGGAATGCTAGTTAGTAGTCTCCTAACAAATGGCGACCAAAAATAGAAGTTGAAATAGAGCAAAAACAATAAAACAGAAGAGACCTACCTCACAACCAAAAGGGGAAAAATAAGAATATGAACCATAAAATAAAAACCTTGCAAAAGTAGATAGAAATTGTGGCAATCCAAGCTCTCCTTCAGTTGGATCCAACAAGACCAACCTCATGACGATCCCATGCTCGTAGCTCCTACAACAAACAAAATGATCTTTCCTTGTGAAGAGTATTTTGGGTTTTACTCTCAAACTTTCTAATTCAAAAGTGAGAAGTGGGGAATTAAATTCATTTTTCAATACTTATTCACTTTTCGAGTGAATAACTTATTAGGGAAAATAACTAGCCAACCTAGTTAAACACTGAATCGACCCAAATGAAAATAATTTATTTCTAGAATTAGGAATTCATCTATGGTAAAGCTACTAGAAATTAAAATAAAATAAAATAAAGCTCAAAAACCCCAAAATTATAGAATTTTCCTTAACAACTTTCGCGATAATGCAAACTCTAAATGCACAAACATGCTTACTAGTCCAATCACATTATGCAAATGAGTTAAGATTTAATAATCACTGAAAGGATTAATTAAACAACTAAAATAAGGATACGTCAACCATATAGGGATGACATTGGTAAAGTATGAATAGATGAATCACTAACTCCATGTGCCACTATCAGGAATATAAATCTTGCACACTAAAACACACGATCAAGTGCAATTGCATATAATAACATAACCAAAGCAATAAATGCATTAAATCACCTAATTTAACCATTTATTTAGTTATACTAAAATAATCTATTTACATCACTCACATTCACATATAGCATAATGAAGCAAGAATGAAGTAAATAATCATAGCAATAAATCCATCACATAACATAATCAGAGATATTTCCAAATACCAGATAACCAGATATCATCAAAAAACATATTGTCATCCCAAAATTGCATCAATGTAGTATGATCAAATAAATAGCATATTAGTCTAACATATATGATACTGAAATCAAAGTATAACATTCTACCCTTAGGTCATCTCAAATGTAAAACATAACATGAGTAACAAGTATCTCTCAGATTAAAGCATAACAAGGTAAATATCGCAAAACCAATGAATCCAACATGGACAATTCATTTCTAATTGTTTAATCATTTAATAATGGTAGTTTACACAACATGAAAAGGAACTTAAAATAAGAGAACATAGTCATAAACATGACTAACCACTACTATAGGAACCTAGTCTAGTGTAGCACGGTAACAGTACATAGTGCAATCTCTGCACACATCTTAGGGTAACCATAAAATAACATCATGATACCACATCGATCCTAGTAACCACTGGCACAAACCTTAGTGAACCATAAATCACATCATAATCTCATAAATCATTCATAAGCATAATCAAAGTAACTGATATAGTAACCTAAATCAAATCACCTCAAGGATGTAGACCACTCATGGTCTCAATCATGCTCCCTTCTCAAGAAAGATCATCAAGGTTGCATCCATCAATATGGCCCACTAAAATCAAATGGGAGAGGCACTACATCATCCCCCTCAAAGATTAGGTTTACTCCTTGAAGCCTGCAATCCAAGAATAGAAACCAAAACACACCAAGAGCAAAATCAAAACTGAGCAATAAGGATGACTCAAACTCCTTCATAAGTCCAACCAAATCACTCCAACATTCTCAAACCATCATGCAAACCCCCAAATAGGTCAACCATAAGAGAATAGGTGTCACACAAACATAAGGTCCTCCAACAAGGAACCTCCTATGTGTTAGGAAAACCCATCTAGCCATAAAGTCAACAATACAAGGTAAGGAAAAAGTCACTCTACCTCATCCATAGGTGCCCAACTACAACATGCACCTACCACATGACTGTAAAACCAAGTCAAAACACTACACACTTACAACAAGAGTTGGAATCATGGAGAATAACCATCCCAAAATTCCCAAGAATACTAACATGTTGCACATGAGCATCCTAGAATCCACGTAAACTCACCCTTTGAACATAGAGGATGACAGTTTACCAAAAAAAATGTGCACTCAAAAGGATTCTCACCACTACTAGCTACCAAGCATAGGAGCAATGATTCTCTCTCTAAAGTACAAAAGTTCAACTATCACTAGGACTAGGGCTACGTAACCCAACCAAACAAGATATCGCCTTTCCACAAGGTTACAAAGAACTTCATTCACTGACAAAATCATGGAATAATTGCATACCAACTCATAAGATGGTAACATTTGTCCAAAAATATCATGTCCCTCTAGTAACATGTTGGGGATACCACACCCAACCTACTACTAAACTCAATCTCCAGCCTCAAGCCAATTGTTAATAAGCAACTTGGCTGAGACAAGTTAGAAATAGGGATTACTGAGAGGGGGGGTGAATCACTATTCTACAAATTTTTTTTGCCAACTAGATATTATTACTTACTTTAAACCATGTATAACAAAGAAATAAAGTAATGTTGAATAGTAACAGTAACAATAAGAATACACAAAGATAACTCATGACACCATATTTTGTTAACTGGGAAAACCTTGGCCAAGGGAAAACCCCAGTGGGGATAATACCCACTAGATAATATACTAATATATAAGTTCCTTGTTAGAGGATGGACCCTATTAGGAGTCAATGAGAAAATTCAATATAAGGAATCCATGTTAAGAGACTTTGAATCCCTATTAGGAGTTGTGATATAATGTATGCAATAAGAGCCCACTGCCCAAACATGCAATTTCAACTACAAGAAGAGTTCACTGCTCAAACAAGTAATTTATTGTTATTTGCCTTCTTTGTCTAATATTTGATCTTTAGCTCAATCTTAGATCACTAGATAAAACTTCACATCTATCACTTTCACAAAAGTTTTCTCACTTCACAATAACATAAACTCACAAGTTTGCACATACAAGCACACCTACCTCTTATCACAAGAAGTCCTTTACATAAATACCATGCCTTTACATAAATTACAGCTAGGTTGGCTAAGACCACAATTCACTTTTCCAAGTTAGAGTAAACATCTAAGATGTCAGCCCTAATTGGACAAGTAATTGTTTTGCAACCAAAATAATTATTTCCTTCAATTTTGTTGTCCTGCTTCATCAAAACATGATTGTCTTTGTTCCATATAGCCTATACAAACTTTAAAGGTTATACACATCATCACCAACATGTATGCTATCTCCATGTAACTTTTCTTGTCATAATATGATGTCTGTAACATGTTATAGACAAAATAATACATTGTTGTAAACCAAATTCTACACTTAGACAATTTTTTGATTACCAAATACTAAGTATCTATATTATTGAGGTTTCCTATCAACATGTACATCATGTGTTGCCATTAATGACAATAATTAAATATCACTATTAGCCAATTGTCAACAATCTCCCCCTTTGGCATTGATGGCAACAAAATAGGGAAAATTTGGCTAAGTGACAAAAACAAAAGTAAATAACACCTTACATCTAATAGTTAAGTTTTTACATATGCTTCGCCTTACAATATACTTTATACTTTTACAATCTCCACATGTATCTCTCCCTTTTTTATCTTTCCAACAAATGACATTTATAAAATTTTCACATAAATCTCTCCCCCTTTCACATCAATGAAAAAGGTCAAATTGTCAAGATTCAGTCCAAAAACTACCAAAATTGTTGTCTTCCCATTATGCTGATATTATCTTCATACAATCATCAAAAATAGTCTTCAAACTATCCATACCTTTGTTCCATGTCCCTTTGGTAGACTCTGCTAATATGAGAATTGCACATAATGCATATGATGCAATCTCAACTACATTGATATCTGAATACAAAAAGTTTATATATGTATCCTTGGCATTGGAAAATTCCTCTAGTTGCTTCTCAACAAATGATAACTTTAGAGAAATAAATTCTCTAAATTTGGATGTTCTCTTCAAGATCTACTCTTTCTAAAGTTTTAGTTTCTTGATCTCATTGTGAACACTGGCAACTTAACTCTCAAAATCATCAACTTTGCTAGATGGGTGCTGGATTAGGCTAGATAAAGCCTCTAACTCATTCAGCTTTGCTTCTATTTGACTATCCAAATATTTAGTCAGTTTGTATGATAAGTTACACTTAACATACAAAGATTTCCCTTCCTGTTGGAATTTTTGAAGTTTTTTTATGCATGTATCAATATTTACTAAGTCGTTCTTGATGTTCTAGCAGCTGGTGCTAAATAGGTTAGCATCATGGGAAATTTGAGCCTTTGCCTCTGCAACATTTAGAAAATTAGTAAACTCTTTATTAAAACACTTTAGCACTACTTGTGCTCTCTATTCAAGATCTGACTCAATATGTTGTACTATTAAAGTACCATGTAATCTATCAATCACTTGCATTAATGATCTCTACAAACTTTTCACTAATTTATTCTTTTGTATGAGTTTGGATAGGGATGAAATCATATCAGTCTAATCATCATCATTAGTAGCCAAACTTGCAAGAGAGAGTAGAGTAGATGAACTAGATGGTTGAGTCTCATCCTCCCTCTGTTCCTTTGTTGTTTTTTTAGTTTTCCTCTCTTCCTCTTCCTTCCTTTCCTTTTCCTCTCTTTCTTTCTTCTCTTCTGATCTTCTCCTCTCTTCTTCTTCTATTTTCTTTTTCTTTTCTTCTTTTGCAATTGTTCTCTTGTCTTCATATGCTTTTATTTTCCTTTATTCCTCAAGCAACTGATGCTTGCCTTACTCTATCTTCTACTTTTCTACTTCTACTAGCCTCTTCTCTTCCTCAATTTTGTTCAAATTTTCTTCAACATCTTCAGTATCTGGTACAATTGGTTTGGAACCACCAAATGGATTGGTATCATCAATGTTAAGAATAACATTGGTTTGATCAATCTTCATGGTATCACCACTTACTAATACTTCCAAGGTTCTGGGAGCTGAAGGAGATGTTGCCTACAACTTTGACAACATCTTACTAATAGTTGATGATGTCTCCTTTCTCAATTTATCCTTCTCACCAACCATAAATAAGAATAGCCTAAACTTATTCCTCAAGTATGGTGTGAGGTTATTCAGTAATATCTTAACTTCATCTTCATCATTAGTCTTGCAAATGGTTCTTAGCATAGACTTCCAAAGTTCAAGATTTTCTTCTCTTGTTGGAGTCTTCTTCTCTATTAATCTCTCATAGACTTTATGGTTCACAACTCCTTTGATACCCTTCATACTTAAATCATTTGCAATGATATGTCTCATAGTAGATATATCAATTTGATCCTTCTCGAAGTTATTATATAAATCATAAAACTTGCTCATCTAAAAAAAGTTTCCCTCATTTGCAATCGTTGTGTTTATCTTCTCAATCTTCAGCTTCCAAGGTTGTCAAGCTTTTCTTGTTGCTTTTTTAGGTGGAGTCACCTTTTCAACTTGTTTGGTTTCTTGTTCCTCAACATCTTCATCATCACTAGATTCAATTGTAAACAATGCTTTCTACCTCTTGCCAGGTCCAATAGCCATCTATTTGACTATCTTTTCCTTTGTAGTCACTACTTCAACTAATCTCTCTGATTTTCTATTATGTTTACTGAGCTAAACATTGGACACTGCTACATATGGAATGCTCTATCCTGAATTTGTCTCAACAACTAAAACTAACAAGGGTTGTATGTTTAATACACCTTGCTTCATTGTATGTCTCATGACCTCATATTCACTTTCTAACATTTCAGCCACAGATAGTGCCTTCTTCGTGATTGATTCAACCTTCTTGTGTGATGCCTTCTCTAAGGTTGTTTGATGAGCATGTTGAATGATCTCATCAAAGGTGCCAAATCTATACTCAGCTTTATCTTTCTTTGAATTCAACAAAAAATCAATGTATTCAACTAGAACATCATCACTCAACTCATAGCTCAAGGGATCCAAAAATATTTCCCAAGGTTCCACTGCTTGAATGTAAGTGTGATCTATATCAGCTAGAATACATATATCCTCCTTGAATCTATCCACAATTTTTGGTGAAATCCTAAATCTCTATTTCATCTCATTTTGGAATGTCCTCATAATTAGGTTTCCATTGTTCAATACTTTGTCTACAGGGTGCCTTTTGCATACCTCTAATCTTTTCCATAATGCATCTGTCACTACTCATTATATTTGTTATTGACAAGTGAGGAAATCTTTTCAGTACATGGAAGAATATGTGATTTATCAATGATTGGAATCTAAATACACCATTCTTTGTTCTCTTAATCTTTTCAAGGTTTTCCAAGAGTTGCATCCTCGGTATTTCACTCAAATTAACTTTCTCTTTCTCAATACATATCTTGTAAGTTGAATAAATAAATCTTGGTGAAATTTCATCTATCTTAGAACTTGCACAAATTGAATAAGCAATAATTTTGCTAAGAAATCTCACATCATCCTGCTTGATGAAACTAATTACCATAGCCTTCCCATTGTATATTGCATTAGTATAACTTTCTACTTTCTTCTTAACCATCTTTTCACCTATAGGTACACTGCCTTGTTTGCAAAGACCAGTTACCTCATGTATAAGGTTGGCAGAAATGTCTACTATATCATCTTGCATCCATAATTTTCCATCATGTATTCTGCTTAGTGTAATTTGTGTCTAACCATCTATATCTAGTTCATAGTAGAAATGATACTTAAATAGGTCTAATTCATTTAAGTGTTCAAATCTAGGCTTCACAGTCATGTCATGATTAAAGACTAGTTCCATATCTTTATTCATATATTCACTACCAATTGACTCAAACTTGCAATTCAAATAATTTTTTATCTTCAAGGTAAACTACATTGTTTGGAGTGATAGATAGTGTAGAGTTAAGGTTTCCATCACTAGGTTTTACAAAAACTATCTTAAACTTAGGTCTATCCTCATTTTCAACATTGTGAACAATGACATATCCATGATCTTTATCAATATGAACTTTTACTGAACAAGTTTGTAAAAAAATGATAAGATATCTCTTTCTAAAAAATAGAATTTTTGATGAAATCACTCTAACAAGTTGATTCTAAATTCTCTTCACTTCAACTGTATTTGCAATGAAGTAAAACTCAATTTTGTACTCCTTTTATCCATCAACTTGAAACTGCATTAATTGCGTACTTCACAAATATGAAAAAGTTGTCAAGTACATTCTGTAATTAGATAACTACTCAAACTCATCCATATGATCTTCAAATGTCATCTGAGGTTTACTATAGCATCCTTTCATCATGACAATCATCCACAAAACTTCGCATAATGAAATTCTCTGCAAAAACTTACTTTTCATCTTTTGTTATAGAGTCATTATTTACTACAATACCAATAACTCTGAATTTCATCATAACTTGTTTAGATAAGCTCCAAATAATAAGTGAGCCTAGGTACCATTTAAACATAACTGGATACACCTTTTCCCAACTTCTCTACCTCTAATTCAATCTTTAAATGAAGTTCTCAAATTTTGATGTTGTGAACAAGCTTAATTCAACTTACTTGAATCAAACTCAACAATTGACTTTGAATCTTATCATCATCTAACTTTTCTTTTGAGATATATGTTCCTTTCATGAATGGTTCATTAAGTTCTTCTTGAATTTCACTCACAATGTTTATTTGTTCTTCATTTTTAGTTCCAAAGTTCCTTTCATGGTTCTTTCTATCATTCCTTTTGTTTCCAAAGTTTCTTCCATTGTTCCTTCTGCCTATGAAGTTTTTGTCCATTCTATAGTACCTCATTGTGTGTCCAAAGTTGTTGCATAACTAACATATAGGTGCTCTATTTCTAGGATTCTGTTTATCATTAGGTGCATGACAATTCTGAGCAATGTGTCCTAAGTTGTTACACTTATAACACATGATCTATCTTTTGTCATAATAGGATCTTCTTTCTCTCAATGTCCTTTCATTATATCTTCTTCTATCTATAGGGTTAGTATTTCTAGACATTCTACTATTTCTTCTATCATTATCATACTTAGGTTTCCTACAATAAATTGCATTATGAACCATACCATGAAAATTATGACAATAAAAATCCTTAACATGATTAAATGACTTATTAGTAAAATTTCTTTTCATATGATCTATTTCATTACATAAAAAGCACTTACCTCTAAATTCATACCTAGTTGTCTTGGGAGTCTCCATTTGCTTAGATTCATCCAACATTTCAACTTCATTGTTTTTCTCAACTTCTTTAGGCTTCTCAGAAGATTGATTGGATTCAATCTTATCATTACATTTGTCTTTTTCTTTCAGATCTGATCTAATCTTAGGTTTCTTTGTAGACATGTTAATTAGATAACCAAGACTAATCCTGTCATAAAGTCTCTATATAGACATTGAATCATCAAGATTTTCTCTGCTAGAATAAAGCTTCTCAAGTTGTTGTTTGTGCTGTGTCAATTCACCTTTCACAATATTATTGTACTTATGGAGTTCTTAATGATCTTCTTTCAATGTTTCAAACTTAGATGTTTTCTTTGCTAGACTTGCTCTCATATCTTCATTTTCAGTCTTCAAATTAGATTCAACTTTGCTAAGATCATTTCTCAAAGTCAAGTTCAGATTTGTAATCTTCAATTCGTGCTTCAAGATCTTTTACTTTGTCTTCAACTTTCAATAGTCATCATCATTAGTTCCAAATTCAGTACATCCAGGCTTTGATTTCAGATGTTCAATCTTTTCCTTCGACTGACCAATGTATACTTTGGAGTCTTCATATATGTCCTTCAACTTATCTCTTTCTTCAGTAAGGAGATCAATTTGTTCAAGAGCTTTTTTAAGGTTCTTCATCAACTATTCCATATCCATAGGGATCTTACTTAAGTTGTTAAGCCTCTTCAAAGTAATTGTGCTCTGATACCAATTGTTAGAAATAGGGATTACTAAGAGGGGGGGGGGATGGCGTGTGAATTAGTAATCTACAAACTTTAGTCAGCAACTGGATATTATTACTTACTTTAAACCATGCATAACAAAGCAATAAAGTAATGTTGAATAGTAACAATAACAATACAAAAAGATAACTCATGACACCATATTTTGTTAACTAGGGAAACCTTGGCCAAGGGAAAACCCCAATGGGGATGATACCCACTAGATAATATACTAATATATAAGTTCCTTGTTAGAGGATGGACCTCATTAGGATTCAATGACATAATTTAGTATAAGGAGTCCTTGTTAGGAGACTTTGAATCCCTGTTAGGAGATTCCAACCCTATTAGGAGTTGTGGTATAAGGTATGCAAGAAGAGCCCACTGCCCAAACATACAATTTCAACTACAAGAAGAGCTCACTACTCAAACAAGTAAATTATTTTTATTTTCCTTCCTTTTCTGATCTCTAATCTTCATCTTGATCTTGGATCACCAGATAAAACTTCCCATATATCGCTTTCACAAAAGTTTGCTCACTTCACAATAACATAAACTCACAAGTTCGCACATACAAGCACACCTCTTGTTGCAAGAAGTCCTTTACATAAATACCATGCCTTTACATAAATTACTATTGGGTCGGCTAAGACCACAATTCACTTTTCCAAGTTAGAGTAAACATCTAGGATGTCGGCCCTAATTGGACAAGTAATTATTTTGCAACCAAAACAATTATTTCCTTCAATTTTGTTGTCCTGCTTCATCAAAACATGACTATCTTTGTTTTGTATAGTCTGTACAAACTTCTGAGGTTATACATGTCATCACCAACATGTATACTATCTCCATGTAACTTTGCTTGTCATAATATGACGTCTGCAACATGTTATAAACAAAACAATACACTGTTGTAAACCAAATTCTATACTTAGACAATTTTTTGATTACCAAAAACTAAGTATCTATATTTCTAAGATTTCCTATCAACATGTACATCATGTGTTGCCACTAATGACAACAATTACATATCACTATTAGCCAATTGTCAACAAGACACTCCTCTAAAAGATACAAGGTTAGAGAGATCAAAACTACAGAGCATTAGGGCTGAGGGGGAGTCACTCCCAACCTCTGCACTAAATCAGCCCAAGATGCATTAGGGAAAACTCACAATTCCACCAACCATTGAAATACTCATCTAAAACTAACTAAGCTAGAGCCATAACCATGCTAGCCTACATTCTCAAGAAAGAAAAGGATATAAAGATGCACCAAAATCAACATCCCAAAAGGTGGATCTAGACTCATTAAAAGACTAAGTCACTCTCAAAAAAAAAGGAAACATCCACCTCAAACAAGGAATGCTCACAAACCACACTTCACCTCACAAGGGCGGGTTAGTGTTATAGGAAACACACAAACCCAAGCATGAATCCCAACAAGTACCTAGTAGATTATGAAGATTTGTTAACACATCCCTAAGAATAACATGAAGGGTTACACTTCTCCAATGGCCATAAATGTGATATGTCATGATTGAATTGGCCTCTACTCAATAAAGGGTACTTGGGACCTTGATCTACACCTTGGGAAGTACAAAAGAGTTGCTTGTTATTTCCTAGGTGAAATTTTTGCATTAGCACAGTCTTGCATGAAGTTTCTCAACAAACTAGGTGAGAAAATACAATGAACCAGGTGAGAAAACACATCATCACTTGTTTCTCGCATGAAATTTCAAATCAGCACAAAAATTGCCTTCACTCTAGAGGCCATAACTTTTACGTCTAGACTTTCATTGACTCCATTTGAAAAGTGTTGGAAAGATATCGACAAGGATCACAACATGATAGTGCTTAAAGAGTCCTAAGACCGAAGAGTTTGAATCACCACACAAGATAAACCATCATAGGTAACTCAAACTATCTCAGCTACCAAGACAAGCAATGGACAAAACATCCAAAACAACCAAAGAGAAGACATGTCCAAAATGACATAAGGAATGAAATGAAAGCAAAGGTAATACAAACACTAAAACCATCATTACTTCTCTTTCATAATTTCATTAGTTAAACAGAACACAAGCACTCATGCACAATAAATTTTTGCATTAGCACAGTCTTGCATGAAGTTTCTCAACAAACTAGGTGAGAAAATACAATGAACCAGGTGAGAAAACACATCATCACTTGTTTCTCGCACGAAATTTCAAATCAGCACAAAAATTGCCTTCACTCTAGAGGCCATAACTTTTACGTCTAGACTTTCATTGGCTCCATTTGAAAAGTGTTGGAAAGATATCGACAAGGATCACAACATGATAGTGCTTAAAGAGTCCTAAGACCTAAGAGTTTGAATCACCACACAAGATAAACCATCATAGGTAACTCAAATTGTCTCAACTACCAAGACAAGCAATGGACAAAACATCCAAAACAACCAAAGAGAAGACATGTCCAAAATGACATAAGGAATGAAATGAAAGCAAAGGTAATACAAACACTAAAACCATCATTACTTCTCTTTCATAATTTCATTAGTTAAACAGAACATAAGCACTCATGCACAATAAAACCAAAAGGTTTTCAAAGCAAGGGTTCCAAGAGTCACTTCCCAAACAACAAGTACCTATCTTTTCAAATTTATTTCCAGGATAACATTGTGTTTAATCATCACTTAAATCATCCAATTACACTAACAACTTTACATCTACCACAAGCACACTAGTATGTTCTCTATGATATTATCTCTTGTATGTACTACCAAAGGTTTGAAATGAACATGATGGAGTCACAACACACAATAGGGCAGCAGTAAAACACAATTAGAATAGTCATCATTAAACATAATCAAAAGGCCCAAATGGAAGAATTGTAAACTCCAATAGTAAATCACAAAAGAGCTCATTTCAACAATAATTCACATGTGACAACAACCACAAAGAGAACGATAGAAAAAAAATTGATGACCAGTCCAAGAAAGGAAAATATTGAAAACCAATGCTAACCCAACAACATGAGGAAAGTACCTCCAACCAAATAAAATAAGGCATAAAAAAAATCACATTACATGTGATGACTAAGAACAGTCACACAAGAGAAATAAAACACCATATAATGCTAAGGAATACATCATCCCAACAGTGTTTAAGAATGCACTCACACACATCAAGCAGTATACCATCATAACCTCATGCATATGCAGACTACAATAATCTTCTTAATTATTTTTCCATGCAATATAACATTTATATATCCATCAATTTAATAAAATTTTCATAAACTTATGAAGCAATCAGATTGGGGACTTAAGTCATTAACCCAAAGGATCTAATGGGAAACCTACTTATTTGAAATGATTCACAATAAACACTCATTTTCTAATGAAGGGAACCATTTCATTACTATGTTGACATAACACAAAATTGCAAATAAGATTCATTTATTTACTTACAAATAGGAGAAAATAGGGAAACAATGCACCTTACTCCACAAGGAGAAACAAAAAGAGGCACTCAAAGCCAACACCTAGATACCAATCAGTGGCTCCATCCAAAAGGGTCACACACACAACCAACCAAACAAGACACATCAAATCTGTCTACAAAACAAAGAAAGACTCATTTCCTTCTTCTCATAGTGCTCTAGTCACATCTACTAAACAATAAAGTCCATCACAAGTAGATACCAAAGCAAAAAAACTCATGATCTCTCACCAAGATGCTCACACTCACACAACACAGCATCAACCATAAGGGCAAAATATACATAGAGATCCCAATGTTTAAACATGGGTTCCGATACTAGACGTAATGCCCCACTCGGAGATCCATGGAACAAGGGTTCAATTCAAGCCAAGATAAAAAAAAATTACAAGTATGAGTGCACATGACAAAATAATATAGGGATCACAAAGATCATAACAGAAGACTTCACCAACAATCTGAGCAACTAATGAATCTTCAAACACTACTACCAAACAAAATTGACAAACCACAAAGCAATGCAAACAATTTCAAATCTAAAACATTTTGAATCCTAAATACAATTCCAAGGTATTCAATAACACCAAAGAGGGTAAGAAAAACACCAGATAAAAACTTCTGATCAAACCAAAAAGTGCCTAATGTTTTCTCGGACAGGTTTTTTCAAAACCCAGGTGATACTTTAAATTAGCACAGTATGATACTTTCTAGTATCATACAACCTTTCTAATGAAGTTGTGCAATACAATAAGGGTTTGGTCGACACTTCTCAAGAAGACATGCAATACTTTACTAGTATCATATGACCTTTCTTCAGGAGGCGTACAATACAACAGAGTGTCGCACAATAGAGTTTACAAGGGCATGTGATACTTTCCAACATCGCACAATTTTTCTCCTTTGGACATGCAATACTTTAAATTATCGCCCAATGCTAGTACATGGTCACCTAGAGAAAGAAAGAATTACTCTATGGGCCAAAACAAAGGATAAAATAGAAATCAAACCTCCACATTGGGGGGTACCAAATCCACATAGATCGAGGAATGAACACTCGAGTGCATAAACAACAAGATACCATGAAACAAGAAAGAGAAACATCTATCCATCTAAACCATAGTAGTAAAAAGGACATACTTAAAGCAACATCATAGTGTACAAAAGAAACATCACAATTTAAAAAAATAACATTGTAATAATTGAAAAACCAAACTAAGTACGTGGTTCCTCCCAACCATAATAGCATCATAAGACCGTCATGGGTCCTAGCCATCCCTCACGCATAACATCCCAAGCCACTGACCAGATCATCAAAACTATCTTATGAGGACTTCACTACTAAAACGTGCTACAACATAAGAATAAGGAAATCTAACATGCTAAAAGTAAAGAATTAAATATTCTAATAAATCAAACACATCATCTATCATATGCTAAACACCATATGAATAGAAAATCTAACATGCTAAACCAATAAGCAATAGATACTCCAACTAATCAAATCACATCATCTAATCATATGCTAAACATCATAATATAGGAATGTGTCAAATAACTAACATCAGCTAAAAGTGATATCCAAGCATACCAATGAAAGTGTAAATCACAAGAAAGAATACTCTGGAACCTGAAGTAATAAGTGAAAACATCCAGCAACAGTCACGCTGGGATAGTAGACCATCTCTGTACATTGGTCCCCAGTAGTAGTATAGGTAGCTACACCTCCCAACCATGTGGAACCTATAGGTCCACTCCCACCATGCTAATGGAGATAATGTTTCAACCAAAAATACACATAAAGCATAATGTCCATGGCTAACACTCACACCAAATAATATGACGACAAAATCCAAGACCATGCAACAATGCAAGTACAATAGGTCCTACTTTGACAATCTATGGGTAACTATGTAGGACTCTGGTGGAGAGTTGGTAACTCAGGATTACCCAAGTTGTAGCACACAAATAATTGTTCCCCTCGGTGGTAACATACTGAAATAAATAATCATTCCCCTTGGCACCACCCTCAAGAGGCTGACCATAATTTCTTATCTTATTTAATTATCTATCAATTAATTAAGTTATCACTTATTAGAAACTTCTGCATGGACACTACACGGATTATGAGAGAAGCCCCTCCATCACCTTACCCTATATACCCATGCTCATCACATGATGAGTGCCCATAGGCATGCATATTCCCAACCCAACCCCACATGAACATAACTCCATTGAAATAGAATGGGAGGTCGGGCCTCGCAAGTCACCTAACAAATGCATGTGCACATGCTTGTGTGTGGTGTACTACCATCACAAAGATCAAACAAGGGATGGATGAGAACACAAGTAGAAATAACACTCAACCAAATAATAACTCAAAAGGACGAATGCAACATGCATCCCAATGAACAACAAAACTATACATCATGAACTTACTCAATTGGCCTCAATCTGGGAGTATGGATTCTACACGAATCCCAATGATGCAACAAGACCAAACATCATAAATTCACTCAATTGGCCTCAATCTAGGGGTATGGATTCTACATGAATCCTAGTGTCCACGAAAAAATAACAAGGGTCCAAGAGAAACCATAACACCAAGTATAAAATTGCTCACCCGAACATAAAGTTGGGAGTACGAATGTGATATGCATCCCAATGCAAACATAAAAGTGCAAGAATAGTTTGAATTACATCCAAACAGATGATCTAGGTCCATGACCAAACTCATGCCAAGAAAACCTAAGAAAATAGGGTGGCACATAAAATGAGGTAAAAACCCCAAAAAATGGAAAACTTCAAAATTAGAACCCATTTGGTCTTTGGGCACAAAAACCCTGAAAATCTAATAAAATTTGGGTTTAAACACCGTATGCAAAAATGGCTAGCATAATGACACAAAACCCCAAACCCCCATCTCGAAAATAGGGAAAATGTTCATACTCGACCAACTGGGCAAAACCAGTGAACAAAAATGGAGGGGAACACTAGTTCTTAGCTTGCTAACAAACATCTACCAAAAATAAAAGCTATAATGGTGTAGAAATAATAAAATAGGAGAGCCCTACCTCACAACCAAAATGGGAAAAATAGGAATATGAACCATAAAATAAAAACCCCATAGAAGAAGATAGAATTGTGGCAATCCAAGGTCTCCCTAAGCTGGATCCAACGAGACCAAACTCGTGACTATCCCACACCCGTAGCTTCCACAATGAACAAAACAATATTTCCTCATGAAAAAGATTTTGGGTTTTACTCTCAAACTTTCTAATTCAAAAGTGAGAAGTGGGGAATTAAATTACTTTTTCAATACTTATTCACTTTTTGAGTGAATAATCGAATAGGGAAAATAACCAGCCAACCTAGGTAAACCCTGAATCGACCCAAACGAAAATAGGCTATTCCTAGAAATAGGAATTCATCTATGGAAAAGTTGTTTGAAATTAAAATAAAATAAAATAAAGCCCAAAAATCACAAAATCACAAAATTTTCCTTAACAACTTTCACGACAATGTGAAACTCTAAATGCATTGACATGCTTACTGGTCCAATCACATTATGTAAATGAGTTTAGGTTTAATAATCACCAAAATGATTAATTTGATGTAGCACAAGGTAGGATAATCCCTAAAGGAGATGTCCTAGCCCCCAAAAAATAACCACACAGTAGAAACAGAATAACAATGCAAGATCTAATACCAAATTACAACAATTTATTCATAAAATAGCTGTTACATGCAATGTGTCAGGTTGTAAGACCTTCCTGGTTATGGCCAAATAAAAAGTAAGTAATAGTTCTAAAATATCCCTCAAGATCCAATCCAAACACTATCCCAACTAGCCCAAATCTATAATATAGCAGCAATCTGGAAGAAACCACCAAGGAAATCTCAACTTGTGTTTACGAGCCCACCAAGCAATCTCCTTATTTTCTAGCCACAACCCTAGCTCTAATCCAAATTTATCCAAGATATATATGTAAACCACCTCACATTTGGTGCTATGTCCACACACTCAAAACTTCATCACAATCCTATTGTAAATTTCCTTCCATTCAGTGCACTATCAACAGACTGAAGAAAACTCACCCTTCAATTGCTCCCACACTCACTTCTCCTCTGAATAAATGAATCACTCCATCCATGAATGAATAAAAGACTCCAAAAGACCCCTACTTATACCCAACTAGGTCAAAAGTTGGCCTATAAATTACAAATTAAATAAAGCTAAAATTAAATACTTGAAGAGCCACAAATCAGCCTCCAACAATAATTAAATGTCCAAAAATTGATACTGAGAAAAATTGTAATATCTCCTAGTCTCAATTGAATTAGAACTCATGCTTCAAACTAAAGAAATTAATTTATGTCCTCTACAACCCTTTAAATTTAAAAATGGTTGATTCATTAAGGATATCTGTGCATCCA
Organism: Cupressus sempervirens; assembly: GCA_028749045.1. Classification (NCBI taxonomy): domain Eukaryota; kingdom Viridiplantae; phylum Streptophyta; class Pinopsida; order Cupressales; family Cupressaceae; genus Cupressus; species Cupressus sempervirens. Next base: position 693,750,610 of record CM053789.1, on the reverse strand, counting down.
TCCCAAAAGTCATGCATAGAAACCTATCGCGCAAACTACCAAAAATTGATACTATAGGAGAATCACCATATCTACCAACTTATAATGAATTATGACTTGAAAGTTTGATAAAAGGAATTAATATAGGCCCTCTTAAATCCTTAAAATTTTAATTCTCTCATCCATTGCAAAAAATTAGTTACATGGCTTGCAACAGGCACCCAAAAACTAGAAAATGCAGCTCTAGTAGCAAGGTAAAAATGGCTCAAACTTCAACTCAATCCATCCAATCTCTATGAAATCATGAGGAAAGGTTACCAAATGTGTCTCCAAAAAACCCCTAACCATTAAAATAATAACTCCACCAAAATCCAAGCTTGATGCTCCTACATCAAACTCCTCGGGTAAATAGAAAAGTATGTCCCATTCTTTGATGCCCAAAGAAAGATCTGCAACCAACTTCATCTTTACCAAAGGATTCCACTCCATCAAAGTCAATATAAAAAATATAAAAATCAACCATCTATGCTTCATACATTGAAACATCAAAATCAAATACATATCAGTTTCCCAATCAGCATGTTCACACCCAAGAACAAACTGAACTTAATGCTTCATTAATAAACCCTCATCCATATCAGCAACTAGTGAATCCACACCAGTAGCAAAAAACTCCATATCAATAGCAATATGTATATCTCCATCAACACATACCAAAATCTCAACAAAAACTAGCTCATTTCTCACAACAAGATGCTCTGCAACATACAAGTCACTACCAATAGCAACCGGATCATCCATGATTGAGTGCTCCACAATCTCCATGTCAGACTCAACCAGCTAATCATGAAAACCAATCTCTATACCAACATCAAAAAGGTTAGGAATATCCTCAAAAATAGCCTCAAGTTTCTCTACAAGTTTTTCATCAAACTTCACAAATTGATCAACAAAACCAACCTCTTCCATCTTGACCTTTCTATACCATCCTCTCTCACGAACAAGTCTCTTAACTAGCCAGAAAACTCTCTTCTAGATCGGTAGACTCCAACTCCACAAACATCTACAGAATTCCTTCCTCATCCTATCCTTATCTCGATTAGCTGAACTAGTTTCAAATTGAACAAGCACCTCCTTAGCTCAATCAACCAAACTAGCTTCAACCCGAGTAGACATCTCAGAAAACCTCCTCTCCAACACATCATAGAGATTTTCAATCATCTTAGGGTCCAATTCTCTTGTAGCCATCTTCCAAGATATTTACAAATCCTTTGTAACAAATCCTTCCCATGCTCCTTATGACAACCTCAAATTGTTTGCAAGTCAGATCGCAACCTGCTACCTCGCATGAACAATCAGGAACCATATCACAAGTTTAGAACCACAAATCTACAATCCACAAACTCTCATGTCTCAACAAGATCAGTCTTCCTTCTTTGCATCCATCAATCCATCTATAAGCTCTCTACAATTGCAAATTAGAACCATGATCTTTCACCTCACAACCAAGAGATCTAGGACTCTAGAAATAAAATCCACCACCAGATCAAGATCAACTCATATCTACTTCTCCAACCCAAGTCCTGGTGCATATTACCTCGACTTTGGTGATTTGTCTACATGCTCAAGAATAAACTTCACTCTAATACCACCTAATGCAATGCAAGGCAAGAAAATCCCTAAAGGAGATGTCCTAGTCCCCAGAAAATAACCACATAGCAAAAATAGAATAACAATGCAAGATCTGATATCAAATTACAATAATGTATTCATAAAATAACTATTACATGCAATGTGTAAGGTTGTAAGGCCTTCTTGGTTATGGCCAAATACAAAGCAAGTAATAGTTCTACAAGATTCCTCAAGATCCAATCCAAACACTATCCTAGCTAGCCCAAATCTGTAATATAACAGCAATCTGGAAGAAACCACCAAGGAAATCTAAACTTATGCTTGCAAGCCCACCAAGAAATCTCCTTATTTTCTAGCCATAGCCCTAGCTCTGCTCCAACTATATCCAAGATCCAAGTGTAAACTACCTCGCATTCAGTGCTCTGTCCATAGACTCTAGAAAACTTGCCCTCTAGTTATTCCCACACTCACTCCTCCTTCAAATGAATGAATCACTCCATCTATGAATGAATAAAAGACTCCACAAGACCTCTACTTATACCCAACTAGGCCACAAGTTTCCCTAGAAATTAAAAATTAAATAAAACTAAATTAAATACTTGAAGAGCCACAAGTCGGCTTCCAATAGCAATTAAATGTCCAAAAGTTGATACCCGAGAAAAATTGTGATTTCTCCTACCCTTGATTGAATTCAAACTCATGCTTCAAACTAAAGCTATTAATTTAGGTCCTCTAGAACTCTTGAAATGCACAAAAGATTATTCATTAAGGATATCTGTGCATCCATCCTGAAAGTCATGCATAGAAACCTATTGTGCAAACTGCCATAAATCGATACTCTAGGAGAATTTCCATATCTCCCAACTTATAATGAATTAGGACTTTTGACTTTGAAAAAAGGAATTACTCTAGTCCCTCTTCAATCCTTGAAATGTGAATCCTATCATTCATTTCACAAAATTAGTTACATGGCCTGTAATAGGCACCCAAAAACCAAAAAATGCAACTTCAACAGTGAGGTAAAAATGGCTCAAACTTCAACTCAATCCATCCAATCTCTATGCAATCATGGGGAAAGGTTCCCCAATGTGTCTCCAAAAAACCCCTAACCATTAAAAGCATCACTCCACCAAAATCCAAGCTCAATGCTCCTACATCATAATTAAACAATTAAAATAAAGATATGTCGATCATACAGGGACGACATTGGTAAAATATGAATGGTCGAATCATTAACTCCATGTGCCACTACCAAGAATATAAATATTGCACACTAAAACACAAGATCAAGTGTAATTTCATATAATAACATAGCCAAAGCAATAAATGCATTAAATCACCTAATTTAACCATTTATTTAGTTATACTAAAATAATCTATCTACATCACTCACGTTCGCATATAGCATAATGAAGCAAGAATGAAGTAAATAACCATAGCAATAAATCCATCACATATCATAATCAGAGATATATCCAAATATTGAATAACTAGATATCATCATAAAACATATGGTCATCTCAAAATGGCATCGTCATGCAATATGATCAACTAAACAAAATAGTAGTCTAACATCTATGATACTAAAATCAAAGGATAACATTTGACCCTCTAGTCATCTCAAATGTAAAACATAACATGAGTACCAATTATCTCTCAAACCAAAGCATAACAAGATAAATATCTGCAACACAAAACCAATGAATCCAACATGGACAATTCATTTCTAATTGTTTAAGAATTTAATAATGGTAGTTTATACAACAAGAAAAGGAACTTAAAACACATAAGTGAACACAGTCATAAACATAACTAACCATTGCTACAAGAACCTAGTCCAGTGTAGCATGATAATAGTACACAGTGCAATCTCTGCACACATCTTAGGGTAATCATGGAATAACATTATGATACCACATTGATCCTAGTAACCAGTAGTACAAACCTCAATGAACCATAAATCTCATATAATCTCATAAATCAGCCATAAGCACAATCAAAGCAATTGATACAGTAACCTAAATCGAATCACCTCAAGGGTGTAGACCACTCATTGTCTCAATCATGACCCCTTCTCAAGCAAGATCATCAAGGTTGCATCCATCAGGATGACTTACTGAAATCAAATGGGAGAGGCACTATAGGGTGCATCTTTTTTGTTTTGATTATGTCTTGACTTGTGACTATGTTGGCTTAGTCATTCTAACTGTACCCTTCTTTAAAGGTGGACTAATCTCTTGTGTTTCTTGAGTCCTTGACCTAGTGTTCTTCTGGCTTATGGGGGTAGCCAATGGCTTCTTCTTCCCTCTCTTCTTGTAAGGTTCTATAACTACAATTTATTTTCCTTTTTCCTTTTCTTCAATAGTATCTCCACCATTTCCTTCAGTAATCATCAAGAGTTCATTATGTTTTTCTTCTTCTAACTAGTACACTCTCTAATGTTTCAATCATCTTTTTTATTTTCTTATACATTTTGGGTGGGACAAAATCCATTTTGATTCTTTCCTTAGCTTGTTCATATGTGCCAAATGGTTTGGCAGTCTTGTCTGATGATTCATTAAATAAAGCTTATATTGTCTTAGTAGCCTAATCAATATTTATCTCATATTCCAAGGGTTCAAGCCATGCAAACCTTGGATTCACTACTTTCACAAGTATGGTGTTAGTATCAACAAGAAAACAAATATCATCATGATACTTCTCAACTATCTAGGGTGGAATTTTGTATGTTTGATTCATTCTCTCCTTGAACTTGTCAAAGTATTCAATCATGATACTTTCAAAATTATTGTCTAGACTTTGAATAAAATCATTGATTTGATAAATAACAGGGGTATATATTCTCCAATTGACTTGACCATATGATTGGAAATGGTTTTGCATGTAAAATAAAATGTGTACCATTAATTAACCAAATTTGGATGAATTATTCCTTGCAACCTTGATTGTCCTTATGTTCTCAATAAGTTTCCTTAGTTGTAGCTTAGCTAAGTCATATTTATGACCTTTCTTCACAATCTTATAACCCTGATCAATTTCTACACATAGAACACTATTGGATCTTCTCAATTGAATATTTTCTATGCCAAAACATATACTCCAAATTTTATTTCCAAATCTCCTATTGTGGAAAAATTCAAACCATGTCCATCCACCTGATCTTTAGTGTTAGCTTCAATTTAATTCTTTGAGGTCATACAAATGTATTTTAACTTTTCTATAGTTGTATAACCTGTGACCATGTGAATCACATCCTTTATAATTTTATCAGGTTCATCTAGCCACATTTGTATTTTGTGGACTCTACTAAACACCATACAAATCCATTTTTCTTTTTATACTTTTAGGAAATGAAAGGAATGGATGACACCTTTTGTCTCCAAATGTTTGTATTCCTCTTTTAATTTCTTGTCAATGCACAATTTTTCATAAACCTCACACAATTCATGATCTCCAACTTCAACACCTTTGTAATTTTATCAGGTTCATCTAGCCACATTTGTATGTTGTGGACTCTACTAAACACCATACAAATCCATTTTTCTTTTTATACTTTTAGGAAATGAAAGGAATGGATGACACCTTTTGTCTCCAAATGTTTGTATTCCTCTTTTAATTTCTTGTCAACACACAATTTTTCATAAACCTCACACAATTCATGATCTCCAACTTCAACAATTATGAAATGATAAAACAAACGAATATCATTTATCAGTAAAAATCTAGGTGGAATAGATGATAATGCACCCACATTATCTATTTGTGTAGACACTTTAGGATACAATTTGTATGTTATCTCTTCACAAACTTTATTTTGAATCAATTTCACAGTCTTCACCTTGGTCTTTCTCTTTGTTGATGCAGAACTTGATGACATTGTTGTGGTTTAGGGCTTCGGTAAAAATGTTCACACTTCACTGGGCTCACTTCAAATTCACCTTCGCACTTAAAATTATCTAACATATTAGCACTCACAAGATCTTTAATTTTATCACTCACACAAGTCGCTTAAATTCACTCCTTTTCTCTTGAGAATGCAAGGTGACCAAATGAACAAAACTTTCCCTATTTAATAAAAACAAAAGTAGCTTTTAATGTTCATTAGGGTGTAATAAATGATCTATACATCCTTGTACTCAGCTAGCATAGATAACTTAGTTATGCTTCATTTCTATCACCTACTCAATTATCTATGTAGTGTCATCTTCAAGATCGGTTAACACATCAATTCTACCAACTTCACGTACTCAATTAATATTATGTCTTTAGTTACTAACCATCTCGGTGTGACTTACCAACCAAGATAAATTCTAGAGTTCATGAGTTGTCCGTATGCATCATACACTATGCAGATATGGACTCTCTTCCATTATGTATTAGTAACTGATGTAAAATATATCATTAGTATTGTAGTTTTATACCTTCTTATATGCAAATTCAGAATTATTCACTCCTATTCACAGAATTATTATATGCAAATTCAGCTTGTGCCAATACCATCTCCCAATTACTCGGCTTATTCCCAACTAAACACCTCAACAAATTACCCAAGCTTCTATTCACAACCTCTATCTGTCCATCTATTTGTCGATGGAATGTAGAACTAAACTTCAATTCAGTACCCATCTTCTTCCACAAAGTCTTCCAAAAATAACCAATGAACTTACTGTCTCTATCTGAAATAATGCTTCTTGGTAATCCATGAAATCTCACAATCTCTTTAAAGAAAAATTCAGCAACATGCTCTACATATGATGTCTTCTTACATGGTATGAAATGAGCCATCTTAGAAAATCTATCCACTACAACAAATATGGAATCATACGCTTTCACTATTTTAGGCAATCCAAGAACAAAATCCATACTGATATCAGTCCAAGGTTTCTTAGGAATAGTAATAGTTGTATACAACCCAGTATTTTGATTCACTCCCTTTGCAACTTGACAAACTCCACGGCTCTTTACAAATTTCTAAACATCCTTATACATTTGTGGCCAATAATATTTCTCTTTCAGCAAACTCAATGTTTAATAAATTCCAAAATGTCCAGCTAATCCACCACTATGCTTTTCCTTAATCAAATTCAACCTCATAGGACTTCTAGGAATACATAATTGAATACCTTTGAACAACATACCTTCTTGAATGAAATACTCATCATACTTACTTATGTGATCTATCAGATTTGGTGCTCTGCACTCTCTCCATGCCTCAAAAAAATCAGGATCAGCATCATATAACTCTTTCATCTCATCAAAACCAAGAACTTCAACCTTCATTTCAGTCAACAAAGAACGTCTTCTACTCAATGCATCAGCAACTTTTTTAGTAACTCCACTCTTATGCTTGATCACAAATGTAAAACTCTGCAAATACTCAACCCACTTCATATGTCTTTGATTCAATTTATGTTGACTTCCCAAGTATTGTAAAGCTTTATGATCAGTGTACAACACAAACTCCTTAGGAATCAAATAATGTCTCCATTTCTTCAATGCTTGAACAATGGCATAGAATTCTTGATCATACACAGAATATTTCCTTTTAGCATCATTCGAATTTTCACTAAAGAAAGCAATAGGCTTACCTTCTTGACTTAATATAGCTCTTATTGTATTACCACTTGCATCACATTCAACTTGAAATATTTTGTTGAAATCAGGTAAAGCCAATAGAGGTAATTCAGCAACCTTTTGTTTCAAAGTCTCAAAACTCTTATCAGCTCCATGCATCCACTTGAATTCCTTTTTATCTCCCCTCATTATTTCAGTCATAGCATTACAAACAACACTGAAATTCTTTATAAACTTTCTGTAAAAACTAGCCAAACCATGAAATGATCTTACCTCACTTACATTCTCAGGTGTAGGCCATTCCAAAATTGCTTTAACCTTTTCAGGATCCATCTTCAAACCATCAGCTAAAATCACAAACCCCAAATACACAATCTCTTCTTGCATAAAAGAACACTTTTTTTCAGATTAATCAATAACTTTTCCTCTTTCAACCTCTGAAATACTTGCCTAATATGCTCAAGATGTTCTTCCTTAGTCTTGCTAAATATCAGAATATCATCCAAATAAACAATCACAAACTTACCCAAGAAACTTTTCAAAACTTCATTCATCAACCTCATGAAAGTACTGGGTGCATTAGTTAGACCAAAAGGCATAACCAACCATTCATACAAACCATCTTTTGTCTTGAAAGCAGTCTTCCATTCATCACCTTCTCTTATTCTAATCTGATGATAGCCACTCTTCAAATCAATCTTGGTAAAATACTTTGCTCCACTCAAACAATCCATTATGTCATCCATCCTTGGCATAGGAAACCTATATTTCACTGTTATCTTGTTAATGGCTCTGGAATCAGTACACATTCTCCATTCTCCATTCTTTTTAGGTGCTAATACAGTAGGTACAGTACATGGACTCAAGCTTTCTCTAATCAGACCTTTCTGCAATAGTTCATGCACTTGTCTGTTAAGTTCTTCATTCTTTGTAGGTGTCAATCTATGTGGTGCTTTGTTTGGAAAACTAGCTCCAGGGATCAGGTCCATACAATTACTTATACTTCTTACTGGAGGTAAACCATCAGGAATATCTTCAGCAATAATGTCTTTATACTCATTCAGCAACTCTGCAATTTCTCCTGGCACTTGGTCAATACTACTAGCTGTCACTCAGTCACCACTGACTGGCACTCAGTTAACATTATTTTCTGGCACTTGGTCTCCATTGACAAAACTCAATTTTCTTAGAATTATAGCAAAACAAACTTGATTCTTTTTCACTTCTTTTTCAAATTATTTCCCATTAACCATGCAAATTTTTATAGCAGTACAATTAACCTCATCTGGAACTTCAATCAAAGGCAACAATGTCTGTTTCTTCCCATTTACCCAAAGAGTATATTGATTCAATCTTCCATCATGTACAACATATCTATCATATCCCAAGGTCTACCCAACAAAATATGACAAGAATCCATGGGCATAATATCACACAAAACTTCATCAAAGTAATGTCCAATTTTGAACTTCATAAGGCATTGCTCACTTACCAATATCTTATGCTCATCTTTGATTCATGAAACATGATAAGGTTTAGGATGTTTCAGCCTCAGCAACTGCAACTTTGTAACCAGCTCTTCTGATGCCAGATTTGTAGAACTTCCACTGTCAATGATTACTTTACAGCATTTTCCAGCCATCTTACATCTTGTCTTGAAAAGACTTCTCCTTAAAACAGGTTCCTCATCACTTCCCTTATTGCATAAGGTTCTTCTCACCATCAAATTTTCTCCAGCCTCAGGTCCACTTGGTGAACCCTCATTATCTTCTTGAATCACAGCATTTTTATTATTCTGCCCACCTTCAGAAGATCTACATTCAAAGGATCTATGCCCTTCTTTGCCACATCTAAAACAATTACCATGAAATCCACCTCTAGAATAAGAATTACCTCTTCCTCGGTAAGAATTACCACTTTTCCATTCAGTCTTGCCTTTGTCATCATTCTTCCATTCAGATCTTCCTTTATCTTGCACAGAACTTTCAGATCTACCACTTTCTCCGTAAGATCTACCTCTGTCTCTCTAGAATCTACTACCTCTGCCTCTCTGTCTTTGTTCATGCTTCTTTGTCAAGATCTCCTCAGCCTTCAAGGCATACTAATATGCTTCTTCTACACTTTCCAGCTTAACAAAACTTATTTTATCTTGTATTCCAGATCTCAATCCATTAATGTACCTTGCAATTTTCTCAACATCATCATCCACATGTCCAGATCTAATGTCCAATCTATAGAATTCCTCGGTATACTCTTTCACAGTCATGTCCCTTTGTTTCAAATTTTGCATCTTTCTCAACAAGCTAACTTGGTAATCAGCAAGAAGGAATTTGTTCTTTACCTTGTTCAACATATTTGGCCAAGTTCTGATCTTCTCCTTTCCTCTCCTTTGTCTATTAGTTTGCAAGTGTTCCCACCATAATGATGCATGACCTTTCAACCTAGTGACTGCAATCTTCACCTTTCTATTATCAGGAGTGTTTTCATACTCAAAGAACTTCTCCATATCAGAGATCCAATCTAGCACAGCATTGGTGTCCAATTTTCCATCATAAGGAACAACTTCTACAGCAGGCTTTGAATTCACTCTAGACAATACTCTCAACAATCTTGCTTCATCTTGGTCTTCTTCAAGTTCAGGATTATGGTTTGGTGCTACTGCTTCATCATCACTTACATCATCAAGATGTGCTCCTCTCCTCTAGGTTGTCTCCACAGCATCTAATCTGGCTACAATTTGTCTCAACTAATCCAATATAGCATTATCAATATTATTTTCTCTACCACGAACCATCTTTACAAATCAGGTTCCTACAAGATCGTAACCCTCTGCAAGTTATAGGTCAAATCCACAAATTTTCCACCCTACAACCAAATCCAAATCAGGGTTCTACACGATCCAATCTCCACAAGGACGAACCTCAAGCTCTGATACCATCTGACGCAGGCAAGGGTGAATAACTAGGGCCAAAGGCTCACCCAATTATCCAAACCACCCTGCAAGAGTTAACACAACGGAAGCAAACACAAGTGGACAGCAACCAAAGGAGGAGAAGAGGGAAATACTTCTATTGATTCATCAAAATATCTTCATACATGTCGGCCAATTACCATACATCCACATTCAATGATCCAACAGCAAATTCACACTTTCAGTTCTGCTCCCTCAAAACTTTTCTTCTTCTAAAACTTCTTCTCTACTAAAACTTGCCTAGCTCTAAACCTAAACTCTCTATTTATACTTTTCAAAATGGCTTACAAAACATTTTAGAACATTACATAAGAGGAGGGCCGACCCAACAACGGTCTGGACTCATCCCAAGAAAAGATCTTAAATTAAATGTCACAAATGAAATAATTCCCACAAGTTGGCTCACAGAAATCACGTCCAAATACTGGCACTCGGCATACACTAGGTAACTCGGCACCTGAAGGAATGCTACAGTAACTCGGCACCTGAAGAGTGCTACAGCAACTCGACACCTAAAGAGTAACTCGGCACCTAAAGAGTGCGATAGGAACTCAGCACCTAAAGAGGGCTTTAGTAACTCAGCACCTGAAGAGTAACTCAGCACCTGAAGGAATGCTACAGTAACTCGATACCTAAAGAGTGCTACAATAACTCGGCACCTGAAGAGTAACTCGGCACCTAAAGAGTGTGACAGGAACTCGGCACCTGAAGAAGGCTACAGTAACTCGAAACCTGAAGAGTGCAATAGGAGCTCGACACCTAAAGAGTAACTCAACACCTAAAGAGTGCGACAGGAACTCGGCACCTGAAGAGTGCGACAGGAGCTCGGCACCTGAAGAGTAACTCGGCACCAACTGCAAAATGAGCAAAAATGAGCATGATAACAAGGCAACCCAGGATGCTCCTGCATCAACCTTTTTAGGAGGAATTCCCTAAAGATAATTTGATTAATATAAAAGAACAAGAATTCCCTATAGTTGAAAAGGAATATGTGGATAACATCATAGAAAATGTTCAAATTTTGGATGGCCTAGATCAACTAGATATAGTTACCCAGCAATTAGGATAAGTGAATACATAAACTACCATAGTAATATGGATAGGAGGGTCATATGATGAGTTGCGGAAAGAAGGTGTACCAATGAATGTTGAAGGAGGATATTTACCCTTTGATATATCAAGGTGTAGAATTACAACCTAACTTGTCTACTACTCTAGTTGCAGGATTGGGTCTTTACCAAGATATGTTAATATAAAAGACTTTGTGGAAAATAGAGAAGCAAAGATTTCAACTAATTGATGAATAGTATCCAGAGTTGAGGGAGGAAAAAGAGGAAGTTGAAATTTTGAAGGATAAAATCACATAAATCACTTACATCCTACTTGAATTAATGAAATGTAGAACACCAATGAGAGTTTATTCATTGTACCTAAAGGAGAAATTTCTTAATTTGCAATTGTCCTGGATAGTGAAAGGAATTAATCCTTCTCTTGAAAATCCCCATGATTTTTATTCTACATTTCACGCTTCTCCACCACCCATTAAAAATCACACAATTATGTTATTCCACATGATACTGATTGGAATTCCATATTTTTATGTGGTAGATATCTAATTAATAACATTTATGTCTTGGATTAAAAATTAAATAAGCAACAATAGACCTGACCCTACCAATATGAGGAAGAAGACACACCATTTCCCTTAAGAGAAGAAGTTATTGATCCTAGAAAACTATATTATGACTAGTTGAAACTTGCTATAGGGAAACCAAGAGTGTGAATTGAACCATTAAGGGAATAGGTTTATAGAGAGTATGGACATATGGTAGTTAATGAAGGATATTTGGTGTTAGGATAAATAATGTAGTGGTAGAATAGTTTACCTAATAGTTTGAAGAGAGATGAACCACACTCTCCTCATAACTACATAGTAAGCTCAATAGTAAGTCATGTTGGGCAGATATAGATAGAAACATTAGTTACCCATAAATTTCTAGCCACCACTTATTTCATGGTATTTCCTTAGCATGACACATGATGTAAAATGGAAGAAGAGGTGGAATGCTAGGAAACTTTTTGAGAGAGTACAGGTTATTACCAAAACCTAGCCAAGGGAGGAGTAGGTTAGAGTTCACATTGGATTTCAGGATGAATGCTAGAATTATGAACTTTTTAGTTGCTGGAGGACTAGAAATTGAATCTAAGTCAGGAGGAATGATTAAAGCATTCTATAGCCTAATGTTATATGATTTTCTAATGTTGATGGTCTGGACTTGACATTTTACCATGGTGTCATAAGGACCCTCTTAAGAATATTATAGTTCTTAAGTACTTAAGTATATGTTTTATTGTGTATCGACATTAGGAACAAATTTTCTTATTATAAGATAAATTCCATGATGAATCTAGTCACCTTTATATTATTCATGTGTCTAAGAATAATTGAAGTGTGATTGTGTTCCTGCAACCATATGAGTTATTTTCATACAAGAATTGATTAAATGCATTTTTTTTTCATTAATATGAATTGATGAATATTATGTGTGATGAATAATGTGTATTCTTATTCTAATAACTCTTGATTTCTGGACCAAGACAATCATGCAAGGACATGACAAGAAATAGGCAACAATCTAACTCAGAGACAGCACCACAAGATCTATGGACTTGTTCAAAAACTCTCAAAAGATTGTAGGACCAACTATCATAAATAAGAAAGTCTACTCATTAGTGAAAATGAATAGGTCAAAATGGGAGTATTCCAGCTAGTAGAAAATCTAGTTTATGTCGACCTATATTTTCTTTCGTACACTTAATTTAAAGACTTGTTCTTTTGATTGAGATTATCTCTTTGATCATGATTGCAATTATACTGACTATTGTAATTCATTCAGCTAGGGATATTCAATTACTTAGGAGTTATTTAAGATTGTTATTTTATAAATAATTTGTTGAATACTTCTTTTGAGGCTATGGTTTTGAGTAAAAATTGCATAGAAGTCAATTGTAATGTGTTTTCCAACAACAAGGTTGTGATTTTTTAGTTTATTATGTATGGTCAGGTTTTCAGTTATGAATAAAAAGGACATTCTTGAGTTTCAATAGCTTTCATAGTTATTTCTAGTTCTTTCACTCAAGGGGGACCACTTGATGAGTGCATATCTATATTTCTTATTTTGTAGAAGTTGTCTAGTCCTTTGTTGTTCCTACGACTATTAGGTAACAAAACCTATGACTATTCTTGCAGCCAAGATGGATAGATTAGATCCCTGCATGAATGTTGGATTTTTTTTAAGTAATTTGGAATGTATGAGTTTCTAATAGAATATAATTACTTTCCAGTACTTTATTTATGCAAGTTCATTTCCAATGGAATAGTGATGGAAATGATGGTGTCTTAAGACATATACTTTATTACACCATTTCAAGACAGTGTCCTTTAGTTTGATCGATAAATGAACTTATAGTCAACCTAATGATTTCTTAAAGGATGTCCAATCTATAAATATGGGAAAAACTATCCTAGTCCCTAAGAAATTTGATTCTTTGTATAAGAGATTTGATCAATACATCTAATTAAAATGTAAAAAGTAGTTATTTTTTGTTAGATCACTCTTCACTATTTCAAAAAGGTAAGCATACATGGGTTTTTACTCTCCTAACTTGCAAATGGCTCATAAATAACTTCCCATGTGCACATAAATATAACCAAAAAAAACTTTCCATATGCATAATTGAATCCTAATACCAATATCACAATTTGACTTGCTATGGAAAATATATCCTACTTTAAAATTGGTGAGATTAAGGGTCTTTCTAATTAATAGATCATAAGGAAAAACCCTTATTAAAGGTTTTGCAAATGGCATTGCAAGAAAAGTGTCCTTAGCTTTGGATAAAACTTTGTAGCTAAGCATGCTTGAGTTTGAGTAGTACTAGAATGGGTGACCTCTTGGGAAGTCGTAGTACTTTACCTCTATAAGAATCACATAGATGCAGTCAATGTTAAGTATTCCATTCACTCAAATGAGAAGTGGGTTCTTTTGGACCACTAGTCATGAGACTTGGGTCACTGAGTTTGACTCAAAAGCTACATAGTTGAATCTTGATAGCAATATCACAATTTGACTTGTGGAAATATCTCCTACATGTCTAGTCATATGTATTTTATCTATGTATAATCATGTTTATACTAACATTAGCATAGGATTGGCTATCTATGTCTATTACCACTCACATTTATGAGTTGGATGACAATAATAAGGGTGTTTTTTTCCGCTACTAAAAATATTCAAAAACTATTGACAACACATATTGTAAGGATTTGAACCAAGGATACAAGCGGATGCATCCCCTTTTCCAAAAATTGTTGTCATTGTCCCATGGCCATTTTGAGGAATAGGAGGATGTTGAAAGAATTTCATGTTGTTATCATAGACATTTGCCCATCCCTATGAAACACTAGGAAATGTCACATGGCATTTAGAGATCGGTAGTCATCCCTAAAATGTTTAGGGTGCATCTAAAGGATGGCTAGTCATGCCGAACAATAAGGAATGTTTCCTAGCTTTGAAAAATAAGACAAAAAAACTTTAATTTTGTTTTCTTATATAACTTTGTATGAGAATCAAAATAATATATTAAAATTTCAAATGTATCATATCAAAACAACTATTTTAATTTTAAATGTAAGAGAATGAAATATAGCCAATTTTGATTTTCTAAGTCATGTTTATTTTGGAAGTGGAAGCATTAACCCAGAAATAATAAATTTGGAACACAAATTAGATGCAAAGAAGTAGTGAGAAAAATAGAGAAGATTAACAAAATAATTGACAATACAAAGATATATGTGGTAAAACATTGACAATATGTCAAGGAAACATCCATGGGGAAAGTATTTGTAATTTTATTGCTAAGAGGAAAAATAATTACATCGAAAAACTTCACAATTGTTGTTACAATATTTCTCTTGAAAACACTATAATTATGTCTTCACAAATAAGAAACATATATAACCTCTTGAAGATAACATAAATATCTCAGCATACAATAAAACATGAATTATTCCTTCAAAAAAACTAATAAGTTTCCTTTCTAAAATAAAAACTATTTTTTCTAAAATAAGAGAGATTATTTTCACAATCTTGTTATTGTTGTTTTTCTTCTTGTTTTCATTATCTAACAATCGCCACCTTGACACCAATTTACATAATACTTACCTAAGCCCATCTATCACCCATTTTGCAAACCAAGAGAAGCCATACTCTACTTCAACTTCTCTACCAACACCAGTGTAGGAATCATATTTGGAAAATTATTAGGTGTATGAAATTTTTATAAAGTTACTCCACCTTCTTCAATAACTTATCTTACAAAATGGTGCTTAATTTCAATATGCTTGGTTTACTATGATAAGTTGGATTTTTAGCCAAATATATAGCACTTTGACTATCAGAAGATATAGTCACATTGTCCTTCACTTTTCCAAACTCACCCAAAAAACCTTCAACCAAATTGCCTCTTTACATGCATGTGATACATCCATATATTCTACCTCAATTGTTGAATGAGTAATTTTTGCTTGGAGCTTTGACATCCAACTAATTGCTCCACCTACAAGAGTAAAGACATAACTTGTTGTAGATCTCCCTTTTGTCCAAATCACCTACAAAATAAGAACCAACATTACTACACATTGAATTGCTACAACTATTATAGGTGATACAAAAATTACTTGTGCCTCTAAGATACCAAAGCAACCATTTCACTACTCCCCACTACTCTTTACCTAGACTTTCCATGTATCTATTGCAATACCCACTACATGTAAAATATCTAGTCTTGTACATACCATTGCATACATTAAAATTTCTAGTGCATTTGCATATGGTACAAGTTACATATAATCCTTTAATTTCCTAGAACTATGGCATAAACTTGAAGGAATATTAAATGGGAAACTAAAGGGATATTAATAGGTTTCACATTTTGTCTACCAAATTTGATGAGGGTCTTCTCCACATATTTCTCCTATGATAATCAAATCTTACCTTGTTCCTTGTTTGTATGTATTTCTATACCCAAAATTTATTTTGCTACTCCTAGGTCCTTCATATCAAAATTTCTAGCCAAATGTGCCTTTAACTTATTAATTTCAACCATGCTTTTACTTGCTACAAGCATATCATCAACATATAATACCAATATGATGAATAAGACATTTTACAAACTTTTAAAGTAAACAAAATGGTCGTACTCACTTCTTACAAATTTTTGGCTCACTGTGAAAAAATCAAACTTCTTGTACCATTGTAGAGGTGATTGCTTCAGTCCATACAATGAACTCTTGAGTTTGCAACTAAATTTCATGTTGTGATCTTGAACAAACCCTTCTAGTTGTTCCGTGTATATTTCCTCGTCCAAATCTCCATGTAAAAATATTGTTTTAACATCTTGTTGCACTAATTTAATATTAAGTAATGCAACTAATACTAATACAATCCAAATAGAAACGAGCTTAACAACTAGCCAAAAACCTCATGAAAATCAATACCTTCTTTTTGAGAATATCCTTTTTCTACCATCATCACCTTGTGCCTTTCACTCTTATCATTGAAACCCTTCTTCAGTTTGTAGACCCACTTGCAACCAACAACTTTTCTACCATTTGAAATTTCTACCAAGCCTCGTGTCTTATTCTTTTCTAGTCCATCCATTTCTTCTTTCATTTCTGTTTTCCATTTAGCATTATTCAATGCACCGTGATAAAAACTTGGTTCCCCATCGTTTGAAATCAAAGCAACAGATGAAACAAAATCATCATACCTTTTAGGAGGATTCTTGACTCATGTAGATCTTCTAAGATATGGTTGTGGTATTTCCACGGTTTCCTGTATATTTCTTAAATCTTCACCTCCTTTTTCAAAAGGATTTTCTTGCTCTTTTTCTTCTATAGAATGATGATTTTACAACTAAACTTTTTGATATTTTGGTACTTGTTACTTTTCCAAATCATTTTCTACAAAATCTGATTTTGTTAGAGAGGATTCATCAAATACTACATATTTTCTAATTATGACTATATGTAGTAGAATCCCACAATCTATATCCCTAAACTCTGTCACCATAACCAAAAAAGGAGTATTTCTTAGATTTGGGGTCTAACATAGAATGTTGATTCTTAGAAACAAGATCATAAGCATCAAAAAACCAATTATTTTCATATTTGAAAAATTACACGAATCATATGTCCTTACCTCTTTAAGAATCTTGTAACCTATTGAAATTAATGGTGATCGATTTACCAGATAGCATGTTGTATTAGTTGCTTCTATGCTCAATTCTTGTTTTAATTTGGCATTAATAAGCATGCTTCTTGCTCTATCTAGAAGATTCCTATTCATGTGTTCAGTAACACCATTTCGTTGAAGAGTGTTAACTGTGGTTTTATGCCTTATGATCCAAACTTCTTTGCAATAATTCTCAAACTCTAAAGCTATGAACTCGTATCCATTATCTATTCTAAAACATTTGATTAATCTTTTAGTGCTCTTTTCAACCAAAACCTTGAATTATTTGAATACACCAAACACAACAACTTATCTTTTCATTAAAAAAAGCCCTTTCTAGAGTAGGCATCTATAAATGTCACAAAGTATGATGCTCCTCCAAAAGAAAATACAAGGGATGGCATCCAAACATATGAATCAATATAGTTTAGAACGTCTTTTCTCGTATGACTACTAGATTTATTTATGTATGTCTACATTGCTTCCCAATGACAATGCTTGCAAAAATCCAAATTTAAAGTTTTAGAGTTTGGAAGCAACGTATAATTTTCTTGTATTGTTATCCCTTTCTCACTCATATGAGTCAATTGTTGATGTCATAAATGAGTAGATTCATTGTTTTCTTAGATAGAACTATCATGTGACTTACATATGTACTTCTATCATGTAAAGGTTTTCTTCCTTCTATCTTGTAAAGGTTTTCAACTTGTTTAGGCTTTAGTACCACTAAAATCCCCTTGGATACTTTAAAAACTCCACCTTAAGAAAAGATACAATAACCACCAGAATCTAAAACACCCAAGGAAATCAAATTGTTTTTTAGTTATGGTACGTATCTTACCTCTGTTAATGTCTTTATAACACCATCAAATATCTTGAAAATCCCAACTATCTTACAAGAAGGATTATTTAGCATAAGAACAACACCTCCATCAATAGGATAGTAAGAAGAAAACCAACTCCTGTGTGGACACATGTAATTAGAAGCACCAAAATCTAAAATCCATTCATCTTGATGTTGTAAGATATTACAAATAGATAACACTTCACCAACCACTCTTGAATTTGTCTCACTTGGGCATGCTTCCTTTTTGGATTCATCATTCTCTTCTTTTCTTTTCCAACAATCTTTCTTTAGATGCCTTGATTTACTTTAATACCAACATTTTCCCTTACTCTTTTTGCCTCTTAACTTAGATCTAGATTTATCTCTCAAACCTTCCCCCTTTTCTGTGGAACGACCTCTAGCCACCATTTCTTCTAGTCTAGAGGTTTCTATATTAGATTTCTCCCATAGCTCTTCATACAACAAAGCTCCCACAATAGATTCAACATTCCAAGATTTGGGCAGTAGTGTTATTTCTTTGTCTTTATCTTTGATTCTTACACCCATACTACCCAATTGACCAATTAGAGTATTGAAAACATTTAAATCATCATAAATTAGTATACCTTCCTTTAATTGTAGCCTATACAGTTGACTCTTCAACTAGATTTGATTTGTCAATGATTTTATCATATAATGACTCGCCATTCTACTTCATAAACCTGCATTTGTATCTTCTCCAACAATACTAAAGAGAAAATCATCTACCATACATATTCATATTGTACTTAGGGCTCTCATATCCAAATATTCCCAATCATCATCAGTCATATTTGTCAGTTTATTTGAATTTCCATCCAGTGCCTTATGCAATCCTTGTTGTAGTAACAAACCACGTGTCTTAATCTTCCATGGCTCAAATTTATTTTTTCCATTCAATTTCTCCACCTCAAACCTTGCATTTAAAACCTTTACGATATTATGTTGCAAAATCAATATCAAATCCTAACAAAGTTATTGCAAACATAAATTGCTCTGATACCACTTGTTATGGAAGTGAAAGCATTAACCCACGAGAAATAAATTTACATCACAAAATAGATGAAAATAAGTGGTGATAGATATAAAGAAGAGTAAGAAAACAATTGATAATACATAGATATACATGGTGAGACCTTGACAATGTGTCAAGGAAACATCCACAGGGTAAGTATTGGTAATTTATTGCTCAAAGGAAAAACAAGTACATCTATAAACTTCACAGTTGATGCTACAATATTTGTCTTGAAAATATTATAATAACTCCTTCACAAAGAAGATAGATACATAACCTCTTGAAGATAACAAAAATATCTCAACACAGAATAAAACTAACTCGATTTATTCCTTTGAAAAAACTAAGTTTTCTTTCAAAAAAAACACTTTTTTTCTAAAATAAGAGAAAGATAGTTTTCACAATCATGTTTTTTCATTTTCCTTCTTGTTTTCATTATCTAACAATTTTCACCTTGACAAAAATTTACGTAAAATTTTCCTAAGCCAATGTATCACCCCTTTTACAAACCAAGAGAAGTCACACCCCACTTCAGCCTCTCTACCAACACTAGTTTAGTAAACATATATGCACAATTTTTAGATTTATGAACTTTTTCAAGAGTTACTCCACCATTTTCAACAAGTCTTACAAAATGATAGCACTTTAACTATCACAAAATACAATTACATTATCCTACACTTTTTCAAACTTGCCCAAAAAACTCTTCAACCAAATTGCATCTTTACATGTATGTGAGAGCCATATATTCTTCCTCGGTTGTAAATCGAGAAACTATCGCTTAGATATTTCATGTCCAACTAATTTCTCCACCTATGAGAGTGGAGACATAACTTGACGTAGATCTTCTTTTGTCCAATCACCTACAAAATCATAATCAACATAACCACACATTGAATCACTACAACCGTCATAGGTGATGCAATAATTACTTGTGCCTCTAAGATACTGCAACACCCATTCCACTATTGCCCATTGTTCTTTACTTGTATTCTCCATGTATCTACTGACAACGCCCACTATATGTGAAATATCTGGTCTTGTACATACCATTGCATGCATTAAACTTCCTATTGCATTTGCCTACAGTACATGAGACATATAATCCTTTTCTTCCTTAGTATTAGGACATAAACTTGAAGAAAGCTTAAAATGGAAAGTGAAAGGGTTATTAATAGGTTTCACAATTTATATACCAAATCTGATGAGGATCTTCTTCACATATTTCTCTTGTGATAACCAAAGCTTACCATGTTCTTTGTCTCTATGTATTTCTATACCCAAAATTTGTTTTGTTGCTCCTAGATCCTTCATATCAAAAGTTCTGGCCAAATTAGCATTTAACTTATTAATTTAAACTATGCTTTTACTTGCTACAAGCATATCATCAACATATAATATGAAGATAATGAATAAGTTATTTTCCAAAATTTTAAAGTAAACATAACGGTCATATTTGGTTCTTACAAAGTTTTGGCTCACCATGAAGGAATCAAACTTATTGTACCACATCTTGAGTTTGCAAACAAATTTCCTATTGTGATCTTGAACAAGCCCCTTTGGATTTTCCATATATATTTCCTCATCCAAATCTCCATGTAAAAATGTTGTTTTAACATCTATTTTCTGTAACTCAAGATTAAGTAATGCAACTGATGCTAATACAATCCAAAATGAAACAAGCTTAACAACTAGTGAAAAAACCTCATAAAAATCAATACTTTCTATTTTAGAATATCCTTTTGCTACTAGACTCACCTTATACCTTTCAATTTTATCATCAACACCCTTATTCAATTTGTGGACCCACTTGCAACCAACACATTTTCTACCCTTTAGAAATTCTACCAAGTCTCATGTTGTATTCTTCTCTAAGCCATCCATTTCTTCTTTCATTTCTATTTTTTATTTAGCATTATTTACCGCTTCCTAATAACAATTTGGTTCCCCATTGTTACAAACCAAAGCAATGGATGAAATGAAATCATCGTATCTTTTAGGATGATTCTTGACTCGTCTAGATCTTCTAAGAGATGGTTGTGGTATTGCCACAATTTCCTATATAATTCCTAATTATGCACCTCCTTTTTCAGAAGGATTATCTTGCTCTTTTTCTTCTATGGAAGGATGAGTTTCCAACTGCACTTTTTGATTTTGTGGTACTTGTTCTTGTTCAAAATTATTTTCTACAAAATATGATTTTGTTAGAAAGGAATCATCACATGCTACATTTTTGCTAATGATGACTTCGTGGGTAGTAGGATCCCACAATCTATATCCCTTAACTCTATCACCATAACTAACAAAGGAGTATTTCTTGGATTTCGGATCTAACTTAGAACAATGATTCTTATAAACAAGAGCATAAGCATCACAACAAAATTATTTACAGATTTGAAAAATCACATGAATGTATGTCTGTACCTCTTCAAGAATCTTGCAATATTTTGCAATTGATGGTGACAGATTTACCAAATAGCATGTTGTGTTAACTACCTCTTCCCATAACTTTTATTGCAATTTGGCATTACTGGGCATGTTTCTTTCTCTCTCTAGAAGAGTCCTATTCACGCGTTCAGCAACACCATTTTGCTGAGGAGTATAACTATGGTTTCATGCCTTACAATCCCAGCTCTCTTGCAATAATTTTCAAACTTTAAAGATGTGAACTCGTCTCCATTATTTGTTCTCAAACACTTGATTGATTTGTCAGTACTCTTTTCAACCAAGACTCTAAATTTTTTTAATATACCAAACATGGTAGCTTTACTTTTAATGAAAAAGATCCATACATTTCTACATCAGTCATCTATAATGTCACAAAATATGATGCTCTTTCAAAAGAAAATACAAGGGACGGACCCCAAACATCTGAATGGATATAGTGTAGAACACCTTTGCTTGTATGACTACCAAATTTAAACTTCTATTTACATTGCTTCCCAAAGACACAATGCTTGCAAAAATTCAAATTCAAAGATTTTAAGTTTGGAAGCAACTTACGATTTACTAGTACCTTTAGCCCTTTCTCGCTCATATGATCCAATTGTTGATGTCAGAAGCAAGTAGATTCATCATTTTCCTTAGATACCACTATCGCTTGACTTACATTTGTACTCCCTTCTAGCCTATAAAGGTTTCTAACTTTTGCAGCCTTCATTACCACTAAAATCTCCTTAGATACTTTAAGAACTCCACCTTGACAAGAGAACTTATAACCACCAGAATCCAAAACACTTAAGGTTCAAATCAAATTCTTTTTCAATTCTAGTACGTCTTACCTCTATTAATGTCTTTAAAACACTAGCAAACATCTTGATTCTAGTACTCCCAATCCAATAGTATTACAAGAAGCATTATTTCCCATAAGAACAACACCTCCAAGAGGCTAGTAAGAAGAAAACCACCTCCTATGTGGAGACATGTAATCAAAAGCACCAAAGTCTAAAATTCATTCATCTTGATCTTGTAAGATATTACAAATAGATAACCCTTCACGAAATTCACCTGAATTTTCCTCAGTTGGACTCGCTTCCTTTCTAGATTCATCATTCTCTTCCTTCCTTTTCCAACAATATTTCTTGAGATGCCCTACTTTATTGCAATACTAACATTTTTCCTTACTCTTTTTGCAAGTTGACTTGGATTTGGATTTACCTATCGAGCCTTCCTCTTTTTCTGTGGAACGACCTCTAGCCACCATTGCTTCTAGTGTGGAGGTTTACATATTTCTTTTCCTTTGCACCTCTTCAAAAAACAAAGCTCCCACAACGTAATCAAATTCAAGGAAGTCATTTGTACTAAAACTAATAGAAATAACTAAATGATTCCAAGATTTGGGCAAAGGACATAACAGTGTTACTACTTTGTCTTCATCTTTGATTCTTACATACATACTATGTAATTGACAAATTAGAGTATTGAAAACATTTAAATGATTAGCAATTTGTATACCTTCATTCATAGGCTATACAGTTGCATCTTCAAGTAGATTCAGGTTGCCGATGATTATGTCAAATAAAGACTCTCCATTTTACTCCATAAACCTGATATTGTATCTTCTCCAGCAAAATTAAAGAGAACCGCATCTACCAAACACAATTAGAATGTGCTTAGGGATATCATATCCAAATCTTCCTAATCATCATCAGTCATATATGTTAGTTTCTTTGACATTCCAGTTAATGTGTTATGCAATCCCTACTACACTAACAAATCACGTGTCTTGAGCTTCCATAGCTCAAAGTTATTTTTTCCATTAAATTACTCCACCTCGAACCTTGCATTTGAAACCTTTTCCATTTGATGTTGTAATGTCTACACCAAATCCTAACACAACTACTACAAAAATAAATTGTTATAATACCACTTGTTATGGAAGCAAAATATTAACCCAAAAACAATAAATTTACAATACAAATTAGATACAAAGAATTAGTGAGAAAAATAAAGAAGAGTAACAAAACAACCAACAATGCACAAATATACGTGGTAAAATCTTGGCAATATGTCACGGAAACATCTATGGGGCAAGTATTGGTAATTTTATTGCTCAGAGGAAAAACAATTACATTTGTAAACTTCATAGCTTCTGCTGCAATATTTCTCTTGAAAACATTATAATCATGCCTTCACAAAGAAGGAGATATATAGCCTCTTGAAGTTAACAACAATCTCTCAACATAGAATAAAACCCAATTTATTCCTTCAAAAAAACAAAGGAGTTCCTTTCCAAAAATAAAGCTATTTTTCTATTCCTAAAATAAGAGAGACAATTTTCATAATGTTGTTTTTTAGTTCTTTTCTTGTTGTCATTGTCTAAAAATGTCAAGTCTCGGTCTCAATACTATGCTTGAAAACATTCATTCTTGAGTTTTGAAATTAAAAAGATGCACTAGGATATTTCTTCGTATGATTTTAATTTATTTGCTTCCAAAATTTACCACATGACACTGGCCATAGTGGCTACCATTGGATAATCCACTTCTACAAAGAGGGATAGTGACTCATATGCTTTCAAATTCAATATCCAAAGAATCTAGTAGATTGTCATATTTAATGTATGACTTCTAAATAGATGTTTGAGGCCTCAATATCAATAGATCATGAAACTTTTATGTTTGAGACAATTGATATAATACTTAATTAAAATTTATTATGTTGTAGAAATGCTTTGATAATTTTATTTGCGTATTGATATTATTGTTATCAATTTTTGATGCGTCTCTCTCTTTCCCCATCTTTATAATATATTAATATATTTGAAAAATCATATATGTATATATGCATGTATCTAATACATACATGTGTGTGTGTGTGCGCGCACGTGCATGTGTGTGTGTGTCTATCTATATATCTACATACACGCACATGCAACATACATACAAATATACTAACATAAAAACATACATATGTATATGTATGTATGTATGAATGAATTTGTATATTGTCGTCCTGTATTGTCCCTTAAAAAGAGCCCTCTAAAAACATCTTATAAATGCATGCCATATCCTCCCCTATACCTATTCTTAAAAAGTTATGGAACATAGCTTAAAATGCTAGGAAACTCCATTTCTAATTTCTATACGATAAGATCCATCTTGTGGTGTATTCTATAAAACTATGTTCCATCGTGCTTCAAGGATGGGACAAGGGAGTGACAAGGGATAGATTTCAAGGACATTACCTTAAGGGCCAGAAATAGGAGACAAGGGATGGAGTGATCACACACATGAATTTTTTTAAATATATTAATCAATATATTATGTCCTTTATGTTTTATATAATTTTTAATTGCAAAATGTCTGATAATATCAGAAAATGTCATTTGAGCTATAAAATAAGTTTGCAACTCAACGTTTGGATGCATGCCAGCTTAAAACCATTAGCTAATGTCCAAGTTCACTTGAATTCGTTTCTACTTTGTTATCTTAAGAAAAACATTGACTTTAAGTTGATTTTTCAAATGTTCCACAATATTTCGGAGACAGGCACAGGAGTGCGTTTGCAGAATGTTTCCAACAGGGACCAAAATTTGGAATGCATGTGTAACATAGAAAAAAAAATCATTGGCATGTTGGTTACAAAAAAAAATCACTTTCAAATTGCTTATGCATTGCCTATTAGAAGATTAATGTTATCTACTAAAGCTCAATGAGAGGAGAAAATAAATGTTATGTTGTCAAAGTGTAATAATCTAACATCAATACACAATAGGCTGTACTAACATATGACATGTATAGAAACAACATAGAACAATATAAACCGTTAATTTTCTGCATTTTTAATGTGTTCGTATCTGAAATAATCAATCTAATAGTTTGTTGCTCTAAGGAATAAACTTTGTAGAAAACTCTGTATTTTAATTAGTCTAGATTTCTTTATCAAGGTTTGCAAGTTTTTCTGTAACCCCAGGTTGCATCATGGCCATTGCCAATATTCAGAATAGTATTTCCCCATCTATTCGGATCAGTTGACTATGGTAGCAGCCTCTACAGAAAGCAAAGAAAACAAATAAAAAATATTCATACTCTATCTACCTGATAATTTTCATGATATACTATTTGTTGCTTTCCTTCGAATTAATTCTCATATGTACTATGAGAACTTTGAAAAATGAAAATTTGGTAAAATGTTCATGAAGCCATTTGTTTAAAAGAGATGAATGCTTAAGGACATATTCTGCATAATTGATGAGTCCCATAACTTCTGCACGTGTTCTCCAGAAGAGATTGGACAATATATATGAATTTTACTGAGGCGAAAAAAAAGATTTTTGAGTCATAAAGTCTAAATATATTGTGAGCCCAACGAAAAATGAGTAAATCAGATTAAGTCAGGAAGAAATATTGTTGTACGGACTGCAGAGACATGTCTTAATTGATGAGATTAAAACTAGAAGACAAATTGACCAGTTGGAGGATACAATTGACAAGCAGACAAAAGGTTCAAAGTTCAAACATTATTTTCCACTTATTATCAATTATTTCAGTACGAGTTGTCCTTGATGCTCATTGTTTACAACGCATATAATTTGTTATAATTTGGCATACTCAAATCATGTTGCTCTAAATTGTCCTTTGAGATAATGTTTATCTCAATGACTGCACTATGGATTTTGTATTTCAATAATCTCTCAAGTGCAGATTACATGTGATAAATTGAATACTATATACATGAATTAAGGATCCAACAACACATTATAATTGCTCAAAGATCAAATTCATGCTTACATGCTTTTGAAGTTTTTTTCTCTTTTGGCATGTGGGCATCTGTGGTACTGCCAGTCCACTTTAGTATGACCAAATCTGCAGCAATAAAGAAGACAGGAAAATGTGTACAAATTTCGTGTTGTCCTTGATATTTAGCTTTTGATGAACAAATTCCTCAAACGGTAGAAGCCTATGCATTCACTTGCAGGTTAGGAAAAGAGTTGCCATAGTTACTATCAGAATATTGAAAACCTATATTACTGGAAGGTTTCAGAAGCAAGAAAATCATAAGGCAAGGTTAAATATGAAGAAAAGGCTCCCAAACAGCACTCAGAATTTATCCGGCATTTGAGATTCTATGTTATTTCAGATTCAAGTCATAAGCAAGATGATGTTTCCAAGATCAGTTATCATTGGTGAGGAAGGCGTTGGACCCCGGAAGTTCTCTTTTTATTTCATGGGTTAAGCGCGAGTGAATTTCTATAATTCATGAAATAATATTATATATAGATTTGATTGCATGAGTATTTCTATATCAATATTTCGAATCACACTACATACTCCATCATCACAAGGATAGATTATTAATTTAACAAAAGGATGATTCAATCTTAATAGTATAAGATCACTAATTTCCTGGAAAGGCGTTATGATATGTGACGAGAATCCCCTGCTGATGTGCCCAAAAACTTTGACAGAAATGAGACTTTCATTGAGGCCCTTCTCGTGCCATTCGGAAAGGAGATCAAATCACAAATAGTTTAATAATAAAAGCACCAATGTTCTAGAATTGATTAATGCAACACAGGAAAAAAAATCTGTTTGCTTAATTTACGCTAGATCATTATTTCCCTTTCTTGATCTATTAGTTTCTGTTACTTTTTCGGTCATCAGAAGTGAAAAATTGAAGACTTGAGAGCTTAAAATTAGGCCAAGGATTCAAATGCATAGTTAAAAAGCAAGTGAGCCGTATCTTGTAAACTAACTATCAGGACTGCTCGATTAACTGCATTAACAAAACACTCGCAAAGCTCTGCAGTCCACCAGATACGTGTCTTGGGATTTATTGTTAAACCTAGACAGGTATCTACAAGAAGAGTCGTTTCTTTGAGAGATTCTCCCCGTGAATCCTCAAAAGATTGGGGTTTCTCAGCCGAAGAAATGCTTGATTTGCTTCCTTGTAAAATTTTCTAAGGAAACCCCAAAACCACACATGATGGAAAGAGCTATAAACAAAGCATCTAGCACAACATTTGCACACTCCCAAAATATATATATATATTTATTTATTTATTTATTTTAATTTTTTTTTATTTTTTTTTAGAAAGCAAGCCTTTTTCCCCTCTTGGAACGCTGAAAGTGGAAACCAGAAAATATCCGCGAAAACCCATATTACTTCAGTTTTTTAAATTTAGACCTAAACAAGATGAACACCGAATTGATCAATCAGTATATCAAAAAACAATTCATATTACGTCCCTCCTCCTGAGCTAAGCGTATAGCTATTACATTGACTGGTGTGGGATACAATATGATTTTCAAAGTGGATACCCCTGGTTTTGCAAGTTCCATTTACATCATTTTTGGTCAATCAAAAGCAAGAAAAGAAAAACCCAAAAAAAAAAATTTACTGCTTTGGACAGTTAGTTCAAGTGAAACTCAGTCAATAGATTATTTCTTTGAAGAACATTATTTCTTTGATCGAAGTACATCCATACTTTCAGTGGATTCAAAGCTGTGTACATCTGTGGACTACATTTGGCAATGGTATTCTCCCACATGTAAAGGTTGGGCCCAAAACTTTATTCTCCTTTATCATCTAATTTCCAACTAAATTTAAAAAGATAAAGATGTATTTAATGTTCTTGTCAGCAATTGTGAGAAAAGATGAGCAGATTTTGAAATGTGGAAGATTAAGATTTTGAAATGTGGATGATCCAATAGTCTGACTGGACCCAATATACCTTTCATAAATGCGAGGGATTGATTTTATTCCTTTGAATTTCTTATACACCATTACCGAACGCATGGGAAGTTCTTGCCACCGACGATTCGCTGGGAATGTTATGTATCCGCTGCCTTAAAAGTCACGCAGCTTTGTTATCCTCATCCATGGTCGACGGCTCAATAGAGCCGCCCATTAGGGTTTCTGATGCTTTCGATTTTATGGCTAAGGATTGTATATATTTTTGCTCTATATGCTCTCTCCAGTTTCCATTTTTATTCTGTTCTATTTGAATCGATATTGTTTGTCCTGGGTTTTGAGGCCCCCACGCACCTACCAAGAAAGCCTGGTAAGTATTCGCCAACAAATTATAATATTTCTGCAGTCAACTGTATTACTATTGAATTGTTATTGCTTTAATTGGTCAATAATTTATTAATTAGTGTTTAACACCAAATATTTAATTATTTAATACGGGAATTAGGAGAGTGAATAGTTTAGACAAAAATGACTGTAGGGAATATGACTGGGAATATATACACTAAATATGCTTATAATAGTTTAAGTCGCATTCAGATTAATTATTATGTTTATATTCTTATTATATTGGTATCATATGGATGGCCTATGTTATATATAAAAAGATTTTCTGTGGGCATCGGATCTGGCATGCTGCGGCACGTTTTGAATCGAAGACTGTTTATTGATTTTGATTTTGAGGTATAAATAAAGATGAATTGTTTAGAAAATTAGATGCAAGTTAAACTAGGTTTTTTTATTAAGTTAATCTAAAATACAGTTTACATAGACAACATTCTATTTAGTGTTTGGTTTTGGTATAAATATTAGTAATTAATTACATATGGAATGTCTGTGCCTGAATTAATTTTCTTTTGTTACTGGCGTGTTGTTCTTGCAAAAAATTGAACATTGTTTGCAAGGCAATTAGAGGCAATTGTTAGATGTTGGTGGGTTTGTTGATGATGCTAGTATATTGTCAATTAAAAAAATTTCTTTTACAAACAAACTATAAACTATAATCCTACTATTAACCCAAAAGGCATGGACTCCAGCTCACAAAGTGCTCTTGTTAATTCTAAATGTACTAACAATTACCATTGCAACTGAAGGCTTCTAAATAAAAGAGAAGGAGACATGTCTCTGTGGACAATGCATCTCGGATCAAATTAATCTGACTGAAACTACAACTTTAACATGCTTTACTTTCATAATTGAAACTCTAACAGGCTGTTTTTGAGATGTGAAGAGATGAGTTGGATATCCATTTGGAATAAAATGTGTAGATCCTATAAAACATATCTGCTTGTTTGTGATTATTTCCATGGGTGTTTTGGCTTTATAAGGTTATCTTGACTGGAGATTTTATGTAATAGATTATGACAGTCATTATTGTGCCTAAAGAAATTGTTTTTCTTTTTCTAAATTATAGAGGCAAACACTTACCCCTCCAGTTTCAAAGAAGATGATATAAAGTCATGGAGTAATAATGGCAACATATAACAGTGTTGCAGCATCAGTTTACTAGGCATTTGGCAATAATGTCTTATAAGTTATAACATATTGAAAAATCGAAAAATCCTATGCAAGATGATGAAGGTATAGTTCTGGTACTTGTTTGGTTGCTTTTTATTGCTGTGATTTTATACTCTTACAGCTTTCCGCCTTAGCACTGTCTATCATTTTGCCTTATTTTTCACTCCGTTTAGTGCTGATAATCCTCCACTAATTGTTGATGGAAAATACGGTGAACTGTTAGCTGACCTATAAAATATTTAAAAAGAAATCGGCAGATGTGAGGTTACTTCTGATATCTCTGTACTTAATAATCTAGTCATTTATTGCAGCCATGCTTCTTTTCTATTAGATTTTCTTGAAATGCAAGATTAAATAACACCCGAGCCTCATGGGCATGCGTCCCCTGCCAAATTTCCCCTGCACCCAGCCTGGGAAATGTATGGGGATGCAGGGATGGGAATTTCCCGTCCCCAACTCTATTATCATTTTTTTCTTTTTGGAAAATATGGGGCACTTTGAGGGCAGCAGAGTAGAGGTATGGCTAGAAGTCTCCAGAACGGGTAGGGTATCTGGGGATTTCTAATCATCCCTCTTATTTTCAGACGGTCACTGTTTAAAAAAATAATCTGAAAATAAGAGGGATGGCTAAAAATCTCCAATCCCCAGCCCATTCCTGCCTCTGTACACTACTGCTCAAATGCCATTTGGCTAGAAGCCCCTGGGACGGGTAGAGAACCCAGGGATTTCTAGCCACTCTTATTTTTTAACACTTAAAAAGTCCAAAAATAGCTTGACGGGCGGCTAGAAATCCCTAGAGGCTCAAGCTATTTTTAAAAATAAGACATTTTAAAATTTGAAATAAAGGCTAATTGGTCTAGAAAGACACTCAAACCACATTCAACAATACCAAAACTTATTTTAAGCATAAAATAACCAAAAATTAAAAAGAAATTCATTTTCACACTCACAAGGAGAAGAGCAACAAGAGGAACAGTTGGTCAAGGAGCAAAAAATAGTTGAGAGATAAGGTTATGACATCAAACTGCAAAAAATAGTTGAGAGATAAGGTTATGACATCAAACTTACTTGATTTAGACTTTGACAAACTGTCTACTTATTATAGATAGCTATATCATGTTGCAAACATCTATACTCACTATTTAAAAGTTATAGTATTTATATTTTAATATCATTATGGACAACTGATTATGGAGTTATTCTGTCATTGTTTATTGTTTAGTATTTTAGTTATAATAGAATGTCCATTGTTTACATTTCAATATTTTTATGTCATTTCATTCATGAAACTTGAAACCTTTGGGTATTTTTACTATATGTACACCATATTTTTACATTTAAAGTATCTGAATTTGGTTAATTTGCTAAATTGAACTTCTAGATTGTCTATGATGAATGATTTATCAATATCATGATATGCATATTTGAAATCTGTCTATACATAAAAATTCTCCTATTTTTTTAATAGCCATCGCATCACTAAATTATGGCATTAAGCCATACCTATACCGGAAACACGACACTGTCCACTAAAACGTCCCCATCCCAAAAATTCTAATTCTATGGAACATAGAATAAAATGAAGAAGCCAACAATCCAGCTGCAAACAACGTAGATTTAGAAACCATCCACAAGAGGCTCCAAGAGAGAACATAACTATTTTTTTCTCAGCGTTTGTCACATCTCAATAAGTATGCAAAATGTGGCAGCATAGTCAAGGCACGTGGATTGTTCAATATATACCATCTGCAATTTTGGAGGCTCAATGAAAACTAGTTTGATTTTGACTCAACTTTGATGTGTCCAATGATTTTTTTTTCTAATTTAAATAGGGAGTATTTAAAAGCCCAGCAAAATATCACCCATCAATCCAAAAAATCAGATGAAATTAAATTTGAAAGTGTTGAAAAGACGAAGCTTCAGTTTAACAGATTATAGTCTCCAACCCAAATTCCAAGGCAGAAACTATTGTCAAAATAGCGCAACAGAAACATTAATCTCCACCTATTCAAAATAAAGCAACAAAATCATTAAACTCCACCTATATATAGGGAGGGACTAACAGTTACCCTTGTCAGATACATAATGAATGCCAGGATTGTGGCATTGGCATTTTGAACATGTGGCTCACTCTGCAAATCTTTGCATGTGTTCTACTCTAACAGGACCTTTCGTAGCTATCAAAAGAGTTTTCCCAGTGCCTAATACAAAGGAAAGCCTTTGTGAGAGCTTCTTAGTGACTAATCCTTCCAATTTCACACATGCATATACCCTGCAAGAAAAAATATACCTCCTAAATTGATTTCAATCTTCCTATTCCCTAATGTTAGTCCTAATTTGGCAAGCCTACACAGGCTGCAAGCAACATAACTCACCTTGTACTCGCTCACTCCCCTTCTGCTCACTTAATTTAGATCCAAAATAAACTTTTTCTAATGTAACCATAATTGAAACATCCTTGCACTCAGTTTATAACCAAAATAATCTTTTTCTAATGTAGCCACTGTTGACACATGATATAGCTCACCTTGTGTTCAATTTATAAACAAAATGAACTCTTTCTAGAGTCACCGTCCTTTTTCAATAATCTGTGCATTTTGAAAGCATCATATCTCTGGTGGTGTAATCATTGTTCAGATTTTTTAAGCAATTTCAATTCCATTTTCCACATTTTCAAGCAACAAATTCAATTGTACTCACTCACCCACCTTCTACTCACTTAATTTAGATCCAAAATGAACTTTTTCTAATGTAACCATAATTGAAACATCCTTGCGCTCGGTTTATAACCAAAATAAACTTTTTCTAATGTAGACATTGTTGAAACATGATATAGCTCACCTTGTGTTCAATTTATAACCAAAATGAACTCTTTCTAGAGTAACCATCTTTTTTCAATAATCTGTGCATTTTGAAAGCATCATATCTCTCTGGTGGTCCAGATTTCTTAAGCAATTTCAATTTGATTTTCCACATTTTCAAGCAACAAATTCAATTGTTTGCCAATGTCACTACAGCACTTACATTGACACAAATTGAAAATCCTGCTCACACTTACACTACTCAACAGAATAATATATAGGTCATTCAAATCCCAAACTGTAAAATGCTATCAGAACTATCCTATATAGTGTTATATTCACCCAATATTACATTGAGAACAAACAACCGTTTCCATTGTTTGATTATATCAATTCATAGAAACAGAGCATTGACTGTAGCCAAAATCACTTAATACACCTGAACATATAGCAGAGAATTTCAGCCATACCAAGGAAAATTTGGTGGAAGCACCAAATAATAGATTCTCCAATATATTTCGTATCACTTGAAAACATTTTCTCCCCTAGCAGGTGAAAACAAAACAATCAAATGACATTTGAGCTTGTCCCAAAAATAGTTCTTTTTAACTAGTGTTGCTGGAAAAAGAAAAAAACTAATTAAACTCCAAGAGAACTTGATACATGCAGCACTTGCAGTAGCTATTCTGCAAACAATTTATGTGACTGTTATTACCATCTTCAGAATAAACAATAGCAGAATTTATCACTTGCTATTCTATATGCATGTAAAGAAATACAATTATTTTCATGCATATTCTCCAAGTGAACAGCATTACTGATTAGAGCAGCAAAATTGGGAATTGAAAAAAATTCACTCCACACCCAAAGATTTATCACTTGCTATTCTATATGCATGTAAAGAAATACGATTATTTTCATGCATATTTTCCAAGTGAACAGCATTACTGATTAAAGCAGCAAAATTGGATTGAAAAAATTTCACTCCACACCTAAAGATTTAACAATTTAAACTGATTTATTCAGCTATTGCAAAGAACTAATCTGCAGTTGACTCAGTGCATCTATTTATGCTGTCAAATGGCCCCTAACATTTCAAACCAAAACGAATGACTTCTACAAGATAACAAAAAATACCCCTCTTAGCCTTGCCATAGGGGACCAATGTTGAGATTATTTAACAAAATCAAATTGGAAATATTTTGTACTTTCGAATTTACCATTTAGATGTGACACTCAAACAAAACCAAGGGTTCATTTTGTCCATTTCCAAAACCAACCCTGTGAGCCATGCCTTACAGGGCCAGTGTCCCAAATATTTATCTGTCTCCATTCCTCAAAAGGGTGAAGACATGATGAGACAAGAATCAATGATACAATACAGAACTGCAGGTAGCTATTAGCTACATTTGAATACTGGATACACAATGAATTGCCTACATCTTTGACTAATCATACTGGTGATAAACTTTTCCTGATTTGAATAAAATATTTTCTTTGTTGTCTCATTTAAAAATTTGTAATGTTCACTTCTTACGCCCGCGGTCTTTCTGTTGACCCTTGCTAACAGATTTCCTCTTTGATACATGTCTATTCCGCTGAGATGCTTTGGAATGACCTCCATCCTTGCGTGTTTTATGAGCATCCCTTCCTTTTTTAACATTAAAAACAGTTACAGCCTGAAAGAGTACATGGGTAAGTCTCAGGGTAGTAGAAAACAGGAAGGAAGCGTACAATGGACATTTATCTCTCAATTTCAGAAATTGGTCTCATAAATAAGAGCGGTCAATCAATGATACCACATTAAGCAAAGAAATATTTCTTTGAAAAAACACACCTTGTTGATGTCGAGAATATCATGATTATGACTAGAGAGTATTTTCTGCAAAATCTTATCACTCTGCTGCTTTTCCAGATTGCCAATTCCTGATCCCTCCACTACTGGTAAAAACTGTATAAAGCAATTATTATTAAATATTGAACAGGAAACATTATTAAGTTCTAGCTAATGAGATGGAATGCAGCAAACTAAGCTGCTTGAAGACGCAGTACCTTACGATGCTTCCCAGTGTGTTTTGGAACTTTCTCCCCTGGAAGCTTCTTATCAAATTTCCCAATACTGGCTGTTGCAGAGCTTGCAAGGCCTGCTGCATAACCTAGTTCATGTTTGCCAACTTTCATAGGGGTGTCCTTTGTACCTGTTATAGGTAAACTCGTCGCTGCTAGTTGAACAGTACTGTTACCAAAATAAAATAAGATGAGAGAACAATTCAAACCATTAGAAAAATATTACTCTTAATTTGAGGAATTAAGCAGCATACAAATTATAAACAACAAAATACTGTCATTGCAACTGGATAGAATATCCACTAATTACTTCCTGTTATTTTTTTACGAAATGCATGAAGAGAAAAATACCTTGGTAGAGCATCAATTTTTGCTGCCTTTTTCAGGTTCTCTACCTGATTCTTTTGATTTTTCTGAATCCGTTCTTTCTTTTTACCAGTCCTACGACTAAAGGGATCTTCACCAGGTTCTACATAAATAATCAATGCAAAATTGTTACGCATATATGACAAACATAATGTTGTACATGCAAGGGGAAACACAAAACAAAAAAAGTGTAAAAATAAGGTCAGATGACCCGGTCTCTATAGAACAGATATGGCATACAAAGAATATTTTTCAAATTTCTCTAATGGATCCTAGGCCATGTAAAATATGGATTCTCTGTAATATTCCTTGATATAAAATCTAAATAATAAATAATAAAACATATAAACCTATCCATGTGAAAGTCAGAAAGATCATTGATAATGTCATGTAAAATATAATCGATATTAGCAGGTATGATACTCCAACCATTATAAATTATTAAATAATACTAATATCAATCATTATATTACTAATCACTATATTGATTAGAGGCCAAATAAACAAATATATAATCTGTAAAAATAATAAATCAATACTATATAAGATTATTAATAATTGGTAGACATGTATGAAGGAGATCACGATTAATCCCAATTAATCCCTGAAGTATGAGACAGAAAAACAAAATTTGAAAGGGGCATGACCTTTCCAAGTTGACAGGCCCACCCTATTTAAAGGGGTCCTGTTAAATGAAAAGGGGGTGGCAAATTACAAAAAGGAATAAAAGTAACAACAACATCCAAGTCACATGCAACAAATATTGAGAAGGAGATCGGGTAATATAATTGGTATGGGAGAAATAAAGCGAGTAATATTGGTCCAAATATTAGAGGAATGTAAGCCTTGCACAAATTATGGAGCAGCTAATAATGAGGAAGAGAAAGGCATTTAAAACTCATAAATTTGATCAAATTAATTTATCTTTTAATTAGATTGAAATTAAGGCAATAATATAAGTTAAAAAGAATAAAACATTAAGGGAAATGGGGATAGATGTCAACAATACATCCCATTCTATATACAAAGAATAGGAGGTCAAATAAATTAATGATTTAAATATTCTATGGTCATGTGGCAGCAATAAACACTTCTTAAAATAAAGGAAAACAAAGGACAAATGTGGAATCGCTACCACATTACAAGTCAAGATATTAGTCTTATCCCTTAGAAAAGACTAAAGCTACATGGAGTGCAATAAAGGTAAAAATGAGTTAAAGTATATATTTTGGGATGTGGCTATTCTCCAAACAAAAAGCACCTTTGACAAAAATTGAAAAAACATTGGATTTTGTTGAAATTTTCAGCATTTGTTCTTAATGATCTGTATGTTCCATAATCAAAAACAGCAAAAACTTTGAGAAAAAATCACTGTGTTTTCCGAGATCTGAAGAAAAGGAAAAAATTGACTTTTGGTGCATTATGTCTAGAACATAGCCGGTGCCTATATTTTGTTTCTATATAAAATAGAAAATTATATTAATTCATTTCTATATAAAATGATGAATAGTATTTATTTCATTATAAAATGAAAAATTATATAAATTAAAGAATTATATATATATATATAGGAAGAATATTTTACATTTTGATATTAAACTTCAGATATGAATGATTTATTAAGGAAGGTATGGAGGATAATTTATTAAGTCGTGATAATTTAATTGCAGATAACCTTTACTTATATGCAAAGTAAACGCATAAATATGATGTACTAGGAAAATGATTTAAGATCAAGAGAGACCTTTCGGGAAGAGAGTGATCATAATAACTCAAGATCAATAGAGTCCCATTAGGAAGAGAGTGATCTTAACATGGTTTTATGGCTGGAAAATTCCAAAGATGTTAACATACGCATATGTGACAAGGGCCCTGGATAGAGAATGTCTCTTTTACGAAGGACATTAAAGAGAGCATTTCATAGAAGACATAGAAGTAACCGAGAACATAAGGGCCTATTTGATTGCTAGAATACAACTAGAATAGGCATAGAAAATTAGAATATGATTTTTATTCCTTGTTTGGTGCACGGAATTGGAATGGGGTATAGGACTACATATACACATTTTAGCCCAAAAATGAGCTTTTATCCATTCTCAAAAATACTTATTATTGGAATAGGCCATTCCAATTCTCAATCTTACTAATCCAAAATTAATAATCTATTCGAGTCCACCACTGTCACTCAAACAATTTTCAGGCATTCCATCCATGGCATCCGAACACGCATTCAAAACAATTAACAAAGTGCAAGTCTAAATGATGAAAAAGCACAAAAATGGCATCCCCCAAAGCATCGACACTTTGTCTGGAGGCAAAACCCTTGTTACCATGAACAATAGCTCTAATAGCCAAACTTTTCATCAAAGCCCCAATAGCAAGAGTGTAAGTGCCTCCATTGTTGGGCACAACCACATTGTTATAGACAGAGCCAATAATGTCCTGAGATTTTAAATCAGAAGTGAAGTTGGAATCTTAGCGTAGGAAGTAGAGGTCTAACCAGATAACGGCTCCTGTAGAACAAGGACATGTTCAATAGGCTTCCATTACTACTTCATGTGCACATCTCTCACATATTGTTCTTGATGCATCATCTTGAACTGAATCAGACCAAACACCTCATTTCGACTTCCGTTTTCCCCCACTGAAACTTCCTCCAACCATCTTTCACTTGCACTTCTTGCAAGACAATCCAAAACCCTCTTCATATTCACCTCAAATTCACTTCTGTTGAGATAATGGGTGTTACACACATTGCATAATATTGCTATATTGTATTATTTTATTTTATTATGAAATGTTGGACCTAGATGGATGTGCAACATGTAAAGATTCCTATGAGATATACTTGATAAGTTGTATTGCAACATTGTGATAATATTTCATGTAATTATTTAATATTGGAAAAAAGAATTAAATTTTCAATATCAAATGTGGGGTCAATGGGTTAGGTAACACATGGTTTATGTCATACCACTTGGTGGTTTTATGGGACTTGCTACTATATAAGCAGCCACAAAGATAGTTGTAGAGACAAGACAGAAGTCAAAAAGGAAAAGAGTTGAGCAAGACAACGCTTGTCAGGTTAGCCAAGAGAGCATTTGTGAAGGTTGGAAGCATGGCATGAGATCTATGGATTCATGCTTGTTCACATGGATTGCTAGGATGTGGCTATGACATTGAAGGCTTCCATAGTTGTATTGCAATGGTGTTTTTGCTGAACAATACATGGTGATGGATGCTTTTGGAGGCTGAGTTTTTCCCTCAATGAGGGTTTCCCAGAGTATATCTTGTGTCATAATTTTTGTGGGTATGTTGTCTATTGTCTTGCATGTGGATTTTAATTGCATATTTATTTCAAATCTATTATGGGTTATGTGGAAACGGTTATATTTTTTCTTGCAAGCTTCCTTACAGCTTCCAAAGAATATTTGTTATGATTGCAGACCTGTGCCAAAGCACTCCTTGACTCCATTGTTGGATGCACTTGCTCTTGTTTGGAATGACAAGAATTTTGCTTTCTTCTCTAACAATTTGCTTCCTTCTTCAGTCCATTGTTATGTCATCAAATTGAGGGCTTCTAGATTTGAATGCATGAATGGTTAAATCATCATAATCTCCTACTCACTCTATTACTCGATCTGGATGAGCTGCCTAAGAGCAAGTTTTGTTCTTACTCTATGACTGAATGATTTCAAGATCTTCTCTCTGGTGCAGATAGCTTCTCAGAGATCCAGCTATATTCTAATACAATAGAGCAACAAATCAGCCATCACACTATAGATTAGATCAGATAAAAAGGCTAGACCTTTAACAACTTTGAACAACCAAACAAGGGAGAAACATATTCCCAATCAATTCCAAGTGAACCAAACAAGATAGGGATTGCCATTTTCCATTCCCATTCCCCATTCCCCATTCCCATTCCCATTCCCCTTCTCATTTTTAATTCCTATGAGTGCAACCAAATGAGCCCTAAGAGTCCTCAAGAGGGTTATTGATCCTGATGTGGAGACGTCTTTATGGTTGGGTTAGGATAGAGGGTAGAATAGTATAGTTAGTTTTATTATTGTTTAAATTCTAACATTTATTTTCTAGGTATTCCTTGTCCCAAACTAACCCTAGGTTTGGGGACATTACATTCTCTCTAACTGTAAAATTGTAAATGATGATCAATTGCTTAAATTATTACAGTAGCGTGTCCTTCACATTTATGAGCCTTTTAGAAAGTGCAATGAATCTAACATTACAAAGAATCTAAGAC
Source organism: Cupressus sempervirens (assembly GCA_028749045.1). Taxonomy (NCBI): domain Eukaryota; kingdom Viridiplantae; phylum Streptophyta; class Pinopsida; order Cupressales; family Cupressaceae; genus Cupressus; species Cupressus sempervirens. Next base: position 693,711,071 of record CM053789.1, on the reverse strand, counting down.
CAAAGTGAAGTTCAAAAGCTGGTAAATGACAAACTAATGAATATGTAATATTTTCAGATTTGAAGGGCACAGACAAGCGATTGCTTAAAAATCAAAACATTATCTAAAATAGACAGAAAAATAAAAGTATTTTAATTAGACAGTACAAAATTATCTTTAAGGGAAAGCCCTCTCAATAAAAATAGAAATATCAAAATTAGATGCAAAATTCCCATTCAAATTTTTATGATAGAAAGCACAGGACAACAAACAAAATCATCTAAAATTATGCACTCTCTAACAACAATTAAATGTTTGGTGAAATGTGAAATATAAGCAAGAAAAAAGATGAGGGAATGTCATGCTTTTGAAGGGAAAGAATGACAGACAAACAGGCACTCGAGTCAAAAGAATTAAGGCCTGCAAACAAATAAGATATAACATCAATTTAGCCTTGTCCAAATCAACAGGTTTCTGAACACATTTCTGGGGCAAAAAACACCTTCGCATCCTTCAGGAAAGAGTCTAGAGGATGCCTACATTATGTCCTCCTGACCTGTAAAGGGTAGCAACAAACTAATCCGAATTAGATGACTAATTAAATATATATTCTTGTTTAGTCATGTGCAGGTGTGGGTGTGGGTGTGGGTGTGGGTGAAGATGCATGTGCATGTGTATGAGACCTCGGAAAGGCATTCTGTGTGTCCTTAGATTATAACATCTCCTACACCATACTAACATTTTTGTCATGCTTTTCATATGGTATTTCCTAAGCCAACTAAGAAAAGCTATTTCAATTTAGAAGCTGGCTCCCTCACAAAAGAAAAGAGGAAAATTTGTTTTAAACTGAACTTGGAAAATGAATGGCCATTTAACTATTGGAATTTGGATTCAGAAATGTAAGCATATACCTACAACAGCTATATAGTTCCACTAATGATGAGACAAACTTTGGAAACTTTGAAGTCTTCAAAATTTTGAAAAACAAAGTTTCTCTGCAATTAAGGTGAGCAAGAAAAGGTATAAATTATACCATACTGCATTCCGAATTCTATCCTTAAAACAAATAAAAAATTGTCCAGCAGAAGAGAGAAATGCCTAGAATAAGGAAATTATTGGCCATTACTTAGTAACCAGTTAATTCAGCTCTGAGACCAGTTCGCGAGCTATATGAATTTATAAAACCATTTGGCAAACCTTGGACAAGGCATATGAATGTATGAAATTTAAATCAAATGAATGAATTTAATAGTACTCCTAAATTTTTCTGCAGTTGTTCAATATTCCAAAGCAAATCAGTAAACCTCCATAGATTTGGTAATTAGTTTTCTCATGCTCAACCTATTCACTTGTTTGGAAATGGTTGTACATACAATTTTTAATTGAGGCAAATGACATATGACACGTAAAAACCAGGTATTATAACCTTTACTTGTGTATCTCCTAGGACCTGTTGTGAGGTTTTCACAACATCGCCCCATTGCAAATGGAGACCCCCTATTTTTGCTTCTAGTTGGTAGGTTTTAGGTAGTAGAACAGGCTGGCAACAATTCGGAAGCCTCCTACAATTGAAATGTTGAAAAATTGAAAAGGGCAAAAAATTGGCTAAGCATGAGCGAGAGGTCTCTCTTCACCCCCTTCTTCTCCTTCCTCTTTTGACTTATCAAAGTCCTCAAGATCTTGCCTATCCTTAGCCTCCAGTTTCTTCATCATCTTTTGAAGCTTGGCTACCCATTTCTCTTCAATCCTTTTGTTCATCTCCTCAAGGTCTTGTGCTTTCACTCCCTTAGGAAGTATGTTGTGAGTCTCCGGATGACCCTCGTCTCCTGACATACACTATGCCCAACATTGGCTCTGATACTGATATGATGCAGAGGATAATGGGTTCCACTACTACTTGCCCTGTTCTATACTCTCCAAGACCCAACTAGGCTTCAACCAATGGTTCTTCCCATCCAACCTTCCAAGGTTAACAAGGACTTGTCTTGGACCTTCCTTCAAGGTCCCAATATCCAAACAATCCTTTGATCCACTAGGAGCCCTTCCTCCTAAAATTTGGTCTTCTAGAACAGGATTCACCAAGTACCCCCAATACCCCTCTACCAAGAGTTTCGCACCAACAAGTCTAGAGACTTGTGGGAGTGTCCCCTCATGCTTAGAATATGCCAACTTGTGCAGCCAGACCCTTTGACCACACTCTCCAAAACCCACAAGTAAATATCCACAACTTGGCCTATTAAGAGACCTACTAGGATTAGGCCTGCACAGCCACCTTTTTGGGTTTTTCTCCACAAACTCCTGAACAATCACTGAAAAAAATTATGGATTTGAATAGCCTTTTGGATGATTCAAGACATTCAAGGACTTTTGCATATGGGTTCTACTTCTGTACCCCTCAACCAAACTAGGGCTAATTCTACCAATTAGGACTATTACAAGGCACATGCTATAAAAGCTTCAACAGTTGGATTGCCCAAGCCAATTGTACAATTCGCAAGGTCTGTACATCCTATTGGATTCTCAATATACCAACCAAACACTCCCACAAATCTCCAAGTCTCCAAACCATGTGGTTTCCTTCCCTAAACAAGCTTGTCACAAATGAATGCCAAGCCTGGGGGTCATCTTAAAAATAAAGATCTTGTCCTTACAGCTTTAAAACCACCAAAATCTATTAATACACATCCCATTCTAACATTTCATAAGGGATTTGGAATCCCGCAGTGGAATGTTAGAATGTATGCATTTTTCCTCCAAAAACCCTGATTGGTGCTGGTTTCAAGACCAATGGAACTTCAAACCAATGGATCTCCTAAACAATGGTACTTAAAGACTTCAAATCAATTGCAAAAGAAAGCTAAGCATAAGCCACAGGCCTAAACAACCATAATCATTTCAAGGTCCTCCCAAACCGTACTTGTCCATACAATGCCATAAACAAAGGGGAAAACAATGAAAATTGATCACAGAATTGCAGAACAGAATCTTCTCATTTCACCAACTTTTCCACATTCATCGAGACATTTCAATCCCTCTCATAAATGACTACAGCCAATCCAACCACCGTCCAAGCATTGGAAACTAAAATTCATTTTTGCAATTTTCTGCATTTGTCACATTTCATGACCCAAATGCCTATTAGCCTATCCTAGTAGACCTAAAAATACCCAAAAGCAATGGAAACAACCTAATCCCCAAACTTTGGGAAGTTTCATCATATTTGACCACTAAGCCTTAGGCCTTCGGGACTTAGTTGCCTTACATCAAAGTCTTACATTACAAGGGCTTAAAGCCTTTACTTCAAAACATGGAAAAGACCTACAAAATACCCTCGAAGGTTAATGGATCATCTCTTAGGTGCTACCACACCAGGATGTAGCTAATTGGCATTTGGCCTTAGTGGCAAAGAAGATTATGAACCTTTATTCTTTTCTAAATGGTATTCCAATCAGTCATTCTGATGGAGCCCTGACTTTTGCAAATTGTGGCCTTCATTTGTGAGTCCTCTTGAATCCTTTTTCTATACAGCTAATGCTATATTCTATTTGATTTCTTAAAGCATGATTCTAATAACTGATCAGACCAACAAAGGCCATGAAAGAGGAAGAGCTTATTTGTGTTATAATGTATGAGCAGGTTCAGATCTTTAATTGGTACTGAGATGAGTTTGAGTACATCTGTGGTAACGATAGTCTGGGACATATTATTTCGTGATAGAAATTTGTCACTCATGGTAAAAGATTTTCTTAAAGTAGAAAGAAAGTATCAAAGGAAAATCCATGTATATGGTTCAAAGTTGTTATGCAACACCAATCATTATACTATTATCTACAGGCAACAAACTTATCCATGATGGCCATTTTACATAAGTCCTGAATGATATATTCACAGTAATTACTGAATCATTGTTTCCCAGAACATGAATACACAAGGAAACTGCATATTAAAACTGGATTCTACATGATTAGTAAAGGTGTATGTATATTAAGCTGAGATCCGGAAAACGAATATGCTGCTACCTTTAAAACTTGTTTCAGATGTATCCTGTTCAGACTGAAATAAATGATTAATGCAAAGATGTTATTCCAGATTCTTGGTAAGTGTGCTGTAAATGCCAGTTTATCGCACAACAATGTCTATCTCACACGAATTTAGGATTGGTATGTCGAGAATTTTGCATCCATGTCAGAAAGTTGTTTTGTAAACAACTCATTCCAGATCTGTGGGGGCAGCATTGCATAACCGATCATTTTTTGTCATGGAGATGAATATTCTAAAGGAAAATTATGAAATCTTAAACCTTTGAGCACTCGTTCGTGACTAGACAATATCCAGTGGTTTATCTCGATGTCAATCCGATGCTACTCCAATAACTTTGGGCATATGAATGAAATGGATTGTACGCTAGTAATGCATCATGATCCCATATTCAGTAAGCATGAAGATAAAAAAGATATATGTAAAACAAGAAGATATTACAATAATAGATAAGACGTCTATTATTAGTTAATGGTTATCTTGTAAATATCTTTAGCTTTAGTTTGCTTTCGTTTTTTGCTTTCTCTGGAATAGAATGTTTCTATTCTCTACGATCGTTTCCTAAGGAAACATCGTCTCTTCCTTTTGTATAAATTGACCTTTCGGTCTCTGTTATTAATAGGCAAGTATTTACCAATTACCTCGTAATATGGTATCAGAGCTAAATACTTAAATTTTTTCGGAAAAATTTATAATTTCTTCTTGAAATTATTTGTTTAAATTTTTCCAAAATTATTTCAGCTAATTTCTCCAAAACCCACCTAGGGTTTTTATGCTTGGAGAAATTCCCGAATTACAGGTCTGCAAATCGCGTGGAAATCGTGGCCATTTTTTGAAGACTCGCGTTTTTGGGGTGAAAATCTGCATGTTTCTGTATCAAATCTTCATGCTCTTAGTCGTCTCAATCTGTCATCGTGCTCTAGGAAGCAGATTCGACCATTTTTCATCAAGAAATCTGAAGTTTTTTCAAGTTTTTTTCAACTAGGGCCGTTTTTTTTTTTCAAAACCCTAATTTTTGGAATCGAAAAAAATTTTGTTTGCAGATTCTTGGTGGGTTTTTCGAGAGCTCAACTGGGTTGTTGTCCGTTTTTTCTGGGTGCTTCGATTTCTGTGCCTCAATTTTTGAGCCAGCGGATTCAAAAAATGACAGCAAATTCCTTTTGGGTTTTTCAAGCTCTCTTCTGGGTCATTCTCTGATTCTTCTGGGTCTTCCGTATTTTTGCCTCGAAGAACATGCCCTCACAGATTTTCACAATTTTTCATTGAAAAACGTGCCATGGCATCTCTGACAAATATTCTGCTCGAGCATAATTCCAAATTCAATGGTCACAATTATGGAACCTGGAAGCAATGCATCATTGCAATCTTCGAATATCGAAACACTGATCAACTTGTTATGGGTGTTACGCAGCGTCCGACTTCTCCGGGTCCTGATCAAGATACATGGGATCTGAATAATCGAGAGGCAGTAATGCTTCTCAAACTATCCGTAGCTGATGACCAACTTTCTCAGATTCCATCCAGCAAGACAGCGGCTGAAATCTGGACACATCTAAAAGGTCTTCATGAGACTTCCGACAAGAGCAGAGCCTTCTTTCTGAAAAACAATCTGTTTTCTATTGTCATGGATGAGCGCACCTCGCTCCAGGCACACCTGAATCGGATTCAAGAAATCCGTGATCAATTACTTGCCATCGGTCGCAAGATGGAGGAAGAGGATATTGTGGTAATCACTCTTCGAAGTTTACCAAATTCCTATGAGCATTTTATCGAGACTCTCAACATCACATCTACTGGTGTTGATCTAAAGTTCACTGATCTCTGCACCCTGCTACTTCAGCAAGATCGGTGGAAACAACAGTTCAGTAGCAGCTCCAATTCCACCTCCACTGAGCAAGCCTTTGCTGCGAAATCCTTTTAGAAGGATAAGGGCAAGTTTCAGCAACCATCTCAGCAGAAGTCTTCTGCTCCAGCATCCGATGGTACCAAAAAGAAGAACATTCAATGCAACTATTGCCACAAGTATGGTCACATGAAGGTTGCATGTCGGAAACGCTTAGCTGCCCAGTCTAAGCAATCAGGTTCGCAACCCAAATCGAACAGTGCAGAGCACACTGAGCGGGCGGAATCTGCCTTTTATGCCTTCATGGCTAAAAGATCCGCAGATCATGTACAGTCATCTGCCTGGTACATTGATTCAGGTGCCTCTCGACATTTCACTCACCGCAGAGACTGGTTTACTGACTACCAGCCTTATTCAGATTCTGTTATCTTTGGTGGTGGAGAAGAATACACGGTTGTTGGTAAAGGCAACATTCAAATTCAGTCTGTTGGGAGGAAGCTCATATTCCTTGATGTGTACTACGTTCTAGGGATGGAACTAAATCTACTCTCGGTCAGTCAATTGCTGCGACATTCTCCACACTTGGCAGTCACCTTCAGTTCACATCAGTGCACCCTCACTGATCGGGCGACTAAGTCTACTATTGCAGTTGGTCTTGAGGATCATGGTCTTTTCAAACTTACTGATTCTGGTGATTCTCAGGACTTAGCTATGGCTGCTCGGCGATCTTCCATCAGCAGATTTTGGCATCAGCGATATGGGCACTTAAATGTGCATTATCTCTCACAACTTGCTCGGGATGAGCTTGTTCTTGGTTTGCCAAAGATTCAAACCCAACACCTTGGAGTTTGTGACGCATGTCAGGCTGGGAAGCAACATCGCACACCTTTCCCCAGTGGCGATTCTTGGCGAGCTTCTCAAGTACTTCAGCTTGTTCATGCTGATATCTGCGGCCCTATGGCCACTCCTTTTGTTCTTGGGTACAGGTATTTTCTGTTGTTTGTAGATGATTTCAGTAGAAAAATGTGGGTGTATTTCCTTAAAAAGAAATCCGATGCATTTATTGTATTTCAGAAGTTTAAACCCTTAGTTGAAAAAGAGTCTAGGAAATCTATTATTACTCTTAGATTAGACAATGGGGGGGAATTTTGTTCTAATGTTTTCTCCAGCTTCTTGGATACACATGGCATCCAACGCCAGTTCACCACACCCCACACGCCACAACAGAACAGTGTAGTTGAACGTCGGAACAAGACAATCACCGAGATGGCTCGTTCCATGCTCGAACACAAACATGTTCCGAAGCATTTTTGGGCAAAAGCAGTTAACACTGCAGTTTATCTGTTGAACCGGTCACCCACAGTGGCGGTCAAAGGTAAAACTCCGGAAGAGGCCTGGTCAGGTCGCAAGCCCAGAATCAGTCACCTGAAGGTTTTTGGCTCTCTTGCTTTTGTTTGGATCCCTGATGCTTCACGCACCAAGTTGGATGCCAAGAGTCAGAAACTGATGCTTGCTGGATATAGCAGTCTTCACAAAGCCTACCGCCTTATTGATGTTGAGACATCTCGTCTCATATACAACCGCGATGTAGTCTTTGATGAGCAGCGAGGACCATTCATGCCTGTTTCTCCTGTTCCTGATCTAGCAAACCAGCCTATGCAGGTTCATGATTTGGGAGTTCGACTTCCATTAGGTCCACCTGATGGGAGCGCTCCAGTAGCTCCTACAGCTCCAGTCCTGCCAGTGATACCTGTACAGCCACCTCCAGCTTCTCCTGCAGGATCACCTCGTTTTGAAGATGCTTCACCTGAGTTTGATCCAGATTCTTCTGATCAGGATCCTGCTGATCAAGCATCTCCTAGTACTATTGTTGGCCATTCTCCTCTCCGGCCTAAGTGGTGGGCTAAGACACTTGCTGATCTTCATGATGATGAGCTCATTAATGGGAGAACTGCTCGGAAAAAGAGCAAAACTACAGATTCTATTAACTTTGCTCTTATGGCCAACATTCACAGTGTGTTTGAACCTCAAACATATTCCGAGGCTAAAGGAATTCCAGAGTGGGAACAGGCCATGCAATCTGAACACCAGAGCCTGCTAAAGAACAACACTTCGGTCCTTTCTGATCTTCCCCCAGGGAAGAATCCCATTAGCTGCAAATGGGTCTACAAAATCAAATACAAATCAGATGGTACTTTGGATAAGTACAAAGCTCGTTTAGTGGCAAAGGGCTTTTCTCAGCGTCAGGGCATTGATTATGAGGAGACCTTTGCTCCTACTGCAAAGATGAGCACCAACAGATTAGTCTTAGCCATGGCAGCACAGTTTGGCTGGAAGGTCCATCAGATGGACGTAAAGAGTGCTTTCCTGAATGGTGATCTCCATGAAGAGGTCTACATGACGCAGCCTCCTGGTTTCAAGGTTGCTGGTAAAGACCATCAGGTTCTCAGATTGGTAAAAGCTCTCTATGGTTTGAAGCAGGCCCCTCGAGCATGGTACATCAAGATTGATACGTACCTCAGTGATCAAGGCTTCAAGAGGAGTTCTTCAAACTCAAATTTGTACATCAAGACTACTGACAGTGACATCATCCTTCTGGTTATCTATGTGGATGATCTGATCATCACTGGCAGTTCGACATCTTTGATTCAGGGAATCAAACAACACTTATGCCAGTCTTTTGATATGACTGACCTTGGGCTCATGCATTATTGCTTAGGTGTTGAAGTTTGGCAACAGTCTTCTGGTATATTCATCTCTCAGTCCAAATATGCCAAAGCCTTGTTAGACAAATTCCGAATGCAAGATTGCAAACCTGCATCTACACCTATGGAGAAAGGTCTCAAGTTAACAGCCAAGTCTGATTCTCCTTCCGTTGATGATACTACGTATAGGCAACTAGTAGGCAACCTCATCTACCTATCTGCTACTAGGCCTGATATCAGCTTCGCAGTCAGCTATATTTCACGCTTTATGACAGCTCCTAAGGCTGATCATTGGATGGCAGCAAAGCGTGTGCTTCGTTATGTGAAGGGCACTTCTGATTATGGACTTCTGTATTCTCGGAGTTCTAATCCTAAACTCAGTGGGTTCACAAATTCAGATTGGGCAGGCTCTATTGATGATAAAAAGTCAACATCTGGATATGTGTTCAGTTTGGGATCCGGTGCAGTCACATGGACCAGCAAGAAGCAACAAGTAGTTTCTCTCTCTTCTACAGAGGCTGAATATAGAGGGACTGTTAAGGCAGGATGTGAAGCTGTCTGGCTTCGTCGGATGCTTGGGGGATATGCAAATGTCACCAGCAAGACCGACTACTCTGTTTGTTGATAACGAAGGCCTTATCAAGTTAGCACGGAATCCAGTCTTCCATGAACGAACCAAGCATGTGGATGTTCATTGTCATTACATACGACAGCTGGTTGAAGACGGGACTATAGATCTGCAGTATGTTCCTACCTCAGATCAGACTGCAAACATTCTCACCAAGCCTCTTGGTCCTGATAAGTTTGTCAAATTCAAATAACAGCTTGGTGTGTTAGATAGATTAACCATTAAGGGAGGGTATTACAATAATAGATAAGACGTCTATTATTAGTTAATGGTTATCTTGTAAATATCTTTAGCTTTAGTTTGCTTTCGTTTTTTGCTTTCTTTGGAATAGAATGTTTCTATTCTTTACGATCGTTTCCTAAGGAAACATCGTCTCTTCCTTTTGTATAAATTGACCTTTCGGTCTCTGTTATTAATAGGCAAGTATTTACCAATTACCTCGTAATAGAAGATATGTGCGGAACGAGATGCGAATAGTTTAGGGCATCACCAAACTTTGGAGCAACATCGGACATGTTGTAGTTTAACATGTGAACCACAAAACTATTATGATAATATCTTTAATATCTTTATTAAGATATTATCTACTTAGTTAAATACTTTCTATAATGGTCAACTACTTGTCTGTAGTCTATCTTTCAGTCTAGATAGGAATGTTTCCTTTCATGTCTCTTTTGTCTTCAGTCCAAATAGGAATGTTTCCTATCCTGTCTCTTTTGTCTTCAGTCCAGATAGGAATGTTTCCTATCCTGTCTTCAGTTTTGTTTCTAAATTCATCTTCAGTCTACGTTGTTTCTTTAAAACAACATCCTTGTAATTCTTTATAAGGAACACATTTGTTCCTCTGTTAATAAACCAATCATCCGGAAATTCGTTAATCTACCAATTCTTGAATCTTGTAACATGGTATTAGAGCTAATACTTGAATTTTTTCAAAAAAAAAATTATAATTTCTTCGTGAAAATATTTGTTTAAAAAAAATTTCACAATTATTTATGTCAATTTTTCTCTCAAACCCGCCTAGGGTTTTTGGCCTAGAGGAAAAATCCCAAATTCGGGTCTGTCTACAAATCCCGAATTCGGGTTTGTTTGCAAATCATCTCTCAAAATTGCGTCCATTTCTTGGCGATTTCTCTACTCACACCGGATTAGTAAAATTGACTAGAAAAATCACGTCTTCAACTACTGTGCGAGTTTTCTTGTATCTGGGTTGTCTGGTCTTTTTTCCAACTCGTGACTGAGAAAACAAATCGCATCTTTACCCTGAAATTGCGCGATTTTCTTCCAACTCATGTTTGACGACTCTACGTTTAAAAGAGACACCATCTACTACCACATCTACCATTATTTGGAGGTCATAGACTATTTTTCAAGCAACGTCTGTCTGTAATTGTGCATTGGGAAGCAGAATCGGCCATTTTTTCAAGAAATCCGCCATTTTTTTTGCAAATTCGACTCTCCAATCCAACATCTAGGGTTTTGCCCGAAACCCTAATTTTTGGGGTTAGAAAAAAATTTTGATTGTAGATTCTTGGTGGGTTTTTCGAGAGCTCAATTGGGTTGTCTTTTTTTTTGGGTGCCTCAATTTTCGAGCCAACAGATCCAGAAAACGACAGCAAATTCCTTCTGGGTTTTCTGAGCTCTCTTCTAAGTCACTCTAATTTATTTGGGTCATCTAGGAATTTGCCTTGAAATCCGTGCCTATTAAATTTCAATCTTGAAGTTTGTACCTAAATTCTTCGAAATGGCATCTTTGACTAATCTGATGTTGGAGGGCAGTCTACGATTTAATGGCCGCAATTATAACCACTAGAAGTAGCGCATGTTAAACATCTTGGAGTATTGTCATTTAGATGAGCTTGTTCTAGGCACAAAGACTCGTTCGACCTCTGACCAAGTAGAACAGGTCAAGTTTGATGATTGCAATCGAGAGGCTGTTATGTTTCTTAAGCTCTCTGTTATTACAGCAGATTCCTTCCCGCAAGTCAGCTGCAAAAATCTGAAAATATCTGAAGGAGCTATATGAAACATCTGACAAGAGTCAGGCATTCTTTCTAAAAAATCAGCTACTCTCCATTATGATGGATGAATGTATGTCCTTACAAGAGCATCTGACAAAGATTAAGGACATCCGTGATCAGCTTGAAGCTATTAGTTGGAAAATGGAGGAAGAGGATATAGTAATCACTCTGAAAAGTCTACCATCTTCCTATGAGCACTTCATAGAAACACTCAACATTACGTCAACTAATGTTAATCTGAAGTTTCCAAAATTATGCACCAAACTTCTACAACAGGATTGTTGGAAACAACAATTTGGCAACAATGCTTCTACAGCCTCCTCAGAGCAGGCATTTGCTGCAAAATCCTTTCAACAAAACATCGGCAACCATCGGTCTTCTCAGCCTTTCTAGCATCAACCTTCTACTCAATCCGTGTAATTACTATCACAAGTTTGACCATATGAAGTTTGAGTGCCGGAAACATTTTGCTACCCAAGCAAGGCAAAATGCTTCCCAACCAACAGCACAAGTTGTTGAGCTTCTTGATCAAGGCAAAGCTGCATTTTTCGCCTTCTAAATCTGTTTCTGTTTCTTTGTGGATTTGTTGATTTTATCCTTTAAAATCATTTCATATTGTCTGTAATACGCAAGGTTGCGTGAGATTCTGGGTTTTACCATTTTTTTCCACAAAAACAAAGTTTTGTAATTGCAATCTATTTTGAGTCATAGCACTCTTCTGGAAAAGCTTCTTGGTTTTAGCATTCTGTAGATCCACAGAGGGTCTCAATTATCCCAGAATGTTCTGACATCCATACGTTGACCATTAAGGGAAGGTATTAAGATAATATCTTTAATATCCTTATTAAGATATTATCTCCTTAGTTAAATACTTTCTATAATGGTCAACTACTTGTCTGTAGTCCGTCTTTCAGTCTAGATAGGAATGTTTCCTATCCTATGTCTTTTGGCTTCAATCCAGATAGGAATGTTTCCAATCCTGTCTTCAGTTTTGTTTCTAAATTCGTCTTCAGTCTACGTTGTTTCTTTTAGAAACAACATCCTTGTAATTCTTTATAAGAAACATATTTGCTCCTCTGTTAATAAATCAATCATCCGAAAATCCATTAATCTGTCAATTCTTGAATCTTGTAACAGTAATCAATGGTTGATATTGAGATAGCCAATAATGTGTATGTAAGGGTGATATGAGTATGAAATGAACGATATATTATTCCATCATTAGAACATACAGAGATACCATGGAGAAATTGGCACTACATAGAGATTATCCCCGACAATGCATTTTTGTTCAATCATAGTAACTCTCGAGCACCTTCAGAGGATTATCCTTCAACCAATAGAAGCTGCAAGTCGTATTTATATATCGTGGAGGGATATTTTTTAATGATTTGTGTCTAACACCACTCTGTTTTTGTTGCAGGTCCAAAGAAGGCTCATGTCGAAGGAGGAAGCCCGTGCAGATTTGGAGTAGGGACTCAAACATATTCATATATTTGAACAAGACCTTTTACACCGATCTTAATAATTGTTGAGGACAAGATGAAGTAAAATTGTCCAACCTTTGATTATCTTTTGTCAAAATTATATTAAAAGTTTGTTGGTTGGTTACTTGTTAAGACAAGATGAGATGGTTGAGGACATACCTCTCTATCCTTTATAAAAATATATGATGCAATCAGACAAGAGACACAATTTTCATATAACATATTTTTTAATTCTAGCATTCTTGAATTTTCAAGCACTTGTGATATATGAATTTCTCATTGGCAAAGACCAAACGATTGAGCTACGCTAGTGGATTTTGGAGTATTGAGCATAAAAATTTATGATATTGTATTTCAATTGCAACAAATAGAGCATCATCATTGAGTGTCTTCATTGGAATTTGTTTCAAGCACATCAATAAGGAATTTTATTTTGTTTATTTGCAAAGTTTTAGAAGATTGATATTATATAATTATTTCCTTTATGATCATTTTTTATTTCTGTAAGTAATTAATATCAAGATAAGTGGATTGAATCATCTATAGCTTTTCAAACTTGATAATCACAAATATCGTGAAAATATTGAGTTGCTTCTATATTTGTGTCTATTTTGTCTCTTTGTGAGTTAAAAAACAATATAGAATAGTTTGAAAGTGCGCAAATGTAGTTGGTTCGTCGTATCTTGGTGATTGAATCATTTATAGTTTAATATATTAAATTTCATATAGTTGTAAATTGAGATTTATGATATTGACTCTATCACCTCTTTCAAGTTTTGGCACTAGTCATTAAATTGCTTATAATTCCTAATTCATATGGTGCAACCATTTTGTATCTTTCCATTGAATGTTGACATATTCACTTGATTTAAAATCCATTATATCTTTTCTTTTCAAGCACTCTTATATTTATATAATCATTAAATTTGTTCTTAATTTAGAACTTATCAGTTGAAAGTAATCATATTTTGAAGTTATCATTCAAGTTATACATATTTGAGCAAGTTAAAAGTTAACTAGAATCTCTTGCCATTTGTGGAGACTCTCGTTGCATTTAAACCTATTTGCTTTACGTACTCTTGGATTCAAGTAATTGGTTCAGGATCAAGTTCACCAGCCTTGGCCTTGCAGAGCCAGAAGTGCAGGGAACTCAGATTACATCGTTCAGTTCTGTCAAGTTGGGCATATCCAATTGGATATCCCAGCATTGAGTTGGCAAGACTCGTAGGATTCCAACCTGCGGTTTTGGGAACCAACACATTCCTCGTGAATGGAGTAGAGTGGTCCACTAAATGGGCTTTCAAGAACCCTATTAGGTGCGATGTGGAGATTGGGGACTCTTGCCCCCAGAGGACTCAAAGACTTTGGAGAATCTATAGCTCATATTTTTGTGGGGTTACTTCTGGAACAATTTTTGTGCTGTTACTAGTGTGTTCTTAGTGGGTCCTTGGTTGGGCCTTTGGCCTTTTACTTTGTACTCCATACTTAGATTTGAATCAGTTTCTAGCCCTTTTCCAAAAATAAACCTGAACTCCATATATATTGAAAATTTGAACTTAGCTTTTTGGTATATGACATGTATTGAACTCAAGAGGAGATGATCATTAGCGCGCTCTTTGAATCTTCTGTTTGACCTGGCAAGAGAAGAACTTGAATGACAACCAACCCAATTCAAATTACTTTAACAGCCAAATCACCAAAATCCACCATCCCACAATGGTCACATTTTGCTAAAATAATCTCTTGAAGGCTATTGACAATCTCTTGCCACAAGTGAACTCCCACCATTTTGGAATCCTGAAAGATCCTTTAATTCCTTTCTAATCAAAGATTCCAGATAATGAATGTGGGGTGAATAATTCAAGCAACCTGTAGAATGCATGTTTAAATGTACAATAAGTTTGCCAAGCCTTTCCCTAGGCTTTTGCTGATTTACAAGTTTTTGAGAAATTTGGGTAGGCCATGTTGAAGTTTCCAGCTATGGTCTAAAGACTCTAAACAATGGTCATATGGCTCGCACTCAGCAGACCAATTGTTGACTCGGAGTTGGTTAAAAAACTCAGCAGTTACTAGACTCTCTGCAATTGTAACAACTTGACTTTTGTGTTTTTTTTTGTTTTTTATTTTTCTCTTTGTTTTGGAGTAGTCACCAAGACTTATAACTATCGTCTAGAGTGTAGACTATTTAATAACAATAAAATGAAACACACAAAAAAAGCAACAGGTTGCCTACTGCTCCTTGCCTATTCCAAGACACTCTGACCCCTTCATTATCAGATTCATAACTTGTAAGAGCAGTAGCATCAGATGATAGAAATAGGAAGAAGAATGCAGATTTGGCAGGTTAAGAAAGATTAAAAAAATAATTACTTTTGCAGGTTGGCAGTAAAGAAAGTACAAGGCTTTCTTGTTGTATAAGGAAGCCAATCATTTCAAATGATCCTTTTGTTCAACTTTACTCACTTGTGTCCTGAATTTCCACACATTTGCATTCTCTCACCAAGAATGTGGCACTAGCAATGGACCACATGGAAGAAGTGGTTCTCAAGTTGAAAGAAACCCAGAGAAAGAGCACAGGCATAAGAGCTCTTTTTGTGGTACATGTCAAAAAATCGTAGTAGTGGTTCTCATGGACATAAAAGGTCATAGAAAAGCTGCAAACGGTATCAGAATTGTTTCAAAATAAAATTACAAATCTTGTTTTTTATTTAATTTTGAGGCTGCAAGCTCATTATCTTTCATCTGTGCATAGAGTCAAAGTTCATGCCCATATCTACAAATGACAAATCAATGTAAGATAGATGAAGCAGAAATTGATTCAAGTAAATTTTGACATGAAAAGCAAGCCTTGTCTGCCAAGAAATCACTAGTCAAAAGCCATGTATGCTTGAACAATTTGGCAAGAGATTAAACACTTGTAGAGTCAAAAATTGCATACCTTTGCTATTCCACCTACACTTTCCTACCTACTTCATACCCATTCCCTTAGCATTTAGCAGGCTCATATCAGCCATTGCATCAACCTTTTCCCTCTCAAGATGCTTAGGACACCTTTTCAGCAGCTACCATTTTGTGTTGGTTGTGTTCCTCTCATCTTTAATTATTTTTTAGTGTGATCTGTCTAGATTCTAATGCATGGCACGATCACAGTAGCAAGCCGTGACATTTTAACATTCACAACACGTTTCTGAGCATTTTGCCACTTTTCACCTGCCCAAGTATGTGGAAACAGCTCAACACCTTTCTTTCCCTCCTATCCTCAATTTTAAATATATTCTTTCAATCCACACAACACATTTCTGAGCATTTTGCCACTTGTCACCTGCCCAAGTTTGTGGAAACAGCTCAACACCCTTTCATTCCCTCCTATCCTCAATTTTAAAATATGTTCTTTCAATCCACACAAACTCTCTCTTCCCCCGTCCCTCCCCACCCACCATGCACAACTCTCTACAGCTTGTTACAGAGGTCTCAAGGTCTCACAATTATCTTTTGCAACTCTCTTGGCTTCCTCAAGCCATATCAATAATATCTTTATATTCATCTTACATCTCTTTTGGGATTCATCACATCCCTTTGTCTATCAGATCATTTATCTTCCTTTTTGTCTTTTGATATACCTATCTATTTGACTGTTGTGAAGTAGAAACACCAAAAAAAGGACTTGATTGAGGCGAATCTCTTGTTAAACAGCCCCAACTATTTCTCCTCCTTTATGTGTAAAGGTTTCTTTAATACACTCAGCCACACAGGGGCTTGCTTATGTTTTATTCATTCATATTCATCTCCATTATCTAGTATTTTGATTTTTTTTTTATGTTTCTGACTTCTGGATTTAAAGGTTAGCCAAAGCACAAGTTTGGGTTTTTACACTGACTGAATCTCTTATATTTTTGTTCCGTGAGAGAATACAACACAATTCAGATTTGAATGGAAAACGCTGTCATCTACACTACCATTCTCAAAATGAGAAGCTTCATATTATTCATCTATAATTAGATATATTCACTAATTTAACTAGTTGAAGATATTTGAATACATATTGTGAAGTTGCCTCAGAACATAGTTTTCTTTCTGTAGGCTCCCATTTCCTACATTACAACAATGAACATTGAAAAATTTAAAATGGTGTTGCATTCAATTTAAAATTGAAGTCAATTTCTTAAGTCAATATTGACAACTCCTAACATTGGTTGAAGAAAGACAATCTCAAACAAAATATTACCAGATTACCATATCCCTGTGGTTAAATAACCAATCAAAGAATAACAAGACACTCAGCTTAAGCTACTATCTCTTTTAAGAAATAAATGAGAATCTTGTAATACAAGCATTGTCAACATTTGTAACCAAGCAACTAAGTCTGAACAAATTCATTGCACTCCCGTAAACATCACTATTGATTACTCTTTGCAAAATCAATAAAAGAGTTCATTTTGGAAAAAGGTGTCAAACTAAAGCATAAAAAGTACCATCAGAAGGTTTCGCTTCAATTACTGGAATAGCATCTTCATCTACAGCACTTTTATAACCATGCCTACGTTTCCAATCTCCAGATTGCTCATCATATACAGACTTGCTTCTTTTACGCTTCTTGATACCTAATGGCCAGAGATTAAGCAATTGAAATGAGATGGGTGTAAGATATCAGCCATCTCGTATCATGCTTTCACAATCATTCATAAAAAGAGATTCAACTCATCATAAACACAGATTCAACTCATCAGAAAAAAATATGATTCCAATGCAATAAATCTAACCTTTCTTTTGAGCAAAGGTTTCCCACTTTGTTGGGGGCTTTGGTCTTGGCAGCTGTACATGGAAACATGTCAATGCATATTTGACAGCAACATGTAAACTTATGAAGAGCCAAAAAGTAAGATAATAATAAAAAGATTTCTTTTTCATAAAAACAACCACTTCCTTCAAAGCTTTTCTCTAGGAACAAGCGAATTACATAAATTACTCTAAGAGTCTCAAACTTAGTGGAAAATAAACAATTAAAGTTTCAATGTAAAAGGATATTCCAAGATTAAACATGTTCATTAATTAAGATCACACTTGTAGACCTAAGATTTTGAAAAATCTTGTGCAACAAAAAAGTAAAATGGTTGCCTGTGTAGAAAGCTTTGAGTATTGGCAATTGAACCATTAAAGATGAAATAATCTTTACCAATTTGCAATGGAACATAAATCTTCATTTCAAACTCCTAATTGTTCGTTCAATAGCCGGAAATAGTCCACACCATTGGATGACTTAAAGGCTGTCTATGGAAGTTATGTTTTCACGATGTCCATGAAGAATATTAGCAGGCTTTGTAAATTATATTTTTAAAAATCCTATTTTCTTCCAAGCTTCCCAGGCGGACACATTGAAGTACATGTGGATATAATTCCAAGAAGATGGGAAAAATCTCTCAATCTGTGGATAGTTGAAGAGAAGGCAAGTAATAAAAGGATATATTTTTCAGCTTTTCAATTGCTT
Source organism: Cupressus sempervirens (assembly GCA_028749045.1). Lineage (NCBI taxonomy): Eukaryota > Viridiplantae > Streptophyta > Pinopsida > Cupressales > Cupressaceae > Cupressus > Cupressus sempervirens. The sequence continues at coordinate 693,692,885 of CM053789.1, read as the reverse complement.
GATTAAACTGCTATGCATCACTAAACTTTCTAAATAGCTAAAATTAAAATTACAATATCAACCAATTTACAGAAACTATAAATTGTAGCATTAACATTAACTACTGAAAATTGAAATCCAAATTTGTGTTAGACAATCTGAATACAAGATTGTAAATATGCATGTCTGATTGTCATATCATCAATGCTCATGGAAATTACTCTTTGGAAAGCCCTGCCACCAACCCCACATTAGACTTTATCAATAGGTTTTTGTCCTTTATTTAGAACAAATGTTAACATAGAGGAGGCAAAGTTGCTGATTCGGGATTGGATTCAAATATAGGTTCAGGATTTGAGTTTGGTGATTCCCTAAATTATTTTACCCAGAGTCAGTACAGCTTGGGTGTGGATGTACAAAGGACTCATAAATATAAAAATACAAACATCTTTTCCAAACAATTCTATTTAACCTTAGTTACCGATTCGAGTGCAGATACAAATGCGGATGCAAGAATCAGGGGCATGGGTGTGCATGAAATTGGGGGCAGGGGTGGATGCGGTTATATATTATTTTACTCAGATTCACTACAACTTGGGTGAGGTTGTACATACTACAAATGACTCATAAATATAAAAAATACAAATATCTTTCCCAAATATTTCTATTTAACCTTCGTTACCGATTTGGATGCAGACCAAATGTGGATGCGAGAATCAGGGGTGCGGATGTGCAAAAAAATTTTGGGGGTGTGTGGATATATATATTGAGAGAGATCGAGAGAGAGAGAGAGAGAGAGAGAGAGAGAGAGAGAGAGAGAGAGAGAGGATTAAAATATTTAAACACATATTGAATTTTAATATATATATAATGTATATGCAAAGAAATATACAAAATTAAAACATTTGATTCTATAATACTTCACCAATACATATTCAAATAAATTATAACTAATAACTGAATATTCAATAAGATTATAAACCATAGCATATACGTCTATGTCCATGATTCCAATGCAGTATCAGAAAATCATCACCATTACAAAATCAAAATATAGTTCATGATTTGATGTTCATCATCCAAATCAGAATCATATGGATTCGCAAAAAAATTCTCATCATCTCCACATGTAAAAATAAACACTAAAATAATGTCCCCATTTTTTTAGTTGATACTAGTGATTAGAGGAGCTTGTTGTGAAGTTATTTGGCTCTCCAAGTAGCCAATTGTGAGTTTTGGCTCTGTTTTGGAGAACTCGCTATTTACAGTGTCAACAGATGATCCCAATGAGCTCAGATGATTTAGAGGAGTTATATGATGCCTTCAAATGTTACCTCTATCTTTTGGTTTGGGCTCCAACATTATTGGAGAGTGTATATATTTAGTAAGTCTGCTAGTCAAGACCATTCATCATCTTTTATTGTCGAGATCACTCCTGTGCTCTCAAATTTTTTATTCCAGTGTTGTTTGACCATTTCCACAAGTTGGTTGCACTATTGGTTGTAATTTAATTATATTTACTAAGGTTGCTATTTTAATTGAAATTATTTAATGGGCACCTTAGTGTTATAGCTCACTGGAATCGAGATGAAACTTTTTAAATCATGGGCACATGAAACAAAGACCTTGTGTGTCGGAATATCATTATATTAATGAAAAGGGCATTTTTTAAGCAATGGGGGAGTTTAAATTAATAGACTTAATTATTTGTCAACTTTAAATTATAACATAAAGTTGCTTTATGAGAAATGAAGCCTTTTAAGTGACAAGTGTAAACATGAAGCCACTAGTCATTTGGTGTGAAAGAGAAGCCATTTGAATTGAAATCTTATAAAAGCAAGCTCTTGGAAATTGATGTTCATTCTGTGGCTTTGTTCGTTTTGTGGAAGATATTCAAGGATTTGATGCCAAAAAGAACTGTGAATTACTCTTCATATTTCTGCACTTTGAGTTTGTTTTTGAAGCCAATGAATTGTGCCATTACTGTTGCTGTGATTTGGGACTGAGAAATTGAATCAATTCAAGCTGGAGATGTGGTGTGGTGAAATTTTGATCAGTGGCAGTCAATTGCATTAAGAGTGAACAGCCACGTTGGGTTTTGTTGGTTCAGCTAGGCAGTGTTGGAATATCGGAAGACTGTAATCATCTTTCACAAGGCAGTGTTTGATTGCTGGGCCTGCGTTTTCTTCAAAATAGGGCCACCATAGAAGATACAGACAAGTGGGGCCATTATCAGCACTTGCATCTATATAGAATCAAATCGAGCTGCTGAGAGGTGTTCTACGTTGGCATCCAGTCATTGCCAGGTTCTTTAATAATTCTAAAATTAGTGTTTAGTTAATTGGCATTGTATATATTTGCAAACTTCATAAAGCAAATAAAGTTGGTGTGCAAGTTAGAGTTGTTTGCAAATTCTTGGCATGATCTCATTCCAAATTCTGAAAAAAAACATGAAAAGCATATACTTTCAAACACAAAAATTTGATTCTTGAGCACAATTGGGTGTGAGCCAGCAGGACTCTTTACAAGTAAGCAAGAAAAAGTCATTAAAAAATTGTTTTCCTGTAACTGGACCCACAGAGGCACCCGGATGCCCTGTGAGTGCTTGCCGGAAGCCATCACAGGCATCCCCGCACATCCAGGTGCTTGCCAGAAGCCATTCCAGGCACCTGGATGCACATCTGGCAGTGAGGCACCCACAGGGCACTGGCCTCCAGATCGCTTCAACGGACATCTGGATCCAGGTCCATAGCTAGGAAGCCTGCATCAGTAACTAAGTATTTAACTATAATAGGCATAGAACAAACACAATTAACCACAAATAATGACTGAAAATTTGATATTTGTCATTAGTTTTTTTTTTCTTTTTTACTTTTCTTATTTTAAATTCGTGATTCTTTAATCCTGCTAGAGACATTAAAGGCAACAAACTGCTTTTGCATGTAGTTCACTTTGCCGGGCATAGACTTCAGTTTATCCATAGACATAAATTTATTTACTATTCGATTCTGCCAAAACACTTGTTTGTTTCTAAGTAGTGTTAGAAATGAAAATGCATTTATAGGCAGTGATGGTTGTAGACCTACAGTGGAGTTGCACAAAAGTGGCTAATATTCTGTTCCAGCTCTTGGATAGAATCCAACAAATAAACTTTGTGTTTACCCTAACTGAAAACTCCTCTCCTACTCAACAAGAGTTTCATTCCAAACTCAGCAAACGAAATGAAACTTTCATGATTTCCCATCTGACAGGAAGTTAAGGGTTCCCCTTCTACCAGAAATCTCAGAAAGTATGACTTCTAGATAGGGGACCAGCAAAAAGCGGATGCTATTATTATATAAAAAATAACTAGAGATAATTAACTTTATATTCCTAAGCAAATCTTAATTTGATAAACCTGTCTAGGCTGAAAAAGGGATGTCATATGCAATGTGTCTTGTGACAGACAACCTGATGTCAGAGGTATGGTATCCAAGGGCCATGAGGTGCTCTCTTTGCCTTCAGGAATCAAAGATGGTATATTTGACGTTGGGATCTCATTCTGCAACATTAGTGTCTGATAACTGTAATTTTTTCTCAGCCTTCAAACAGAGCATTCATCAAAGAATGATCCACTCCAAGGTAAAGGTGTAAAAACTCGGCGAAAAATATCAATTTACAAAGAAAAAATAATAATCTCTATTGGAGAATCATTCATAGTCTCGAACAATGTGTAAAATCTGGAGGAACTGTGTTATTTTTAAAACCACAAAAATATATGCATTGGTGAATAAAAATTATTTTCTGGTAAAATATTAATTTTGTGGACGAATTATTTCATTGTACCAGACATAAAATATATACATCGACAAATAACAGTTTTTTCAAAATTAAACATTAATTTTGTGGACGAATTGATTCATTATGCTAAACATTAAATATATACATTACACTTATATGGTTAAATTTTAGAATAATATTACAATAAAATAAAATAAAATAAATTCTTACAAAATAAATAAATTAAGAAATTTATATCATTCCTATCTATTTACTTATCTAGATATGGTCCTGAAACATAAACATTGATTTTTTTTATAAGAGGCTGAAGTCAAGATTAATTATTATCATGTGTCGTGATTATGGAAGTTTATATCAAGACTCCAATCATAATTAGGGATAGAAAAAAATGAGGCAAAATGGAATTTATAGCAGTTGATTCTGAATTCCAGGAGGTGAAATGTGCCAATGAGTCTAATGCAAAATGGAAAATTATTGGCAAAATGGGCTGACTGAAGGAAATTCAAATTAAATACATTGGATGAACTACCCATACACACGCAAATCTAATGGATTGAGGGATGGCGAACATGGCATCGGTTAGAATAACTAGGTCGGCTGCATAAAAGGCGAATAATTTTACCAAAGAAGTCAAATGTAAATCCATGCTTGGTGATTGAAAGGGGTAATGACCCACTAACCCTGATAATGTTAGGCGATTGGGCCACCATGTAATGGCTCAGAAATCGCCAAAATCAACACCGAGAAATCCCAATATTTGCTAAATTACGAATATTCATCACTAAAAACACCCTAATCCACTCTTTTTTAAATGGCATGTCTAAATGCCAAAATCTAGAAACATTCACCAAGGTATTTATTTTGAGTGTACAAATCCAGGATCAAACTTCTCTTCAAGAGAGAAATCAATTATTTGAAATACATACATGGAGTTTAATTCTGTAGCAATTGAGGTTACTGGTTGAGAGTTCCTTCTTGACCTTGCCACAAAAAGCTATAGGTTAATGTGTGTATGACTCAAGCAAGGTTTGTGGTGCAACTCTTTCAACTTAGAAGCCAACAAAAATCTTGTGCATGGTTATTAGCTACTGAGGTGGTTGACGAGGAGTCCTCGGTTGTTGTAGCAATGATGACTATTACATTGGTTGATGAATCCCACCACCTAATTGGCCTAAAGAATGTTACGGCTGACTTGAGAAAACTGTAGAAAGTTGGGGTTGCATTGGCAAAGTTTTTGGAGCGGAATGACTAGATAGGTGTATTGACAAATTCTGACACACAGGTGGTTCATGCACCAATTGTGATGTAGAAGCTCGAATTGTTGGCATAATTGCATTAGAGGATGTGGAGGAATGTGTTGAGACCATTGGGATGGTTGTTGCATTACACTTTCAATTATGACTATATTGTCACTAGCATCTAACCTTACTGTCCCACATACATTTGTGATTGTTGTCGTGGTTGTGGTTGAATCTATACTCGATTTGTCTTTTGTTGTTGCTTGGGTTAAATATGTCCCTATTGACCAGTCTATATTTGTTGTTGGAAGGTTAATGTTAGATTCAGAGAAAGTCTGACAAACAACCTTAGGCAACCTTGGACAAGAAGGTCAAAAGGTTGATATCAAATTCAGAAGGAGTCTGACAATCACTTTCTCAACCTTAGACAAGGAGGTCAAAAGGGTTGATATTTGTTTCAAAGAGAGTCACGTCATATGTAAGTGTTAATGTTTGATAGCTTATGTCAGATCAACATATGTATAATTATATAATTGAGTTATATAGATATATATATATAAAATTAATTATCTGATTATCAAATAGACATGTTCCATGAAGGGAGATGTTTATTCATTTACTTATTCTGAATATATATCTAAAGAGGATGTTGCATTTGAAAAATACATACCAAATACAATGGCAGAGCTATTACATCTGCTACAAATCCTCGTGAAATTAACATGGTATCAGAGCCTAGTTGGAAATGTAAATAGAAATGGTGAATATTTCTCGCACTATAAATCTTAAGGTAATGTTGAAGGAGCATTAGCATTCAATCTGTTCTTTCGACCTGTCTTGGAAACCAAACGCAAATGACTGTGTATCTATCTTGATCAGCGCTCAATGATGATATAGTGACTGCAAAGTCTTGAAGCAATCTCCAATCTGATTTCTGTTTGAGATAAGGAGATAAGTGAAAGACGATATCTTATAAATAAAGGTGACGGCTCCTTGACATTGCAAGCATTCTTATGGTACAGCTACCCGCATGGATAGGAGCGGAAAATTTCACATTTTAATCCCGCACCAAAACTAAAACAAAGATATTTACATTATCTTCTTGCTTGTAGATCTCGTGTGCACTCCAAATGGGGTTGTAAGAAATATTTTAATATAAAGGGTCCAAAATTGATGGCCCTTTCAAGTAGCAAAAAGACTATGAAATAAATCATATATAAGAGTAACGAGTGACAAAGTAATAATGAACTGAAGACTCTGACTCAAATGATTTGTATGTTAGCATATGTAATCCCACATAGCAGACGTGAAGTATATGATGGCATACCCATTCCATGTAGACGATATTTGGTTTGTGCGATGACAATACTTACTCATGCCTTTATCTTCACGTGACCTCTATCGCTGATCACACAGGATTTTTATGTAAGCGATAAAGATCAACTTGTAAAAACCGTGACCGCATGATAAGGTGTAGGAGCTCCGGCGAACAAAATTAGAAGGCATTCTAAGTCATGGTTGACAGCATGGCACCCATGTATTACAAGTCAAGGAATTCTCACAAATTATAGGTTATTGGAAGTAAAAGAAAGATCATTCCACGTAGGTAGTTTGCAGCAACAATATCAATAGGAAATAACGATGGATTACAAGGCACGAAGGGAAATCTTACATGGCAAAGGGGATATTCTTACACAATGGGGGTATATAGTGGAAAACCATAACATCTTTACTAGGCATCAATACAATGTTTAAATAAACTTCAAATGTGGGTGAACAATCATAAAGCCTAAAAGTAAATGATACCTTAAAACTACGGCAAACCCCACATTGTGAATAGATGTGATTTTTCCATCACTTCTACAAACCACAAATCCCAATTAATATATGTTTTCATTGAGTAGCTCACTATGACTTTAGAGACAAGTCGCCATTAACACAAGGTAAGTTTGTGTGAATATATTATAATAGTGTTTATTTCTTTATGAATGTCATAATATTTTGATTAAGAACATTAATAATTAATGAGATTATAATGGAGATTTATAATTATAAAAATGACAAATTATATTGGAATTATAAAGATCATTTTTGAAGAATGAGGTTTTATAATTATCTATATCCTATTGTAAAAGATCTTATATTGATTCATTATGTACTATAAGAGTTATCTGCCTTAATCTTTTCCTTCGAGAATGTTATTACAGGAAGAGGGAGATTGAGATTCAGGGGGAGCCCGACATTTCATCTAAGGCAACCTTAAAAAAGAGGGAGACGATAGAGGATATGATTCGACCTTCGATGATCTCAATCATATTGATTAAGAGGGAGTAAACCATTTTGAGATAGATTACTCAGTTATCAATAAATTGTATCAGACAAGAGGATTGCGATTAAGGAATATTCCTTGTAACTATGTCATTTTAATGGGCATACCCCCTATGTACATCATGAGGAAGTGACAACTTCCAAATGATGTCACTTGTATTTGGAGAAGTTATTATAAGGCGATGATCTTACAATAACTTGTATTATGAGATCAAACAAATTGAGTATATGGTGAATGTCTTGCATCTCAACATTTTGGAAGGCCATTACTCCAAGAGTACTTGGTGAATATCATTGATATTCTGGGAGGCCAATGCTCTTGATATCAAATGTGATATCAAACCTTATTTTGAGTAATTGGTGAATACCGTATGATATTATGGGAGACCAATACTCGTAATGTCAAATGTGATCACAGCTTACTTGAGTAATTGGTAAATATCATTAATATTCTAGAAGGCCAATAATCTTGATATCAAATGTGATATCAAAACCTTTTGAGTACTTGGTGAATATCATTGATATTCTAGGAGGCCAATACTCGTGATGCCAAATGCAATATCAAATGGTGGAAAACTTGAGGTATCAAATGATATATCCTTAAAATTTGTAATTCTACTAATGGTGTAATATTTGTCTTTTGTTCATCCTCCCTAGCTAAGAGGGAGAGTTAATGTTTGATAGCTTCTGTTGGATGAACATATGTATAATTATATAATTGAGTTATATATATAAATGTTTAAATATATTATTAATTATCTAATTATCAAATAGACATGTTCCATGAAGGGACATGTTTATTCATTTACTTATTTTGAATATATATCTAAAGAGGATATTGCATTTGGAAAACACATACCAAATACAATGGCAGAGCTATTACATTTGCAACAGATCCTCTTGAAATTAACAATGAGGGAGAAGTTTGAGGTGCAATCCCTTGTTAATGAATTCTTCTCTACAAAGGAGAAGTTTCAAGTGCAATCCCTTGTTAATGAATTCTTCTTCGTAAGGGAGAAGTTTGAGGTTCAATCTCTTGTTAATGAAGTATTCTCTGTGAACTAGAAGTTTGGGGTGCAATCTCTTGTTAATGAATTCTTCTCCATGAGGGAGAAGTTTGTGGTGCAATCTCTTGTTAATGAATTCTTCTCGTGAGGGAGAAATTTGAGGTGCAATTCCTTGTTAATGAATTCTTCTCTATAAGGAAGAAGTTTGATGTGCAATCCCTTGTTAATAAAATATTCTTTGTGAGGAGAAGTTTGAGGTGCAATCCCTTGTTAATAAATTCTTCTCTATAAGGGATAATATTATTATTATAAGATAATATAATTATATTATACAATTATTATATTAATATTGTGAGATAATAAAATTATATCATTATGTGATAATATAATTATATTATATAACTATTATTATATTATTATTGTATAATCATATAACAATTAATTATTATTATATTATATTATATTAATAATTAATTATTAGCGGCTCAGCTTGGAGGTGTGGTGTCCCTTGGTGAAGGGGCACCTCTAATTGGTATAAAGGAAAAATACATCTTCCTCTTCTAACATGGAAATACATATTATCTACTTTATTGAGAATAAGCAGTGCTCGAGGAAGATAATTGTGGATTGTCTGTGATTGGAAGGCCAAATAATTGCCCACAGTTAAACAAACACTAACATTCAACACATGGCATCTTCGACCAATATTTCGTTGGAACGCAGTCAAAAGTTCAATGGCAAGAACTACAATACCTAGAAGTAGTGCATGGTGACAATTTTTTAGTACAAGTGTCTGGACAAAACTGTGTTGTGCATGACTAAACGTCCTAAGGTAGCAAGCATGGAGAAGAATAAATTTGATGAGAAGGAAGAAAAAGTTTACATGCTTATCAAATTTTTTGTCACTAACGATTAACTCTTGCAGGTTCCTCCTAATCAAACACTTGAAAAAATTTGGAGCCAATGAAAGGTTTGCATGAAACCGCAAAAAAAAGTTGTGCATTCTTTCAAAAGAACACGCTCTTCTCAATCATGAAGGATGATCAGATATCCTACAAGAGAATCTTAATAACATCAAGGCTACTCGTGATTGGTTAGAAGCCATTGGATGCAAAATGGAAGACAACGTAGTGGTAATCACCCTAAAGAGTCACCCATCTTCCTATGAACACTTTGTTGAAACTCTCAACATTGCTTCCACTCATTTTGATATTCCATTTTCTAATCTTTGTATAATGCTTCTTCAACAAGATTGTTTGAAACAACAATTCACAATAGCATCAACTCTTTTTCCAACACTCAAGACTTCTTAGCTAAATCCACAGGCCACTATCCTTTCAGTCTACTCCACAAAATCATTCTGCTCAAACTTCAGAAGACCCAAAGAAGAAGAAAATTTAATGCAACTATTCTCATATGTTTGGTCATATAAAGTTGGAGAGTTGGAAATGGCCAAACGCTTAGTTACTCAAGCCAAGGAATCTAGAACACAACCTCAAGTGCATGTTGCAAAGCACTCTAAGCCAGGTGAATCAATCTTTTACACCTTCATGGCTAAAAGACCTGCAAATCATGTAAAACCCTCTACCTAGTATATTGATTTAGGTGCCTCCCACCACTTCAATCATTGTCAAGATTGGTTCACAGATTTCCAACCATTCTCAAACTCAATTATCTTTGGAGGAGAAGAGTATACTATTGTTGGCAAAGACAATCAGTCTAGAGGAAGGAAACCATTTTTCCTTAATGTGTACTATGTTTCAAGCATGGACCTCAATCTTCTCTTTGTCAATCAAATTTTGGGACATTCTCCTTAGCTTGATGTGACCTTCAGCTCACATTAGTGCAATATCATTAATCAGGAAACTCAAATTACAGTTGTTGTTTGTGTTGAAGATCATGATCTTTTCTAACTTGCTGACTTTGGGGATTCTTAGGAGCTTTCTAAGGCAACCCATCACTCCCTTATTAGTACACTCTAGCATCAGCAATATGAGGACTATATTTCTCAACTTGTTTGAGATGATCTTGTCATTGGACTGTCAACCATTAAGATCAAAAATCTTGGAGTTCGCAAAGCATGTTAGTCTGGGAAGCAACATAGTACTCCTTTTTTAGATGGCAACTCCTGGAGAGCTTCTAAGGTATTACAATTGGTGCATGATAATGTTGATAGACCTATGGCTTCTCCCTCTATTACTGGGTACAGGTTCTTTTTAACTTTTTGTAGAGGATTTCAGCCGTAAAATGTGGGTGTATTGGTGCGTCAAAAATCAAAGGTGTATTTTTTGTAATAAAGCTGATGAATATGAGCAATTTAACACTCCTTCATGGATGACATCAGACATTCCTGGTGATGTACAGCCGATATTAAATGGGATGGAAAATTGAAACCCCTCTAGAACTGCCCAATCTGCAATCTATATGCACAGATCTGCCCCTTTCCAACCTCAACTGAATTTCTGAAAACAATTGTTGATGCACAACTAGAAATAGTGTTGGTCTAGACCTCTATGACCTAGCTAGGATATTAAAGAAATTGCCCAGATGTTGTCATTGTTGTGAATTGTCAGTTCCAAAGGCGAGTTTTTGCTATTTCTTCCACAAACAACTTATTTCTCTCAAATTGCAAACCAATTGCTTCCAACACATAAAATACCATAAATAATTTCATTGCCAATTCTAGAAATAATGTTAATGTGGTATTGTACGGCTGTCTAGAAGGAGGCTGATATCCTCTGCAAATAGTTTGATTTGTATATATTGTAATGAAATTCTGACTCCTATATGTTGGGGTGATGTCCATCCTAGAAGATCTCCAGTTTTCGTTCCTGAGATCACAAATGCCTGAAAAACCCTGTCCAATAGTCCTCCACAAAGCTGAGATGAAATTCTGAAAACTTGGATATGTCAAAATAAGCTCCCAAGACGCGTTTTTTTAGTCCTAGCCTTAATTTCAAATTACAGTTTCATTGTCCATTTTATTAGTACAATACTTTATTTTATTACTCTAGTACTTTATTAAAAAGTGATTATAATATCACTTTTTTGTAAATTCATGTAGAGATGCCCAAGTAAGGAGTCCACAACTTATTATAATTTATTCTATTATTAAGTAACTATAATATATTTAATTCATTAGGAAATATTAAATATTTCCTTATTAATTAATTAAGGGCAATCCGGATCTGAGAACTGACTCTGTCTGAAGTGTTGTGGTCACTGCTGTTATTTGAAACCCTGCAAGCTAACCGTTCCACTAAGAAAATTGAAACTTGCCCTAAAATTAAGGAGCCTATCTCCAACCAACGACAACTGCTCAAAAGGGATTGTACTCTGCTCCAGACTCCTCTGGATGGTCAACCAATCAATTGGCAGCCCTCTCTAAAAAATAGGACCCTTCCTAAGATTTAGGTGGTCTCATCTCATCCGAAATGGTCTATAGCCCCCCCCCCCAACCAACTCTTAGTCATTCCTTAAAAAAGAAAAATCGTTCCTAAAATGTAGGAACTGCTTGAAATGGCTAGCAGAGCCTCTACAAAGCTCCATAAACCTCTGACTGAACCACTATACATATTGTTCACCACGTGAACTCGGATAATTGGTCAACCTCTGCTCATCTACCTGTCACCTGAGAAGGGACATTACAAAAGAAGTGACCCACTATTAAAGATAGTTGTCATTGACTTTGAAGAGATGTGTTACTTCTTAAAAACATTGATCCATTTGAATGCATCGATTCCTATAATATTCAAATACTAGTGTGGCCTGTCAACCTGACATAGCAAACAAGTAAGCAACCAAGCACCTCAAGCATGTCAAGCAGCTCGACCACATCAAACAACTCAACCAATTTTTTTATTACTTCAGGTGATCCTCTAAGACTTATACAACCTTGATCATCAACCTTTGATGTCAATGAAAACATACTCAACAATTTGATCCTTTCTCGTTGATGGCAACCCATCTGAAACCAACCTAAAACAAAGGTCTCAAATAAAACAAAACAGACTAACTTGCTCTGAAATACAGTCGCTTCCCCTGACTTATTTCTCCCCCTTTTGACAACAACAATGAAACTAACGAGCATACCAAAACCATTCTGCATAACTGAAATGAGGCTAAAAAAATATGACAATGAAAACTCCCACCAAGTCCAAACAGCAATCAATTATGGAGTGCAAAGATAGAGCTGTAGATTTTTGCACTTGAGTTTGTGACAAGCACGCAAGAAATTCTGAGAGAGTAAGGGGGTGAAACAATATTTCAAAACTTTTAAACACATGAAACCACATAAAACATAATAAGAACAACCATTAAGAAACACACTATTTCTCATGGACAACGCTTTTGAGAAAAGAATACCATGGCATACAACTACTTTTATTATCGAAAATGGACACCACCCAAGACACAAATGTGAACACCGACTCTCAAGGAACACCAACCCTCTTCAAAATACCAACACCAAACACTGACACACCAAAACCAATCAATTGAGGTACTAACTCCAAAGAGCACCAACCCTCCTCAAACACCAACTTGAAATGGGATCTAAGAATGAATGACAAAAGGTCTAAGATGCAATAGCAACACTCAGAAAAATACATAACAAAAGCTCTGAACCATGAAGTTCTTCACACTTAGACTTGTAACATCCCATAATTTGAAACTGTAATGGTGTAAATTTTACCGCTCCAAAGGAAGACTAGATTCCCTTGAGAGCCAAATTCACAACATAAATTCATATATCTCCAAACCGGATAAACCAGTGGAAATATCTTATCATAGATATGGAGAACAAATATTTTAGTTGCAAAACGGGAAAACCAAACAACAAAGAGTCTTTGATCCAAATCTGAGCGTCTTGGCCTCAAACATCGGCACAGCGCATTGTAGTCCTATATAGACAAAATCAAAAAGCACCCAGAATGACGAAAAACTATGGTTTGTGCTTCAAGAAACCATCATGCAGTTGGTTGCTCCCAATAAAAACTGCACACATGTAAGAGACGGAAAATTGTTTGGGGTTGTTTGGAGACTTGCCTTTGTCCAGTCCCTGTTTTGGTGTCCCACCTCCACAGCAGCCAGATAGATAAATATATTGAAAAGATAAATAAATAAATGAAAATGTTATAGAAACAAAACCCGCAAGATAGAGGAGATATCCTATTACATGATTTATGCAAAAGGAAACAAATCATGCTAGTCGAGGAAAACCCCTTATTGTATGAATGATATTGATAGAAAGGGATGTGATGAACCCCAGGATGCTCAAAGACACAAGAGGGAGGAACCAAAAGAGTTGTATAGACTGGTGCAAGAGACTGCTATAGTAAATGAGAGAGCAAGAAAGCTATGAGAGACCAAGACATTGTGAGAACACGAGAAAGATCACTTAAAGAGAGAGAGAGAGAGAGAGATAACTTGTAGAGATCGTAAGAGAGTGTAGAGAGCTTGAATGAAGAAAAGACCCCAAATTTAAAGAAATAATAGGAGGGAAAAGGAGGCTTTCGTGTGGTTCTAGAAGATTACCCCCAAAAAAGAAAGTGACAAATGGAAAGAATGCATAGGAGCGACATTTGAACCTTAAGATATCAGTGAACAAATGCGTCACAGACATCCACGCGGCATGCTAATGTCCAAGCAAATCACACTCAAAAATGACAGGTGGCAAAGGAAAAATGCAAGTAACACAAAAGTGATGCTGAAATATAGCTGTTGACTAGGACTTTGAGCATCCTAAGGAGGAAACGAAAAATGCAGGGCTGAAATGGACCTACTCAAATGCTAAAGGAATGGACACTAATGTGGTAACAAAAGTGTGGCCTGAATTGCAAATAGGTGTGTAGAATTTCTGACTCTACAGAAACACCACCACTTCACATCATCAAAAGGCAACTCATATATCTATATGCAAGAGAAATACAACTCGATGTCTTCGAACAACCTTTCCTCAATGGGATCGCATAGCACCCAAGAATTCAAAACTTGATGCTCAATCCCATGAGCATAATCAATGCACAAAAGACATATATCTGCTGTGTTTTTTTTTTTTGAGAACCACCCTCTAAAACATACAAAATTATATACTTCCATTTCACCAGACTACTCCATACACTGAGTAACACATAACACTAAAAATAAACCCACACCTCTAAACCAAAAAAAAATCACTCAAAAATGCCCAACTACAGAATATAATGAACACACCACCGTATATGTCATATCTCTTCTCTATTCAACATGGGAGACTTAAAACTCACTTTCTATCTCCATATAATGAAATGCATAACTTCAAAAGTAGACATCACACATATCTTCTTATTATATCAAAACAAAGAAGCCTAGCTATATTTAACACAGCACTATCAAATAAAAAAAAACACGATTGTAATAATAACTGTTCCACACTAATTTCAAGCATGTAGCAGAATTTTTTTCTCGTTGAATGCAATGTCAAATATTTACTATACACATCTCAACGTTTTCTCCCATTTTAAAATTTCACCACCCAGCCATTAAGAAATTTTCAATGCACCATTCCATTTTGGATGATATCAATAATATCGTCCATGTCCACTACATATAAAAGACTAGGACCCACTATAAAAGAATGGGACACAAAACATCTTAAAAACACTAAACCATTTAAAAGCATCGAATCCTTTCAATATTCAAATGCTAACGTTGCCAATTACTCTGACATAGCAAACAAGGAACAGCTGAAGTAGACAACCAAGCACCTCAAGCACATTAAGCAACTCAATCACATCAGGCAACTCAACCAAGTTTTCTATTAATTCAAGTTACCCTCTAAGATTTATATGGCCTTGATAATCAACCTTTGACATTAACAACATCATTCTTAACAATCTACCCTTTTGACATTGATGGCAACCCATCAGAAACCAACCTAAAACAGAGGCCTGAAATAAGCTGAAACAGATGCACTCTGAAACAAAGTTGCTCCCCCTTACATATTTTTCCCCCTTTGGTCATCAATGATGAAACCAACCTATATACCTAAAACCATCCTGCTACATAACTGAAATGAGGCTGAAAAAAAATGACAAAACTCTTGTTGATTGCTGTTTCAAACAGCAATTAATGATGGAGTGATATTACTCCCAACCTCCTTTTTATATCATCAATAATATAAAGATTGTTATTATTGCTGCTTGCATCAGCAATATGTTTACCATCTTTTCTAATTTCACAACAAAATGAAACGAAAACTAAATTGTGTCATTGATCACAGAATTGACTCGCACTTAAAAGATTGTGTTTTAAACCATCTACATATAAGACATTTTCAACTTTTGTATTACCATCAACAGTCAACATATCAAGATCCTCCTCCTTTACAACCACTAAAAATTTGGCATCAAAATACACTAGAAGAGATCCTATAAAATTTAGAACTATTAGTGGACTCCTCAATCTTTTCTCCTAAACCCTTGATTGAGTTAACAACTTCATATACTCGCAGAAAATAAGCAGCAACATTTTCTTCTTCCTAAATCTTACGACTTGCAAAATATCTTCTAAGAGTCTGAAGCTTTGCCTCCTTAACATTGTCATCTCCTGCAAATGTTCTATGAAGTTTGTCCCAAATCTCATGAGCTGCATCACAATATGTAACTTTCACAAATTTTGTCTCTGATAACCCACATAAGATTGCATTCATAGCTTTTGCACCACTTTCAAAGGCCTTCTCAACAATAACTGCTGGAGAAGCTAGAGGATTAGTGTAAGCAATCTCCACACTTCACCAAACATCAAATACAAGAGGCATTATGTAAGTGTGCATTTGAATCCTCCAAAATGCATAGTTGAATCCATTGAATGCATCAAATAAGAGTGATCTAATTAGAACCCATGTGTGCAATTAGAATCAACCTCCAAGTGTTTAAGCTCTATTTTCAAAGGCATCCCACTCTAATACCAATTGAAGAGCACCAGGAAAATACTGAGAGGGGGAGGGTAGCAAATCAGTATTTCAAAGATTTTAATATTTTAAACATATGAAACAACATAAAACATAATGAGAGCAATAATGACTTGTTGTGTGGTTTTCACACCATCGCCCCATTGTAAATGGGGACCCGTCTTTTTGTTTTAGATAGGATTAGTTATCTTGGGCGGTCTTGGTTGGCAGCTCTCTTTTTTTTTCAATGCTCCAAGTCCGAGGTGAGTTTGAGGCAATTTTGGCTCATTGAGAAGCAAGTTTTGCTCTCAAGTTTGTGCAAGTATTTTGGCATCTCTTAGAGGAATTTCTGTGGTCTAAGTTCAAGTGGAAAGTGAATTTTTTGGTTCGCAAGGGATGGGTTTCTATGTTGAAAAAGGGGACAAAGTTTGTGAGAGAACCAAGTCTTGGTGGAAATTTCCAATCTTCAGAAATCTCCCCTTTGGTGGAAATTCCCAATCTTCCAAAATCTCCCCTTTGGTGGAAATTTTGGATCTTATGAAATCCCCCCTTTTGTGATATTGCTATTAGGATTTAACTGTTTGATTTTTGAGTCAAACTCATTGACCCATGTTTCATGAGTAGTGATTCAACATGAATCCATCTCTCATGAGAATAAATGGAACACTTAGCACTCATTGGATCTCCCCTTTTGTCATTTCTCACAAAAATCTCTAGGCTTTGGCCTTTTATTTGGTGACAACTCAAGCATTGCAATTTTAGAACAATGAGGGGAAGAAATTGATAATTTTTCCAAAGGATTTTCCATTCAATGGAAATTTCGTGAGTTAAGAATTTTCCACCGGTAGAAATTTCACATCTTTCGAAATTTCCCCACATGGGGTCTCCCAAGTTCGCCATCCACTAGGGCATTGGAAAGTGGATTTATGGCATGAGGCCAACACCATGATCAAGAATATAGCAAGGGATCACCAAGTAGCATTCAAATGAGAAATTTTAAGTACAACAACTCTAGTGGAAATTTCCACTCCCAATGGAAATTTTGCAACTTCAAAATTTTCCAATCTGTGGAAATTTTGCATCTTCTAAAATTTCCCCAGCAACTTTCATTCTTTGTTAATCGCCAAAACCATCCTCTCTCAAACAAAAACATGAGAGAAAAAGTGAAAAAAATTAGAAATAAAAAATAACAATAACAATACTAAATAATTTTATTGTGTGAGATTAAAATTTGCCTAAACTTTGCAAAATGGTTGGTTCTAAATTGGGATGAGTTTTGTTTGTTATTGATGTGATATTATTTTCAAATTTTTCACGAACTTAATGTTTTCTCCTTTGTTTTGCAAGGTAAATTCAAGGAGGAGAAGAGTCGAATTTAAATTCATTCTTGGAAAATCGGAATGTCGTTGGTGCCCTCCATCATCATGCCAACAAAAATTGGCAAGGTGTTGACCAAGGCCTCAAAACATCAAGCAGATACTACAGGGAGATAGCTCAAGCCTAGACTCAAGTGACAAGGAAGGATTCATGGTCAAGCTATCAACCTGCAAATTCAAGTCGGAATCAAGAGGATATTCAAAAAGGCACAAAGGATCTAGTTACATAAGGACATGTTCAAGGAGAATCAAGAAAGATCAAGTTCATGGGTTCGCAAAGATGGAAGTGGTTCAAGTCAATTCCATGAGGATAAGGATGATGAGATGGCAATTGTTTGCCTCCTCCCATTAGAAAATTTCAGTTTCACGCACGATCAATCACAACATGCCAAGTGTCCTATTTTCTCATTGGCTATCAAAATCATTGTAATTTTCTTATTGGCCCATAAATGGGTGCCTTCATGGTAATTGGTTGTAATTTAGACAACCCTAATTAGGAATTGTAGGACAAAATCTCAACCCTTGATCTTGAATCGATCTTGGCCCTTCGTTGTAATAGAACTACTATAAAAGACCAAGGCCTTCTCATTTGTAATTCATTAGTTTTAGAGATTAGAGGAGAGATTAACTTAGAAATTGGAGGTAGTTGAGAGTTAAGGGAGAGACTTAATGAAGTTGTTGCTATTATACTTGTCAATAGTAATTGATAATTCATTGTTGGTTCTTCATGGTGGATTACTTGTTATTGCTTTGGAGTATTGCATGGTTTCCTCAATCTTTTACTTAGCTTATGATTTTATTTCATGTTAATTAGAAGTAGTTTAGTTGGATGGAAGTCATTATGGAAGTTCACTTGAATGAATCAACAAATCCGGGCCAACAGCCTCTAGTTGATGGTAAGGGTGCCTTGCGTGGTAAGTCATTGATTGAGTGCATTTAACTTCAATTGATATTCGATCTTTAATTTACATCCAATTGATGGGATCAAAGAGGGTATATATTGATTTGAAAACTATTTGAGCATACCCACTAGGAGGGTGGAGCCACTAGTGAGATTACATCTAGTAGAGTCCAAGTTTATCCATGGTTCCTTGCATTCATAGTAGAAGTAGAAGTAGAAATAGAGATTAGAAGTATAAGTTGGACTTGAAGTGGAAAAGTTGAGCTATATTTTCATTGCGCATTAGAGAGCCAAATCTTTAGAAGTACAAAAGTTGATATCCACTGAATGAATAGTGTAAGTCCCTTTTATTATAACTAGCATATCACATCATAAAATTAAGTTAAGTCCACGATTAAGAAGGAACCTTGAAGTCATTTCATGATCTTACTTCGCAAGCTTAGCATGAGAGATGACCTTATATCAAGAGAGGATTGAGCGTTTGGTGTTTCTCCTCAAAACATTAAGTATTTGATTATGCATGTTGTAGTGGAACAAAACTCACATCAACTCAAAAACCAAATTTCTCATGGGAAACCCTTCCAAGTAAAATATCCTCGGTATACAAAAACTTTTATTTACAGAAATGGGCAACAACCCAAAACACAAATGTGAGCACAAACACTCTTTGAAGCTAAAAACTCCAAACACTAAAGCACCAACTCTGATTAGCTAAGGTGCCAACTCCAAAGAGTGTCAGCCCTCCTCAAAGCACAAATTCTGAGCACTAAAACATCAACTTGAAATAGGATCTAAGAATGAATCACAAAAAGTCTGAGATGAAATAGGAACACTCAGAAGAACACATAACAGCAGCTCTGAACCATGCAAATTCTTCACACTTATAACATCGCATAATTCAAAACACCATCACTTCATATCATCAAAAGACAACTCATATATCTATATGAAGAACAATACAACTCTTTATTTCTATAAGTGTCTCCTCCTCAATGACATCATACAGCAACCAGGAATTAAAAACTTGAAGCTCAAGCACATCAACATCATCAATGCACAAAAGACATATCTATCTGCTGTTTTTTTGGAGAAGCACCCTCTGTCTAAAACATATAAATTATATACTTCAACTTCACAAGACTTTTCTCCACACATTGAGGAGTAAGACACAGCACTAGTCAGGAGTAAGACTTTTCTCTTCTCTATTAACACAGGAGACTTAAAATTTGCTTTCCATCTCCATACACTGAAATGCATAACTTCAATATAAAACCAAAGATGCCCAGCTATATTTTATGCACCACTATCAAACAGAAAAACTATAATTCTAATAATAACCATTTCAAACTACTTTCAAGCACAGCAGAAGAATTTTTACCTTTTTGAATGTGAACTCAGGTATCAAGTATACACATCCATGTTTTCTCCCATTTTAAAATTTCACCCCCAGCCATTAAGAAATTTTAAACGCACCCTTCCATCTTGGAAGATATCAATAAAATTGTCTATGTCCATTGTTAAATAAGTGACCCACTATTGAAGATAGTTACCGCTGACTTTGAAGGCACGCGTAACTTCTTAAAAACATTGACCCATTTAAATGCATCAATTCATGTGAATATTCAAATGCTGACATGACCTATTAATCTGGCATGGCAAACAAGTAAGCAACTGACTAGGACAAGCAAGCAGTTGAGGTAGATATTCAGACAGCTCAAGCACCTTAACCAAACAAGCAAGCAGCTCGAACATGTTTTCCATTACTTTCAGTAATCCTTCGAGATTTATACAACCTTGATCATCAACCTTTGACATCAATGATAACATACTCAACAGTATGATGGTAGCCTTTTCAATCATGTATACTCAATGTATATAGTGGCAATCTCATTGTTCAGATTGATTTCCTTAAGTTTTTTAAGTTTATATTTAATTTTGCAATCTGTACCAGCCCCTTTCTACACTACTGCTATTGATCAAACAACAATAGGCTTGGTACGCTGATGAAACAATTCACACACTATCCAGAGTAGGGGGTGCCAAGAAGGAATGATAGGCAAGAGGAGACTGCAAAGAAAGATGGTGAAATAATTCATCAGAGTGAAATATCATGTAGTGGTACACTGATGAAACATAGCACGCACTATCCCGAGAAGGGGGCACCAGCAAGGAATGATTGGCAAGAGGAGACTGCAAAGAAAGATGGTGACGTTAATCATCAGAATATTTGTTAACTCATTTGTACCGTTCAATGACCTTTTTCTTTATAGATTATTCATTCAGTCAAGTTGTATTATTGCTAAAGTTGATACGCTGCTGAAAATCTCTTGCAATATACTTGCCTTTTTTAGATTCAATTTTACTGATAACTTCTCCCAACATTATTTATGTTTAGATATATAGCTATTTACAATTGTTACCGAACTGTGTTTCACCATACAGATCTCTTTACCAGGACATAAGAAACATATAAAAACATGAAGATTCTAGCTCTTTCGCAATTATTATTCAATTTTACTGATAACTTCTCCCAACATTATTTATGTTTAGATATATAGCTATTTACAATTGTTACCAAACTGTGTTTCACCATACAGATCTCTTTACCAGGACATAAGAACCGTATAAAAACATGAAGATTCTAGCTCTTTCGCAATTGTTTAAGACTAATGTAATCTATTTTGGGCATGTAAGTTATACACAAGTATTTTTGGTTGTATTCAACCATTCCTTGGCTGCTATGTCAAAAATGTGTGCAAGGCACACCAGGAGCACTAATGAAAACCTTTATCAACAGCACGCTGAGGTTGATTGGCAATCACCTTAATTAATCTCACTGTCAATGCCCTGTAAATATAATGTTGTTATTTCGTTGAAATTCTGTAACCAGAGAAACGCAATGATGAATAAACAACAAGAATTGTACGAGGAAAATCCATACGAATATAAAACCTGGACAATAAGGGTGTCATTTCAAAGCTTAAGCGGCTTGAATTTTATTTTCTTCTGAGACATAACTTCAAAACTAATTGTACACTGTCCTTTTCCTTCTGAGACGTAATTTCAAAACTAATTAGACACTTCCCTTATATCCATCGGCTGATGGTTGCACACAAAAAGCGTGCAACTGCCAGTAACCAAAAAAAAAAAAGAAATCGAGTTTGGTTCTATAATGAATACAGGGAAAAAGAATACTCGCATGTTTCTCACGGGGAATTGGAGTTGTTGGCGATGGCAGTTGAACAAGTGGTCCTTCTCTGTCCGGGATAGAAGGTAGGCTGAAAAGCTTATTTGCGAGTGCCTGAACAAGCTGCGTGCCTTTTTCTAGGCATTCATTCACAATTTCTTCCCTGAAACAACAAAAACCATCAACAGACTGTAAAAATAAATACAAAATCTATGAAAATTAAACTCACATTGATCTTCAGCTTCATTTGTGTTTGACAAAAGCCTAGTAAATAAAACGTAATTTCCTTCTTTAAGGGTTTAAATCTACAGTAGGAAGCTTTTAAATGAAATGTCATATCTCATGATTTTAAAATTCCCTCGCGAAGAATTTGAGTTTAAGTAAAACAAAACCCTAATGGAGTAAATAATCTGGAATGAACTCTGATAAACGGGAAGGGTGGAAAAAAGGGGGAAAAAAGAAAGGAAAGCGCCTACTGCTGAATTACCGTGAAGACTTAGTGGATGCGCCAGGATTTCCTGAATCAAACACCATTAAATTTCCTAAATCGATCTGGTAAGCATCAACATCTTCCAGAGCGGCCGCCATTAGGGTTTAGGGGTTAGAGGAAGCACCTTGAATGTCAATGTTACTTGCTGCAACAGCTTTCGGAGCTTGTATAGCTAACGAAGGCTGGGAAAGGTTTTAGATTCTAAGATTTAAATGTCTTAATCTTCAAAATTCAAACCGTCAACGCACATTTAACCTTCGTTATTGTACTTGCCGTAAGGCAATACTATTGCATTGCGCAATTATGACAATCGTGAATTTGTTTTCAATCAATGAGCACTAATTATTTTTCTATAATTTCAATTTTTCAACCTATTTAATTTTATATATGACAAAAATTATTTTTCTCAAATTCTATTGGCCAATTTCATTTAGTCTTATAAGACCTCTTTTTGGAGAAATACTCCATAATTCTATTTTTTCGGAAAAGCATATGTAATATAATAAAAATAAATTATAGATGATTATGTAGAAAAAATATAATTTCATTCTAAAACAAATATAATTACTACAATACTTTAAGTTTTTAATATATATAATTTAATCTTTGTACTTATAAATTCAACCAACAAAACAAATTTATAAAATAATAATAAATAACAATTTCTTATAATAATGGTCAATAAGAACTTATAAGATGTAAATTGTATGACTTTTATTACTTCTTTATATCTAAGTATTAAATATTTTTAAATACTTCTTTATGACTTTTATTACTTCTTTCTTTCAATAGTGACATCCCAATCAATCAAAAATAAAATTTATAGACTGCTTGATTACAATATTTATCACTTTAGAGTAAATTATTTTATTTTATTAATATTTAAATTTTGATTTATTATTTTGATTTATATTATTAATGTCATTCTTAATTAATTATTTTTTAGAATATTTTTTAATATGTTTTAGAATAAACTCTCTCTCTTTCAAAAGTGATATCTCAATCAATAAATTGTATTATTATAGATTAGTCATTATTTCTAATTACTTTATTACAATATTTATAACTTTAGAAAAAATTATTTTGTTTTATTAATATTTAAATTTTGATTTATTATCATGTGAATACATTTACAGTTATTAATGTTATTCTTAATTAATTATTTTTTAAATTATTTTATAACTAATCAATTAATTTTTATTACGGCAAGTACTAGCCACTATGTGGCACTTGTTGTACTTGCGGTAGTTTTGTATATTGTATTGACTATCAAGAATTATTGAATTGTTTTGCACTAATTAATCAATTGTAGACCTAGTAATTTTTAAAAATTTTGAATATTTTTGTAAATGTTATGTGTTTATTTTTTATGTATTTTGTGTATTATACAAATTACTTGTTTCTATTATGATTATATGAATTATTTTGATTATAGTTAAAGCAGTTTTTAAACTATTTAAGATGGAGTTGGAACATAGTTGTTATGTTTTTTATATTGAAGCAGCTAAAACTAAGGGTTGGTCTATATAACAAACAACATATTGGACCACTAATAACTAGATTAACATCACATCACACCCACAAACTTCAATATCATAAACAAAACAAAATCTAAATTTCTCCAAAACAAATAGGTTTAACTTATCCATCTGATCAACACTACTATTAACAATCATATAATTGTTCATAAAACCAAAGATAATAAAGTAGTCATACCAACTTATCCTAACTAAAGCATAAAGTATGAAGGGCAAAATAACTAGGGTCATATATGACCAATTCAAAGTATAACCAAGTGGGACATACTAGCAATGATAAAACATATAAAACATTTAAACTAAAGGCCTAGATTTTGGCCTTTTTGCTTTCATTTCTTAGTCAATAGCACTTTCATCTAGTTATCTGCAAGGAACCCATACGACTTCTTAGAATCCTTTATGACCAAACCCTCATCCTCCTTCTCCTGCAATAACTATTGGAGGATGGTCATCACAACATTAGTAACCTTCACCGCAAAGTGAGAAAGAGTATTAAAACTTTCTTTTAGGGCAAAGAAGTGGGCTTTGGGCTCTTCCATTCTACGTGTGGTTGTCTCCATAGTACCAGTAAGCCCTTAACAATCAGCACATTTCCCCTTATGAGAATCTTTCTCTAGAACCTGCACAACAGAGAGATTAAAAAAAACCCTTCTTTTATCATTTTTGTCAGACCTCTTAAGGCAAGTGGCAATCATCGAGTAGGTATCCTTGGTATACTAGTTACTCAGCTAAGTAGTAGAAGTAAAATCAAAAGTGATCATCGTTTAACTTGTCGAGACATGGGTGTCTCTGCTCACTTCCTCTTTCTTTTTAGCTTTTTGCTCCTCCAAATCCAAAGTCTCTGCCTTAGTGCTCTTCCTCCACCAGTTTTCTACCAGTATACTTCCTCCTAGCTTTCATTTTTTCTTTTCACTCTCACTTGAACCAGACACCTATTTCTTGACATCCAAATTTCTACTAGCCATATGTTTTTGCCTTGCCTAGCTTTTAGCCAGCCTCCCTCAATTTCTTCCTCAAACTCAACCAAATCAATTTCTATGGGATGTTTCAATTTTGGGTTTTTTGCTAGTGCCTTGGAGTCCTTTCAAAAAATACTTTTGTTTTTTCTAGAATTACAAAACAAGGTGGATGAAGGAGAGGGCTAAGGGGTGGGGGCCCTAGAACTACACTTGCTGCCAAATCTAGGAAGGCTCTGGGGATTCTATGGGCCCTAATTATTAGCTAAAGAAACACATCTAAGCAGACAAAGGGAGAGGTGAAGGTTATACAAATGGAGGATGAGCCCTTGATGGAGAATGGTGAATGTTTTTCCTTTCTTCATTCTCTCCCTAACCTCTATCACAGTGGCTTCCAGATCATGGATGAGAAAAAAAGGAATAGAAATAATATCGTGGTTATGAAAGTGATTCTGTAAAGGAAAATGGTAGAAATAGAAAACCCCAAGCCTTCCTTTAAGAGTAAGATATTTCATTATTACCAAACATACCTCATTCCAAGGCTCAGGAAACTCGGTGCAGTTGAAACCCCTATGTGCCTAAATGGTTCCTAATTGTCCTTAAAAAATCTCTTCAAGTTAGTCTCATCTAAAATCTTTGTCAGCTTTTGCAATTTCCTCCCCTCTATAGAAATCCTCGTAACCATAGCTATAATATCCTCATTGACATGAAAATATATGTCATTAATCGTCACCTTCTATCATTTAAATAACTCACAAACTACAAGGAGCAGTTATCGTCGTATCTTGTCACAACTTCCATGAACATAACCACGCCTCCCTCCTTCAGAAGTAGCTAGGTGCATGGTTTCCTCACATAATCCCTAATGCACAAGGGCTCTACTCTAACCATATCACCACCCATATTTGTCTCGTGGCCAAAGTTCTCTAAAATCTCCAGATTTGTAAGCATAAACTTACTTCTAAAGCCAAGCTTGTGATCAAAGTTTTTTACAATGAAATAATAGAGCTTTAATCCTTGATTTAAAAAACTAAATGAGATGCCATAATCATTACTTGGAGTGGAGTTTAGATGTCTATCTCAACTTCACAGTGCCACCACATGTGTACTGTCACCCTTGTAATCAATCAAAGAATTGTTTAGCCTCCAAAAACTCCAATCTTTCTTTAATTAATTTCTTTCTAACACAATCTTTAATTTTTTTTGTAACCTTTCCACTTTTTTCTCATAATTATTTCATTGTCCTCCATCCAATCAATGACATTTAAATCATGCTTCATACCTTTAGAATGATTTCAAATTCACATCATTAATTTGTCCTTCTTTAAGTCACTCCTTGATCAAGTCATCGTATTAAAAGAACCCACCACCAAGACTAACCCATAAGTTAGCCACCTAAAATTCATTCTTATCATTTCTTATGTGTGTTAATTTGTACCATTATCATGACGGTGAGGATATATGTTGGTGGAGTGTTTGTTTGCCTCTAACATTGTAAGTCATATCTTTTGAATTTAGCAAGGAGGTACTAAATGTCACCCATAATAACAGCAATAGACCGGATAGGTGTCATACCCATTTCACTATTTCCACAATCACAGGAGCCACCCTCAATGTAGATATGTTTCCATCCAATGTTGACATCTAATTTTAATCCCTAATAGAGTGATATAGCTACTGCCAAATTATTATCTAGGCATTTCCCAAATTACCAGCAAAAGCCATAAACTGGTTACTAGTCAAATTTCTCACCACACCTCCACCAACAACACAACCATTTCTCATTGCTCCATCAAAAGCTTAACCGTTGGGAGGATAGATGGAATCCATTTTGTATTCTTTGTAGTTAATGCCTTCTTGCAATCATACGTGTGAAAGGGCTCTAGGAGCTTCCAGTTCAAAGTCACTTTTTGTTCTCCAATTGAGGGGGGCGAGGGGAGTCTGGGGGGTTTTCCACTTGCTCCATTCTAAATTCTCTTGACACCAACTTAAAAAATATATTAGCTACCACTTCCTCGGATTTATCAACCTCCCTAAATATTTGATTATTTCTCTCCTTCCAAGTCCCTAATAGACATGAGGAGGGTTGGTTTTCCATATTAATCTAAGTAGTGGATGGAAAAAAGGTCAATCTCAGTTTAATAGAAACTATTGCAAGTCATTATGAAAAACCTTTTCTAGAGGGTAAGAGACCAAGCTTTTGAAGTAAAGGGACATTGAAGAAAAATATACTATATGCATTCTTCCTCAACCTTGCATAGGTAGCATCTGTTGAAAATTTGGAAACCTCTTTTTCTCAGATTGTCAATTGTAAGAATTTTTCCATGTAACATAGTCCATTGTAAGAAGTTATCCTTAGGAATATGTTGATTGTTCCAAACTTTCCTCTAATAGCAGGGAGGGGTGGGAAAATACTTTAAGAAAATCATTTAGTGGGCAGACTTCACAGAGAAGTTTCCACTAGAAGTTCTATCCAAAATAAACCTATCCTCCCTTGGAAATTGTTTAATTATTTGTGAATCAAGAATCTCCAAGAACTCACTCGCCAGAGGCCTAAGGTTAATAGGAATCACCTCTTGAAAAATTATTTTCCAATTTCTTTGTCTAGTAATGTAATCACTTACCCTGTCCCCAAAGGAGTGTTTAAGGATTTCATCCAAATGACAAAATCTACTTTGGGGTAGAGGTTTTCCTCCTAGCCAATTATCCTCCAAAAATCTAACTCTACTTCCTTTCCCACCCAAGGGAAACCATCCTTGAGGAGGTTTTTTCTTTTAATCAAGTTGTTCCAAATTTTAGAGCTAGAAGGCCAATCTTTCTCCATAAGGCAATAAATAAATGGGCGATTATTAAGGTACCTAGCCTTCATTATACTACACCAACTAGCCTATTTTTTAGCCAACCTCCACCCCACTTTAGTAAGGAGAGCTTTGTTGAGATATGATATCCTTATAACTCCAAGTTCCCCCTTCTTCTTGGGTTTGCACACTATCTCCCACTTAACAAGGTTTGATCTATACCTATCTTCATCCCATGTCCATAAAAAATTCCTTTGGAGTTTATCCATCTTATCAACCACACTTGAAGAGATACTAAAGAGAGAGAGGAAGTATGCAGGCATCCCTTAGAGAGAAGTAGTTAATAACTAAAGTTTTCCTACACTTCTTAATAATTTTCCCTTCCATCCAATCAATTTCTTCTACATTCTTTCCAGGATGGTATTCCAAAATTGGTTAGAAACTTCTTTCATTATGAGTGGGAGACCTAGGTAAGTGTCAAGAAGATTAGTAGATTGACAACCAATGATATAAGTTATTTTTACTTTTACTCAAGTTTATTTGTTACCCTAAGCTATCAACACAATCAGCCAAGAGGTTGTGTCAAGTCCTAGCTTTAACCACTAAGGAGCAATCATAAAGAAAGGTATCATCAAGAAATTGATGTATAACTTCAAGAGGCAAGGAAGTGACATCTTTAACTCCTAAAATCACCCCAAAGCTCACCAATTTAGAAAATTATTTACCCATCACCTCCACAACCATACTAAAAAGGTAAAGGGAAATGGGATCCCCTTGCCATAGTCCTCTGCCCACTCTAAAGGAACCCCAAGGAGTGTCGTTAACTAAAATATAAAAAAATTCAATCTCCACCATCATCTTGATCATCCAATAACTTTATTGTTGAAATTAATCCTATCCAAAACTGCATAGAGGAAGTCCCAATCAACCCTATCATATGCTTTAGATATTTCTAGTTTAAGAGTCATTTCAGGGTTCATGTTCTTATGCATTGAGTGAATAACCTCGCGAGTGGTAATCACTACATCAAGTATTTGTCGCCCCAAGACAAGGTATTTTTGAGTCATTAAAATAAAGATTACCAAGAAGGGTTTGATTCTATTCACCTACATCTTAGAGAATACTTTGTAGATTGTGTTACATAGACTAATTGGTCTGAAGTCAGGCAAGGCCTTTAGTTCTGAGATTTTGGGAACAAGAAAAATATAGGTGTTGTTTAGTATCTTTGATAGCTTCCTAGTTCTAAAAAATTCTCTAATAGCCCTAGTTAAGTTCTTTTTTATAATATCCAAAAAGTGTTGAAAGAAATTGAGGGGAAAGCCATCTGATCTAGAGGCTTTATAGGCTTTCATAGAGATCGGTGCCTTTTTAATTTCCTCCTTTGAAAACAAGCTTGTAGTGGATTCATTGTCATCCTCATTTAACACTCTTGGGAGACAATGAATAAGGTGTGTCACTAGGTTCATATTCCTATTCTGACCCACAATATCCTCTACAAAGAATTTAGTCGTCGATCTCCCTATATCTCCTTGTTCTGAGAGGATATTGTTGTTACTATTCTCCAGAGAGGTAAAGGTATATCTCTTCTTGTGCTTAAAGGATGACCTATGGAAAAAAGTATTATTCATGTCACCTTGTGTAAGCCATTGAATCTTGGACCTTTTCATACACTTCTTCTTTAGCCAAGATGTCTTTCCATTCAGTCTTGCAAGCCTCCTCCTCAATCATAGTACCAATAGAGTTATCTCCACTAGCTATAGCCTTCTAAAGCAAGTTAGTATTTTCCTTAATACTACCTTTCTTCTTAAAAATATCTCTGAAGGAACGTGCTCCAACTAATTACATTTCTCTTTATGTTCTCTAGTTTTATAGCAAGTTAAAACATAGATGTACCTTCAATTTAAATGTTTCACCACTCCTCCATGCACTATTTGAAATCAAGGTGAGCCTACCACATTATCTCATAGAGAAAAGGCTCCAGGCTGTTGTAAAGGCCACCAGACTAGTTAACAAGGATAGGGGAGTGGTTAGAAATAGTTTTCAAAAGAGCTGACAAAGAAGTTGTTAGCAACTCCCAATCTGTTGAGACAAGGAATATATCTAACTTGACCTGTATTAGACCCTGCCCTTTCCTATTGCTTGACAAATGAAAAGAGCCCCCTAAAGGTCTACATCTAGCAGGTCATTCATATTGATAACTCCACTAAATTCTACATGTTATTCATGAAATCAACAACACCACAACACTTCTTAGAAGGGAATAGGGGGAATTGAAATTGCCCACACACACACATTTTTTATCCCTGTTACTAGCCAAATAAATGTAAATATATTTCCAAGTTCTACCCTTCTTGCCTTAGTGTTTGGAGCATAAATATTCACAATACATTAGGTAAAGTTGTTGATAATATGTTCAATGATTATGAAGCTTTTATTTTTCATCATAGTCTTACTCGAGATCCCATTAAGTTTACATAGGGTAGCCACCCCTCTTGAGACACCATCTGCCTCACCATAACTAAACATAGTGCCAAGCTATATCTTCTCCACCAACTTTAAAAAAGCATCAAAAGATGTCTTCACTTCTTGAATAAGAAGAAAATCAAATTTCATATACAAAAATGACTATTTAAGAGCAAATTATTTATGAGGGTTGTTCAACCCTCACATATTACAAGAAAGAAATTTCATTTCTTACCTTTAGGAGTGTTGTCCAAGGTCAGTGGCCTGCCACAAGCAATCTCCCTTTCCATCTCTTTTGTCCTTGTAATCCTTCTAGAAAGTCTACCTATTTTGACTTCAGTACCCACATTAGCTTTCCTACCCCCTCGAGTCTTTCTTTTTGGGACTTTCCACTTGCTAGCCTCATTACCTAATGGTGAGGAGGGGCTCAATTGGAACCCCAACAAGCTACTACCAACCTGGTTTGTCAACTCCTCGAGAGGAGGATCCAAGGGGGTCATGAGCACCAAATCTTCCTTAGGAGTAGAAGGACAAGAGATATCCCCGTGACACAATTGTTTAATAGCCTCATCACTAGCAGCATAATTTGTTATGCCCTTGTCATTGACGTTCACACTAGTCACCAATAGATCACCTTCCAATTCTTGGATTTCCCTTTCCTCCATAAGGGTGTCCCCTTTTGGGGTTATAGATCCTTGATCATTATTAGGCATTTTTATCAAGTCATTTATTCCTTGTAGGAAAGGATAATCTTTTGTATTATCACTATGCTCCTTAGAGTTGTCATTACTATTATTCTTGGTGACAAGCTCCTCCACAATGTCCTTTAACATTTTTAGGGACTTAGGGGGTGAAAAAGAGGAGGATTCACCATTATTAGTCACTAGCAATGTCCTTGATCAGCTCACCTTATCTTTCTCCTATGGCTAAGAGGGTTTATAGTCCATCACCACATAGCCAAATTTGGAGCATTTATGAATACAATCTAGCATTTCATAGACAATAGCCTATTGTTTTTGCCCCATTTTTTTTAAGGGTAAAAAAATTAGGTAGGGCGTTATTCATCACCAAATTAATGTAGAACCTAGCAAACATAAGTCTTGATTTTTTGTAAGGTCACACTGTCAGTTGATACACAGTAATGAAAGGAGTTCCTTATCCATCTAAATACTTTCTCATCCCAAAACTCAAGAGGAAGGTCAGGTAATCTTACCCAGATAGGGGCTAACTTATAAAGCTCCATAGAGGGGTTAAACCCTGGGTGTCATTCAACCATCGCAAGTGAATGCTTTCGATAATAACATGTCCTAGATAGGATCATCCCCATGTCATTCATTGCAATAAATTTGAAAAGGAATAACCCACTAGGCATAATAGACACACCAACACTTCCTTTAAGCTTCCATTTATGAGAAACCCACTTCCAAACCATCTCAATCGATGGTTTGAAGGCAATAAAGTAACCCTCCAAGCAAAACTCCAAGGGCGACAAGATACTACCAATAATCTTGTCATGGAGGAACATTTCAGGGCCTTTTGCACCTTGGCAAATTTGGGATCCTCAAGAGGAGGTGGGCTACCAAAACCACCACCTTCCAATTAACACCCCCTCCATTCAAACCAATCTTAGTCCACG
The DNA here is from genome assembly GCA_028749045.1 of Cupressus sempervirens. NCBI lineage: Eukaryota > Viridiplantae > Streptophyta > Pinopsida > Cupressales > Cupressaceae > Cupressus > Cupressus sempervirens. The sequence continues at coordinate 693,661,278 of CM053789.1, read as the reverse complement.
CCAAAGGAGATGAGGAGGGACCCTTGGATGACACACCCAAAAAAGCCAAATCATCCTTCAAGGAATTCATAGAGAAGTCAGACCAAGCAGAGTCAACCTCACTACCCAAATCAATGGGCCCAAAAGAATTAGGATCAACTTCCCCCAAGGCCTCATGGTTGGAAGTCAACACCAAAAAGAGATATGAACAAACAAAGGGGCTCAGATCAAAGGCCAAAAAACCCTCACATTCATATAATTGGAAGCAAATTCAAATTAGCAAACATGTGGGGAGGCCAAGTTGTAAAGCTTGTCCTCTTTTCAAAAGACACATTTTTGTTTGTTTTTATTATTTCTGTATGTATTATATAATATACATAGGTAAGTCGAGAGTTATATATGATTTTATCAATTTTCAAATCAAAGCCTTGACAACTTACCTATATATGTAATATAATGTATACATATTATATATATACATTATGTAAGTTTAAACTTATTTTCATCATTCACAATTTCTAATATATCACTATTTAGAATGAGTAAAAATATCTCATAATTAATTTACTTTTACTTACTTTCGACACTAGGTAGGACCTCAACTTTAGAGAGCTATTGTTTAATATTGAAAATATTATGTAAACACATAATATTTTATAAACTTATATTCAAAATACTTAAGATGGAATTGGAACCTAGTTGCTATTAGAGTAATAAAGTATTTAATTATTAATTAAATCATATTGATTTAATTATTAAGTCACTTATTAACTCTATTTCACTTAAGCTAAACTTTAGGCATATAATAATTAATTCTTTTTATTAATTATTATTATGCAACCTAGGATATTTTCTTCTTACGATTTTGATCTCCTCTATAAGGATGATATCTCTTTTTAATTTATTAATTCACTTTTGATAATAGCAATTTCTCTTTTTTCTCATGAAAAATGTCTCATCTATGGATCTAGCAATTCCAACTTCTATAGCTTTCTGCTTATCTCTTTCTCTGTGATAGGTGTTTGCATGTAGGTGATTCTTGGGAGTTGTGTAGTTGATCTTTCATCAACTTCAACATGGTATCAAAGCTCCAGATCTGCATGCCCCTGTTCTGTTTATGAGAAGTTTGGCTTGGTTTTTAGATATGTGCTTTTTTTCAGAGGGTTTCATTTATTAGAGTTATTTTGTATTGAATCTGGGGGTCACTGATTTTTGAGTCACTTTGAGCCCAAATAGACATCACCATTGAGCTCAAAGTGCCCAAAAACCTCTATTTTCATATAAAATATGTCCAATTGGGCACAATTAGAATTTGAGGCTTAAAAAATTTGCTTCCATATTTGGCACATTTACTGAGGCAAGGCTTTTCCGATTTTTGGTACACAAATCAAAATTTTTTGTTTCAAAGATTGATATTTTGGCATGTTTCTTGATGCAGTGATTTTTTAAATTTTGGCACACAAATTGATTTTTTTGTCACGTTTCCCGAGGGAATGATTTTGTGATTTTAACATGCAAATCAAGATTTTTTGTCACATAAATCAAGATCTGGGGCACACAAATCAAAGTTTTTGGTACGTAAATCAAGATTTTTTTAGCACACAAATCAAGACAATTTGGTATCGAACTAGCATGCTTCCCAGTGCAATTTTTGGTGTTGGTTAGTACACTTCTCGAGACATTTGACACGAATCTTGAGGCAACATTTTATTTGTTTCTCCAATGCTATTTTGACCTACCTATGGGTTTTTGGTCGTAACTTGCTCATCCAAACTTTATTTTTCAAAAATGAGATATTGTTGGAAATGTAATTCTGAGCCTATTATGATGGTGTAGTTTATTTGGATTTTTTATGTTATTTGGTGTCCCCTTGATTGTAATAAAAAACTTTATAAACTATAATGCTTGGAAATGAGAACTGAAACCTTGGTTGTATACTGAACTCTTATGTTTAAAGAAAACCTAACAAACTATGAAAACAAATGTTTAAAAGACTCTAATGAGATGTGTGTCATTTTACATTTGGAGTTTTATGTTTAAAAGATTTTTAATGATTTGTTGAGAGTTGAGACTCACGTGGACTCGAGAACATTAGCAAACCTGTGACTTGAAAATGAAATGGAAGCTTGAACACCTTTGGTGAAAATTGAACTGTTGTGTTTTCAAAACCAAACGAGTTACACAAGTTACATTATCTTATACTTTATATGATGTGTGGTTTACTATTGTGGGTTTCAGGTTTGACTTAGTGCTTTGACCAAATCAAGATGTTTACTAGAGGCTTGGGGGGTTTTGTTTTGTGAGGATGTTTTGTATACAATCTTTTATACACAACCATGGTGATGTGTCATGTGTTTTCTATGATGAGTTGTTCAGATGTTTGTGATGCTTTCTAGTTCCTAGTGTAGAATTGAGGTGAATGATGTGAATTTTCTGGTGTAACCTTTGAGTCTTCCATTGGTTATCTTTTGATGCTTTCCAGTTGCTTGCATATGACTGTGGTGACTATTGTGTTTTAACTTTTGGTGCTTTCCAGTTGCTTGTATAGGACTGAGGTGATATTGAGATTTGATCCTTTAGGTGCTTTCCAATTGCTTGCACAGGACTAAGGTGATTGTTATGATTAGTTTGTAGGTGCTTTCCAGTTGCTTATATAGGACTGAGGTGAATATTGTGATTGTTCTATAGGTGTTTTCCAATTGCTTGTAAAGGGTCAAGATGAAAACTGTGGTTCTTTGATTTGTATCTTAATGAGCCTAGGGTAGGTAATCTATGTGTACATTGGGAAGTAGCTTGCAATGGAGGTCGAATCCTAGAGTGGCTACCTAGGTAACCCATTGTAAATTCTTTTAATAAGTAATAACATTTCATTAAATGGGTTTAAAATAAATTAATAAGAGTCAATGTTTTTCCTCGCCCATGTCTTGAGTGCTAGTACAAGTTAGGATGGGAGTAGAGAGGATGCTTGGTTGTGACCTTTCTTTATTAGTATGCCTTGTCTATACGAGAGGATACTGGTGCCGCATAGAGACACAAGGGGTTTGGAATCTAGAGAGGTTGCCAGGATAACCTCAGAGTTGGCTCATGTGATGACACTTGCCCACTTGCATAGTATATTTCCTATGTGTCATTGTTGCCTCTAGGTTTCGATGTCATTTGTGTCTTGGTGCCTTGAGTTAGATTGCTTTTAGGTTTTCCTTGACCTAGATGTTGGATTTGACCTTTGGATTGATACCTGTATGGGACTCAAGATTATATCCTCAGCATGGTGGGAGTGCACCATTTAAGTTACCACGAGGTCGAGTGGTATTGCTTTTTACTTTTACCATTGAGATTCGATAATTTGATGTCATTGCTGAAGTTCCTTATTTTGTATATTACCTTTCATTTTGCTTGTGTACTATGATGGATGGTTATACTCTAATTGTATTGTATTTGACTTCATAGATCTTACGAGATGATGTAATCCATTTTATGATGTATATTCTTTCGTCCTTCCATAACTTGTGACTTATACAATGGATGATTATGCATTTTTATTATTACCAAGTGGCATCTTGTAATTGTATATTATTTAAATGAATTCATACTTGTAGTTATTCTTTGATGTGGATTTGTTATATATTAGATTTAATATTAATTAAACTTAAATGTGATTCAACATCATGGGACCCTTAAGAGATATAATTTGTTTATTATGGTTGAATGTATGTGAGTTATTACTTCTACTATTATATTTTTTGTTGTTAATTATCGTTTTAAAAAAATGTTTGATAAACTTAATGAAACTTTAGGTTAATTTCTTTTGGGTTCCCTGGCGAGGCATTACACGTTTTGGCTATCAAAGTAAGAAGTTCTATTTTGCACTCCAAGAGACATATCTTGAGACATTCTATTTTCCAAATTTTGTTCCAGGCACATCCCATTCAATTTTTTATTTTTTTGCATTTTGATGGATATCTTGGTTATTTAAAGTCTGGGGATTGATTTTGTTGTTTAAAATGATTTTTCATGGGTTTTACTATCTATTGTATTAGCCTCATGTTTCTTTTGATCTTTGTTGACATCCTTTTGTAGTATTTTTGCAAATGCACTAAGATAAAGTGCCACTCTATTGCATTTTAGGATCTTGCACATCTTTGTATTTTGTTGTACTCACACTACATTATAAAGTGCCTTGGGGAGTTTCCATGAGGTTGGGTGGTATTGCTTTTCACTTTTACCATTGAGATCCAATAGTTTGATGTCGTTGCTGGAGTTCCATATTTTGTATTACATTTCATTCTACTCTTGTGTACTATGATGGATGGTTATACTCTAATTGTATTGTATTTGATTTCATAGATCTTACGATATATGTAATGTATTTTATGATGTATATTCTTTCATCCTTTCATACCCTATGACTTGTACAATGGATGATTGTGCATTCTGTTTATTGCCAAGTGGCATCCTATAATTGTATATTATTTAAATGGATTCATACTTGCAATTATTCTTTGATGTGGATTTGTTAGATATTGGATTTAGTATTAATTAAACTTAAATTAGATTCAATGTCATGGGACCCTTAAGAGATGTAATTTGTTTATGATGGTCATATGTATGTGATTTATTGCTTCTGCTATTAAATCTATTGTTGTTAATTAACTTTCAAAAAAAAATGTTTGACAAACTTAGTGAAACTTTAGGTTAATTTCTTTTGGGTTCCCTAGCGAGGTGTTACATATTTTGGTTGTCAAAGTTAGAAGTTCTATTTGTTAGTGTAAATAATTAATTATTATTACACTTTACCTGAGTTTACTTAGGTTAAATGCATTATCATATAGACACCTAGGAGTATGCGTAGTCATATGAGTTGTCTTGTTGACAACATAGGAGTTTACATATTCATTTGAGTTGTCATATAGACAACACAATTATTTGCATTCCAATTGAGAACATGGTGTCTACAACATCTCTTTATAAGATACACTTGTATAAGCTTATCCTCTCATCATCGCACAAACTTGTGTGCTCAATGGAGGATAATCCATTCTTGGTAGACATGTGCTTAGTTGTGAGGCTTATCACTTTGCTGACTCCTAATCATTCTAGATGCCTTTATATACAGGCACTTCTCATTATCGTTATTATGATCATCCATTATTAGTCCATATTGTGCTAGTGCTTGAGCTTCTTGATCTTGGTGTCATTTTTCCCTAAGGAAAATTCTTACATGGTATTAGAGTTGAGAGAGCTTCATTTCATAGCCATTGGAGACCATTTTTCCTTCACCTCTCAGAGGGCCACGATTCATATCTGGAGTATCTACAATTATTGGGAGTGTCTATAGTCAAAGCGAACCTCACCATTACATCTAGAGGATCGATTCAGAGAATTTTGACTATAAATTTGCCTACCCTAGGCCATAGTCAAATATGAGGCAAATTGTTTTTGCAAACTAGAACTCGAAGGCCTAATTTGCGTAATTGGTATGATCTCTTTAGTTCTGTGCATTTAATTTTTTAGATCTATACATTTTCACTTGTGTCTCCTTTCAGATCTACAATTTTTTTAGATTTTCATTATTTTTTTTCGAAAGATTCGTAAAAAAATTTGGCCATTTGGCCGATAGGAGAGCAATTTTTATTGTAGGAAGGACATGCGATCAAACCCTAGCCACCTATGGTTTGACATAGCACAACTGCATCTGGCATATTCCACTACTGGCATATTTCACCATGACTGACTTCGCAAGTAGATCAGGCACAAACTGGTGAAACCACAACCAACATTCAAACCATGACAACTGGCTTAGACATCCAAACTTGGCAAATCTCAGCATACACTGGCGGATTCTAAGTTGCTTCACACTCTATCGGCTTTGATATTTAAACATTGTTTCCTCCTACAACATGGTGCATGTGGGATTAATTTACCACACCACTGCTAAGACATTCACTGCTCCACTGTCGGCACTCTGCTCCTCCACTATCGACTCCCAACATCGGCGATCTCCTCCATGATGCTACCCAAGTTTTTCATCGTTAGCTAACCACCTTTATCCGCTATGTTAGCCATCAACACAACACTACAATCAATAGTAATGTCAGACACCAAGTCAATGATAGTCAGCTACCACGTCGACAACACATTAGTTGTATGAATTACCACATAAGCCAACTTGGCTTTTTTTGTTGATGTCATTCATACACTAGCCTAAAATTGACGATCGTTTAACCATCACAAGCAAGCCAAATTACATTGTCGAGATAGCTATTTGGACGTGAAATTTAACATAGTGGTTTCTTGATATCATTAGGGCAGACCCCTCATCATATGCAATTTTGATTTGACAATCCAACTTCAGGAGGCCATATCTCAGTCATCTAGACTCCAAATCAGATCTAATTTTTTTTTATTTGGGCTAGAATTTCCTAAACTTTTTAGTGGTGCTATTTTTTTTGGTTTTGGTGCATAGATTTGTTAGAAAATTCATTTTTTGGTGACTGTACCTATCCAATCTTGCATTTTGCAACTTCAAATGCTTCGTATGGGCTCATCTGGACACATATTCAAGTTTTTTTTTTTTTTTTTTGCAAAGTGCATAATTTTTTGTCTAATTTCTAGATATGTAATCAAATTATGGGCTTGTGTGGACAAAAATACCACTTTCAGAAATAGGTCCTTTTTTGCATTGTATTTCTTTGATCAAACTTCAAAATTGTTGTATATCTGAGCAACATTGCTAAGTACTAGATTTGAAGTCCAAGAGGAGGTTGTAAACAACAAGAAAATTAGAAGTCCACTTTTGTCCATTTTGACAGGTGGCCTATTGTAATCGCACTAAGTATAAAGTGCCTAAAGCATTCATTGGGGGGGGGGGTTATTTGATTGAGTGAAAAGGAGGGGTGTGTCTTGTGTTCTTTCGTCTCCTTGATATTGTGCTCTTTCTTTTGCATTATGGGTTCTTTTTCTAAATTAACTGCACATAATTATGCTACTTGGAAAGAAAAGATAAAGGAACCATTAGTTGAAAAAGGTTTACTACGTTATGTAAGTGGTGCAAAAAAGAAACCTGATGATGATGCTGATGAGTCTCGTAAAGAAGACTGGGCATCAAAACAAGAAATGGCCCTAGGAACCTTGTTAAAGAATATCTCAGATCCTGTCAAATATCACATCAGGAACATTACCAATCCAATAGAAGTTTGGGATAAACTTGAAGCTTTGTATGGGATAATAGATGAAGATATGGCCTACACCATTGAGGACAATCTTCTCAAATTGGATCCTAGGAATTTTGACACCATCAAAGATTATCTTACCCAAGTAGACATGTATAGGGCACAACTTAAGGATTGTGGAAGGATGGAAAGTTGATCAAATATGTGATGACTCGTCTTCCTCCTAAATATGTTTCTTTTGGTTCAAGTTATAATACTCACAAGTTAACAATGGGAAGCGCATTCACTAAGCCTTCATTCGAGTCATTTTCAGGAATGTTGGTATTAGAACATGGAAAGTTAGTGAGTATGGTAATTCTCTAGTCTTCCAAGACCAAAGCCTTTGTAGCTAATTGAGGGAATCAAGGTGCTAAAAATTCCAACAAGAAGCAAAAGCAACGGAAGGCTAAGCCACAAGATGACACACAACAATCTTCCTCTACACATCAATCTTCCTCCACACAACAATCTTCCTCACAACAAGGCAAGTCTTTTTCCAAAAACAATAAGAAGGGGAAAAACTTCAACAAAAGGGAGAAGAAAACTTGTGTCTATTGTAAGAAGAATGGTCATGATGAACATAAGTGTAAGGATAAGAAAATTGACGAGTTGCTAAACATAATGAGGAAACATAAAATTGGTGTGTCAAATGCCTATAAGGATAAGGGATCTTCATCCACTTCAAAAGGTAAGGGACAAGCTTTGGTAGCAAGTACAAACAATTCTGAGGAATGGGTTCTTGATTCAAGAGCTACACATCATATGGGTGCTTCAAGGGAGCATTTTTCCTCTTTGAAACCATCACATGTACCTTACATCTATGTGGGAAATGACACACAAGTGGAAGTTGAAGGAAAAGGGAATGTTGAGGTGGACAATGGAGTTTCCAAGGATGTTCTTCATGTTCCCAACCTTAGCACCAACCTTCTTTCAATCTACCAAATAAATCATTATGGATGTGGCAACAAAGTGGAGTTCCTTCCTGATTTAGTTGTGGTGAAAAATCTAAAGGATGATTCTATGGTGGCAATTGGAAAGGCTAATCATGATACAAGACTTTATTCTTTTTCTCATTTTATGTCTAAGTCCACTTCCCTTGCCTAGTTGACCCACTCAAATTCACAAAGTAAACTATAGCATGAGAGGTTTGGACATCTCAATTACTGCTACCTTCAACAACTTAACAACAAGGATATGGTCGTAGGTCTACCTCAAGTCAAGTATTTTGAGGGTGTGTGTACAGGTTGTGAAGCAGGCAAGCATCCTGAAGAGAAGTTTGATAAGGGGAAATCTTGGAGAGCTACTCTTGTTCTTGAGTTGGTTCATAGTGATGTAGCTGGCCCATTTCTAGTACCATCACTTGGAAAGGCTCACTATGTTCTCACCTTCACTAATGAATTTTCATGCTACACTTGGGTCTTCTTTCTTGCTCATAAAAGTGAAGTGTTTGATAAGTTTATCACCTTCAAAGCTCAAGTTTAGAAGCAATCAAGGAAAGCCATCAAGATTCTTCAAACAAATAACGGAAGGGAATATGTGAATTCGGAGCTTATAGACTTTTGTACTCATGAGGGTATTGATCTTCAAAATTTAGTTGCACACACTCCACAACAAAATGGTGTTGTTGAAAGGAAGAATAGAACCCTTAAGGAGATGACCACTTGTATGCTACAACATAAGTCTCTAGATCAAGTTTTTTGGGCAGAAGCTATGTGTTGTGCCAATTACATCCAAAATAGAAGTCCCCATAAGGCCTTGGATGAAATTACACCTTTTGAGGCCTGGTGTGGTATAATTCCAAGTGTAAAACACTTTAAAGTTTTTGGTTGTCCAACATGGGCAAGGACACCTCCACAAAAATGGAAGGCATTGGAACCTCAAAGTAAACCTTGTATATTTGTTGGATATCCTGACCATCTTAAGGCATACAAACTCATGGATCCAGAGACACATGGAAATTTCTTTGAGAGGAGTGTTCACTTTGAAGAGACTTGTTCAAGTTTGGCTCCTTCAACTCCTCCTTCCCCCTTCATGGAAAGTGATGATAGTGACTTGGAAGTTGATATTCCTTCAACTTTGACTCATAGGACACCAACTTTGCAGGGTCCATAAACAGTTGAGGATATTCCTTCTTCTTCTTCCACTAGAACTTGTTGGGCACAACAAACACTTGAGTCAATAGGTTCATTGGTGGGGAATCCTTGAGATACTAGGAGGACAAAGGCACAACACAAATCATTTTCACATGCATATATTGCCATTGCTTCTGATCCGCACTCATTTAAGGAAGCATCAGAGATTCCTAATTAATGGGACAAGGCCATGAAGGAAGAATATAACTCTTTAATGAAAAACAAAACTTGGGACTTAGTTCCTCTTCTTAAGGGAAGAAATTTGGTTCAGTGTAAGTGGATCTATCGGACCAAGTTTGTAGTAGATGGAAGTGTGGATAAGGCTGGACTTGTTGCCAAAGGTTTCTCACGGGTTCCTGGCATTGACTATACTGAGACCTTTGCACCAGTAGCTAAGATGAACTCCATTCATTTGACACTAGTTATTGTTGCAGCTCATGGTTGGGTTGTACATCAAATGGATGTGAAGAGTGCCTTCCTCAATGGGAATCTTCTTGAAGAGATCTATATGGAGCAACCTCAGGGATTCATACGAGATTCTACTTTGGTTTGCAAGTTGAAAAAGTCTATCTATGGCCTTAAGCAAGCTCCTAGGGCTTGGTATACCAAGATGGATTCCTTCCTACTCTCAGCAAGATTCATGAGGTATCATTTAGATTTGAATGTCTACATTCTTCAAAGGGATGACTCACACTTGATACTCGTGCTTTATGTAGATGACTTGATCATTATAGGAAGTACTTCATCCATAATTGTTAGTGTCAAGACTTCTTTGTAGGACAAATTTGTTGTGACAAACTTGGGTTTACTTCATTATTTCCTTGGTATTGAGATCACATAGTCTTCAGTTGGGATCACACTTTCTCAACCCAAGTATGCTCTTGATTTACTTTCTCTCTTTCACATGAGTGATTGTAAGCCTACACCTACTCCCTTTCTTTTAGGTGTTAAGTTAGAGGCAAAGTGTTCAACTCCACTTGTTGATGCTACATTGTACAAACAATTGGTTGGGAGTCTCATCTACTTGACACATACATGCCTTGACATAGCTTTTATAGTTGGCATGGTTTCTTGCTTTATGTAAGAGCCACATGAGCTTCATTGGAAGGCTACCAAATGCATCTTGCACTACATACAAGGTACACATACACATGGGATACACTATGCAACAGGTATTAGACTTCAGTTGGTTGGTTATACAGACTCAAACTATGTAGGGGATCTTGATTCTTGCAAGTCTACTTTAAGTTATATGTTTCATCCTAGTTTTGACTCCATTTGTTGGCAACGTAAGAAGAAAAATACTATTGCTCTTTCTTCGACTAAGGTTGAGTATCAAGGGATTGTTGCTACGACTACAAAGGCTATATGCCTATGACATATCCTGAAGGAGTTTGGGTTCGGCTTTCCACGGTTTGCAGTCATTCATTGTGATAATCAGAGTGCTATTGAAATCTCAAAACATCTTGTTCAACATTAGTGGACAAAACATATTTAGGTTCATATGCACTATATCAGAGAGTTGATACATGAGTAGGTCATTGTATTGCAATATTGTCCTATAGAAAAGTAGATTGTAGATATATTCACCAAACCCTTCACTAAGTTCAAGTATCTTCATTTGCGAGATCACTTGGGGGTGCAAGATATTTCACCAGGGGGGGGTCACATGAGTCTTCTCTTCTTTATTGTACTTATCTCTTTTTTGGGGGAAGGGTTTTTCCCATGAGGTCCCTCTTTCTCTGTTTTTAGAGAGATTTCATTTCATTGCATTGTATTATATGTAGAGCATTACTTTTGTACATAGGTACCTAACATGACCTAGTAGCCAAGACCCATCATGCATTTTTCTAGCTTTTGTGAGCTTGAGTGCATTCCCCTAAGTTGCACTTAAGGGGGGGTGTTAGGGTAAATAATTAATTATTATTACAGTTTACTTAAGTTTACTTAGGTTAAATGCATTATCATATAGACACCTAGGAGTATGTGTAGTCATATGAGTTGTCTCATTGACAACACAGGAGTTTGCATATTCATCTGAGTTGTCATGTAGACAACACAGTTGTTTGCACTCGAATTGAGTACATGGTGTCTACAACATCTCTTATGAGATACACCTATGTAAGCTTATCCTCTCATCATCGCACAAACTCTTGTGCTCAATGGAGGATAATCCACTCTTGGTGGACATGTGTTTAGTTGTGAGACTTATCACTTTGTTGACTTCTAGTCATTCTAGATGCCTTTATATACAAACACTTCTAGTGTGTATTGATATGATATTCATTCTCATTATTGTTATTATGATCATCCATTATTGGTCTGTATTGTGCTAGTGCTTGAGCTTCCTGATCTTGGTATTATTTTGCTCTAAGGCAAATTCTTACACTATTTTTCACTCTAGGAGACATATCTTGAGAAATTCTATTTTCCAAATTCTGCTCCAGGCACATCCCATTCAGTTTTTTGTTTTTTTAGATTCTGATGGATATCTTAGTTATTTAAGGTCCAGAGATCAATTTTTTTTGTTTTAGATAATTTTTCATGGGTTTTACTATCTATTGTATCAACCTTATGTCTCTTTTGATCTTTTTTAACATCCTTTCGTAGTATTTTTGCAAATGCACTAAGATAAAGTGCCACTCTATTGCGTTTTAGGATCTTGTACATCTTTGTATTTTGTTGTACTTGCACTATACTATAAAGTGCCTTGGGGAGTTTCATGTTGACCATATTCATCATCTTCCTTTTTCAAGTGAGTGTTCCTTCCACAACATTAGTCTCATGATGTATCAATGACACATGCCATTATAGGTGTTTGCACTTCCCTTGCACTCTTGATGTTCCTAGTTCTTCTTTCTATAGGAGATATTGCATTTTGTTTTAGTGTTCATGCCTTACCTCTCAACATTATAGGGAGGTTATGTTATTGCTTTCTTGGTTTGGTGGAGTGAGCTATGTATTCAATATTTGATCCTATGTACTAGGTGATTGCAGTGATCAAATACCTATGCATTTCAGTGAGATGGATCATTTACCATATAGACATTCTTTCATTCTTATTTTTGAAGGCCATTAAGATATCTTCCATCCTTGATTGATCAATTCTTCAGACTTAGTCTTCTCTACCCGATCATGTTATATACAATGGGGGTTCTTCAGATTAGCAGTTTGGCAGTGTTTGTAGCTTCATGCTTCAATGGTGTTCTTCATGATCATCTTTTGTTCCTATTGTCAGGGACATTCCCTAGTTTTGAGGCTTCTTCATTCCTTCACTAGTTCTTTCCATCTCTTTTTGAAGTAGGGTTTTTCCTATGTGGTTTTCTCTATTTCTCCTCTTTATAGAGATTTGGTTGTGCTTGGGTACCTTATTAGGCCTTGTTGTCAGAACCCAAATTTACTTTCAGTAGTAGTTTCTAGGTTTTTAGCTATTCCCTAAGTTTATCTTAAGTGGGGATGCTAGAGTAATAAAATATCTAGTTATTAACTAAATCATACTGATTTAATTATTAAGTCAATTATTAACTCTATTTCACTTAAGCTAAGCTTCAGGCATATAATAATTAATTTTTTTATTAATTATTATTATGCAACCCAGGATATTTTCATGTTAAGGTTTTGATCTCCTTTATAAGGATGATCTCTCTTTGTAATTAAGTTAATAGGCTTCTCCTATGAAGTGAATGTTCCAAAGTTGATTAATTCCTTATCTCACACCCAGTCACCTGTCTCACTCAAAAAATATAATATTTTTGTTTATGCCAACACTTTTCCAGTCACCATCACATTACCCAGCTTCGAGGATGCTGCCAATTGTCAAATGGGCTTGTACACTTGTATTTCTTTAGGTCAAACACATATTTTACACAATAGAGGACGTGGAAGACATGCACTCTATTTCACATCAATAATTCTCCACCTTCCTCCGAAAAAAATCTCCAAGTTTACATTGATTTAATCAGACTCATGAATAAAGCAACGTCTATTATAAATAGACTCTTTTGACCACGTCTAATCTATGGTATCTTGGCAGGAAAATTCAAAATTTTTATAAACATGACCAAACACACTTCTCTTAGCCCCATTCATGTTTAGGTAAAGAGTATACAAATACATTTGGAAAAAATGAGAGTGGCTTAATAATTAAACCATTAGTTAACTTAATTAAAACTAGGAGTTTTTGCCGAATTAGATGGCATAAATGCCAGCTTTGAAAGAGGACAAAGAGTTTGAAATTAAGAGGATGCTTTGGAGAGTCACACACACACACACACACACACACACACACACACACACACACACACACACACACACACACACACACACACACACACACACAACGTCAAATGGAAATAATGGGAGGGTATGATTGATAGTTGTAAGAGAGGAGAAGTGTGGAAGGCTTTCACAAAGGAAACTATCAAGTAGAAGAAAAAAAAGTTCATTAAATTACTTAACATCTACATGTTCCAAATCTTAATTCTTTTATTTGAATAGTTGCATATTTTCTTGTCTCAACATTAGGAATGAGAAACACTACATGTTAAAATAGTAATAGCCTTGAATAATTGAGATGAATGTTGGAAATAATTTTGGAATAAGATGGGAATAGATAGGCTATAGTTATTTATTTTGGCTGCCTATAATTGTTATTTTCTATTACAAATTAATATTATTAATGTTGTTGCAAATAATTTGTAGATCATTAGATAAAGGAAAACTAATTAGTATTAGAGTTTGGGTCTTTAAATATCTCAAAGCCAATCAAATTATACAGAGATTTTCTATGCATGTAGTTGGAAAGAAACATTATCCTCCATTGTTAAATTCTAAAATGTCGGGCTGAGAAATTCTATTCTCTTTGCCAAGTTTGATTCCATGGTTTTTTACACTCGCTGGAGAGCTAATACCAAGGCATCGTTGTTTTCTTAAACCAATTTTATTTTTATTCCTCTTCTATTCAATTTGAGTTGTTATTAGTTTGTCAACCATTAGAAACTAGATTGATGACTATTACTTATATATTTGCTGGAACAACATCATATTACTATGTACAAATACTTATTATACATTGACGAAATTCAAACCCTCTGATTTCTTGATGACATTTCCTCGTGCTTGTCTTTTTTTTGTGGTATAATGAAATGTGTTTTCTTTATAAATAGATATTTGTCATAAATGGCTATTATGTTTATTCATTGATTTTATATTTTAATTATAAATATTTTAAAGCTTTGTAATAAATAGTGGACATTATTTGTTTATTAGTTATTTTTTGCATAAATTGAGGCTTTTGTTAATTTGATTTTTAGAATTTTATTAGAAATTGTTGTAATATTTTATGTTTGTGATTTTGGCGATATGTTCTTAATTTATTATTATTACAAAGTTTTCTAATGTATAGTTGGTCTATATTTTAAGGTCATTTGTATGTTATATATTAACTACCTTCAACAAGTGGATGGATAATTTGTAGATAAGAGATTTTTTCTTTAAGTCAAGAAATATTTTAAAAACACTTCAACCATTGTGTTAACTAGAGGCGTATTTACCCTAGATTTTACTATTCAGTTGGCAAATTTATCCACATGAGCACTTCCCCTGGCATTTTTTTGTTTGAATTTTCAAATTTAACTAGAGGTGTCTTTTCAATGCATTTTGTTATTGGATTTGCATGTTCCCCTGCATCGTATAATTGGATTTGTAGATTTATCTAGAAGCATATACATACCCATACAAAAACATTGTATCATCAAATTTGGTGCACTTACTTTTACAAACATAAAATGCTTCTATCAAATATTATGCATGCTTCTAATGACAATTTACAATTATATTGTTAACTACTATTCAACTTCACAAATACCTTTTTTGTTAAGTACTTTTATCAAACATTATACATGCTTCTAATGACAATTTACAATTATATTGTAAATTACTATTCAACTTCTCAAATACCATTGTTATTAAGCACTTTAGGACTACCCCAAATATTATTGTTTCATGACAAAAAAAACCAATATATCATATGAAAATTATGTTTAACCCTTTACTGATCTATGCAAATTCACACAATGATAATATTCATAAAATACTCTATCGGCTTATCCCTTGAACCTTTTACAGGTAAAAGAGCTAGTTTATTAATTCACTTTTGATAATAGCAATTTCTCTTTTTGCTCATCAAGAATGTCTCATCTATGGATCTGGCAATTCTAGTCTCCATAGCTTTTTGCTTCTCTCTTTCTCTATGACAGGTGTTTGCATGCAGGTGATTCTTGGGAGTTGCAGGGTTGATCTTTCATCAACTTCAACAACTGTTATGTTATAAAAAAACATTTTTTCGTGTTTTTATTATTTGTGTGTATATCTATATCTCTACATATAAAGAGATAGAATTAGTATAACTCTCTGTTTATCTATATATTATATAATTTATGCTATATATAATAGATAACCCAAGACTTATACATAAAATTTTCAACTATAATATGTGTGTGTGTGTGTGTGTGTGCGCGCGCATGTGATAGTAGTAGTGACAACCATGATGAATCTAGAAGAAAGAAATAAATATTAGTAATTTAAAGTTAAATTATTTCTTTCCTATTTTAGAGAAAGGTTTATCATATAGTGTTACAATGAAGTAGTGGTTGTCTTGTGCCTATCAGGCTCAAACTTCTTTTGGCCCATTAATATCAAGGATAGGTGCATTTACTTTAGTTAAAGATATTTCATATGAAATACTAATTTTTAAATTATTTCATATCATCTTAATAATTAAAAATTGATCAGTAAATGACCGAGACCTTGTAAATTATATTAAATTAATAAATCAAATTATAGTCTTCGTTCAAACGAGCACTGATAGGAGAGAACAAAGAAGAAAACCTCGAGTCTTGCCCAGGACTAAAGTCCTATATAATACAATTTTAAAAGGGGCATACCCCAGCTTTAAGATTATTCCAAGGACATTACTTTCTTTATTTTTTAAGATACCCCAGTTTTAAGATAATTTTTTATTTAATTATAAAAATGATTAAAGATGTGATATTTTATTCATGAAATTATTCAAAATAGTTTAATAGTTTAACTAATAAATATAATATTATAAATACAATTTTGAAAATATGATCACTAATTTGTTTTGTTATGTCAATTGAGTTTAGAGGTATTGTTTAATTGTTTTAAGGGTTATGGTTTGATTTAATTTCATGTTTGAGTTCAGTTTTGTTTGGGCTTATTAATAGAAATCATTTTTATTTAGCAATGGTGTCAAATTCTATAAGATAGGAACTGAAATTGGTAAATGGTATTTAATTCAATTTAGGATTGGGGGTCAATATGGTTTTCTATCAAGGAAAATATTTTGTCGAGTTTCTGCCTAAGAGTAAATTGGGTTTAATGTATTGTTATTATTAGAGTTCAATTTGGATCAATGCTCAAAAATATCTCTAGGGTCAATTTATCCTAGGTATAATGTGTAGTTTTGTTTAGTATTAGAGTTAGGTTTTAATGTTTAACATTATGTTTAACTTTTAGTCTATTGATATAGTCTAATTTGATTTGGTTTATTTATAGTTTGGATTCAATATAGTTTAGTATAGGGTATGTTTAATGTTTAGTTAAATCTAGAGCGAGGATTAGTTTTAGTGTATTATTAGGGAGAGGGTTAAATTAGAACCAATGTTAGGGTTAGGGTTAAAAAAAAGTCACTTGGTTAAATTTAAACTTTATTTATATAGTATTCAATTAGATTTATGGTTGGGGCACAATTTGGACTATTGTTCAATCAATATTGAAACTTTGTATTCAATTTAGGGCGAGTTAGGCTTTAATTAGTTTTTTTGGTTTAATTTTCATCTTTAGGGTTTGATTGAGGTTAATTTTTAATTGGGGTAGTTTTGGTCACATTTTGATTTGATTTATTTGCACGATTAGGTTTATGTTTTTCCTTTAATTTTTTATAGGTTTTTATTTGATTAAATACAGTGCTTAATCAATTATAGATTTATGTGTTAACATGGTTTAATATTTGAAGTAACATCTAATGAGGGTTCAATTTACCTTATTGGTAGAACTAGGGTTCAATTTGATCTTAAATCTCATGTGCGTTAATGGTATGGATCGAATTTAATTTAATTTAATGTTAGCATGCAATTTTGTTTAAAGTAATACATCAAATTGGTGTACTATCATTATTAATTTATAATTTCCTAGACAATACTTAAGTGTTATTGTTTGATTTGATTATATGTTAGGATTTAGTTTTGTTTAGTATTGTTGCTAGACATAATGTGGTTAAATGTAAAATTTATGGTTAATTTTTGTTCAATGTTAGGGTCAAAGTTAACCTTTGCATATAAAGGGTTTAATTAGGTTTTTTGGTAGGGTAAAATTGGGACAATTGTTGAACTTTATTCAAAGCTAATATTTAATTCGGTGCAAGTTAGGGTTTAATTAGGTTTATGTTTTGTATAATTTTTTTTGGGTCGATAATAGCTATATTTTATTGCTAAAAGTAAAAAGTTACATCATCATCCATACTTTATTGCAATAAAAACTTGCTATCTTTCTGCAAATATTAATCAACTAAAACAAACTACCCAATAACTAGCTACTCCTCTACTAACCTAGCATTACTTAAAGATCTAAACCATTTACATAATACTTACTTCCATAAAAAATATAACCAATAATCATAACCTTGGTTTATATATGTTATGTCAAGTGAAAAGTTCTCAACCAATGTCATGCAAAATGCTAGAATAGATCCAGAGACTAGTATAATTGTTACCAAAGCTTAAGCTTTCCTTCTGTTGGCATTTACCCTATGTCTAGTTCTCTCCAAAAAGCATGTGATTATTAGGGTTCATACTTCACTACAACCTCAGATTCCCTGTAAGCTCATTCAAAACATCATTCCCTGTTATCGTTGAGTCTAACACTGATGCACAAAAACTTCAAAAAGAGGTCAAAAAAGGAACTTCACCTCCCCATTGATGAGCCTCTAGAAGGCCATTATTTTGAGATCCTTTTTATCTTGCTTTAAGACATTTATCTTGTAGAATCTTTTATGATTTTATAGTTTTAAGTGAATGAACTTATGTTTTTATGGATATGCTATCTATATGTTAAGACATGAAGATTGAAGTATAGATAGATTAGATATGCTATGTTTGCTTGAATCTATGGACTTCTATGGTATAATGAAGGAATATTACATGTAGATAAATGTTTTCTCATCCATGTTATTTTTGGGTAGATTCCTTCCCGTAGCCATAGGATTTGCAAAGAGTGATATTTTGAACATTATACCTTTTCTAACATTTATGATGAAATGAATGTATGTATGTGGAAGTTGTATGCATTCAATGTTTTGTAGGTACTTGCCACATGTATTCAAATTCAACACTTCAACACTAAGTCAAAGTTGACTAGATTACTGAATCACCACAAGGAGCAAATTATTGTGTGATTTTTGTTATGGCAGTGCACAGATATAGCTCCCTCAACTTGCTATGTTCTTGGAGGAGTTAAATCACGATTAATGATATTTTTGTTATAATTTTATGAATCTGTAATTGACCCTCACTGATGGAGTGATCATAGAAGTAGGAGGTTGTTGTAGTTTTCCTTTAGATAATGCTTGTTGTAGCTTTGAAAGAAGTTTTTTGCCAGGAGAAAGATATAATACATTGATTTTCATAACAACAATGTGTAATCTTATTTTTAATCAAATGTAATCTTTTACTATGAATGAATAGAATACAAAGTTCAAGTCAACATCTTATGTCTTGATTGTCTTTTTTGTTCACTCATCCAAGGGGGCCCACTTAGTGAGTGAACTGCTCTATTATAATATATTTCATCTCATTCTTTGTTTCCTTACAAAGTAGAATTCTATTGTTCTTGTGGCCATTAATAATAGAATCATTGAATTATTCCTGTATAATAGGTGCATAGATAGATTTATTGTTTGCAATATTACTCTAAGCTCTAAGATAAGATGTCGTTTAAGTTCCTAGCTTAAGCCTCCTTCAACATTCCCCTTTTGTTTTAGTTGTAAGGACTTAAAGAGGAATTAGAGAATATACTTTGCAACCACCCTCTCAAGCTTATGCTCTTGGGTTGACAAAATAAAATGAAGTTAGTATGTTATTCTTAGGAAAACACATGATTTTGTCTAATCATGGAGTCACTGTGAAAGGATGTCCAATCCTTTGTTATTGAGGTATTAAATTGATTGACCACCCATCTTATTTCATTACTCCTACAAATCAACTTCCATGATGGCTTCTACTTCGATGAGGAATATTACTTAGCAGAGCTCCAACAACTTCATGCTCAATCGGCTCACACCTCTCCAAATCTTCTTTCACTCTTTTCTAAGACATTGTTGCATTCTTAAACATAAGTGGTTTATCCACCTACGCCCTCCACTACATTAATTACACATATATGAAGCATTTTCCTTCATCTTCATCTTCAAAGCATTCACTTAAATTAACCCAACATCTAGGATCACCCAATCCAAAATTAAGTCAAGCTCTCCAAGCATATCATTTTCAAACAAGGCTCTTGCAATCCTCCCTACCTCTTGAATGCTTTCATTAAATTCAAAACCCCACATCACAAAAATTAAAAAATGACATCCAAATTTGTGCGCCTTTTGATTTCATTTCTCTTGAAACTAGACACCCAAAACCCCAATGACTACAGAGATCATTTCCTTCATTTTAACCTTCAATAAACCTCTTGCTCCTTACTTGTTGGGCCTTTGAAAGATTTCATTTGCCTATCTAAATCCACTGAGAAGGATGCCTCCATTTCTTCTCACTCAAGCTTCAAACATAAGACACCACTCTTTACTAACATCGACTTTTTTTAAATTTCTTAAAATGATAAACACATTTAATGGAGTTCATTATGTTTTTGGATAACTTGTTTCACACTCCAACTCCACACACATGCAAGTCATCACATCATATCCACCAGCAGATATCAATATTCAACTTTTTGACAATATTTAATAAATTACCAATCCTTTCTTATTCACACTAGGCCAACGTTAAAAAATTAATCAATTCACCATCTCCTCCATCATCTTTAATAAAGCACAACTTGCTCAATTGAGTTATCATCAGAGACTAATTTTTTACTTCACTTTACTATTCCAAATTTAAATTTCTAAAATCCTCAAAGGCTACGTCTCTAATATCTTTAAAAGATATAGTCCAATTTTCCAATTTATCAGCCTCTTTATTATTCTCTCTAAGGGTATGACTTATCTTATAATTTGTAATTTTTTCCAATTCAGCCACCACTTCACTAATTAAATTCTGAATATACCATGTCTGAGAGTGATTAGACTTCAAGGCATCCACAATAATTTTTGAATCCTCTTCCAAGTGAATGTTATCTTGACCAAGCTTAAACCCCATTCTTACTAAAAGTAAAATCGCCTGTCCTTTAACCACATCATTTGTCCCATTCTATAATCTAATAGAAACCATTCCTACAATCTCCCTTTCAAATTCCTTGCTATAGCACCTACACATGACATCCCTGAATTTCCTTTAGCGTAACCATCAAAATTTATTTTAATCCAACCCAATTTTGGTGTACACCAAACAATCTCTTTACCACAAACAATATTCTTTGAAGTGTTGATTCCATCCCCTTTCCACCTCACCTAATCCTAGGCCAATGCTCTATATCATACTATCCCAAGAAGAAAAAACCATGTTTGAATTCAAATTACTCATAACCTATGCATTACTTCTTTAATTGACATATTAATTCTATTAAGAATTTTATTTGCAGATTCAAATTCATCATGAGAAATCCTTCTACTACACTCCTTCCACATCTTCCAAATGATTATTGATGGACTGATAATGCATATCTTTGACATAGTCGACTTTTGATAATAAGTAGGCCAACATTGAAATAAACTCCACAAAGTATTTGGTAGGGGAACAACCAAATCCTATTTACATTTTAACATATCCTTGTTGGAAACTACAATTGGAACAATTGTTATGTTGTCATTGATGTCAAACCTTACTGGTGAGACAATTTGTTATTTGATATGAGTGTCATATCTATTTGATTGATGAAGAGGACTTGAAAAGTTGGTCACAACAAAAGTATCTAGAGGAATTTTTTGAGTTATGAAAAGGAAACTACAAATGGAGAAGATTGTTTGAATCATGTTACAAGTGGAGAAGACAACAACACTAGATTAGTTGGACTTTGACAAGATACGATGATTGTTTGAATCATGTTGCAAGTGGAGAAGACAATATCATTCTATCTCAAGAAGAAGAGAAACCTATTTGAATTCAAATTACTCATAGCCTGCTCATTACTTCTTCAATTGACATATTAATTCTATTAATTTATTTGTGGATTCAAATTCATCATGAAAAATCCTTCTATTACACTCCTTCCACATCTCCCAAATGACTATTGATGGACTGATAATGCATATCTTTGACATAGTCAATTTTTGATAATAGGTAGGCTAGCATTGAAATTAACTCCACAAAGTATTTGGTAGGAGACCAACCAAATCTAATTTACCTTTTAACATATCCCAGTTGGAAACTATAATTGGAACATTTTTTATGTTGTCATTGATGTCAAACCTTACTAGTGAATCAGTTTGTTATCTTATTTGAGTGTCATATCTATTTGATTGATAAAGAGGATTTGAGAAGTTGGTCATAACAAAAGTATCAAGAGGAAAGGTTGAGTTATGAATAGAAACTACAAATAGACTCTTGATTAGTTGGACTTTGACAATATATGATGATTGTTTGAATCATGTTGCAAGTGGAGAAGATAGTAAGATTAAATCCTTGAAGAAGATATCAAAGACAGACCAGATACATAGGCTTGACCGACCAAAAAAATAAAAGATTAAAGAACTTGAAGTATATACTGAGTGATGCTAGTGTCGACTGAGCCACAGTATGTGCAAAGAAAAAATAGTGTTGACCAAGCATTAATATTGACCAAGTGATAGTGTATGTGTTGAACAAGAAATTTAGTAGCAACCAAGTAACCCGATGATGACCAAGTGTTAGAACATAGCATTGACCAAGGAATAACATTTTGATAGTTTATAAGAAATCATAATTTCCTGCTGACTAAGTTGATTTCTTGGAATATGGAAAGTATGTTGAAGATAAGGATGGATGACTTGAATCATTTAATACCAAGAAAGGGTTAGGTAAGCGATCAATATATTGATTTAAAATAGAAGTTTCTAGAAAGGAAGAAGATAAATAAGAAGGTGGACATATTCAATGTATGTGTTAAATCTGATCATAACCCTAAGATCTACGGTGGTATTTAAGTGGCAAAATATTAGAATTACCTATTTAAGGAGGTATAAGGGATAACTTTAACTGGTTGTCAAAGGTTGGAGCAGTTGTTAATATTATTGATTGGCAAACTTAAGCAAAAGGCTAAGAAGAGTTGAGAAGAGGAGAATAGTGATTTCTTGAAGGGTTGCCAAGCAAATAGGAGTTTGAGATGACAATGCAAGCCAAAAAATGAATCACCTTATGAGTTGAACCAAGATCTGTATTTGCAAAGTGAGTTGTACTTGACAGATCAAAACTTTTTCTTACTTTCTAACCATTCTATCAGTATTTGAAATCATTTAATCAAGGTTGACCTAATAGTCATATGTAAATCCTTTAATCAAGGTGACATTCTAATGAAATGTTCTAAAGTCCTTTAACAATGCCATTTTTAATAGGGTGAATAAATCCATTAACAAGGTCACGTTAATAGTGTATTTTGTAAACCTTTAACAGTGTTGGCTCCTAACAGATCTCACTTTAGAAGAGTGAAAAGATTAGTAACATGTTACTAGTGGTTTTTCCCAAATTTCATTTTCACATTAAATCTCAATGTCAAACTTGTATGGATGTTATTTGTGGTGATTTACAATTTATGTTTACATTCCACAAGTCTGTTATATTTAAGATAGTAGACTACTAGTTGATGTTACTAAAAGTTGACTATAGAGACTAAGCTAAGGAATGCTAAGGTTTGAAGTAGTTTAAGTGTTTGTTTGTTCAATTGGAACATCTAGACCTTGGATAATTGATTCATGCCTACCCCCCCCCCCATCAATTTTTCTAAACATTCTAACAATTGGTATTAGAGAATTGGTGCTTATAGAGAAAAGTTTGAAGGTGCTTAAAAGCTAAAGATCAAGATGTACAAAAAGGAGGTGCCAAGATTGAACAAAGAGAATTTTCCTGCATGACAAATATTAATGAGGCTACATATAGCTAAAATTGGTGATGCTAAAATAGAGTTTGTGGACAATGCATATGTGGAGATAACAATAGTCCCTCTAACTGCTCAACAACTGAAAGAAAAGAAAGAACACAATTAGGTAATGTTGGAGATTGCATCATCCCTAAGCTATGTTGAGTTTGATGCAATAAAAGATTAGAAGAATGAAAAGGAATTGTGGGATAAAGTAAAGACCCTATATAGAGGAGATGATAATGTCATGAGAGCCACACAAAAAAAGCTTGAGAGGAAAATTTGATGAAACGAGAATGACAGAAGGTGAGAATATATTTCAATATTGTGCAAGAATGAAAGAGGTTTTCAATGCTAATAGAGGTGTTAATGGAAATATTGAGGATGAAACAATAATAATCAAGGTATTGAGAACTCTGCATTCTATTTATGTTATTAGTGTTTCTGCAATACAAGAATTGAGATGTACTTTATGTAATGCCCTAAGCCTAGAAGGTGTGATTGGTAGGCTTACTGCTTTTGAGATGTCTAACTTTGATAATGACACTACTATTACTGTTGAATCTACTTTTAAATGACAACTAGTGCTTAGTAGGAAAGGAAAAGGAAAACATGTGAAAAGTGATAGTGACACTTATGATGATGAACTTGATGAACTTGAAGCATTTATGGCTAGAAGACTTTTAAGAGGCAAAGGAAAATACAAAGGTAAAATTCCTATAATTTGTTTTCCATGTAACAAAGTTGGTCATATTGCTGAAAGATGTCTTGACAGAGAAGATAAGGATGAAAGAAAGGAAAGTAAGTACAAAGGAAGAAGAGATGACTGAGACAACATGAGAAAAAAGGACTAAAAAAACAAAGGTAAGAAACCTTGTTATATTGTTGAAGAAGAAACTGATACTTAATATGAAACTAATGATGAAGTAGTCTATGTTCCTATAAAAGAAGATTCTGATGAAGATGAGAAAATTGCATTAATCTCTTATGTGAATAAAAGTGATAGATGGATAATTGATAGTGGTTTTTCAAATCACATGGCTAGTGATAGAAGTAAATTTGAGAACATTGGACCATACAAGGGTAGCTCTATTAAATTTGGCAATGATGTACCATGCCTTGTGAAAGGTAAAGGATCAACATAATTGACTGATAAGATGAAATGTGATAATGTATATTGGGTTGAAGGAATTAACTATAATCTATTGAGTGATTCACAATTGAACAAATCAAAGTATAGAGTTGATTTCTAGCACAGAAAGGCCAAGATATTTGATGCTGATGGTAAATTGATTGGAAGTGGTGACCAAACAAGAGGTAACTTGTTCTACCTAGACTTATCTGATGACACATGTTTGTTTGCACAATATGAGGATATATGGTTATGGTACAAGAAGTTATGTTATGTAAATCTTGACAATTTGGTTAGCATTAGCAAAATGAAAACAGTAAGAGGTTTGCCAAAACTAAAGAAACTTGATAATGTTATGTGTAAGCAATGTCAATTGGTAAAAATGACAAAGTCAAGTTTCAAGAGTAATGTAAGACCCCTCCTTGTATGTACTTATTTAAATATGAATTTCTATGTTAATTCCTTTATAAGAGATTTGAATGGATATATGAGCGTGACAAGGTAATGTTATGGGAAGATGTTGTGGTTCTTGCTAGAAACCAGTCTAAGGACATAATGATAAATTCTACCCATATTATGTATTATGAGTTGATGGTTGTTATGATAAAAAAAATTTAATACTTACCTTATATGAATCATTAGAAATTTGAAGACAAAGATTATCAACTCATTAGAAGTGTCCCTAAGGTAGCTTAATTTTAAATATTAAAAGTACATTATGATGTGTTAAGGTTGTTAAGGTATTATGTACAAGAGGTTATATATTGTATAGGATGAGATATTTGGTTTCTCAAATTATGGTCTAAATCATAAACATTGCATGTGTTCTCTAGGATACATTTGCATAACTAGGTGATAAAGTTATGGAATTAGATGATTATGATGATGGATATGAATTCAAGTTTTATGGTTTAGGTGTTCTGATGGAAATTAATATCATTGCATGTGTTCTTTAGGATACATCCGCATAACTAGGTGATAAAGTTCTAGACTTAGATGATTATGATGCTGGATATGAATTCAGGTTTTATGGTTTAGGTGTTCTAATGGAAATTAATATCAGTTGATATGTTCATGTTTTGATACCCTGTGATTTGAGAATTGATACATTGTTTGACTACTTAAACATTGATTTGTACTAACGATGCAATGTGGTGTTTTACTTTAAGACGATGATGTTATTTATGGTACCTTGATGATTATGTTCTATGCATTTAGATAGTTCAGTATGCTTTATTGATAATTTTTATGATGTGTTAGGTACATACATGCATTATGATGATTATTTTAGTATTTTAATTTGAATTAATGAATATGTTATGTTATTTTGATCATGCAATCGATTATGTTTTATTAGGTGTAGAAATGGAAAAGTTTATTAAAATAAGAATGTAGAATGTTCAGTCAATTGATTATGCAATTTGGTTTAAACACACGCTCACACGCACATGATTTTATCAAGCTACTGATATTCAAATTGAGTGTGTAGGAAAGTTACCATGAAAATTTATTGGAGAAACAATAACCAACCATATGTACAAACAGTAAAACCAAGGTTGAATCTAATGAAGATATTTGAACCTCATTGTTAAGTAATTTGATTCGTGATCATAATTTGTAAGTATGTATTAGGTGTTTTCATATGTAATTAGTGACATGTTAGATGTTGTGTAATGTGAGTTTATATTGTCACTTGACACTTGTCATGTGCATGTGTAATTGTATGCTCTTAAATGATGTATCTGTGTCAAATAAGCTTAGACAATGCAAACATTAGTGAATTAACAAATATATATCAAAGAAGCATATTCATGAAACATTAGAATGAAAACTTGAAATGATAGCAAATCCAAAGATAATGAAATTGAAGAACAAACTATCAAATTAACTCTTTCAAGAGTGTCTCATGTCTCCCTAACTGGATGGCTAAATTGCTCTCAGATCAAGCATCTCAGTGACATCCTAGAATGAGATATTGTGGGATGAAAATGAAACTAAATGTAATATGTAATTATGATGATGAAAATACAAAATGATATGTAACTTAATGATGAAAACTAGATGTGCAAACTATGGAATAAATAGCATAAAACTATACAATGAACTTGAAATGCCTATAATAACAATGCATGAAATTATAATTTTCTCAAAATACTCTAGAATTGCAACTATAATAACAATGCATGAAGACTTGATGATTAAACTGCTCTATAATAACAATGCATAAAAACTTGATATTTTTGCTATAGAAAAGCCTTGTATTTATAGATTTTTCAAAGAGCTTGGGGTAAGGTTTGGTTTTTACCAAAGATAAAGGTTAAATAATAAAATAATAATATCCATGAACCCATTTTGAATAGAATATTCATTATGGAGAATCCACTCAATTATTAAATTATTTTGGGTCCATTTTGAATAATATAATAATATCCATGAGATCCATTTTGAATAAAATATTCATAATGGAGAATCCCACTTCAAATAGTAAATTATTATTTTGGGTCCATTTGGATTAAACTATGATTTTTATGTCCCCATTTTGATTAAAATATGATTTTGGAGATATTTGAATATAAAATTGATTTTTAAAGGATAAATGCCCATTTTAATTTCTTTAAAATTGAATTTCATGTGTAAATTTCAAATGGGTTCAAATAGTTGATTAATTTGAATTTTTTATTTAATTCAAATTTGATTGATTTATCCTCAATTCTCCAAAATATATATGATTTTAACCTTAAAACCCTTGCTAATTCAGTGAAAGCCCTAATTAAAAGATGTGCCCAACTTTAGGTGCCTAAAAATGCCCCTCTTTGAATTGATATGTGTAGCATATTGATTCAAAGAATGCTCTCGAATCATTTGGTTTCAATCCAAGTTGAAAAATCTGATTGGTTAATGATTTGGAGAAAGAAACTTGGATGCCCCAATTTGATTGGCTGGAGTAGAATGGATTGAATGGTCGAAGAACTTGGACGAGAAACTTAGATAGATGATGGTTGATATTGATATGTTGCCCCCTTAGAAATAAAATTGGAAAATGCCAATTGTATTTTTGAAAATTGACAATGAAAAGATTGTGGAATGAGAGAAGAGTGGTTGCGTTGAAGAACTAGATCACACAAAAACTAAAAATAACATGACAAGGTAATCATTAGGTGATATGGAAGATCAATCAACTAGGTCAAATAGATGAAACACTCTTGTCTCAGGATTCAAAGTTTGGAAAACGATTGTGTCCTGGCTCAAGATATAGAGTTAGCCAAAAAACTATTTCATGATAGAAACATTAGCTGGATAGCTAGATGTGGTTGACTTAGATTAATATAGGATAATCACCTGCAATGAAAAACTTATGCAATTTTTTGGAAATTTGTGTAAACAAGCCCATGGAGGACAACTTATGTGCTCTAGTGCACATAATGCACATAGTAAAGATTAAATCTAATTTGGCTAATTTGGATGAATATGATTTAGATAATGGTTTCATCAATGAAATGAGAGAGAAGGCAATACTTGATCAAATGTGAAGAGATGGGATGCATGCAATGGTTCATAGATTGATATGGTAGAAATATGAGAGAATTATGATGAATTAGGTGGCACCAATTATTTGAGGTATATGAGAAAAAGATGAAGGCATGGGTGTCGTTAATAAGCAATAATCAATAGATCAAACATAGATTGTTTTGGTGCCTGTAGTGATAGGATGCAATAATGATAGAGGATAGATTATTCTAGTTGAGCATGGATGCACCATTGGGTTTGATGATGAATCGGGGATATGAGACTATAATTGGACACATTGGTAGACTAATGATGGTATTGTTTAGAAAGATAGTTTCTATGATATCAGGTGTCCTTGGGGTCATGAATAGAGTGTAAACCTCAAACTTTATACCAACCCTTTGAAAATAACTTTTGGATGAGGCAAAACAAGAACTGAAGGAATGGAATGCAAACCTAAGGTATAAAATGCAACTAATTGTCACTTTTTAAAGAGTCACCTTTTAATTATCATCATTGAGCACTAAAAAATATGATATAGTACAATTACCACTGGTTCAACTATGACAATATGAATACTATATCATTTCGATCAAACAAAAAGAAAACTATGTATAGGAAAATAAAATATTTATTATTATTATTTTTTTAAAGAGGGGTAAACGCTTTGACCTGGAGCTATGAACTAGTGAGGCCACAAACAGGGGACCTCATCCCCATGAGATTTGAACCTTGATGGCAAGGATAACAACGCAACAACTTAACCATCACAACATGCCACTATTGGAAAAAATAAAATATTTATAGTAATAACCAATATTTACAATAAATTACAAAATTATTGCAATATTTAACAAACACCACAAACATAAGACAAAGAAATGACCCATGATTTCATCTGGACGTCTCTAGTTTTAGACATCATCGAGTTACTAGAAATCATGGCATAAGAGAAAATAAGCATATTTCAATTCCTTACAGTCATGGTTGTGTGTGAAGTAAGTGTAATACATAATAATTTGTACAATAAATGGGAATGTGGTCCCCACTTGGCAGAATTATTATGTGCAATAAATAGTTGTGGACACACATTGAATTCAACTGAGTAAATAACTTATGATAAAAGATGGTGCTTCCAATGTTGGAAGCATGTTAGCAGTATAATTATGAGCGCATTGTGCAAATGTTGTGGGAAGAAATAGTATTGTCGTGCAACTATCAAAAGGCATTGGATTCTTGATTGACAAGATAAGGTTGATTGTCGTGCGATTGTGATGTATCATGAATTATGTGGAAATCAATCAAATTGGCATTATTGCGGGTTATTTGTGAAAAAGATGGTGGACATCTCAACTACTCTCAATAAGTTGGTAGTATGTAGCAGAAGGTAGGAAGATTTTTGTTTCCATAAATAGGTAACCGATATCCATTGAGCTTGTAGTACGTTTGCATGATTAACAAACACAAGAGAATCTTGTGCAAATAATTGTTTGTTTGAAAATAGCAATGGTAGATTCACAAGAGCAATCACAAAAAATATCTGAGTTGGTAGAGGTGAGAAACAGAGGATGGGTGGACAATGATAGTGATAGCCTAGCAGAAGGGATATAGTGGGGGAGACACATAAGGGCAAAGTGAAGTCAACAAGAAGCGAGTAGAGCATCCTCTCATTGAAATGTGCATCACTGCAAGCAGGAAACAACAGAGGTAGGCCGAGGTGATCTAACCCAGGAGCCAATAGAAGAAAAAGAGGAGGATCCTACCCTACTATAGATGTTATTTGAAAGTGCGACACAAATTGCAAGTTAAGATGAGATAGCAGATGAGACTAGATCTCCAGGTGAGCAGACATAGCTAGAAGATAGAAATGTGCATGTCTGCTTTATAGATAGCTAACTAGAAGATCAAATGCCTATGGAAGAGAATACACAAGGTATAGAGCAAGGACTTGTGGTGAAGCTAGTGACATCACCATTTTGGCATAGAAAGAACATACTAAGGGGAATGATCAACTTATTTACGGAGAAGGTGAGTGGTTCTGTCATGTCTTCATTTCCTCCTTTTAGAGAAGCACAACCTAGTATTATCTTGTAACCAATTCATGCTGCAATCATGGCGATGGAAGTGGAGCTGAAGAGATCATTAGAGGTTGAGACAGATTGAGTTGCTAATGCGGAGAAAGATGCAGAGCTCTTTTAAGGGTTGATCAAGAGAGCCCAAGAAAATGGAGTGCACGAGGAGGCAAAATGGGTGGAAGTAATGCTGGCAATAGAACGAGCATGAACAGAGACTACAAAGGCATCTCTAGTAGCAAAATGGGTATCAGTGGAACAAATCCACAACGAGAATGTGTTGTTGCGAGCTTAGGTGGAAGCATTCAAAGAAACGATGGAAAATACTAATGCCATAGCATATTGGTCGCAAGAGCAATTAGATATTGCGAATGCATGGATTACACAGTTCATGAACCCAATGCATGAAGTGAAACACAAGAGGGAATCTTGGAAAATGACTGCGAACACCTATAAGGTAGAGCAAGATATTGCTCAACAAGTAAAGACACTACCTAGGGCAAGAAAAACTATGGATAGATATGAATGAAGTCCAAGAGTGGTCAAAGAAGCAACATACTACATGGGATTGTACCATCAGGAAGTCCACCTAGAGCACAGGAGAGGAGTATCCTTCTCAGATAGGATGTTTATGAAACAGATGAATACTCTGTTGAGGCGTGGGCATATCCTGATTCCAATGGATACTATCTACAAGAAAACCTAACTTGTCAGGAGCATGTGTAAACAAGAAAATGTTAGTTGCACATGTATATCAAATATTCAAAAGAAAACAAAATACAACTAACACTATGCTTGAGCTTTACAACTCAATACAACTGAAAAGAAACGTCCTCATGCAACCTTAAAGCAACTTAACAAGGGCGCCCATAAGAGGCCTTCATGGTGTGCTTTAGATTGGAGGGTGTGAGTGTACTCTCCCAAACACAACTATGAATCCTAATGATATGAAAATGCAATAATGAACATGCAACTAAGCTAAATGATGATGAATGCTTCAAGAGATGGCTATTGAAGCAACCATTATTGAAAGTACTCAATGGATAATGGAAGTGGATGCAAGAAGCAAATCTAAGAGTGCAATACTATCATGAATAAACAAAGCAATGCAAGAAGTAAACAACGACCAAAGGGTTAGAAGCAACATGCAAATTACAAAGAAAGCTCTAACTCTAAACTAGCATGATAACAATGCAAATGAGAGAGATCTCCAAATGCTTGAGACAAGGGCTTTATTTATAGGTTTGATAGAGGTCTTGGGAAGGTGGCATCTATGTGGCATCCACATAGGTGCCACAAGGGAGACACATGGACTAAGGGGACAAGCTATGCAAAGGTCAACATAAGCCTTTTGGATGAAAGTGATGGCTCAAGGTTTGCTCACACATGTGAGAAACCCTGAAGAAAGGAAAGGGGGACAAATGTGTAAGAGGTGTGAATAAAATAATAAAATGGAAGCATTATTGGATCTTGAGTTTCTCACACATGTGTGAGCAAACGCTTAGAAGCTAAAAGGCATTTAGAGAGTTGTTTAGGATAATTAAGTGAGATTAATTAATGGGTAGGCTTAGAAGGATGAGAGTGATGGGTGGTAGATTAGGTTTTAGTATGGGATTAGGATTAAATTAAATAGGATTTAACGTAATCATAGGATTAAAGAATTTAATAAAGTGGAGGGAATTAAATAAATTGAAATTTATTTAAAAGGGGATTTATGGAGCACTATGTATTAAATAAATTTAACACATAGAGGGGATGCATTTAAATACATAAGGGACATGAAATTATTTAATTGAATAAATTTAATTAAATAAGTAGAAGAATATGAAAAATATAATTAATTAATAAATAAATAATTATAATGTCAAAAGAAATATTAAATGAATCAATATAGCATTTGGGACGATCTTAAGTGTTTATAGATACAATATGGGAAGGTGTAAGACTAACGCTAGGAGCTTCATCATTTGGGACCACACAAGTGGGAATGCCCCCTACATGAAATCCAAATATCCAACCTCCATAAGGAGGGGCTCAATGAGCATTTACTTTTTTTTTGTTTTCTTCATTGCGTGGAGTTGTGTAAATAGATGTTCTTGTGTTGTCATTTTGAAGGCTTGTAAGCAATACTTGTTTATTAAAGAAATAAAATTTACAATTTATTTTATTCCTAAAACAATTGTTTTGTATGTTGTATATGTTGGAATACTTTAGAATAATTGGGGAAGGGGGTGAATCAGTTATCCAAGGTCTAGATGTCCAAATAAAACTTTTCTCAGCTTAGTGAACCCATTAAACATTTATCTTCATGCATGCATCCATAAGATTATGCAATCTCTTAAATATTGTAGGTTACTATTAAATCAACTTTCAAAAATGTAAACATGAAACATAACAAATTCATCATTGACACAATGATTTACGTGGAAACCCAATTTGGGAAAAACCACTAGTAACATACTACTCTTTTTCACTCTTCTAAAGTGATGCCCTGTGAAAGGCCAACCTTGTTAAAAATTATAATACACACTGTTAAATGTGACCCTATTAAAGGATTTCAATCACCTTGTTAGGAGTGAGCCTTGTTAGAGGACTTTAGACCATTCACTTGGAATGTCACCCGATTAAAGGATTTACAAATGATTGTTAGGTCAACCTTAATCCAAAGGATTTACCCTAGACTGATAAAATTATTATAGAGTAATAGTAAGGCTTGATCTGATAACAACTTACAACTCCATTTATAGATTATAGATCTCTATTTTAGTCTTCCATTCTGCTGGCCTTCACTCATTGCAACTTTGATAGCTTGTTCACCCTTCAAGCATTTATACCCTTAAAGCATTCTTTCTTAACATGGCATTGCAGACTCTTCTCTTAGGTCACTTGATGAAGCAAAACCCTTATCTCCTTGTCTTCCTTAGGTTCTCACACATGACAACCTTTGCTTCTGACTAGCCATTCCTATAAATAGGAAATTAAGATCTTTTGCTGCTCATTCTCCATCATCCAATTTAGGGTTAGGATAGATTAGGTAGGATACAATGAATCTACCCCACATTCCATATTTCTTCTAGAAACTTCTTCTTGAATCCTCTTTGAATTCACCTAAAAAAAATTTACCTTGAATTCTCTGCCTCCAACTCATCAATATTATCTTCCACCTGGTTCACATAATCCAAGAAAATAAACTTGTCATCTTAGATCCATCAAATTCACAATCTTTTAAATAATGCAACCATTTGACATTATCTTGCTTGTATTTCAGTTTTGTGTGTATTAAATTTCTGTGAAGATCAAAGTTTGTATCTTTTCATTCCTAATTTGATCATGGACTTGTAAGTAAACATCAGAACCAGATAGACCTTATTGTTTTCATGTTAGATGTAAATATATAGCTAGTTTGATGCCCATACGTCTTACACTGCCTAGTCAGAAGGAGCCCTCGTGTGCAGCCTTGAAACCCTTCCAGGTGGCTGATAAGAAGGTAAAATTTCCATATTTGATTTGTTTAGAGTGTTCTGTGATTGGACATAGCTATTGATAAACTTCTTAACATGGGTATGATGCTTATGGTGCTCTGTTTCAAGAATGAATCTTGTCATCCGAAGTAACAGATTGTTACCCATTATGGACTACTCATGGATTTCTCTTTTAATTTAGGGTTCATAATTACTTCAAGCCCAATTGCTAAATCTATGTTCAGCAGATGTAAACAAAGATCAAGTAACCGGACTGGATTTCGTTTACTTTATAGCTAACGTTGCGTTGATGCAAAGTTGTGAGTCAATTACAAGGTGTCATGGGGATCATCTCAGGTTGGGTACTAGGCTTTCTTCTTGCGCATACATCAAGGTTGTGGCCTAATTCCTCTTGTATACAACCAGACTCTAGCAAACAAGGCAATAAAGGCCAGATTGAGAATAGGAAGTATATTGTAAAGCCTGCCTTATTAATATAAATCTTTAGTATCATGGCTGTTTCTGTAAACCCATTCTTGCATGTCCTGAGGGAGGTTGCCATAGATCTACTGGTATATATTATACTTTTTGTTGGTAATGTTCAACTAACAACAAATTTAAAATGGAAAAACTTTCTGGCTAGTTCCCTAGACTTTGGATCTGTATGCTACTAGAACTTTAAGTACACAACTCTCCATTCAAATTCTCAATCGGCAGGAACTAGAGACTATGCGTCCTTGTTGTCTTTTGACTTAGTGAATATCATTGTGGTTTCACTGTCAGAGATCGGAAAACATCTATTTTTTGTTTCATTAGTATTCTTTGTAGCATGCAATAATGATTTCTGTCAACTGATGCAGTTTCAGAGAACAGAGGTGAAACTATAGAGTTGGAGGTATATGACTGTAAAGGAGATGGAGGAATAGCATTAGCTATGTACAATACTAATGAGGTATGTAGTCCTCTCTTTTATGAAAAATATAATTTCCTATTCTAATTCTAATTGAGCAAATCTCAAATATTCAATTATGATTAATTATTTTTGTGTAGTCTATTCGTGCATTTGCTAATGCATCAATGACAACAGCTTATGAGAAGAAATGGCCACTTTACCTGAGTACTAAAAACATAATTTTAAAAAAATATGATGGAAGGTATGTTTTCAAATCAATACAAGGATTGATGATCTTATTTTTACCTTTTTCTCTAACACACCTTTCTTCACATGTTATCATTCTTTATGATTCTCTAGCTTAAGGATCCTCATATTCTCGGAGATTCTTCTTATATGCGACTTAAATTGGTAGGTTTAAAGATATCTTCCAGGAGGTATATGAGGCCAGTTGGAAAGCTAAATATGATGCAGCAGGAATCTGGTTGGTTTTGTTTCTTGGCACAATAATATGAAGATTGCAATGTTGATTATCTTGATTTTGTCGGGCACACAATAACTTCTTTTAATGATTGATTCATTAACAGGTATGAGCATAGGCTTATTGATCAAACTAGCAACTTAATGCACACTACTATTCATCTTTGTAACATTTTAAAACAAAATCAGGGATCTTTGGATAGTGATCTATACTATTATAATAGATTTAGTGTTTGAATAATGTTACTTTAAACCACTGTATCATCAAATGTACGATCCCTCAAAGTGACCAGTGATTTGATGATAGGCTATTTGGAAGAAATGTCAAACTTATTTGCATTTCTGGTAATGGAGTCTTTGATAATAGCTAAGTGAATTTTGTATGTTTAGTCTTTGAGTTGTTCCTTTCCTATCACATCTGATGCATGCCCTGGATTTCTACACAATTTATGAACAACCCTGCTAATGACGTTTCATGAAGTTCACATTTCATATTGCAAGTTTTTTCAGTAATTGTCACAAATCTTTAAGTTGTGGATGTCTAGGTTAGTCCCTAGAATCTAGTTATGAAGTTGTATTTGTGAGAGGCACATTTGTGAAGGAA
Source organism: Cupressus sempervirens (assembly GCA_028749045.1). NCBI lineage: Eukaryota > Viridiplantae > Streptophyta > Pinopsida > Cupressales > Cupressaceae > Cupressus > Cupressus sempervirens. The sequence continues at coordinate 693,625,519 of CM053789.1, read as the reverse complement.
AATCAGCTTTCTGATTTTTAATTTATCATTTATGAAATTGATCAATTTGTTGTTGTTAATAACTTTTGTGGATAAAGAAGGGATTAATGGAAGCTTGATGGTCTACATCATAATATATTATGGCATAGGTTGGGACCAAGGACTTCTGGGAATGTGTGTTGGAGAGAAACACAAATTGAAGATACCTTCCAAATTGGGTTATGGAGATCATGGATCTCCTCCCAAGATCCCAGATATGAAGTTAGTTGTATGTTTAGTCAGATTTTGATGGCAACACTTTTATATAATCTTGATATAGAATATAAGCTTCCCATATTTTTTCTAATAGCAGATCATTGTACTTCCAACTCATACTTCACAGCAAGAGATTTGTGAAATGCAAAAATTGATCAAGATGCAAGAATACCTGTTTAGTTTACAATTGCTATTGATGTTGAATTTTGTGCGCAAATATCAATAGCTAACAATACCAAGCCTCCACAATCCATTATAGATGTTCAAAACTTGATTTTGGATTCAATTGTGGTTCAATTTTTTTTTTATTGAATCCAGAACTAGATTTTAACAAATATTAATTTTGTTTTACTACACATACACACAATGGGTAAGAGTAACCGTTTATTTTTGTAGGATTTACAATTTGTGTTGCTGTTGAGTTTTGTGCACAAATATAAATAGTGACTTTGATATATATATAATTACACACATACAAATTGTGAGACACAAAAAATTATAAAGATGCAACAACTACTGAAGCTAGGTATGAAGAATATGACACTGATATATTTTTTACTAAGGAATTACATGTTGTGAATTCCAAATATGTCACTGCCTAGACTTTCTAAATGTTTTCTTTTGTACCTAGTTCCAATAACTCAATGTAACATCAAAATCTCTAGTCATTTTGACACAGGTTTTACTGTACTCCTGTACAATAAAAGTGGTCAGGCTGGGCAATAGCTTTGTGGCTTTGACCAACATCTACATGATAGTGTATCTACTAACTTCTTTCAGATCTGACAAGCATTCATCCTAAGAATGATCTAGATTCACTTCCAGTATCTTCTCTGTGTTTAATTGCTTTTACTGCTTTTACGGTAGGGCAAAACTGGATGAAAATCCAAGACTACTTGAATTTTCAGAGAAGCTAGAAGCTGCCTGTGTAGGAACTGTTGAGACAGGGAAAATGACAAAAGATTATTTAGGATATTTATAAGGCGTGGCAGAATATCTTTTATTTTGTTTGGACTAATACAATAATATTTGACATTTTGAAGTGTTTATTTGTATTTTTTTATTATAAATATAGGATGCATACATCTCCTTGTAAAAGCTGATGATAGAGATGAAATTAATTAAGAAATAAGTCATAAAGGGCTTCATTTCAAGCATCATGAGCAAATGCTCATAGTTTCGTGACTGAATGCTTCGTTGAAGTCTTTGTTTTATTTTTTTTTAATTTCAAGATATAAACATCTCGTTGTGAAAGCCGATGGTAGAGAGAAAAATAATTAAGAAGCAAGTCATAATCAACAACATTTGAAGCATCGTGATCAAATGCTCATAGCTTTGTGACTGAATGCAACAATAGGTTCTATGTTTTGTTGCTAAGAAAAACAATCATTTATCACTTTGTATGTGCTTCCATGTAATATATTAATAATATCTTTTATCGGCATGCTTTTGTAGTATCTGTCAAACTATTGATGCTACTCACAAACTGAGTAAAACAGAGGAATACTGTGAAATGTTTAATCTAGGAAATGTTTGTGAGGTATGTAACAAACTAGGAACTATAATGGTCATTTAATTTTTCCCAGAGAGAAGCACTTGCCACAGGCCATATTAGCAGCCAAGGATTTAATTCTGAGTAAATGGTTACACAAAGTTAGAGTGTTATTTAAGTTTAATTAGATATAAATTAATATTCTTAGCATTCAAAATTCCAACTGTCAGTTTAGTTCATTCTTGACGGTGATCTGTTGGTGATAATTTAGTTCAAAAGGTAATTAATGGAAGACCCAGTTTGCTTGCTCTCACTTCAACCCATTTGTTATTAACCTGAACAAAGCAATCATGGTAAGGAATTTGAAGAAATCCTCCAACTAAGGTAATATTGTCCTCCAAGAAGCTACCCATTTATTCTCTAATGATCTCTTCTGCTTTTGGACAAGAGCTTTTATAGAATCCATATGAAAGGCCTGAAACTGGTTCAGGCTTCGGGTAACATACATTAACGAATGTGAGACATATAATAATTGAGAATAATGATTTGCAGGTCTCTAATGGTGTCATATTTGGGGAATCTTAATGGTGGACAATTTTTTGTTTTGTTTTACTTCTTTCACTGTAGCAATTGTGACGGAAATTGCGATGGGGTTGCCGTCGCATCTACAGCAACCCCGTTGCAATTAGCGACAGTAACCCCAAAAATTGCGACGGGGTTATTGTAGATGCGACAGCAACCCTATCACAATTGTGACAACAAACAAGGATTTTGATTTCACAATAAGGTGGCTGCATAGTGACGGATAGGCGTCGCAATTGCGACAGAAAACACGAATTTTGGTTTGGCACCAAGGTGGCTGCAAAGCGATAGATAGGTGTCGCAAATGCGACGGCAAGAGGTAGACGTCGTAAATTGTGACTAAATAACTACGACGTTTATGTCTATCGCAGTGGCGACACATTGCTGTCGCAATTGCGACACATGGCCATCGCAAATCGATGCCAAATCTATTAGTGTGTCTTGATGGTCTCGATGAAATGCACCATGAAGATGTTCAAATGTCTAACTGCTGGCAAACCCATACCTCTACTCAAAAGTATGATTGAGTACCCAATGTCTTCCTTCATATATCCTCTAGTCATGTCTACTTTTCTAGTTGTCTTTCCTAGAGGAGTCTTCCTTATAAGGTGAGAAGATTAGATGATCTAAGAAGCTTCTTTTAAGTGTTCTCTATACAACCTTTATGTTGCCTCATAGGTTATCCTCATAAATTGATCCACATGTGGGAGATGGAATACCCTCTCAATGTTGTCAGGTTAGAGATGAAGGACAATTTCTCTAGTCACACTCTTCACCATCCTTTCCTTCAGGACCAAGTGTTCTACAACTGTCATCATGAGCGCTGAAGATTGCACCAACACCAGGTGTGAAATTGCATTGACCAATCCTAATCAGATAAGTCTTGAGACCATAGTAGACCTCTTAGTGGGTTTGTTGCAAATCTTAAGGAATTCCCCCAAATCTGTATGTCCCAATTCTGTGTCTTTTATCTGAGTAATCATCTTGGAATCTTGATTTTGATGGTACTCCTTGGAACTTGAAGACCACTAGTTTTAGTGCCATTTTCTTGCTCATGGATGTTGAAGAGGATGCCATTATATTTGCATGAAATAGGTGTCCATTAGCTTGGAGTTAAAGAAGAACAAATTAATTAAACCTTAGAAACTATCTTGCACAAAACCCAAAATCTTGACACTCAAAAAAACACAAAAAACCCTTATTTTACCCCTGAATTGCAAAAAGAATGGTACACCTAGCGCACCTAATAGGTCACCTAGTGCGCCTTGTTTTTTATTAAACTCCAAAAATGATGTGTGGACCAACGCATCTTATGGGGTGCACTAGTGTGCACCTCATTTTGTTTCAAGGTTAATTTGCTTTGAAAGTATATATTGGTGTGCACTAGCGCACCAGGTTATGTGTGCTAGTGGGCACTAATATCTAGGACTCGGTGTGAATTTTTAGATCTTTTTTGTGTTTTTATGCTTATTTTGATATTTGGGGTGTGCACTTAGTGCACCAAGGTAGGTGCACTAGTGTGCACCTAGTTTTTGCCTTGATTTTTTTCTTTTTTAAGTTTTTGAAGTTGATATGTATGCAAATTAGCACACACAGGTAGGTGCACTGATGTGCATCCATCTTCGGGTTCTTTGAGTTTTTTTCACCTTTTTCATAGTCTTGGGGTACAAAGAGGGTGCTGCACCTCGATTGATGTGAAGCTGTGATGCTGGGAGGTGTGGGTGCTACAGGGTTGGGAGATGTGCAGGAGTGGAGATCAACAAAGGAAGAGCTCATAAAGAAAAAAATAATAAGGTAAAAAAGGAGGAGGGGGTGTGGGCTTATACAACCTCACCCATCTTTGGTGCTACTCAAGGGTACAGTTGCGCATCGACACATCACCAAATTTCTTTCATATATGGCACACCAGCACATCAAATTAGGTGTACTAGTGTGCCTTTTAAATTTTGCACTTTTAAACTAATCTCCTTTGATAATTGGATTTTTGTCAACAGGGTTTCTCCACTCGGGCCTGAAACATGAACTAGGGGTTCATAGGGGCCTCAACATGACTCAGATTCTGAATTTAGGAGTCCACAAACTAAAATTAAAGTAGGGGGTCCTCATTTCTATTAGGAAATGGGGTGTGCATTGTGTAACCACAACAGTACTGAAAGCTAAAGACCATGACAAACAAGAGAGATGTACCCAAGCTGAATAAGCAAAACTTTCCTACATGGTAGATCTTGATGAAGCTACACATATCTAGGATCAATGATGTTGCTATCAATTTTTTGAGCAATAAATATGTAGAGGTAACAACTACTCCTTTGATTGTTGAAGAACTAAGATAGAAGTTAGATCACAACCAAACAATGTTGGAGATTTCCTCAGCCCTAAGCTATGTCAAGTTTGATGACCTAAAATATTGCAATACTACAAAGAAGATGTGGGATAGATTGAAGACCATATATGGAGATGATGACAATGTACTAAGAGCCAACGTAGAAAGCCTAAGAGGTAAATTTGATGATATGAGTATGATGGAAGGTGAGAATATAGTACAATGCTGCACAAGAGTTAAAGAGGTTGCTAATGCTATTCAAGGAGAAAATGGAATAATTGAAGATGAAATAATGATAAGAAAAGTATTAAAGACTCTACTCACTATCTATGCCATTAGAGTCTCTGCAATTTAGGAACTGAGATGCACACTAGGTAACAATTTGACCTTAGAAGGTGTAGTTGGTAGAATAATTGCTTTTGAGATGTTTAATATTTTAGAAATTTGTTCAGTGCTCCCCTCAAGATTCATGATAAGGGTTTAACCACCTCCTATGTACTATAAGTTGAGTGGTTGTATTGGGCATTGACAAATTAGTCTTATGGTGCAATGACAACCCCATCCTAACAAGTGGTATCAGAGCTTGGTCATAGGTTTAAATCCTCAGACGCTCGGGTAATGCTGAGGGGGAGATTGTTAGAAATTTGTTTAGCCCTCCCCTCAGGATTCATGACAAGGACTTCATGACCTCCTATGTACTATAAGTTGAGTGGTTCTATCAGGCATTGACAGATCGATTTTTTGGTGCAATGACAACCCCATTCTAACAACATTTGCTACTATTGAATCTGCTTTCAAGTCACAACTAATTCTTAGTAAGAAGAAAGGAAAACATGTGAAGAGTGAAAGTGATAGTTCTAATGATGAGATTGATGAACTTGAAGCCCTCATTGCAAAAAGGTTTGGAAGAGGAAGAGGTAACTACAAAGGTAATTACCTAGAATTTGTTTTACATGAAACAAAGTTGGTCATATTGCTACTAGATGTCTTGACAAAGAAGACAAGGATGAAAAGAAGGAAAGCAAGTACAAAGGAAGAAGAGATGAAAAAGACTACAGAAGAAGCAAGGATGGAAAAGTTAAGAAATCTTGTTATATTAATGAAGAAAAGATTGATAATGAACCTGAGAGTAATGATGATGAAGTTGTCTATGTTGCTATGAAAGAAGAGTTTGATGGAGATGAGAAAACTGCATTAATTTGTCATGTGAACAAAAGTGATAGATGGATGATTGATAGTGGATGTTCCAATCATATTATTGGCAAGAAAGAAATTTTTGAAGATATTGGTTCATACAATGATGGATGTGTTAAATTTGGTAATGATATCCCATATGTTATAAAAGGTTAAGGCACTATTCAACTGATTGACAAGATAACATGTGAAAATGTTTACTGGGTTGAAGAACTTAACTATAATTTGTTGAGTGTTTCACAGCCAAACAAATTAGGTTGTGGAGTTGAATTTCACAAAAAAAAGACCAAGATACATGATAGTGATGGTAAGCTAATTGGAATTGGTGAGCAGACAAGAGATAACTTATTCTATCTAAACCTATTAGGAGAAACATGTATGTTTACACAACAAGAAGATGTTTGGCCATGGCATAAAAGATTATGTCATGTGAATTTTGATAATTTGGTGAATATTAGTAACATGAATAAAGTGAGAGGATTGCATAAACCGAAGAAGCCTGAGGGTGTTATGTGCAAATCGTGTCAATTAGGAAAGATGACCAAGTCTAGTTTTAAGAGTAAGACTTATACTACTATGATATTTTGGAATTGGTTTATACTAACCTATGTGGACCCATTGGTGCTAAAAGTTTTTATGGAGATCAATATTTCATTCTATTTATGGATGACCACTCTAGAATGATGATTGTGATGTTTCTTAAAGTTAAATTGGATGTTTTTCAATTATTTAAGTGGTATTTAGCCATAGTTGAAAAAGAAACAGGGAAGATTTTGAAGTGTTTCAGATCTAACAGAGGTGGTGAATTCATTTCACATGAGTTCAATACATTCTTCAATGATAGAGGAATTAAAAGATAGATGTTAGCACCAAGGACTCTACCTCAAAATGGGATAACTGAAAGAAGAAACAAATCCATAATAGATTGTACAAGAACAATAATGATGTATAAAGGTGTATCACAAAAATATTGGAGAGAAGCAGTTAATACTATTGTCTATACCTTGAATAGAGTTCAAGTCAAGAAAGGTACATATGCTACACCTTTTGAACTATGGTATAGTTTTGCTCCTAATGTTAAATATTTCAAAATCTTTGGAAGTAGATGCTATATACTAAAAGATAATATGAATGAAAAACTAGATGCAAAGAGTGATGACAACATATTCCTAGGTTATTCCACAAAAAGAAGAAGCTTATAAGTGTTTAAATTCTAACACTAACAAAGTTGTGGAAAGTGCAAATGTGAGAGTTGACGAGTTTGTAGAAAAAGGTGATGCTTCATGTAATGAAGACCTTATGACTATAGTACATTCATCTATGTAGATGATGATGCTCCCAACACTCAAAATGAATAGACAAGTCAAGCTGCAAGTTCCCATTAGACAAGAAATGATGGAATGCAAATGCAAATTTTTGAACAACAAAGAGTGGGTGCTGAGCAATAGACTGAAGATGCCGAGTCACAAATAGACAATGTTGACCATTAGATAGTGAATATTAAGCATTTAGAACCTGAACCTGAACTAGAACAAGAATGAGAAAATGAGCCAGGGATTATTTTTCTAGATGAACTTGAAGAAGAACCAAGAAGAAAGTTACTTGTATCAGCAAAATATGTAAGAAAACATCACAAACCTGATCAAATCATTGAAGATGTTGAATCAAGTGTTATGACAAGGAGAAAACTCAAAGGTGATACATGTTTATTATATGAGTTTGAGCCTAAAACAAAAAAAAAAAAAGCTTTAGACAATGTAGATTGGATACAAGCTATGAATGAATAAATTGACCAGATTGAGAAGAACAATACTTGGACCTTAGTGCCAAGACCTAAAGACAAAAATGCCATTGGGACAAAGTGGGTTTTTAGGAACAAGCTCGATGGAAATGGTGAAGTAACAAGAAACAAAGTAAGATTGGTATACAAGGGTTATGCATTAGAAGAAGGAGTTGACTATGGAGAAACTTTTTCTCCTATGGCCAGACTTTAAGGAGTCAGAAATTTGCTTGCATACTCAGCTTACAAGAATTTTAAGGTATATCAAATGGATGCCAAATCTGCATTTTAAAATGGTATACTAGAGGAAGAAATATACACTAAGCAACCTAAAGGATTTGTAGATCCAGATAAGAGGAAAGTGGTATATAAATTGGACAAAGCCCTTTATGGATTGAAGTAAGTGCCAAGAGCATAGTATGAAAGGTTGCATAACTATTTAGTGAAAATTGGTTTTGAAAGGACAAATGATAAAAACAATCTATATCTAAAGAATGGTAAGAACAATGAAGTATTGTTATCTGAGTTTGTTGATGATATCATATTTGGAGGAAGAGAAACATTATGTAAATCATTTACTGATGAAATGAAAAGTGAATTTGAAATGTCTATGTTTGGTGAAATCAAATTATTTGTTGGATTACAAGTATGTCAAATGAACTTTGGTATTTTCATTTCATAAACCAAATACATCAAGGAAATATTGAATACTTTTGGCATGGAAGATTCAAGGCTAGTGAGCACACCTATGTCTACAACACATCGACTATCTAAGAATGATGATTCTACTAATGTAAACCAGACCCTATATAGATCCATGATAGGAAAATTGCAATATGTTGTTCACAATAGACTAGATATTGCATTGGAAGTTGGGATAGTTGCTAGATTTTCAAAAAATCCTAAAGAGAATCACATGATGGTTGTACAAAGGATAATGAGATATCTGAAAGGTACAAAAGACTGTATTATACTATAAGAGAAGTGATATATTTGAATTGAAGGTTTACACTAACTTAGATTGGGCAGGAAATATTGATGACAGGAAAAGCACTAGTGGAGATGCATTCTTTCTAAGCAAGAGATTGGTGTCATGGACAAGCTAGAAACAAAATTGTCTTTTCCAATCAATAGTTGAAGCTGAGTCAGTTAAAGCTGAGTATGTGGCAGTTGCAATGAATTATTCAAATATAATGTGGATTAAGCAATTGTTGAAAGGCATGCAAGAAGAGATTATAGATCCAATAGTTATCTATTGTGATAATACAAGTGCTATTAACATTTCAAAGAATTCGATGATGGCACTAAGACAAAGCACATTGCTATCAAGTATCACTACTTGAGAGAATTAGTTCAAGACAAAGAAGTGAAGCTAGAATATGTGAATAAAAAGGAACAAATTGTTGACATATTCACAAAACCATTACCCAAAGATGTGCATGAATATCTTAGATTTATATTAGGGATTATTCCCCTAACTAAGGCTAATTAAGAAGCCAAGGTGCATTGCATCACATGTGCTAAATAAAGCATTCTACAGAGTGGTGCAATACAACTCTACTTTGGGACATGCCTAAGGTAGAATACTTCAGTATAGCATAAAAGATCATTCATAGACATATGACAAGTATCAGCCAAACATGCAAAATATACATAATTCAGATGTATGAAGAATTTGAAGCTGAGACAACTATACTTCTTTGGAATTGTTGTCAAAGAGGGAAAGATTACTTAGTAGTCACAAGATTACTAAGAAAAGAAAGATAAACCTCAGAGAGAGAGAATCATGAAACAGAGAAAGTTGACAGAGGGAGTCTGGAAGTTTGAATGGATGAGAATCAGAATGAAACTAAGGATAGTGGTCACTCATGGAAGTGAAATATTTTGGATTGTATGGTAACTAAGTTATTGTTAGTATTTTAGATATTCGAGATGTTGTCATCAATGCTAAAGAGGGAGAATGTTGGAAACTTACAATTGGAACAATTTTTGTTTTGTCATTGATGTTAAATTTATGGATGAGACATATTGCTATCTAATCTAAATGTCATATCTATTTGATTGATGAAGAGGATTTGAGAGTTACTCATAACTATAGTATCTAGAGGAAAGGTTGAAGTTATGAAAAGGAGTTACAATGGACATCTGATTAGATAGACTTTGATAAAGCAAAGTAATTGTTTATGTTAAGGAAGCTAAGCCTAGCCTAGAAAAAGAGTAAAATACTAAGGAGTGTCGAGTAATGCTAGTGTCAAGTGAGCCACAATTAGTGTAGAGAAAATCTAGTGTTGACCGAGCATTAGCATTGATCGAGCAAGTTAGTTGATGCCAAACTAGAAAGCATAAACAATGACTAACTATTTTAGTATTGACCAAGTCTCAGAATTTAGTGATTGTCGAGTGACATTAAAAGATCAAATTCAAAGAAATCATAAGATCAAGCCGACTCAGTTGATTTCTTAGGAGATGTAAAACATGTTGAAGATAAGATTGATAGTTGGATCATTAAATTCAAGGTGATGATTAGGTATATACCTAACAATAGGATTCTAAAGAAGATTCTAGAGGATGATCAGGAAAATGTACAAATACATTAAACCAAGTTAAGTCTGATCATAAACCCTAAGATCTATCGTGGATGTAGAAAATGGTAAAGCACAGATTGTCTATTTAAGGTGATACATAATCAAACATTTGGTGCCTAGTTCATCCCTAGCCAATGTGTGTGCGAGCTCGTATGTGAAGGAAGACATATAGAGCAATGTTGATAAGATACGCACAAGTGAGTGGATGCGAAGGTAGAAGAGAAAAGCTTGCAGATGTAATGTTGTAATCACACAAATCAAAACCTATTATTTTCTTTCTTATCATTGTAAACAGTTTGTATTAAAATCCTTTTAATGGAGGTTGATCTAACAATTGTTTGAAGACTCAACGATCTAACAATTGTTTGAAGACTCAACAATCCGTGTAAATCCTTTAACTATGTGACATTCTAAATGGAATGATCAAAGTCCTCTTATAAGGCCACTCCTAATGAGATGATTAAATCCTCTCACCAGGTCACATATAATAGTGTGTAATGTAACCTTTAATAGGGTTGGCTCCTAACAGAGCTCACTTCAAAAGAGTGGAAAAGAGTAACATGTTGCTAGTGTTTTTTCTCAAATCGGATTTCCATGTAAAATCTCAGTGTCAAGCTATGACGATGTTTTAATTATGCAATGCAAGTTAAATTTATGACAATTTTACAGTATTGACTTGTTGTGGTGTCCACAACACACGCGTCCCAGACTCACAGTTTGAGAGTTAGGAGAAAATTGTTAGAGTTAAAGTCTTAGAGTCGTCAAAAATTTGAAAAATGCAAAAACATTAGAAAATTTGAAAAAAACAAAAATATTAGAAAATTTTGAAAAAACGCAAAAACATAGGAAAATTTTGAAAACATAAAAAATTGAAAAATTGAAAAAATTAAAAAATTAAAAAATCATTTCAAAAAACTCTAAAAAAAATCAAGCACATAAGCGTGCGTGTGGACGAAGTGCACGCCGCGCACCTGGCCCAATGTGGGGGTTATAAAATCCCCTCCCTTAATCTTAGGCTCACTTCCTTTTGTCAACGCTTTGTGTTTGTTTTGCACGACCAAGGTAATGTGCTCAAACCATACATTACACGCTTCACATAAGTGCCACGACATTCACATTTGCATTGCACACTTCACATAACTGCCACACACTTTGTATTTGTGCCGCAACATTCATATTTGTGCCATGCACTTTGGATTTGTGCCATGTGTTTGTATTTGCACCGCAACATTCACATTTTCATTGCACGTTTTGTATTTGTGCCTCGACATTAACATTTGCACCGTGCACTTCACATAAGCACTGCGTGATTTGTTTTGGTGCTGCAACCACTGTGGTGCCTTGCACCACCACTTTCGTGCCCGTGCGCCACTTATTTGGCCGCACCCCTTTAAACCCTAATCGCGTCCATTGTAGCGGCGCACCTACATACATTTCTTTCTTTTAAAAAAAATTGATTTAATTTTTTTAAAAAGAAATATAAAAATATAAAATGTTTTTTTAAAAAAATAAAATAAAAAATTGATAAAATTTTAAAAACGAATTTTTTTTTTTAAAAAAGAAGAAAAAAAAAGGGATAAAATGAAAATAAATAAAATGCCCAAATGGGGCTTTTTTTTTTCTTTATGTTTATTTTAATTCATAGTTTTTACGTTTTATCGTTGGACTAATTACATTTTAAAAAAAAATTTCTCACAATTTGTAAGTAATCAAATGGTGTCCACATTCGGGTAGCATCCAAACTGGTCATATTAAAGTTCCAAGGTGTACCTTTGAAGTCGAGATTCCATGATGACCATATAGAAATTTGAGATATCGACCTCGGGCACATAGACTTGGGAGAATTCCTAAGAATTTGAAATAAGCCAACAGAGAGGTTAGCCATGATGTCCGCATTGATCCGTTCTAGATTAGTGAATGCAACATCACATCTTGTGTTAGTACAATTAGCAGAGTTAATCATGGCCTTGTCACGATACTTTGTTCCTGAAGAAAGGGTAGTCAACAGCGTCACAAGAGAAGTTGTGTTGGACCTCTGACCCAATAACATTGAGAGGGTTTTCCATCTTCTGAGAGCAGATCAATTCATAAGACTCTCATATGAAGTAGCTGAGAGATGGTACAGGAAACACCAATAGGAGGCCATAGACATCATACAATCTTCTTATCTCATTGAGAAGCCTCCGAGGGGAAAGATAACAGGCAAGGTAGACATGACTTAGGGATACATGAAGGAAGACATTGGGTACTCTATTATTCTCCTAAGTAGAGTCATGGGTTTACCTACAATAGGACACCTCAGCACCTTCATGGTCAACTTCACTGAGACCATTAGACAAGCGAAGATACCACTAGGTTGGGCCACCACACTAAGTGAAAACTTGTGTGAGCAATTGAGGACGGTGAAGGATAAGAAGAGGTTTTACATGACTTCTTACATGGTATACCTGCTTGCAGCACGAACAACAAACTATCCTAGTTTGTACAGGAGAGGCAATATGCAGGACCCCAATGCTTGGCCATACATAGTCTATCCCCAACTAGTGAAGAAGAAGCTCTCAGGGCAGAGCAAAGAATACAGAATTGTGAATGATGTGTTCATCTCTGCGATCATTCAATTCATTGAGGGAGACTATGGGAAGAAGTTGTCTGATGAAGCCAAAGCACAAGTCACAGCTCTCAGAGCTTACTTCATCCAGTTCAAAATGTTCACCTATCTATTGGTAGCTAGTGCATCCATCAATCCTAAGAAGCTCTTGAGATACCTAAGTGATAAACTGGTACTAATGGAGATCTCCCAAAAAATTGAGTCAGCCTATGAGAAGATAAAGAGGCAACGAAGACCTTATTGGGCATGGCCATTGGTCATTAGACCATATCAGGTGAAGTGGAAGCAAGACATTCCATCCTTCAAATGGGAATGGGAGAACTATCCTCTTGAAGAATACAACTCTTCATGGCCATATTTTGACAATGTTGGGAAAGTGGAGAGTCTGGCAGGAAGAGACTTCCATCACGAGGATGTTGTTGAAGATCACTAGATGAATGCCACAAATGACTACTATATTTGCATTAGGGACTATTGTAGGATGACTTTGTATCTAGCAGAAAAGGTTCTCCAATTGAACATCTCGAAGGAGATAAAGCAACAGGATTCTAAAGAGTTATTGGACCCCCCATTCAATGCTGACAAAATTGGTGAAAGACCCGTTATGAATGCTGAGGTTGATAGGGAAGAGGCTGATGATATTAATCATCAAGCGAGGCATGTTATCAAAATGACAAAGGATTGGATCAAGAAACCTTTTTCACTTGATCCAATTCCTAATACAATAATCTTCCATGCACATGCTCACCTAGGAAGAGGTAGAGGAAATAAAGTAACAATTCCTACCTTTTGCAGCTCAGTCTCCTATCAAGCCAGAAACATTGTACTAGCTTGATCGCCCGGTTGGATATTATCACCCTCTTGAAAGGAAGAGAAAGAAAAAAAGAAAGAGGACCTCTCCTCAGAGGATTCAAACGGAACAGATGCCTCCCCAGCAGCAGGAATAGAGTCCACAAGGGTCCCAAGATACTGGAGCTACTCAAGTCCAGGATGAACCATAGTTGACTCTTGTTGTGTCTAGCCAATTAGAAGAGGGAGAGATTCTGCAAGTCTCTATTCCTCCTATGCAAGATGAGCTAGCTTCTCCTTCTACCTCCAAGAAACAAAAGAAAAGAATTAAGATTCAGATGAAGAAAAGGCAAAGGATTAGTAGAAGATTAGTGCCTAATTCATCTATTCCTAAAAGCATTCTGGATGGAGATGAAGAGGAGGAAGAAGAAGAATCAGAAGAGGAAGAAGAACAAGTTCCCCTATAGGGAGGAACTTGACTAGCTAGAGCCATAGAATTGCAAAGGAGAAAGAGTGTCATGGGTACCCTGCCATCCACTCAAGCAGAACCATTAGAGCTCTCTTCTTTGGAAGATGAAGTACAACAATGCGTGGATGCACAGAGTGAAGAAAGCGATGCTATTTTCTCAATGTCAAATTTTGATTTCATGCCCGTAGGTACATAATTGATTAAGGATAAGATCAGGGATACCCCTATAGGTGAACGTCAATAGGAAGACTAGATGCAAATGCCCCTAGATATGCAAGGTCCTAATCGTACTCCTCCATCTCCACCACAAGTTACAATGGTAGAATAGGGCTTGGTGACTCCTCCACCTCAGAGTTTAGAGGAAGAACATGTTCATAAGGAGTTATTATCAGAGGAGAGACCAGAATAAATGGTGACCAGTGAAGTGTTAGAAGGAAAAATGGTGGAATATTCTCAACCACTTTCCCAAGACATCGAGGTTCAGGCTATAGGGTCTACTGAGACTGAGGCTACAGAAGAAGAGCCCTCCTAATAGGATACAACTCCCAATAGGAGTGATAAAGGGAAGGAAGTTACAAAACACACCCCTTGTAATCAAGAGTTAGGTCCTCAGTAGGATGCATCCCTAGATGGATCTAAAAGGATACTAAGCCTCAATTCCATGTTTCAAAGGAAAACATTTGTGATATTGCAGAGATCTTGAACTAAATTGAGTCTCCATCACATGAGGCAGCACCATTGGCGTTTGTCACCACCATACAGAACCAAGATTTATTTGCACAAGTGGCTCTCCCTCTTGAAGGTACAGATGCAGAAGGCCTTAGTCTCAAAGATTATGAATTAAAGGATGTTATGTTGGGAAGACCTACATGGAATTCAACTCGACAAATGATGAATATGGGAGTCAAAGAGGTCCTCAATACATGGAACAAGAGCAGATTGAACTCCATGGACTTTGAAGGTAAGTTGAGATCCTAAATGGATATCTAGCTGAAGTCGTTGGTCCTCTTGATCTTGAACACCTGGAGCATACTTTGAACATTGTACTTAGAGAAGGGGGAGGTGTACAACTTGAACCATTTTTGAAAGCTTGTCAGGAGTGGCAAGAAATTTTTATGGAGAAAGGTGTAACCATCATCACAGTAAATTTGAAGTTATTGCATGTTACACAGGAGAATGTGAATAAGATCGTAGCAATTTTGAAGCAGGACTTTAGTATCATGGATGAGGTACGTGCCTAGAGTAAGGATTTGTAGACTCTACAAGCCATAAAGGGCCAAAGATATTGGGTTTTGATCGATGTATATATCGGAGAAGAATTAGACATGATTGATGATTGGATAGAAAAAATAGCAGATAACACTAAAGTAATGGAGACATTACACGAGGAGATCCATCGGCTCAAGGACCAAGCCCGAGAGTGAATTTTGGAAGCAAAGAGACACTGCAGTGATGCATGCTTGGATATTTTTGAACATGAGGAATGAGAGAGGTTGTTACCTGTAGAGATAGTAGTGGAGAATTTCAAGAAGATTTTTGTGGAGGTTGTTGATGATGAAGACATCCAACAAGCCTTTAGGACAGAAGAAGCCCTGTTAGAGTTAGATACCAAACTCGACGATTTTGTAGACACTCGAATTGAGGTGGACAACTATAGACAGAAGGTCAAGGATAAATACAAGGCTTTAGATCTTTCAGATGCAACTAATATTATTGAGATGATAGAGAAATTCAAGGAAAAACATCCAAACATAGCTTTGGGATGAAGAAGAACAAAACCTAGATGCTAGAATTTCAATTTTGACACTAAGTAAAATTTTGAGATTTTGACCTTGTCGAGGTTCGTAGCTCCGCAGGTGCACAGGTTCATGGCTCTGCAATTCAGAGGTGTGCCGACAGTTATTTGCTTGTTCCAAAAATAACGCTTTCCATGCATCAGGAATGCTTTCTGACAGCAGTTTACCTTCGATACATGCCTAGTGAAGGACCAACTTCTATTTTTGGCACCTCCAGATGCTCCTACTTCGACTGAAGGCTTGCTCCTACTTTCTCTCTCATTCTTTCTCTATTTTTGACATGTAAAGGGCTCATGCATCCAATTAATGAATAAAATATGGATGGAGTCCCTCTAAACACCAGATTAATTGTTAGTATGTATATATTTAGTTTGTTTTAATGTTTTAAAAGTATTTTATTGCACAGAGATATCTCTCACTCTCAACACAAATTGAGGAGACGATTTCTTATAAATACCCCATTGTAAAATGTAATGAGGGCCGTTCTTATTATGCAATAAAATTATGGTTTCGGTGCTCGCATTTGGACTGTAGTGATTCTTGCCTGAATGTGTCATTGCTTTGTGAATTTCATTCATGAGATTGTGATTGAGCCAAAGGTTTATTGCATTGTTTCTAGTTGTGCGATCTTTTAGTTCTAGTGTTTGCTATAGATTTACGAATTCCATCAACGTAATGAGCTTGAGAAGAGATCGTCAAATTGTGTCTACATGGCCTTTTGTCTCGCATGAGTGCACTTTTCGTGGCCTTGTGATTTGATGAAAGGTGAAATATCATACGATTGTTAAAGTTTCTCACCAACAATTGCATCAATGGATTCTAGGAAGTGCTACTCCTATTTTCATTGGTTTCCTATCGATTTCTTTGAAAGTTTAACTCGTAGTGTGTTGTTTTATGTAGCTTATGTCCATTTAGTATTTCAATTTCAAGTTATTTCAATTTCATGTTATTCTCTTTCAGTTTCGTTATTTTCTTTACTAACCCCTTGTTAGAATAGGAACTCATTTTAGTTGCACTGTTAGAATTGCATTCATTAAAAAACTAGAAAATACAAAAATATTGTTCTTTTGTGTGTGGTTTTGAGACAACAAACAGATTTACTTCATTTCGAGATCATAATAGAACTAGCAAAGGCCTCCTCATGAACAATCACATTTATCTTCAACTGAGTGGGTTTTGGTATGTCACAAGACAAATACTGAACCTTGGAGTTGATCCTAAAAGATTAGCTTTTCAAGAGAGGAATTGCGCAATGGATTCTTGCCATTGACCTCGTGCAAAATGACTGCCCAACATGACCAAGCTACAACAAGATATGCATGTAGGATAAGCAGAACAATGATGTGTTTAATGTTTAATTGTTCAAGTGGTACATACAGACCTTGAGTAACTAATTTCCCCCTTGAGTACATATAGACATAAGTAGTATTAGGTTTAGGTAAGAGGGTACTAGGTAAATTATTATTTGTGTTAGGAATTGTAAAGTAGCAGTTTATATGCAATTGTTTTAAAGAAATAGGGTTTAGAGTAAAATGTATGTGTAAGTTTAGTTCTTTGGGGGTTTAATTATAGAGTGTTGAAGTAAATTGGTTGGTATGTAAGAGGTTGATTGCAAGGAAATTTGGACTTCTAATTATGTCTAGTCCCTATTTAAACCCTATTAATTACCCATTGGATGTATTATATGCATTATAACATTATAACTATAATAGTTACATGTTGAGTTGTAATCATGTTTCTTTTAATGCTAGTGAAACAAACCCCTTTATTATTGGTTATGTAACACATGAACTTATCCTTTAAATGGAAGACTTATTAGATAAAAACTCATTAATGAAATTAAATCCTAACGATTCCCTTGTCTTATTAGTGTGCAAGAGATCCATGACATAATAGTCTAACCAATTGAACTTAATCAATCCAAACTAGGGGCTCCTCTAGCACTTTGATTTATGGTTTTTGAACCAATGTAGTTGTTGGAAACCAACTTTGTATCCTTATGAAATGTAATCATAATTCTATTGTTACCTAAACCTTGTGACTTGAACTCACTTTATCATGTCATTATCCTTCCACGAAATATTCAATATTAGTATGTGTTTAATATAGTTGTTATTACCTTTAAAAAATAAAAAAAATGTTGGTGTGTTTTGCCCTGATTTTTGGGCATGATAAGCAAGTCATATCCATCTAATGATATTTTGGAATTGTTTCATACTGGCTTATGTGGACCTATTGGTGTTGAAAGCTATGGTGGAGACAAATATTTTATTCTATTTGTAGATGACTACTCTAGAATGATGACTGTGATGTTTCTTAAAGAAAACTATGACACTTTTCAGTTATTCAAGTGGTATTTGGCCAGAGTTGAAAAGGAGATAGGAAGGAGTTTGAAATTCTTGAGATCCAATAGAGGTAGTGAATTCATTTCCAACGAGTTCAACATATTCTACAATGATAGAGGAATCAAAAGACAAATATCACCACCGAGGACCCCTTCTCAAAATGGTATAGCTGAAAGAAGAAACAAATCAATCATGGATTGTGCTAGAACACTGATGATGGAGACAAATGTATCATATAAATATTGGAGAGAAGCTCTAAGTACAAATATTTATACGTTAAACAAAGTTCAAGTCAAGAAGGTACAAAGACAGTTCCCAAATCATCACAAACACCATCATCAAAGGGAGGTCAGATTACAAGAGGTTAGAAATGGTGGTGAAGGTAATCATGAGTATATTATCAATGTTAAAAACATTTTGAAGTGTCACATACAAAAAGAAAGGGAAATGTGGATGAGGACTTAGTCAGTGAACAACAAGCCTAAAGTTTGATGGTCGTATGGCCATTTTTTCACTTTTAGACTACATATGACAACTTAAAATTTATTTAGATTCTATAGATTGACATGCTATATTTTTATTATAACTGTAAATATGACACTTTAAAGTATTCATAATCTGTAAAAACTTATTACAAATAATATAATATATCAAATTATTTATGACTAGCAATAGCAACTTAGTGTGCAATGGATATGTCGAATAGATATGGAAGGTTAACTAAGTGTTTGTCCTCTCTCTCTCTCTCTCTCTCTCTCTCTCTCTCTCTCTCTCTCTCCCCCCCCTCTTCTCCTCCCTCTCTCTCTCTCTCTCTCTCTCTCTCTCTCTCTCTCTCTCTCTCTCTCTCTCTCTCTCTCTCTCTCTCCCTCCTCCTCTCCTCCCTCCCTCCCTCTCTCTCCCTCAATAGTTTAACAAAAGGTGTACACTAATGATGAGCTATATATGACCATGTTCCATGTCATGAACCTTCAAATATGTCAAGGGAGTTGTAATATGCTTGTTTTGCATTAAATTTGACCATCTTTTTCAATTACAAATATTAAGCATGCATGTGAAGTGAATTATCATATGTTAATTATGGCTTACATTTGGTTACAATCATTTTTTGCAAATTTAAAGAATGTATGCTAATGGTAGTTTATATTTGACCATGTTCCATGCTCGCAAACATTATGCCAATAAATTGCACTATGCTTATTATTCATTACATTTGTTTGTGATCTATAATTATTATTTATATATGCCAAGTAGATTAGTTTACATCTAAGAACAACATAGAGTACATTATTTTTTAAAGTTATTAATAGTTAATCCTTGATAAAAAGATATTTTTATTTTTATTTTTTATATGTATATCTATTTATTGTTTAATTATAAATATATTTCATTATAAAATAATTTATCTTTTGGATTCATCTTCCTCTTGTCCTCCCCCTTCCTCTCTCTGCCTCCCTCTCTCTCTCCCTCCTTCACTCTTTATCCCACCCTATAAGCTACTTTTGTACATTTACCTCTCTCATCACTTATCTTCCTATATATCTCTACATCTCCCTTTCATCTCAATATATTTGCATCTCCATATTTATTTCCCCTCTCTTTCACTATCTATATCTACAAGTATTAAATTTGTAATGGTAAATGAGCATGTGCACACCAAATAGTACTTAAGAGTATGGAATTTGTAATGTTAAGAGAAGAATATTTGAAAATTGCATAAACTATAATGAATATGTTCATTTTGTTTACATTTTTCATTCAATATATGCTTTGAGATGAAAACTCACACATATTAACACAAGCATTGTGAACAAATACGTGTCACAATTTTATACAAAAAGATATGTTGCATTGAATGAATAGACATATGCTTTCACATACAAATGTTTATATTTTCCTTATCTTAGTCATGTATTTCCTCTTACATTTATACTATGCTTTGATTTTGTACTAAAATTTTGTAAATACTACACTTTTTTTTGATAAATTCTTGTAAACAAAAATTTACACTTATAATCATCTTTATTTTAAGAAGATATAACTTCTATGCAAGATGTATGTTACATTGAATTGAATGAAGTAGACACATGACTACACATATAAAAGTCACATTTATCTTAGTTGTATACTTCATCATGTATTTATACAATGCTTCCATAGTAGTACTTTTATACACATTTCCTTAATCTTAAAAATAAATTATTACTTTCACAAAAAAGTCTATTTTTTCATCCCCTCACACACAAGAGTTTTGAAATTTGACTTTACACCTAACAATTGTATTTTCCTAAAATTTTCTAAAGTATTTTCATCCAATTCATTTAGAGAGTAACCTATGACTAATGCAGTCTATATGAAAACAAATTTCTTTGAGGTATCATGCCAAAATTTTCCCTTGTGATTTCTTCTTTGTCAAGTTTGAATTCATATCTAGCATGGGAGTTACAACTATGACATTTGATAACATTCTTCTCTCCTTTATACTTTAATGAATACCCATCCACTATTCTGAAGTTCCCATTTTTTTACAGGTGGGGATGCCAGTATAGGATATAGAATATGGCCTTATGGCTTCCAACTGCATTTTCTTGACTAATTTTGAAGACTTCTAACAAATCCATTTTGTACATATACTGCAATCATTCCATTCCATGAGATGGCATATGTTTGAGGCATTTTGTCAAATAGTTCACATGCCTTCTCCATGCTTCCACATGTTATATACAAGCTTACCAAGGTAGCTATAACAACAACATTTGACAAAACTCCTTTAATCTTTATGCTTTGAATCAAAATCTCACATTTTAGCATATGCAAGGAGAATTGTAGGAAAGGGAGTTTGGCTTCACACTTGCTTTCTTGAATATTTCTAAAAAATTGTCATCAAATCCTTTTTGTGCATATCCTACAATATTTGTAGTCCAGAAAATGAAACTTCTTTCAGGCATCATGTCAAATGGGCACAAGTGATTTCAACGGAGAAGACAAAGGAAACCTAGAAGGCAGCACAATAGTTGTTGTAATAGCATTCAAAATGAGTAGCAGTAAGAAAACTAAACAAGTATTGAATGAGGTGAGAAGCATGTCATGGGTGAATACCAGGCACCCAATGAAGCTTTTGGATTGTCATGTCAATGGTAACCAATTTTCTATCTTTAAATCTTTCCTAGAACACTTACCCTACTGAACAAGGCATTATTTTGAAGGGAAGAGCTTACTTTCTAAGGAATGATAGCTATTTCAAGGACTGTATGCCTTCAAGCTATTTCTCATTTGATTTCTCATAGGACTAATAACTCTGTTGATTCCATTTTTGTGGAAATCATATTTGTAAATAAAAGGTATGACCATATAATTCATCCCAACCATACAAGTATGTGTTGCTCATTGATAGTATTTCCTTATCTTCCCAATCTAGAGTTATGTTCTTATTTACCCATCGTTGACATGACATTTCCCTAATTAACTTCTTTACAAGTGGATGTAACATCTATGGAAAAAGTAGAATGTCTTGGGCATAAGGGTTCTTGCTAATCTATGTGTAAGAAAACACATTGTCAACCTGTGGGAGTATAAAGGCAATAGTTGTTGTAAGGGAATCATACTAATAAAACACCTCTGCAATGAGGTGCAATCATAACTATGAAATCCTTCCTAGCACACTATTTGTTGTTCACAAAGTGGTCTTCATGTTAGGGATGTTAACTCAGAATGTGTAGTAGAGCACCTATTGCCCCAATTCACTCATGAATTATTAGAGCACAAAATCCTCGTCAGACACAAAAACTAGGGGATTTGAAAAGTTCTTTCTTAACCTTGAAAAGCCCATTATGGGATTATTAGTCTGATCGTATTGAAATGACACACGGGGCACTGTAGAGACTGGACCTACAAAATAGGAGTCATGTCAACAATCTCCATAAAAAGTAGAAAATTCAATGAAAGTCAAGGTCATTGACCACTCAATAATTATAATTTTCTATCACTACAAAGAAAGAAGATAAAATGACAAGCTCTAAAAGAATTTAGAAAGAAGTTACCAGAATATCGATACGATGACCAAGTTGACAGGAGCTTCAAAACCTGCTCAAAAACATAAAAGGGCAAGAATCTTGTCGGGGTTCTTTACCACCTTACCAAGATTAAGCTTCCTTAGACATGAAAGATACCTAGCCCATCAACAAGGAAGCCTACAAAACTAAACTAAGGGATGTAATGGAATTGTCTAGTATCAATAATAAACTCTCAAGCAATGTAATGATACCAGTTTGTAGCATTAGCTTCCGCTTAAGCAAACATCCAAATAGCAATCAATATCATAAGACATTATACACAAGTTTTATTCTAAACAACAAAGATATCATTCCTTCCATTAGAATATATGCAAACATAAAATGTGGAATTTTTTTAACAAATCAACATAATGTATGGCACTTTCCTAATATAGTCAATAATGTAGATGTAATTAAGATTCAAAAGTATCATTTGTTTAAACAATAAGGATCAACCTTGATGTGGGGAAAACCATTCACGGTATGTTCTCGCACACAAGATCACAAAAGACAATCTCAATGGTTAAGGATCAACATCATAACTTACCAACACGATTCATGTATGATAACTTCTTGTGTGGAAAATAATGGTATTTTTATGATAGAATGTACAATAAGTAATTATTCATAATTAACACAAATATTAATGGCAACCAATTTAGGAACATAGGATAAGACATCATCCATACATAAACATGATATTGCTAAGTAATAGATTACACAAAAATAAAACTAAGGACTCCCTTCATATCAAACATTTACATTGCCTAATGATTATCACAATCAAGAGAACTGATTTAGGGATTTCCATTTCTTTAGATACAATTGACCATGTGGAATATACCAATGCATACTATATTGCAAATTGAGGAACATTCAAATTACACCAAGAGTTGAAGGTTCGGTGTTCATGTTGAATAGCCTTGATGTATTCTTTATGCATGTTGAATTAAGGGATAAATGGGGAAGAGTTAGTACAAGAAAATTTTGAAATACATGAAACACTCTTAGACCAAAAGTCCCTCACACATCACATAGCAGATAGACACATTTCATAGCAGATATACAACACAATGTCAAACCAAAAAAAAGGAACCTAGCTATAGTGTCTTTTGGAATTTTGATAGATGTTCCCCTTCCAATTCGTGCGCTATCTTCCAAAAAATTCCCCAAATTTCTAAAAAATGTGAATGTCCATCGCTCAATTTTGACCACGCCTTATTCATTCTGACTTATCGATGACCAAAAAAAATAGTGTGGTTTGGGTGCTTCCTTGAGAATTTTTACTAGCACATAGTTCATTTCCTCTAGATTCGTTCCCCCCCCCCCCCCACATTCCTAAATGCAACATGCAATACATTTGCAAACAAAAATCCTTGTGCTTCCTACATATCATGCTAGATTATTCCAAAAATCTCATGAAATATAGCATCAATCTCTTGCGCCACATATGCAAAATGTCACTTGCGCAATGTAGGACATATTTTCATTTTTATCACAAGGCAAGTGTAGAATTTTGTAGGCACTCGTAACCTAGTGCACAAGTCAACCATTAATCAACTATCTCAATAGATAATAGAAATTCACATATTTCTTTCTTCATGCATTCAAAGAAACAAGTACTTGATTTTTAAGTGTAGGACAATAGTATACATATTGTGTAATCATAGAATTTCAGCCAAAATGCAATCATACAAATCTATGGTACTAAATTTACCAATCAATTCAGAAATATTCCCAGTTTGACAATTTTTAAAAGGCGGCAAGGTCAACCAAAAGGTGTGACATACACATGAAGCATCATATCCTTTCATGTAGAAGTAATCATAATCGGGAGACTCGACAATCAGCTTAAGGAACCAATACATATGTACATACACTAAACTAGTTGACTTATAGTTTGTGCATCCTAGTGCTACGATTAGGCGTAGTAAACTCAAGGCTCTAGAGTGCGGCCAAAAGCTCTAATACAGTATGTAGAGACTGCACTTACAAAATAGGAGCCATGTCAACTATCTCCATAAAAAGAGGAAAATTGAAAAAGTGTCAAGGTCATTGACCAGCCAATAATTATAAATTTCTATCAAATTTAAATGACATCATATAGCAATATAAAGAAGATAAAATTAAAAGCTCTAAAAGAGATCAAAAACTAGCTAAGAGAATACCAATAGGATGACCAAGCTGATAGGAGCTCCCAAACTTGCTCAAAAACATAAAAGGGCAAGAATGTTGTAGGAGTGCTTTACCACCCTACCACAAAGTTGTTAAGCTTCCCCGGACATGAAAGATACCCAACTCAACAACAAGGAAGTCTAAACAAGTAAACTAAGGGATGTTATGGAATCATGTAATATCAATAATACACTCTCAAGCAATGTAATGATATCAATTTGTAACATTAGCTTCCACTTAAACAAGCATTCCAATCGCAATCAATATCATAAGACATTGTACACAAGTTTTATTCTAAAAGACAAAGATATCATTCCTTCCATTAGAATACATGCAAACATAAAATATTGAAATTGTTTAACAAGAAGTCAACATAATGTATGACCATTTCCTAATATAGTCAAGAATGTAGATGTAACTAAGATTCAAAAGTATCATTTGTTTAAACAAAAAGGATCAACCCTAATGCAAGGAAAACCATTCACGATACGTTCTCACACACAAGACCACAAAAGACAATCTCAATGGTTAAGGATCAACATCATAAAATACCAACAAGGTTCTTGTACGATAACTACTTATGGGGAGAATAATAGTATATTTATGACATAATGTAGAGTAAGTAATTATTCATAATTAACACTAAAATATTAATGGCAACCTATTTAGAAACATAGGGTAAGACATCAATCATACATATCACACATGCTATTGCCTAAGTAATAGATTACACAAAAACAAAACTAAGGACTCCCTTCATATCAAAATTTACAATGCCTTGTGATTTTCACAATCAAGAGAACTAACTTAGGGATTACCATTTCTTTAGATCCGACTGACCATGTGGAATATACTAGTACATATTCTTTATGCAAGTTGAATTAAGGGATAAATGGGGAAGATTTACTACAAGAAACCAAGCACCTCGCAATAAGACATGACTCAATACTAATTGAAAGGACTGAAATAATCTAATATAGCATCAAGAAAATTTTGGAATCCATCAAACACTCTTAGACCAAAAGTCCCTCACACATCACATAAGAGATAGACACATTTGATAGCAGATATACAACAATATATCAAACCAAAAAAAAGAACCTTGCATTAGTGTCTTTTGGACTTTCGATAGATATGTTCCCCTTCCAATTTGTGCACTATCTTCCAAAAAAAATTCCCCAAATTTCAAAAAAACATGAATGCCAATTGCTTAATTTTGACCACACCTTATTCATTCTAACTTATCGATGACCAAGAAAAATAATATGGTTTGGGTGCTTCCTTGAGAATTTTTACAAACACAATTCATTTCCCTCTAGAATCATTCCCCACCACATTACAATAATTTCTTCACCTTTTGTGTTATATGTCTTCTCACCTTTTTCAAACCTCCAGAATATATTATGTAGGGTTCATCCATTTGGTGAGAAACTGACATAGGATTCATCAATTTTAATCTTTTTGAAAAAAATAAAAAAACTAAATTTGAAAATTTTGACAAAATATCCACATGGTGAAAATACCATATCCTCATAAACCATTGATTTCACTAAGTGTCTATTCTCTAGAGCTCGCATGGTAATCTGCCCACCACCAATTGTTCAGATAGTGGCATAGACTTCATTCGCCAAGTCCTTGTGTAGTCACACACCTACCCCCCACACCCCCCCCCCCCCAAATTAATTAAACTATGCTAGGAGACAACAATAGCATTACCCCCCATGTGTTCAAATTGATGTTCAAATGGAAATTATGGAGGCTTCGTCCCCAATGAGGCTAAATTTCTTAGACAAATCATATACGTGTTCTGGTCATATCGCCTCATTTTTTCTTTTAACTTTGTAAAGAATCAACGAGTGGCTAGGATGTGTTTAGTGTTGTCCACTTCTATTAGATATGACAAATTGATTTGAACAACTACCTCACACAATTCATATAGAAAATGCTTAAGTGTAATAAAACATGACTGTATTTGGAAATTTTAACATGATAGATAGGAATGTTTTTAAATTTGTAATATATATGTTCTATTTTGTTTATTATATATGAAATATTAATTTAGAATCTTTTTAAAAAGAATATAAAAAATTAAGATTTTTTCGTATAATTTTTATTTTTAGTCCCTGCCGTTAGGCAGGAGACTAAAGTTTTCATGTTTCTTTTTTCAATTAATCTTTTCTTGAAAATCGTGTCAAAATTTTTTAGCCTATGCTTTTGACCATTTCATTATATTAGTTAGATTTTTATTCTGATATTTACAATTTTTGATTGGCTAAAACTATTTTTTCTTGGTAGTCTTTTTCTAATTAATTAACAAAATTGGTGGAATATTGCATGTGTTGTGCAAGTGCCATCTATCATCCATATTTCCACATTTTTCTTGCATATAAAGACAGGTGTAGATAGGTGTGAGACAATGGCCTCTATGTTTCTACAATTTTCTTGCATGCAAAGACAAGTGTTAGGTAATGACCTTTATGTTTCTACATTTTTCGTGCAAGTAAAGGTGGGGATGGGTTAATGGCTAGTTTCATTTCTTGTAGTTTGTAGTCATTGATGTAAGTTTTGTCTCCCTTTTAACATCAAAATGGTATATGAAAATATCCATCAGGATGTGTATTCTCTGTTCTTTTACAAGATAGAATATTTGAGTGAACCCTTTATACCATGCATAAGAATCAGTGTCACTCTGTGTTTGTATAGTTCTGTTACATCAAATTCTATTAAACTCGACCTATTTTCTATCTTATTCTACTTGTTACTTGGTTGGACAAGATTTGATTTTGAATTTCATTTATGAGCTAGTTTTTCTTCAATTTATTTTAACCAAATTGGTTGATTTCTTGTTTCCTTTGTTATAATTTGTTAATTTAAACAAATCAAAATTATCCAAAATGTCTCACAAGAGATGATTCAATTAAAAACTATTTAAAACTATAGGCAATGTAGATGATAGACTTCCACTCATGTAAGTCATAATCTGCCTTTAGAAATAACTAGGTGCATAAATGAAGACAAACTTAATTTATTTTTCACTTGTGGAATTGTTTAGTATAACACCCTATTTGTATAGATGGATAATCTTGGTTGTTTATTAATCTAGCTACTTTTAGAGGAGAAAATTTTACTGCACACTACTAAATCAATGCCTAATGCTCTATCCATAGAGCAAGAGGAGTTTAGAGTAATGGAAATTGTTTCAACCTATTATAATGTAAAAGGAAAGCTTGGGAGCTGGCCAGCAGGTGGATGAACATGAAAGTACCCAAATTCATGGATATAACATTGGAGATGAAATAAAAGGATTGGGGTGACAAAGGTTGGCCAAATAGATTATTGATCTTCTTTGCTAGTTTCTACTTTGTTTCTTATCTACTTGCCATAGAAAGATAGGACTTATTGGTAAGTCATATTCAAGGCTTTAGCATCAAGAAAAAACTCAAAACTAGTATAGTCTTCTACAAAAAATGAGTTCCTTATAAAGAAAGTAAAGTGATGCTTCTATGTATTTAAATTGTTTATACATTTGAGATCTCAATGTTCTTAAGAAATCCCTTTGCGGATTTTTTTTAGCATGATTAAGAACAAACAATTTGTTTCATTTGCTTACAAGTTGTTCAATTATTGTGTAGAGTAATAATTGTGAAATTTGTTGTCTTACCCACAAACTGTCATTCTTCATTTCATCAAATTGTACATCTTCCCATGAGACAATGGGAGTAGTGTACTTCTTCGAATTCTTCTTGATGATCAATTTCTCTCTCCATGGATGTGTTTGCTTTGGATGACTAGCATTGTATCCTTAATTTCCACCATAAAATCCTCCTAACTCGGCCCCATAATACCAAAGGGTAGGTTATACGAGTCACCATTTTCCATTATATCATACACAAACCTAAAATTTTCCAGTGCTACTCCCTTTGTGCCAGATGGAGCAACTAAATTAAACAAATGATTCATGTGTCCATCAGATTCAAGGTTTGATTCATAGAAAAAGGAAAAATATTTCCATATCTGAATTAAAATTCAAGAGTCTTCTGGAAAAAGTATGAAAAGAAGTATCAATTAAATAATAGAAACACGAAAGAGTATTGATCAAGACATAGAAAATAACTTCATCTATTGACCATATATGGAAAGAGCCTAGCCACATTAAATTAAAAAATTCCTAAATTTAAATTATTATTATATTATGCAAAGCCCTCTACTATACAGGAAAAGTTTGTAGAATAGTGAGAAAGATGAAACAATTATTGAAGTACACCAAAATAAATAGCTGAATAATGTTTAACTACAATGATTCTTTCCAGTTTTGAGGGTGGGATTGTGGAAAAGTAGGTTTATCTTGAGCAGTGTCAAAAAAATTATCAGATCAATAATACCATTTAAGATTATCATCTCATACTTTTTTTGTCATTTCAACACCTAGAGTGTAGATGGATTTTTTTCGTATTTCAACACCTAGAAAGTAAGTGGATTTAATAAATCCTCATATTGCTATGATGTATATTGATTTTCTTCCAAAATATTTTGCCATTCTCAATGTCATTAGTTTATTATTCATCAGTACAATGGGAAAAATATTTTTTCTCATTATTGGAGAGTACTCCAGAACTTTAATTATCGAATTATATATCAAGGCTATATTGTAGAACACAACATTGTAGTACAGTAGTATATTTTTAATTACTAGATAGGCAAAAAAAATTCTATTAATTAGTAAGTAAATTTGCTTATCTTTTCACCACTTAATGTGTATATTGTATTACTAGATAGCAAAAAAAACACCTATTAATTAGTAAGTAAATTAGCATATCTTTTCACTACGTAATGGGTATATTATAATAGAGTGATGAATAAGTAAATTAGCATATCTTTTCACCACATCATGGGTATATTATAATAGAGTGATGAATAGGAATTTAGTTTGGATATATATTATTTGTTGGCTAAGTAGTAATCATATTATGTTGACATTTGTAATGTGGTTTAAATGTAATAGAACATGAGTGACATTTAATTGATTTTATATGGAGATTTGACTTTCCTTTGTTTAAACTTCTTTATAATTGGCATCAAATATAGAAAGCTAAATATAGCATTTTTCTAAATGTAATTCTAAGCAAATAGATTTTACTATTTATATCAATAATTTTTTAGTAAAAAAATACTTTGTAAGATACTAAACACACACACACACAGATCTATGTGTGTGTGTGTGTGTGTGTTTAGTATCTTAGAAATGAAAATAAAAATATCAAAAAAATAATATAATTATTTTAAAATTACAAATTTAAATTAAATATTGGATTTGATTTATTTTAATATGTAAATTTAATCAAATGTTCATTAATCAATTTCAGCTATTTTTTCTTGTACTAATTACAATGGTGTTATTCTCTTGAGAATGTTTTTAATATGATCTACCTATTGACCAAATCTATATACCATTTTTAGGTGATTTTAGAGTGATAACATCATTAGAATAATTGAAATTTCATGTTCACGTGGAACAAATGCATTTTCTAGTTGATTTTTCTCCAAATTAATCTCAAAAAAATAATTTGAATTATTCAAGAAGTTATAAATCTTAATTGTTTTTCTAAATAAGAAAAGCACATATTAATCTTTTGGAACATATCCAAAGGTATCTTATGGGGATACTTTATGCATCAATCTCATACATATTTAGGGCATTTAATAATTTACTATGGTCTACCTATTGACCAAATCTATGTATCATTTTTTAGTGATAACATCACTCAAAATAATTGAAATTTCATGTTGATGTGGAACAAATGCATTTTCTAGTTGATGTTTTCTCCAACTTGACTACAGTCTAGATTTTTTCATTACATATCTTGAAACTTAAAAATAGACATTTGATTTTGTTCATCTACCCTCTAAATGAATCTCAACAAAAACATAATTTTAAATTATTCAAGAAATTATAAATCTTAATATAAATCTTTTAATACATATCCAAATGTATCTTATGACAATATTTTATGCATCAATCTCATACGTATTTATGACATTTAGTAATTTACTATGATCTACCTATTGGCCAAATCTATGTATCATTTTTGAGTCATAACATCACTCAAAATAATTGAAATTTCATGTTGATGTGGAACAAATGCATTTTCTAGTTGATGTTTTCTCCAAGTTGACTATAGTCTAGATTTTTTCTTGAAACTAGAAAATAGACAATCGATTCGATTGATCTAATCTCAACAAAAAAAAAAAATTAAAATTATTCAAGAAATTATAAATCTTAATTGTTTTTCTAAATAAGAAAAACACATATAAATCTTTCCCAACATAGCCAAAGGTATCTTATGGGGATACTTTATGCATCAATCTCATACATATTTAGGGCATTTAGTAACATAATTTTCATTTGTTGCATTTCAAGATTATTGTTTTCTTGTTGTAAAAAAATTATACCAAAACTAGTTTTTCTTTATTCAATAGCTTAAAAACCTTATGTATCTGTTCATGGGATAAAATTTAAGATGTTTGATTTCGATGATGAAGTACAAACTATATTTTCCCCTCAAATAAATTTGTCAATGTTTTTTGATGTAAGGATTTAATCTAGAGAGGGTTTGGGCTGGTTAAATTCTAAGAAATGCATTGTAACACTGGTCTTATGTGTTTTTGAAATATTGTTCAAAGGGTTGAAAAAATATTTATAAAGGGAAAAGCTTAATTCTTATAAACTGATGTTAAATTTTTACAAATGATGAAATGATGATGTTAATTTATGAAGATCTTCAATCCACAATTTAATATATTATGAATATTTTATTGATACTTTATCAACAACTATTTTTGTCAAATTTTATTCATTTTACAAAATCATATATGCATCTCATTTTTTAATGCTTCTTAATTTTATATTTTTTCTCATTGCATAAGGTAGGGACTGGAGCTCCTACAGAGCCCTTGTTTTTTGCATATATTAGTATGTAACATAATGTGTATATATATAATGTTTCTATGATTTTTTTATAATATTATATTAATTTATAATCCACATGTGAATTTGGCAACTTTCTTAGTTAATTTTAGATTTTGGTATATATCATTAATTTATGATTGTTTTCCACATTATCAAACAGGCATTAAAATGATCAAACGGCCATATAAAAAATCATATGACATGAAGGAGCAACCATCAAAACGACAAATGTATGAGTATGAGCAACTCTATAAATGGTGCCAGCTATCCTTCTGACAAATTGAACCAAAAAGTCCAAATATTGAAAAAAAATCCTCTCATCTCCAAAAACACTTTACCAGATTTCTTATTGTTTTCTGCTATTAACCATTGAAATAAAAAAGAAATCATACTGAATTTTTTTTGTAATTTAAAAAAAAAATCAGAGATGCAATTTATTGGAGGATAGCCACATCCTCTATAAATAGACCAAAATATCTAGACTGTGGGGTCAAGAAGCATGTTTGTGAAGTTTGAAAAGTAATAATAGTGAAAATAACCATGTGAGGTATCTAATGGCTTTGAATGAGGCAAATAAACTTCTGCTAGAGGATAAGAATAAAGCATCTAGTCAGTTTGTCTTTTGTGTCTCGTGACTTTAAATAAGCCATTGGTCACATTCATTTAAGCTCACTCACTCAACAAAAGATTGAGAAGAGTGCAAAATAATTAGTTCACACAAAACACAAATAGTACATCAACACTTCTATATTCACCATTACATCTCTGACATCACCCCAAATGAAGGCAAGGCAAGCATTTTTAAGAATATTTAAAGTAGAAATCTGTAATCTTTAGAAAAAGAGAAGATGGTGGCAGGAAGCTACACAATTGAGATAAAGTCTCCAGTGGAGGCAAAAAAAAACTCAGGAATTCAATAAAGGACATCCATAACTTCATGCCAAAGCAAGTTCCAACTATCATATCAAGCATCAAACTTCTTTTGAAGGAGATGGAGGAGTCGGCACCATTCAACAAGTTCAGTTCACTGAAAGGTAACATTTTGCTCATAAATAAATTGTCCATTCAATCCTTGGATATTAGATAAACAATTTTAGATGGAAGTATGAATCTACTGATCTAGAGATGCTGTTACTAAAATGATAAAAGATTGTTATTGCAGCCAACAAGGATTATAGCTGTGTGAAAGAGAAAGTGGACTTAATTGACAAGGACAACATGGTTTACGGTTTGAGCCATGTGGAAGGAGGAGTGATTGGGACAAAGGTGGCCTACACAAATTGCAAGATTAAAATTACACCCAAAGAAGGGGGTGGAACCATTTCAACCACTACTTGTAGCTATGACACCCTACAAAGTGTTCCCTCTGACGAAGCCAAAGTTGAGGAGATCAAAGCTGGTAGCGTTGCCTTGTTCAGGATGCTCGAGGAACCTCTTATTTCCAAGCCCGCTTTTTACTGCTAAAAGCATCAGCATCTCCCCTCTTTCCCATAACAATAAGTTTGTGTGTATTTCACATTAATAAAAATACTAGGATTTGCCTCTTTTCGTAGAGGCAATAGTCTTAGAATCTAGTTACAAGAAGAACATGTATGTCTCAGAGTTGGGTACAAATCATAAAGCTTGAGACTTCTCAATGCTGGCTCAAATTCTAGCTACTCTATTAGTGCCTTTTAAATTTTAATAATGCACCTAAGAGCGAGTCTTTTTTAGTGCTCAGCTCTTTGTGCAATTTTGAAATATTAAAATATAATTTGTCCTATGATATTTATCAAGGAAAAACAGTTTCCTATCAAAAATTGAAGGACCTAACTCTTCAAATGCAGATGGGAGATCGAGCCGAACATGACAAAATTCGATACAGATTTGAGCGCCCACTTAATATTTTGATCCAATTAAAACTGTTTCAATCGGCGTCTCTCAAGATTCTGCCCCCCAAAAAAAGTGTCATGCTACCAAAGATGCCAGGGAATTTTGAAAAGAGACGTGATGAGACCAATCTTTAAAATGGATTCAGTTTGATTCGGAGATCTTATTGCCAGATATTTTCATTGCAAACGATTTCCAATGTGGGACAGGTTTTAAGTGAAATCCCCACTTATAATAGCCTATCAGCTAATTGAAAACAGAAAACATCAGGTTTTTTTATAGTTAGTCTATTCAAAAATATAATGTAGAAATTAACCAACACACTTTCAGAGACGGATGTGAATAAGTGCATAGAGAACTGGAGAAGATCCGAAGAGCATGGCAAAAGAGGCCACATAAAATGACCATATAAATTAATCAAAGAGTGTTATCTGTAGTGGACATAGGGATTGATGAAATTTTCAAACAATATTCGAATTTATCAAACTATATATATCTGATAGGTGAATTCTCAAACTATTTAAAATTCAAATAGAAGAAAAAAACATCCAAAAATTATAGAAGAACTGTTCAATTGCAGGCAGTTAATTCAAATTAAACAACACACTTCCAAGGACAGAAGTGAATTAGTACATAGAAAGTTGGAGAAAATCTGCAGAGGATGGCAGATCGAGCTATCTGGAAGAAATAAGTATTGCAGTGAACAGAGGGAGATTAAAAGGAGAGAATCCTCCAAGGTGGGATGGAGCCTTCAAAATCCTCAAAGATGTGTTTTATTTGAAACTGCAGGCTTGATAAACTAATAGAGATGTGTTTCAGGCTTGTAAAACTTATGGGTTTCAGGATCCCTTAAAACCTGTTTTTCTTATCAAAAACTAATAGAGATGTGTGCGGCAAAAAAAAGAACTGCGGTAGAAATTTGTAAATGAAAAGAGGCAGAATATGATGCATAGGGAAGTGTGCAGATTTAATTGTGAAGGAAGAATTATTGGGGCAAAGCAAAGAAATGGGAAGAGACAGAGAATATGACGTCCACAGGAAAGAGAATGCAGATTTAATTATGAAGAAAGAATAATTGGGGCAGAGCAAAGTCATTCAAACAATAGAGCATGTATTATTTTCCGGTTGTGCAACATTCTCAATCATCAGAGGTGTGAAGACCACACCATTTTTTACTAATCTTTTACCTTTCCGTGGATCTAAATTTTTAATTATAAGGGATTCTTCTCGTGTGAGGAGTCAAATATGTCAGTTTTTCTCTTACATGTTTTTTTTAAACTAAAAGAGGGGTAAATTTTTTATTGAAAATGAAAGAGAGCAGAACAAAACAAGAAACAAAGAGAATTACAGAGCTTTATCCTGGTCAACAAGTTGAACCAGCCTCTAAGATAAATCAAGGGGAAGCATCGTATGATCAAAAATGTTCCAAGGCGGCCCATGCTTGGAGGCCCATTTAGCCAAACAGTCGGCCACACTATTCCACTCGCAAGGAATATGCATAAAAGACACATAATCCACAAAAGTACATAGCTGAATGATCTGCTGAATAACCAGAGCCAAATGCCAATCCACAATCACAAAGTTTCTTTTATTCAATAAATTGACAACCATCTGCGAGTCAGTCTCACAAATAATTCTTCGCCAACCACGTTGACAACACTGTTGCACTGCAATCAAGATAGCCGGAGCTTCCATGAGGTTATTAGTATGGTAACCCTTGTAGATAGAAAAGAAAAACTAAATATCACTAGAACTGTCATGCCCAACACCCCCAATACCAGCTGGCCCTGGATTTCCTTGAGAAGAACCATCAGTGTTGATTTTAAGAACTGCAACCGTAGGAGGAGTCCAATGCCCCTCACAATTGACAGGATGCGAGTGCGGCCTAGTTCCATTTGCTGAGCGGGCGTGGGGAACAAAGGGAATGTCACTGTGAGGAGCAAAGGAAAAGCGTGAGTAAATACTAGCATCTACAGGATCCAAACCGACAACAACGTCACATTTAGCTTGGAGAGTTTCATGAAAAGAATTAATAATTTTCCCCCACAGGAGCCTAAGCTCAAAGTGCACATCATGAAAGATCCTCCTGTTCCTCTCAAGCCATATATGCCACAAAATAAGGGAAGGACCAATGGACCAAGCAACCTGAAGAAAATAAGTCTTAGAAGGAGGGTGGCCCAAACGATCCCAAAATTCAGACAAAGAGGAAACATGCCAGCATGAGCAACCCTACACACTACACTAGAGGTGCCAAATCTACTTGGCAAAAGGGCACTGGAAGAAAAGGTGAGAAACAATCTCTTCACTAATGCGGCATAAAACACATATGGAAGGCCCCTGGAAGCCTCGTTTACAGAGATTGTCCCAAGTAAGAAACCTATTGTAAACCAGAACCTAGAGGAAAAAATTACACTTAGGCCATGAAAAACTATTCCAAACTTTCTTCCACCAAGAGACCTCCACTTTGCCAAAAAGTTGCTTTGTCAATGCAAGGTACCTAGAAGAAACAAAATACTTCCTAGAAGAAGCACCTCCCCAAGCCAAAATCTGAGATAACTCCAACCGATCTCCCAGAGAGCCACCCGGTGGCTAATCAGAAGAATTCTTCCATCTATAACCCACAACCGTACCTAGGTTAAAGGCCTCTTTATAATGAGCCACCGTATTCCATCCAGCAGAAAGGAAAAGATCATAAAGAGACTGCAAGTGTGGATGAGAGGATAAGAGAGGAGAATACCCATCCCAAGAGTCACTCCAAAAGAGGGCCATGGTGCCACTGTTGCAGATCCAAAAAAGACTGCGCTTCACCAGGTGAGCACCAAGCTTGAGGGTATTCCATACCATAGAGCCTCTTCCCTCAAGAGGAAGCCTGGAAGTATCAGAAGGATCAACACCAGGATAATACTTGTATGATAGGATATGGGCCCAAAGTTGAGATTGACTGGAGCACCAGCGCCAATAGAGTTTGGCAGCGAGAGCTTGACTGCACAAGATAGCAGAACGAAGGCCGAAGCCTCCTTCCTTTTTTGGCCGGCAAACAGTATCCCAATTAATAAGGCTCCATTTGGTATTTTGTAGGTTACCGCTCCAAAGAAATTGGCGAGAAAGAGCATCAAATTCCTTTAGAAAATACACCGGAGCAGCCTGAACCATACTACAATATATGGGAAGGGCTAGAATCATAGATTGCAGAAGTGTCACCCTACCAGCAATAGAGAGCCACCGATGAGTCCAATGATTAACTTTTTGTCTTAGTTTGTCAAGCATGTTCTGCCAGAAAAGCCTAGGCTGTCTTCCCACCACAATAGGGACCCCCAAGTAAGTCAGAGGAAGAGATTGAATCTGAAACCTCAGGATAGTAGCAATCCTCCACTGGATAGGCTCAGGAGTGTTGAAGAAAAAAATAGAGGACTTGTGATCATTAATTTTCTGCCCAGAAGCAGCCAAATAAATATCTAGGGTGAGCTGAAAGGCTTCAGCTTCACAAATCCGAGCTCTCCCTGCAAGGGTTGTATCATCAACAAATTGGAGGTGGGACAAAGTGGGTAATCCATTCCCCCATTGCCATCCATGAATCATATTTTGAGATACACGAAACTTGATAAGTCTACCAAGTCCCTCAGCCATAATGATAAACAAATAAGGAGAGAGCGGGTCTCCTTGGCGAAGACCTCTAGATGCTCCAAAAAGCTCTAATGGATCACCATTAATAAGGATCGAGAAGGAAGGAGTAGTAACACAGCTCAGAACCCATCGAACCCATTCTTGATTGAAGCCAAAAGCCAGAAGAACTTTTTGCAAGAAACCCCAATTGACTCTGTCATATGCCTTAGCCATATCAAGCTTAATGAACATGGCTTGTTCCTGGGAAGCACTCATAGAGTGAATAGCTTCGGAAGCAATAGCCACCCCATCCAAAATTTGTTTGCCTGCCACAAAACCTCCTTGTTCCTTAGAGATAACCATGGGAAGGCAAACTTTAAGCCTCTCCGCAAGCAGCTTAGTAATGATTTTATAGACTACATTACAAAGAGCAATGGGCCTAAAGAAGTCCAGTTGATTAGCCTATTCCTTCTTCGGAATAAGGACTAAGAAAGTAGCATTCAACGCCCGGAGCATTTCTTTGTTGGAGTAAGACTCCTGAACCACATCCATAAGGTCATGATTGATAATATCTCAGAAGTCCTGAAAGAATTCAACAGGGAAACTATCAGGCCCTCGAGCTTTGCCTTTACGCAAGCTAAAGACCAGCCCCTCCAATTCTGACATACAAATTGGCCGCATAAGAGAGTCATTCATTTTCGGTGTCACAACAGAGGCAATACAAGATAAAACTGTATTCTTTGCAAGCTCGACTGGAGGTAGATCATCTGAAAAGAGAGTAGAGTAAAACCGAATAGCTTCCCTGGATATAGCTTGAGAGGAGGTCAGATGTGTCCCATCCAAAGTAACAAGAGAAGAAATGTAACTCCTATTACGTCGAGCCCACACAGATTTATGGAAAAAAGTGGTGTTCTTGTCCACTTCTTGAAGCCAGTCAACTCGAGCCTTCTGTTTCCAATAAATTTCTTCGCGAAGATCCCACTCAGCTAAATCAGTAGAAGCTTGGGATTCTGCAATGCAAAGAGCTTCAGACAAACCTAAATCCTGAATCTGCCTGGTAATAACATCCAAAGGATCCTAAGCCCCCTGCTTCATAATATGGAGATTACCAAAACAATTTATGTTCCAATACTTCAACTTCCTTTTAACATATTGAAGTTTTTTAGAGAAGGAAAACATAGCAGTGCCATAGGCAGGGCCTCCCTGTCTCCACTAGTGAGCCATTAAGTCATGGAGAGAGGAGTCACGAAGACACATCAGCTGAAGCTTAAATGGAGGCTTCTTGGGAACAACAACATAACTAGTGGAGAGCTTGATAGGCTAGTGGTCAGAACCTCTCCAATCAAGAATTTAAGAAGAGAGAGAGATAGAGCTAGAAAGCCAAAAACAAGAAACTATGAACCTGTCCAGGCGTTCAGAGATGGCAGCATTACCGATCCTTCTATTGTTCCAAGTAAAGAGCCTGTTAAGAGGTTTAACATCAGAGAGATATAAAAGATCAATATTTTGTCAAAGAAGCTCAGAAGGACCCAAATGAGCCAACCCACCCCTCTTCTCCTCCAGACTAAGAACAGAGTTGAAATCTCCAGCCACAATCCAAGGCAAGAAAGGATGACAGCTTCTGACATACCTAATATGTTCCCAGAGCTTGAGCTTACCACGGAGATCAATAGGAGCATATACAGTACTAACAAGAATCAGCTCACTAGTTTCAAGAGAGGAAGCAACCATTGAGAGAGCCGAGAGACAGGACACCCAATGAAGTGGCGTAACTTTCCTAGGATCCCAACACATGGCAAGACCACCAGAGCTTCCCAAAGCACCAACACACTAACATTGGCCTAGAAACCAAATATTAGGAACACAAGTAAACAAGGAGTCCACTGAAAGCTTGGTCTCCTAGATACAAAGAATATCTGGAGAATGATCAATCACCAACTCGTGCATAGCTTTTT
The DNA here is from genome assembly GCA_028749045.1 of Cupressus sempervirens. Taxonomy (NCBI): domain Eukaryota; kingdom Viridiplantae; phylum Streptophyta; class Pinopsida; order Cupressales; family Cupressaceae; genus Cupressus; species Cupressus sempervirens. The sequence goes on along the minus strand of CM053789.1, from coordinate 693,586,704 downwards.
CTCTGGGGATGCTATTCAACCCCCTCATGTTCCGTGACAGAATAATCATTGAGTAGAGTGAGGAAAATGTTCATCCAAGGTCTTAACAACCCCAGACTCTACCAGTAAATCACCTGTAAGTTTAATTTTGTCCTGATCCTTCTTACGCCCAACTCTGGAGGGAGTAGTAAAAGAGACATTCTTAAACGGTCTTTGCATTAGGCCCAGAGCAAGAGAAGATCCCTTTCCTTGACTGGAGGCACACACATCTTTAATCAAATCTACCAAAAGGACATCCTTTTCTTGTGAAGTAGGAGAAACCACAAGGGCACCAGACTCGAGGCCAAGAGAGGTCTTCGGCATCTGCTGAACAACAATATCTTGGGAACCATTAAGAATAGAACTCCTCCCCTCTAAACCAGGAACCCCACACTGATCCGCTACAAGAATGCCTTCTTCTATGGCCATATTGTCAAGAGCCTCAAAGCGATTGAACCCAGAGTCCACTTGCCGGTCTAGATGCGAACGCTTTTGACCTCGTCCCTTAGCACGGCATCAAATTGGGATAAAACCATCCATATCAAGACCAGTAGAACTGGATGGTTCTTGCCTCAAACTTGAAGTATTCAAATGAGCTTTCCCTTTAGTAGCACTATCAGATTGAATATTCCCATTTCCAGTATGAACAGGTTGGCCATTCCCCTTACCATCACTGGCTGTCCGTGGACCAGATGACCCACCAGGTGTACCAATACCTTTGGAAGCATGAGGGCATTGGCACTGTAAATGAGCACACACGACAGATTCGACAACGAAAGGGAATAGATTCATAGTCTAGCTGTTGGATCCAAGAAGAAGAGCCCAAACAAATTTCCATAGAATCTGGCAAAGGATTATTTAAATCAATATCAACACAAATATAGGCATAAGAAATAACCTTTTTGTCCAGGGATTGATGCGCTATTGCAGTTGGTGTCCCAAGCATGGCAGCAATCTGATGCAAGATATCCTCGCGCCAGAATTCCAAAGGAAGTCATGGCAGGCAGACCCAAACAGGAACCCTAGATGGAAGATTCTCAGCAGAATTAAACCTTGCATGCCATGGTTTGATAAAAAGACCACAACGATCATAAAAATAAGGACCTCCCTCAAAGACCCGATTCCAATCTGACATGCAAGAGAAATTCACCATAAAGTAGCTATTACTAGCCAGCATAATATCAAAATCGCCTTCCACTTGCCATGAACGATGAATCCAGGCTTCCAAAGCCGATAGGGAAATTTGGATTCCAAGAAACTTGCAAATCAATGCATGTGAGGCCAAATATTCCACATCTTCCTTTTACTACCTCTGGAGGGATAACCAAAAAAGGCCGATCCTGACTACGTGGAAGGCAGCCATTAAGTTTATTTAACTTAGAGCGTTCGCTAACATAAAAAGTCTCCCTGGGAAAAGATCGATCACAACTGGAGGCTCCAGCAAGAATGAGACTCCTGGAAACCCCGCTCGCAGCCAGAAGAGCCCAGCAATCAAACAATATCAACATGCATGCAGGAAGAATGCATGCACAAATTGAAGGAGCGCACATAGAAAATTCCCCAAGCGCACCACACGCAGATCAGACCTGTAATGCTATCGCCAAAAAATCTAAAATTCTCTCCCCCTTCCGATTCAATCAAGAATGCGCGCAGACCAAATAAAATACTTTCAAGATCGATGATTACAAATTGCCCTGTTAATGAAATTCTTCTTCACAAGAATAAAGATAGTTTATTTATGTTCATTAAATTTTCAGATGGTGAGGGTGACAACTCATTGAGAGGCTTCAAGATCGAACCTGATTGAATCTCCTTTCTATTACATGTTAGATTGCTGTTAAATCTTGAATTATAAGTTACCAGTTTAGGTTCAGTTTCAAACATTCTAAGATATCGATGAATACTGATGCACCTGATATTGATTAGACAAGGCAGTGACGATAATAACAAGTGTCTTATCAACATTCAAAAATCTCGAAAGTGTCACATATTAAAAGAAAGGGAAATGTGGATGTGGATAGGTTATCCAAGATGGCTCTTGAGTCAGATGATGACGTCAACAGTCTGACCTATAAGGATCTTAGAAACAGCACGCAAGTTGTCTTGAACAATTGTGAGGCAGCTACGAAGGTCGAGGTGCATAACATAAATGCAATGACATCATTACTTTGCCTGGTGGATGGTGGAAAATGTGGGATGAGATTGATATTCCCATGGAGGTGGTAGGTACACTCTCTAGTTGTCACACATACGGTGGTCTTCAAGCATAGTCTAGAAGAGGTCTGAGAAAATCACATGTGCAAGAAAAATGCTTGTCAACTTCTCTCTTTGTGCCTCTAAACATACTGGCATTTTGGGGCAAAGTCTGCCCTGATAGGCTCAAGAATATCTTCACCTTCAAGGATAAGGAATTCCTGCATAAAGTTAAAATTGTGCCTAGAGATGATTATCTGGATGTGGACAGTTGATATTTGCACAAATCAAATATTGCCTCATTGTTTTTGCGTTGGTGTTTGAAACTCGGCTTGATTGCAGATGCAGAGTAGGTCTTGACAGAGTTGAGGAGTGGCATGGAAGAGATTCTGGTGAGAGCAAGGATGAGGGTGGGGTTGGTTGCAAAGGAGGAAAGATTGGCTCCAGGTTGGTGATGTGGATTCCCACCCACCCATTTCTCATATGTGCACATGGCAATAGAGATTCTGTAAGGCGGCAATGACTCTTGGACTGATTAAGAATTAAAGAGGCTTGACCTTGCAGAGCAGAGAGTGCCCCAGTGCAAGAAGGCCAAAAAAAGACATGGTGGCCGACCCTTGGGAAAAACCAAAGTGAAGAGAATTGAGATGTGTGACTTCCCAGAAACTCAGAAACTTCCAGAAACCTTTCCCTTGGCTGTCCCATACAAATAATGTCTCTGTTTGGATAGTTTATTTGACTTCCACTCTCAGGTGAACTCTAAAGTTAAAAAATTGAACACACATTATATATTAATGTTCTACAATTTATATAAGCATGCTTTATTCATATTCTTATATGAATATTTAAAATTTCCCTATATATTTAAAATTTTCTCTATTTTTTTATATAGTTGTTAACTTGTTCCCACTGTCATCCCCTGCTCCAAGAAAAAAAAACCGTTCTGGAAACCCATTTCCCCATCCCCCATCCCCTCATCCTGGAAACTTGGGGCAACAGAGGAATTGAGGCAGGGGGTTCCTCTAACCAGGTGCAGTGATGGTGTGGGTGTGCGGGTTGACAGAAGAAGACAAGGTTTTTCTTTTTAGAAGGTTATTTGTCATGTTAGGCATTGTCATTTTTGAAAATCTTATTGTATAACTTGTATTTACAATAATGTATTGGCACAAAAGGCACTCGCAGGGGTGGTTTGCTTGCTGAGAGTTTTGTGGATTAGTGGTGTCTTAACTTCAAGTTCATATTGTTTTCTTAGTTTATGCAGAGGAATCTCTCAAAATTAGTAAAAATTAAAAACGCACAGACAAAAAATTGAAAATTTTAATGTGTTATAAATTGATTCTAAAACAAAATAAATTAATATGGTGTTATATTTTGATACATTTGATGTTCACCAATTAACTTCTCAAAAGTAATTTACAATATTATTGAAAGACAGAACACAAAGTGATCTTATCTTGCATTTCTCTTGTGAAAGATATTTTGTTAGAGGTCCTTTAGTCTATGTACTAGAGGAGAAATTCCACTCCTACAAAGAGCAATGCAAGGAACTCAGTAATGGGAATCTTCCCATTCCCTCCACATGTCAGAATCCCAACATTTATCACATGCACAGAAAACCTACCAAGCTTACATGGCACAACATACAAATGTGCATACAAAATAGTGGAGGCAAAAAGGGTACACAAAGGGAAGAGCAGAGAGCCAACAAATGAAAAGACCTTTTGGGCTCTCCCAGAACTGAACAGTGAATACAAAGATAAGGCCTAGGGAAATTCTATAAGGATTGTGGGAAGATATTTCACTCTTTGTATTTAAACAAGGGAGATACTCTGCCTGTGGGCTTCCCCCAGCCGAGGATGGCTGTGACTGCAGTTGGTCAGTTGCAGTATTTCTCTGAGGTTACTTAAAGAATGGCATTGAAGATCATATAGGTTGCTTGAGTGCTAAACACTTACCAATTAAAGAACACATTTTCAGTAGTGATAGCTAAGGATTCTACAGCAACACTCAATATCTTCTATTCCAATTTACCAATGATAGTTCCTTAACCATAAAATCTGCTCAAGATGTGAAGAAAAGGTGAAGATACAGGATCATGTACCAAAATATGGCACTTCCATATCAATCTACTTATGCAACTTAACATGTATTTGTCATTGGCATCCTATATGTATATATTCAACTCATTGCTACTAATAAATACATTGAAAATCTTATAATCGATAACATGATTGTCATAAAAAGCACAATGCCTTAGCTATTTTAAAATATACCATAAGGTTTTAAAGACTCTACTCAAGGTTTCAAAGACACATTTTCTGTCTGTCACAATCCACCATGTTTTCGCTAACACACTGTATGCATGGTGGAGAAATGACTTAAAAAAACTTGCAAAAGAAAGTAGTAAAGGAGAACCTATCCTTTCAGCAGTCAAATCAGTTGCAGACCATATAAAGGTCCTTGCAGAAACTTTTGTGGGAAGGGATACAGAGAACCATGGATCATTGCAATAGAATTTGCAAGCTTCCTTTGAAAGCTTTAAGATAAAACACAAATAAGGACTTTAATGGTCAGATTGAGAAGCTGATGACCAGAAAGAAGACAGAAACAAGGCAATCTGAATCATTAGTGACTGCGGCATTAGCAGATGGGGAATTGTTTGGGCTGTTCTCCAATACAATATCAAAGGAAGCAGGGCAGAGAATCCTTTAAGCCCAATTACAAACTTGGACGCTTGACCTCTTGCTTCTTGCTTTTTCAGGCAGAATGATTTTTTATCTAAAAATGGAGTTTTTTTTTCAGAACAAGAACTGCTTTCCACTACTGATATAGCACTTGAGCTTCTAAATTTATTTGAGCTCTGTTCTTCACTATGCTATAAGCTTCAAAAAATACCACTTTGTTATGAGTGAGCTTAAGAATCATTTTTTTCTATCACAATACCTGTACATTTCATTACATAATCTTGTCTACATGGCAAGAAAAATATAAAATGCCAGTATTTCATCACATAAACTTTTGTACATGGTAAGAAAAAAATAACTCAATTCAACTCACAGATCCTTATGTTCTCTTGCATCCTGATGATGGATCACAAAGTGATGATTATAAAAATCAAAACCAAATCTTAAAAAATTCACAGAACTCAAATCAAATATTTTCCTTCTATAATCTCAGCTTGAGGAAAATTCTATTATAATGCATAGAGATTCTAGTGAACCACTATTAAGGAGGTCACGCTTGTTACGAAATGACTTATGAGGTCACGCTTGTTATGAAATGATTTTACTTCTCTCATCCCATGAGCAACAAATGCCCACCCAAAGCATCAAGTTCTATAACATAGTACCCCTGTTGTGCAGATTTATTTCCATCAAACATTCAATACGTGGAAGCTCACAGTGAAGGACAGTGGCTTACATTTCCCCATAAAGCAGGTCTGGAGTAGTTGGCTATAAAAAACAAAAATCTTATTTCAATATTGATATTTAGCCCCAGAACTATTTTATCCATGTACAGATTTTTTAGATTCAACTGTGTAGTTTTTAATCAATATTTGAGCCACACTCAGTAAACACTTTGAAATTAATCAGCCTTTTCATCACCAGCCAGATGAAAAGGCTGATTAATTTCAAAGTGTTTACTGAGTGCGGCTCAAATATTGATTAAAAATACACAGTTGAATCTTAAAAATCTTTGTTTCCCTCTCAGGTTTGCAATGTTGCGTAGGTTATACTTGAACAATTATCTATGTCCAAATGTAGAAAGAAGGAAACATATCATTAAAAGGAAGATCTCATTATATGCATTTTTCCCTTGGCAATAGATATAAATAGTTCACTAGCAGTTCATTTGAAAAAAACTGTTTTTAAATTTGTTATGTTTACCCAATCTACTGATAGGATCTTGATGATAAATCACACTAAATGTGAGCCTAAACATAGACCACATAAACATCCACAACAAATATAAAAACATAAACTTAGAGAACTATTTGTACATTTTTTTTTGGTACTTGAATCTCAAAGGACTATAATTATTAATAACACTCCTCTCATTTGATTGTTTAATTTTAAATTCAGCTGGTCTCTGATAGCAGGAAAGATCCCCTGTCAAAAAGATAATGAAATCAAGAATAGTGGAATTCTCATTTGTACAAGAAGCTCCTTCTCAATGCCCGTCACCACAAAGCAAGCCATTACAAGAGACACTCCCAGAGCTTTCCAATATCAATCCATTGCCCCCCTTTTATGGAATTCTCATTTGTGCAAGAAGTTCCTTCTCCATGCCCTTTCACCACAAAGCAAGCCATTACAAGAGACCCTCTTCTCCCAGAGCTTTCCAATATAAATCCATTGCTCCTCTTTTACGGGCAGGTGCAATGTAAACCAGATGACTGTCTGGCTGGAAGTCAAGGATGCTAGAACTTGAATTCTTGTCCAGTTGATCTCAACAACCACAAAGTCTTGAACGATGACAGATTTCCTCCAACTGTATGGGCTCTTTGACAACTCAACCACATTCAGGTTTGCAATGTTGTGTGGAAGGCTGCAGGTTGCCTGGAACAACTATCTATGTCCAAATGTGTAGAGGGAGGGGAAAAAGAGGGGAATAAATCTTTAAAAGGAAAATCTCATTATTAGAATGCATTTTTCCCTTGGCAATAGATATAAATAGTTTACTACTAGCAGTTCATTTTGAAAAATGATCGTTTTAAAATTTGTTATTTTAAACCAATCTACTAATAGGATCTCGATGATAAATCACACAAAATGTGAACCCAAATGTAGACCAGATAAACATCCACAACAAATATAAAAGCATAAATTTAGAGAACTACTTGTACGTTGTTTTTATTGTACTTGTATCTCAAAGTCCTATTATAACACTCATCTCATTTGATTGTTTACTTTTAAATTCAGCTGGTCTCTGATAGCAGGAAAGATCCCCTGTCAAAAAGATAATGAAATAAAAACTACTGGAATCCTCATCTGTGCAATAAGCTCCTTCTCAATGCCCTTCACCAAAACAAGCCATTACAAGAGACCCTCTTCTCTCCCAGAGCTTTTCAATATCAATCCATTGCCCCCATTTGACGGGCAGGGGCAATGTAAACCAGAAGACTCTCTGGCTGGAAGTCAAAGATGCAAGTACTTGAATTCTTGTCCAGCTGATCTCATCAATCACAAAGTCTTGAATGATGACAGATTTCCTCCAACTATATGGGCTCTTTGACAAATCAACCCACATTCAAATGACGAGAATTCCCTTAAAATCACTCACTTTCAACATTGAGGATACTCAAAACCATCAGAATTATATAGTCAAAAGAATGAACGATATCAACCTCAATGGAGATTCATTTCCCTCAAACAGAAAATCCCATGTTTCTCCAGCCAAGAAAGATAACTTCTATGAAATTTCTATATAGATCATAATTAAATTTTAATAACTGATGGCCAACCGATTAACACTCATAATAGAAGAAGCCTTTCTTACTCAGAGATAAGCATAGAAGGCAGTTTATGTTGCAGTTCATTTGAAGAACTGAATATATTTGGTTACACATTATAAAGCTTTCCAAGCTCAGCTCAAAGTTGGCACAGTTGCAAGGAAGCTTGATTTTCCATCATAGGCAATTGATGTGAAGGCAACAAACTATGGATATCACAAGGCATTATACAAATGCTTTCATATAAGGGCTCAAATGCATTAATTCTGACTTATACTACAGATGTTTTTAAAAGGTTCCGGTTTAAGTTCTTATATTGTTGTACACCAAAAAATACGACACAAACTTAAACAATCAAGATATTTGATAAAACAGTGTTACAAATCAATGCATATGTGTCAAAAAGGACGAATATATGAACCAGTCATGAGATCAATCCATTTTTAAAAAAATTGTAAAATTAACAGTGCAGAATAGAGGGCAAAGCTATCTTCTGGGATTTTGGATTTTATTTGAGGGAATTAACTGTGCTAAATCAATACACAGGGCAAACACTTTAGAATGCAGAGAAAAGGGCAACAGTTATCATCATAGTCATTCTATGTGTGCTGAAGCCAGGAATCATTCTATTTGTGTCAGGATGATTCAGAAGCTATCGTTGAGTTGCTCTCCCTAACAATCATGAATACCAAGTCACAATTTGGATGTTCTCTCTACTCTCTTGTCATCTGTTGGATTTTTGGGGTCAGTGCAACTTTCCAAGTTATGGAATTTTACAGCAACCAAGAATCAGTCATATAAGAAACCAGTAGGAACTATTAATATATACAGAGGCCTCACGGATCTACCAAATTATGATGCTCATGTTCTCCTACGATATTGGACCATCCTCTATGACAACTGCTCATGCATGTTTGATGTATATACTCGTAAACACTAAGATGGATGCATTAATAAAATAAAAAAAGTTCAAATGCAACAATTTAGATCTATATCAAGGTTTAGATATACAGCAAGCTTTAGATTGCATCAAGGTTTAGATCCACCACTTGCACACTCTGTATGAAAAATCCAGTAGGGAGTTCCCCACAAAGCGATACCCATGCTATTAAAGCAATACAATACTTACAGAAGCCCTGCGGATCTACTAAATTGTGATGCTCATGTTCTACTACAATATTTGACCATTCTGTAGGACAACTGCTTGTGCATGTTTCATGTATACTCATAAACACTGCAATGGATGCATTAAGGAAATCTGATACTTTCATATACACAGATTTAGACCTACGTAAAGGTTTAGATCAACACCTAGCTTTAGATTGCTTAGAAGTTTAGATCCACCACCTGCACAATCAGGCATATGAGGATACCAGTAAAGGGTTCCCCACATAGCAATAGCCTAAATGCTATGAAGGAATTACTAATATTTACAGAAGCCTTAAGGAACTACTATTATTTACAGAAGCCTTAAAGGTCTACTAAATTGGGATGCTAATGTTCTCCTACAATATTCTCTAGGGCAACTGCTTGTGCATGTCTGATGTATACTCAGAAACCCTGAAATGGATGCATTAATGAAATCTAACAATTTCGTATACAAAGATTTAGATCTACACCAAGCTTTAGATTGCTTCAAGGTTTATGTCTACCACTTGCACACTCAAGCTTGAAATCTTATAGAGGTATCTCGTAACTAGCAAACATGTATCCACTCCATAGACACGTTCAGATCTGAAAATTAAGCCTATCATACCAAAAGTCAACCAAGAGTTGTTGTACTAGAAAATAGACAGATGGTTTATTCACATAAAGTTCAGATATAAGGTTATCACTATTCCAAATCAAGATCCCCGAATGTTAATAATGACTTGATCGATTCCATACCTTAATTAAGAATTGAAAGTGCATATCACATCTACGATGTTGAATGGAAGGTCTAGAATTTTAAAACAGACGATATCAGAAACCTGATCGAAGAACATACAGCTTTGACAGCACAAAATGAAACACTGCTTAAAACGAGCCAAATTTTCAATTTTCACCATTCACGTTATGAAATTATTATAACACTCACAAAATTGACCAAAAATTAACCTAAACTTGAGTCAATAGAGAAGACTAATTTAATCTTCCATTTCTTTGTGACAGTTTCAAAACTCCTGATAAATAGAGATGAATAGTCCAATGAAAAGGTAGAGATACAAATACTAGATGAAACCAAACCAGCCAGCATCACGGATACAACGAACAAAGTCTACATAAAATCTGGCTTCTCCGATGACTGAAAAATAAAAAGAAGAGAATTGCACCCCAACCTCCACCCCCACGAAAACAAAAAAAATAAACCCACTGATTTGCCTAGCGTCTTGCTCTTAAAACAAAAAGCCCACAAACAAATCGTATGAATAGTGTAGGTTGCATTAGAATTAATATCAAATCCGTTTAATCCCTTTTCGATCAATTTCTGATGCAGTAAGATCTAACACGACTCCCAACAAACCAAATGTACTAAAGCAATGTCTCTACGTACCTGTAACAATCCAAACGCTACATAGGGCCTTCGGTTTTAGAAGTGAAAATAACAGCGAACTAATTAAATCCTCAATCCCATTTCTAGAACGAGATTGTGACGGCAAAGGCAACACTGCATTATAGTTTAAACTGCATAATGGAGTGTTACTTTTCCGTCACAGTACCGCTCTAAAAAATGGCGAGAACACCGTACTGTTACAAAGAGACTGCGATCCAACGCGAGGATCTGAGCGCTATCGCAACATACAAAAAAACCCTTACCGCTCCATATCCATTTAACCCGAAACCTATTATTCTTCTTTATCCACTCCAACTGAATGGTTTTCCTTCATCGCTCTAACCCTAATCCTAATAGTCTATTTTTTTTCTCGTGATCGTTTAACATAAACCTAAAACCCTTCTGTTGTTATTTTTTAACTCAGTCCCAAACAATTCGTTTCGAAGTTGATACAAAAGATTTTTTCACCCTCTTTTAGCAAACCTGGTACTGTTTGTTTTTTTTTGAACTCAGTCTCAAACAATTTGTTTCGAAGTTGATATTAAGTCCATATGTTTTCACCCTCTTCTACCGTCTCGCAAGTAAGCCTTTCAAATTGTTTTGGGAAATTTAGAAAATAATTTTTCTAACAAATTAGAATCTTTTGTTTGAAATTAAATAATTTTGATAAGTAGGAGATAATTTCTACAGTAAGTCAAATTGTGATATTATCATCAGGATTTAAGTGTGATTTTCGAGTCAAACTCATTGACCCATGTTTCATGAAACATGGGTCAATGAGTTTGACTCGAAAATCACACAGTTAAATCCTGATAGTAATATCACAATTAAATAATTTTATTTCTCTCGTGGTAGAACAACCTATGGATGCTCTCTTTCTTCTAGTTTTTCATGAAAAATAAATTAAAGAATTTGAAGATAAATTTTTTTTAAAAACTAAAATATTTATTAAAGAATTTGAAGATAATTTTAAAAAAAAAACTAAAATATTTATCATCAATTCACAATAATATTATTCACTAATAGTAGTAAATAATAAACATTTATTATGCAAATTTCATATAATGATGGGAGAAGAATCGAAATTAGCAAAATTTGGAGCAAATTAGTGAATTTTTGCAGTGAATGTGGAAGACAATTGCGAACCCCTTGATGTGACGGACTTGGGCAGAAAGGCGATTTTGTGGAGGAGATCTCTCCTCCACGTAGTTTGCTTTTCTCTCCCCTTAATTAAAGACTCTCTGTTTATTCTGTACTATTTTCTTTTATGGAGTCTGAATCCGACAACTCTGTATTTAGTTGCCCTAATGTGGGAATGCCTTCTTTAAATGCTAATTTGGCTTTGGCTGCCTGTATCTCGCCTCTGACATCTACTAGTGTGGTGTTTGGAGGGGCTAATTCGGCCTCTGCTACTAATAACACTTTAGAAAATCAACACCTGCTAAGACTTTTGCAAAAACCGTAGTCCCCACCAACAATGGAGTCTCCTCTAATGCGAGGTTTCTTCAGGTGGCTAGAGGAGAAGGACCAGGAGAACAAGGTAAGAACTCCTCCATTGCCTTGGAAGATTTTGTCTTTTCACCCAATGATGATATGATGAAGGAAATTATCCTAGAGAAAACTAGGTTAAGTGATATTGTGATATTTTTTGCTTGTGTGGATGTTGATAAGTGCCCACCCAGAAAACTCTTGGATGACTGATTCCATAAATTATGGAACCTTAAATTAGGGCTTAAGATCTCATTCTGTCGTCAAATTCAAAAAGGGCTTTATGTTATTTTCTTCAACAACCATGAGTCTCAATTAGAAGCCCTAAAAAGGCAGCACTGGGTGGTTGGAAAATCCTCATTCCGAGCACTTGCTTGGTCTCAGGAGGTTGTTTTTGAAGAAGTTCTTGCTTTATCCAACCCAAGATGGGTCATCCTTAAGGATGTTCCCCCCTTCTTGTGGCAATTTCTTCCCCAATTAATGGAACCTTTTCATAGCATTATTCGAATAGATGAAACTATTAGATTGGTTTCAAACTTGGATGCTAGAATGCTTGTCTCCATCAAGCCAAGAGTTGATATCCCTTAGAGGCTAAACCTTAATATTTGTGGTGATAACTTCTCCTGTTTTGTTGAGATCCTTGGAGGGTTGAACACATGTTTTCTTTGCAAAAAGGAAGGGCGCCTTAGGAGGAATTGCCCCATTATTTCTAAAAACAAACATAAACCCAATTCAGGTGAAACTAATCTTGCTACTCCCAGTAATGAAGTTGTTCCTCCTATTCATAACACACTTAATGTTATTGTTGTGTCTAATAACCCTAATAAGAAAAACTCTGTCGACAACCCTGGAAGAGTAAGGAAAATAGTGGGTCATCCCTTGGCTCTTTTTCGAAGTCGTCCTCTACCTCTACTCCCTTCCCTCCTAAGGTTGCCAATGTCCAGAAAAATAATCCCATTATTCACAATGCCCTTACTAAAATTGTTCCTCCAACTGATAATGATGGTTTCCAAATTGTTAACAATAAAAAACGTAGAAGGAAAAATGCTCAACAGCTTGCCTTAGACCAAATTCGATATAGGAATTGTAACTCAAACCCTTTCTCAGTGTTGGCTTCACCTACTTTGCTGATTGAAAATGTTCCTGCCATTGATAATGATAGTATTAACTTAGAGCACTCCAATATTATGATTGAAAATAATTTGATTCAATTTATTTTGATTCAGAGGAAACAAGTTGATCTTAACAGTAGGATTGGGGATGTTATTATGTGTGATTCCCCTGTTAATGGAAATAATTATTTAGAGATGGTTAAGGGACCCCCCTTGATAATAACACCCCCAACCCTACTATCTCCATTTTAAATGAATTAGATGATAGCTCCTATATTGAGGTGATTTATGCCTGACCAGATCCTGTAGATAAATTAATCCAGGATCCTTTTTGATCCTGTATTAATGATATATGTGGTGTAAATTACTCTCAATCTAGAGATATTGAACCCGAATCTTTGGAGGAGGATGAGGACCTTCTAATGAGACCTAACTTTCCAAAAAGAAAGGTAGACCTCTTGGTTCTAAAAATAAGAAGAATGGAGAGCCTATTGCTCCCTCTAGCAGTGTTATTAATAACTGTTAATCATGAAGTGCATATCATGGAACATAAAGGGACTTGAGTCTCCTGATAGAAAATTTATAGTCAAAAGATTTTTGATGAGCCAAAAGAACACTGACTTTTTGATGCTTCAAGAGATTAAGGCGATTGACTTTCTTCTCAATGCTACTCTGGATTGTATTTGGAGAGATGCTATCAAAATTTCTACTAATCACCAAAAAGGTAAAGGTGGTGTAGCTCTTCTTATTAATCCCTATTGGGCTAGACACATCTTGAATTCTGGCACCTCTCCTTGTAACTGTGTTGCTTGGGCTACCTTTGACCTTAAAGGTTTCCAATTTGGTGTTTGTTCTTTGTATGCTCCTAATGATTCCAATGATAGGTTGCTTTTGTGGAAATGGTTGTGTGGTCTCCCTAATATCCCCTAGATATTGGCTGGAGACTTTAATATGATTGAGAACTAGGAAGATAACTCGGGAGGTTTGCCATTCCAATGGAAATCCCCAGAAAAGGTATATTGGGATCAACTCAAGTAGAAAATGAACCTCTATGACCCTCTAGAAGGTCAAAAATTTGAGAATTCAGATCTTTGGTATACTTGGTGTAAATTTCAAAAAGGGCACAATCGAATATACTCAAGACCTAATAGATTTTATGTTAATGCTAATCACTTCTTCTTCTCCCCTAATTAGCTAAACTTGCCTGTTACTATCATCCCTGCCACCCTATCTTATCACCTTCCTATCATTTCTTCTATCTCTTTTAGGAATTCTATTGATTATTGCAATCCCTTGAATAAAAAATTCATTCTTAACTCCTCCATTCTTCATGACTAAGATGCTCTTGTCACCATTAAGATGGTCAGATCCTTCAATTTATTTAATAAAACTGCCTCCCATAATGCTCGCTAGAATTTGAATGTCAACTCCTGGAAAAAAGTTCTTCAGACTCTTGGTCAAAAGAAGGCCAAGGATTATAGGGCCCAGGAAAATTTCCTAAATGAACAACTTCAGGTTGTTGAACATGAAATCGAATTTAATCCCACCTCCTTGGCTCTCTCTGAAAAAAATCTTGCTTGCTAGAGATGCTCTAAGACAACACCAACAATACAAAGTCAAGGGTGCTTGTGTTAGAGCCGAGAAGAACTGGTTATAGTATGGTGACAAAGGTTCAAAATTCTTCTTCAATCTTTTGAAGTAGAAGTAGGATAAAGAGAAGATTGACAGAATTTGTGTTGATAACAAGGATATCATTTGTGCCTTTGAGGAATTCTATAAGAATCTCTTTTCATCAGAAGATAATGATGCCTCCAGAGAAATTTGTGAAAAATGCAAAATCATTATTCCTAAGAGAATCTCAGAGAATGATGCCCTTATTCTTAAATCTAAAATTTCCCTTCAAGAAATTATCAATGTCATTAATTCTCTTAAAGATAACAGGGATCCTGGCCCTGATAATCTTCCCATAAAATTTTGTAAGGCTAATATTGAGTGGATTGCTAAAGATCTTCATGAACTTTATTTAGAGGCTTTCGATTTGGGCACTCTTGGAAACTCCATCAACATGGGATTCATTAAGTTGATTCCCAAGGATGGTGGCAAAACTCTTATAAAAAATTGACGTCCCATCACTCTCCTTAATGTCTCCTATAAAATCCTTGCTAAAGTCCTTGCTTCTAGACTTGTCAATATTCTTCCCAAGTTTATTTGCTCTACCCAGACTAGTTTCATCAAAGGGAGGTATATCTCGGAAAACCTTATTACTAGCTAGAAGGCAATGGAATGGGCTAAGAAATCTAACCAGCATGTTGCTATGTTTCTCCTTGACTTTGAAAAAGTGTATGATAGAGTTGAATGGGAGTTCATTCTTACTATGCTAAGGGCTTATGAGTTTCCTGAGGAATTCTGTAGATTTATCCAAGTCCTTTTAAAAGATGCTTCTACTCTTATTGAAGTTAATGGTAACTTATCCCACCCCATCCCCCTTTCCTGATCCATTAGGCAAGGTTGCCCTCTAGCTACCGCCCTCTTTGTTATTGCCTCTGATGCTCTCTTCTATCTTCTTAGGGACAACACCCTTTCTCCTAAGGTTTATGGTATCACTCTTCCTGTTGATTTTGAGTTGCTTAATATCCAATTTGTTAATGATACTTCTCTTTTTCTGGAGCTATCTGATCGCAACATTCATAACCTTACCCTTAAACTTGATTTCTTTGAGAAGGCCTTAGGTGCCCGTATTTCTAAATCTAAGTCCATCCTTCTTGGTTGGAATGATGAGCCCACTATCTGGATTCAACACTTTGGCTTCTCCTGGGGGGGTCCTCATAAAATTGTGAGATATTTAGGAATTCCCTTCTCTATTTCCCCCTCTCTTAAAGAAATGTGGGCTTGGGTCAAGGAGAGAATCACTAAGAAACTCAATAAATGGGATAATAGAGTGCTCTCCATTGCTGGAAGGATCCAAATTTGTCAAAAAATCCTCTCCTCCTATAGCATATACTACTCTTCTGCTTGCATGTTTAGTAATTATTAGATTCATGAAATTTAGAAAGTTGTTAGAATCTTTCTTTGGTTTGATGGGAGAGGGTAAAGAAAGGCTCACAGTGTTAAATGGAGTTGGTGCCATGTGGATAAAGACCTAGGTGGGTTGGGTTTGAAGGACCTCAGGCTTCAAGGGATCTCCCTAGTGGCCAAATGGATCTTCTAGGTCCTTGATGGTTAGGAACCATGGAAGTTCTCATTAGAAATAAATTCAGGGAGATGTCCCTAAGCAGGCCAAAACTTGGAAGAGTCTCCCCTTTAGCAATCTTGTGGCTAGTTCCTTCCCAATTATGGTTAAGGGTACTTTAGTCTTCAAATCTATTTGCAAGGCTTGGGAGCACATTTGTGGATTCATCTACAACTCTAGATTTGATAATTACAATTCTCTTCAGGATGAGTGATCAATTTGGTGGAACCTTCACAACAACGAAAAACCTCTTGCCTTGACTCAAGGATGTTCTGCTAGATATTGGCAGAATAAAGGTATCAAGTGTTTTATGGACATTTTAGATAATGATAATCTTATTGGTTGGAAAATGCTCAGCAACAATTTTGATATTCTTGGTTCTCATAAAAGGACTTTCAATATGATTAAAAGTGTTTGTTCCTCTCTTAATCTTCCTCGGTTCACAGATGTAGACTCTCACATATACTTCACCTTTCATTGGGATGATGGTTCCCTCCTTCCTAGAGTTAAGTACAAAGACATATATAAGATTCTCAATAAAAATCTTCAAATCCTAGATCATCTAAACTCCTTATGGTATGTAAATTTTGATACCCCCATATGGTAGAAAATCTTCAACAAATGCTGGAAATCTCCTATCCCTCCCAAAATTAAATGTTTTAGGTGGTAGTTGATGTTGGATAGATTGCCTATTAAAACTAATCTTGGTGTCTGTGATACTTGCACTATTTGTAACGTGCCTGAAAGTATGAGACATATTTTCTTTTAATGTTCTTTTGCTCGAGAAAGTTGGTGGCTTTTTGGGTTATCTTTAACTCAACATGTTTTTAGATTTGATATTACAACAGGTTCTATTCCTGGTCTTTAAAAAGATGCTAACCTTTTCTGGAATATTCTCTCATCATACATCCTTTGGTTCATTTGGAAGTTTAGAAATGAGGAAAATTTTCAAGATAATGGAAGAGTTCTTATGGGGTTTTCTAAAAAACTCATATGTTTTGAAAATCATCTTGCAGGATTGTTGTGTGATGCAGCTTGAAAGAGGAAAGCTGGAAAGAATTCTTCACGATGGCCATGCTACCATGTTTATTTATGAAATGAAGAATGTTCTCCAATGGGCCAGTATAGCTAATAACTAGGATGCTTTTGACAATGCTCTTAAAAAGCTCATTAATAAAATCAGAGAAACTAGAGGCCCTTTTTTTGATTAGTTGGAACTCTTCGCACGTCTTGGAAAGGAAAAAAGTTGTCTGGATGGAGGGGGATCAAGGATGGACCTCCTAGGTTGATGATCAAAATGATGTTCTTCATTGACTGTTGCTTCTCCTTTTTTTTGTATTATGCATTCGAAAATTGCTATATTATGATGGTTGTATATAGTTACTGGTTACTTGTTTTAGTGGTCTTGGTGGGGTGATGCTTCCGCCTCTCTCCTTTTTGTAACCTTTTTTTTAATTAATTAATTAATTAATTAATTATTATTTTTCTGATCAATTGATTTATGATTCAAAAAAAATTCATATAATTTTATTAAAGAAAATGTATAAATATTAGATTGAAGAATATTCAAAAGTGATGAGCTTTAAATAAAGGCTTGGCATTTCCCTTCTCTAGCATTTTCCATGACATTCTTACAACATTTCAGTAGAACCTTGACATGGTTGCTTTAACCGAAAAGCTTTACATTATAGGAAATATACTACATACATTAAACTCAAAGGTCTTGCATTTTGGTTGTTTCATAAATAAAAAGAGATTTAAGCTTGATGAAGTGACAAAATAAGCCTAATATATTTGAAAAAATAAATGTAGAAACAAAAATTTCACATGCATTTGAAGATATATATGATCTTCTCGTGAGTAAATGGGTTTGGAAATAGTGTTGTAGAAGAGTTATTTTTTAGAAATCCTTCAATGTGGATGAAGAAAATAGAAACTTTAGTTTGAATTAGAAACAAAGAGGATAAAATAGTTTGAATTAGAAATATAAAGAATAAATAGAAATAATTAGAAAGTGGACAACACAAGACAAGATTCATTATTAGAAAATATAAAATCTAATAAGGGGCTCACGGTGATAACATGTAATTTCGGGAGCAAAGCTCCCACATATAAGCATATGGGCTTAAATATATGGAGTTCATGTCTTGTGAATATAGATTGTTATATTATATTCTATCTATTTGTTTTGGCAAATTTGGAAATAACATAAATATCTTATTTTCTAAGGGAATTGTGAATATCTAGAGTGCATGCATGAGAGAATATAAGTTGTTATATTATATTCGAGCTATTGAGTAGTGCAATAATACAAAATAATAAGACCAAGGTACCCTTTAAATAGGTAGGTGAATTAGCTAATTAAATTGAAGTGGTTTTTCATTAAATTTTGCCTTGTTATGGGGCCTCTTTAGATAAATATAAAAGTGGAGTACCTAAAGATGATGAGGTTAGGAGAATATTGGATTGAACTTTTGGAGCATCAAAGGGCAATTTGGGCCCATCACGAATAAGATATGTAATGTAGGATTGGACTAGTAGTATAATGGTCATGTGAGTCGAGAAGTTGTTAAAAGGACAAGGAAATGTAAGTTGCTTTACTTGTTAAATTGGTCAAAATTTTGTTCATTTCACAAAAACATTTTAAAAGAGATTTGTTTGTTGGAAATATAAGTGGAGTAATTGAGAGGGGAGGGGTGAATTAGTTACCACAAAAATAATTCCTAGATCCCTTAGATGTTAGTACAAAACAAACTTTATGAAAACTCAACTTTGATGGAACTCAACAAACACATAGAAAAATGTTGTAACTCGGTAAACACTGAAATTGCTCGACAAATGCTTAACATGAAGATCTTTATCTATATTACTTTAACTTATTTGCAAACATATAAAAGAAATATCATGAACACACTTGACACCAAGATTTAATGTGGAAATCCAATTTGTGAAAAACCACCAATTTCAACTAATTACTAATTTTCACTCTTCTGAAGTGAGCCATGTTAGGAGCTAACCCTGTCAAAGGTTACAAAATACACTATTAGGTGTGACCCTATTAGAGGATTTAATCACCCTATTAGGAGTGGCCTTGTTAGAGGTCTTTAGACAATTCAAATAGAAATGCCACCTTGCTAGAGGATTTACAAATAGCTGTTAAGCTAACTCGGTTAAGAGATTTAGATTGCTACTACAATGGTTAGAGAGTAGCAATGAGATGACCTAATTTCTGATGCAACCGAATTGCTGATTACAGATCTCAATTCTGGCTTGTGTACTTGATCCTTCTTGATTGAATGAATCTTTGCATCTCAACAAGGATATTCTAATTATCCTTCTAATTTGCTTCCTCTTGGCATCATCAAATATTCAATTATGTTCCACTATGCTTCATCTTCTAATCCTCAACTCGACCTAACATTTATATCTTTCATATTGTCAAGTCAACTAGAATATAACTTAAAATAATTAATATTCATCTCCTTAGTCATCTAGAACCAACAAACAATTCAATTGAACTCATTATGCCAAAATAAGAAAATCCTTCATTAGTTGACCCTACTTGGTAGTCACTAACTCAAAAATGATTTTCCTATGTTAATCAAGTGAACTCGATCAACACTATAAATTCACAAAGTTCCTTTGGTAACCAAGTGAGGTCAATTAACACTAGTTCCATCCAACATTTCCTCCATTAACCGAACTTCTGCAAACTTTCCTTTGACACCCAAGTGAACTCGGTAGACACTGTCTTCTAAACTAGGGAAACTTTGAAATGCTTGGCAGATACAAGAAACTATCTTTAATGCCTGGTGAGCTAGACATACACTAATTGGCAATGATATGACATTTTGTGTAACATCAAAGACAATACACAATTAATCAATTGTATTAAAAAATCTCCCTCTTTGGCATTGATGGCAACACAACATGTCAGAATGCAATGAAATTTTTAGAGCAAGAATAAAGTAAGGAACATATCCTTACTTTCATTCTGATTCTCACCCATGAGAACTCCCTCTATCGGTGTAAACTCCTTCTACCCCCAGTTTCTCCCTCTTTTAGAAAACTTCTATCTTCAATATCTTCTTCTGATAGCAAACTCTGTCTTTGATATTATACCAAGTTCATTCTCCCTTTTTTGACATCTCTTTCTCTTTATCTTTATAAAATTTCTATGAGATATGACAACAAACTTCTCCCTCTTTGACATCTCATGCCAAAGACAATATTCTGTGAATATAAATGTACCTTATGTATTGATTCATTTGCAATATGCCTTTTGTGAATATTGCACCAACTGATTGATCTTCAACATGCTCTCGTTGATGTATCACTAAACTTCATTTAGTAAGTTTTAAATAGAGGAATGACCCCTAGCTTACCCCTTAGATATAGAAATGCATCCTTAGGTAATGGCTTGGTGAATATGTTTGCAATTTGTTCTTTAGTATTTACATAATCCAATTTGACTTCTTTATCTTGTACCAATTCTCTCAAAAAGTGATATTTTATGGCAATGTGTTTTGTTTTGGGATGCATCACTGGATTCTTTGATATATTAATTGCACTGGTGTTATCACAGTATATAACCACCAGATCCTTGATCTCTATCTTCATACCTACGGACAATTGTTTGAACCAAACAATATTAGAACAATTAACTATTGCTGCCACATATTTTGTCTCTACTGTGGACTGAGAAATACAATTTTGTTTCTTGCTTGTACAAGAAGCTAGTCTTTTATCAAGAAAGAATGCTCCACCACTGGTGCTCTTTCTGTTATCAATACTTCCTACCCAATTAGCACCTGTGAATATTTTTAAATCCAAATTGCCTCCTATTTTGTACCATAAACCATAGTCTTCAGTACCTTTAAGATATCTCACGATTCTTTTGATTGCCATCATGTGATTTTCTTTGGGATTTGTTGAGAATCTTTCCACCATACTGACTACTAATGCAATGTCAAGCCTTGTATGCACTACATACTACAAATTTTCAATCATCAATTTGTATGTGATCTGATCTACCTCTCTGGAATCATCAATTTTGGAAGCTTATGTCCATAAGACACAGGGGTTCCAACTAGTCTTGAGTCTTTCATTCCAAATTTCTTTAGTATCTCCTTGACATATTTAGATTGAGTAATGTAGATACCATCTTTCTTTTGTTGGATCTGCAATCCAACAAAGAATTTTATCTCTCCAAACATAGAATTTAATTTTCTTTACTCATTTCTTTTGAAAATGCTTTGCACAAGTTGTCATTTCCTGTGAAGTGTCATCCACAAATATTTCTGCCAACACAATCTTCTTGTCTGGTCCTTCTTTGATATACAAACTATTGTTATCATTTGTTCTTTGAAAACCAATATGTACCAAGTAGTTATGAAATCTTTTATACCAAGCTCTGGGAGCTTTCTTGAGACCATATAAAGCTTTGTGTAATTTGCAGACCATATCTCTTTTGCTAGGATCTACAAAACCTTTAGGTTGTTCTATATAGACTCCCTCATCAAGAATTCCATTCAAGAATGCAGATTTTACATCCATTTGATAATCTTTAAAACCTCTATGAGCTACATATGCTAGTAAAATCCTAACACCTTCTAATCTTGCAATAGGAGCAAAAGTTTCACCATAATCAATACCTTCTTCTTGAGAATAACCTTTACATACTAACCTTGCTTTATTTCTGGAAACTTCTTTATCTTCATTTAGCTTATTTCTGAATACCCACTTTGTGCCAATTACATTTTTATCCTTGGGTCTAGGAACAAGAGTCCAAGTTTTGTTCTTTGCTATCTATTATATTTCTTCATTCATTGCTTCAATCCAACTTTCATTATCCAAAGCATCTTTGACATTTTTAGGTTCGAATTCAGCAAGTAAACATGTACCTTTCAATTTGTTTCTTGTCATTGTTCCATTTGACTTATCTCCAATGATCTGATCAGGTGCATAATGCCTTCGGACATATTTTGCTAACACAGGTACTTTGGATTTGGATTTTGTTTCACTAATTTCTTCATAATCTTCTATATGAAGCTTGGGTCCCATTATTTGTAACTCGGGTCCATCAAACTCAATTTACTCTAGTAATAGCTCGGTAGCTTTTGACTACAACTTGGGTCCTTCAGACTGTGACTCAAGTTGCACTGATTGCAACTCAATAGCTTTTGGAGATTTGGGGACTTAGGAGGTGAGGCCTCGTGTCTTCCAGATAGATTTGGCAAAGTATCAAGTTTTTAGTAAACAAATCTTATGTAATCCTTAAGCTCTTTGTTGCTTTCTTCTTCACTCTTTTCTGCAAACTCATTAATTCTCACATGTGCACTTTCTATGATTTTATAAGTAGAAAAATTCAAATATTTGTATGCTTTACTTCTGTAGGAGTATCCTAGGAATATTCCTTCATCACCTTTGATATCAAATTTACCTTTCCTAGATTCTTTCATTAAGATATAACATTTGTTGCCAAATACTTTCAAGTAACTTACATTAGGTTTGTAGCCATACCATAGCTCATAAGGAGTTTGATTTGAATCTTTCTTTAACTGTACTCTATCCAAGATATGCACTATAGTACTGATTACTTCCTTCCAATATTGGATTGCAACGTTCTTTTCTATAATCAATGTTCTTGCACAATCCATGATGGATATGTTTCTTCTTTCAGCTATACCATTTTGTTGAGGTGTACCAGGGGCTGGTACTTGTCTCTTAATTCCTTTTTCAATGTAGAATTTATTGAATTCATTGGAAATTAATTCACCACCTCTATTTGATCTCAAACATTTCAACTTCTTTCCAGTTTCCTTTTCTACTCTTACCAGATACCACTTGAATTTTTGAAAAGCTTCAGATTTTTCTTTTAAATACATTATAGTCATCATTCTAGAATCGTCATCAACAAAAAGAATGAAAAACTTATCTTCACTGTAACTTTCTATTCCAATAGGTCCACATAAGTTTTTATGTACAAGCTCTAAGACTTCTTCATAATGATAGCTCTTGCTTTTGAAACTATTTTTTCCCATCTTGCCAATTTGACAATTTTTGCATAGACCCATATCAAGTTTCCTCAAGCTAGGAATACCTCTTACTCTTCTGCATTTTATTATCTTAATC
Organism: Cupressus sempervirens; assembly: GCA_028749045.1. Lineage (NCBI taxonomy): Eukaryota > Viridiplantae > Streptophyta > Pinopsida > Cupressales > Cupressaceae > Cupressus > Cupressus sempervirens. The sequence goes on along the minus strand of CM053789.1, from coordinate 693,563,545 downwards.
AGGTTATCAAAGGTTACATGACATAAGCTTTTGTTCCATAACCAACTTTCTTCTACTTGAGCAATAAAACATGAACTTTTAGTGAGATCTAGATAGAATAGATTACCTTTTGTTTGTTTGCCAGATCCAACCATATTTCTTTTTCCATCCAATAGTTTGGCCTCTCCATTCACAAATTCTACCTTGAATTCAATGTTATTCAATTGTGCCTTACTCAGTAGATTATGTTTTAGTTCATCAACCCAATAAGCACTATCACATCTAAGTTCATTGGTTAATGAGACACGTCCTTTTCCCTTTATATAAAAGGTTCATTGTTTCCAAATCTCACACTACCACCATCATAATGTTCCATGTGCTCAAACTTTGTTTTGTCTCTAATCATATGATGTGAGTAGCTAATATCAATAATCCATGTATCATTTTTGCTAACTTGAGAGATAAGTGCCATTTTATCTCCATCATTAGATTCATCTTTTACATCAATATATACCATTTCATCTTCATTTTTATCATAATCTTTAGCCATAAAACAAGATTTCTTACTTTTGTCCTTGTAGTCCTTGTAGTTTTTGAATTCTTTCTTGCCTTTGTACTTATTTCTTTTCTTTTCATACTTGTCTTCTTTGTTTGGGCACCTTGCAACAATGTGACCAACTTTTTCACAAGAAAAATAAATTAGAGGAATCTTACCTTTGTACTTTCCTCTGCCTTTGGAGTATTTCCTTGCAAGTAGGGATTCAACAACTTCAGGATCATTGTCTAAACTTTCTTCTTCTTCTTCACTTTCTGATTGATTGGCCTTTGATTTCTTACCCCTTTTCTTGAGTGAAAGCTTGGCTTCAATTGCAAACTCAATACCTTTGGAACTAGGGACATAGTTATTATAGTTATCCAACTCAAAAGCTACCAATCTTCCAACTAGAGCATCCAAAGTTATTTTTCTATTTGGATCACATCTCATCTCTTGAATGTCAGACACTCTATAATACATTTCTTACAATTATTTTGTCATCAATGTCTCCTCTAGATGCTTTAATGTCTCCAATGTCACAACTAGTTTTTAGTTTGATCCAAATATCATAAGCTATAGTACAACTTTTGACTTCATCAAATTTAGCATAATTAAGAGAAAAAGCAATTTCAATCATCATGATGTTATGATTTTTCTTTTCAGTAATATCTTCAACTTATAATGTTCCAATACGAGTCTTGCATTCATTATTAAGATACTTACAACCTGAATAATTGATAGTTGCCAAATGTAACCTCATAAGTTCTTGTCATGCTACAAAGTTGTCTCGGTTCAACTTGGGAATCTCTCTTTTGTAAGACATCTTGATCTTTAGCTTATGTCCTTAAAACCTTCTTTGTAAGCACCAAAAGCACTAATACCAAATGTTGAAAATATAAGAGGAGTAACTAAGAGGGGAGGGGTGAATTAGTTACCACAAAAATAATTCCAAGGTCTCTTAGATGTTAGTACAAAACAAACTATGTGAAAGCTCAACTTTGATGGAACTCGGCAAACACACAGAAAAAATGTTGTAACTCGGTAAACACTAAAATTGCTCAGCAAATGATTAACATGAAAATCTTTATTTGTGATTAATATTACTTTAACTTAGTTGAAAACATATAAAAGAAATAGCATGAACACACTTGACACCAAGATTTAACATGGAAACCCAATTTGGAAAAAAACACCAATTGCAACTAGTTACTGATTTTCACTCTTCTAAAGTGAGCCTTGTTAGGAGCCAACACTATTAAAGATTACAAAACACACTGTTAGGTGTGACCTTGTTAGAGGATTTAATCGCCCTATTAGAAGTGGCCTTGTTAGAGGTCTTTAGACAATTCAAATAGAAATGCCACCTTACTAGAGGATTTATAAATAGTTGTTTAGTTAACTCGGTTAAGAGATTTATATCACTACTACAATGGTTAGAGAGTAACAATGCGATGACCTAATTTCTGATGCAACTAAATTGCTGATTATAGATCTCAATGCTGGCTTGTGTAATTAATCCTTCTTGATCAAATGAATCTTTGCATCTCAATAAGGATATTCTACTTATCCTTCTAAATCGCTTCCTCTTGGTATCATCAAATAATCAATTATGTTCCACTATGCTTCATCTTCTAATCCTCAACTTGACCTAACATTTATATCTTTCATATTGTCAATTTGGCTAGAATATAACTTAGAATAATTAATATTCATTCCCTTAGTCAACTAGAACCAACAAACAATTCAATTGAACTCAATATGCCAAAATAAGAAAATCTTTCATTAGCCAACCCTATTCAATAGTCACTAACTCAGAAATGATTTCCTATGTTAACCAAGTGAACTTAGTCAACACTGCATATTCACAAAGTTCCTTTGGTAATTGAGTGAGCTCCGTTAATATTGGTTCCATTCAACATTTCCTTCATTAACTGAGTGAGATCAATTAACACTCAACTTCCACAATCTTTCCTTTGACACTTGAATTAAATCGATAGATACTATTTTCTAAACAAGGTAAACTTTGGAATTTGATAGACATAGGAAACTATCTTTAATGCTCGAGTGAGCTTGACATACATTGATTGGCAATGATATGACATTTTGTGTAACATCAAAGAAAATACACAATTAATAAATTGCATTCAACATCTTTATTAATTATCAATGCAATTATAAAAGAAAAGAGTAGTGTGTGGAAATTGAATAAATATATTATATATATATATATATATATATATATATATATATATATATATATATATATATATATATCCTGCATGTTAAGAGCATCCAATATATACCTTGTCAAAGTATGCAACCTTATTAAAAGATGGTATGTTTGATGAGAAGGTGGAGGATTTTTTAGATTTGCAGGTTGAGTATTTAGATTCCCTGTACATTTTCATTTTCAAAATAATGTTTGATAATTGGTTGGAATTATTAATACCTATCCAACTTTGTATTATTACTACTTGGAGAAACTTCAAGAAGAGTGGGGTGGGGAAGGCAAGGGTGGTAGTGTCAAGTGGAGAATGATGACAAATTTTACTCTAAGTCACCCAAAAAAAGCAACTGTCCTTCCTTGGCATAATTTTGGGGAAGAGATTAAAGAGTTTTCAAAGTCGATAAACCCATCTTCTTGCAAATCATAGACTCTACTCAGAGAGAAGTTTATCAAATTTGAGTGATGTTAATTTTTTAACATTGGCATAGTATCTATGTTCATGTTGTGGGATTTGGAATTAGTAAACAAAGATTAGATTTTGTGGTTCAAGGTGTCTAAGGAAAGAGTTTTGATTTTTCAATGGAGTCTCTTCTCAACATGAAAACCCAAGGAAGTGTTTTCTTGCACTTAGTGGTGATTAGATCTAGGTGGGTGCACTTGAACCTTCATTATAACCTTTTGTCATGTTGAGCACTTCCTATGATAAAGAGAAGCATCATGAAAAGGTACAAATTATTGTGAGTCATTGAAGGATTTTCTACATAAGAAGGAATTGAAACATAAGAGGACCAAGGAAAAGGTAGAGAAGAGAGGAAGGAAGTGTAGAAAATTCCCACCAAAGGATTATTGGTTAAACAACCCCCTCAAAAAAGAAAAGAAGAGTTGGTAGTTTTTTTTGAGAATTTATTTTCAATTTTGTAAATGAACTACTAATTCATATCTATATATCTTTTATATGGTCGGTTAGTGTAAGTTGTTTGAAGGTGATGAATAGGGGTAGCTTAGTGGTTTTATGTAAATTTTGTAATGGGGGATCTTGCAAAGGTAGCAATTATAGACATGCAACCAATGTAGGGTTAGTTTATATCTGCAATAGTCAAAGAGTTTTATTTACAAAATTATGGCACTACATAATGTTTATATTTCAATATCTATAAAATATAAATTTATTATCGATAAGAAAAATGTTATATGTCATCTAAAGTTTGAACTAGAAATTGTGTGGTTTTCTCATTGGCATCCATTATATGTTCAAATCTTTCATGAATTGTCTTTTTTACAAAAAAAAAGTGTGGGGCTATTGATTCAACTTTTATGAGAGAGTAGTTCCAAAGCTTGTTTCTTTTAAATTTTAAGTAATAATGGTGTTGTGTGTGTTTTTTTATAAAGATAATTAATGATCTAGATAGGATAAAAAATTAATTGTTATAAATCATAAAATGATATTAAATATTCTCAATGATGAGCTTGATTCTCTTTTGTATTGGTGTCATTTTCTTTACATCAATATTTATGTTACTAATAAAATAATAATACATCTTATCCAATTGTGTTCCTTTGATCATTGTTTCAAAATTAATAATGTATATCTGTTGTTTGGGATCATGGAGAACCTTAGTTTGGATTGGTTGTAGGGTGGTAGAACTAGAATCTAACCAATAACTTGTAGAAGGTTAAAATCTTGCAGGTTCTATTATCAAGGTGGTTCAAGGTAAAGGAAATGTAGATAATGTTATAATGGATATTGTTGATCTCAGATTGGTTTTGACAAATGAGTGTCAACACACTTAAGTCATTTACTTAGTTCATGTCGAGCACAACATGTAAATATTAGACCATGTCGAGTTGCAATGAGTTTTGAGTCACTCATGTGCTGAGTCACTCTAATGCCGAGTAGATAGACCAAGCCGAGTGATTTAGAAGTCGAGCAAACAGTGGATGCCGAGTAGTGCAGGTGTCATGTCAAAAGCAGAAATACAGTGTATGCTGAGCATCAGAGACTTCATATGTCGAGTAACATAGTTTGGACATATTTGTTTGTAATGGCACAAACAACTATGTAAATAGTTTGTGAGTTGACTTAAGGATAGATTACAATCTTTCGAAGATAAGAATGAATCTATATACAGATTTTGTATGCAATTACATGTAGCCAATCAGAAAATGGAAAGGTTTAAGCAACAAAATGGATGAATCTTAGCTATAGATTCATACCTAACCCTAAGCCACCTAAGTCTTCTTAAGGAGGATGAAGCCCTAACTTCTTTACAATGTATAATGGGTGAATGATCAAATTGGAAGAGTGAACAAGACAATTTGTAGAGAATTCAAGGTGACTTAGAAGTAAGAGTGAATTACAAAATCAGTTAGAGAAGAAAAAAGGATAGAGAAGGATGTAACATTGATACATGAGATTATGAAGGATCGATTGGACATTGTGTAGAGAGGTGATCTATTATCAGGCAAGCAAATGCTAATCATAGGATCTATGATGAAACATTTTAACAGGTGATTTCAATTAAATCTCTTAACAAAGTAGTCATAACAGGCTGTATGAAATCCTTTAATAGGGTGCTTACTTAATTGTAGGTTGAAGTCCTCTAACCAGGCACACTTCTAACAAGGTGTTGAAATCCTCTAACAAGGTGGGACTTAATAGTCTTTGTAAGCCTTTAACAAGGTAGGCCTTTCATAGGGTAGATCATGAGTCATGGTCAAATCATTGTAACCTTCATTGGATACACTTTATTGCTATATTAGTGAAGATTTGTGGGTGTCATTCCCACCCCCATTTTACCTTCTCACTTCGAGGGTTTCTGAGTAATCATATGTGGTGTTATGTGTGTGATTGATTACATGTTTACATGATTTATATGCATATGCTTTACATGTTATTTTAGTATATTAATGCATGTGATGTATGAATGGTGAAAGTTTTATGTGTCCAAGTTTAAACTCTTGATTCACCATCCCCCCCTAGAAGTTTACTTTCTTCCCACTTGTAATTCCAACAATTGGTATCAGAGCCTAGTTCTCTAAAAAAGAAGCTTTGCAGCTTGCAGGAAAGATCTTAAAATGGAAGTCTACAAGCTGGGAAAGACTATTGAGAACCTAGAGATTGAAATACATCTCATACTACATCAATTGAATGAGGCAAGAGAGGAACTAAAGAAATCCTTGAAGAGAAGGAAAGATATTTGTATTGTAGAGAATGGCACACTATACAAAGAGATAGACACCACCAAACTATTTGCAGATGGTAACTCCAATGAATTTGATGCAACAGTTGCAGATCTAATGGAAAAGAATAGAATTTGAGTTGAGGAAATTAAAAATCTCAAGGTAGAGCAAGAATCACAAGCTAGATTACTATGTGAGGTGACTGAACAAAATAAGAAAGTCATAGAAGACAAAGCCATGATTGAAGAAGACAAAAGAATTTTGGCAAACAGATTGGAAGAAAAGTCAACAAAGTTGACCAAGATCTCCAACATGCAATTGGACACTCTAAGTCAAATGATGAATGCCAATTATGAACTAAATGTTAAGGACATTGAGATAACCACATTGAAGTTGCATAATGAACAACTACAGAGTGACCTAAAAAGAGAAAATAAATTTGCTAAAAATCTGAACAAGCCAAATGAAGCCACCAAATACTTTGAACAATTATTGAGATCTCCTAGATCTAACAAAGATACACTAAACCTACTTGTCATAATTGTGGTAAGAAAGGACATACTGCTAACGTTGGAATTAACAAGTGGGAAGATATACTTCTGAGAGGGGGGGGTGGGTGAATAAGAAGTAACTAATTTTATCCTTTTCAAATCCTTTTAACTGATATCATCCAGATGCATCTAATTCATCTAATAAACATAAAGTAAAGACATGCATGAAAATAGATAACACACTTATTTGGTAACCTAGAAACCCTCCAAAATGAGAAGGTAAAACTAGGGTGAGGATGACACCCATGAAATATCACTGCAGCAATGTGTAACTATTCAAGGTTACAATGTTTGATCACTTCCAATGGTCTACCCTATGAAAGGCATGTCATGTTAAAGACTTTTACACCTTGTTAAAAGTGACCTGGTTAAAGGATTTAACTACCCTACTAAAAGTAGGCCTAGTTAAAGGACTTTAGTACAGTCACTTGGAACGCCACCTTGTTAAAGGATTTACAAATGGCTGCTAAGCCAACCTAACTCCATAGGATTTTTAGTCCTAATACAATTGCTAGAGAGTATTAGAAAGTCTTGACCTGATGACTTGCAATCTTTAATTGCTGATTTCAGATCCTTGTTCTACTTTGTCTGATCTGATCCTTACTTGATCTGATATGTCACTCTTCAAAGTTCTGATACTCTATTCTTGATCAACTGGATTTTGCAATGCTACTTTGTTCTTCACCAAGTCTTTTCACCCTTTTGCACTTCACTATAATTCACCTATACACTTCTCTCACACTCCTCTATCTATGCATAATGGGGTATTGTCCTCCTTTTAAAGATTTCAAAGACTTAGGATTAGGTATGAATCTACAATCAATATTGAATCTTCATTTCCCACTCATTACTTGGATTTTTCCTATTGGTTGCATACCTTCTCCATTTTTCTTATTGGTTGCATGCTGATTACATAGGTAATGAAAAAGATTTGATCTTATCTTCAAGATCCTTTGAGATTCATCCCATGTCAGCTTAAAAAATGGTTTACATTTGAGTTTGTGAAAGCACAAACTCATATGCTGATTTTGTGTTACTCGGCACTTACTAGTTACTAATGCTCGACACATATAGGAAAACTAGCTCACTTGTCTCCTATAGTAATTTAGTTTCACTCGGCATCTATACTTTGCTCGACACCTATAGTGACTTGGCATCTATAGTGACTCAACACTTGAACTTTGCTCAGCACCTGAAGATTACTCAACACCTGTTGAATTCTCTAGCTTGGCACAAATTATAGCTCAGCTTCTATGTTATACTCAGTATCATCTTCAGAAATGGTTAAGTGTGTTAACACTCAATTGTCAAAACCAGTTTGAGACTAACAATCTCCCCCTTTGACATGAGTGGCAAAAACACTTAACATTATGAATCTGATCTCTATGAGTATACTACATATTTTGTTTGGCATGTGTACAAAACTTCAAAAAATTGTTCAAAATTTTGTATACCTCAAAATTTTTGTAACTCCCCCTGAGCTGATGTGCCATTTTTGTAACCAAAACTCTTGTGCTGAATTTGTCTCATGCTGATGTATTTGATACTCTTTGCCTTGTCTGCCTTATCATTCTTTTGCCTCTATTTTTGTGTACCCTATTTCTGCTTGTACTCTATATCTATTCCCCTTTCACATCCTTTTTGGCTTCATTTCCTTATTACTTCCTCAAATTGTGAATTTCAATATCTCTCCCTTTGGATATTCTTTATTTCCATCAAAGAATGCATTGCCATTAAAGAATTTATTATCTCTCATTCTTATTCACATCTCCCCAAAACATTATATCTCCCCATTCTTATTAGATGCAATAATGAATTATCTCCCCCTCTTTGACACTTATGTCAAAGGGTTCTAAGAATGAATAGAATAATTCACCAAAAATGTTTTATTTACCTCCATAATCATCTTGAGAGAAGCATCCTAATTATCTAAAGAAATCTCCAATGATTTGTGTTGGATGGCTGTCTCTGCTACAAGATGTACAAGACCTTCTAAAGTAGAAAGATTAGGATCTTTCTTTAGAATAGTTTCTACATAAGACTGTTCCTTATGGAGTACTTCCAGATGTGGGGTGATGGAAGATTGAATTTGCATCAATTTGGCCTTAATATTAGCCTCTTTTGTTGTCAATATAGCTAACTCTTTCTGTGTATGAAGCGTAGTTGCAAAATGCTTCTCACTTTGACCTGGATCTTTGGGTAGTTGAGTGCTAAAAATCTTGAGATTTCATTCAAAGCTCATTATCCTTTGGCTAGTTTCTTGTGTGAAATATGATGAATCGCACAACTTGGTGTACAATGAGAATACATTCTCAAGTACTGTCTTCACTTTTTCAATCTTCATAGCCAATTCTACTTGTGAAAGTGCTATTTCACTTGATATTTTCTCATTCACTTTCATCTAAAACTTCTTTTCTGACCATTCTAATAATTTTACATTTGTATCAAGGTCTTCATTCTATACTTGGTCCACAATGTTGGACAATTTCTCCATGATGGGTTGGGTTTCATTAGGTACTTGCAAGCTGAAAGCATCAAGAAATATATTTTTTATTTCTACCAAAGCTTGCTTCTACCTATACTCATTTCTGAGTATCTCTTGCTTCTTCCTTCTCTCTAGTGCCTCTCACACTTCATTTATTTTAGCTAAATTCATTGTCCTTGAGTCATAACTTGGTATGACTATTTCTTCATCAAGTGCAGGGTCTCCATAGTGAAGTACCCTTGCAACCTTGGTGGAGCTTGAGCTTGGTGCTGAAATCTGCAATGGTACTGCATCAATGCTTAACTTCTTGATAAGAGTCCCAGAGGTAGGCAAGTTTGCTAATGTTTGTATTGCCTCATGCTCCTTTTCTTTAGGGGTTCTCTCCTCTTCCTTCTCCTCTTCTCTACTGCGTTGATCAATAATGATGATTTTAGGAGGTGCACCTTAATTTTGTGCAGTAGGAACATCTTTCCCTATTTGTTCCTTTGCTGGCTCCTCGACAGTTGTTGTGACTGTAACTGTATTATCAACCTGAGCAGTTTTTTCTTATGCTTCTTGCTCTTTAGGTTGATTTTCTGTAGCTATGGGAGGTTGTGAAGGTGGTTCATGTGTATTCACCTTCTCCCTTGTTATCTCTGCTACAACTTTCTGCAACTCATCCACACTCACCAAAATTGGATTAGTACATAGTTGTGATTGCAGTGTAGTTTGGTGAAGGATCTTTTTGAGATCCTTTGCAGTTAAATGATTGATGTTCTGACCTAAGGTTTCAAGAACATCCTTTACAATTATTGTATCTATAGGTGTTGTATGTGGAGGACTTGGTGGAGTTGGGTGTCTTGGACATTTTGTTCTAGTTGCTGCTCTTCAACTGTTGCCTCTTCACCCTGTGTCTTCTCCACAATTTCTTCTTCTTTCTCTTTCTCTCCTTCCTCATCTTTTCCATTTTCTTCTTCATCATCATCATTTCTTCCTTCAAATGGGTCTTCTTGCCCTTCCTTAATTTTTGTCAATCCATATATTAATTTCCAAATTTGTGTGGACTTTTGCATAACATCTTCTATTTGGTTCTACAAAATTCTGAAGGCTCTATATTTGGGTGCAAATTTGCTCCCATGTTTCTTGCTAGCCTTTGTTATTTGACCTTTAGCAAGGTTTGGCATTACATGAGCCAATGTAGAATCCCTTATTTCCTTTTCCATATTAAGGCAATAATGCCATTTATTCTCAACTAATGAGCTTAGATCCTTAGGCATTGAGTTCTCTAGTTCAAGTGGAGTGGTCTTGAACTTAGGCATCATAGTGTAGATGGATTCTTCCACTATGTTTTTTTGTTCCTTTTCAAACTTATTAAAATCAATAGTCTTTAGACCAGTTAAATTAGCATTGTCTCTAATACTATTGCAAATGCTTTCTAATTTAGATGTGGTTGAACGTCTTACTAATCTGAATTGCTCTTCATTAGACTCTGTTCTTTCTTCGTCTGATTCAAGAGGTGCAACATACTTTCTTCTTTTCTTCTGCTCTATAGGTCCTCCTTGTTCTATTGCCCTCTACTTTTCTTGTTCCTTTGCTACCTGAGTTGTAGCCCTAGTATTAGCCCTTGTAGTTGGCTTGGCTGGACTTGGTTTTGTAGCCTTCATCTTTCCCTTGGGCTATGCTGCTAGCTATTTTTGAGCTTTTCCTTTCTTTGTCTCAACCTTTGGTGCTTCCTACTTAGCACCTTCCTCCTCATCTACATTCTCCCCCATACCTTGGGTTAATACAAGTGGTCCTTGACCTTGCTTTTCTTCATCATCCTTGACTTCTTCAACTTCTTATTTTGCAGTGCCTTCCCCTAATTTGGCCTTTAGCTTCTTAGCAAGCTTATCCTTCTTTTTCAAAGTGGAGGCAGTCTTTAACTCCATATCCACTTTTGATCTCACCACGTCATAGGTACCAAAATGTGGTGTATCCTTGTCTATTTCCTCTGCTAATAATGTAGTTATTGCTATTGATGGTTCATCTATATTTATTTCATAACCAAGAGGTCTTAACCATCTCACTCTTGGTATGGCAGCTTGAATGTATGTATAGTCTATATCTACAAGAAAACATAAATTGTTTACATGTTTCTCCACTAGTGATACTAGAATTCTTAGCCTTTGCTTCATTGACTTCTTGAAGTCTTCAAAATAGCTAGTCATTAAGGTCTCAAAATTAGCTCCCATCTGCTCTATATATTCATTAGCTTGAGCTATACTAGACCTATTTGTCTTCTAGACCACTTTACCAAAACAAGGAAATTCATTTTGAACATAAAAGAATATACAAATCAAAATAACACCAAATTTACATTGGGCTCCCTTGGTTCTTCTAATAGTTACTAGATTTTCATTAATCTGTTGTAGTTGTAGTTCTACAAGATCATAGGTATGATCCTTCTTCACCAATTTATAGCCTACATCCACTGTAATGCAAGGCACACTGTTGAGTATGTTGGATTGATAGAATTTGTGTGCAATCACCCTAACAACAAAATCAACAAGAGGGTCTTCTATGGTGTCAGTTGTCATCCCTCTCTTATTCCACTTAGCACCTGTATTCTTTTTAATTTCCTTCTTAGAATCACTCCTAAGGGTCTTCGATCGATCTAGGGTTGGGTACCCTATCACTCTATGAATAATTCTCTTTGTGATTTTATTGGACCATCTTCCAACCATAAGCTTCCATCATGTATTCGGATGAGTACTAGTCTAATCCATTTAGTTTTGAAAATGGTGGGGAATTCCAGGGCATGTGTTAAACCCTTCCTCTCAACAATCTAGTATTCTTCCTTTAACACTCCATTTTCACACAATTTTTCATAGGCTTCCCTCATTTCCATGTCATCTATGGCTCAAATTTTGCAATTGTAACATCTTCTTACATCCTGAACCATTACAACCTTAGGGGGTATGATGGATAGGGCTCTAGCTGGGTCATTCTTATATGCTACCTCTAGGATTAGGCAGAAATTAGGTTGTTTGACCTCACTGGACACTAGCTAGACTTTGAATGGTTCCTTCTCCTGAGTTTTCCTAGAGCTAGAAGCCATTTTGCAATTCTAGGGTTTTAACACAAAGAAAATATTGAACTACATAACTCGGCACAGACGTAAATACCTCAACATCGATGAAATCATGTTGAAATGCTGTTGAAATTTGTTTAATCACTAGACTCTTTGCTTTGAACTCGCTCTATGCTCTTTCTCATCTTTTCTCTTTGTTTGTGATGAAGAAAAATGATTGAAAATGTGATAATATACCCTATTTTCATCACATTTAATGCTTAGTGCATTTACAACTATCCACTCAGCTTATATTGGCTTTTCAACACTCAACATCCATTGGAGTATTACTCACTCGGCTTCAACTGAGATTTCTTCTTCACTCAGCTTCCTCTACCAACTCGGCTCCTACTAATCATTTGGCCTCTACTATTTTGACAATCAACTCAACATGTACTGGATTTTTACTTGACATCTGAGAGCAACTCAACAACACTTGCAAAATCTTGAAATTTTAACTTTGCATCTTTACTCATGCTGATCTCTTCTTTTCAGTACTTGCTTGTTTAGGAACTGATGTATGATAAAACTTTGTAAATCAGTCCCTCATGCCTTTTCTTTACTTAGTTTGATGAAGTGTGACCAATTGATTTGTTAGGTGAAGTGATCCCTTCATTTGATGTGCTACACCCATCTTTCTTCTTCCATGTCTTATTCATTTCTCCTTTGATGTGTTCAACATCTGCCTTTTCTTTTCCTTTGTTGTTCTTTGAATTGGGTGCCTTTGACCTTGTTGGGCAATTCCTGCTAACATGACTAGTCTTCAAGCAACTAAAACATGTGGTTTGACTCAACCATCTGTTGTAGTTCCCTCTAAAATGTGTCCTTATGCAATTTTAAGGAATGTGTCCATATTTTGATAGTAATGATAGCTATACCTAGTGTTGTAGTCCCAATTGTAGTGATGTCCATGGTTACTTTCCCTTGCTCCTTGATTTGGTGTCCACATAGGCTTTGATTTGTACTCAAAAGCTTCATGTCCATACTTCTTGCAATTGTAGCAGTGACCTTCAAATTTTGGTGTTCTAATAGTCCTAGTCCTATAGTCATGTGCTTGATGTCCTTGATTTTTGCACTTATGACAATGACTTACATTCTTGGGCTTGTCATGCTGATGGACATTCTTACTCCTACATACATTAGAGGTATGTTCCTTTTTACCACAAAAATGACAAGTAGGTTTAGTGTTCTTACCTTTGTTACTCCTTTCTTCTGTAGTCTTGGATGACTCTCCTTGTTTAGTGCTAATGTAACCTAGTCCTGAAGTGTCATTGCTAGCCCTTAGTGATTTCAATAGCTGCTCAAAGTATTTGATGGCCTCATTAGGTTTTTTGAAGCTCTCTGAAATCTCCTTTTCTCTTTTTAGGTCATTTTGTAGTTGTTCATTTTGCATCTTCAGTGTAGAGATCTCAATGTCCTTGACATTCAGTTCATGATGTGCATTCATCATCTGACTTAGGGTGTCTAGCTACATGTTTGATATTCTTGCAAGCTCAATTGAATTTTCTTCTAGTCTGTTGACAAGGTTTCTCTTATCTTCTTCTAGCATAGCCTTGTCTTCAATGGCTCTTTTCTTTTGTTCAGTCACTTCACAAAGCATCATGGCTTGTGATTCTTGTTCAAGCTTGAGTGTTCTGATTTCTTTTGCTTGAGCTCTATTCTTCTCCATTAGGTCTACTATTGCTGCATCAAACTCTTTGAAATCTCCATTTGAAAATAGATTTGAGGTGTCAATCTCCTTGTACTGTGTATCATTCTCAGCTATGTCAATCTCTCTTCTCCTCTTTAGGGATTTTCTTAGTTCCTCTCTAGCTTCTTCGAAAGCATGCAAAGAAAGTTGTATATCAATTGCTTGATTCTCTATAATCTTCCCAAGTTTGTAGACTTCCATTTCCAGATCTTTTCTCTAAGCTGTAAGGCTTCTCCTTGTGAGAGCTTGGCTCTGATACCAATTGTTGGACTTAACAAGTGGGAAGATTTACTTCTGAGAGAGGGGGGTGGGGTGAATCAGAAGTAACTAATATTAAACATAAAGTAAAGACATGCATGAAAATAGATAACACACAAATTTGGTAACCCAGAAACCCTCCAAAATGAGAAGGTAAAACTGGGATGGGGATGAGACCCACAAAATATCACTGTAGCAATATGTAACTGTTCAAGGTTACAATTTTTGTCCACTTCCAACGGTCTGCCCTATGAAAGGCCTTTCCTATTAAATACTTTACACCCTATTAAAAGTGACCTGGTTAAAGGATTTAACTACCCTGCTAAAATTAGGCCTAGTTAAAGGACTTTAGTACATTCACTTGGAATGCCACCCTGTTAAAGGATTTACAAATGGTTGCTAAGCCAACCTAACTCCATAGGATTTTCAGTCCTAATACAATTGCTAGAGAGTATTAGAAAGTCTTGACCTGATGACTTGCAATCTTCAATTGCTAATTTCAGATCCTTATTCTACTTTGTCTGATCTGATCCTTACTTGATCTGATATGTCACTCTTCAAAGTTCTGATACTCTTTTCTTGATCATCTGGATTCTATAATGTTGCCTTATTCTTCACTAAGTCTTTTCACCCTTCTACACTTCGCTATAATTCACCCATACACTTCTCTCTCACACTCCTCTATCTATGCATAATGGGGTATCATCCTCCTTTTAAAGATTTCAAAGATGTAGGATTCTACGATCAATATTAAATCTTCATTTCCCACTCATTACTTGCACTTTTCCTATTGGTTGCATGCCTTCTCCATTTTTCTTATTGGTTTCATGCTGATTACATAGGTAATGAAAAAGGTTCAATCTTATCTTCAAGATCCTTCGAGACTCATCCCATGTCAGGTTCAAAAATGGTTTACATCTGAGTTTGTGAGGGCACAAACTCATATGTTGATTCTTTGTTATTTGGTACTTACTAGTTGTTGATGCTCGACACATATAGGAAAATTGGCTCACTCAACTCCTATAGTAATTCTATTTCACTCGGCATCTATACTTTGGTCAGCACCTATAGTGACTCAACACTTGAACTTCGCTTGGCACTTGAAGATTAGTCTGCACCTGAAGTTCACTCGACACCTATTGAATTCTCTGGCTTGACACACATTATAGCTCAGCTTCTGTGTTATACTTAGCATCATCTTGAGAAATGGTTAAGTGTGTTGACACTCAATTGTCAAAACCAGTCTAAGACTAATAGCTAATGTGTGTAGGAGCAAGAATATAGATCAGAATGTCAAGCCTAAAAACATGACTTATTGTCATAAATGCAACAAGCAAGGTCATCAGGCACATGAATGCAGAACTAGGACCATGAACACAAATATTTGAAGGATATTGCTACAACTATCCAAAGTATGGACATAGAGCTTTTGGATGTAGATCCAAATCCATGTGGTCATCAAACAAGCCAAAAAAGGTGAGAAGATATGGAAAATTTTATAATTGGTATTACAATACAAAATATAGATGTCACTATTGTCAAGAATATGAACATATTCCTGAGAATTACATTAGGACACACTTCAGTGGTAACTATAAAAGATGGTTGAGTCAAACTATATGTTTTAGCTGTTTGAAGACTGGTCACATCGGCAAGTATTGTCCAATTAGGTCAAAGGCACCAAGTTGTGAATTTGATAAAGGAAAAGGCAAGGAAAATGTTGAACACATAAGAGATGAGATGAACAAGACATGGAAATAGAAAGATGCTTCAACACATCAAATGGAGAAGGGATCGCTTCACCCAATAGGTCAAGTGATCACACCTCATCAAACTAAACAATCAAGAGGTATGTGGGACTTGTATTCAATTGTTATATCATACATCAGTTTCAAAAGAGACAATATAGAAAGGACTACATTAGCATGAATAAAGATGCAAGATGTTGTTAAAAATTTAGGTTGAAACTTTAAGTTTTTCATGTTGTTGCCAAGCATGAAATGTTTCATATGTGTGCCGAGAGGAATGCTAGTTGATGTTGAGCTACCATACTATCTATTTGATGTCAAACTCTAAGTAGCTGCTGAGTGATGGAAATATCTATGGATGTCGAGTGATTCTTAAAATGGCTAATGCCAAGCTTACATTTGCACAAGTACAAAGCATTAAATGCAAGGTTTTCGAAGGGTATATGATCAATTTTTGCTCATTATTCATCATTTTGAATTTGAGCAAGAGAGAGTAGAGAAAAAGGTGATTTAGAAACCTGTTCAAAGAATTTGCAAAGAATTTGATAGCGATTACACACCAACATATAGATTTCACAAGGTATTTATCATAAGTTGAGCTATGCAGTTTGCTTTTGCATAAACCCTAGTTTGACAAATGACGTCTAGTTCAAAAAATGTAGCAGGGAAAGAGATTTTGAATGTTCATCTTGTTAGTAATGAAGTTAAAATAATCTATGTTTAAGGCCATTCCTGACATAGTTTACAAACAAGATCCTTCTGGCACTTTGTCAATGATCCTGCCAAATGTTATTATGGTGTAAAATGTAAGGAAGTGTTATAATTGCAAGATAGGAGCTATAGGTGATATGGAAATCATAGAAGCATATGAGAGGTTTTGTGAAAATGGTGTTCTAGTGGAAGAGTATAAAATTGTTGAGAGAAAGGGTTTAATGTGTGCCCTAGATTTTCCTAGTGTAATTAAAATTGAATGGATTAGAACTGTGTTGAGCCAAATACATGATGGATCTTTATGGCTGGAGGGTGGACTGATTAAGATTACCAAAGAATAATTCATAGGGTTACTAGCTACCCAACCCTAGATCGGCCCAAGACTCTAAGGAGTGATTCCAACAAAGTAATAGAGAAAAACACTAGAGCAAAATGGAATAAGAGAGGCATGACAATATATACTATTGTTGATCCATTTTTGAACTTTGTTGTAAGTGTAATTCCTCATAAAATCTATCAATCTAGTAAATTTAATAGTGTATCTTGCATAGCTATGGATTTTGGCTACAAGATTGTAAAGAAAGATCATACTTATGATATGGCTGAGCTTTAGCTATAACAACTGATGTAGAATCTTGGAGCTATCAGGAAGACCAAGAGTGCTCAATACAAATTTGGTTCAATTCTAGTCTATATATTCTTTTATGTACATAATACATTTCCCTCTTTTGGTACTACAGGCTGGAAGACCAATAGGTCAATTGTAGTATAGATCAATAAGTTCATAGAGCAGATGGGAGAAATTTTTGAAACATTGATGACAAGTTACTTTGAAGATATTAAGAAATCAATGAAGGAAAGAACGAGGATACCAGTTTCTTTGGTTGAGCAACATTATAATGATATATGTTTTTTGGTTGATGCTAATTACACTTTTGTGCAAGCTACTACACCAAGGGTTAGATGGTTAAGACCACTTGGATATGAAATTAATGTAGATGAAGCCTCAACAACCATTATTGGACTCTTAGCAGAGGAAATTGATAAGAGTGAAAAGATATTTGGCAACTATGAAATGGTAAAATCAAAGATTACCATGGAGTTGAAAACTGCATTAGCCATTAAGAAAAAAGATAAGATAGTAAAGAAGCTTAAAGCTAAATTTGGTGAGGGCACAGATGAGGAAGAAGAGGAAGAAGAGGAAGAAGAGGAAGATGATGAAGAGGAAGAACAAGAACAAACTCAATCACCTCTTACATTGACTCAAGGCATTGGAGAAGATAAGGAAGAGGAGGAAATAGAAGGTGTCGAGGGAGAAGAAGTTGAGGAAACACCTACTCTTGTCGAGCCAAAGAAGAGAAAGGTTAAGGCATAACCAATGGCAAAGGCAAAGAAAATTGTCAAAACAAGCTTAGCCAAGCCCACAACACCTACACTAGAGCCAACACACGAGCAACAACTTAGAAGGCCAAAGAAAAGTCCAAGCAAATAGAGCAAGGTGGCCAAAAGTAGAAAAGGAAAAGAAGAAAATATGTTGCATAGCCTGATTCAGATGAGAACAGGACAAAATCAAATGATATAAGCCAATTCAAAGTGGCAAGTCACAAACCACTCTCTGATCTTGAAAATTTCTATGAAAATGTCAAGAATAATGTAGATTTATCTAGTTTTAGACATGTAAATTTTGATGATTTGGGTAAAGAGGAGAAAAAGCAAGTGGAAGAAGCCCTATATGTAATGGTGTCAAAATTTGAGACAACACCATTAGAATTTTTCAATTCAGTACCCAAGAAACCATATGACTTAGTTGAGCAAAAATGGCAGTATTGTTTAAATTTGGAAAAATAAATAAGGGAAACCACTTTAGCCCAAGTAATGCTAGAACTAACAAAAGGGTAGATTTCTAAGGCAAATAAGAAATATGGAGTTAGGTTTACACCTAAATATAGAGCCTTCAACATTCTTCAAAATAATATTGAAGATGTGGTCAAGAAATCAACCCAAATATGGAAACTTATCTATGGGTTGACCACTATGAAACAAGGAGAAGTTGACCCTTTTGAGGGTAAAGATGATGATAAAGATGACAAAGATGATGACAAGGAAAATGATGATAAGGAAGATGATAATATAGATAATACAGTTGGAGAAGACATAGAAAGGCAAGATGATGACAAGATAATAGCTGAGCAACAACAAGATGAATAGAGTGTGTAAGACACACAAGTACTGAGTGTTAGTCCTTCCCATGACACAATCAAGTCTCCTAAAACTATTATTGTTAAGGATGTCTTTGATATTTCAGCTCTGAACATCAATCCCTTAACTACATAAGATTTAAAGAAGATATTGGAACAATCTACCCTACAAGCTAAGCTATGTGATATTCCAATTTTAGTTAGTATAGATTAGCTCCAAAAGGCAGTAATTGATGTCACAAGGGACAAGGTGAATCCACAAGAGCCACCTTCTATCATTCCTTCTGTTACTCAAGTACAACCTTTGACTCAAACAATAGTAGATACATCTACTAAGGTTGATACACTTGGTAAAATTAACATAGTTAAGCAGAAGCAGACTGCAGAAGAAGAAAAAGACACAACTACTGGACAACAGGAAGTAGGATAGATAGATTTATTTGTACTTGAAGCACAAGGACAAGGTACTAGTCATGTCATTGTGATAGACAAGATAAAATCTAAAGAGAGTGAGGAAATACCAAAAGTGAAGGAACAAGAGGCCATCCAAGCACTAGTAACCCTACCAACATCTAGCACTCCTTCTGCATAGACTCTTTAGAAGTAGAGCATAGAAGCTATACCATTGTAAATCTCAGTGCCAGGCTCTAGCTCTTCAAAAGTTGAAAAGGTAATTCACTATGGAGATATTACTCTTGATGAAGAGATTGTTAAACCCAAGTTTGATTATGATACAATGACATTAGACCAAATAGGCAATTTTGCAAAAAGCCTTACAGAAGAAAAAGCATCAAGAAATGCTTAGGAGAAAACATAGGTAGAAGCAAGCACTTCAAGACATTAAAGACATCTTTTTGGATGCATTTAGTCTACCAACTCCTGAAGAGACCAAGCCACTACTGGAACAACTGTCAGATATAGTGGAAAAGGTCAATAATGAAGACATTGATACTAATGCTAAACTCTTAGAATGGTATGAAAAGAAGTTCTAGAGCAAGGTAAATGAAAAGTTATCTGGTGATATAACACTCACTCAAGTTGCATTGGCAACAAAGGTTGAGGATGTGAAGAAGGTACTTGAGAATATATTCTCATTGTACACCAGATTATGTGACCTTACACTCTTCACCCAAGAGACCATACATCATATTCTAAGCTTGGAGAGAAATCTCAACATATTAGGTACAAGGTTACCTCAAAACCCTACTCAAAGTGAGAAGTATTTTCATACATTGCTTTAGACACAAAGTCAGTTAGCTGTGTTAACAATAGAAGAGGCTAGCATAAGAGTCAAATTAACATGTATACATGCATACCTTACCCCACATATGGAGATATTGCACAAGGAACTAGGTTATGTCGAGACTCTACTAAAGAAAGACCCCAATCTTTCTACTCTAGATGACCTAGTGCACCTTGTTGCTGATCTTGCAATCCAAATCAAGTCATTGGATGTTGCATGTGACAATTGGGATGCAACTCTCAAAATCATAATGGAAGTCCATAAATAATTTTTGTACAAACACATTGTACGTGTATAGCCCATTTGACATAAGTGTCAAAAAGGGGGAGAAATATCCATAAGGGAGAAATATAACATTGGGGGAGATATAACATAGAGAGATACAGTACAAGAGGAGAATTAAAAAAAGAAAGAGATGATATAACATGAGAAACATATTTTTGGGAGTATGAAAAAAGGGGGAGCATAATAGTAGAGTTATATCATTGGGGTGATATACATTTTTCTAGAGATTCATTTTTGAGGAAAGTAGTAAATAGATACAAAAATCAGCTATGACAGAGCATATCAGAGAAAGATTATCAGACAATGCATTGAAGTTAGAGAGGAGTTAGAGAGGAGCACATATTTTGGATACAAAACATATACATTAACTTAGGGGGAGTTATCAATTTTGAGGTATATAGGTTATAGTAGAATTTTGAAATTTTGAATTTTTGTATATAAGTCAAGTCATGGATATGTTATGCTCGAGAAGATTGAAGATGGTCATGTATATTCAAGTGTTTTTGACACTCATTGCAAAGGGGGAGATTGTTGATCTCAGATTGGTTTTGACAAGTGAGTGTCAACACACTTAAGTCATTTACTTAGTTCATGCTGAACTAGTAATACATGTCAAGCACAACATGTAAATATTAGACCATGCCGAGTTACAATTAGTGCCGAGTCACTCTAGTGCCAATCAGATAGACCATGCTGAGTGATTCAGAAGCCAAGTAAATAGTGGATGTCAAGTAGTGTAGGTGCTGAGTCAAAAGTAGAAATACAGTGCATGCCGAGCATCAAAGACTTCATATACCAAGTGAAACAGTTTAGACATATTTGTTTGCAATGACACAAACAACTATGTAAGCCATTTGTGAGCTGACTTAAGGATAGATTACAATATTTTGGAGATAAGGAAAAATATTTATGTAGATTTCCTATGCAATTACATGTATCCAATCAAAAAATGGGAAGGTTTAAGTGGCAAAATGGATGAATCTCAGCCATAGATTCATACCTAACCCTAAGCCACCTAAGTCTTCTTAAGGAGGATGAAGCCTTAAATTCTTTATAGTGTATGATGGGTGAATGATTGAATTGGAAGAATGAACAAGATAGTTTGTAGAGAATTCAAGGTGACTTAGAAGTAAAAGTGAATTGTAGAGTCAGTTAGAGAAGAGCAGAGGATAGAGAAGGATACAAAATTGATACATCAGATCGTGAAGGATCAATTGGACATTGTGTAGAGGTGATCTATTATCAGGTAAGCAAGTGCCAATCACAGGATCTATGTTGAGACATTTTAACAGGTGATTTCAGTTAAATCTCTTAATAGAGTAGTCCTAGCAGGTTGTATGAAATCCTTTAATAGAGTGCTTACTTAATTGTAAGTTGAAGTCCTTTAACTAGACACACTTCTAATAGGGTGTTGAAATCCACTAAATGGGTGGGACTTAACAGTATTTGTAAGCCTTTAACAAGGTAGGCCTTTCATAGGGCAAATCATGATTCATGGTCAAATCATTGTAAACTTCATTGGATACACTTTATTGCTATAGTAGTGAAGATTTTTGGGTTTGATCCCCACCCCAATTTTACCTTCTCACTTGGAGGGTTTCTAGGTAATCATATCTGGTATTATGTATGTGATTGATTACATGTTTACATGATTTAGATGCATATGCTTTACATGTTATTTCAATATTTTAATGCATGTGATGTATGAATGGTGAAAGTTTTATGAGTCCAAGTTTAAACTCCTAATTCACCAACCACCCCCCCCCCCCCCCCCCCCCCCCACCAGAAGTTTACTCTCTTCCCCCTAGGTAATTCACACAGATATGTTGAGACAGATTGCAGTGAGACTTGAAGCTATTGAGATAGCCCAAAAAAGAGGTGTACATCTTGAAGATGTTAGTGATGATAAAGAAGTAGTACCCAATCCTAATCATGAACCTAAGTCGTAACAAGATGAGAAAAGGTTTCTGAGAGTTTTGTCTAGGGCTAACTCTAGACCTATTGTTAAAATTGCTTTTTATGATGGAAGAATTGAGACTAATGATGTATTGGATTGAATCTCTAAAATGGATAAGTTCTTTGAGTATGAAAGCACTCTTGAGAATAAGAAGGTTAAGATAACAGTCATAGGGTCTTGCTTCACTTTGGTGCGATCATTTGTAAATTGAAAGGCAGTATAGGGAAAAAGAAAATATCAAAAAATGGGAAAATATTATTGACAAGTTGAAGAGGAAGCTCCTTCCTATAGATTAATAGGTTAATCTATTGAGGAGAACACAAAATTTGAGAAAAAATGACATAACTATGAAAGAATACACTAAGAAATTCTACAAATTGGATATTAGATTCGGACATCTAGATGATGAATTTGAGAAGGTGGCTAGATACATGAATGAATTGAGTACATCAATTCAAGATTAGGTTACTTGTGTTAAGATGGATAGTGTGGAAGAAGCATATTAGTTTTCCTTGAAGGTTGAAGAAGGATTGGTAAAGAAACATGATTAAAGACAAAGAGGACGAGGTTGTAGATTTCAAAGAAGAAGAGGCAAAACCTATGGAGAAGTAACATATCTAACAATGCAATGTAGACTAAGGGGAAGATTGAAGGGAAAGAAGTACCTACTAGTAAGAGAGGAAAATACACTTGAGGTAGTTATATTGGTTGCTCTAGGAATAATAGAAGAGAGAAGAAAGGTCTTGGTTTAAGGGCACTTGTTTCAAGTGTGGAGAAAAAGCACATAAGGCATTTGAATGTATTAATTTTGGCAAACAGATTAGAGGTAGTAGCAGAAATAATTTGGCTTGTGAAGAAGCTATTGAATCACCTAATGAACCCAAGCATGGTGAGAACTTGATGTTGAGAAGAATCTTGTAGAATGAGGAAGTTGATGAAGAACCTATTTTGAAGAGGATTTTGTTCAAGACTAAGTGTAAGGTCATTGGAAAATGTTGCAAAGTAATCATTTACAATAGGAGCTTAAATAACTTGACATCCAAGGAATTGGTTAAGAAGTTGTAGTTGCAGAGGTTGAGACATCCTAACCCTTATCATGTTTCTTGGATCTAGAAGGAGCATAAGTTACTAGTAACTTAACAATGCTTTGTTAAATTCAAAATTGGATTTTTATTATGATGAAGTTTTGTGTGATATAGTGCCTATGGATTATTATCATATTCTTTTGGGTAGACCTTGGGAGTATGGTAGACAAGCTTTGCATGATGGTAGATCAAATAAATAAACTATTTGAGTTGATGAGAAGAAACAAGTATTTTTGCATTTGGTATAGAAACCTAATGAGAATCATTGTGTTATAGTAAGAGTATGTTTGGTTGAAGGAAATCAATTTGCTAAAGATGTAAAGGAGCAAAATATTTGTCACTTGAGATTGAATCTTTGTTAGTTGAATTTATAGATATTATTTCTCATAATTTACCTAATGTTTTACCTCTTATGATAATTATTACTCATTGTATGGATCTTATACCTAGAGCTAGTTTTTCCTAACAATGCACCACATAGGCTGACACTTGCTAAAAATATTGAATTGAATGTCTACAAGTGCAAGAACTACTTGATAAAGGTTTAATTAGAGAAATATTGAGTCCTTTTGTTGTACCTATTTTTTTGAGACCTAAGAAGAATGGAGAATGAAGAATGTACATTGATTCTAGAGCTATTTAAAAAAAAAAAAAACAATGAAGTATATATTTCCTTTGCCTAGGATGGATGACATAATGGATTGTCTTAGTAGAGCAAAGTATTTTTTCAAGATTGATTTGAAAAGTGGCTATCATCATATCATAATTAGAGAAGGAGATGAATGAAAATTACTTTTAAGACTAATGAAGGTTTGTATGGGTGGGTTTTTATTCCTTTTGATTTGATTGATGCACCTAGTACTTTCATGGGGCTAATGAATGAGGTTTTGAAGAAAGTCTTGGACAAGTTTGTGATTGTGTATCTTGATGACATCTTGATATTTAGTAAAAGAAATGAATAGCACCTTGAGCATATTAGAGAAGTATTGTAGAGATTGAAGGAATAAAATTTGTTGATTAGCTTGAAGAAATGTTCATTATTGAAGGAGAAAATTGTGCATCTTAGTTTTGTGATTTTAGCTGATAGTTTAAAGCTAGATCATAAAAAGATAAAAGTTATTCTTGATTGGCCTATACTACAAAATGTTTGAGAAGTTAGATCATTTCATAGATTAGCAAGTTTCTACATGAAGTTCATAAAAAGTTCCAGGTTAGTATGTAATGCCATGACTCAGACTATGAGAGGAGACAAAAGGGATTTCAAATGGACACACGGAACAAATAAGAGTTTTGAAACATTGAAATAGAATATTGTAGAATTACCTATGCTTTCTTTACCTAATTTTAATAAGGTTTTTTCAAGATTATTTTGTTAATTGTAGAAGTGCCAATAGAGTTGTTTTGAGTCAAGAAGGAAGACCTGTAGTTTTCTTTAGTAAGAAGTTGAACAGTACTAAGAAAAAGTATTCAATTTATGATCAAGAATTTTATGCTATTGTTCAACATTTGAAGAAATGTAGACAATTATTTGATACCTAGAGATTTTTGTTGTTGTATATGTTAGAAATAATAGTCCACCAAGATAACTGAGAGGGTTGGGGGGGGGGGGTTGTGAATTAGTTATCCAATTAAAGCATTTATCAACCTTAATTAATCCTAACCATGCAACCAAAGTAAACAACAACCATAACAAGATACACATACACAATTACTCCAAATTTATTAACTAGGGGAACCCTTGATTAGAGGGAAAACCCTAGTGGGAATGATGCCCATAAAGATATACTGATATATATATTCCTTGTTAGAGGATGGACCCTTTTAGGAGTCTATAAACACATTCAGTACATAAGAGTCCCTATTAGGAGACTTTGAATCCTTGTTAGGAGATTCCAACCTTGTTAGGAGTTGTGCCTGTAAGGAAACTTGCAACAGAGAATATAACCGTTTCCACATAACCTATAACAGATTTGAAATACATATGCAATTGAAATCCACATGCAAGAGAATAGACAACATACCCACAAAATGTGACACAAGATGTACCCTGGGAAACCCTCATTAAGAGAAAAAAACCTAGCCTCAAAAAGCATCCATCACCATTAATTATTCAACAAAATCACCATTACAATACAACCATGGAAGTCAAAGCCTTCAAAGCCATAGCCACAACCAAGCAATCCATGTGAACAATAATGAATCCACACATCCAATGTCATGCTTCCAAACTTCACAAATTCTCCCTTGGCTAACCTGTCAAGCCATTGTCTTGCTTGACTCTTTCCTTTTTTGCCTTCTGTCTTCTCACTTTCTCACAATAATAACTACCCTTGTGGCTACTTATATAGTAGCAAGTCCCACAAAATCACCAAGTGGTATTACGTAAACCATGTGCTAAAATCGTGTGTACCTAACCCACTGACCCCACATTTAATATTGGATATTTAATTCTTTTCCCCAATATTAAATAATTACATGAAATATTATCACAATGTTACAATACAACTCATTAAGTATATCCCATGGGAATCTTTACATGTTGCACGTCCACCTAGGTGCAACATTATATAATAAAATAAAATAATACAATATAACAATATTATGCAATGTGTGCAACACCCATTATCTCAATGATCTCCCACTTGTTTAATATATTGCATAGGGTCAATATGTAGCCACATAAATAAACAAGGGAACAATCCCTCCTAGCACATCCACCATCATGGATCAAAGAACACCATGTGCTCCATCCTAGAACCTACAACAAAATCAAAGTATCCAACATCTTAAACATGAATGATTGCACCTCCTATTATATCATTGCCACTGAACATACATAGAAGCCATCCAAAGAGAAAGCCACCCAACTTGTCACATTAGAAAATCATTAAATCCTGTACCAACTAAAATGTCAAGCACAAAAACCTGATCCAAAGATAATCACATGTATTCGTAGTTATCAAAATATCCATAGCTAAAATAGAACCCATAGCAAGTGCCAACCCATCCAACTATCCATACCTCCAAAGGTATACTAAATGAATCTCATATCATCAACATATCCAATCTATAACCTACAATCACAAGCCTCAAGAGAAATACCTACCACATATATACCAAGAAGCTCCCACTACAAATGATAATGTCAAATCTATAACCAATCCACTCACAACATCTCAAAGAAGTGAATCCATGTAGTCTCAGGGACATCCACAACACAAGTACCAATAACCTACAAGAACAACTATCATAAAAAATCTCCAATAGTCTCCCAAGCTTTCCACAACCAATAGAGGAAAGAGATAAATGAATAACCATTTCATCTCTCACATGACATACATGAACACAAAATAGTGATCGCAATCTCTAACCAATCTCAAATCCAATGTAAGCAAAATTGAGCATCCAAGAATATAACCAAGACCAAAGAGAAACCATGCATATAAAAAACTTGTATCATGTCCTTCTACACACACCTCTAGATGTAAACTGTGCAAGTATGATCACCTCCATAAAACCCCAACAAGAAGCTTGAACAACACCCAAACCATACTGTATAACTAATCATGGATGTAAGCCTCTCACGAGAAGATCAAACTCATAAACCATTCCTAATCCAAGGAATATGCCCAATATAAAACCATCTCCCAAACTCAACCAGCATAACAACATATGCAAATGGAGATAACCAATGCTAAACCATCTCTCAAATGAATCCTCTAGAACTAACTCATGTACTATAGCTCAAGATCTATATCCATGAAAGACAACCATAAACATAATGCACCTGAGAGAAACAATGGGCTATACCTCTCAAGTAGAAAATTGTCAAGTAGACCAAGATTGGGGAATGAGAATGCTCATCAATATATCTAAGTCTCCAACCAAGACTCATCTAAGAACAATCTTCTCTCAAGTCCATATCAGGTGAATGCCCCTTAGACTTCCTATTGAAACCAAACAACTATTCCAACAAACACTTCTCTAAGCCAAGAGAAATCAACATCACCACCATCTCTAAGTATCCATGAGCACCTATAACCAATAAATCCATGCCAACTCCAAATGCAACATAGAAATGCCATGAAGTATCAAGCTTATGATCAATGTACTCAATACCAAGAAACTAAACAAAGATTAATGCCAACATTCCAACTATGGCCCCAAGAACATAAACATGAAAACATGATCTAAACATCTCAACCAAAGAGATAACATGCTCCATATGAAGATGCCATAACATGTCACAACTCTAAATGCATATCAAGAGTATACCATGACATAATAGTAAAACCATCCTAACACCAAGGATAACATGTCAAATGAAAGCATAAACCACACCTTTATCATAACCTCATTAGTCCTCAAGATGCAACCATCTCCACACAACATGAAGAAAACCATCTCCACACACCATGAAGATAACCAAGAACCCCATGAGTCCTCAATATCTAACCATCTTCACACACCATGAAGATAACAAGTGCACCATGCAAATGTCAAAGGTGCTTCTACAATAATAGGATCTAAGACAAACCTCCAACATCTACAAACACTCAATAAATATATCAATGCCAAAAAAAACTCCCACTCAATCATGGTACCAAGTCACCTATGGAATCATAAAATCCATCTCCTACATGAAGATCCTCCAAGTCTACACTCACACAACCAAAGTGTTAGTACCAAGTGAAACCAAGATCTCCAAACCAAGAAGATACAAACCAAACTAGGATCTAATCCTGCACCGTCACCCCATCACTGTCATAAGCTTCCACTAAATCATGTATCCAAGCTATCCATGACATCTTGATGAAAAACCAAATTTTAACCATGAGAATCAACCAAGGCATCAAACTGTTAAAGAACTCAGTGCACATCATGAGCTCCTTAAAAGAAACCAAATAACCATGATCCTCAACCAAGAAGATATATCACCATAACATAATTAAGGATCCAAGCCAATAAACATCAAGGATGTACCTGTCTATCTAATCATGTCATACTAAAATCCATGGCACGGTGATCACATCCCTGAACTGAGCATCTGACTCTTAATATGTCTAACCTATCAACATAAAATAGTCAACCACAATCCTCCACCATTACTATACCTAGTAACAACATCTCATCCCTTCTACATGAAGAAAAATCAACAAATCATGTGACTTAGGGCATAGACAACCCAAATCCAAGCTATCAATCTAAATATGCATCAATAGTGAAAGATCAATGGGCAAAGACAACCCATAACCAAGTCATAAATGCAACCTGTAAGTATAGACCACTTACAACACTACACAACTTGTAGACTGAACAAGTCATCATACATATCCAAATCAAATACTGATAACCATATCATCATGAGACCAATCTAAAATATGAACTAAGAATACAATGACATCAAATCTTAAATCTCCAAACACACAATGTTACCATAGTCAATATACACCATAAACTATTTAGATCAATATATCACCAAATAAACCATGCTAGACCTACACCAAATTTGAACCAATGTGTAGAGCTCTCTAAGAGCTTTTTGTTGACTACTTGAAGTCCAAAATTTGACTCCATATGCCCAAATTATGCCCTAACTTATGCTAAAAAAAAATAACATCTAACTTTTGGGCTCTTAAAACTTGACAAAATTTTAAAATCATTGAGCCAAACCTACACCAAGTTATAGTGCTCTGAATTAGTTTTCCAATGCCTATAAGAAGTTTGAAATCCTATATCCTGATCTTTTTACTGTTTTCACTACGATTTTTTTTTTTGTGATGAAAATTCTGACAGGATTAAATTTGACGGCCATCACAGGTTGAAACTAAAAAACTCTTTCATTTCCTTTGAACATGGCCAAACTAGGGCATATTATATATCAAAATTTATGGAAACATCGACTTGGATCCAATGGTGACGTCTGTTTTTACCCAGGAGGTCATTTCTACAAGCTACCCCCTAAAACCCTCATCTAAATGAAACATTCGAAAAACTATTTTGTCCAACAATTTCACATGCCCAAAATGTACCAACATCCCATCATAATAGTAAACCCAAAATCCTCACATCTATAATAAACAACTCATATATCTTACCATTTCTTTTATCCTCTCATGCATTCCCATGGATTTAATCTAGGGTTACAACAACACAACCATAGCTCTGATACCACTTGAAAGGAGGAAACTTGCAACAAAGAATATAACTGTTTCCACATAATTGATAATAGATCTGAAATAAATATGCAATTGAAATCCACATGCAAGAGAATAGACAACATACACACAAAAAGTGACACAAGATATACCTTGGGAAACCCTCATTAAGGAAAAAAAATCCAGCCTCCAAAAGCACCTATCACCATTTATTATTGAACAAAATCCCCATTACAATACAACCATAGAAGCCTTCAAAGTCATAGTCATACCCAAGCAATCCATGTGAACAAGCATGAATTCACACATCCCATGCCATGCTTCCAACTTTCACAAATGCTCCCTTGGCCAACTTGTCAAGCCTTGTCTCACTCAACTCTTTCATTTTTTGCCTTCTATCTTCTCACTTTCTCACACCAACAACTACCCTTGTTGCTGCTTATATAGTAGCAAGTCCCACAAAACCACCAAGTGGTATTACATAAACCATGTGCTACCTAACTCAGTGACCCCACATTTAATATTAGATATTTAATTCTTTTCCCCACTTAAATAATTACATGAAATATTATCACAATGTTACATTACAACTCATCAAGCATATCCCATGGGAATCTTTACATGTTGAACTTCCATCTAGGTACAAAATTACATAATAAAATAAAATAATACAATATAACAATATTATGCAATGTGTGGAGCACCCATTATCTCAATAGTGCCAACCTTGTTAGGAGTTGTAGAAGGCAGAAGGACCGACTATCCAAATAGCTTTTGGGGCAAGACCACTGAACTTCATTGTCCAATTGATCTCTCAACTATTCCTTGTAGAATAATTATTCTTACTACACTTTATCCTCTTTCCTCTATCCTATCAACTAGACCAATCACTTTTAGACCTTGTAGACTAGGTCACGAACTTCAGATCTAAATATCAAACCTTGGATCTCAGAATAAAACCTCAGTAATGAAGTTCTCTCCAACTTCACTATGCTCTTCTTATCCTCGCATATCAACTTGTTTCTCGTATATTCAATTCTTTATGCTTCATGCAATCATTCATACATGCATACATAACAAAGGAAAATGTCCTTCCTTTATACCGAATCCATAAAACAATTCCCTAAGTCAGCTATTACACCTTCTCATTTAATTATTATAGGACCTCATTAAGAACATGCTATATTTATTGATAACATCAATCAGTCTCTTGGTAACTTGAATAACTTTCTGTACATGTAATATTATTACAAGTGAGCTTATCCATGTCATTGCCAACATGTATTCTACATACCTTTAACCTTACTTCTCAGAATAACAACTTTGCTAAGAGATATAACAAGTTTACCATAACATGCTTTTGTAAACTCTATCTTAGAATAGTCTTCACCAAAACGTGTATAACCTATTCTAGAATTAATATCTTTTTCTCTCAAGGTTAGTCTCATATACTAGACACTTCATAGTATCTCCCTTTAACCTCACTAGTGAAAATACTCAATGATTTGTTCATACCAACTTGAGCTTTACTGTTGTTCTTCTGTTAGATACCACAAAAAAATGTTATGTTGACATCAATGACAAACATAGTCTTGAATGTAACATATCATCATGATAATGATCTAATCATGTTTCTACAATACCCCCCCATAGAATTATCATCAACATTCATGTTTCCAACAATCTCCCCTTTTGGCATTGATGGCAACATAGATGAAAAACATCTAGTTCTAAGAATACTAATTGTTAAAGACTATTATCCTTTCTTTTCAAATCCTCTTCATCAATCATTCTCCCCCATTGATATACCTTAATGTACTCTATATCAAACTAATTTTCATGTTGTAATCTCTCCTCTTTGACATCAATGTCAAAGGTTTTAGCAACCATCTATCTCTACAACAATTGTCTCTGACTTGCTCAAGTGTCCAAAGACACTGTTCAAAACAACATCCATCAAGAGTCCTAGAGGACTCTGTCCATCATGGATACTCCCCCATATAGGAAGCATCAATATTCAGTCTAGAAAAATAATAGTGCTTTGTATCACTGGACTAATGCATTCTTGCATCATCTACTTTGATGTAGGTAGGGGCATAATCCCTAGCATACCTCGCAAATACTCAAAAGTCTCTTTGTGTAGAGGCTTGGTGAAAATATTTTCAATCTTCTCTTTGGTGCTTACATACTCCAATCTGATTTTCTTTTCTATAACTTTCTCTCTCAACATGTGATATTTGATAGAAATGTGCTTAGTCTTATAATGCAACACTGAATTCTTAGACATATTCATTGTGCTTGTGTTATCACAATGTATGACAATAGGTTCACTAAATTCTATCCTTATATCCTTCAACACTTTCTTCATCCAAAAAAATTGATTACAATTTTTTGTTGCTACAACATATTCTACCTATGTTGTACTACATGGGATATAGTCCTTCTTCTTGCTTAACCAAGAGACCAATCTTCCTACAAGAAAGAAAGCTCCACCACTGGTGCTCTTTTTGTCATCCATACTGCCTGCCCAATCAACATCAATATAAGCATATAAAGTGAAATCATTAGATCTATCATACCAAAATCTGATCTCTAGTGTTCCCTTCAGATATCCAAATATCCTTTTAACCACTGCATAATGTGCTTCTCTAGGATCAACTTGAAATCTTGCAACAATTCCAACTGCATTTGCTATATTCGGCCTTGTGTGAGTCAAATATTGCAATTCTGCAATCATAGATTTGTACTTCTTCTGCTCAACAACAGGTGTCTCATGCTTTGTAAATAACTTGTGTCCAGTTATCATAGGTGTTCCAACTAGTTTACATGTTTCCAAACCAAACCTTTTCAATAGATCTTTCAAATACTTAGTCTAAGAAATAAAAATTCCTTCTTTATCTTGCAAAATCTTTAATCCTAGGAATTATTTCATCTTTCCTATCATACCCACTTCAAATTCCTTCTTCATTTCTTTTGCAAACTTGTCACTTTCATCATCATCTCTTCCAAATATGATATCATCAACAAATATTACCAAAATTATCAATCCATCATCTATTTCTTTCCATAATAGATTACTGTCTGCCATACCTTTGCTAAATCCAAGTTGTGTCAAATGCTTGTCCAACCTTGCATACCAAGTTTTGGATGCTTTTTTTAAGCCATACAATTCTTTCTTTAATCTGCATACCATGTCCTTGTTGTTTGTTAAAGGAAAACCTTTAGGTTGTTCTATGTATACCTCTTCTTCAAGTTCTCTATTCATAAATGCTAACTTGACGTCCATATGATACACTTTGAATTTCTTATGTGCTGCATAGGCTAAAATAACCTTATTGCTTCAATTCTTGCCACAGGAGCATAGGTATCATCATAGTCTATTCCTTCTTGCTATGAGTAACCTTTACATACCAATCTTGCTGTGAGTAACCTTTACATACCAATCTTGCTTTGTTCCTAACAACTTCATCTTGTTCATTCATCTTGTTCATGAATACCCATTTTGTTCCTATCACATTCTTGTCTGCTGGTCTAGGGACCAATTCTTATGTCTCATTCTTCACTATCTAATCCAATTCTTCTATCATAACTTGCTTCCAATAGTCATCTTTACATGCCTCATCTCCATTCTTTGGTTCTACTTGAGATATCAGACATAGTTCTTCATTGATTCTACTTCTTGTCATCACACCTTTATCTTTGCTCACGATGATCTACTCTAGTGGATGATTCTTTTCATATTCTTACCAGAAGTAGGAGATGTTATCTCAACTCTTAGCTCAGCTCTAGGTTCCAAACTTTGTTCCTACCTTTGCTTACCTTCATTCTGCAAATCATTGTTAGTCTCAAAGAATACTTCATTTGTCTATCAATTCTAGAATTATCCTTTTCTTCATCAATAATAGTTACCAAAGCTATCTCTTCTATTACTTCCTTTTCCTTAACCAATTCAAGCTCATTATCACAATCATTCAAGAATCTTTCCATACCAGCTTTAAATTCTTCATCTTCATCAGAAAGTGAACTCTTTCTACTTTTCCTTACTCTCTTAGGACATGTAGATGAAAAATGATCAAACTCATTACATGTCCAACAAGAAAAAAGTTCCATACCTTCTTTCTCTCTTTTCATAAGTAGATCAATACCTTCTTTGATCTCCATGTCTTCTTCATATCTAAATCTATCTTTACTACTGCCTCTATCTAGAAACTCAATACTCAATTCTATATACAATTTTGATCCCCTACCAAGAAGCTCCATCTTTTGGGTGTTGAAATTTCCTCCATTAGACTCAGGGCCATCTTTTTAGAAATAACTCACCACTGATCTCCTAAAATTGTTAAGTTTTATCTTCAAGGACCTAATGCTTTGATACCAATTGTTAGAAATAATAGTCCACCAAGATAACTAAGAGGTGGGGGGGGGGGGGATGAATCAGTTATCCAATTCAAACATTTATCAAACTTAATTAATCTTAACCATGCAACCAAAGTAAACAAAAACCATAACAATATGCACATACACAATTACACCAGATTTGTTAACTAGGGAAACCCTTGATTAGAGGGAAAACCCCAATGGGAATGATGCCCACAAAGATGTACTAATAGATATATTCCTTGTTAGAGGATGGACCTTGTTAGGAGTCTATAAACACATTCAGTACATAAGAGTCCATGTTAGGAGATTTTGAATCCCTATTAGGAGATTCCAACCCTGTTAGGAGTTGTGCAAGGCAGAAGGACCCACTATCCAAACAACTTACTGGACATGACCACTGAACTTCATTGTCTAACTGATCTCTCAGCTATTCCTTGCAGAATAATTGTTTGTACTATACTTTATCTTCTTTCCTCTATCTTTTCAACTAGACCAATCACTATCAGACCTTGTAGACTAGGTCACGAACCTCAGATCCAAATATCAAACCTCATATGTCAGAATAAAACCTCGATAATGAAGTTCTCTCCAACTTCACTCTACTCTGATCATCCTCACATATCAACTTTTTTCTCTTCTATTCCATTCTTTGTGCTTCATGTAATCAGTCATACATAACAAAGGAAAATGTCCTTCCTTTATACCATATCCATAAAACAATTCCCTGAGTCAGCTATTACACCTTCTCAATTAATTATTATAGGACCTCATTAAGAACACATTATACTTTTTAACATCGATCAGTCACTTTGTAACTTGAATAAATTTTTGTATATGTAATATTATGACAAGTGAGCTTATCTACATCATCGCCAACATGTCTTCTACATGCCTTTAACCTTGCTTCTCAGAATAACAACTCTACTAAGAGATATAATAAGTTTACTAGAACATGCTTTTGTAAACTTTATCTTAGAACAATCTTCACCAAAAATTGCATAACTTCTTTGAGACTTAATGTCTTTTTCTCTTGAGGTTAGCTACGTATACTAGACACTTAGTAGTATCTCCCTTTAACCTCACTAGTTAAAATAGTCAACAATGTGTCTGTACCAACTTGATCTTTACCGCTGTTCTTCTGTTAGATACCACATAAAATTGCTATGTTCACATAAATGAAAAACATGATCATGAATGTAACATATCATCATGATAATGATCTAATCATGTTTCTACAATACTCCCCCATAGAAGTATCATAAGCATTCATGCTTCCAATAATATACTGACCATAAAGCCTTGCAATATTCGAGAAGTCAAAATATATTGAATTAGAGACACATAAAGTGGGTGGAATATTTGCAAAATATTTCCTTTGTGTTAAAACATAAGAGTGGACACTCAAATAAAATTGTTGATGCTTTGAGTTGAAGAAGGAATTTGATGACATAAATGAGAGTTGAGGTATTTGATTTTGATGATTTGAAACATTTGTATGAAACTAGTCTTGATTTTGTAGAACCTTGGAAGTCTTGTAAGAATCAATTGATAAAGGAGTAAGATAAGTAGATTGACTATTTCATTTAGGAAGACATGTTGTTCAAAGGAATTCAGTTGTGCATATGTAGAGGATCTATGAGAGATAACATCATGAAGGAGAAACATAGTGGAGGACTAGTTGGACAATTTAGGATTGAAAAAATAGTGAAGTTGTTTTATGATAGGTATTATTGACCTCAGATTTATAGGGATGTGCAGAAACTAGTTTGAAGTTGCAGAATTTGTCAAATAGCAAAAGGAACTATTCATAATTTGGGATTGTATTCACCATTGCTTGTACCAAATAAACCTTGGGAAGATATAGATGTGGATTTGTTCTTGATTTTATTAGAAATCTGAGAGGTAATGATTCTATTATTGTAGTGGTTGACATATTTTTTAAATAGCTCATTTCATACCTTGTAAGAAGACATATGATGCAATATATGTGGCTGAATTGTTCTTTATAGAGGTGGTGGGATTGCATGGTCTATCTAAATCTATTATTTGAGATAGAGATACTAAGTTCACTGGTTACTTCTGGAGAACACTTTGGAAGAAATTGGATACAGAGCTGAAATTTAGTTCTACATTTTATCTACAAATAGATAGAAAAATTGAAGTTGTGAATAGAAGTCTAGGTAACTCGTTACGATGTTTAGTTAGAGATAAGCCTGCTAATTGGGATTTGATTTTAGCACAAGCATAGTTCACATATAATAATTATGTGAATAGAAGTACCAAGAAAACACCTTTTGAGATTGTTAATGGATTAGATCCTAAAGGGACAATTGATTTAAGAGATTTGAATATGGAAATGAAGAGAAGTGCTGAAGCAAAAGAATTTTCAGATTTCATGAAGACTCTACCTGAGGAAGTAAAGAACCTGAAGATTAGTAATCTTGAGCATAAGAAAAGGGTAGATAAAGGAAGGAGACCTAAATATTTTGAGGTTGGTGATGAAGTTATGGTTTATTTAAGAAAAAATTTAGAAGTTTAGGTAACTTGTTAAGATGTTTAGTTAGAGATAAGCCTGCTAATTGGGGATTTAATTTTGGCACAAGAAAAGTTCGCATATAATAGTTATGTGAATAGAAGTACCAAGAAGACACCTTTTGAGATTGGTAATGGATTGAGTCCTAAAGGGACTACTGAGTTAATAGATTTGAATATGGAAATGAAGAGAAGTGTTGAAGCGAAAGAATTTGTGGATTTCATGAAGACTGTACTTGAGGAAGTAAAGAAGAATATGAAGAATAGTAAATCTTGACTGCAAGCAGAGGGTAGATAAAGGAAGGATACCTAAATGTTTTGAGGTTGGTGATGAAGTTATGGTTTATTTAAAGAAGAAATTTTTTCTAGTTGGTACCTATAGTAACCTAAAGATAAAGAAGTTTGGTTTGTGTACAATCCTAAGGAAGTTTGATAGTAGAAATGATTTTGAATTTGGAATACTCGAAGATGTGGATATTTCAACAATATTCAATCTTGAAGATATTATTTAGTACTTTGTATTAGAAGAGGAATTAAAAGATAACCTAGATTATTTGAAGAGGAAGACAAACAAAACTGAGAGGGTTTTGGATAGAAGAGTAAGTAAGAGTACTAGAGGAAAATACTACATGGAGTATCTAGTTTGGTGAAAGGATGAACAACCTAAAGATAGTTCATGGTTAACACAAGATAAGTTGGATCTTTATGATATAGATCAGAATATCAAGGCTTCTTGATGTGGATATTAGTTATTTACTTACCCCAGGTCTCTAATGTAGGAGCATCTTAGGTTAATGAGAAATTTTGCATCAACCAATTTGTTTGCTTTGTTCTCTATACTAGTCTATTGTTTGTGGAGTATTCATTACTTTTGGTTTGAAGTTGAGTGTGATTGACATCATGTTCAGGACCTATTTTAGATCCTTATCCTAAGAGAGCATAAGTTCATGTGTTGTGTGCTTTGAGTTATGGAGCATTTTCTTTGGACATTGTTTCCTGTGATTTCATCCAACATGGCATGTTATTTATTTTGGCATGGTTTCTTATGATAAAATGGTGTCTTGTGTGGTTGGGAGCTGACTCCTTGATCATGTTTGGACCTACCTTTAAGAATTTGTGAACAATTGATGCTCATTGCTTAAGTTTTGGTTTACACCTCCAAGGAAAGACCTATATTATAATTAAATATTTGATTGGTCACCTTGTGGTCTAGCTGGCTATATAAGAACTTGGATTTGATGTAGGAAAGTAGCAACATGAAGTTAACTAATAGAAGAGAAAGTCTAAAGATTGTGAGTTTCAAGCTTTGACATTTTGATTTCATTATGGTGGCAACCCAAAAGACCTTACAATTGGACATGCTAGTTACTAGTTGATGGCATATTTTATCATTAGTAAATCTATGAGTTATAGTGTCTTTGCTGCAATTTTGTGTCTTCTTCCATGTGTACTCTTGTCAAGCTATTGGGTGATTGGATCTAATCTCTGATTGGTTTCCTTTCCATATCATCATTGCATCAAACCTACTCTTCATATTAGTCCAAAAGTGAGGTGAAAAACATATTTTGACATCTAATTATATGGAATTTATTTCCATGGGCAAGGATAACATTTGGGGAGCAAGCTCATTTTTATAAGTGAGGAGATTGGTGTTGGACTAACCGCCAATATTTTGTTTCAAGATTCATGACACGGCTTAACTACCTCCTATGTTTTATAAGTCTAGTTGTATTAGGCATTGACAAGTTGAAATTTTGGTGCAATGAAAATCCTAGCTTGTAGCAAGTGGTATCAAAGTTTTGGTTATAGGTTTGAATCTTCTTGGATAACATTGATGAGGGGATTGTTGGACTAACCACCAAAATTTCCTCTTGGGATTCATTGCATGGACTAACTGCCTCATGCATTTTATAAGTGTAGTGGTTGCATTAAGCATTGACATGTTGATCTTTCGGTGCAACAACAAGCCTAGTTTGTGACAATCAGTTCTAGAAGCACATATTCAAACTATGATGAAAAAAATCAACATATGGTAATTAATCAATTTTTTTTGTTACATCTTGACTTTTTATTGCATTACTAATTCAATAAATTTAATGATACCATTGGTCAATTATCTTATGAGTGTTTGATTTATGAATGTGTAAGATCCCTAACCTTAATCTCTCACAAATTTCATTTATTAATCGCATTATCAAATTTATGATCAAGCAATCATTTTGTAATTAATAATTAATTAAATATAATTTAGAGCTCTAATAATTATCAAAGTAAAAGTAAATAAACACGTGATAAACATATTAAAATTACATATTTAGGATGGAATAATGACCAAAGAACCCTTTTGCCCAACCTTGAAGAAATTTATGCTTCCCCAAAGTTCTTCACATAGTTTGGAGAACCATAACCCTACATGAATAGTCTAGTGACTTTGAGAAAATGGCATGATAGAAACCTTGGAGCGACTTGATACATCTACATGCATATAGGATAAATGATAGTTTTGGATACATAGGTTATGTTTATGAGTTAGTTTTGATTGTGGGGTAATTTTTATAAAATGTGATAGTGGAAGTAGTATCTATCTGGCTATAAATTTCATACATCATGTCCATACTAAGCATACAATTATATAGTATAACTTCCTTCTCAAAGTTATGTTGAGTAGTGAATTAAAGATTAAGAAGGTTAGCCATAATTAGTTTGTCTACTATTAAACCAACCAACTATAGCAATGTGGTAGATGCTTGTAAAAGGTAGTTTGGAAGCATAGATTGTGTCTAAGAGATAGTTTGGATACACATATTGTGTTTAGGAGATAGTTTTTTTTGTAGGTCAATTTTGATTGTCAAAGAGATACCTATTTGGATAAAAAATTCAAATATCACATCCATATTATGCATATTATTATTTAGTGTCAATTTTTTCTTGAGTTGTTAAATAGTAAATTCAAGATTAAGAATGTTGATAACAAGAATAATGTTGCAAATTCACTTGCAAAACTAGCGAACATGATTAAGTTATTTTGGTGCAAGGAAGTTATGGTTCTTGTATCCTATACTTGATTCATTTTATATATCAAGTTAATGCTATTGAAATATATAATATCAAGTGTGAGCATGATAGAATAAAACAATATTATTCATTCATATCCTGCACACTTTATAGATTTCAAACATATTGGGAATAAGTACATGGATACTTGGAAGTGATTGGGTAACTTATGTCTAATTATTTCCATATACCATGCTCATTTTTATCATATAACTATTTAGAAGCACTTTTTTCTTGAGCAGTATTGATGATAATGTTGTGACTAAGAAGGTTAAAACATAGAATAGTGGCATAGATTCACTTGCACAACCAATAAACATCAATAAATTTTCCAATGTAGGAGGTTAATATTGTTCTATATTTTACTTAATGTTCCTATATTTACTTTTCTTTTATTATGGGTCAAAAAATGTTTAATGTGGCCCCAAAATCATTTACAAAATATTTTAGAGTGATTTAGAACCTATAGAGGAACAAATACGACAATACTAACCATAAAATAATAATAATCACACAATCAAAAAACTATCAATAGCCTACAAAGAATAACAAGTCGATACTTAAGTTATACCAATAGTAGGTCGAAACCCCTTACAAAATTATGGAGGGTATTAAAAGGCTTCCTTAATCATGACCAAGAAACCATGGGTTTTCCTTGATCCCTTAACCTAAACATGGGGTATAATAAGGCTTCCGTAATTTTTCTAATGCACCAGTACCTATCCCATCTCATCTTTCTCCACCTCAAAAGAAGAAGCATACATCTTGATGGGGTAACTGAAGGAGGGAACCAATTGGTATATAAAAGTATCCGTAATTTTTTCATACCCCAAGTGTCCATGTCAAATAGAGATGTGTCAACCTATAAGGGAGATAAGAGAGAAGAGACCAGAGGAGTAACATAATGTTCCCATACAAAGAGATAAGCTACAAAAATAACAAAGAACCTCTTTTTAAAAAATCACATTTTTTTTCTTCCAAATCAACAAAAGAAACCCTTAACCAAAATTGCAAATGCAAATCTAGCCTGGATGAAGTCAAGGAGATTAGATTGAGACAAAAGAGAGAAATCAAAAAGAAAATCTATATAAAAATAATAATGAATCTTTACCCCAATCTACAAGACTATTGGAGACCTCAATACTCTAACAAAAGTAAGAAACAAAGCTAATTTCAAGGTTTCCTTCAACAATAAAATTGTACAAGGTGAAGATCAAAATAGGGAAGAGGATCCAATATGGGAAGCAAAATTGAATACAACCCCCTCAATAAAAGAACCCTCCAAGAATCACAATCCATCCTCCACAAGATTGTTAGAGTAATAAGGTATTTTCTTATTAATTAAATTAAATTTTTATTTAATTATTAAGTCACTTATTATCTTTAGTTTACTTATGCTAAACTTTAGCCATATAGAAATTAATTATTTTATTAATTGTTATAATGCAACTAGGTTAATAACTTTTTAGGGCTTTGATCTCCTTTTGTATAGATTGGTCTCTCTTTGTAATTCAACTCATTCAATACAATTTCAATTCATCTTTTGCACATCAAGAATGTCTCATCTTTTGTGGATCTCTAAATTCAAGCTTCCATAGCTTTGCTTCTCTCATTTTGTAATAGGTGTTTGCATGTGAGTGATTCTTGAGAGCTGTAGGTTGAGCTTTCCTAACCTTCAACATGGTACCAGAGCTTCAAACTTTCATGCCCTTGTTCTCTTCAAGAGAGGTATGGCCTTGTTTTCTCAAAAATAAATCTAGAGGATTTTTTAATTAGATCTGGGGGAGGGGGGACTTTTTTTTGTCACTTTGAGCCCAAATAAACATTGCCATTGAGATTAGAGCACCCAAAAACCTCCATTTCCATATAAGGTGCATCCAATTTGGACACAGTTGCAAAATGAGGCAAAAAAAAGTTGCCCCTAGATCTAACATGTTTCTCAAGGTGGCGATTAATTTTTTAATACAAAAATATATATTATGAGGAAAAAATCTTTACAAAAGGTACGCTAGTTTTATTGAGTTTGTTTTAAACAAATTTAATAAAAAAAAAAAACATGTGAAACCTTTTAAAAAGGTGTTGGTTTTTTTATAATAAAAAAATAAAGTGCATGAGAGAAAAGGTACTCGCGCATGTCAGCCAAATACTGAAGCATGTTAGCATAGGTACAGGTTGCTGACATCATTTTTTTGAGCCAAAATTCGATGGCCATCCAACCATCATGTATTTGATTTCTTTTTTCCTAAAAAGTTGTTGATGTTTTGTGGTCGTATCTTGGGCGCAGGGAGGTATTTTTTGACAAATCATATACCGTCATAAATCTCTTTCCAAGCCCATCATGATGGTTTAGTTTTGGTTTTCTTGTTTTTATATTTTGTTGCATGTTTATGCAGTCAAATCCATAGGTTATATTTTGCACTCCATAGGACATATCTTAAGCATCCAGACTCTATTTTTTGAAAAATTCATATTGTTGATGCTGGTATTTTTTCTAGATTCTACTCTAGGTACGTTCTATTCATTTTTTTGCATTTTTGCACTTTGGTGGATATCTTCATTGTTTTAGGTCCAATTATCATTTACATTACATGGGATGACTCATCTTGAGCTATACTTTTTATTATATCAGCCTTATGTCTCTTCTGATGTCTATTGACATCTTTTGTAACATTCCTTTTGCAAACAAATGAAGATAAAGTGTCACTCTACTGCATTTTAGGATCTTTCACATCTTTATGGCTTGTTGTACTCATACTACAATATAAAGTGCCACGGGGGGTTTCATGTTGGCCATTTTTGTCATTTTCCTTTGTCAAGTAAGTGTTTCTTCCATGACATTAGTCTCATGATGTGTCGATGATACATGCCTTTATAGGTGTTTTTACTTCCTCTACACTCTTGATGTTCTTGGTTCTTCATTCTATAGGAGTTTATGCATTTAGTTCCAATATACCTGTCTTACCTCTCAGCATTATAGGGGGTTCTATTGGTTCTAATTATTTCTTGGTTCGATGGAGTGAGCTATGTAATTAGTACTTGTTCCTATGTACTAGACGAATGTGTTGCTTGGGTATCAATGCATTTTGGTAAGATGGATCATTTACCATATGGACACATTTTGATTCCTAGTTTTTGGAGGCCATGAACATGCCTTCTATATTTGATTGATAATCTCTTTAGACTTAGTCTTCTATGTCGTTCATGTTCTATTTAGTGGAGGTTCTTCAAATCAACATTTTGACAATGGCTGCAACTTATGCTTTAGTGGTATTCTTCATGATCATCTCATTGTTCCTATCGTGTGGGACATTATCTAGGTTGGAGGCATTTGCATTCCTTTACTAGTCTTTCAACATTCTTTCCATATCTTCTTAGATTAGATTTTTTTCCCATGTGGTTTTATCTTTATCTACACATTATAGAGATTCAGTTGTGATTAGGTACCTCATCAGGCCTTGTTGTCAAGATCCAAATTTACTTCTAGTAGTAGTTTCTAGGTTTTTAGCTACTTCCTAAGTTAAT
Organism: Cupressus sempervirens; assembly: GCA_028749045.1. Taxonomy (NCBI): domain Eukaryota; kingdom Viridiplantae; phylum Streptophyta; class Pinopsida; order Cupressales; family Cupressaceae; genus Cupressus; species Cupressus sempervirens. The sequence goes on along the minus strand of CM053789.1, from coordinate 693,520,679 downwards.
TTTAAGTGGGGTGTTAGAGTAATAAGGTATTGTCTTATTAATTAAATTAGTTTGATTTAATTATTAAGTCACTTATTATCTCTGGTTTACTTAAGATAAACTTTAGGCATATAATAATTAATTCTTTTATTAATTATCATAATGAAACCTAGGTTAGTCACCTTTAGGGTTTTGATCTCCTTTTATAAGGATTGATCTCTCTTTATAATTTAATTCATTCACTACAATTACAATTTATCTTTTGCATGTCAAGAATGTTTCATCTTTTGTGGATCTTTGAATTCAAGTCTCCATAGCTTTGCTTCTCTCTTTTTGTGATAGGTGTTTGCATGCAAGTGATTCTTGGGAGCTATGGGCTGAGCTTTCCTCAACTTCAACAAGTAAAAATAGTAGCCTCCCTTTTATTAGATAAATAATGACACATAAAATCTAGAAACATCAAAATCATTAGCCACACCATAGAGGTAAGCATTTGTAGAGCCAAAAAATCCCTTGAAACATTAAACATCAAGAACTACTAGAATAAAAGAGAACATTGTATTGCCCCGCCAGGGAACCCAAAAGGAATTAATCTAAAGTTTCACTAAGTTTTTCAAACATTTAAAAAAAAATAAAAAATAATGTAAACAAAAACATACAATATAGTAGAAGCAATATAACAAGAGATAAAATAATAGCGGAAACATTAACTCACATACATAACAACCATCATTAATATATTACATCTCTTAGGGTCTTGTGATGTTGAATCACATTTAAGTTTAATTAATACTAAAACCAATATAACATATCCATATTAAAGAATGACTACAAGGTCAAATTCCATTTAAACAATATACAATTACAGGATGCCACTAAGCAATAAATAGAATGCACAATCATCCACTGTACAAGTCACAAGGTATGAGTAGTTGAAATAATATACACCAGGAAATAGATTACATCATCTTGTAAGATTTTTGAAATCAAATAGAATACACTTAGAGTATAACCATCCATCATAAAAATACAAGATCATATAAAAAAGAACATCTGCACAAACACATCCAGCAACAACATCCAATAGTTAGACCTCAATGGTATAAGAAAATACGCTACCACCTGACCTCATGGAACCTAAATGGCCCACTCCCACCATGTTGAGGAGATAAACTCAAGTCCCAAATGGATAACAAACTCAAAAGTCAAAACCAACATCTACATTTAAGGAATCACCTGAAAGCAAACTATCTCAGATGGTACCAAGACACAAGTATCAACAATCCCATAGGCAACATAGACATGTAAGAAATCTACTATGCAAGTGGGCAAGTGTCATTACATGAGCCAACTCTAAGGTTACTTGTTAGTCTTTTAATACTCTGACCCCCTAGTGTCTCTAAGTGGTGTTAGTATCCTTTCGTACATACAAGGCATACTAGCAAGTCAGCTCTAAACTTACCCTGGTAATCTTTTAATACTCTAACCCCCTAGTGACTTTTTGTGGTACCGATATCTTATTAATTCACTTTAAACCCATTTAATGAAATTTTATCCCTTATTAAAATAGCCTACAATGGTTACCAGTCAACCTCTTTAGGGCCTCAACCTCCATTGCAAGCCACTTCCCAACATGACATACAAAAAACCTACACTAAGCTTAGCAAAAGAAAAAGATCTCAAATGACAATAAACCACACATTAGTTCTTAAACAAGCAATTGAAAAGTACTAAAATATTATTGATTATAATCATAGATTTCACCAATATGACCATCTTAATAAGACTGATCCCAAGTCAAGTAAACATAAATTAAATTCATGCCATAATATGGCATCACCAAGAACAAATCACATAATCACCTTAGTCCTATGCAAGCAACTAGGAAGCAATTCAAAGATAACTGATTGAAGACTCAAAAGGTTATATTAGAAAAGACACATCATCCATCTCAGTTCTACACAAGAACTAGAAAGTACTATCAACCATCTGAACAAATTCATCATAGAACACACATGACACATCACCATGGTTAGACATCAAATATCATATACAAAATATCATCATGACATCACATAACAAAACTCCCAAGCCTTTGGTAAACATCCTAACTAGCCAAAGCTAAGTCAACCCTGAAACCCATAACACTAAACCACACATCATAAAGAGTACATACAAAATTCATTATCATAATTCATTAGGTTTGACATAAACATTCAATTTTCACGTATAGGTTTTCAAGTTTTCATTTTTGTTTTCGAGCACAAGATTCAATGTTCAAAACTAGGATTTCAGTTTTCATTTTCATTTTCAAATATTACAGTTCATAATGTTTTCGAGTCCACATGAGTCTCAACACTTAACAAATCATAAAAAAGTAGTTTAAACATTGTTTCATAGTTCAATTCATTATCAAAACATAAGAGTTCAGTAAACAAACACATTACAGTTTTCATCTTTTCAAAGTATGATAACAACTAAGGTTTTCAAAACACAAAGATTCAATAACAACCAATGTTTTAGTTTTCATTTCCAAGTATAGTAGTTGATAATATTTTTTATTTCAATTAGGGTTTCAATTTCCATTTCTCTAGTTGCTAGATTCACTAAAGTTTTCGAGTTCACTAAAATCCCAGACGATTCAACAATTCATATACAAGTTATTTAAATATTGTTTCATAGTTCTATTTGGTTTTGAAAACACACAGTTTGAGTTTACAGTAAGGTTCAAGTTTTCATTTCGATGTAAGTTTTCGATTTCATAAAGTTTATAAAACCCCCCTTACAACTTAACCCATATTAAATTTTAAATTTGATCACCCAATTACCACTAACTCACAACATTATCGTCTTTATTACGATCATATATTAAATAATAATTATTAAATAATTAACTAGTAATTATTTAAAATTTTAAATAATAAAATGAATTACATTAACTAGTTTCCTTCTAATGCCCTATTAACAAATTAATAATTAAATAAATAAATTTAATTGTTAATAACATAACCTTCTAAAGAAAAATATTTAATAAATTAAAATACTTTAATAATTAAAGAAAAATTATTAATAAAATAAATTACTAATAAATTTTAATTAAATTAAAATTTTAAATAATAAATACGATGTGTTTTAAGGCCCATCGACATGCCATTGCAAAGGTTGTCACCGTAGCAGGCCTTGCTATAGCTACAACAAGACTGCTACGATAGTCCCCATGCGCCGTTGGGTAGAGAGAAAAGAGCGGGTGGGGGGTTGGTGGCCCTGCCCACCAAAATAAATAAATAAATATTTTAATATTTTTTTTGTTTTTGTTTTATATAAACAAAACAAACATGCCCCTCCCCCCCACCCCAAAATTTTTTATATAATTTTTTTATTTATAAAAATGTGATCATAAACTTTGATAGAGAAACCCAAAAAAAAATTCAAAATTACACTCTAGAATTTGATTTTTAATCCAAAACCCATCTATTTAAAATCTAAATGAATGAGGGTTTCAAAAACTCCATTCCTCAAGCACAGATAACTTCGATACGAATATAAATTAAGATTCGCAACAGCGTTTCATCAATGATATCAACAAATCTACTAATATATGAGAACAAATCTATTTAAACACGAAGTAGATAGAAGATTGGAAAATAGAAATCTTATTATGTAAATCAAACATAAGATTCTACCTGAATCTAATGCTAACACACAAACACGAAATCGCACGAAGAACACAAGAAAACCCCTTTCTTCTGAAAAATTATTTGAAAATCACTTCTCCAAATCCTGATAATTGCAAAATGAGCTCTAGATCTCTGATAAAGAGTTCTCCCTTAAATTTGGGGCTTCGATTGTGCAATCACATGAGAAGACTTGTAGAAGACTCGTTGATCTTTATCTTTTATTATATTATTATATTTTAAATATTCATGCACACTTTTTGGCAATTTAAAATATCTTTATTAAATTAATTTTCTTTCTCTGTTTAATTAATTTATTATATTTTAATTTCATGCATAAGCTTTATGCAATTTAATTAAAATAAACTTTATTAAATTTATGTTTTCTCTCTCTAGTTAATTACGAGACATTTTAATAATATATATTTATTGATTCAACTAATAATATTATTTATAGTTTATTATTTAAATAAAATTCCTAAATAATAATTATTAAATTAAATAAATATAAATACGCCAAAATTAGAACTTTAGTAAAATCTTTTAAATTCAATTCTTTTATTTAATTAATTTTTCAATTAATTAAATATAATTAAATATCAGCTTTCTTTATAATTTTTTTATTAAATTAAATCATTAAATTATCTTTTAATATGATTTAATTAAAACATAAAATCATCACAAGGCCACAAAACCAAATACGATAATACAACTGAAGACAAAGGACAATGTCAAACTCTAGGGTCAAAGTCACAAATTCATATCACATAACAAATTCAGACAGGTAAACAACTCAGATACTTATCCTACTTTCTAGGACAATTGGCTTAGGTTAGGATTTGGACTCAAGAGTTATCTCCCCCCTTATACCATTGAGATACTGCAATAGCGCACACTTATCTTGGCAATTCAGGGAAGTCGATACCTGGTACTTGCAATCTACATAAAATCTAGGGTAAACTTTAAGAAACCCCCTCCAGAAAAAGATATAAATTATTGGCGAATCTTTCATTATTTTGAAAAACCAAATTATTTTTATCGATGAATCTCTCAATTATTTTATTTTAAATATTATTTACATTGACGATTATTTTGGAATCACAATTTTTGAGTAGAAAATATTAGCGAATCTCAATAATAATTGAAAGTTTGCTAATCATCATGGAATATTACAAATCAAAATTGAACATGTTTTATCTCATGGAAATTATGAAGATAATTACAATATATTTTAAATCATCAGTGAAAACTAAATATTGGTAATATATCCCTAAAGTAACTAATAATTATGATAACTCTTGGTGAATTAATTTTAATTTATTTGATAATTTATAATATTTAGGTGAATCAAATCTAATCATGTATCAAATATTGTGGCAAATCTCTGAGTTTAATTTTTTTAATTAAATAAATTATTGAGTGATTTTAAATATTTTAGAACTAAATTTAATAAAAATGTGGTGATTCAGGTTGCATTAAACCTAAAATTATTAGCCAAATTACTAGCAATTTTTTTCTAAAATTCAAAAAATTATGAATAGTCACCACTACAAACACCCTAATAAAATTCACACATGTGTATACACATATATTCTAAACTAAATAGGCAATGGTAGGGAGTAATACATCATGTAGATCCCAACTAGCAGATGACTACCACTCCCTCCCTCAACCACATTAGGAATGTCAATCATAAAGTAAAACATATATGTACACCATACACATGCAAGTATGGGGTACCTATACATAAAAATGCATATAAATCATTCATCTAACTAACATCATGCAATAACATAAATCACTAAATGAACATATATATCATCATTGAAATAATCCTTAAATAACTAAATAACTCATCACATAAATCAATTGAGTATTAAATAACATCTAATCAATCTGATAACCAAGTACTGATAATCATAAACATAAACATAAAACAAGCCTAAAAGAATCTGACAATACAATCATAAAAGTCAAGTAGGGGTAGGCATTATAAACATGACAAGTAGATGGAGTAGAAAAATAAGTTGAGTCTTAGGAAACAACACTTCCAAGGTATCCATAATAGAGGATACCCCCAAGGACATCTTTATAGACCAATCAAAAGATAAGGGAAAAAAGCTCATCACACAGTCTAGTGATGAGAAATCTCTAGTTAAAAATTGTGAACTCAAACACAAACTACTACACAAAACTATGGAACCAAGGTCATAAGAAATAAGATAGTAAAAAAATTCCTCCCTAAACAATGGTCAATCTCCTACCACTACAAAAAAATTCAACCAATAGTAAAGGAAAATGAGGGGCTAAAGAAATTATTAAAAAAAGCCACAAAATTATATAGAAAGAGCTTAGATCCCAAGAGAAAGACAACATAATATGATGCAGGAGCATCCTAGGGTAGTTAGCAACCATGCATGTTTGAGGTATTTTGTATTTGGATTTGGGGACTCGGTCACCAAAGGAGTGGTACTCAATGATGCTTATGGGAACTCGACATACACTGGGAGCTTGACATATACTGCATGGCTCAATTATGCTTGGTTGAAATATTCATTACCAAGTACCTCAGTCAATAAAGGGGCTTGATTGATGGAGGACTTGACACATATTAGAGCTCAACAATATTTATGTGAACTTTATTATGCTTGGTAGATTTGTTGATGCCCAATAGTGGTTTCTTGATGCTTGGTCATGTCTTGGTTCTGACTTTGCCCGATTTGTCTGTGTTCGATTTCTAGTTTGAGCTAACCTTAGCATTTAATTTGGTTGTTTGTATTTAATTTTGTTGTAAGCTGACTTGTGGCTTAAATGTTCATTTAATGCAAGGGTTTATTTAATTTGTAACATACTAGGCCATTCTATGGCTTAGTTGGGTATAAGTAGGGAGTCTTGTGGAGTCTTTAGTCATAATCATCCATCTTGGAGAAGAGGATGTGGAAGAGGAGAAAACTTCGAAGAGATAGTATCTATAGTTGGGAAACAAGTGGATTGCTTGGTGGGCTTGTGAGCACAAGTTTAGATATTCCTTGAAGGTTTCTACTAGAGTGTAGTTCTAAACTAGATAAGGGGTTTGGGGTTCGATCTTGAGGGATCTTGTAGTACTATTATTTTAATTGTTATTGTATTTGGCCATAAAATAAAAGGCCTTACACCTAGGCACATTGCATGTAAATAGTTATTTTATGAATAAAGTATTGTGAAACAGTATCTGATCTTGTATCTTGTGTTGTGTTTCCACTATGTGGTTAATGTTGGACATTCATTTTGTACGAGGTCAACGATAGGAATCCATTGCGTAATTCCTCTCTTGAAAAGAAAATCTTTTTAAGGACCCACTCCAAGGTTCAGTATTTGTCTTGCAACATACCAAAATCCGCTCAGTAGAAGATAAATGTGAGTGTTCACAAGAAGGCCTTTGCTGGTTCTAAAAACTCTTTTATCTTGGAATTGAAGTAAAATCTGTTCGTTGTCTCAAAATATCACACCAAAAGAACAATATTTTTGTATTTTTTGTTTTTCAACGAATGCAACTCTAACAATGTAGCTACTATGAGGTCTTATTCTAACAAGGGGTTAGCAAAGAAAATAACAAAATTGAAAGAAAAATAACATGAAATCAAATGACTTGAAATTGAAATTCCTAAATGGACATAAGCTACAGGACACAACACGCTACAAGTTAAACCTTCGAAGAGATTGGTAGGAAACCAATGAAAATAGGAGCAACACTTCCTAGAATCCACTGATGCAATCGTCGGTGAGAATCTTTAAAAAATTGAATGACATTTCAATCTTCATCAAATCACAAGGCCATAGAAAGTGCGCTCATGCGAGACAAAAAGCTATGTAGACACAATCGGGTGATCTCTTCTCAAGCTCATTACGTCAGCGAAATTCATATATTTGTAGCAAACACCAGAACTAAAAGATCACACATCTAGAAACAAGGCAATAAACCTTTGGCTTAATCGCAATCTCATGAATAAAATCCACAAAACAATGATACATTCAGGCAAGAATAACTACACTCCGAATGCTAGCACCAAAAGCATAACTTTATTGCATAATAATGGCAGCCCTTTTTTACATTTTACAATGGGGTATTTATAATAAATCATCTCCTCAATTTGTGTTGAGAGTGAGAGATATCTTGATGCAATAAAATACTTTTAAAACATTTAAACAAACTAAATATATACAAACTAACAATCTAACTGGTGCTTAGAGGGACTCCATCCATATTTTATTCATTAATTGGATGCATGAGTCCTTTACATGTCAAAAAATAGAGAAAGCATGAGAGAGAAAGTAGGAGGAAGCCATCAGTCAAGGTGGAAGTGCATGGAGTCACCAAAAATAGAAGCTGCCCCTTCACTAGACATGTGTCGGAGTTAACTTGTCATCAAAATGCGCTCCCGATGCATGGAAAGTGCTATTTTTGGAACTGGCAGTCAACTGTCGATGCACCTTTGTACCTACAAAGCTCAAAAATGTGGAGCTATAGACTTGCGTACTTTCAAAGCTAAAAAATGTAGAACTACATACCTGTAGAGCTCAAAAATGTGGAGTTGCGGACCTGTATACCTGCAGAGCTACGCACCTTGATAGCTCAAATCACGAAAAAATTAAAGTTGTTAATTTTGAAAACAGTTTCTGGGTTTTTCTCAAATGGGGTTTTAGATCACTTTTTGTATATATTCTTTGCCCATTTTTTATGATTTATACCCTCTTTATAGCCAATCACTTTCATAAACTTGAACTCCTTCTGCTTCTTTGATCTAAAATCCTAAGGCACCTGTGTTGAATCTTGCCATTAATAGCTGCATAAGATGAAGAATTTGTTCCACTTCATATGTCCAACCTCTGTATCTTTGACCTTTTTCTTCTCTCCAACTGCCCTATCCTTCCCGGCTAGAAACCAAGTGATCCAAATGATCAAATGTTTGAAACTTTTTCATATTTTTTTTGCAAATTTTTCTAGGCATTTTTAAATGACTTTTTTGGAGGTCTTTTGCTCAAAATTTCAAGTTGAAACTTTCATCGGTCCCTAAAATTAGGCAGCCAAAGGCTCACCATTTTAGGGACTGAAATTAGATCTTTAGTTCTTCTTTCCAACGGTGTAAGCAGTTCTGAATTTTGAGCTTTGAGTGAAAAGTTATGACCCCGACAAGTTAAGGATACCTTTTTTACCTATAAAAAGAAGCAAACATTAGTCTAGAGAGATGAAAATTCTTAATTAAGACACACCCTAATGATACTGGAATAAAAACTACTAAAAACTAGTTGTGTGGCGTATTCTGGCATGCATGACACGTTTGAAGCGTGCGCGTTGCATGCTTTGGTGTGCACATGTTTGAAATGCATGTAGAGTGGGCAGTGTGCGTAGGTGAGCATTTGATGCATTATGGCACACATGGCCCTTTTTGGCGTGCGTGGGGCCTTTTGGTGCGCACGGCCCTTTGGCATGCACATGTTGCCATTGGTGGCGTGTGCAGCACTCGAGTGCGCTCGGCGTTTGGCGCACATGGTGCTAGGGCACGTGCACTGCCCTTGGTGGGGTGCGCGAGGCCTTTGGTGAGCGTCACTTTGGTGCGCGGTGGCGCACGCGGCACCTTTTGTGGCACTTTTTTTTTCATTTTTTTTTTTTTTTTTTTTTTGACTCTAAAATTCTAACTTCTAACCAAATTTTCTTCTCCCAACTCCCGAACTATGAGTTCAAGAGTCGAAAAAAGTAGGGGGTCTCCATTCCTAGTGAGGAGTGGGGTGTGTGTTGTGGATACCACAACTGTTAATCACTAGGGGCTACAACATCTCCTTTAGGGATTCTCCTACCTTGTACTCCATCAAGTAGTATCAGAGTGAAGGTTTTCCTAAGCATGTAGACAGATTTCCAAAGCTATGGCAGTTTGCACCAGGATCGAGGGTAAAGATTATTTGATCAAAGGTTGGATCTAGTTGGTTTGTTGCAGAGGGTTTACAAAAATCTTAGAATATGCCTTCAATATAATTAGACCCTAGGTCAATTGAAGATCTTTGTGATGCGGTCAAAGTGAGGATCTTAGAGAAAATTAAAATAGAATTCATCTATGAGATGGTATTGATGAAGAGTGATATAATCATTGAGATCATAAGTGCTATAGGTGGTGTACCTTAGCATGTAGGTAATGAAAATTGTTATGAAGAAGTTTCTAAAGAATTTGAGGTTGCTAGATCAAGTGGAGAGGGCATAACTAATCATGTGGAGAGACTTATGGGATATAGGGCTAGTCAATTTGCTAGATTTGGATCTTAGTTGAAGTTGAAGCATAAGATGGAGGTTTCTAATTTTTTAGGTACTTTGAATCCTAAAGACTTGATTGATTGGAGTGGTGAATTGGAAGACTACTTTGAGTTAGAGGATATTGGAGGTCTACTCAAAGTGAGGTTGGCATAGACTAAGTTGAAGGGACATGTTGTTCTTGGGTGGAAGGAATTGCAAAGAGATAGAGAAGAGGAAGTTGAAATGAAGATCACAAGATAGAGATTGATGATGACTAAATTGAAGGTTAAGTTCATTCCTACTGATTATAAAGTTGAGTTGTTTAAGAGATTATAGAATCTAAAGTAGAAAGATATGGCTATGAAAGATTATACAAAGGAGATTTACAAGTTGACTATTCAGTTTAGACATAGAGAATTGTCTAAGTAGAAGGTGGCTAGATATATTAGTGGCTTGAGATTTAATATTTAGGATGAGGTTGATATGTTGAATATTGCTTTAGTTGAGGATGCTTATCAGTATGATTTGAGAGTAGAAGAGAAGTTGAAGAGAAGACATCAAGGTAATCCTTGAGGGAAGGATAAGCCAGATCACTTGGTGAAGAACAAACAAATTGTTCAAGCTGAACCGAAACCTGTTGAACAAAGGAAGAGGAAAGATAAAGGTTCATTTGAGGGTACTTTCTATAGATGTGGTGAAGAAGGACACATAGATTATGAATGTTAATAGAAGGTTGGCGATAGAAGAATTATTATGGTGAATGAGGCTAAAGGCCATATTATTAAACCTAAGTAGGGAGAAAGTTTGCTAGCTTGGCAAGTACTGGTTGGTCAAATGACACTGGAATCTTATCAAGGGAGTAACTTGTCTAGGAATTTTTTTTAAGTTTGTGGTAAAGTCTACAATGTGATTGTGGATAGTGGTAGTACTAACAACCTTGCTACTGAAGAGATGGTTTAGAAAATTAGTTTAAGGGGAGTGAGACATCCTTGTCCTTATAGGATTGGTTGGTTGTAAGATGAACATGCTTTGGAAGTGAGAGAGAAGTGTCTTGTTGATTTTTAGATTCGGAAGTATAGGGATCAAGTGTTGTATGATATTGTGGACATGAGTATTTGTCACATATTTCTTCATAGACCTTGGCAGTATGATTAAGGGGCTATGCATGATTGTGTCAAGAATGTGATTACTATTGAGAAAGGTGGTTAGCAGTATTCCTTGATTCCTTTGAAGAATGAAGAACTCTGTAGTAGGGACTTGAGTATTGGCAACCGATTTGAGTTGAAGGATTTTGAGGGTTAGAGATTAGGGTGGAAAGAAAATCTATAGTGCACCAAGGATGGATGTGACGAAGCAAAACTGGAACAAGGGAAAGAGTGTGCAAGTTAAAGACTTGGAGGATATGTATGTGAAGAACCAATTTGGTATTTATGTGTTGAATCCTAGAAGATGTTCTTCCATCTATTGAGAATATCTTTTTGCACTTGGAGTGTATGATGCAGGAGCATCCTAGGGTAGTTAGCAACCCTGCATGTTGGAGGTATTTTGGCTTTGGATTTGAGGATTCAATCACCAAAGGAGTGGTACTCGGTGATGCTTATGGGAATCTGACATACACTAGGAGCTTGAGGTATACTGCATGGTTCAGTTATGCTTGGTTGCAGTGTTGACCAAGTAGTTATGTCAATAAAGGGGCTCAGTTGCTAGAGGACTCAACATATGCTGGAGCTCAACAACACTTATGTGAGCTTGGTTATGCTTGTTTGATTTTTTGATACTTGGTAGTGGTTTTCTAATGCTCGTTCATGTCTTGGTTCTGACTTTTCCTAAGTTCTCTATGTTTGGTTTCTAGTTTGAGCCAACCTTGGCATTTAATATGGTTGTTTCTATTAAATTTTTTTATAAACTGACTTGTGGCTTAAATGTGCATTTAATGCAAGGGTTTATTTAATTTGTAACATACTAGGCCAAATTGTGGCTTAGTTGGGTATAAGTAGGGGGATTTTGTGGAGTCTTTATTCATAATCATATAGCTTAGAGAAGAGAATATGGAAGAGGAGCATACTTTGAAGAGATAGTAGTTGTGGTTAGAAAATGAGGAGGTTGCTTGGTGGGCTTGCAAGTGCAAGTTTAGATCCTCCTTAAAGGTTTCTACCAGAGTGTGATTCTGGACTAGCTACGGGGTTTGGGGTTGGATCTTGAGGGATCTTGTAGAATTGTTATTGTAATTGTTATTGTATTTGGCCGTAACCTAGAATGCCTTAAACTAGGCACATTGCAAGTAAATAGTTATTTTATGAATAAAGTGTTGTGAATTGGTATTAGATCTTATATCTTGTGTTGTGTTTCCACTGTGTGGTTAATTGCTAGGGGTTAGGACATCTCCTTCGGGGATTCACTTTCCTTGTACTATGTCATAATAGATAAAAAGTTAGTTATCTCATCCAGCCTTAAGAAAACACCCAAGATAGAAAAATTCCCCAATCTAGAAGAGCACTAAGAAGATGAATTCTCCAACACTCCTGTCATTATTGTCCTCATGTCCTTTCACTTTATCCTCTACATCTATATGCTAAAAAGTGAAGTCCACCAACACATCTAGGGGGGGGGGTTTGAATCAGTTGTGTGTCAATTAAACAACTTAAATCCAACTTCATAACCAAAACAATGAACAATGTTAAGAGATAAAATATGCATGATGATGCAATAATTTGTTAACTAGGAAAACCCTTGATCAAAGGGAGAACCATGGTGGGGATGGAACCCACATTATGATGTAGTAATATAAAAGTTCCTTATGAAAGTATGTGACCCTATTAGGATCCAATTATAATACAATTAATACATTTAATTCTTGTTAGAAGACTTTGAACCCTTGTCATAATATTCTAGCCTTGTTAGCAGCCTTAAGGAAGATAATTGAACCCACTATCCAAATTGTTTCAATCACTATTTATGTAATAGATCTTTAGGATAAAAAATCCAAGTGGTAAATTGGTAAATATAAAAACTCAATTCCCAATACAATTCCTTTGAAGTTACCAAACCAACATCAACTCAATCCTCTTCTCTACTCTAATCAAATTCACATACTCAACATCAAAACATGTCACATATACAACCAAGGAAAACATCTTTCCTTTGTACCTTGTCTTAAAAATTAATTAGGTCTGCATTTTGAGATTCCCAAAAGTATAATTAATTATATAGAACCTCATTAATATATTACATTAAGTTCCCACACATTAGAATATTATTTAAAACTTCTATAATAATTCCCAATACAAGAGTTGGCTACTAGTTAACATATCACACATTACACTTCAATGACCTTTTGAGAATGATCTCTAGCATCCACTAACATGAAAATGAAATTACAAAAATGCATTCAACCATGATATAATCTCATTCATCTTCACTCCATATTGGTCATAAGATACAAATAAAATATCAACAATCTATTTCTTGCACATTGGCCTCCTGCTAGTCTTCACCAAACGATTTGTAACTTATTCAACTCTTCATATAATTATGTGAAAACATAGATGTATTGTATAAAAATATTCCTAAACATAATTCTAAGTGTACTTAACCTATCCTACTATATTCCATCTTTTCTAATTAATCCAACCTCTACAATGTACAAAATACTTGTTAAACATATATATGTTGACATCAATAACAAACTTGTCATCAATGCAAAACATAAACACCATACCCAAATGCCAACCACTTTTGTAATCCTAAAAATCTCCACCTTTGGAAATAATGGAAACATATGATGAAAAACCATGAATATCAACTGTTCAAAAAATCTCCTCAACTTTCCTAACAATCTCTCCATAATTCTCTAAATATCTTCAACATATATAGGCTACACATGCTCTGACATATCTCTTACTCTTCTTATTCTCCCCCATGGGTATTACTCTCCCTCATATATCCTTTCTTCTAAATTAGTCTTCCTCATTAAAAACATTAGTTACTAATGTATTACTCTCCCCCATCGACATTAATGATAGAGGTGTCAATATACCAATCTAAGAATCTAAAGTGTTGTCATTATTGCACAAACCCAACCAAATGTTAAAATATATTGTTGTATCAAAAAATTACATAAGAGTTCTTGAATAAATCTATTGAAATAAACTAATTCCCCCATAGGAGAAGCATCAAGCATCTAGTCCAGATGTGAATAGTGCTTTATACTAGACTAATGTAATACTACATCAATTACTCTAAGTTAAGTGGGGAAATTACCCTAAGAAAACCTCTAAGCCACTCAAATGTATCATTATACAATGATTTAGTAAAGATATATTCTATTTGTTCTTTTGTATTGACATATTCCAATCTAATTTCCTTTTATGTTACCTTTTCTCTCAAAAAATGATCTTTGATAGCAATGTGTTTTGTCTTTGAGTGTAAAAATGGATTCTTTGACATGCTTATTGTACTAGTGTTATCATGATGAATAATATTGGTCTATGTTAATTCAATACCTATATACTTCACAATTTGCTTCATCTATATGATTTGATTACAATTCTTTTTTGTTGCCACATACTCTACTTCTACTATAGATTATAAAATACAATCTTGTTTCTTATTTAGCTAAGAAATCAATCTCCCTCTTACAAGGAACACACCAACACTTGTACTCTTCCTATCATAAATATTCCTTTCCCAATAAACATAAATATATATACATAGAGTGAAATCATTTGATATTTCAAGCCATAACTAAAAATATGATTTTCCCTTTTTAATATCTAAACATCCTTTTCACTGCTACTAAGTGTGTTTCTTTAGGGTCTACATGAAATCTTGCAACAATTCCAATTGCATTTCTATGCCTAGCCTTGTGTGAGTTATATATTATAATCCTACTATAATTAATTTATACCTTATTATTATAACACTAGAAGACTTGTCCTTACTTGATAATTTTGATCATGTAACCATAATTGTTCGAACTAGCTTACGATTCTCCAATCCAAAACTTGTTAACAGATCTTTAAGATACTTAGTTGTGATATGAATATTGCATCCTTATTGAGAGATTCTTACAAGCTCAATAAGTATTTCATTTCACCAATCATAGACACTTCAAACTCATTCTTCATCTATTTTAAAAATTTATCACTAATTCATCATTTATTCCAAAGGTGACATCATCAACAAATTCTACATTAATAAAAAACCCATCTAAATTTTCCCTTCGGTACATGTTATTATGTACATTAAATTCTTGATTCCTAAACCTTGAAATTTTTTGTCTAACCTTGCAAATCACACTCTAAGTACCTATTTTAGTCCATATAATGTCTTCTTTAATCTGAAAACCATGTCTTTGTCTTATATGAGTGGAAAACCATTCAATTTTTCAATGTAGACTTCCTCCTCAAGATCACCATTCAAAAATATTGACTTAACATCCATCTAATATACCTTGAAGTTTTTATTGGAAATTGTACAGGGGGGAATGTGAAGTGAGAAAGAAAACCTAAGTTCATCACATAACCTAGCACCTCAAAGGGGAAACAAGGAAATTGATCATGTCAATCCCAATATTAAGGTAACTAGATCTAAGAAGATTAGTGCTCTTCAAATAATAAAAGGATCAATAAGACAAGAAAAGATCTAATGGTTATAGAATTAGGTAAAGAATGCAAAATTCCCTAAAACTCTAGTGTAGCAATAGCTATGAAATTAAATAAAAACACTAGATTTAGAAAGTAAATGTGCTCAAGTAAAGAAAGTAATTATAGAAGTCACATTAAGAAAGCATAGCTTTGGATCTAATTTCTAATGTCTATGCAACTCTAATTAGAAAATAAAAAGAGCCTTTAACCTGAAAATAAAAGATCTCTAAAACCTAGAAATTGTTTGGTTGTTAGGAGGAATCAACTTTTTAAAGTAGGGATGCACTGTGTTCCTGCTCAATAGTCTTTGAATGTGAAATAGTTTTTGAATCTTTGAAGATTGACAAAAAGGGTATCAAAGTCTACAACTTGTTCTTCCTTTTGAAATCTAAAACATGTAGTAAAAATGGTTTTGTTTTATTGATTGAGGGTTTTTCCTTGGTCAAACTGCAATTTAGAAATTAACCTTGAAATCTAAATAATTAAAATACAAAAAAAGTAAAGTGAATCCTAAAATTCACCTCACACTTGTAGGATCACTCAAATAAAAATATAACAAGCTTACTTTACCAATTGAATTAGATTAAGAGGATAAGAATGCAAGTAAAAACCCTCTCTTGATGGTAAGCTCCACTATCAGTGAGGAAGGAAGCTAGATCTTGAAAGGTTGTAGCATGAGTATGGAAGATGAATGATGAAACCCCCAAATAAACTTGTTGAAGCTCCTTGAATGAACCTTGAAAGCAAGAGATATCCTTTCCAAAGACTTGCAAAAATATCTCCTTGAATGAATTTGAAGATGCCATGAATGGTTGAACACTTGAAAACTTAAAGGCTTGAGTACTTGAGCATAAGATGATATTTTGAGTGAATCATCTAAAATAAGGAAAATGGGTAGGATTATGCAAGGATCAGAATAAAATTTCTCTTATAGGTTGGTTGTACCTTGCATTTAACATCTCAAATCAATCTAAACATGGGGCTTGAGAAGTAGACCTAAAGTAGGTCCCAACTAGGGATGCATGGTGTCCCTAGTTGGACTAATAGAGATACACCAAATCCTTGATGAGAAGGGGTGCATTACATCCTTACTAACCATGCCCCAAAATACCCAGGATTCTCTTAGGGTTCTAAAATAGGTCCCGATTTTTGGAAACCAAGTGCAGTTTTTTAGAAAAAATATGTTACGGTGCGAAAAATAGATTTTGATTGATTGAAGGAGGGGAAGGGAGGACCCAATTGGTTAGATCCCATCCCAAATTTTATGCCATGAAATAGGGACACCAAGGAGGGTTAATTAGTTCCTACCCTAATTCCTCTGAGGAGAAATGAGAAGAAAAGAGGAGAGATGCAAATAAATTAATGTAGGAGCATCCTGGGTGTAAGAGCAATTTTGCATCACCCAAAAAAAATTCCTTTTTAGTTTTTTCTATTTTAAGAAGGACTAGTAGAAATGGTGGTTACTATTTCTCAAAGCTTGCTATGTTTAATAAGTTTTTCATACGAGCTTGGAATGTTCTCATTTTCTACATGAAGGATCATTTTAGAATTATAAGCCTACCATAAAAATATCATTACTCTAGCTTAAGTATCAGAGAAGTTATTGTGGGTTTTTGGTGGAAATAGGAGAAAAATCTTCAGGCTCACCATTGGAGGCCTTAGAGTGCTTGAAGGAGGTTTGAAAACTAGATGGAAGGGTATTTGCATAGTTTCAAGCCTGTGGATCAAGAGCTAGCATTTCTGAAAAGTGGTTATAATAGCCAGTCACAACAACAGTTTGAGAGTTATGGCCTTCCAAAGTTGGGCTACCCAAAATTCCTAAAATAAATGTCAAAGATGTATTTGGCCAACTCTATATGTATTTTTAGGGTTTTTTGGTCCTAGGTATTAAGTTTGAGCATCTAGAACCTTCCTAGGTGACATAAAATTGCCTATTTAAGAAAGGCCCAAACATTATCTAGAACAACTCTGGGTGGTAGTTCACAACTTAGTCTTGTAGATTACTATAATGAAGGCGCCCATGCGGGTTAGCATATTGTACTTGTGAATTTTGTAATTCCACATTTGCGGTGATAATAAGAAGTCCATAATTTGTTCTCACATTTGTTTTTGTTTCTTTGTTTCTGTTATAGGTTTATGGTATTAAGGGGAGCACCCTTCATCATAAATGATGATTACGTGTTAAATGGGCACTAAACTATTATTAAATTAAAGTGATTCCAATTTAAGATGGTACATTTAGCCCTCACTTTAGTGAGTATGGATTCAATCCAAAATCTTTGTAAAGTAGAGCATAAGGCATGTGATAATCTTATCATGGTCAATTATTTCTCTCTCTTAATCTTATCTTAATAACACAAGAATGTGTGTGCATGCATGTAAAACAAGACCTCAAACTCACCAAAAGAAAGGGAAAAAGATAAGAAAGCAAACAAGAAAGGAATAAAAATGAAATAAGAGAAAGCTAGGAGAAAGGCAAGGAGACTGAGAGGAGGGGGGCAAGCTAAAATGCAAACTACGACCAAAACACAAGACAAAGGGAGAGGGTCAGGGGAATGAAAGAAGGATGCACCAAGAACACAACAAACACAAGTAGGAGGGGCAACCACAATGAGGAGAGCTAGCTATTGTTTTTTGATGCTGGTAAGTAAAGGTTTCCACAATATGCTTAAACTCCACCCCTCATCACAATTGAGGTTAGATGGGTGGTTATTGATTGCAATGGCTTCCTTCATTTTTCTCCTAAAGAAATTATCCTCTTTAGAGAGAATTGGTCTTGAAACATTCTAAGTATCAAAGAACTGTCTTTAATTGGTTTGTCTTACCACTAAACTAGATATTCCTTGTAGTCTTTTCCTTTGGTTAGATTTTTCTTACTTTGGTATCTAAGATTCATTCAATTCCTTATGTCTTCTTCTTAGGATAATCAAGATTATCAGTTGTTTCTCTATCAAATTAAAAATACTCATAGCTTTTGAAATGTTGAATATAGGTGAGATGTCCATGTCTTCAGGTAATTCCATTTCAAAAACATTTCCATTGTCACACCTCCTCAAGATCTTACAAGCTCTATTTTTTTCATTTTTAGCTTTCTATATGTCCCAACTAGAAATCAAATATTTTTTGGATGTACCATCACTTCATCTCTAACCTCAAAAGTTTAATGCCATTTCTTCTTATCTGCTCTCTCTTTATATCCATGATTACTATTATCCAAATTACTTTCACATCCTCATAAAAATTCTTTATAAAGTCCACAAATTCTTCTACTTCAACATTGTTCTTTAATTCAGTATTTAAACTCCTCAACTAAGTGGTACCTCTAGGATATATGCCATTAACAATATCAAAAGTAGTCTTTTAATACTTCTATTTAATGAATTGTTATATGAAAACTCTTCTTGAACCAAAATCAAATCCCAATTAGCAAGATTATCCCCAAAAAAATATCTTAGCAAATTGTCCCAACTTCTATTTACAACTTTAGTTTGTCCATATACCTGTGGATGAAATGTAGAACTAAACTTAAGCTCAATATTCAACTTCTTCCAAAGTTACCTCCAAAAATAACCAATGAACTTAACATCTCTATTTGAAACTATATTCTTTGGTAATCCATAAAATCTCACAAATTCTTTGAAAAATAGGTCTTCTATGTCTTCTTACAAGGTATGAAATGTCTCATCTTTTAGAACTACTCAACTACTACATAATTAAATCATTACCTCTTCGAGTTCTAGGTAATCCAAGAACAAAGTCCATACTGATACCTTCCCAAGGTTGACTAGTAAAAGGTAAAGGTGTATACAAGCCCACATTCTCACTAGTTCCTTTAGCTACTTGACATATTCTACAACTCCTTACCAATTTCTGAACATCCTTATACATATGGGGCCAAAAGTATCCTTCAAAAATTAATTTCATCATCTTATCAATCCAAAAATGTCCTACAAGTTTACCATTATATTTCTCCTTAATGATGTTATCCCTTATAGATTCTCTTCATATACACAATTGAATTCCTTTGAAAAACACATCTTGTTGAATTAAATAATCAACCCATTTGTTCTGTTCATTAGGTATGTGACTCTTACAAGCTTTCCAAGGTTTTGCAAAATTAGGATCAATTTCATACAAGTTCTTCAAATCATCAAATCCAGGTACTTCAACCCTCATCTATGTCAACAAGTTTCTCCTCCTACTTAAATCATCTACTGCTTTATTTGACTATCCACTCCTATGCTTCAACACAATTTTTTTTTTTTGCATATACTCTACCTACTTCATGTTTCTTTGATTCAACTTATTATGACTACCCAAGTATTGTAAGGTTTTTTGATCCTTGTACAACACAAATTCCCTAGGCATCAAATAATGTCTCCAGTTCTTCAAAGCTTGAACAATTGCTTAAGACTTTTGATCATGGATTGAATCTTTCTTCTTAGCATCACTAAACTTCTCACTAAATAAAGCTATAGGCTTACCTTCTTGACTCAAAACAACTCCAATTGCATTCACACTAGCATCGCAATAAACTTGAAAAATCTTAGTAAAATCAAGTAAATAAAGCACAGGCAACTCTGGTACCTTTTGTTTCAATTTTTCAATTTTTTTTTTGCTCCATGTGTCAATCTAAATTCCCCTTTATCCCCTCTCATTGTCTTTGTTATGGCATTACATATTGAACTAAAAAAATTGATAAAATTCCTATATAAAATTTCCAATCCATGAAATAATCTAACTTCTCCAACATTCTCAAGTGTAGGCTACTAAAGTATAGCCAAGTTACCTTGTAGGATCCATCTGAAGTCCATCAACATAGATATATGCAAAACCAAGGCACATAATGTCTGTTGAAAATAGTTTGATACAAGTATGAGAATGTGTTTCAACCATTTTTTTGGCACTGATGTCAAACCTGCTACTTGTTTGTAAGACAAGTACTTAGATGATTTAAGTACTATCATTTGTTTGATCAATGAGGAGGTTTTGATCAAATTAGATAACAATAGCACCTAGAAGAAAGGTTGAGTTATAGTATGAAAAAGGAGTACAAAGATTAGTTAAGATAGTGATGTTGCAGTACATTGATTATCTACTTAAGGTTGCAAAGGATGGATACATTGATAAAATCTAGAAGAACCAGTAAGAAAAATTGAGTCTACCAAGCCTAACTAAGTGGACAATAGGTGTCGAGCAAAGTTAGTGAAAGCCAAGAAAAAATTTAGTTGGTGCCGAGCAAAGTCAAATTTTAATGTATGTTGAGTGATACAGTGTAAGCCGAGTAAAGTTTAGTTGATGCTGAGCACTAGTAAACTTTAGTGTTTGTTGAGTGATCTAGTTGATGCCAAGTGGAAGAATAATATGGAAGTTGAGTGACAACATATTGATGTCGAGTGCTAGTATTCATGTTAAATCATTGATTTGACTAATCTAAGCTGATTATTTTATTTTCTTGAATTTTTTGAAGCGCGTGGAAGATAACTATGATGAGTTAGTGGCACAAAATTCATGGTAAACCATTTTGA
Organism: Cupressus sempervirens; assembly: GCA_028749045.1. Taxonomy (NCBI): domain Eukaryota; kingdom Viridiplantae; phylum Streptophyta; class Pinopsida; order Cupressales; family Cupressaceae; genus Cupressus; species Cupressus sempervirens. Next base: position 693,499,591 of record CM053789.1, on the reverse strand, counting down.
GGTGAATTCAAAGAGGATTGGAGGAGAAGTTTTTAGAAGGGAATAAAATGAAAAGATGGGTAGATTCATTGAATCCTACCTAATTCTACCCAACCCTAAAATGGATGATAGAGGTTGAACAAAAAAAGATCTTAATTTTTTATTTACAGAGATGGTTGGTCAAAGGAAAAGGTTTTCATTTGTGAGAACCTAAGGAAGACAAGGATTCTAAGGTATTGCTTCATCAATGACCAAATAAAAGAGACTACTATTGGAAAGCACAGAAAGAAGGTTTAAGGGTATGGATGCTTGAAAGGTAAATAAGCTATTAGAGTTGAAGTGTGTGAAAGCCAAGAAGAATGGATGACTAAAACATGGATCTATAATCTACAAAGTGAGTTGTAAGTTGTTATCAGATCAAGCCTTACTGTTACTTTCTAATCATTGTATTAGTCTAGGGTAAATCCTTTGGATTAAGGTTGACCTAACAGTCATTTGTAAATCCTTTAATTGGGTGACATTCCAAATTAATGATCTAAAGTCCTCTAACAAGGCTCACTCCTAATAGGGTGATTGAAATCCTCTAACCAAGTCACATTTAACAGTGTGTATTGTAACCTTTAATAGGGTTGGCCTTTCATAGAGCATCACTTTAGAAGAATGAGAATGAGCAACATGTTACTAGTGATTTTTCCCAAATTGAGTTTCCATGTAAAATCATTTTGTCAAATGTGTTATTGAATCTATTATATTTCATGCTTACATTTATGCAAAGTTGATTTCATAGTAACCTACCAGTTTAAGTGATTGTATGATCTAATGAATGCATGTATGATGAATATGTTTTATAAATATGGGTTCACTAAGCTATGAAAAATTTTATTTGTACGTCTAGATCTTGGATAATGTATTCACCCCCTCTTAGTTATTCTAAAAAATTCCAAAAATTGGTATCAACATTATTTTCTTAAGAGGACTAGTTTGAAGGTACTAGAAGCAAAAAGATCAAGATGCCAAAAAGAGAGGCACCCAAGCTTAATAGAGATAGCTTTCTGACATGACAAAGTCTGATGAAGCTACACCTAGGAGGTCTTGGAGATCATGCACAATCTACCATTTCTTCTAAGCATGTTTATCCTTCTAGAGTACTAATCACTGAAGATTTGAAAAATAAGAAATATTGGAGATTTCCTTTGCCCGAAGTTATGCTGAGTTCAATGGCATAAAGGGTTGTGACAATGCAAAGAAAATGTGGGATGCTCTTCACACCATTTATGGAGGTGATAAAAATGTATTGAGAGCCAAATCTAAAAGTCTTAGAGGTAATTTCTATGATATGAGAATGCAAGAAGGTGAGAATGTTGCTCAATATTGTTCTAGGATAAAAGATGTTGTTAATGTCATAAGAGGATCTACTAGTAAGATAGATGATGGAACTATACTAAGAAATATTTTGAGAACATTATTCCCAATCTATGCTATTAGAGTTTCTGCAATACAAGAACTGAGATGTATACCAGGTTCTAATCTGACTCTTGAAGGTCTGGTAGGTAGGCTCATTTCTTTTGAGCTATCTAATTTTGATGACTTCAAATCTGACAATGTTAAATCTGCTTTCAAAGATAAGTTTTCATTGAAGGAACCTAATGAGAAGAAGAAGGTAAAATATGTTCCCAGTGACAGTGATACAGACGAGGAGGATGTAGAAAAAATTGAAGCACTACTGGCAAGGAGGTTCCACATAGGTAAAGGAAAATTCAAAGGTAAGCTACCTATCATGTGTTTTAATTGTAATGAGGTTGATCATATTTTTGCTAGATGTCTAGAGAAGAAGAACTACATAGGTGGAGACAAGTACAAACATAGAAGAGATAAGGACAACAAAGATTACAAAGACAAAGGCAAGAAGTCTTGCTACATTGTAGAAGAGGAAACTAAAGATGGCTCTGATGATCATGATGATGAAGTGGTGTATTTTTCAATGAAGGCTAATTTTGATGAAGATGAGGCAACTGCATTAATGTCTTGTGTGAACAAGAATTGCAGATGGATCATTGATAGTGGGTGTTCAAATCACATGACTAGAGATAAAAGTAAGTTCATTACCTTGAATTATTATGATGGAAATAGTGTAGGGTTTGGTAATTATGCACCCTATCTAATAAAAGGAAAAGGTTCAATCAAAATCATAAAAAAAATTTATGTGACAATGCTTATTATGTTGAAGGACTTAACTATAATTTGTTGAGTGTGTCACAACTGAATAGTTCGAGTTGTAAGGTTGAGTTTGAGAACAAGATTGATAAGATATATGATACTGATGGAAAACTAATGGGAAAAGGTGATCAAACTAGAGGTTGTTGATATTTGATTGAAAAGATTATTTGATTAGAAAGTTAGTTGAAGAAGACTATGTGTTTCAATCATTGTTTTGTCACTGATGTCAAACCTACTATATGCTGGTAAGATAATTTCTTATATATTTCAAGTACTATCACTTAGTTGATTGATGAGGAGGATTTTATCAACAAGATGTAACAAATGTACCTAGAGGAAAGTTTGAGTTATGATTATGTATTGAAGTACAAGAATCAATTAAGAGAATGATAACATAATGTATTAATGATCTACTTGAGGTTACAAAATGACTAGCTACACTTAGAAAGTTTAGAAGAATAAAGTTAAACAAAGTTCATTTGCCAAGCTTGACTAAGTGGATAGTAGGTGCCAAGAAAAGTTAGTGCAAGCCAAGCAAAAAACTAGTTGGAGACAAGTGAAAACAAATTCTAGTGGTTGTCGAGCAAGTTAGTAGATGCTGAGTAATTTTTAGTTGATGTTGAGCACTGGTAAAATCCAGTTGATGCTGAGTGATTTTATAGTTGATGCCAAGTAATGCAGTATGTGTTGAGCATCAAAAGATTGATAATGCTGAGTTGCTGCATTGTAATGCCTCGCCAACAGATCCAAAAGAATTAACCTAAAGTTTTACTATGTTTGTCAGACTTTTTTTTTAAAAAACAAGAAAGGTAAATCATACACATCAAACACATAGTAGCAGAAGCAATAACATACAATAATCTATAAGCATACATAATAGGTTACATTCCTTAAGGATCCCATGATGTTGAATCACATTTAAATTTAATTAATACTAAGTCTAACAAATACCATATCCACATGAAAGAATAATTAAAAAGTCAATGTCCACATTATACATTTTTTCCAAATGCCTCTTGTCAAATGAAATTTGTAGTGCTCAATCATCCACTGTACATGTCATAGGGCATGAAAGGCTAAACGAATATACATATGTAGAAATAGAAATACATCATCCTCCTCAGATCCATGATACAAGTATAATAAAATAAATGAAACCATCCACCATACATGATACATCCATCCATCGTAAACGATATAACATCCATCATGAAATATAACCATCCATCATAATGATACATAGAAAGAATGAAAGTAAATGCAGACAAGGAAGCTCCAACCACGGTGACTATGGATGGATCTCCATGGTAAGAGTGAACAAGAAAAACCACCCGACCACGTGGAACCTAAATGGCCCACTCCCACCATGCTAAGGAGATAGTCTCAAGTCCCAAACAAGATATCAAACCAAATATCAAAAGTACTCTCTAAGTCCAAGAAATCCTAAAAGCAATCTAACTCAAGGGTTCAAGATAGATCGACCATCTAATTCCTAGAGGCACACAAGACATGTAGGAAACCTACTACGTAAGCGGTCAAGTTTCATCACATGAATCATGTTGGAGTTACCCTGGTAGTCTCTTAGGACCTTGGGTCCCTAGTGATCCCCATGTGGCCACTAATATCCTCTCGTACTGACAAGGCATACTACAGAATGCAAAGTCACAACCAAGCGTTCTCTCTACTCCCATCCTAGTTTGTACTAGCACTCGAGGCATGGGCAAGAATATAAAAAGACTCTTATTAGGTTCATTTTAATCCCCATTTAGTGTAATTTTTTCACTTATTAAACAACTTACAATGAGTTACCCTAGTAGTCACTTAGGGCCTCGGCCCCTATTGCAAGCCACTTCTTGACACTACATGTAGATAACCTACCCTAGGCTCATAAAAGCACAAATCAAAAATCATGTAAAATCACTTTAGTCCTATACAAGTGACTGGAAAGCATCAAAAGATAATCCACAACAATCACATTAGTTCTCTATGAGCAACTAAAAAGCATCCCAAGATAAATCACAATACCCATCAGTTCTCAATGAGCAATCAAAAAGTATCCTAATAATACTAAGTAACAACTCAAATGGTTAAGTCAAACATGTCACAACATGACATCACCAAGATCAAAGCAAACACTTCAGTCCCATCAAGGCAATTGGAAAGTAACCCAAGTATAACTGATCGAGGACTCCAAAAATAGATAAGTCAAGTAGGTCATACATTCACCTCAGTTTCACAAGAGAACACTGGAAAGCGAAAATAATCAATGCATCAAAACATCTCATAGAGCATACCAAACACATTACCATGGTTGGGTATAAAAGAATCAAGATCAAACATCAACATGACATCACAAACACATAGTCCCCGAGCCTCTGGTAATAACCTAAGACTGGGCAACATCTAATCAACCCCTAATCCAAAACATAGGCATCACATAGAAAACAAGACAATCTCATAGTTCATATTTGAATTTGAAAGCATATAGTTGAGTTAAATGTAAGGTTCCAGTTTCTAGTTTAATTTATGTTTCAAGTAAATAAGTTTCATAGTTCACCCTTTTCAATCAACCCATTCTTATTTAAAATAGTTTGCGTAATTACCCCTATTTGATTTAAGTAAATTTTTTGAATACTCCAATGGTAAATTATATTTATTTAAATTATTAAAATAATGCTTATTGATTTTCAAAGAGAATAATCTATGAATTTATTAAAAATCAATATTATAATAATTTAATAAATTTAAAGTTTAAATTAAATAATTTTCCCTTATTAATTAATCTTAATTAAATCACATCTAATTAAATTAATTAATAAAATATATAATTTGTAGTCTACAATCCCAAATCATTTTAATAATAACTTAATTAAAACTTAATTAGATGTCATTAAAATTTAAGTCAATTAAATCATTAATAACAATCGTTTATTTCATTATAATTTAAATTATTACTAAACAACTATTAGATTAATTAATACTATAATATCTAATAATTATTTATTGACATTTTTATAAATTAAAAACTTTTTAATATTATATATATATATATATATATATATATATATATTGATCAGTAAACAGCCAAGGCCATGATAATTTTATTAATAACAATAGTAACAACAGCTTTCTCCGTTCAAACGGGCACTGGTAGGAAAGAACGGAGAAGAAAACCTCTAGTCTTGCCTACGACTATAGTCCTATATTATTACAACTATAAAAGGGGCATACCCCAGTGACGTACATACTAGTTTTTTAAATAACATTAAAAGCAATACTTGGATGAACTTTGACAATTTATTCCATCCATTTGACATAAAATTGCTACTATATGAAAGATGACCAAATCTGTTACATCCACTTCCATGTCTATGCTATTGTCTTCAAAATGATCAGCCTTGATCGCATCCTACAACAAAACATCCCTACCAAAGAACTATCCAGCAGCTATCTACCAAATGAAGTTAGAACAAAAATTTTCTAAACATATTCCTCACAAAATTGCTACATTGTATCTTAAATTGTCAAACTTGTAATTACAATTGAACCAAATACTATCAAAGATTAAAATGATATATAAGAAACAACTACCTATTCTAGCCAAAATCCACTTAATAGGACAAGATACAGATCGAATTCTGGCTAAATCACCTACTATGCTGTCAACTAAATTACATGAAATAACGACGCCATACCTGTAGATGATAAAAGAACCATACTCTCCTAAACTACCTAAATAATTTCATAATTATACTTCAAACTTAGCCTTCCTTTGTGTTTTGAATCAATCTCATAAATGAAAACTAACATAAACACACCCATACTGAAATTAGATATGTCAGAACAACCGAATATATAAAAATGATCCGAATTCACCCTTTGAACCACTCCTTACTGCAACTTCCAGTACTTAAATTACAGAGATACTTACCAATCTAGATTTGTAATTCATTTAACACATCTAGATCAATTTTGAGCCTGACAAGAAACATATTTATGTTGGTCGACACAAAAGTAGAACCATAAACCTAACCACACTGCAACAATCGACAATAATTCGAATGCCCAATAAATATCATATATACATCTATATTGCCTTTGTTAGGATAAATTAGTCTGCATTCAGGAACCTAGAATAGAAGCAAATACATTCTTGAAGCAGACCCTCCCCACTTAATGTTGTAATGCTTCAAATAATTGACCTACGAACTTTTCGAATAAACATCATACCTATTTCATCATACCTGGAATTAAATATTCTAATCTTTTAAAGTGAAAACCACAGATCCCCTATCTATCTATGACCAGGCAAAAGAAAATCTCAGCAAACATCCATACAAACTTTTTATATACATCAAAACTACCAATCTATATATATATAACCCCAAGTTTTGTTACCTTTTACTACATTAAGCCTTTTCTATATACATCTGTTGTTACTAGCCAGAAAACCCCAAGTATGTCGAAACATTTAGTATTAAACTTATCAAAATGCATCTATATGATATTGGAGTTTCAAAGTACTAGATTCCTACCCTATATAATATTACAAAAATTGGGTTCCGAACAGCACCCAAGATCTTACATACTGAATACTTACAAAAGATAAAGATCCAACCTTCATGCAACATTCAGTTTTCTACATCCCTGGACCTTTCTTGTTTCCTCCATGACACCATGATCACCTCTGTAACTTCAACAGATTCGTCCATATCCACGTATGGAGGCATTTCGAATGAGACCTTGTTTCTGCTCGTCTTCTCCAAGTTAACTGTACATAATTCTAGCTCACTTAGGTCATCAAATTTCACTCTCGGCTGCACATAGAGCATAAACAATTTAAGGTAATCTGAGACCCACTTGTTGTTCTCCTCAATAATTATCCTTCTCCATTGTAAGAGGAAATTAACACTGGCCTCCATCTGTGGCCATTCCTTATAGAAGGCCAGGCTTTCCCTTACTATGAGGGATTGGCGACGAGGGGTCGTCTCCAGCTCTGCAGAACCCAAAGGTAACCCCATATACCTTTCAAGTAATGGGATTCTAAATTTATCATCAATTCTATGAACCACCTTCTCCAGTCCTTTCCTCCAAACTGGGTCAAAAAGTTTGAAACAGAGCCTCACTATATCTTCTTTCCAGATTTTTGCCCTTATCATTACCCCTATGAAGGAGCCAATTATGGAGCTATTGGTTCTCCAAGTCACGCTATAGTCAAAAAAATCCTCTCCCATAGCTTTGATAACCACAAATTGAGTCATATCATCTACCGCCCTTAGCAGTTGATTCCATCTCTCGGGTTTAACCTTCCCCAAAAAGGCCATTGTCCTATTTTTAGTTGTATGAAAAATGTGGATATTTGTCTCCATCCAAGCTAGAATTAGGGTATTTAGGGGAAACAAATTAATATCTACTATTGAGACAACTCCACCAACAGCTATCCTAATAAATCCTAATCCAGCTTTGCAACTTATGTCCTCATTTTCTATTCGAGAACTACACCTTCGATGATAACTACCGTCATGATGGCTTGACACATCTCACTTCTTAATGTAGTCACACATGTGAACTCCCTTACCTCATTTTACTTAAATAGCATGACATACTCTAAGATTTGGAAGCCATTATAGTAGTGGAATCCTTCAAGTGCCTTGTAATGATACACTTTGTACAAAAGTTGCAGAAAGAGGATATTTTTTGAAAAAGCAAATCCATAAGGATAAGACTGTAGGGTGATACGCAAGAAAGTCCTAAATAATGTGCTTTCTAATATATATAAATACCAAAATAATTTACCTCCTCATACATTTATCTTATTCTAACCATTTCTAATCGTAATTAAACTTGGAAGGTCTTCAACAACTAGGATGGCTAAGTAAAGGGGGAGGATTTCTACTTTATATATTACAAATTGTGTATTAATAAAGAAATTCCATCTACACCCTTATTAGCTAACCCATCAGCTTTGACATTTCCTTCTCTAAAAATATGAGTAATATGAATATCCTCAAATTTATCTAATATCATAAGGGTATCTTGAAGTTTTGAATTTAACACCCAATTTGGCATCTTTTTCTTCCTTACCACATTAAGAACTATCTGAGAATCACCTTCAATTATGATTCTAGACAAGCCTAGTTTCTCGCAGAGTTGTAATCCTTTCTCTAGGGCTACTAATTCAGCTATATTGTTTGAAGATGGAGGCAGCGGCGAAGCCAACTTTGCTAACCATTTTCCATTCTCATCATTAATAATGCAACCAATACCATCTATCCATGGATTACCCCTGGTCGCTCCATCAAAATTCAATTTATGCCACCCTTGAGGAGGTGGGACCTACCTGCAGTTCGCTATTGCTTCCTTGTTGTGAGAAGAGTGAACTAGTGGAGGGTTGATAATGGTGGGCCAATTTTTCTTCATAAACCCATCCCATATCGAAAATAAACCTTCTTCTTTAGAAGATTTCCTAAGATGAGCATTGAGCACTTCCACTATAGCAACTTCTAATTTTAGTAAAAACCTTTCTATGTTTAGCTCTTTCTCTTGAAAAATGTGGTGATTTCTCTCCTTCCACAATTCCCACACCACAATCGAGGGGCAAATATGCCAAAGCTTGTTATATACCCCACCTATTAAATTTGTGGGCCATGAGCTAAGTAAACTTTTAACGAAGTTTTGCAGAGGGGTAGCCCAGCCTAGACGAGCCCTAAGCCATTCCCAGCAATTGAGCGCATAAGGACAATTGAGGAATAGGTGATCTACATTCTCATTGCTTTGCTTACATAAAACACACCAATGAGGGCCTATAATACCAAATCTTAATAACCTATCTGTGGTCAACACCCTCTTTTGAAGGACAAGCCATAAAAAGAATCCGGCCTTTGGAAGACATGCTACGTCCCAACACAGATTAAGAAGAAATTCAATCTTAGACCATTTCTGAGATTGAGTGATTGCCTTAAAACCTTGTTTCACACTGTATGTGCCATCCTTAGATCCCACTCAAATAAGGTTGTCTAGCTTTGAGACTTGTTTGATATTTCTACTGGAAATGATCTTCTCATAAGCCTTAATAAGGTCTGGATCAAATTCTAGATTGTCCAGGGAGTGCCATTTCCATTTCATAACCCCTTCTAAAACTTCTTTAATCTTATAGTCTTCAACTTTATTTCCCCACATAATAGTCAACCTTTGCTTTAGGATATCATTATCGGGCCGTCCCATGAATCTTCCCAAAATAATGCCTTGTCACCTAATTCGACATCCCAAGTGAGAAATTTACTAATAAGACTCTGACACTTGGTCATAAAGTTCTAGCATTCCAATCCTTTAGGGAGACTGACCATTCTAAACAAGGATTCCGAGTCTGATGGGTTGAGATATTTGTTAAAAAAGATTTTAGCCCATTCTTTATCAGATTCTTTATATAATCTCCAAATTAATTTTGCCCCTAAGGCCTCATTTTTCAATTGAGGCTTTTTAATACCTAAGCCCCCTTATTCTTTTGATTTACATATGTTATCCCATTTTATAAGGGCCAGCTTCTTATCTTCTTCTTTATCTTTTCATAAAAAAATTCTTAAGTTTGGACTCGAATGACGAAGACATCCAATTAGAAAGGGGTAAACAAGCCATAGGGAATATTGGAATGGCTGAGAGGACTGACCTTATCTTAGTAATTTTACCTGCCTTATATAGCCATTTATTTTTCCAATTCCCAATTCATTTATCTACCTTTTCAATTGTGTCCTTCCAAACTTTGTAGTGTTTTTCACCTTTATCTAGAGAGATTCCTAGATATTTGCAAGGGAATAGACCCTTCTTAAAGCCCATGATCCTACAGATCGAATTCTCCATTTTTGGACTGGTATTCAAAAAGAAAATCTTAGATTTTTCTTTGTTCACTTTTTGTCCTGATACATCCATATAGTTTTGTAGAATATTTGTATATCCCATAGCCTCTTGAACTGAGCTTTTACCTGGTAGGATGGTATCATCCGCATTTTGTTGATGAGTTATGTCAGGGACATTTCTAATTACAGAAATACCCAAAATCCTTTGTCTTAAATATGCATATGATATAGCCCTTCCAAAAGCTTTAGCCATAATGATAAAGAGTGAAGGTGAGAGTGGGTCTCCTTGTCTAATACCCCTGGATATCTCGAAAAAGCCTTCCAGTGTTCCATTGATGAGAATAGAAATTTTAGGCATAGAAATAAACTTAAAGATTAGGTTAATCCACTAATGAGAGAAGCCGAATGCTTCTAAAACTTTACAAAGGAAGCGCCAGTCAACCATATTATATGCCTTCTATATATCTAGTTTCATTAGCATACATGGTTCTTTATCTCTTGTTGCTAAATGAATAGTTTCTTGAATAATAAGAATACCATCCAAGATAGATCTCCCTGGTACAAAGCCTATTTTTTATTTTGAGATTAGTTTTGGCAAGTATTCCTTGAGTCTGGTAGCCATAATTTTTGAGAAAATTTTGTAAATTGTATTGCATAGGGCTATTGGGCGAAAGTCCCTAGGATGTTCAGGCCCTTCCTTCTTAGGAATTAGTGTAATGAAAGAAAAATTAATTTCTGCCAACAATGACCCACCATTTTGTGATGCCTCAATGGCCTTCCATAGATTTGTTCCTAAGATATCCCAGCAGTTCTGAAAGAAGAAGGCCTGAAAATTGTTAGGCACTGGCAATTTGTCAGGGTTCATATTAAAGACTACAAGTTGAACTTCTTCAAGGGTGATTGGGCTATTGAGATTTTTGTTATCTTCAGTGGTTATGAGTTTGAGCATGGAAGACTGGGCTATCCTCTTCGATCCTTCATAATTGTTAAGTAGATTTTTAAAATGGGAGACTAATGTGTCTGCTATCTCTTGAGGATTTTCTGTTTGCAGACTTGAGTTGTTTGTGATATTGGTGATTCTAGATCGAGCTCTATTGTAAATGGTTGAGTTATGGAAAAATTTTGTGTTATGGTCTCCCTCATTCAACCATTTTTCCCTAGATTTTTGTCTCCAAAAGGTTTCCTCTTTTGAAAGTATGTCTTCTTGTCTTGTTAAAAGTTCTTTTTCTAAATGGTATTTCTCATAATCCATACCAGATCTGATGATCTCCTGATTTAAATTTTTGAATTTTCCTTCTATCTCCAGTTTTTCTTTGAAGATATTATTAAAATGTTCTCTATTCCATCTTAAAATATTTTCTTTTAACATTTTGAGCTTAGAGACAAAGATGAACATTTTGGAGCCCTCAAAGTTAGCTTGTGCCCACCAAATCCTTATTTGTTCAATAAATTTTGGATCTTGAAACCACATTTTTTCACACTTGAAAGGGTTCTTGGGCAGTTTAGATGGTTTTAATATTTCCATACATATTGGATAATGATCTGAACCTGCAAATGGCAGAATGGATGATACGAGATTTTTATTAAAATTCATAATTTTTCCAACTATAAAAAACCTATCTAGTTTTTTCGCTATGAAATCATGGTCCTTCCTTCTATTATTCCATGTAAATGTACCATTACTTAATGGAATTTCTACCAAACTATGTTTATCTATCCATGATTTAAATTCCAACGAGGAAGATGTAAGATGTTGTATTCCTCCTACTTTTTCATTCAGATTGATAATGGTATTGAAATCACCACCCATTAAGACATGACTATTTTGGTAATTATTCAAAACCTTACCTATTTCATCCCATACCTCTTTTTTCTTTATTGGATAGTTAGGTCCATATACATTAATAACGATAAATTTTATATCAAATTTTAAACTCTGAGTGCTGACACACATCCAATTAAAGCCATTAACTAAATATTTCAATTCAATTTTTTTTGGGTTCCATATAATTCCTAGTCCACCTGATGCACCCAATGCCTCAACAAATACTGATTCCCAAAAGCCTAAGTTTTTGTTTAATTTGGAACCTTCCGACTTGTTTAATTTAGTTTATTGAATTAAAATTATTTCAGAATTAAAATTATTTTGGTATTGTTTAATTAGTCTTTTTTTACTAGGGGCATTTAGACCCCTAGCGTTCCATGATGTGATCCTCATGATGCCCTGGGAAGGCACTTACCCTTCCCCACATTTAGAAGTTCATCACTTTTCCTCTGTTCTCTACTTAGTCCTTCAGTCTCTCGCAATTCCTTTAGAGTTTTCCTTCCTCTTTTTCCTTTCATCTTGCCAGAAATAGTGGAACTCAGTCCTGCCTGATCCATACATAGACCCAATTCTTGCAAATTATCATCCACATTATGAACTGATGAAGTTACAGTATCTCCTATTGCCTGGAACTCCTCTTGTTCTAATTCTCTACAAATCTTGGTTCCAATATTTGTCTTCAGCTTCTGCTCCTCCCCATTTCCTTCTGATGTTCTATACTTCCCTTTAGAAATTTTTGATTTTTTCCCACTTTGCTTATCTTGTTCGTTGAAACTGTCCTCCATCTGTAATTATATTAAGTCTCTTTGAAGATCATCCACTGTATAATCTTTCCCCCCCAGTTTGATGATTTTTTGTATAAGTTCCTCTTTTTGGTGTACAGTACTATTCTCAATATTTTCATAATTAAAGATCTGAACTAATTCTTCAGATAGCTGCTCGAGTTGCTTATAAACATTCTCTGGCACTTCTGCTTCTAGAGGGGAATTTGAGTCCTTATTTAAGAAGTTCTGAATCTCTTCCATAAGTAGGCTATTTGAGTTTATGTCCTTCCTCTGCAACTCTGTCTTTCTTTCCTCTGGGGTAAAGGGTGAAGTGGATAGAAGACTAGGTGTTTGCCAAAATTTGGAGGTTCCTTCGGATCTTTCATTGCCAGGAGTTGATGGTTCTGCTTCGATGTTCCTATTTGTTGTTTGTTGTAAGGCAACCTGATTATTATTTCACATTGTGTCTACTTTCAAACTGTCTATTAGTGATGAAAAAAGAAGATCATTTTCTACTACGCTTATGTTAACTTTTTTAGTTGTTTCTGAAGCTTTTCCTTGAGTATCACTGAGTTCCTTATCTGTGGGACTAACTTCCCCTTTTTGACTTGAGGATTCCTTGCTCTGGTTTGCTGCCCCTCTTTGTTCTGAGGTCAAAGAACAATAAAAAAAATTTGTCCCTTCAGATCCTGACATCTTCTCCCATGCTTGCATATCCTCTAAATAATTCCTCATTTTGTAACCATCTATAAGATCTGGTTGTGTTGAATATGATGTTACTTCTTGCGTTGTTCCCTTTTTTGTGATATCTCTAATAAGAGTCCCATTTCTGTTCAAACCAATATCCTCCCTATTTCTAGAATTATTTTGTATTTATGATTTTCCATCTTTACCATTCTTAGTTTTTCCTACATCCCTTTTCTTCTTATCCATTTCCTTTCTCTTTTTTCTTTTCTGTCTTTTTATGAATATATTGTTAACCTCCTTCTTTGTCTATTCCATAGGCTTAAGTACTATGATTGATTTAAGCCTTCTTCTCTCTGTGGATTGTTCTTCTAAGTCTTTGAGTTCCCTCCCTTCCTTTTGCTGCTTTGTAGACGAGATTTGTTCATGAAGTCTTTCATTCTTCATGATTCTTAGCCAAGGGAAATTGCTTCTAACATCTGAGGTCAGGGGAAGTATCTTGGGCATTATCTTATGTGCTTCATCAAATTTTAAAATATCAACTAATTTCCCTTTATATATCTGAAATAGGATATCATACTTTGCCTTACAAGTAATGAATTCCTTTTTGAATTCAATAGGGTGATTAAAATTAACATTAATCAGTATCTTGATATTGTTACAACAATAAAAGGATGCGTCAATACCCTCCACCTCTCCAACTATAGATACTATGGATTTAATAATATTCTCTTGACATAATTCTGGAGGAAGAGAGGGCAGAATAAACCATAAAGGCATCTTATAGTCTATCTTTGCTTCACTGAAATTCTGAGACCATTCTATGAATCTAACACAATGACCATTAAAAAAGCATTTAGAAACTAAAATAAATTCCTTTTTAATAGCTTCATCTATATATTGAACATATAGCACCTTCTCCGAAAAATGTGATATACTTACCTCCTCCTCCCAAATTTCCTCTAGCTAGTTAGATAAGAGAGGTAGATCATGCTGTGGGCCGTTCCAAATTGCAAATACTCCTCCCTTAAGACATTTATCCCACGTATTATCAATTTCTTTTATCTATATCCTTGTCAAATCTTCCCTATTTTTGCACAATCCAGCGGGCGCTTTAGGGTTTGATGCCATTTTTTGGTAATGAATTCATCGGTGTGGGAGGATGTAGGTTGAAGGCAAATCAGGTTTGGGGGATCTCCTCTCCATCTGGGGTGTTGCCGGATAGTGTTGGCTGAAAGGTTTAGTAGCAATCTCCATGCGAGCATATTTTGTTAAATTAAAGATCTGTAATTGGTTGTCCAAATACTCAAGCGTGAAAAACCTGTGTCTATTGTTGGAATAATGTGCCTCTAAGTCTTCAGAGGATGCTATCAGCCATAAATCTATGCATTGAGTGGTCTGCTTTCCTCAGTAATCTATTTGTTTGAGAGGCTCATCATCGTCTTTATTTAGGGCTTCAAACCTGTTTCTTGTTTTGATTTCGAATTGTTTGGCATGGTTGTTTTGGGGTGTTCTTTGAAGCCATTTTATGCCCTCGGTATGATGTGATCCTTGCCAATGCTTCCCCTGGCCCAATACACTTTTTTCCATTATTTTTGCAGAGATTTTTTCTCGCGAATCTTCGTTGGTTTTTGGAAATTCGACATTTTTTGAAAAAGCAGAGCAGAGCTTTTGTAGAAGTTTTTGAAATTATTTCGTAGGACAACAATATTTAATATATATTAAATGACATTTAGTGTACATTAAATAACATATAATAAAATTAACATTAATTAATATACATATTAATAAATAAATTTTATATAAACTAAATTTAATATTACTTAAAACTGTATAATAGTAAACTATATATAAAAATAAAATTTTAAGCAAATGCTTGCATTTATAAAGGCCCACATGGCCTGTCCTGCTATGACGGGTCTTACTTTAGGCCTGTTGGGGCAACCTTTTAAAAGGACAGTGAGCAGTATGGGAGGTGGTGGTGTGGTGGCCCCGCCTCCCCCCATTAATTTATTTTATTTTATTTTTTAATTATTTTTTTAAATTTAAATTTATTAAAATTTACAAAACCAATTCCCATAGTATATATATATATATATATATATATTTATTTATTTATTTATTTATTTTAAATATTTTTTTTTAATAACATTTGTAAACTTAGTCTGATAGGAGAATTACTATCAACCATTCGAATTTCTTATTTTAGAATTTTCTTTTCTTTCAAATCCTACCTAGATTTAATTTCTCAATCTAATTTGTGAATCTATTAGTTGAGAATTCTAAGATGTTTCAATCCCTATGTATTCAGAAGATTTAATATGCATAATAGAAATTCACTACATTGAAAATTTTGACACAGATAATCATTCAAATAATCATTTCACAGACATGAAGAAGATAGGAAAGGAAATTGTGCAAATAATCACAAGCGTCTACCTGGACACTGATGCTAATCTACGCCCAAGAAGATTGAAGAGAAGTTCCTCCTCCTTCCTGAAAATTCCTTCCTCTTCCAAAATTTTGCTCTATAAATTTGCCTCCATATTTGTGCCCCCAAAAAATGAACCCTTAATTGGTGATAAGGAGTTGTCTCCTTAAATCAGGGTACTAATTATGCGTTCCCCCGGGAGAACTCCGTGCTCACCAGACTTTAATTCTAATTTAACTTTTCTTAATCTTTTCCATGCATGTTTATTCAATTATTAAATTACTTTATTTAAATTTCACTTGACTCCTTTTTAAATTAATTTATTAAATTTTAAACTCGTGCACTTTATGCAATTAAAATATCTTTATTAAATTCACTTGTTTTATTAATTTCTTATATTTTAATCTCATGCACGCATCATGCATACTAAAAACTTTTTCATAAATTAATATATTTTCACTTTTTAATTTATTTTCAAACGTTTAATTGATTAAATATTTATTAACTTAAATAATAATAATATCTAGCATTTATTAAAAAATGAACCCTAAATATATTATTATTAAATTAAATTAATATTATCACATTCTAAATTTATTCTGATAACTTTTATCTTCACATTTAATTCTTTTTATTTAATTAATTTTCCAATTAATTAAATATAATTAAATATTAAAATATCATAATAATTTTCCAATAAATTAAATCTTTTAATTAGACTTAATTAATAAAAAATTTACCAAAGACTCATAAAACAAAATGCAAAAATCCATCATATAAAAACACATATAAAATCAAACTAAAGGGTTATAATCACGAATTAACATCATTCGATGCATTTAGAGGGCACTCAACTCAGATACTTGTCTTAATTTTCTAGGACAAATGGCTTAAAGGTTTAGGATTTGGACTTAAGAATTTATCTCCCCTCTCTTACCATTGAGATAATGCGATAGGGTATGCTCATCTTGACTATTCAGGGAAGTTGATACCCGGTACCTGCAACTTGCATAAAATCCACACATGTACAAATACAATATTCTAAGCTAAACAAGCAATGGTAGGAAGTGGTGCATCATGCAGATCTTGACTAGTAGGTGACTATGACTCCCTTCCTTAACCACATCAGAAACACCATACATAAAGAAAAAAAATACACACACACCATACACACGTAGTATGGGGTAAGTATCCATAAGAAGACACATAATAATCCATCTAACTAATCATCATCAATAACTGAAATCATTGAATAATCATCATGCATACATTGAAGTAGAGTACTGAGTAATCTCATCATATATCATTTGAATCTAAAACAATATCTGATAATCTCAAAATAATGCTACTAATCCTAAGCATAAAATTGGCCTAAAGAGTTTGGCAATAAAAGTGAAAATCAAAACTAGGGGCAGACACTACATGCATTATGACAAAGATTGAATATTCACCAAATAAAAGATGACAAGTTTGTTTTCTTGGAACTTGTGAATCAAGAAGAAGATAAGATTGATGAGCTGGTGACACAAAATCTTATGTAAACCATTCTGGAGGTGAATTCAAATGGATTCTAAGAGAAGTTTCTCGAAAAGACAAGATATGGGGTAGATTCATTGTATCCTACCTAATCTATCGAAAACCCTAATTTTGGTGATGGATAATGAGCGAGAAAAATGTTTTAATTTCCTATATGTAGGAATATCTAGTCATGAAGAAAAGTGTTATAGAGTTTGATGTGAAAATTTGATAAGGAGAAGGAAAGGGATTTTGCTTCATCAAGTGACCCAAGTGAAGAAGTTTGCAATGGTGTGCTAAGCTAGAAGGCTTAAAGAGGATGAATGCTTGAAGGGTGAACAAGCTGTCAAAGCTAAAAAGATTGGAAGCCAAGTAGAGTTGAGGATTGAATAGTGATTTGTAATCTGTAAGTAAGGTTGTAAGTTATATCAGATCAAAGCTCTACTGTTACTTTCTAACAATTGTATCCGCCTAGGGTAAATCCTTTGGAGAAAGGTTGACTTAACAATCATTGGAAAATCCTTTAATAGGGTGGCATTTCAAGTGAATGGAATAAATTCCTCTAACAAGGCTCACTTTTAGCAGTGTGATTGAAATTCCTTAATCGGGTCACATTTAATAGAGTGTATTGTAACCTCTAACAGGGCATCACTTCAGAAGAGTGAAAAAGGAGTAGCATGTTATTGGTGGTTTTTCCCAAATTGGGTTTCCACATTAAATCATTGTGTCAAATGTGTTGATGGATGTGTTGTGTTTCATGCTTTACATTTCTACAATTTGATTTAATAGTAACATATCAGTTTTAGTTAACACATCATGAATGTATGCATGGTTGAGAATATTTTATGGGTTCACTAAATTGGGAGAAGTTTTATTTGTACATTTGGACCTTGAATAACTGATTCACCCCCCCTCTCAGTTATTCTAAAAGAATTCCAACAGAGGTAATCTATTTTATCTTGATATGGATGATGCTACCTATCTAATTGTAGAATTTGATGATGTGTGGTTATGTCATGTTCATCTTGATAACTCGGTTAGTATCAGTAACATGAGAAGAGTAAGAGGTTTTCCTAAGTTGAAGAAACCTGAAAATATAATTTGCAAACAATGTCAATTAGGCAAGATGACAAAGTCAAGTTTTAAGAGTAAGACTCATACCTCTAAAGGAATGTTGGAGATTGTTCATACTGACTCTTGTGGACCAACTGATATGCAAAGCTATAGAGATGATAAATGTTAGACTAACTCCCAATATTCCCCTTCAAGATTCATGACATGGCTTAACTACCTCCTATGTTCTATAAGTCTAGTGGTTGTATCGAGCATTAACAAGTCAATCTTTTGGTACAATGACAACCCTAGTTTGTAAAAAGTGGTATCAAAGCTTGGATACAGGTTCAAATCTCCTTGGGTAACACTAAGAGGGGGATTGTTGGACTAACTGCCAACATTCCCCTTTGGGATTCATGACATGTCTTAACTGCCTCCTATGTTCTATAAGTCTAGTGGTTCTATCAAGCATTAATAGGTCGATCTTTTAGTACAATGACAACCCCAATTTATAGCAATAATTTCATTATGCTATTTTTTCATGGTTATTTTGGGATGATGACAGTTATGTTTCTAAAACAAAAATCTGATGCTTTCCAAATGTTTAAGTGATACTTAGCAAGAGTTGAGAAGGAAATAGGTAAAAGTTTGAAATGCTTGAGATTTGACAGAGGAGGAGAATTTACATCAAATGACTTTAAATTCTTTTGTAATGATAGAGGAATCAAAAGACAAACATCTAACCCTAGAACCCCTCCACAAAATGGAATTGTTGAAAGGAGGAATAGATTTGTAATGGATTGTGCTAGGACACTCATGATGGAGAAAAATTGCTTTGCAATACTAGAGAGAGGTTATAAGTACAACTGTCTATACCTTGAGCCATGTGTAAGTCAAGCAAGGTACACATTCAAGACCTTTTGAACTATGGTATGGATACTCACCCAATGTAAAATATTTTAAGGTATTTGGAAGCAAGTGTTATATTATCAAAGATTTTAGGAGTGGTAAACTAGATGCAAAAAGTGAAGAAGGTATTTTTTTGGATATTTCATAAGAACTAAATCTTATAAGTGTTTAAATACTAACACTAACAAAGTTGTGGAAAGTGCAAATGTGAAATTTGATGAAAATACAAAAGTACATGAGGCTAAACCTATGAAGGAACAAGAGGAAAAAAAATCATTTGTATACTTTTATGAAGGCATGTCTATTGATGAAGATGCAGTAAATCAAGTTGCAAATCAACACTAAGTTTCAGTGACAACCAAGTCACATATTAGGAATGTCAAGTTACATTCAGGAATTGAGCTACAATCAGGTGTTGAGCTATAGAATGAAGTTGAGGCACACTCTGATTTTTATATTAGTGTACATGAAAGAGATGTTGAACTACTTGATAGAGAAGTACATAGTGATTCAGAAGTTGAGAGACCGAATGAGGAAAATAGAGCAAGATTGTCAAAGTATGTCAAGAGACATCACCCTATTGCACAAATCAATGGAGATAAAGATGCAAGACCAATGACAAGGAACAAGTTGAGAAATGATACATGCTTTCTTAGCACGCATGAACCTAAAATAGTGAAAGATGCCTTAGAAGATGTGGACTGGAGTAAAGCCATGAAAGAAGAGATAGAACAAATTGAGAAAAATAAGACATGGACTCTAGTTCCTAGACTAGAAGATAAAAATGTAATTGGCACCAAGTGGGTGTATAGAAACAAGTTAGGTGAAAATGGCGAAGTCACAAGGAATAAGGAAAGATTAGTTTGCAAGGGGTATACACAAGAAGAAGGGATAGAATATGGAGAAACATTCACTCTTGTTGCAAGGTTGGAAGGATTAAGAACTCTACTTGCTTACTCTGCATACAAAGGCTTCAAAATTTATCAAATGGATGTTAAATTTGCATTTCTGAATGGCATATCGAAAGAAGAGGTTTATATAGAATAGCCAAAAGAATTTGTTGATGCTAACAAAAAAAAAATGGTATGTAGACTACACAAAGCTTTATATGTTTTGAAGCAAGCACCAAGAGCATGGTATGAAAGGCTTCACAATTATCTTGTAAAGATTGGATTTGAAAGGACTAATGATAATAAAAATCTATACTTGAAGATAGAGAAAGGCAAAGGTATTTTACTATCTAAAAATTATGTTGATGATCTCATATTTGGAGGTCAAGATACTTTATTTAAAGCTTTTGCAAATGAAATGAAGAAAGAATTTGAGATGTCTACGTTTGGAGAGATCAAGTTCTTTCTGGGTTTGGAAGTACATCAGATGGAATATGGTATATACATCACTTAGTCAAAATTTGTAAAGGAGATATTGAAAACTTTTGGATTAGAAGATTCCAAGCTAGTAAGTACACCTATGGTGATAGGACACAAATTGTCAAAAAATGATGATTTAGTTGAGGTGAATCAAACATTCTATAGGTCTATGATTGGGAAATTGAAATATGTAGTACATAGAAAACTTGATATTGCATTATCTGTTGGGATAGTTGTAAGATTCTCTACTAATCCTAGGGAGTATCATTTGATGGATGTTAAGAGAATAATGAGATATCTGAAAAAAACATAAGAGTATGGTCTATACTACAAGAAAAATAAAAAATTTGAGTTGATAGCCTACACTGATGCTAATTGGGCTGGAAATATTGATGATAGAAAGAGCACTAGTGGAGGAAAAATTTTCTTAGGAAAAAGGTTGGTTACATGGACTAGCAAGAAACAAAACTACATATCTCAATCTATTGTTGAAGCTAAACATGTTGTTATTGTAGTAAATTGTACAAACATTGTATGGATCAAACAACTACTCAAAGGTATGGAGGAAATCACTAAACCTATAATATTTTATTGTGATAACACAAGTTCTATAAATATATCAAAGAATCATGTGATGCATACAAAGACTAAGCACATTGCAATAAAGTATCATTACTTGAGAGAGTTAGTTCAAAAAAGAGAGGTGAAGATGGAATATGTGAATACAAAAGAGAAAATAGCTAATATCTTCAAAAAAGCATTAGCTAAGGATGCTCATGAGTATCTAAGAAGTAAACTAGGGTTGAAACCCCTATCCAAGGCTATTTAAGAAGAATGAGAAGTGCTCTTCATCAAACAAGATGATTGACATATCTTACACATTGATGTAGTGGATCTTACTTTAGGAGTTGCCTAAAGTAATCAAAGAGTTGGAGCTAAAAATAAGTCACAAGCTAGGTGACAAAGGGAGAAACTCAAAATTTCCATATCTTCATATTAAGATGACAAGTCTTTAGCATTGTCATCAAAGAGGGAGATATTGGTGGAGATATTTGCAACAATATTATATATATAGAAGATGCATTGAGAAATCTAAGGGAAATAGAAGGAACATGGAATATCTACTCAGAAGGAGATAGTGTACCTACTAATTACTATAGAGTAAGAAATGATTACATCTACCCAATAAGAGGGAGATAGTGATGAGGGAGATATAAGAAGTGATCAAGAGGGAGCCATAAGGATGAGTTGACTATTTTTTGTTTAGAACAAAATTTTGTAACCTATACAGAAGATAAAAGCTACTGGTAGAGGGAGAGATTTCAATACAAGGAATTATTTTCTTTTTGGTATTATTGTTGGTTGTACTAGTTTTTCATCAATGCTAAAGAGGGAGATTATTGAAAATAGATTGATATAAGTATGAGAATGTGTTTCAATTATTATTTTGTCATTGATGTCAAACCTGATACTTGTTGGTAAGACAGCTACTTAGATGATTTGAGTACTATCATTTGTTTGATTGATGAGGAGGTTTTGATCAAATTAGATAACAATAGCACCTAGAGGAAAGGTTGAGTTATGGTATGAAAAAGGAGTACAAAGATTAGTTAAGAGAGTGATGTTACAATGCATTAATTATCTACTTAAGGTTGCAAAGGATGGATACACTGACAAAATCTAGAAGAACAAGCAAGAAGAATTGAGTCTACCAAGCTTGACTAAGTGGATAGTAGGTACCAAGAAAAGTTAGTGCAAGTTGAGCAAAAAATTCGTTGGTGCCAAGCAAAGTCAAATTTCTCTGTATGCTGAGTGATATAGTGTAAGCTGAGTAAAGTTTACCTAATTCTGAGCACCAATAAAATTTAGTGTTTGTCGAGTGATCTAGTTGATGCTGAGTGAAAGAATAGTATGAAAATTGAGTGACAACATATTGATGCCAAGTGCCAGTATTCATGTTAAATCATGGATTTGATCAATTTGAGTTGACTATTTTATTTTCTTGAATTTTGTGAAGCATGTGGAAGATAACTATGATGAGTTGGTGGCACAGAATTCATGGTAAACTATGTTGAGGTGAATTCAAAGAGGATTGAAGGAGAATTTTCTAGAAGGGAATTAAATGAAAAGATGGGTAGATTTATTGAATCCTACCTAATACTACTTAACCCTGAAATGGACGATAGAGGTTGAATGACAAAAGATTTTAATTTTCTATTTATAGAGATGGTTGGTCAAAAGAAAAGGTTGTCATATGCGAGAACCTAAGGAAGACAAGGAGCCTACGGTATTGCTTCATCAATGACCAAGCATAAGAGACTGCTAATGGCAAGCAAAGCAAGAAGGCTTAAGGGTATGGATGCTTGAAGGGTGAACAAGCTATCAAAGATGAAGTGTGTTAAAGCCAAGAAGAATAGAGGACTGAAATAGAGATCTGTAATCTACAAGTGACTTGTGAGTTGTTATCACATCAAGCCTTATTGTTACTTTCTAATCATTATATTAGTCTAGGGTAAATCCTTTAGATTAAGGTTGAACTAATAGTAATTTGTAAATTCTTTAACTGGGTGACATTCCAAGTGAATGATCTAAAGTCCTCTAACAAGGCTCACTCCTAATAGGGTGATTGAAATCCTCTAGCCAGGTCACATTTAACAATGTGTATTGTAACCTTTAACAAGGTTGGCCTTTCATAGGGCATCACTTTAGAAGAGTGAGAATGAGTAGCATGTTACTATTGGTTTTTCCCGAATTGGGTTTCCACATGAAATCATTGTGTTAAATGTGTTATTGAATTTGTTATGTTTCATGCTTACATTTCTGCAAAGTTGATTTGACAATAACCTTTAAGTTTAAGTGATTGTATGATCTAATGGATGCATGCATGATGAATATGTTTTATGAATATGGGTTCACTAAGCTATGAAAAGTTTTATTTGTACATCTTGAGCTTGGATAACTAATTCACCCCCATCTCAGTTATTCTAAAGAATTCCAACAATCTCTTCCTTCATGAAAGAATATTTTATTAGCTTTATCAACAATTTTTCCTCTTTCAACATCTACAACACTTGTCGTATATGTATTATGTGTTCCTATTTAATTTTACTAAATATTAGTATGTCATCAAGATACATAATCACAAATTTGTCCCATAATTTCTTCAATGCCTCATTCATAAATCTCATAAAAGTGCTAGGCACATTAGTTAAACCAAAATTCATAACCAACCACTTATACAAACCCTCATTACTCTTTAAAAAATATTCTATCCATTCCCTTCTTTGTTTCCAATATGATGATAACCACTCTTCAAATAAATATTGGTAAAATACTTTTCTCCACTCAAAAATACATAATGTCATCCATTCTAGGAAAATAATATTTGTACTTCATTGTTATCATATTTATAGCTATGGAGTTAGTGCACATCCTCCACTCTCCATTCTTCTTAGGTGCCAATATTGTGAGCACTTCATGAGGACTCAAATATTCTTTAATCAAACCCTTCTCGATTAACTCTTGTTCTTTTCTATTTAACTCTTCATTCTCTGCAGTTGTTAACCCTTATGGTTCTTTATTGAGAAAAGTAGCTCTAGATATTTGGCCCATACAATGACTAATATTTCTCACAGGAGGTAAACCATTAGGTACATTATCTAAAATCATGTCTTGAAATTATTTCAACAAAGATCCAACCTTAGGTGCATGTTCAAGTTCATCTGGTTTCTCTATCTTTTTAAAGATAAAAGAAGAACACACATTTTATCTCTTGATGTCCTCAACAAACTAGCTTCCTTCAACCAAATAGACTCTAACTGTACAATGATTTTCCTCAAATTTCTCTACCAAAGGTAACAAGAGTTGTTTCTTTTCATTGACCCAAATTGTATAGTCATTCAATCTACCATCATGCAAAGCTTTTATATCATACTGGAAAGGTCTTTCCAAAAGAATATGAAAATAATCCATAGGCATAATATCATACAAGACTTCATCATAGTAATTCTTGATCTTAAATTTCACAAGGCATTGTTCACTTACCAGTAACATGTGCCCATCCTTGATCTGGGCAATGTGACAGGGATTTGAATTTTTCAACCTTTTCAACTACAACTTAAAAACAAATTTCTTTGATTCCAAATCATCCAAACTACCACTATCAATGATTATTTTGTAACATTTTGCTTCAATCTTACATTTGGTCTTGCAAAGATTCTTTATTTAGTTGTTCATTCCACAAGGTTCCTCTGATCATCATGGTCTCTCCATTTTTGGGTTCATTAGGTGGATCAATAACTTCTTTAATTAACCCTTTTATGTTACTAATTCCTATCTTTCTACCAAAAAAGGTACATTTGAAGGCTCAACATCCTTCTTCTCTACATTTAAAACAAGTACCTTTATGTAAAGATCTATCTTTCCCTTTTCTATTACTATTATTCCTAGAGTAAACAAAATAATTACCTCTAATGTAGTTAACTCTTTCTTTGCTACCATTATCTTCTAACTTTCCTTTATCATGAGATGTATTGCCAGATCTTCTACTTTCTCCTTAAGATCTACCTTTACTTCTCTAAAATATTCCTCCTCTTTTCCTTTGTGTGTGTTCTTGTTTCTTTGCCAATATTTCTTCATCTCTCAAGGTATACAAGTATGCTTTTTCCATGCTTTCCATCTTCACAAAATAGATTTCATCCTAAATTGAAGTTCTCAGTCCATTAAGATATCTAGAAACCTTTTTAATCTCATCATTAACATGTCTAGATCTGATGTCCAACTTGTAGAATTCCTCAAAGTAGTCTTTCACAATCATTTCTTTATATCTCAAAATTCTCCTCAACAAATAAACTTAATAATTAGAAAGAAGAAATTTCTTTTTCAACTTACCAACCATTTTTACCCATGTCTTGATCTTATAATTTCTTCTTCTTTGTCTACCAGTTTACAAGTTGGACCACCAAAGAGAAGAATGTCCTCTCAATTTAGTGGTTTTTATCCTCACTTTCCTATCATCAAAGTTACTTTCACAATCAAAATACTTTTCCATCTGAAAGATCCAATCCAAAAAATAATTTGTATCAAGCTTTCCACAGTAAATAGAAGGATCAAAATAAGGTCTAGAATTTTCTCTAGTCAAAGCTCTCAAAAATATCTTATCATCTTGTTCCACTTCAGGTTCAAGATTAGGTGCAACTACTTCTTCTTTATCATTAACACCATTAATATGCACTCCTCTTCTCTGGGTTGTCTCAGTAGTTTCAAACCTAGGTGCAATTTGTCTCAACATGTTCATAATAGCATTATCTACATTTTCTCTACCTCGAACCATTTTGACAATAGTTACTACAAGAATCATAACCCTATGTAAGTTATAGGTCAGAAAATAGGTCTACCACTCTACAACCAATCCAACAAAGGTTCTCTATTATCCCAAGACTCTGCAAGGAAGGAAACCTTCACTATGATACCACCTAATACATGGAATGATGGGTAAATGACTGAAGAGAGAAATCACCAACCACCCTTCTAGAGTTACACATAGAAGCACAACCAAAAGATGGAAGAACAACCAAATATATTTATTATAATCCAGATATGCTGAGATAATTTGATTACAATGCTCCATACATAAGGCCTACTTGGTTGTATCCATATACAATTGCTTAGAAGCTTATTCTTACAAAGCCAAAATACTATTATCTTTCTTCTTACTATATTGATTGTACCTACTCTAATCCTAGATCTCAAATATATAGCCATCAAGACTGCAAGTTGGCATGACAATTACAATTATTACAAAATATAAGTCCTACCCAAAAGAAAAATTAGCAAATGTAAAATGAAGCAAACTTACATTAGTGAGAACAAATATAGGTCCACACATGATCCAAGAAGATAACCCAATACCACAAAAATCCTTGAAATCACAAAAACCTCACAGAAGCCAATTACTACACTTTACTCAGTAAGACATAAAAATAAGCATGTCTCGAGCAAGGTAAAGGGTAACTCTTCAGCAAGATGAAATTAAGTTTCATGAACAAACAATAATGATCCATGATAGGTCCACACCAAGTAACCAACTATGTAGAAGGAAATAACATGAACAATAAGGGCTTCCCCATAAACAACATAATGGATGCAAGATTTCTAAAGACCCCAAGATGTTCCTACATTAAAAAAAGATAAGTGATCTTCCTCTTTGTATTTATTCCCTTTTCATTTTGTACATTTTGGTGAGCTCAACACATGCCATTTCTATTCTGATTTGGTCTCTAGATCTCCTTTCTATGCATTACAATAGTCATTATTTACATCATGTATTTGGTACATTCATATCATATTTTTTCTTTAAAAAAGAGATAAAAATTGTGCATGTTATTGTACAATAGAAAAATGAGAAGCATTATGAATAGGTAAATCACATATCTTTCCACAATTCACACATTTAGAAGGACAATGATAATGTCCCCAACAGGCTTAAGATGAGGCTAAAGTGCTAAATGGGGACAATGGTGTCCTTCACTAAATTTGAAAAAAATGAAATAAGAAAGTGAAAATGATAAGATAGTGCAATGGAAATAATTAACTAGGAAAGCTACTGAAAACTAGTAAAAATAGACTGTAACAAACATACATTGTCATAAATTTACAAATATGAAAATTACATGATACATTTGTCATGTATAGAAATATAGGCTCAAAACTATAGGGACATAACGAAAATGGTGATGTGTTCTTGAGACATGATGGTACTAGAAATGTGTTCTTGGTGTTTTCCATCTAAATTTTTCACAAATCATCTAAGTGTTCCTATTTAGGGTTAAAATAGAAGCACACAATAAGATATGTAGGTATAGGACCTATACTTGCCACTAACATTTAATATAAGAGAAAGAGCGGGGTTTCAAACATAACTCTCAATATAACTCAAGTTAGATTAACAAAATCCAAAAGGATAAATGGATGTTAATCCTATAGTCAAATTATATCAAGGGAGTGTGCAAGAAACACCTCTTTCATGCAATACAAGATTTGATTAAATATATGTAAATGTAAATGTATAATTGAGCTATTTAATTTAATAAGAATTGTAAGATAGGTCTAGGTGCTAAATATAAGAAATCAACCCAATTAAGATATCAAAATAGGTGTAAGACTAAAAAGTGAAATTTATGATAAAGTAATCACCTTGAAATGTGTAGAGGAATATGATTTTTTTCATTGAAAAATACAAATATGAACTTGGGAGGGATCTTCTAATGATGGATTCACAATCAAAATAGAAAACCCAAAAAATGTTATTTGTCTTAGGGCCTCAAGAAGAGGTCAACTTGATGTAACATGTTCTATATGCTTCATGATGAAGTCATTGTGTTCATGGGACATAAAGAAAGTTCAATCTATCTTCTTTAGAAATGGTTAGGTGAATGATTTCATATATGTTGTCACAATTCTACTATCCTACTCTTACACATAGAAAAACTTATTTTTTGTTTTGGATGGATGAGGGATTTCCTTGGTCAAGCCCTAGATTTAGGAATCAACCTTGAAACTAAAATGTAAATATGTAAAGGAAAGAAAGAAAAATGTAAGTATTCACCTTTCTTGTAGAAACCCTTGTCAATAAGGATTTACAATGCTTATATGTTGTAGATGTTCAATTTTCAATGAAGGATGTAGGAAAAATCCACAGATGCAATGGATATACCAAAACCACATTATTGAGCCATGAATGTAAATGTGCATCAATGAAGCAAATAGTGAATGAATCAATGTAGATATCCACTCTCGATGACCAAAAAAATACTAGACCTTGAAGAGGAAATGCTCACAAAGGATCCTTGAATCTTGAATGCTTGATGAATGTTTAAAATGCATTAGGAAATCTGCTAGCTTGAGTTCTCTTCCATGTGTAATAATTCCTATTGATAGACTGGATGTATCTTGATGTCCAACAATGTGAAAATGAGATGCCTAGGATTCCTTTTATACTAGTTTTTGGGTGCAAAATCAAAGAAAGTCGATAGGACTACCTAGTTAGAAAATTTACAACCTTGAGACAAAACTTACCCTAGTATATAAAATCCTTGGGGAATAGGTCAACCAGTTCTAGGTTGGCCCATAAGGAGCCAAGCCTAAAGTTTGAAAAACTACATTGGTGAAAGTGGAAGATACGGAACAAAATAGGAGAAAGAGGTGACTGAGCACAAATCCATCCATGGTCCATAAGGTCACTAAAGTATTGGAGCTAAAAGGTCTTACATGATGAGTGTGTCTAGTATGGTTTTCCCTCAAACTCATGGTAAAGTAGATCAAAAAGTATGAGTTGATCTTATCATGACTAAGAAGACATAGAAACCAGTAATCCCTCAATAGAATTGAGTCTTCATTGTATCCAGATCCATAGTAAGAGATATATTACTAATAACAAAAATTGTAGCCAACTCACCCAATAATATTTATGTTCCTTATTATGAACTATATGAAAAATATGACAAATAAAGTTGTGTTGCAACAGAAGATGGCATTGAATGGTCTAGAAAGTATGTGTGGCATGCTATTCAACCCATCGAAAATGAATTCAATAGTCTAGCAAGTGTGTGTGGTATTCTAATAAGTTCATCAAAAGGATTATTATTTAACAAAAATCCATGTCCCAAGAATGATTCTACCCAAACTTGTTCATTTAGTAGGATTTGTTTCCCTTTTGTAGACTCAGATACTTGATAAGGGTAGAGAGGTGGTACCTTTGTCAAGTTCAATTTTTGAACTATTTCAGCACATGCTAAATTTTTAGTGGAACCAAAATCAATGAGTAATTTACATTCCTTCCCATGGAATTTGCATTTTTTCCTAAATAAATTCTTCCTTTAAGGTGGCTTAGTAGTAGCAAGGATCTTCAACAATGTTCTTCTCATCATTAGCCATTCTCCTTCTTTAGGATCAAGATCCTTGTTGCATGGTGAGTTGACACTTTGTGTGTGTCTTCAACAAGTTGGCTTCTCTTATCCCCTTAATTATTTGTTGTAGATCCTTGGGGACATTTGTTGGTTTAGTTTCCAAACTAATTTCTATTGAATCACTATTTGTCCACTATTCATTCCTTTCAATCTTCCATTGTTGTTATTTCTCTTACCTCTGAATTTGTTCTTGGAACTTGACTCTCCTTGTTCAAAGTAGATTTTTTCTCCCTGAGGTCCTTAAGAATTGTTGCTTCCACCTTCTTTGCCTCTTTCTTTGAAGTTTTTTTCCCCTCTTCTTCTATTATTTTGGTCTTTCTTCCTTCTAAGCTTCTCTTCTAGTTTGAGTTCCATTTGAAAGCACTTGTGTACTATGTCAGGTGCTAGTAGTATAATTTCATCTTGAATGCTATACTTGAGCCATTCAAGTCTCTGATTTTTTTTCTCCCTCTCCTCCTCACTATGTCTAGTTCTAAAACTTAGTCTATGAAACTCCTTAGTATAGTTATTAACATCCATATCTTTCTACCAAAGATTCTACCTTTTTATATGTAGTTGTATCTTATAGTCATTTGGGATGAATGTCTCTTTGACCATTTAGAGCATCAAGTTACATGTGGATATTCATTCATCTCCTCTCATTATTATTTCATTGTGTAAAACATTCTACCAAGTCAAGCTCGAGCCTCTCAATTTGGACTTGGTGATCTTTACCTTCTAATTAGTAGGGACCTCCTTGCAATCAAAATGAAAACTTAGGCCCTCTATCCAATCCATGACTATATATGGATTGCATGATCCATCAAGTATAGGGATATTTGTTCAATTTTTGATTCCTTCCTACCAACACACTCTTTGACAAGGTGCCTCTATCCTACATGCAACTCTTCTTCCTACCCAAGGGGTTCCTCTTCTCCTTCCCTCATCATACTAGAGAACAAACCATCTATTCCATACCTTCCTAGTCTCTCTTCCATCAATCTAGTAACTTTATTTGCTAGTTTCTTATTAAGATCCTCCATTTTTAGAGCTTCATACAAACTTCAATAGTCATCCCTTTAGGAGGGCATATTGGAAGTCTCAATGTCTATTTTTTTAAAACTAGACTCTTTTAACATGCACCTTGGAATGCCTAATTAGACTGTGCTATGATACCACATTAATACAAAGGTAAAAAATGAAATATGGTTTCTAGGATCAATGAAAAACTTGCAAGGAAATGAGGAAATGAGTATAATACTAAAGGTTCCCTGTCCAATCTACTAGACTCTTCTCTTGTGATGATTTTAGGCATGCATTTATTTGGCAAGATCCATATCTCCTTCTTATTGCCAAACTTAGGATTACACAAACATCTTTGTAGCAATATGATACCACAATTTAACTTTATGTGTATGACTAGTTCATGGCCTACTATTCTTATCAAACATAAACTTTTCGCATCGTTAGATTATGCTTGAATTTGGGTGTAGCGTGATCTTGCATTAATTAGGTTGATCTAATGATTAAATCAAGCATAAATAAAAGACCTTACAAAACCCCTTCCAAAAAAACAACATCATAGGGTTCCCTTTTTAGAGATATAAAAAATTGCATAATTTGAATTTTAGATTCCAAGTTTTGATGACCTAACCAAATAATCACCAAACTAAGCCAATTATGCCTTGCAAAAAGTCTTTACTATGTCATACAACTCAAGTAGATAATTTGTTTTTGATTCAATGGTTATAAAGGCTCTAAATACTCCTTTTGAATCCCTTTTGATCATTGGGGAGTTTGATCAAATCCTTAGAACAAGTGATGCAAACTTTTCAAATTGTCTGCTAGCTAGTCACATGGGGATGCACATCTAGGGCTTGATGAGAAAAATAATATATTTTCTTTTCCCACAGAAATATATTGGGAAAATAAATTACATTGTCCCTACTTGAGTATCTCCAATTTCCATTGAAAAACAATGGTGAAAACTCAAGTTAGGGCCATATTTTATCAAAACTTTGATTTTCCTTCCTAAACAAACTATTCCCCATAAATTCAATCACCAAATAAATTCTACTTAATCAATTTTATTCAAATCAAAACCAAGTAATCCTTAACTCACAAGAATATGAATATATGCATAAAAATCACAATGAAATTAGTTAACAAATCCAAAATTATCAAGATTTGCAAGAAAAATAGATTAGTTTTATTGATTCAATTGCCCAAATATACATTTCATTCAATTCCTTCAATTTCTACCAACCTCAATATGATTCCCTCAATTGAATTCATTTCTTATAGATGATTTACAACCTTCCCAACTAATTTTGAATATGGTAATTATTAGAAAACTAAATTTATTTGTATTGCCAAGTTTAAATTAACACTTACAAAATGAAAAAAATTGCTATTTCATAAGTAGCCAATACCTTGACTTGCAAAATACCAATTAGAAACCTAGATGCAATATGATGATCATTACAACTTGAAACAAGGTCCTATGGCATATTTTTGGCTTCTTTGACCAAGTTTGTCTTGGGGGAATTATAATGTGCTACCAAAGAAAATGCCCCTATAAACTAAACCATTATTACATCTAAATTATTCATATCTCCTAGGTGAAAATTGTCACTAAGAAAGTGTACTCTAAAAAATTCTATCCAAGGTGTTTCATGGATTGGAAAGCTTGAATTGAAGCTTAGAGCTCCCTAGTCATGGAGTGTAAAGGCATACAAACAAGCATAAAGATAGCTCTCAACTGATCCTTAGAGATGCAACCCTTGCTAGTAAACCTTGAAATGGGAGATTCTTTAGACAAAGAGCAAGAGTGCTAGTGCAAAAGAACTCTCAAAGGATGCAATGCAAATGCTACTATATTAGGATGAAGTGCAAGAATGCAACTAAGCTAAGAATATGAGAGTGTTACAACCATACTAATTAAACTATGTGAGCTATACTATTGCAAAAAGGAAAACTAACATAATGCAAATGAAATAAACTAGTATGAATATGTAAAGAATATGAAGATAGAAGATGGAAGTTCTCCACAAAATGCTCCAAGTAAGCCAATGAGAAAACCTACAGCATATCAATAGCTCAAAATCAGGATCCTTAGATGAGGAGAGAGATCTCTTTTTTAAGGGTGTATGGAGTATTGAGATCAAGATCAAGAGGTGAATGATAAAGGGTGGGGGTTGAATTTTAGCATGATCCATTTGTAAATTTATCTCCTCTAATGGAAATGAGTTGACTTTTCATGTGAGATAAAGTCTTTCTTTTAATTTGTAACTAGGAAAATGACTTGATGTGTGCAACTTAGGAATATATGAGAATGGGTTCATTTATTTAATTAAAAGGGGACATGCTCCTTTAATCAAATATCAACATAGGACATTATAGTCAAACCATAAGTTAAAGTCAAATAAATTATTTTTTAGAGATTTGGCTAGGGCAAATATTTAAATAATTTAGCCAATTTATTGAGAAGGGGGCTAATAGTCTAAGTGACCATTTTTAGGTGATTACATTTTCTCCTGTTTGAATAACTTGTGATTGATCTAGAAAAAGATTACTTCAAAGAATGAAGAAGCCAATTAGGCAACAACAAATAGAGAGATTTGGTTTCGAAGAACGAAAATGCATAATTAGATAGCAAATCTTGAACGCACAACCTCATAGCGATATTGATGAACACTAGGAGATAGAGACAATATCAGGACTCAATAAGAGTACTAATATTGAGAAAATAAAATAGATCAAGAGAAAATTGGAATGTCAAGCATATGCTCTTGAGAAATAAACTATTGCAAGAAAGCAATGATAGAATATTCCTGCCCCCTCAGGATCGAAATCAAAAAGAGGTATAGGGGGGATGTAGAAATGAGCAATATATGATCAAATTGAGATAAAGAAAGGTCCATAATGATAGATGAGAAATTAAAACCTAAAGAGTGACCATGAGGAAGTGATAGAATGCCCCAGTTTGACTAGAGTTGACCAAGAAGGACAAAAGTATTAAAATTAGGTCAAATCAAGTAGAAGGATGATATAAAGGTGAAATGAAGTAAATTAAAGTAAGTAAGAAGTGTGGAAATGATGAATACATGAATAAATGATGATGCCCCAACAAAGATTTGAAGATTACGACTCAAAATGTCAACTAACTACATAGAAGAAGAAAAAAATTTAAAATGCAATTTTGACCATCAATATGAACTTAGATTTTGATTTTAATCTTGAAAATGGATCTAAGACATTGAAATTAACTAGGGGTACAATTTCACAAAATTTTGAGGAGTTTGAAAAATGTGTCAAAGGACTAAATAATGGGTCCAAGGGTCATTTTCAACTTATTTTGTCTTTTGTGATTTTGAGAGCTTTTGAGTGGTCCAAGAGAGATAGTGATGGCCTAGGCAGGTATTTCGACTGATTAACACCAATTCAAGCTTAGCCGGTTGCACAACTGACCTCCACGATACGGTGCCCTGGTAAGTCATTAAAAAATTGAGCTTTTTTGGTCATTTATTGTGCATTTTAACATGTTATTATGCATTTTTAATAGTCTTGTATGAAATACCATGCGATACTTTAAAAGTATCACATGCCTATTATGAAAAATATCACATGATACTTCTAATAATGAAATTATATTACACAAGTGTTATAAATTGTATCGCATCAAGGGTACCCAACAATCGCACGACACAAACGAGTTGCATACATATTATGAGAAGTATCACATGACACATTATCAATAAAAAGTATCGCACCACTATTGTAAAAAAGTATCACACAACTAATATTTTAGTATTTTCACATGTTTAGGAGCGGAATTTGATATTTTTTCTTGGGATTTCTTACCTGCTTTATTGATCCATCATGATTGATATTGATGCTCTTTTACCTCTTGATTTGGTTATGCAGTTGGTTTTTCTGGTGTTGCACATCAAAGCCCCCAAGGTGGTGGGGCTACGAGTTGTGCAACATCTTGATGTTGATGATGCAATAGTACTAGGGACCATGGGCTTTGGTTGGCTACTACATATGCCCCATATCTAGGCAAACCACAACCTATTAATAGTGTTAGTGGAGAGGTGGCACATTGAGCATAACACATTTCATTTTCCCATTGGTGAGGCCACTATTACTCTCGAGGATGGGTATCGCATCCTTCATGTACCATGCTATGACGATCTAGTGAGTATGATAGACATGTCTTGAGATTTGTGCTTTTGGTTCTTGATTTCCATATGAGGCATACTAACATGAGCACGTGTGTGTCATATGTTTATTAAAATCAGATCTTGAAAAAGGGGAGAATTGTAGTGCAAGAGATTTTTGAGGATTTTACCATCTTAGATAGGCACTTAAGCTGGGAGTGCTTGATAGATGAGTATGGGGATCAATATCCTGTAGCCTGCCTTGTATGTTCACTAGTAGCCCAAGCCTTGGTCACAAACAAGATCCAAAAGGGCTTTCCTTTGGGTTAGGGGAAATTAGTGACAAATTTGATCAGGAAGCCTCAGAGGATGATGTGGGGACCACTAATCCTTGCAGACATGTACCATGAGCTCCATGAGATTGCATATCACGAGGGGAGGACATGGGCTTGTAGCACATTTTTGGCACAAATTTGGGCATGGGAGCATATAGAAGTGGTGCGACTATGAGTATAACTTAGGGAGTGGAGACATCCCTATATCTACAAATATACTAGCTTCATCCCACAATCTGTAAGGATTAAACCACATACAGAAATAATAATAACATGCAAATATAACCAGTATCAGAAAATAATAGATCACACAGAAAAATACCACAAGACACCAAGATTTAACATAGTTCACCCAATCCTTGGGCTACGTCCACCAAATAGCAAGTCCGATATTATTACGATCCAGTAATTACAACCTAATTACAATCTGTAATCCCTTACAGCTCAATACCACCACAAGAACCAATTTTCACATCACCATATGAAACAATCCCTAACCCTAAGCCCTTTTATACAAGTATTTTTACTACTTTAGGGTTATAATTAATAATTACATGTTGGCCCAAAATCTTGATAAAATAAGGCCCAAATTTTTTTCTAGGCCGATGCCCTAAGCCCCAAAGAATTTATGAAGTATGTACAGTACTTTCCTAATCAATCACCACAAATAAGCAATCTCCCACTTGGGGACTAATTAGGCTCCACACTAAACAACAATCTCCCACTTGGAAATTGATGCTGTAGCTATGTCGCTACTCCATGAGGCTCCCACTAGATCAAACCACCCTAGACTCTACTATTCTTTTATTCATCTTCAGTCTAGAAGACCAATTGAAGCTAAAGATGAGTTCAGCTTCTCCATTGTTACTACCTTAGTCAACATATCTGCTAGATTGTCATATGTATGTATCTTGTCTAGCTTTAATTGTCCATCCTCCAAAATTGACTGAATGAAATGGTACCACAATTGTATGTGTTTGGTCTTGGAATGCAGAGCTAAATTCTTTGCAAGATGAATAACACTCTAACTATCTGTAAATAAATAATTATCCTTCCGAGGATGTCTTGATTCTTCCAAGAAGAACTGAAATCATATCATCTCCTTGGCTTCCTTTGTAGTAGCTACATAGACTGCCTCTGTAGTGGATAAAGCATTAACCTTTTGTAACCTAGAAACCTAGTTCATCGCTACTCCACCAACACTAAAGACATAACCTATAGTACTCTGCCTGGTATCAATATCTCCTGCCAAATTTGACTCAACATAGCCCTATAAATTAGTAGTAGAGCCCCCAAAGTGTAAACACTTATTGGATGTTCCTCTCAAATATTTGAGAATCCATATGACTATATTCCAATGCTCAATTCCTGGATGACTCATATACCTGTTAACAACTCCCACTACATGTGCAATATATGGCCTGGTACATACCATAGCATACATCAAGCTTCTTATAGCTGAAGCATAGGGTTCCTTGGACATCTTATCCTCCTCTTCTTGTGTCTTGGGACACATCTCCTTAGTCAACTTCAAATGACCAGGTAAAGGTGTGCTGACAAATTTAACATTCTCCATAGAGAAACATTGCAACACCTTCTCAACATAATCACCCTGAGATAGCATCAATTTTCTATTCTTCCTATCTCTACAAATCTTCATACCAAGGATTTTTTTTTCTGCTCCCAAATCCTTCATAGCAAATGCATGTGCTAACTGGCATTTCAACCCCTTAATATGATCCATGTTAGACCCAGCGACAAGCATATCATCAACATATAAACATAAAATAATGTAGCTTTCATCATCCAATCTCTTATAATGAACACAATGATCTGAATGACACCTATTGTATCCATGCTCATGCATAAAACTATCAAATTTCAGATACCAGTGTCGAGGTGCTTGCTTCAAGCCATATAAACTTTTCTTCAATTTGCACACTAAGTTCTCCTTACCTTTGACCTCAAAAACCTGTGGTTGAGCCATATATATCTCTTCATTCAAATCACCATGAAGGAAGGCTATTTTAACATCAAGCTACTCTAAATGAAAATCTTCAGTAGGCACAATACTCAAAACAATACGGATAGAAGTCATCTTAACAATAGTAGAAAATATCTCATCAAATCAATGCCTTTTTTCTATGCAGATCCTTTCACAACTAACCTAGCTTTAAATCTTTTCTTACCTCCATCCTCTCTTTTTAACCTGTAAACCCACTTATTCTGTAAAGCTCTTTTATCTGTAGGCAACTTGCATAAATCCCATGTCTTATTCTTCAACAAAGAGTCCATTTTGTCTTTCATTGCAGACTCCCATTGAATCTTAGTATCCACTTGCACAACTTCATCATAACATTCAGGTTCACCAACATTAGTAAGTAAAATTGAATACAAAGAGGGAGAAAAACTTTTTGGAGGCCTAATTTTCCTTGTTGACCATCTAACATTCACTAGTGTGTGTGGTATTTGTTGTTGCGATTGCTGCAAATCATGAGTAATGGCTAGAATATTAGCTTTTGGAGTATCATCCAACACTACATAATCATCTTCTTTCTTCTCATGTTGCTGGAATAGATCTTTGTACAACACTTTCTCATTGAATATGACATCCCTGCTTCTTACAATTTTATGATTTTCAAAATCCCAAAGCCTATAACCAAATTCAGTAATGCCATATCCAACAAATACACATTTCTTTGACTTAGCTTCCAGCTTGGTTATGTTTTTAGAGTCTATGTGAGAAAATATGTCACAACCAAAGGTCTTGAAAAAAGAATAACTCACCTTCTTACCAGTCCATGCTTCCTCTAGAATACCACAACCCAAAGGAGTAGAGAGACCTCTATTAATCAAATATACATCAGTATTGATAGCCTCTACCCACATGTGTAAGGGAAACCCAACATGTAACCTCATGCTCCTTACGCGCTCCATTATAGTCTTGTTCAATGCGTTCAGCCACTCCATTTTCTTGTGGAGTCCTGTGAATAGTTTTCTATCTACAAATACCATTAGTGGAGCAATAATCTTCAAATTCATGATTACAATACTCACCACCATTATCAGATTTGAGACATTTTAATTTCTTACCAGTCTCATTGTCAACCAAGCATTTCCATTTCTTAAAAGTTTGAAATACATCAGATTTTTTTCTAAGGAAATAAACCCATACTTTTCTAGTTGCATCATCAATAAATGTAACATAATAATAAGAGCCACCAAGGGAAGATACCTGAGTTGGTCCCCATACATCTGTATGTACAAGCTCTAATTTTTCCTTTTTGTTTTCCTTCCCAGTCTTCACAAAACTCACTCTCTTTTGTTTTACATACACACAACTTTCACAAAAATCCATATTAACACATTTTGGACTTGGTAAAAATTTCTTTGAATGAAGTAATTTCATACCTTTCTCACTCATGTGTCCAAGTCTATTGTGCCATAGCATTGTATCTGAATCTACAACAACTATTTGTTCTCCCTACTCAACTGCAACAACTGTTCCTGAACATTCATTTTTCTCTGACACAATTAAAGTAGAAGTAACAATAAAACTTGTACAAAGATATAAGGTGCCTACTTTCACACCATTTTCTACTACAAGGGAACCTTTTGAAACCTTCCAATTTTTATCATTAAAATTAACTACACAACCCTCATCACCGAGTTGCCCTACAAAAATTAAATTCCTACTGAGTCTTGGAACATGTTTTACTTCATGTAGTAGTCAATGATTCCCATTCTACAACTTAATCTTAACTTTTCCCTTTCTAACAATCTGACAGGGTTCATTATCCCCCAAATAAACAATTCCAAAATCCCCTTGTCATTAATCAATGAAATAACCTCTGTGAGGTGTAGCATGAAATGAAGCACCAGAATCTAAAACCCATGAATCATCAACACTTTCTAAAGATAGAAGCAAAGCATCCTCTTCAAATTTTTTACTTGCCACATTTGCCTCCTTGTCTCCCTTTGGTTTATCTCCTTCATTTTCCTTTTGATTCCAACAATCTTTCTTTTTGTGCCCTGGTTTCCCACAGTACCAACAGTCGTTCAGTCCTCTTGATTGAGACCTCCTCCCCTTTGACTTTCCTCTTGATTTCCCACAATTTTTAGAATTACTTCCTCTCTTAGTCATTTTGCCCCTGCTTTGTGCATTCAAAGCACTTCCTGATGTAGATCCACCTGAGGTTTTCCTACAAGTTTCCTCACTCAAAATAACACCAATCACATCATAATATTTTAGGGTACTAGATCCAGGAACATAATCACTCCTAGCCATTACCAATCCATTCCAACTTTTAGGCAAAGAACACAAAATCAAGATAGCCCTAATTTCCTCATCAAAATTGATACCCATAGAAGATAACTAACTAGTAATATTATTAAACTCATTTAAATGATCTATAACAGATCCACCTTCCACCATTTTCATATTAAATAAATGCTTCATGAGAAATACCTTGTTTGAAGCTGAGGGCTTTTCATATAGTGTTTCTAGGGTTTTCATCAACTCTTCTATTTTCTTTGCTTTTGTAATATTAAATGCCACCAATGGTGCCAGGCATAATCAAATGCTTCCAAGTGCCTTTCTGTCTAAAAGATCCAATTCGTCATTTGACATAGATCCCTAGTTCTTGGCTTTGTCTTCCAACGGCTTCCATAAATCCTTCTGATAAAGATAGTTTTCCATTTGCATCTTTCATAACTAAAAGTTATGCCCATTAAACCTATCAACCCTCAGCTTACCCTCATCTACCATAGCTCTCACTCAACCATGAGACTTTCTTGCAGAGGATAACTAAAAAACAACCTTGCTTTAATACCATTGGTTAGGATTAAACCACAGACATAAATAACAACATGCAAATATAACCAATATCAAAAAATAATAGATCACATAGAAAAAGAACACAAGACACCAAGATTTAACATGGTTCACCCAATCCCTGGGCTACGTCCACCAAATTGAAAGTATGATATTATTACAATCTAGTAATTACAATCTGATTTCAATCCATAATGCCTTATAGCTCAATATCGCTGCAAGAATCAATTTTTGCATCACCATATGAAACAATCTGTAACCCTAAGCCCTTTTATACAAGTATTTTTACCGCTTTAGGGTTATAATTAATGATTACATGTCGGCCCAAAATCTCGATAAAATAGGACCCAATTTTTTTTTTTTTGAATTTATGAAGTATGTACAATACTTTCCTAATTAGTCACCACAAACTAACCATCTCCCACTTGGGGACTGATTAGGCTCCACACTAAACAACACAATCCCATATTGGAGATGTGACTTATTATAAAAGATTATTTGACGAGCTATCATCACTTATATGGAGGCCCTATCAATAGTGTGCGAGGTGGTCAGATGCTTGGGAGCTAAAGTACATGTTGTACAATAGACCACTCATGTGTAGGCAATCATAGGTTGTTGATTTGTTTTCTATCAATAGAGTGTGGAGATAATTTGGGCGTCGATAGTGTATATCGAATAAGACCATGACATATGTACACTTTAGAGGTGAGTAGAGTCTGCAGTGGTTACCTATGTTGGATTATCAGGAATCATTGAGTGATATGAAAACACTACAATAGGAGGCATGAGACTATCGTCATGATGTCATAGATGCAAGATTAGAGCCAACATATCTCCAGGAGATGTAGAGACACCATTTAATCAATTTACCATACCGGATGTAATACCTTAGTTAGGAGGACATGGAAGAGATGGTGGCAATGATGGATGTGGAATAGGCAAAGGGGTTAGGTGGATGGAGGTTGGGAGCAGCTCTCAGGAAGTTGCAAGGAGGTAGACATAGTCACAGAGTTGGGCCACAAGGGAGGAGGAGGAGGAGGATGATGATGTAGAGTGACTATTTAGATGGAGGGTGAAGATAGAAGAGCCTAGGCAAGAGCAACCTACAGGGGGAGATGGAGAGGATTTGAGGGATGCTTGGATTTAGAAACTAGAGGTAGAGCTATAGTAGGCCCAAATCACCATTTTTGTGCAAAATCAACAACTCCTTGACGAGCATGCATGCAACAAGGAGTTCTATAGTGAGAGGGTCACAACTAGGTGAGAGGCAGAGCATCATGGCATGCATGAAATTTACTATTATGTTGCATACAGGGGTATGGTACCTCCAAGGCATGGGCTACCTAATTATTTAGAGTGGGCAGGGAGATCAGAGGGTGTAGTATAACTACCAGATAGGAGACAGGCTCCTCCACCATGACCACTACCAACCCATGGGGGCGAGAGTTAGTCCTAGGGCTAGGACTAGGTCTAGGATGTGGTCCTCATGACACATTTTGATGTATATATATATTTTGAGATAGTTATCCAGATTTGTGGATCTCACATGTACATGTACTCTAATTCATTTTGATATATATGAGATACTGGATTTAACTAAGTTTCATTGTGTACTTGTCTCTTTTCATGCTCATGTGATAGATTTGTATGGATGTTTTAGAACTTGTGTTTATATTTCCATGTGATATGGCTCATATTTTGTCATATTCATACTCATTTTATGTCCTCATATACATATGTTCATGGATATATCTCTCTCATAGATGTTTTAGCTCTCATGTTTATGTTGTACGCTCATGTTTTGAAAATGTGGTACTTGGATAAATTAGATTTGATGATGAGATCAACCTATTGTGATGACATGTATAGAAGAAGAAAGGTAGTGGATGTGATCGACAAGTAATGAAAGACATGATCAAGAGGAAGGATGAGAAGAAATGAATGCAGTTAGATGAGATGTCCATGAAAGGTGAAGAGAGAGCTCTATCCATATGAAAAATGAAAGACTAAGCTAGAATGGTCTTACAATGCAATCTAATATACAAAGTGGTCTACTTGCAAGGAGCACGTAACTTTTAGATTCTAATTTCATCATTGAGCATTACTAGGGACATTGAAAGATCATGCAATGCTCACTAGTACAACTACGAGGATATGAATATGATCTATATCAGGTAGGAATGTGAGAATCCAACCTAAGCATCAAAGACATGTAAGTCAATATGACTAATACATTTAGATCCCCAAAATTTGGTATAGCAAGATTACACTTGTATCAAGGCATAAGTGCCAAGATAACTCCTAAGTATGGTCTTGCAAAAAAAGACAACGATGATACAATGTTGGCCCAAATATTTAAGTGGGACAAGCGCAAAGGCTCTCAACACCTTAGACTAACAAATATACCCACAAGCAAAAAATAAGTAAAACATGCCCCATGCCCCTAGTCTTCTAGTCCATGACATCCTCGAAAGACTATTAGGGAGGAAACACTCAACAAAGAAATCATCATAGACAACACAAAACAAAAAATAAAGTTCAACCAAGTCTCAACAAATGCAATATTTAAGTGTATGTGTGTAAGTCATGTGACGTTTTTTTAGGATGCAAGTCTGCCAGTGATAAATATCGTAGCATCATAGGCTTAAGTTAAGGTATCTAAAAAGTGTTGAGAGACCCTTGATGTCAAGGGGGAAGTGTTGAGAAACACTATTTTAGACAAGTCGCCAGAGAAACCCTAACACACAAGAAGACCTTGATAAGCTAAGTAGCTATGCCCTGTCAACAAGGAAAAGAGTCGATTCCAGGCTAGGAAGGTATTGTGAAATGAATAAGCATGAAGTGAGACTGACAAACACAGGTGCAAGGGTCTCAAGTAGCATTTGCTTCTAGGTTTTCACCACTTAATAGATTTTTTTAGGACTTTTTGTAATTTTTTGTAATTTTTTGATT
Organism: Cupressus sempervirens; assembly: GCA_028749045.1. NCBI lineage: Eukaryota > Viridiplantae > Streptophyta > Pinopsida > Cupressales > Cupressaceae > Cupressus > Cupressus sempervirens. The sequence goes on along the minus strand of CM053789.1, from coordinate 693,456,760 downwards.
TTTTTGGTGATACATGAAAGTGCCTATTGCTAGGTTTTCACTAAGATGATCATTTTTTTCAGGAGATTTTATACTTTCTAGGATTTTTTCAGCATCATATATGATTTTTTTGGATTTTTTTAGGCTCATTAAGATATGTACAAATAGTCAAGCCATGAGATCCTTAAGCATATAACTTCTTCAAATGTAGGATATTGATGGGCTTGAGAAATTATTCTCCCTCAGGTGTAGAAAGCTGATAAGCACTAGATCCAAATGCAGCAATGATAATATAGGGACCTGACTAGTTAGGCTTGAACTTGCTCTTCTATTCTCCGTTATGTTGATTCTTAGGGTTCTCTTGAAGAATGAGTTCACCCACTTGGAACTCATGAGGATTATATTTTTTATTATAGCTAGTGGACATCCTCTTCTGATAGGTCCTCATGTGATCAAAATCATACCTGCAACGCTCATCTATGGTTTCTAGCTCATGGATCCTCATAGCTCTATGGTCATCATTAGTAATTAAACTATGTAGAGAGACTCACGAAGAGGGAATCTCAACTTTTAGAGGGAGGACAACTTTAGAACCATAGACCAATGAAAAGGGTGTGAACCTTGTAGGAGTATGTATAGTAGTTCTATAAGCCCATAGCACTGGATTGATTTGCAAATGCTAATCCCTTATGGTGTGAACTATTCTATGTAGGATATTTAGAAATGTTTTGTTTGAGGCATCAACTTAGCCATTCCCTTGAGGGTAGTAGATAGAGGACCAATGATGCTTAATCTTGAATTTCTCGCATAATTGCCTAAAGTCCTTATTCTTGAACTACCCTCCATTCTTAATGACAATAGAGGATGGAATACCATAATGACAGATAATATGATTGATTATGAAAAGGGAAACATGTTTTCCTTTAGCAACAGATAATGGAACAAATTCAACCCATTTCATGAAGTAATTCATTTTTGTGATGATAAACTTATGTCCACTAGACGAGCTTGGGTGAATTTTACTGACTAGATCAAAGGCCCATTGCTAAAAAGGCCAATATGTGAGAGAAGGCATAAGTTCATGCCCAAGAGCATGAATCAAGTTTCTATGTAATTGGCACTTCTTTCATGATTTGGCATACTGGATAGCATCAGCCTGCATAGTCAACCAATAGTAACCCACCTTGAGAAATTTTTGAGCAAGTGCAAGGACATTATAGTGTAACCTACAAATGTCATCATGGACTTTAGCTAATGCCTTGTTAGACTCTTCTATCATGAGGGTCCTAAGAATTTTTTCATCTAGACCCTTCCTATACAAGTCACCAAATACAAGGGTATAATGTGAGGCATTGTGAATGAGTTGTCATTTTTCATTTCACATGATGTTTTCAAGAATAACTTGGTCATGTAGGTAGGAAAAGATAGTGGAATAGAGGGATGAGTCATGGCTGACAACAGTGAAGATTATGCAGTTGTCAGGGGAGTCATAGATAGAGCGTTGTAGTTCTTCTACTAGGAACTCAAAATGAGACTCATGTTCTTGTAGTTGTAATATAGATACTAAAGTGGCCATAGCATTTGCAACCTTGTTTTCTATCCTAAGAATATGTTGGAAATTTACAAATGTGAAACAATTCCTTAGGGCATTAATCAACTTCTTATAAGATACTAACTTGTCATCCTTAGTTTGGTACTCATTGTTGACTTGATTAATGACAAGTTGGGAGTCTCCATAGATATGCAATTTTGTGATTCTTCATTCAAGAGCCAATTTAATCCAATTAGTCAAAGAATCATACTTAGCTATGTTGTTAGTGCATGAGAACAATAATTTCTAAGACTTTGGGATTGTGTAGCTGTGAGATGTAACAAAAAAAATCCTAGAACCAACTCTATTTTGAATGTTTGAGCCATCAAAGAACATCTTCCATGTTCTTTCAGTGACATGCATCATAGAGGCATCTAGAAAGTCAATCTCCATTGGAGCATTATCTATAATTCGGAATTCAACTATTGATCAGTAATTGCTTGTCATTTAATAGCTTTATGCTCAACATACTGAATGCTAACATTTGAAAGAATCGTCATCCATTTGGCAAGTTGACTTGTAAGTGTAGCTTTACTTATGAGGTGTTTTAAAGGTTCTATGTTTGCAACTAGATATGTGGTATGTGCAAGCATATAATGTCTAAGTTTTTGGGATGCAAACAGTATTGCTAGGCAAGCCTTTTTAATATTGTTATAGTTAAGATCATAGGACACCAAGGTACGACAGATATAATAAATGACTCTTTCTTCCCATTTTCATCTTGTTGTGCCAATAAAGATCCTAGTGAATTTGATGTAGTTGAGATATAAAGGATCAAGGGTTTCTCTTGAATTAGAGGCATGATAATAGGAGGCTTTGCTAGATATTCCTTGATTTGTGCCAAGATTTTCTCACATTCTTTATTCTAGATACTTGCAACACCCTTATGTAGATTTTTATTGAAAGGTTGTGACCTATTAGCAAGTTGAGAGATAAACCTCCAGATTGATTGAAGGTGTCCTTGCGGACTCCTTAGTTGACTAATGTTTCTAGGAGGTGGCATGTCCATGATAGCTTGTACCTTTTTTAGGATCTATCTCAATGCCCTTAGCCGAGATGATATACCCTAGCAATTTTCCCGATGTGACACCAAAAGCATATTTCTTTGGATTGAGCCTAACTTGAACTTGTTACATACGGTTCAATATCAAACTCACATCTAACAAGTGAGTGCTTATTTGTTTAGATTTTTCTAGTGTCATCAGCATAATCTTCCATGTTTTTGTGCAGCATATCATGAAAGGTAGTCATCATAGCTCTTTGATAGGTAGCACCAGCATTTTTAAGTCAAATGGCATCATATTCCAGTAAAAATTCCCCTTTGCACAAGTAAAAGTTGTTTTCTCTTGGTCTTCTGGAGCTATCTTAATTTGATTATACTTGGAGAAACTATCCATTAGGGAGCATATTTCATAACCCGCATTCATGTCTACTATCATATCAATGTTAGGTAGTGGAAAGACATCCTTGGGGTATGCTTTATTGAGATCCCTAAAATTAGTGAATACATGGATGAATTTGTTATGTTTTGAAAGGTGCACAATATTGGAAATCCATTATGCATAGTCAATAACTCAGATGAAGTTGGCACTTAATAATTTCTTGAGCTCAACTTTAACTAACAATGCCACATGAGGGTGCATTTTTCTCATCTTTTGTTTGACTAGTTTGATGCCAAGAGCTATGTAGAGATTATGCATGATTAGTTATGTATCTAAACCAGACATATCGACATAAGTCCATACAAATTAATTGATTATCTTTTCTTTAAAGAATTCTATAAATTATTCTATCTCTTTTATTGATAGGAATTGAGCCACATGTATTATCTTAGGAGACTCCTCAGTACCTAGATTGATTAGTTGTGTTGGTCTGAGTAAAACCAATGACCTATCTTGAATTTTTCTTGGAAGACTACTAAGCATCTCATCCTTGGGTGCTTCAAAGAGGTTTTTACCCTTGGGTACATCTTTATTTTTACTATTTTTATGTTTAGATACCACCACAAAGTGGTTTTTTCCATTTGAACACTTATTTTTTATTTTTCTCTTTGTTTTATGACTAAGGTACTTGATATTTGTTTCTTTCATATTGATCTTCGGTTTATTGGTGGAAGATGCCACAAGTTCAATAGCATTTAGATAATAGGAAATCTCATAGTCATTTTGTAAGGATGGTAGCTCTGATCTTTGATGTTGAACATACCAATCTATGAGATCAGGGTGTATGAGTGAAAGGAAGGTGGAAGTTTCAAGGTTTTGACATGAAAGGAATCATATTTGGTGATGAGAGAAATTGAGCCTATAGAGAAAGTTCCAAAGGAAGCTAAATCAAGAGGATGCCTAGAGAGATCAACGTGATCCACTAAAGCAAATTGTGAGCCAAAATCATTCGACCCTATACTAGACTCATCAACTATGTTGGGTTGGGTGACATAGACATGTATTACATCCACTCCTAATTCACAAGAGATGCCTAAAAGAGATTCTTATTCATAGTCACCAAAATTAGTACTTTGATTTTGGGCTAATAGATGAGCAATATTTTATTGTATTCTACCTCTGTCAGGATCTTCACTACCATTTTTCTTAGATTCATGTTGTCTAGATGTAGAGGATTCAACATCATTATTGGTAGTCATTTTTTCATCTCCCTAAAGAAGGAAAGTAGATGACATGAAGTCATCTTCTTGTGTAATGGGGCAGTAGAGGATTGATTATCATCTTCTGATTCACTAGCCATAGGGACCTTTCTATCAAGCCTTGACTAGTCATCATCTACCCCAAAGCCTAGATCAGTAGTATCCTTTCTTTTTTGTCCCTTGGTGTGACTTAGGGGTTCCACAAGAGCCTTTTTGTCACCATCCAGGGAACCTTGACCATGATAGCTTATATTTTTAAAAAACTTATAGCCTTTTCCATATCGTTTGGGAGAAATAGGAGTAGTAATAGTGACTTCCTCAACGTCTTCTTCCCTATAGATCCAGTCTCTTATAGCTTAGTCTTCCTTCTCTACTTCTAAAGGGGTGGATGAATGGACAAAGGTCCCAAAGATAGTCATGGCAGAAGCTAGGGGCTTCATTTTCACAGAAGGTTTTCCATAAGATCATGGAGAAAATGGTAATGCACTAATAGAATATAAAGTGTACTCTCCCATACCAATGCTCATTATTTTTAGTTTTTGTTCACATTCTATAAGGGATGGTTTGATCTCACAAGAAGAGTGATTATGTAGTACTATCATTTTTGTAGCAATAAGCATATTAATGGACATGGAGTTGTCCCTTGGTATTACAATCTCGAGTGCGAAAGATTTGGAGTTCAATATGGAGGGCTAGGTTGTGCAGATGACTAAGAGACTTGTCATCTTCTTCAAAAAAAGTGAGATAATGAGGCGAGGAGATGTGATTGACCATAGCTTGGAACCTCTCAACATTAATATCTTTGGGAATGTTGGTTGTTCATAAAGCCTTTTCAAGGATCTCCTCATGCAAAAGAGAAACTCTAGCAACTCAAAGATATAAATTTGCATAGGGGTTCATTGCAATTGATTGACAAGGTCATAACTAGAGATGGGAAGTGGAGACACTTGTTTGGAGGAAGATGTATTCTTGGGATCATTTTCTACTTTGAAGAGAACCTTAGATTTCCTCCTAGTGACAATGTTTAGAATTTGACCATGGAAAGAGGAAGATTATGCCACCTTAAGAGTCACCTTAGGCCTAGTATCTCTATAATTTTTCTTAGAGTTGTGTGTTTTCAAGACTACTTTAGGATTTTCATCATCAGTATCATAGTTTGGTTCCTTGTTAAATTTTGGATCCATCATGTAGATGCTTTCAATGGGTTCCAACATGTTGATGACATTTTCGGTGTCAATGTTAAGTATAGTTGATCTTAGCATCATGATTCTTCTTGTTAGCATGAGATGACTCCCATTTTTGGTACTCATACAATGGTTTCTTAAAGGCTTTGTGATCAGAATTCTTGACTAAGACATCTGTAACAACCTTGCCTCCATCAATGAGGTCTTGGATGACATCCTTAAGCTTGTAATAATTATCAGTGTTGCGTTCTTTACTCCTATGATAGTTGTTCATCTCTCCACCAAGTAGGCTTGACGAGTGGGTCATAGGGTCAAGAATTATTAGGTAGTGTGATGAGCTTGTTAGCAAGAAAGGTCTTTAGGACTGCCTCATATGACTCAACCATCAGTGTGTAGACACATTTTGTCTTAAAATGCTTCTTAGTCTTGTCAAAGGGTTGAGACCTTGAAGTCTATTGTTGTTTAGTAGCATAAATAACATTAGAAAAATGGAAGGTTGGATCTTTTGTCTTAGGAGCATCTATGACTCCATCATTGACTACGTATTTATTCTTGTTCCAAGGTTTTTCTTTATCCTTGCCATTTCCATTGCCATTCTTGTCTTTATTGAGCACAATGTCACCCTTCTTGAAAACAACATCCTCAATGTGGTAAGCCCTCTCAACCATGTCATTAAAGGACATGAATAATTATTTTCTAAGATCATATTATAGTTTAGGTACAAGTGTGTTGACAAAAATGTCAATTTTCTTTGTTTCAGGTATTTACTGAGGGTGCCTTGAGTGTAAGGATCTCCAACATTGTAGGTATGTAGCAAAGGGTTCACCTTGTTTTTGTTTGTTATTGCACAAGTCCAACATAGTGATAGGATGTTGAATATTGTAGGATGAATCATTGTGAAAGCTCATCAAACAACTTGAGGGGGTGGTAATTTAGTGAACCATTCCATAGCTTGTCCCCTCAAGCTTCTAGGAAATAACCTCTTGAGATAAGTCTCTTTGTGCATAAAATCCATGCTAAGAGAATAGAAGTGTCGTACATGATCATGGGGATCACCATTTCCATCATATTTATCATATTTGGAAACCTCTATATCCCTAGGAAATGGGACCATTTAGAGACTCCTATCGAATGGAAGAGTGCATATAGATTTGACAAAAGAAGTCTTAGGTTTCTCTTTGGCTACTTGCAGTTGAGCAAGTTGGTTTTTGAGCTCTTGCATTTATTTCCTCAAGATTTTTGTCTAAGTGGGTTCTCTCTTTTGTATGATCCTCTGAACATCATAGTCAAGGGGTAGTTTCCATCCCCTAGAGGTCATATATTGAAAATATTGGTCACTATTTTGTTCTAAGGCTTTTAGCATCAACCTTTGGGGAACCTCATCCTGTTGGAATCACATAAGATCCTCACTAGTGATTCCGTCATTTACCTCACTTTCATGATGTGATTGTGAGGGTCTAGGTGGCATGTTGTTTCCATCATTACCACTAGTAGGGTTTCTCTCAAAAGGATTACTGTAGTAACCACGTGCATGTCTATTCTTAGAGTTATGTGCATGGGCATTAGTCTCGACTTGATGATAAGACCTCTCCCTAGTGGCCATGTGTATAGCCTCTTGTAGTCTTTCTCTATTTGAGAATGCTTGTTCTTCTTTTTGTGCAAAGAGTCTTTCTAGGTAGTGATTCCTCTCCTCAAGATGCATGGTGAGTAAAACAATGTCTGCAGCCTTGGGGGTGTCAAAGGGAGTATCAAAGAAGTTCTCAAAGCTATAAAGTGGATTATGCCAAGTGTTAGCCTCTTCTTGTTTGTTGGGAATGGGCTCTTCCTCATAGATTTTCCTATGAGGATGCCTAGTTAGAGTTGTCAGTTGTTCAAAAGTGAATGAGGGATGATTTCCTTGACTGACTTGGAGCCTAGTCACAACTGGTATGTAACTATATGTCTTCATTTAATGAGATGATATAAAAGCTTTTTAGATTTAGAGCTTATATGGTCAAAATGATCACTTTTAAAGATAAAATAAGTGAGTGGCATGTCAAGAGTGCTCAAGGACTTACATCACTAATGATTTGAGCCAAGAAGTTAAGCAAGAAGATTGATAGCAAGTAGCTAGAATAGTAAGGTAACCAGATTTCAACAAGTGATAATTAGTGACATTTTAGCTCACCTCTAACAAACTAGATCCATATTTTCAACGTAAGACAATAACAAACATGATTTTTTTGGACCAAACTTAGGTAGGACAAAGAAACAACACCCCTAAATCAGCTATGACATAATTATGACTCAATTCTGCAAGCAATAGAGGTTGGTGATAGTTCTCAATAAGACAGGTGATATACAATCAACAATAATCATTGTACGATAATCCTTCCTATAGTCAGGAAATACTTTTTAAACATGCGATAGTTTTCAAAAAGTAGTGCGACAAAACTTGTAACTAGGATGCGATAGAGTTTAATACTGGTAGATAATACTTTCTTAGGTGCGAAGTATTGCACGATATTTCTCAAGAGGCCATGCGATAAAGGGCTAGTGAACTATGTAAAATGCATCTTAATGCTTAAAATTCCTATGTTTAAGTTCACCTTTTTGGATGTCTTAGAATAGAATGTAGTAGTGATAAAATAGAACTTCAATTTGTAGCAGTAAACATCATGGTTTGAAAATAGTAGGGGAAATAAACATATCTCAGACAGTTGAACAAGGGACAAAGTAACCTTGTAAACATTAGCAATTGGGATATCAAAAGAAAAATCCTATGAATTTTAATGCCATGTTTGATGTTTGAGACCATTTACACAAGTCTTGTCACATTCGAAAACACATTCCAAGTATAACTACCTAAGGTCATAGTTCATTACTCAACACCTTGACCCACACTTAATGCCCCTTCGCCTCACACAAAGCGGTGTCCCACAATAGATATTGGCTTTGTCATGGAGGTGTCATTGGCACAACTAAAGGGACACAAATGGTGAGTGTAAAATCTTGGGGTGATATGGGTAGTACACTAGGATCAATCCTTACACCAAGATGTTGAGCAGATATATAAGGTAGCTTTTATTCTTATGGTGTTTAGAAAGGGTCATGTTTGCAACACTCCTCTTGCACCTATGAATAGGACACCCTACCTTGTGGTAGGTAACAAACCTTGTGGACACAAGAGTACCTTAAGCATTCGTGCTTAGTATTTTCCTCATGGGCCCAATCCTACAAGTACTTTTACTAAGCGAAGACAAGTGATACACCCCCAAGGCTTTGGCCTTTGTCAAGGGGTTTGTGATTATAGTGGGTCGGGTTAGCTAGGTCTTGCTAGTTCCCACTTTGGGTCATTCCTATTGGTGTCTTTCCACCAATAGGAAGCTCCGTAAAGGTAATACCTCTCTAGGAGATAGAAACAAAATGGATCCACTCTTAGAGGTCAATATTTTTGATTCACCTCAAGGGTGAAGAACATACTCTCCTATTCCAATCGCTTTCCCCAAACACACCGAGCAAGTTAATTAACACCGCTAAAAAGTGGAGTATACCACTAACTTTTGAGATATAAGGGTGGGTCAAGATTTATAATTCACCTCAAAGGCGAAGAGCATACTTTCCTACCGCCAAAAGACCCTACTTGCAAGTTTTCTGCGCTTATGGAAAATGAACAACTAGTATATTGCCACACATGAGATGAAAAAATCAACAAGCACACTTGGTTGTTTATTATTGCTATGGGCAACCCTATAAAATAGAGTTAGTATCCCTTTTAGCACAAGGTTTTTCAGATGCATTCTTTTATAGCAATTTGCAAGCAATTTTTAGGCAACCCTACACAAAAAATGCATTAGTCCATCAAAGGGATAGTCTAAAATACAATAAACATGTAAAAGACCTCTCTTAGACAACAAATAACTCTAAGAAATCCAAAAATTAGAATGCTAAAGACTCAAAAATTGATCAAATAACCCAAACAACAATCAAAACCAAATAGGGCAATATTTTTTTGCTGATAAAGTATTGTACGATACTCCTTAGTATACACAGGTGATACTCCTTTGTGGGATACTCTGTATAATGCCTGTATGACAAAGTTCAAGACCACAATGCAATAGTTCTTGAATGGTTGTGTGATACTTTAACTAGTAAAGTATCACACTACAGTACTGGAAACTATCATACATAATTGATAAAGTATCACATGATAATTTCATCTGCAAAGAAAAAAAAAAGTACATAACAAGAAAAAATCCAAGACTAAATGAAATCAGAGAGGCAAAGTGCCAAAAATGTACACTAAGAAAGTGAACTCCTCTAAACTTTTCTATCCAAGGTATTTCATGGATTGGAAAGCTTGAATTGTGGCTTAGAGATCCCTAGTCATGGAGTGCAAAGGCATACAAACAAGCATAAATATAGCTCTTAGCCAAGCCTTCAAGATGCAGTCCTTGCTAGTAAACCATGAAATGAGAGATTCTTTAGACAAGAAAGAATGCTAGCGCCAAAGAACTCTCAAAGGATGCAATGAAAATGCTACTATACTAGGATAAAGTGCAAGAATGCAACTAAGCTAAGAATATGAGTGTTACAACCATACTAATTAAACTAAGTGATCTATACTATTGCAAAAAGGAAAAATAAGCTAATTCAAATGAAGTAAACTAGTATTAATATGCAAAGTATATGAAGATAGAAGATAGAAGATAGAAGTTCTCCACAAAATGCTCCAAGTAAGCCTATGTGAAAACCTGCAACATAACAATAGCTCAAAATCAGGATCCTTAATTGAGGAGAGAGCTCTCCCTTTTAAGGGTGTACAAACAGTTGAGATCAAGATCAAGAGGTGAATGATCAAGGGTGGGGGTTGACCTTTAGCATGATCCATGTGCACATTCGACTTCTCCAATAGAAATGAGTTGACTTTTCATGTGAGACAAAGTCTTTTCTTTTAATTTGTAAATAGGAAAATGACTTTATGTGTGCAATTTAGGAATATATGGGAATGGGGTCTTTTATTTAATTAAAAGGGGACATGTTCCTTTAATCAAATATGGACTTAGGATTATATAGTTAAACCATAGGTTAAAATCAAATAAATTATTTTTAGAGATTTGGTCTAGGCAAATATTTAAATAATTAAGCCAAAATATTGAGAAGGGGGCTAATAGTCTGAGTGGCCATTTTTAGATGATTACAAAGCTATTTTATTATTTTAAAGGTGAGTAAGTTGTTAGCATGAATGTTGATGGTATTCTTGTATGGGGCAGTATCTGTGATGAGCAAAGTCATCAAGGACTCTTGGTAGTTGTTATAAAATAGAGTCTTTAGGCCCTTGAGTTGATTGAAGACTTGGAGCAGATGATTACCATTATGAAGCCTTTGTCATTGATGTCAACTGGGGAGAAGTATACATGAAAAACATCTCTTGTGTATGGGGGAGAAGTGTTGTAACAATGAGCGAGAAATATTATTGAAAGTAATTAATGTCAATGAGGAGAAACATGGAATGGGGGAGAAGTGTGAAAACTAATGACCATCCATGTAAGATAGTCAAGAATGGAGAGTTGTTCCCGCGAACTTGAATGTAAACAACTAATGTCGATCCTAAGAATGAGAAAGCATAGACAAAGAAGTATTCCATTGAGTTTCATATTTGATTGATGAAGAGGATTTGAAAAGAAGAGAAGAGGAGCAATGATACTAGAGTTTGATTTGGTATTCTTGGAACCTAGATGTTTTTCATCTATATTGCCATCAATGCCAAAGGGGGTGATTGTTAGCATGAATATTGATGGTATTCCTATGGGGGATTATCCTAAGCATTGGAGAGATTGTCGACATGATTGACATGTTGCATTTATGACTATGTTTGTCATTGATGTCAACATTGTATTATTTCTATGAAGACTGACAGAGTAGCAGACAAAGAACGAGATTATACAAGCTAAGTATTAATGATGAGATCAAGTGCAATTAAGGATGTTTTCTACATTGTATCTTGATGAAGTGGACAAGCACGCATACAAAGAGTCAAAGACATGAAGAAGTTATTCATGAATTATAGAAGATAGTGAGCAGGTAGAGTACCTAATAAGTGGTTTCTAATGATTAATTTGTATCTCTTAATAGGGATAGAATCATGATGTGTGTAATTAGAAAGCAACAGTAGACAACCTGATGATGATGTCAACAAGTGCACAAGGTCAGAGGTCGCATGTGTGAGAAGTTATAAAGACTGTGAGCTGACAGTGACTTGTAATTGCGAAAAGATATAATGTCTTAATAAGGTCCTATTATAATTAATTGGGAAGGCCTCAAGGCCAAATCAAGGAAAAATTTTGAGGATATGGTATCAAGGAAAGTTATTTTTCTTGTGGTAAAGTGTGAATATGATTGATTTATGAAGTTCAAATTGTGCAAGCGATATGAGAAGGTGGTAAATGCGTGCAAGCGATCCAAGGGATTTTTTGGATGTGAAGATTGTGATTTGGTATTGAAATTAGAAGAGGTTTGGTATGATCAAGAGGACAAAGAAGGAGCTAATGTTATTCATTTCTATTAGTCTACAAGGAATAATACATAGGCAAGTTTGATGGTGAGTTCGGTGGTCTTGCCCCTAAATTTGTTTGGATAGTGGGTCCATCTGCCTTCTACAACTCCTAACAAGGTTGGCACAACTCCTAACAGGGTTGGAATCTCCTAATAGTGATTCAAAGTGTCCTAATAGGGACTGATATGTACTGGATGAATTTCATTGGCTTCTATGGTTATGCAATAGTTCTTCTATTTAATCTTCAATTTATTATTTGAAAAAGTTGTTAAATTTTTGTCCTAAGTGATATGAAGCTTGTTTGTATTCCTTGGTTATAAAAGGAATATCATGATCACTTAGGAAGGAGTTGAGAAATTTTGTAAAAGTTTGTGTCTATTAGGTCATAAGTCTCAATCAAGTGATAGGAATGATATGAGTATTTTGTAACTTTCTACATAGCAATGCCAAAGTCTAAATAGCAATCTTTGAGTCTTTTAATTTGGATAGTTTGAATGTTTGAACAACTGTACGGTGGAAGCGATCATATAATATCAATACATATATGATATGCAACTTATTTCTCTCCTTGTGCTAAATCTATGAGTTGTAAGTAATATGCTTCAAAGCTTTTAATTATTCAATATGTTATTATGATATATGAATCATTTTTATGGTTTGATCAAAGATAGATGCATGAAAATAGTTCATAGGTTTAGTGGTTTGATACAAGGATCTTTATACGAAGTGTGAGTTGCAGTCACATATTAAAGGATATTGTAATACAATAATTCTTTGGATCATAAATCACTTAACCTTAATCTATTTCATGCAAACTTTAAATTCATCGTATGTTGCTCAATAGATAAGGCTGGTCAATCTACTATGATAGTTGCACAAATCAGTCTACTTCATACCTATATGTTCTTTGTCATGAATTAATTTAAAATTCTTCAATCAACTTTTCATTTCTTGTTTGTAGTATATGATAAGTTCATCTCATGCTCTACTTTAAGTTGCATATCAATGAATGTTTAGCCAATATTTAACATCTTTAATTTTTGTTGAGCCTTCTGTGAGATTAATTTACTATGTTATTTAGATGAATCAGGATCTACCTGCGTAGGTTTGGCATAGCTTAAAGAGGAAAATGATTTGATTATCCTTGCCAGTTGGTCCAATATTTTTAACAATATGCAAAATTGAATATGGCATCTTCATAGATTAGATTAAGTGTCTTGGTAGCTTTGAAAGTATAAAACCCATATGGGAACCAACAAACTGAACCTCACCGGAACTCCATGATTATGCATGCTTGAGCTAGAGTAGTACTGGGATGGTAGACCTCCTAAATCCAATGCTTCACCTCTACAAGCATCACCTAGATGCAATGATTCCTAAGTGTACATCATTCATTCTCATGAGTCACTACTCAAGAAACATGGATCAACAAGTTTGACTTAAAAACTACATAGTTGAACCCTAATATTAGTATCATAATATGTCTTGTGGAAAATATATTGTACTTGTCTATTGATGAGGTAAATATGTTGTATAATGAATCTTTCATAGGACACGACACTTTCTAAAAGTTTTTTCAATCGAGGTAACAAGCTAATTTGGCTTAACATTGCATGGGACACCATGGTTAAGCGTGCTTGAGTTGGAGAAATAGTGGGATGGGCGACCTCTTGAGAAAGCCCAAAGCCTGACCTTTGTGAGCATCACATAAACACATTGAGTGCTAAATATACCATTCATTCTCATGGGAGATGGGTTCTTTTGAACCACTACTCATGAAGCATGGGTCAATGAGTGTCTTGAAAGCTACATAGTTGGATCATGGTAACAATGTCATAATTTCACTACTTGTGGAAAATCTCTCCTACTTTTTTATTGATGAACTAAAGGTGCTATGTAATGAATGTATCAGAAGGCACAACACTTGTTGAAAGTTTTACAAATGGGGTAGCATGCCTTGGAGGAAACTCCATAGTTAAGCACACTTGAGTTAGAGCATTATTGGAATTGACGACCTCTAGAGAAAGTTCAACCATAGATGAAGTGAGTGTGGAAGTGTACCATTCATTCTCATAAGTGATGGGTTGACTATTCATAAAATATCAGTCAACAAGTTTGACTCAAAAATTACACAGTTGAATCCTAATAGACAGTGGATTAGTGTCACATCCTAATAGACAGTGGATTAGTGTCACCGCTGTATACAGAACATGTTTATCGATCTCCAATGTCTTCTATAAGTCTAGTGTTTTTATCTAGCATTGACATGTCAATTTTTTCGTACAACAACCCTAGTGATTAAAAAGTGGTATCAAAGCTTGTTCACATATTTGAATCCTTGTAAGTCGCAACAACTAACATTGAGAGAGAGATTGTTAGTGGTGGGTCAACATCCCTTACTAGATTCACGACATGGTTTAGTCTGTCTTTTGGTGCAACGACAACCCTAATCATTAACAATAGTAAGCTAAAGTTGGCTTAACCTTGGAGGAAACTTCACAATTAAGTGAAATTGAGTTAGAGTGATATTGTGATGGGTGACCTCCCAAGAAGGCTAAATGCTTCACCTTTATAAGCATCACCTAGATGCAATGAATGTTTGGTGTAGCATTCTATGTCATGAGAAATGATGCTCATTAAATCACAAGAGCACTATCACAACTTCTAACCATCATAATAACTATGCTTCCATTTGAAAACTTCTTATGCTTCTTCTATCCTCCTTAAGTACTTGAATTTGATGAGTTCCTAATCTCTGCCTTATTTTAAAAATCTCAAATCTATTGTAAATTTAATCCACATATTGTTCATCATTTTAAAAATCTCACAACATAATCTCAAAACTATAACTAACTTTAGATAAAAAGACAAATAAAAACATAAGAAGTGGTGGCTCTCTTAATACATGAAAAAGTGTGACAACCAAATAAAAAGTCAAATATATACAAAAATATACCCTTAGATATAAAATATGGTAAAGATAAGATTGTATGTAAATGAATTTAAATAATCCAATATAACTTTACACAAGAATGCACCATCTACCATTATTTAAATATACTAATTTATGTTCTTAAATTAAATAAGAACCTATGCAATATAAAAGTCGAAGCAAGATTCTCACTTTGATTTGCAGCAAATATGTTTGAATGTTTAGTTTATTGTCCTTAGACATTATGGGACTCTATCAGCACCACAACGAAGTCACATTGAATCCCTCTTTAAAGGTTTGCCAGAAGTGGGATTGAATTTAGACTTACCCACTAGATATAACGAGGTACACTGCAATCCCCGTTGCTTGAGAATACAAAATTGTAAACAAACAGATATCCAACCAAATGCACAAGACTGGTTCTTCACTTGGTCCAAAAAAGAGCACTTTCTTTACATTTGAAATTTGTTCCCTTTAACTTGACAATACGGAAGAACCCTAAAGCTGTGAAATATTAGAGGCTAATTACAAGTACAATATTTCTAATAAAGATCGACTACTTCAGCATTACCAAAAACAGAAAATAAAATCCATCAAACAATTTACTTAAGAACCCATCAAATTTCAGTCCAGAGAAAGAAAAAATACATTGAAAACATTGCACTACTCTGGTGTTTATAGGGGGAAAATAACTCTATATATATTATACAGATGATCAATACAATATTAGAAATGTACAGTATAAACCAAGAGCTCCGAGCTCCATTGGTCTATCCTCCATTCAACCATATAAGACACATCCAATCTTCAAAAATATCGCCATTCAAAAGTGGACTCTCTGAACAATCACGAGGGATAATCCCCAAGTGCTAAAACTGATTAGAAGTACTCGCGACTGTGGTCATATGAGCTTCAAGGGCTTCCATCTGTCTTTCAAGACTGCTCAGCTTGTCATTTAAGGTTGTCAGCTTTGTCTTGGCAACATTATCTGTTATTCACAATCAAGCAAACCAAAATTACATTAAATACTATTTAAAGAATTGTTTCAAGAATCAAATGTATGTGTTTTTTTTATTTGTAATATCTTCTGAATCGGAGGATTTATCCTCTTTCTAATGATAAAGTGTTAAAGAGTGTGATCCCAAATCCCGACTAAAAACATGCACAATTGATTTTAAATACAATCTATCTACAGCAGTATTAAAATTTTACTTTTAAAATCAATTATATATACTTTTGTATCCATCTGTAATCAGTTGAGGATGATAATCAAGAAGAATGCGATCCAAAACTTCAATGCAACTGTGTAGAACTGATTTGAAAACAATCTTTTCCACAGTTAAGTCTTAAAATTTACGTCTTTTATTGGAAATCTAATCAATTTAAGAATATAAACTAACAGATTCGAACATACATCCATAATCAACGAGGACTAACAGATTCAAACATACATCCATAATCAAAGAAGAAGTCCTCTTCCCAATACCTGATCGATATAAACACACAATTGATGAGAAGTCTAATCATCTTAAGATTTAGAAAAAAGACATATTCAAAGTCCAAACATCCATAATCAGAAGAGTAGAGTCCTCTTCTAAGATCTGATGGATACAAATACACAATTGATAGGAAATCTGATCAATTTAAGATGAAAATAAAAAAGAGCAGATTAAAACTTATATAATCAAGAAAAAGAGAACTTTTCCAAAATCTGATCCATATAAACACACAATTGATAGGAAAACTAATCAGTTTAAGAGGAAAATAGAACAGATTCAAACATCCATATTCAAGAAAAGGAGAGTCCTCTTCCAAATCCTGATTGATAAAAACACACAATTGATTCAAAGGCCAGTTTTTTAATTAACTAAATTAACCCTAAAACCAACAATCTATACGAGCAATTCCTCCTACAAAATTCCAAACAGAAACCCTTCAAGGAAACCCTGAAAACAAAATAGTGGGTATGGGGGAATAATTTACCATATTGGCTGACAAATTCAAACATCCTCCTAACATTCAAATTAAAAGCATTGTTGGGTTGTATGTTGTTCCAGTCGGTCTGCACAGCCACACCGACATTATTAACAAAGGTATTTGCACTTTTCCGAGACATTGTTAATGTCAATGGGAGGCAGAGAGATTGGGAATGATGAGAAAGCCGATTAAGTCACTATATTTAAAGGGGCTAAATGTTGAGAGTGTCCGCCGCCTTGGCTTTGAACGGATGAGTTGAATAAAATTAGGGTTTGCAAAGACCAGGCTTGACCTGAGAACATGTGAGAAAATACGTCACGACTTACCTCACAAATCCATTGCCTTGTCTTTGACTGCACTGCCAACGTAACCCAACAACACACCTTGATGGCGATATCGTGTATCTCCTTACCCCCCATTTTCTTCTTATCTCGTGGATTCTGAGAAGCGTCTAGAAGGGTTCGGTATGCAAGAAAGGGAACCGAGTTTCTTGGGACCAATTAGGGTTTTGTTGATGTGGCCCAGTATGGGCCAGATATTGGGGATTGAGATTTGAGAACACTTCTAGATGCTTTGACAATGGTAAGGAATGGGACTTGGTCTTGCAAGTGAGAGCTTATGATTATGATTGGGAACATGACTTCAAGGGGTTTGAAAGATTGTAGGAGTGTATTTTGGGAGAATGGTTTGCATATATATAATTTTGATTTTATTATGGAAGATATTTTTTCTTATATAGAACATGAAGATAATATTAGTGATTGTATCTAAGGATGCAATAAGTACGTGGAAGAATATTATGTTAAATTTAAAGATTTGATATTTTAATAACATTAAAGAAAAAATTGTTTGAATATATTTGACCAAATCTAAGTAGAATAGTTTATGTTGCATATAGACATGTTTGTATGAACACCATTTTATTTACGTTTGCATTGCTTATTTTTCCAAGAAAGAGACAACACAAACATGGTTAGAACCCCTGAAGTTCAAGAAACCATGAATTTTAATTTGAGGTAGAAATAAATAAAAGTTCAAAGCAATCAAATCAACAATCAAATGGGATTAAACAATAAATGATCATGTGTGGTGTGTAAATTTAACAAATGCAAATATAGGAATGGGCGTAGGTGGAGAAGTTGAGATACATGGTTTGAATGATTATATGTTTTTCATGCAGATTTAAGCCTTTAGGATAAAAATAAAAGTATAGCAGTGATCAAATGTTGAATGGAATTGTGTGTGGATTATCATTTTCAAATAACAATGTTCTTTTAAACAACAAGTGGTAGCTTAGCATTTAAAAAATATATTGAAAACCAAATAGAATCAAAAGCCATTGTGTATATTAAATGGGTTGCATTCTATTTTAAGTAAGACATGTGCTCTGCACTATTTTGATTGTTTTGCAATCAATTGAAAAAGAATTGAATTTAAGATCATATCATATATGAAATTGTTGAAAAGTAAAGAGAAACCTTCATGAGCATCTTTAAAGGAAAAGCATTAAAGAGGCCAAAAACAAAAATAAACATACATTACTTGTACATAACAAAATATAAATGATGAGCTTGGAAATGCCACGATGAAGGAATGAAATTATGGAAGATGCAATTGAAACCGATTAGGAAACTTAAATAAGAACTTCCAAATGCAGAAAAGAAAATTTAGAAATCAATAAATACTATTTGAGTTGAAATTCCAATGTGTAAAACAATGAATAGAATAATATGAGAAGCCTAATTACTTGAAAAATGAAAAGCACAAATTAGAGTATATCTTATACCATAACTGTTAAAGATATTGTTTTTGTCTTCAATTTGTCTATACAAGTTCCAGTTTGAACTATATGAAGAATTCATTTTAGCATGTAGGAAACTCTTAAAAGATGGAAATAGAATTAGGTGGCACTGCATCATATAAAACACGTTGAAGAAAAATCATAATAACTTGTAAAATATTGAAGTTGGTGTAAATTTATTATACATGTGGATGAAGGTAATATGAATATAGATACCTTATTTTTTTCCAATTCTTATGAATATGATGATTTTGTGGACAATTGAAGTAAATGTGCTTCCTCATTCATTCGACGAGCAACACATGGATTTGTTTGCATGCGTGCATACCTGTCAAATGTAAAAATGGGATGTATGTGCCTGGAGGCAAGGTCTCTGACTCTTGAAATTACTGTGAAAGTTAGTCCTTGACGGTCGATGTTGTCAATGTCAATTGTGGCATGTTACAATGTAAGTCCTTGTGCTTTGTGTATGGTCAATGCCCATGCCATTTTAAGAGCAATTTGTCAACAAAGTCCACAACTCAATGGTGTTCTTAGCACATCCTTTGGTTGATTACAGTCCCATGGTGGTCCTGTGTAATTTCTTAAGTGAACAACAACAAACAATGGGAGTTGTGGTGGTTTCTCATTGTTTGCATAAACAAATTTTTGTACTTGTCCAAGTGCACCATTAACAAGGCATGTTTCTACTTATAAATTGGAGGCTAACATGACTTCTTGCATAATACATAGAAGTATCTTTGACTCTAGTTGTTCATCTTTTACATCTGATATTGTAGAACCTCTAGTTGTTTTGCAATGCAAAGGGCAACTGGCATTATTGAAGATACCAACATTTGTTTATTATGTAATGATACCATTTCATTTGTGGCAAATAAGTGTGTATATTGCAGGAAAATGGATTGGTGTTCACAAGTTAGTGAGGAGCTCATTCTTGTCATGAGTAGTTTCCAATCTGCAATTATTGGTTGTGTGTTCCTTAAGTTTGAGAAAAGTGTTTGAAAGCTTACTTGAGCATTGTCTTCTCCATTTTAGTGATTTTTTTTTGGTCAAAGTAATAATTGTGTTGAAGATGCATCATAGTGTTCCCTCATAAGATGTTGAGGCATACATTGGAAAGTCTTTCACTGGTGGTAACTAGCCCAAATCACCAAATAGAATCATTGACTGCCCTCCAAATGGAATGTTGTTTTGGCATGGAAATGCTTCACGCAACCGTCTATCAAATTTTTCCATTAGTTTTGGCCCAATGGAACTCATTTCATCAATTAGAATGTATCGAATGAAATACATAGCTTGTTGGAAATATGTGATTGATTGTACTTGCATTGGTGCCATTTGTCTAATTGTAATTTGAAGCATTGAATGAATTGTGGATGCTTGTATATTGAATGTTGCTACCCTTCTTGGTGCAAGGAAAAGAAGTGGTGATGATCCATTTGGTGTTGATTGCATTATTGTGTTTTCGATGCATTTAATTAAGTGAAATTTTCATTTTCTTGTTGTCTCTTGAATAATCATTTTTAATGGAGATTGCAACGTGGTTGCTCGTGCATGGGAAGTAACTATGTCATTAGCCATTTTTTACTCTTGTGATAGAGTGTGTTCAAAAATTTCATAAGGATCATGGGCTACATGAAAAGTTTGCCAGTTGGAGCCAATGAAGGAAGTAGCTATAACTTATATGGTATTGATATGAGATTCTCCCCAATCATAGTTGTTATCTATGCTATGTCGACCAAGCATGTTTAGCTAATCAACATGAATAGGTTCTCCTGGTTGTAATTTGGAAAGGACTTGCCATTCATCACAATTATCTTCTTCCATAAGGTTTGTCTCCATATCTAGACTTTCTGAAACATCTTCTTTAGTTGTTTCATTTTTTCTGTGTACATGCCATGGACTATACATGGTCTTGAAGCTTTCCCAATATTCTATGATGTCTTCTTTTGACTTTCCCAAATCTTGATGAATGTTTCAGAATGGGTAGTACAACATTAGTTTCATCTAACAAAATGTATAGTATTATGTGTCATTCCTTGTAGGAACAGTGGTGAATCTTGGAGAAACTCGAACAATTGCCTTCTTAGATCGTTCTTTCCACTTATTCTTTTTTTGCCAGTGGATCTATTAGACCATTTTTGAGTTGCCTCAAGAAGTCACATTGTTTCTAGGTGTGGAGCTCAAGACATGTATATGTCAATATGACTTGGAGATATGGTTGTGGATGTTGGGGAAATGGAATATGGTCTACAATTTTGTTATATACAGAAAGGGAAACAAATGTCCTACTACAAATGGATAGGGACAATTGAGTAGGAGGTGGGATGTTTCTTGAGCTCCAATGTCTCTTTCAACAAGTGTATCAGTTAACATTTTCTTGAATACAATTGTTGTTGGTTTATCAGATGCACAATTGGTGGATATGTGAGATAACATTGAATGATATGTTTCATATTTGTGTTCTGATTTTGAGGCATACTTTGCTATATATTTGAGCACTACATTTATTGATTGAACTAGTTGGTAGTCTACATTAGCTCTTCAAATGGATAGAATTGATGGTTTGTGTAGGTTGAGGTGATCGTCATTTTTGGCAACATTATATTTTGGTTGACCATTTTCTACAAAAGAGATGTTAGATTTTTCTTACATTGGCCAAGGGGCTTTCTAGCAACAGACCATAGTTGTGTTCTTCCTTCAAAAATAAGTTTGTGATGTGCATTTTGTATGTCGTTGGACATGATTGAATATTTCAATGTAATTATTGAGAGGGTTTATTGTCAAATCTTTCTTGTGTCCAGCAATCATGGATCGGCTGTTGGTGAATGGTAAATTACTTGATTCCTACTTTCAAAGGTCCATGGGCTCCATGTTCAGGCATAATTATCAATGTATTCAATTGCATTTTTAATAGATTATTGATTATTCTAATCCAATTTGTCAAAGTTTGGTGGATTAGGAAGCCAAATTAATCCATGGATATGTGTGGAACCTCTGTGTTCCCATTCAAACCTACAGAAAAACAAATTTAGTACATAATATATAAGTGGATATGAATAAGTATTTGAAAATTTGCTTTGTACTTGTACCAAAAGTCCCTTTGCTCGTAGAAGTTTTTCAAGAACCTCTTCTTGAAATGCAATGAGTCTATGGTGCATGTAAAGTGTTCTAGGGTGAGGGTTTTCAATTATATTTTGTAGTCTCCTTTTCGATGTTGCATGCTAGATTAAAGGCATTGTTGAAGGCATGATGTTTTGTAGATCTTCCCATTTTGTATCTACTACACTGAGGGTGAAAAATGGTGTTGGGCAACCAAGTTGTATAACCATATTAGATAGCTCCCCTCTTCTTTCACTCTGTTGAGTGGTCATTCTGCACGAGGCTAACAGCAGGAATCCTTCACGCAATTCCTCTCTTGAAAAGCTAATCTTTTGGGATCAACTCCAAGGTTCCATATTTGTCTTGCGATGTACCAAAATTCGCTCAGTTGAAGATAAATGTGATTGTTTATAAGGAGACCTGATTTTAATCTCGGAATGAAGTAAAATCTATTCGTTGTCTCAAAATAACACACAAAAAGAACAATGTTTTTGTATTTTCTATTTTTCAATGAATGCAATCTAATAATGCAACTAAAATGAGTTCCTATTCTAACAAGGGGTTAGCAAAGCAAATAACAAAACTAAAAACAAATAACATGAAATTGAAATAACACGAAATTGTAAACCTAACAGACATAAGCTACAGAAAACAACATGTTGTGAGTTAAACTTTCAAAGAAATCAGTAGGAAACTAATGAAAATAGGAGCAACGCTTCCTAGATTCCACTGATGCAATCATCAATGGGAAATTTTAATAACAGAATGATGTTTCACTCTTCATCAAATCACAAGGCCATGGAAAGTGCACTCATGCGAGACAAAGAGTTATGCAAGCACAATTTGGTGATTTCTTCTCCAGCTCGATACGTTAGTAGAATTCGTAAATCTGTAGCAAACACCAGAACTAAAAGATTGCACAACTAGAAATAGTGCAATAAACCTTTGGCTCAATCACAATCTCATGAACAAAATTCATAAAGCAATGACACATCTAGGCAAGAATCACTACACTCCAAATGCGAGCACTAAAAGCATAATTTTATTGCATAATAACGGTGACCCTCAGTACATATTACAATGGGGTATTTATAAGAAATTATCTCCTTAATTTGTGTTGAAAGTCAGATCATGCAATAAAGTGCTTTTAAACAATAAAACAAACTAATTATATACAAACTAACAATCTAACTGGTGCTAAACAGGACTCCATCCATATTTTATTCATTAATTGGATGCGTGAGTCTTTACATGTTGAAAAACAAAGAATTATGAGAGAAGAAAGAATGAGAAAGCTCCGAATCAAAGTGGAAGTGAATAGAAGTGCCAAAATTAGACGCTGATCCTTCACAGGGCATTTGTAGGAGTTAAATTGCTGTCAGAATGCGTTTTCGATGCATGGAAAGCTCTATTTTTAGAACTGGTAGTTAATTATCAGTGAATTTTTTTTGAAAATGCAGAGTTGCACACCTCCAAAATGTGCACCTTGCTAAAAATGCACACCTCCTGAAAATGCGGACCTGCGCACCTACGCACCTCGATAACTCAAATCGCCAAAAAATCGAAGTTCTCAATTTTGAAAATGATTTTTGGGTTATGCTCAAATGGAGTTTTATATCACTTTTTGTGTACATACTTTGCCCCATTTTGATGATTTATACCCTCGTTATAGACAATCACTTTCATAAACTTGAACTCCTTCTGCTTCTTCAATCTAAAATCCCAAGGCACCTTGTTGAATCTTGTCATTAATAGCTGCATAAGATCAGGAACATGTTCCACTTCTTGTGTCCAACCTTTGTATCTTCGACCTTTGTCTTCTCTCTAGTTGCCCTATCCTTCTTAGCAAGAAACCAAGTGATCTAGATTATCCAAAATGATCAAATGTTTGAAACTTTTTCATATTTTTTCACAAGTTTTTCTAGGCATTTTTAAATAGCTTTTTCAGAAGTCTTCTACTCAAAATATCATGTTGAAACTTTCATCAATCCCTAAAACTAGGTAGCTGAAGCCTCACTATTTTAGGGATTGAAATTAGATCTTCAATTCTTCTTTCCAACGGTGTAAACAGTTTTGAATTTGAGCTCTAGGTCAAAAGTTATGACCCCGACAAGGTGAGGATGCCTTTTTTTCCTTAACATATGAAGATGTGAGGGCACACACGCGTGCGATGAAGTGCACCGCAGCAAGGTCTGCGGTGTGTGGCACACGCAAGCATGAGGAGTGACGCAGTGAGTTTTAGTGACATGCAACATGTATGGTGGTGCATGCAGCACAAATTAGCATGCATGGCGCGAGGTGGCACGCGCAACACAAATGGTGGTCCGTGTGGTGCAAATTAGTGCAGCGCAAATTTTTAATTTTCAATTTTTAGATTTTTCAATTTTTTGAATTTTTACTTTTCGACTCTTTCACATTTCGCGAACCTCGAATTGTGAGTCCAGGAATCTGAAAAAGAGAATAGGGGGTCCCATTCCTAGTCGAAATGGGGCGTGCATTGTGAAACCACAACAAATAGCCCCAACAAAAAGGAAAAAATGACAAAGGCATTTCTTCATCAGCAAACATTCCTTTGATATGTATCACACACCAATGTGTGTGAAACACCAACTAAATGTCAAACATTCCAAGCAAATTTTGAATGACTTCATAGTCAAAACTTCAGGATCCAATACCTTCAAGCTTAGTGTGTGATTCATGTTTTCATTCCCTTTGACATCTCAGGATGTAGTCTCTCAAAGTTTTTCTGACAACTCGGAAACAATCTTCCACTCCTCTTGGCTCATCCATTCAGATTCTTCACGAAAGTTGTTTACTAATCACTTGCTTGACCACATAAGAGAATCAATTTTAGGGCTCTTAGCCAAGTGTCACTTTCCTTTAGTTTCCCAGCAAATTTTGAAGAATCACTCCATGTAGCTTGTAATGTCACTACTCAATGAAGCACTATTTTAGTACGAGATACTTTATTTTGAAATTGTATCTTTCTGTCATTCCATATCTTTAGAATCCTTCAATCTTAACACTATCCTTTTTCCTTTTTCTTTTTCTTTATTCTATATTTTGACTATGCTTAGACTGTGTAGCCAGGACATTGGTGTCATTTCTTGGATTCGATCTTTGGTGAACATCCCTTGCATTCCTCTTTTAGAACTTTTAGAAACTCTCATGCCAAATAATGATCTTATCAAACCTTCAAGAAGACCCCTCATGTTTGAATCGTCCCTTGCTTTCTTCTACCCTAATTCAACAACACCTAAAATGACTGATTTTTAAGTTCGCAAGGTGTTGAGAGCTCATTGGTTCAGAACCTTAAACTTAAAACTAAAAGTCTCTCTGTTTCCACAAGCAATGTCGAATGTTCAGTTGGTAAAATGTTTTGACAAAGAAATACCTCTTCCTAAAATTAGAACCAAAAGAGTAGTTAATGAGATACGTCAAGATAAAATCTTGATTGCACCTAACCCCTGGACTAACACGACTAAAAAAGAAGAAGAAACAAAGAACTCGATTCAAAGAAAACTAACACCTAACTAGAAAGACTAGAAAAATCAATCACCAGCCTTCCTTTCAAATTATAGGATTCATTACTATTATCGACCTAGATGTTTTCTACCTCATCTCCCAAAGAAGTATGTTCAAAATCATACTTTCCCTCCATCACAATATCCCAAGCTAACAAGAAATTAGGACAATTTTCTTCTGAATGGAACCCAAATGGATGGATTCTATATGAATCGGTTATTACATTGTTCAATATATGTGTAGAATACCCACAAATAGGCATTTCCTCAATTAAGCTTGAGACCAAATTGAGCACTCTATCCATCTCTTCTAATGACATATCTTGTTTTGAGGGAGGTATCTTATCATTATTCAATAGGGGATCAATATCAAAATAGGAAGCATTGGTATCTTCTTCTTGATGACCTCCTAATTCAAAAATCTCACCAACCTCAAGACCTTCTGCATTTCCATCATCTTTTGCAACTTCATGGAGTTTTGGAACTTCAAAATTTTCTATATCCTCAAAATTTCTTGGCATGTCCACACTTATTCCAACATCAAAACTTGGAAGAATTTCTTCATTGAATTGGAACACAAACTCCTCTTGATCATCTTCAGTATTTTGTCCTCCTATAGATTTATCATATGATTCAAACATCATTGCACTAAACTGCAAAGTTTGTTCCTCCATGATTTGGAGAGGTTGATCTGACATATCATTGTACCCATATCTATCTTCACTTGGACTCATACCTCTAATACCATCATTCTCATTGTTAATATTTCTATAAAGGACAAAAATTTTGCTCTGATTTTGAGAATAATTGTTCTAGGCATAAAGTTGTCCTAGATGATTGCCTTGGTTTCTTGAAGAATTCAACTTTACTCTCACAAGTTCATTGGATAAAAGATATATCATCTCCTTTATGGCCTTAAACTCTCTAGCCATATTGTTTTATGCTTCAATGGATGTGGCTACCTTTTGCTCAAAGAAAGCAATCTTTTGAGACTCATATCCTAAATATGTAATTGTTGGCATTAGAGCAGCAGTAACATGATTCATAAACGTAACAACCTCTTTGAAGACATTTTCAATGGTATCAATATCTCTGGGTGGGAGCCTTAGAAAAATAGAAGTTAATGAATCCATTGTTCCAAAATAGACCTGGATGGTAGCCTCTTGTAGTATAATGTAAGGAAACTCCATTCTTTGATACATCCTATAGAAGCGATGATTAAACTGTGAAATAGTCTCGTGAGGATCCCTCTTAATTGAGATGAACTGATGATATAGGATAGCTGGATCAATATAGATCTTGAATTGTTCCAGAAACTTGCTCTCAAAAGAGTTCCAATCCCTTATTGATGCTGGTGGCAGATTGAGGTACCAATTGAATATCATTTCTCCCAAAGTGTAAGGAAAAAGGAGGCATACCACGTCCATATGTTGAATTTGGTTTCAATTACAAATCTCCTTGAATATTTTAATATGATCTTCTGATGTTTTTGATTCTCCATAGATGAATTGCAGGCAAAACTTTTCGAGATTTTTGGGCAAGTCATGTAATGGACCAGTTAGATTCAAAGGTGAACTTTGGGCATTGAAGATAGATATGATGCATAATGATGGGAATGTGTGAAGCAGAATATAAAGCAAATGATGATGCTAGAATGTGTAATGTGAATGGGTGGAGTTCTTAGTATCCCTTTATCACAGTGTGGTTTGCAAAGGTGGTTAAGCTCAAGAAACTCATGTGCACTTGGTGAAGATCTTAATGCTCGCTAAAATGGGGATTCTGGATCAAAACCCTCCAGTTTGCACCAACTCTAAAAAAAAGTGGATCTCTGCAGAAGTACACTTTCTTACAAATTAGGCATGCCACTAAATTTTGCACACCTGTGTAGCTGTAGACCTGCGCACCTATGTACTTGCGCACTTGAATTTCTCAAAAACCCAAAAAAAAATTGAACTTATGGAAAGCACAATTTTTTGCAAAAAAAAGTGCAGAATTTTGAAAATTTGGCAAATTTTCCTTCTTTCTCTGAGAATCAAAAGTGCACCCTCCTTCTAGCGCCACTTTTGTTGGGCAGTCATTTTGCATGAGGACAATGGTAGGAATCCTTCATGCAATTCCTCTCTTGAAAAGCTAATCTTTTGGTATCAACTCTAAGGTTCCATATTTGTCTTGCAATGTACCAAAATTCGCTCAGTTGAAGATAAATGTGATTGTTCATGAGGAGGCCTTTGCTAGTTCTATTTTAATCTCATAATGAAGTAAAATCTGTTTGTTGTCTCAAAATAACACACAAAAAGAACAATGTTTTTGTACTTTCTATTTTTCAATGAATGCAATCTAACAATGCAACAAAAATGAGTTCCTATTCTAACAAAGGGTTAGCAAAGAAAATAATGAAATTGAAAGAAAATAACATGAAATTGAAATAACACAAAATTGAAAACCTAATAGACATAAGCTACAAAAAATAACACATTGTAAGTTAAACTTTCGAAGAAATTGGTAGGAAACCAATGAAAATAGGAGCAATGCTTCCTAGATTCCACTGATGCAATCGTCGATGGGAAATTTCAATAACCAAATGATGTTTCACTCTTCATCAAATCGCAAGGCCACAGAAAGTGCACTCATGCGAGATAGAGAGTTATGCAGACTCAATTTGGTGATTTCTTCTCGAGCTTGATACGTCAGTGAAATTCATAAATCTGTAGCAAACACTAGAACTAAAAGATTGCACAACCAGAAACAACGCAATTGGCTAAATCACAATCTCATGAAAAAAATTCATAAAACAATGACACATTAAGGCAAGAATCACTACCCTCCAAATGCGAGCACCAAAAGCATAATTTTATTGCATAATAATGGCGGCCCTCACTACATATTACAATGGGGTATTTATAAGAAATCATCTCCTCAATTTTTGTAGAGAGTGAGAGATATCTTCATGCAATAAAGTGCTTTTAAACAATAAAACAAACTAATTATATACAAACTAACAATTTAACAGGTACTAAACAGGACTCCATCCATATCTTATTCATTAATTGGATGCATGAGCCTTTACATGTTGAGAAACAAAGAATTATGAGAGAAGAAAGAATGAGAAAGCTCCGAGTCAAAGTGGAAGTGATTGGAAGTGCCAAAATTGGAAGTTGATCCTTCATAGGGCATTTGTAGGAGTTAAACTTCCATCAGAATGTGTTTCTGATGCATGGAAAGCTCTATTTTTGGAACTGACAATTAACTGTCGGCAAAACTTTTTCAAAAATGTGCACCTATGGAGCTCCACACCTCAAAAAATGTGCACCTACTAAAAATGCACAACTCCTAAAAATGTGCACCTCCAAAATGCGCACCTATTGAAAACGTGCACCTCCTAAAAATGTGGACCTGTGCACTTGCACACCTCGATAACTCAAATTGCCAAAAAAATCAAAGTTCTCAATTTTGAAAATGGTTTCTAGGTTATGCTCAAATGGGGTTTTAGATCACTTTTTTTGTACATACTTTGCCCCATTTTGATGATTTATACCCTCTTTATAGCCAATCACTTTCATAAATTTGAACTCCTACTTCTTCAATCTAAAATCCCAAGGCACCTGTGTTGAATCTTGTCATTAATAGTTGCATAAGATGAGAAACCTGTTCTACTTCATCTGTCCAATCTCTGTATCTTCGACCTTTGTCTTCTCTCCAATTGCCCTATCCTTCCCGACAAGAAACCAAGCGATCCAGATTATCCAAAATGATCAAATGTTTGAAACTTTTTCATATTTTTTCAAAACTTTTTCTAGGCATTTTTAAATGGCTTTTTTGGAGGTCTTGTGCTCAAAATATCAGGTTAAAACTTTCATCGATCCTTAAAATTGGACAGCCAAAGCCTCATTGTTTTAGGGACTAAAATTAGATCTTTAGTTCTTATTTCCAACAGTGTAAATGGTTTTGAATTTCGAGCTCTAGGTCAAAAGTTATGACCCTAACAAGTTGAGGATGCCTTTTTTACCTTAACATATGAAGGTGCAAGGGCATGCGTGAGTGCGACGAAGTGTGTCGTGGCAAGGTGTGTGGCGTGCGCATGTGAGGAGCGACGTGATGAGTTTTAGTGATGTGCGGTGTGTATGGTGGCGTACACAATACTAATTAGCACACGCGACACGAGGTGGTGTGCGCAATGCAAATGGTGGCGCACGTGGCACAAGGTGGCACACATGGGAAAATTTTTTATTTTCAACTTATTCATTTATTTATTTTTGACTTTTCAAAATTTTTCAATTTTTTCAATTTTTACTTTTCGACTCTTTAACATTTCGCTGACCCCAAATTGTGAGTCTGGGAATCTGAAAAAAGACAATAGTGGTTCCCCATTCCTAGTTGAAATGGGGTGTGCGTTGTGCAACCACAAAACATTCTACAAAGGCTTTGTTCCATGTATTTTGGATGCAAATCACATCAATTGATCAACAAGCTTGTCATTAGGTAGATCCTTTAGTCTTTGCTAGAGGGCAAACAATAGTTGAGGGAAATGAGTCATCAACTTGTCATTGTACAAAAAATGACGTTGTTGCTTATGTTTGATATCGCATAAGTAAATTTATCAAAAAGCATCTGAAATGTGGATTTTGCCCAAATCTATTATCACTGAATCACATGAGGTGGAATCCAAATTCGTGCAAGTGTACATCCTTTAGTCATTGTTGCTTGAAGTCTGCATTGCCCATGGGAAAAAGTGTTGGAAAGGCCATTACAAATAATCCTTCAATGTTGTACTCATTTATGGGGAATGGAGAAATTGTTGGCCATTGTACTTTACGTGTTGGGCAACCTCTTCCTGTTTGGAGCAAAGAGTGAACCTCCATAACCTCTGTAGATGACGGTGGAAGATTTGCCACAAGAGAGTATTGTAGTCTGCATTGCCCATGCGAAAAAGTGTTGGAAAGGCCATTGCAAATAATCCTTCAATGGTGTACTCATTTATGGGGAATGGAGAAATTGTTGGCCATTGTACTTTACGTGTTGGGCAACCTCTTCCTGTTTGGAGCAAAGAGTGAACCTCCGTAACCTCTGTAGATGACGATGGAAGATTTGCCACAAGAGAGTATTGTATTTCTTTGATTTTTTGTAGAAGGTGATCTTTTGTATCTTCTATTTGTAAGAAACTTGATTCTTAAGGATCAATTGTTGTTGTTGTTTCATAGAGGAGGTTTGATATATCGGTTAAGTAGTAGGCATAAGTGATAATGCAATGTCATCTACTTGTACATCTTTGTAATATGGATTATTTTGTATTTTGTACTTAAGAGCTTTATAGACTCGATTTTTGCTAACATATTGTTGGCTAATGCTTTCCCTATCAATAATTATTATTTCTAATTCACCTATACATCTTGGCAAGTGAGATGCAATTTCTAAGATATCTCAAGGGAAGAAAATTGTGTGACCACTATATTTCAATTGTCTACCTCTTAACCATAAAGTATTGGATTGACTCTAGCAAATAACATCTCTTTGATTTGAGTTAGTATTTTAAAACAAGCAGGTTGTTCTCTAGGGTCCATGTTGTTCCACTTAGAGTATTGATGACCATTTTTTTTTCTACTGCACATCTATAAAATGTAGATTTCCCATCAGTTTGCTTAGTTTTGATACCTAGATAACTTTTCATGCACATCAAACATGTTGGCATGTTTGAGAGGGTATCTAAATTTGAACAAAAGTTTTTCTAGATTTGTAGTAACCATAACTGATGTAATACCCCACCCAACGATCCTTGGAAAAACAAGGATTAAAAAAGTCCAACATTTATTTTTGTTAAAGTAAAGTACGATAACATTAATATGCGACAACACAAGCAATGAAAGACTAACAACATATAATCATTCCAAGAATCCCAAGTGTCGTTACTTACAAACACGCTCAATAACCAAAACATAAACCATCTAAGTATGCTTAACCTACATTCTTCATTTCATCTCTAACATAAGATTACGATATTCATTTAAAAGCACAAGATTAATTCCTAAACATGTTAAAATGACGAAAGACTAAACATCACTATGAGCATAAAGGAATACTGAAACATTAACCTTTACGTTATGGAGTATCAAAATAATAATGATGAGGCTAAGACACTTGTAAGCATAAATAAATCCAAGATATAACTAACATGACTAAATCACTGAAGTAAAACATCTAATCTTAATATCTACACATGTGCATTTATAAACCATTAAGAGCACATTCAATAGTACTGAAATAATATCACAATGATATATAATAGGAAATAACAGGAAATCCACACAAGCTATCTAAGTGCTCATTTCCACCCAACACAGTCATGGCTTCATAAGACATCAAGTCCTCAACCGACCCCCGCACATAGGGTATTCCATACCACCCAATATGTGGCCCTAAGATGGAATTCCCACTATGCTAATGAAGTAATCAAAGGAACCCTAAAGGTCTAATATACTATAGTAATACAAGAACATCTATGAAAGTGTGTGTACAAAATTACTAAAGTGTAACATACAATAGAATGAAACATACACCTATGACACACTTCTTAAGTAGTGCATGACGTAAAACAAGAAACATCTACCAAGAAAAAAACCACATGCAACCAAGTAGATAAGCAATAAACATGAGAGAACTCACGGTGCCTAAGCATAAGGTGTCACAAAACCAAGGAACACCTATACATTAGTCCAATGCAGTGATAAAGATAACTATGTGCTGAAGGGATAGAGAGCTAACCAAGTAGAGAATAGTCACAGATGGCTCATACATATGCCAAATAGTAACAAGGATTGAAAACAATATGAGATAATGCAATAGATCAAGTCCTGGTCAAAACCTCTAAAGATACTATGATAGGTTTGTAGTGGAGTGTGGGCAAGGTAATACAGCAAACGATGATCCAACATCCCAAATATATTGTGTGTTGATTAAGTAACCATATTGTATTTAGTTTGATCTTATTAAGTAGCAACCTCATGTATGTAGTTGTCCTAGCCACTTCATGTTGGTTCCTCCAACAAAGGCCACTCCACATATTTACCCATACATAACCAACTATCTCACCAAGTGATGAGTGTTCAAAGATGTACAAATCCCCACCCTGACGCCCATGATAAAACAACACTCACTGGAGCATGTCACAGTGGTAAGAATCTCTCAAGATTCTGTAGTCATGTATAAAGAACTGTGCACGTGATAGGACACACCATGATCACGAAGATAGAACTAGGGTTAGATGAGAACACAAAGAATGAAGGGTGAAATAGAAAGATGAAAGAGAGTGGATTAGGTAACCAAATAATTAACCAACTCCCACTCAATCTAATGTTTAAAACACCCAAAATCTAGACAATACTAAAAATTTCAACGAAGTAAATTTCTGCCCAAAACCAAAGTTTAACCAAAAACTTTAAGATTGAAAACCCATTGAGAAAATAGGCTCAAACAAGCACAAATCCAATAAAAGTTTACTTTTAGGAAAACCTAGAAAAATGACTAGCATTTTTGTTTAAAAAAAATGTATTTAAAACCCTAAAAAATAGGAAAACAACATTTGGAATGCCAACTGGGATAACGCACTGAACAAAAACAAGCTCTAAGCCTAATTGAGCAAGAACTGAAATGAAAACCTTCCAAATAGAATTTTAAATGCAAAACCTACCTCACAATCGAATGAGCAACTCCAAGAAACTAAAGAAAAGAGATAGATAAAAAAACATACTATTGAATATGCCAAGAAGCTCAGCAAACAACGACCTACCCATCGTTAACACTATGCAATAGACCTTACTAAATTCTGCTAGACAGAACTCCCAGATCCAACAAAACAACAATCCGTAGGAAGAGGATTTCAAAAACCTCCAAACTTGCTCTCTAAAATAAAATTTGCCCAAGTATGCATGAATGAAATTTACAAAGGCAAATTTTTATTTATAGAGAAAATTTGCCCAAAAGGATATAATTTGAGGAAATTTAATATAATTTCTAAAAATTAGAAACTTTATTAAAACCCATCACTTGAATCCACCAAAATAGACTTAAGTGATTAAAGATGGATGAGTTGGATCTCGGCAAGAAAAATACATAGATGAATAAACCATCTACTCACTAAAATAAAATAATAAATAAATTAATTTAAAATAAAATAAATAAATTTATTTAAAATATTATTGATTTAATTAAGACCCAAAAATCTGAATGATCGAAAAGACTTGAAAAATCCATCCACAACCAACTAGATGAAAACCAAAAGGGTTAAATCAAGTAGAAAGCCCACAAAGACATAAATGCAAAAATCCTAAGAAAATTTAAAAACACAAATAGAATCTAGACGGCTGGTCTAAACATAAGGAAAACTGGGTTAACACTAAGAACTAGAAGGTAATCTAATCTATAAAAAGAAGGATAGATTGCCCATACCGAAGGCAACATTGGCTCAAGGGAATGGTCAAATCACTATCCCCAATGTCTTCGTCGCAATTAGAATTTTGCACACTTTACACAACCTGTCAAGTGCAATGGTACAAATATCAAAGCCAAAGCAACATGTATAATCAACATAGATATTTATTTAGATCATATATACTAAACCACCTATGCATAACTCCATAACACGACATCTCAAATGTCTGTCATGTCCCCAAATTTTTTGTGACAGTTCTATTTAATTAATTTAATTAATACTGGTTGTCCAAGGACGACTAATTAATTATTTTAATTAAATACATAATATTAAAAGATAACCTTGTATTTAATAAAGTGACTTGGAAAATATTTAATAAAGTCACTTGAGGGATAAGATCAAAAATGTTCTAGAAGTCTCTGGAGAGGATGGAGAGAAAAGAATAAATAGGCACCCCGGGGCTCCATTCGAATCAGGCAGTTGTTTTATCTCTCTTGTTTTCAGATTGTGATTCAATCACAGGTGCATTGTGGAACCTAGGGTTTCTACAATTGTCACAGTTGGCCATTGAGAACGATAACTCTCAATTGGTACGCAATTTTGAGGGTGTGAAATATCATCTGAATTATTGCAGATTGGAGGTGACGTTATAGTCATTTCATCAGGGACAGAATCTTTGGGCTAAGGCCAAATCTGAGGATCATTGATTATTGGAAGGTTAGCTAGAGCAGAATTAATTGTCATTTAGACAAACTATTGCAGTATTGAGTGGAAATTCGAAGAGGAGCCGGGAAGAGAGTTAAAAGACAAGAATCCGATTGTGGTCAACATGTCAAGGAAATGCTCAAATTTTAAAGGACATTACTAGAAATGATTTATTTCCAGCAAGCAAAGTTTCGGTCACCTGTGTCGGCATCTTTTCTCGTGATAATTTCGTCGTTTGTGGTCTAGCAGATATCGTAGGATTGAAGGTTTTGTATTGTAGATGAGCTCCTGTCATCACATCGAAGTTTGCCACACTTAAATGTATATATATTGGTTGATCCATTTTAATTACTGAGGATGCATTATCTCTGGAGTTATCGGATTTAGCAATCTATGAGCTGACAGCTACTACAGAAATCCAATTTGAGTGACCAACGTTGGCAAATCCGACAGCACTTTCACACATTGTCAGGATTCCGCTCGGTGGCAGCAGAAACACCGTTTTCATCAGTCTAGGGGTTCGAAGATGAAGGTGGTTAAAAAATAACAGATAATTTGCAGTGGACGCCGGAATTGGGCAAAGAAGCCATCACGGGTCAACAGCTCCGATTTGAGATTGTGGTGACAGTCGACAAAGAACCCGTGCGGCAGTTGGAGGGGAAAGCGGGTCAAGAAAATATGTAAGATCCAAGCCACCAGCATCCATCACCGTTGGAGGTTGGGAAAAATTGCAAATTAGGATAATTTTGCAGGGGTCAGTATAATTTCTCCGCAAGTGGCAAATGCGATCTTTTCCAGATTAGGCGGAGTTCGATTGGAATCAAGACTCAGACAAATTCAGGTTTCCTCTTTGACATTGCTTTAGATATATATATATATTATGTCCGGGCTCTGTATTCAATTATTAAATATTGAAGGATTTTCTTGTAATGAGAATCTTTCCTGAACATTGTTGGTTACATTGTTACTTTATGAATTTTACTGGAGACAATACAAAATTAGCAAATACATCTCAAGTACTTGACAAATTGTTATAGCTCAGTTTTGGGCGTAATATTAGTAGCACTTTAAGACGGGGTTATTTCAGTGATATCAGAGCTCGATTGCTAATTGTTTGACGAAATGTCAAACCCTTGAAGTTTTAGTATTTTGGTGTTCAAGAAGCAATAATCCTGACGGGGTTATTTCAGTGGTATCAGAGCGGTTTTCTTGCCATCCTGTGGGGTGAGAACCGAATTACATGAGTGATCAGCACTCTACTTCAACCAAGATGGACAGGTACAGCACAAAGTCCCCAAGGACACAATCTCGGACAAGTAATAGACGCAGTATTCAGAGTCAGAATTGTGGAAAGGAGGACTATTCAGGCATTCAGGATGAGCTCAGAAAAATCAAACATAACATGTCTGAACTGTTGGTTAAACACCACCGTATGCTTGACAGGTTGTCCGTCCCAGCTAAGGTGAATAAATCAACTGGATTTCGTTTTGACAAATCTTCTCACGAAGCGTTGACAGATACAATGAGAGATGCTACTAGGAACCTTAATGGGGAGTTCGAGAAACAAGTGTGCAACCAGTCAGAGGCTTCAGTTCAGTCACAGGAAGAAGTGGTGAAGGATATTACGCTGATGGATAGTAACTGTCAACTTGACACTCAAGTTGAGACAGTTGAATACGAGTTTCCCAAAGGTGATGTCTCATGTACTCAGGGTAGTTTGGTTTCGACAAGCAATGATTACAGTGAAGTGAGTTCAGATGATGATGAAGATGTCATTGTGCATGGTGATGAGATACCTGGTGAAAATGAGCAGACATCGAGCATTTATGATTTTGCTGACAGAGAGTACCAGGCTCAATTAGATGCTTCATCACATGAGGATGAGAATGGCAGTACTTCACATGATTTGTCCAGCCAGCTGAAGGTAAGCAAAGATAGTATTGTGGCTTCTTTATCTCATCATGACAGGATGCGGGAGATGTTAGAAGAGCACATCCAGATGATTCAGTTACAAGGAAGACATAAGGGAGTTTAGGCAAATTCTTCTTGTTGTGACTTACATGCAATTGGTGAAGGAATGGGAACGACGAAGTTGAGCTATTTACATCTTCTATCAGACCGTGACCATCTTCTAAGCCTTGCCAAAGACTATTTAGATGCCTTGAGGAGGAAGGAGGAGGAAGTTGTCAAGCTTTCTTGCGAGCTTGAGGACACTCGAGCAACTTTGGCATTACAGGACTGGGAGAGACATGAGAATGAGCATGGCATGGAGCTAAGTTTAATTTCATCTGGTACGTCTAACACTCAGCTTTCTACATTTGACGGATCATATATGGTAGCTGATAATGTTACGAGTTCATCTTGCATTCACATCCAGGATACAAGGACAATGGCAGACAGGTATGTGAAGTTAGTTGGTATTGGTCACATTACTCAGGTAAGGAGTTTGCTTGAGTTACCAGTTGTTCCTTGTTTACGGATATGGACTCAAGAATGTTTCAGGGGCATTTGGGGTTTAGTTAACTGGAGATCTTTAACACTTAATGGTAGCAATGATTGTCTAAGTGCTATCATGAATTTGATCAGCAGAGTACACGGTGTTGTCTTTCCTTGTGCCAGCAGAACATCTGATGTTGGTATTAGTTTTTATACACCGTTTTTGGGTTTGGTTCATATTTCCAGTCGACCATTCTTGCTGAAAGGTGTTGAAGATTTTTCATATTTGCCAGTGTGTACGGATGAGTCCCAGGATCATTTTGGCCTTGATGACATCCAGGAGAATGAAATGGACAGTTTTGAAGACACAGTTTCTTTGTCAGTTTCTTTGGGTACAGAAGAGCTTGACAGCAGTACTACAATTTTTGACAAATTGGATATTGATATGGACCTTGGAGATGATTCACGAGATATGGATGTTAATATTGAGAATACTCCTTTAAGAGCTCCAGAAGAAGATTGTTGGAGACAGTTCAGCCAGAGCCATCATGTGGTTAGCCAGTTGAAAGTTAGTGAGCGAGACATTGCTATCGCTTGTGAGCATTTTGATACTGCTCGTCAGTTGTTGGCTGTTACTGGTTGGGGTACTGCTATGACAGATGAGTCCAGCGGTGGTTACTTTTCTTTGGCAGAGATTCATGCCTTGCGTGAAGCTGTTCGGATTTTAAAGCAGGATTATTTACGATTGGTAGCCGACCGTAATCACTTGGTTGAGTGGGGGAGTACAGCATATGAGGCCCTCTTGGATCGTGAAGAGGACGTGAGTGAGCTTTCTCAAGGGCTCATAGCGACTATTGAGGCATTAGAGGACACACAGTGAGATCTACAGAAGTCGCAGTTTCAGTTGAAGGAGGTGACCATGGAGTTGGAGCATTTGCGGTCAAAACCAGCCCCAGACCCAGTTCATTTGTCTAATGAGGTAGATGACGGTAAGTACACTCCTACAGTAACTTTTGAAGAGCTTATTGTTGAGACTGACATACATGTTCAGGGTTTGGAAGAAGTTGGTCTTAATGAGTTCGGGATACTGGTAGAGTCAAGTTTCCAGATTGATTCTTCTCAGTTAGTTGATAGTGTGGTACGGTGGGGTATGCCACCTTCACAGGAGGATCAGTTGTGGTGTGCAGGGAAGTATATTGATGCTTCCTCGTATAATTTTTACTGCACTAAACTGTTCATGGAGTATTTGTTGGATAGTGCATGTGTTCATTTGGACCCGTATAAAGTGACAGAAGGTGTTCTCATCCATGATACTAGTGTTATTTGCAGATTGGTTGAGAAGATTATAGGGGTCCTTTCTACTATGCTACCTCACAGGGATCTCGAGGAAGGGTTTGTTGAGCAGAATGCACGGGATCCTATCCAGCCTACAGTCACTCGGAGTCAGAGATTGGAGCCATATATTGATTACCAGTTCAGTGATGATGAGCTAGCAGCAGAATTTGGAGGTTCTTACCGGCATTATACGGTAGGGTACGCTCATCATTTCTCTTTTGACACAGAGGTAGAAGATTTTATTTCACGCAGATGTAGATTGGCTCCAGTTTCTTATCATCCATTAGGAGATAGATTGGCACCATCTTTTGAAAATAAAACTGGTAGTAGCAAGTTACTCGGCCTGCAGCATCGACACGCCCGGAGCAGTTTTTCAGAGATTGGATTTGATGGCAGTGATTCAGGTACCTATGGCTGTTGTCATATCTACAATGCAATTGGGTGCAGGTGTCTTTTTGACAGGGGCTTGAATTTCGATAGAGTTGATGTTTCAGTTGGGTTGAGATCTACAGAAAGGTTTCTTCTATCATCATCTACAGTTGGTTTTCAGATGATTTCATCAGAAGTGTCAGTTGTTTGGATGTTGGGTACAGTTTCTCAGTTACTGGTATTGATGATTTCTCCACGGGAGTATGGTGAGGATTGGGATGATACACAGATTTACATTTGGGATCCAGGAAGACTGTTTGGTTCATGGTTCAGCCATTGCTTGGGGACAAGCAATTTCAGGAAGGGCGGACTGTCATGTCCCCAAATTTTTTGTGACAGTTCTATTTAATTAATTTAATTAATACTGTTTGTCCAAGGACGACTAATTAATTATTTTAATTAAATACATAATATTAAAAGATAACCTTGTATTTAATAAAGTGACTTGGAAAATATTTAATAAAGTCACTTGAGGGATAAGATCAAAAATGTTCTAGAAGTCTCTGGAGAGGATGGAGAGAAAAGAATAAATAGGCACCTCGGGGCTCCATTCGAATCAGGCAGTTGTTTTATCTCT
This sequence comes from Cupressus sempervirens, assembly GCA_028749045.1. NCBI lineage: Eukaryota > Viridiplantae > Streptophyta > Pinopsida > Cupressales > Cupressaceae > Cupressus > Cupressus sempervirens. The sequence continues at coordinate 693,417,590 of CM053789.1, read as the reverse complement.
CTTGTTTTCATATTGTGATTCAATCACAGGTGCATTGTGGAACCTAGGGTTTCTACAATTGTCACAGTTGGCCATTGAGAACGATAACTCTCAATTGGTACGCAATTTTGAGGGTGTGAAATATCATCTGAATTATTGCAGATTGGAGGTGACGTTATAGTCATTTCATCAGGGACAGAATCTGTGGGCTAAGGCCAAATCTGAGGATCATTGATTATTGGAAGGTTAGCTAGAGCAGAATTAATTGTCATTTAGACAAACTATTGCAGTATTGAGTGGAAATTCGAAGAGGAGCCGGGAAGAGAGTTAAAAGACAAGAATCCGATTGTGGTCAACATGTCAAGGAAATGCTCAAATTTTAAAGGACATTACTAGAAATGATTTATTTCCAGCAAGCAAAGTTTTGGTCACCTGTGTCGGCATCTTTTCTCATGATAATTTCGCCGTTTGTGGTCTAGCAGATATTGCAGGATTGAAGGTTTTGTATTGTAGATGAGCTCATGTCATCACATCGAAGTTTGCCACACTTAAACGTATATATATATTGGTTGATCCATTTTAATTACTGAGGACGCATTATCTCTGGAGTTATCGAATTTAGCAATCTATGAGCCGGCAGCTACTACAGAAATCCAATTTGAGTGACCAGCGTTGGCAAATCCGACAACACTTTCACACATTATCAGGATTCCGCTCGGTGGCAGCAGCAACACCGTTTTCATCAGTCTAGGGGTTCGAAGATGAAGGTGGTTAAAAAATAATAGATAATTTGCAGTGGATGCCAGAATTGGGCAAAGAAGCCATCACGGGTCAACAGCTCCGATTTGAGATTGTGGTGACAGTCGACAAAGAACCCGTGCGGCAGTTGGAGGGGAAAGCGGGTCAAGAAAATATGTAAGATCCAAGCCACCAGCATCCATCACCGTTGGAGGTTGGGAAAAATTGCAAATTAGGATAATTTTGCAGGGGTCAGTATAATTTCTCCGCAAGTGGCAAATGCGATCTTTTCCAGATCAGGCGGAGTTCGATTGGAATCAAGACTCAGACAAATTCAGGTTTCCTCTTTGACATTGCTTTAGATATATATATATATATATATATATATATTATGTCCGGGCTTTGTATTCAATTATTAAATATTGAAGGATTTGCTTGTAATGAGAATCTTTCCTGAACATTGTTGGTTACATTGTTACTTTATGAATTTTACTGGAGACAATACAAAATTAGCAAATACATCTCAAGTACTTGACAAATTGTTATAGCTCAGTTTTGGGCGTAATATTAGTAGCACTTTAAGACGGGGTTATTTCAGTGATATCAGAGCTCGATTGCTAATTGTTTGACGAAATGTCAAACCCTTGAAGTTTTAGTATTTTGGTGTTCAAGAAGCAATAATCCTGACGGGGTTATTTCAGTGGTATCAGAGCGGTTTTCTTGCCATCCTGTGGGGTGAGAACCGAATTACATGAGTGATCAGCACTCTACTTCAACCAAGATGGACAGGTACAGCACAAAGTCCCCAAGGACACAATCTCGGACAAGTAATAGACGCAGTATTCAGAGTCGGAATTATGGAAAGGAGGACTATTCAGGCATTCAGGATGAGCTCAGAAAAATCAAACATAACATGTCTGAACTGTTGGTTAAACACCACCGTATGCTTGACAGGTTGTCCGTCCCAGCTAAGGTGAATAAATCAACTGGATTTCGTTTTGACAAATCTTCTCACGAAGCGTTGACAGATACAATGAGAGATGCTACTAGGAACCTTAATGGGGAGTTCGAGAAACAAGTGTGCAACCAGTCAGAGGCTTCAGTTCGGTCACAGGAAGAAGTGGTGAAGGATATTACGTTGATGGATAGTAACTGTCAACTTGACACTCAAGTTGAGACAGTTGAATACGAGTTTCCCAAAGGTGATGTCTCATGTAATCAGGGTAGTTTGGTTCCGACAAGCAATGATTACAGTGAAGTGAGTTCAGATGATGATGAAGATGTCATTGTGCATGGTGATGAGATACCTGGTGAAAATGAGCAGACATCGAGCATTTATGATTTTGCTGACAGAGAGTACCAAGCTCAGTTAGATGCTTCATCACATGAGGATGAGAATGGCAGTACTTCACATGATTTGTCCAGCCAGCTGAAGGTAAGCAAAGATAGTATTGTGGCTTCTTTATCTCATCATGACAGGATGCGGGAGAGGTTAGAAGAGCACATCCAGATGATTCAGTTACAAGGAAGACATAAGGGAGTTCAGGCAAATTCTTCTTGTTGTGACTTACATGCAATTGGTGAAGGAATGGGAACAACGAAGTTGAGCTATTTACATCTTCTATCAGACCGTGACCATCTTCTAAGCCTTGCCAAAGACTATTTAGATGCCTTGAGGAGGAAGGAGGAGGAAGTTGTCAAGCTTTCTTGCGAGCTTGAGGACACTCGAGCAACTTTGGCATTACAGGACTGGGAGAGACATGAGAATGAGCATGGCATGGAGCTAAGTTTAATTTCATCTGGTACGTCTAACACTCAGCTTTCTACATTTGACGGATCATATATGGTAGCTGATAATGTTACGAGTTCATCTTGCATTCACATCCAGGATACAAGGACAATGGCAGACAAGTATGTGAAGTTAGTTGGTAGTGGTCACATTACTCAGGTAAGGAGTTTGCTTGAGTTACCAGCTGTTCCTTGTTTACGGATATGGACTCAAGAATGTTTTAGGGGCATTTGGGGTTCAGTTAACTGGAGATCTTTAACACTTAATGGTAGCAATGATTGTCTAAGTGCTATCATGAATTTGATCAGCAGAGTACACGGTGTTGTCTTTCCTTGTGCCAGCAGAACATCCGATGTTGGTATTAGTTTTTATACACCGTTTTTGGGTTTGGTTCATATTTCCAGTCGACCATTCTTGCTGAAAGGTGTTGAAGATTTTTCATATTTGCCAGTGTGTACGGATGAGTCCCAGGATCATTTTGGCCTTGATGACATCCAGGAGAATGAAATGGACAGTTTTGAAGACACAGTTTCTTTGTCAGTTTCTTTGGGTACAGAAGAGCTTGACAACAGTACTACAATTTTTGACAAATTGGATATTGATATGGACCTTGGAGATGATTCACGAGATATGGATGTTAATATTGAGAATACTCCTTTAAGAGCTCCAGAAGAAGATTGTTGGAGACAGTTCAGCCAGAGCCATCATGTGGTTAGCCAGTTGAAAGTTAGTGAGCGAGACATTGCTATCGCTTGTGAGCATTTTGATACTGCTCGTCAGTTGTTGGCTGTTACTGGTTGGGGTACTGCTATGACAGATGAGTCCAGCGGTGGTTACTTTTCTTTGGCAGAGATTCATGCCTTGCGTGAAGCTGTTCGGATTTTAAAGCAGGATTATTTACGATTGGTAGCCGACCGTAATCACTTGGTTGAGTGGGGGAGTACAGCATATGAGGCCCTCTTGGATCGTGAAGAGGACGTGAGTGAGCTTTCCCAAGGGCTCATAGCGACTACTGAGGCATTAGAGGACACACAGCGAGATCTACAAAAGTCGCAGTTTCAGTTGAAGGAGGTGACCATGGAGTTGGAGCATTTGCGGTCAAAACCAGCCCCAGACCCAGTTCATTTGTCTAATGAGGTAGATGGCGGTAAGTACACTCCTACAGTAACTTTTGAAGAGCTTATTGTTGAGACTGACATACATGTTCAGGGTTTGGAAGAAGTTGGTCTTAATGAGTTCGGGATACCGGTAGAGTCAAGTTTCCAGATTGATTCTTCTCAATTAGTTGATAGTGTGGTACAGTGGGGTATGCCACCTTCACAAGAGGATCAGTTGTGGTGTGCAGGGAAGTATATTGATGCTTCCTCGTATACCGTTCATGGAGTATTTGTTGGATAGTGCATGTGTTCATTTGGACCCGTATAAAGTGACAGAAGGTGTTCTCATCCATGATACTAGTGTTATTTGCAGATTGGTTGAGAAGATTATAGGGGTCCTTTCTACTATGCTACCTCACAGGGATCTCGAGGAAGGGTTTGTTGAGCAAAATGCACGGGATCCTATCCAGCCTACAGTCACTCAGAGTCAGAGATTGGAGCCATATATTGATTACCAGTTCAGTGATGATGAGCTAGCAGCAGAATTTGGAGGTTCTTACCGGCATTATACGGTAGGGTATGCTAATCATTTCTCTTTTTACACAGAGGTAGAAGATTTTATTTCACGCAGATGTAGATTGGCTCCAGTTTCTTATCATCCATTAGGAGATAGATTGGCACCATCTTTTGAAAATAAAACTGGTAGTAGCAAGTTACTCGGCCTGCAACATCAACACGCCCGGAGCAGTTTTTCAGAGATTGGATTTGATGGCAGTGATTCAGGTACCTATGGCTGTTGTCATATCTACAATGCAATTGGGTGCAGGTGTCTTTTTGACAGGGGCTTGAATTCCGATAGAGTTGATGTTTCAGTTGGGTTGAGATCTACAGAAAGGTTTCTTCTATCATCATCTACAGTTGGTTTTCAGATGATTTCATCAGAAGTGTCAGTTGTTTGGATGTTGGGTACAGTTTCTCAGTTACTGGTATTGATGATTTCTCCATGAGAGTATGGTGAGGATTGGGATGATACACAGATTTACATTTGGGATCCAGGAAGACTGTTTGGTTCATGGTTCAGCCATTGCTTGGGGACAAGCAATTTCAGGAAGGGCGGACTGTCATGTCCCCAAATTTTTTGTGACAGTTCTATTTAATTAATTTAATTAATACTGGTTGTCCAAGGACGACTAATTAATTATTTTAATTAAATACATAATATTAAAAGATAACCTTGTATTTAATAAAGTGACTTGGAAAATATTTAATAAAGTCACTTGAGGGATAAGATCAAAAATGTTCTAGAAGTCTCTGGAGAGGATGGAGAGAAAAGAATAAATAGGCACCCCGGGGCTCCATTCGAATCAGGCAGTTGTTTTATCTCTCTTGTTTTCAGATTGTGATTCAATCACAGGTGCATTGTGGAACCTAGGGTTTCTACAATTGTCACAGTTGGCCATTGAGAACGATAACTCTCAATTGGTACGCAATTTTGAGGGTGTGAAATATCATCTGAATTATTGCAGATTGGAGGTGACATTATAGTCATTTCATCAGGGACAGAATCTGTGGGCTAAGGCCAAATCTGAGGATCATTGATTATTGGAAGGTTAGCTAGAGCATAATTAATTGTCATTTAGACAAACTATTGCAGTATTGAGTGGAAATTCGAAGAGGAGCCGGGAAGAGAGTTAAAAGACAAGAATCCGATTATGGTCAACATGTCAAGGAAATGCTCAAATTTTAAAGGACATTACTAGAAATGATTTATTTCCAGCAAGCAAAGTTTCGGTCACCTGTGTCGGCATCTTTTCTCATGATAATTTTGTCGTTTGTGGTCTAGCAGATATCGCAGGATTGAAGGTTTTGTATTGTAGATGAGCTCTTGTCATCACATTGAAGTTTTCCACACTTAAACGTATATATATATATTGGTTGATCCATTTTAATTACTGAGGATGCATTATCTCTGGAGTTATCGGATTTAGCAATCTATGAGCCGGCAGCTACTACAGAAATCCAATTTGAGTGACCAGCGTTGGCAAATCCGACAGCACTTTCACACATTGTCAGGATTCCGCTCGGTGGCAGCAGCAACACCGTTTTCATCAGTCTAGGGGTTCAAAGATGAAGGTGGTTAAAAAATAACAGATAATTTGCAGTGGACGCCGAAATTGGGCAAAGAAGCCATCACGGGTCAACAGCTCCGATTTGAGATTGTGGTGACAGTCGACAAAGAACCCGTGCGGCAGTTGGAGGGGAAAGCGGGTCAAGAAAATATGTAAGATCCAAGCCACCAGCATCCATCACCATTGGAGGTTGGGAAAAATTGCAAATTAGGATAATTTTGCAGGGGTCAGTATAATTTCTCCGCAAGTGGCAAATGCGATCTTTTCCAGATCAGGCGGAGTTCGATTGGAATCAAGACTCAGACAAATTCAGGTTTCCTCTTTGACATTGCTTTAGATATATATATATATATATATATATATATATATTATGTCCGGGCTCTGTATTCAATTATTAAATATTGAAGGATTTGCTTGTAATGAGAATCTTTCCTGAACATTGTTGGTTACATTGTTACTTTATGAATTTTACTGGAGACAATACAAAATTAGCAAATACATCTCAAGTACTTGACAAATTGTTATAGCTCAGTTTTGGGCGTAATATTAGTAGCACTTTAAGACGGGGTTATTTCAGTGATATCAGAGCTCGATTGCTAATTGTTTGATGAAATGTCAAACCCTTGAAGTTTTAGTATTTTGGTGTTCAAGAAGCAATAATCCTGACGGGGTTATTTCAATGTCCACAATAATCACATCAAGTAGGTAAAACAATAAACAACATATCAAAATGAATCTGATGTACAACAACATATTTCCAAGATGAATCCAGATATCTAAACAACATAATCCACCAGATACATAACATGAAATAAGGTACATAACACATAAATCATCTTATAGCAATATCTAGATACTAAACTATAAGGTAAATCTCGTCCACATATGAAAT